>JASAUF010000630.1:4825000-6162500 GCA_030180095.1 Magnolia changhungtana | reverse complement strand
ACGGCATCTTGGGAATTACGCTGGGAAGGAGGCCTCGTGCTCTTTGGCATCCTCTATGGGGTAATCATTATTTTCACCTTCGCAATCATTCTTTTTCTGACAAAAAAAATACCGAAAATTTGAGAATCTCCCCAAATTTCATAAAATCGCGAGATTTTCAAAATCTAGGCCGTTAAGATTTTTCACCGTGGTGCAGTGGGTCGGATTTGGGCCGGGTTAGCCCAAGCCCGACCCATTTACTCAACGGGCTAAGAATTCTGGTTCGAACCTTCCATTAGCCTATATGGCCCGACCGGCACCACATCAATCCGAACCCTAAACTCAATCTTACCTGACTTATTTAGTTTTAGTTGGGTGGGCCCGACTTTTGGAATCTGACGTGGCACAACCAAACTCGTGCGTACCCAGGTAGTAAGGGGCGCAGGAGGTGGGTGGGATTCCTGACTGTGGGACCCACCTTGGTGTATTTCCCTTACATCTACGCCGCCCAATCGTATTGAAAGCTCATTTTAGGACATGATCCAAAAATTCAAGCAGATCTAAATATCAGGTAGACCACACCACAAGAAACAATTTTGACTGAATCCCCACCATTAAAAACTTCATGAGGTCCACTGGAATGTTTATTTTCCATCCAACCTTTTCATAAGGTCAAAAGGACGGAATGAAGAGACCACACAAATATCATCTTGATCCAAAACTTTTGTGGCCCACGATAAGTTTTTAATGGTCGATTACTATTGTTCCTTGTACTATGGTCCACCTAAGATTTGGATCTACTTCATGTTTTGGATCATGTGCTAAAATGAGTTTTCAATATGGATGGACGGCGTAGATGTAAGTGGACCTGTACGATGGGAATAAGCCCAAAAATGAGGCAGATCCAAGGCTTAAGTGGACCGCACGGTGGGAATAAAAACTTCTCGGTAGTTGCAGAAGTTCTGGATCAAACTGATATTTGTGTTTTCCCCTCATCCAGGTCTATAAGATCAGATTAGATGCAAATAAACAATATGGTGGACCCTAGGAATATTTAAATGGTGGGGCCAGTTTCTTCCTGTGGTGTGGTCCACTCAACTCTTGGATCTGTTTCATTTTTCGGTTAATACCATAAAATGATATGAAAAAATGGATGGACGGTGTGGATAAACCCATACATCACGGAGGGGCGCTCAGAGCCCCATCCTGTTCCGTGCTCTGCGGGGTTAGTACCGAATCCGGATCCAGTAGTAGATGCATAGACTACAAACCTATATCACATCCATCTTATTTTTTTAATTTTGGGCCATTTAGGGTTGGGTCATTTAACCCAGCCCATTGGTAACTTTACGTGGGGGCCGGTTTAGTAGGGTTCAACCCAAGCCGGACCGATTTATGTATGCACCAATTTCGACTCCAACTGGGCCCATAGTACATCTATTAGTCGGGTTTCGGACTTGGTATTAAACCGAATCAGTCGGCATTTTATTCGTGGTGCACATTGTGTCCTTGAATGATTCTTGGTAACTGTCCAACTGGGCCAGCTTGCAAATGAATGGTTCAGAACAGCTAGGAGAGGCCCAGACTCATCTGACCAGGGCCCATAGTACATCTACATTGATCTATTGGGCTATAGATATAATTGGGGCCCACCAAATGAACAATTTGGATGTATCACCTTTTCTCACTCTCTCATACATCTTGTTTTACATATGGAATTGATGGGCTGTTGTGCATAGGGGATCGTTGTAACGGGCCTCTTGTATTATGTACAAATATGGTGTATCCACAAGAAGGGCCCAGTTTTCGCGGCCGCATTCTCTCCACTTCTCATCATCTTCTCGTTCCTTCTAGACACTGTCGTCCTTCGGGATTCGGCACACCTTGGGAGGTAACATGTCTAAACTTAGCCCTTTATAACTAGAAGCGGCGTGGCATTGGGAGGAGGCGGGCTGCTTTCAGATTCAGTGATTGGGCCTTGAATTTCAGGCCCAATCCTGACTGTTACATTCATAAACGGGACAGCTCGTAGGCTCAAGCCAGGAATTGATAGAGAAGTTCACAAAACGTAGGTCTGGGTCCATTCCATTTTTCAAATCCGCCTTCAAATCAGGCCCATGGTCCCATATTACGGGCCTGAGCCTGACCCGTTAAGCTCCAGGCTCGAAAGGCCCATATCGCATGCATTCGAATGAATGATAGTTACCGTATGTTCGAGCATGTTGGGCCCATATGTGACGTGCATGTAGATCCACACCGTGCATCTGGCCTGACTCATCATGGTCAACGCACAGCATATGAATTATCTTATAAAAAACTGACGGTTACACCACAGAACAACCTACAATTGCATCTACAGACTATAATTCACTTGTTGTGGCCCACCTAATTTTTGGAATATCTTGAGTTCTAGCATATCCCTTAATTGTGGTGGGACACACCTGATCATTGGGTTGGATGACATATAAACAATGGTAGAGCCCACATTCCATCCGAAAGTTTCGATGCATATGCATTCCCTTTCAATGTTACCCATTGTATCCTTTGTTGTGGCCCACCTGACTTATGGATCAGGCAGGATTTTAGGATGTAGGCATAATAGTGAGCGGTGCATATAATGGACAGTTGGATGTCTCTCACAATTCACACAATGGCCCCATGATGCTTGAATCATTTGTGACCACTTCCCATCACGTAGGTCCGTTTTTTTTATGCTGTATTCATGGGTGAATAACATAAAGCTTTTTTCTTCACTAAAACAAGATAAAATAAAAATATAAAATTTATCTCTCTCGCTATCTCACTCTCTCTCATTAAAAAATACCCAAAAGAATGATATTTCTCTTCACATATGTTCCCTTATACAAACAACAGCTATAAAAGAAAGCACATATAAAACCCTAGGAAAACTAGGCTTTCATCATACACCTACTTACACAATGCAAATCGAACAAGCAGAAGTCGAGTATAAGAGGAGAAATCCCACCATCTTTTATTTATTTATTATTATTTAAAAAAAAAAAAAAAAAAATCATATAGGCTACCACGTGAATTTAAGTCCCACCGTCTTAACATGAGACACGCTTGAAACTATATGGACTTGAGTTTATCATAATGTTCATGTGTTTGATTTTGATTTTTTGTAGCATAATTGGAGCAGTGTTGGTAGTTACGGGCCTCTATTTCTTACTATGGGGTAAGGCTAATGACAGCGAGGATGAATATATAGTGAGTGATGGATCCATCAAGTCACCATTAGTTGATGGAACCCACGTATAGCTGCAACAATACCGTAACGACAACAACGATGACAATGATGATGGCTTTGTTATTTAAACTTAATAGACTAGTATTTTTCTAAGTAATGAATGTAAAAATAAAATAAAATGGATCATATTTTCTAAGTATGGTGAATATTGCCGTTTAGAAGAACTTGAAAAGGGATTTGAAACTCAAGGTATGTAGATATTTGGAATGTTTTTTAATGTTTAGTAACCAACGGTTCAAATTTTATTTGCTTAACTTTATGAGTAGCGTAGATTTTTCTCATTAGACTAAGAGTAATGTATTTTTGTCATTTTAAAATTTTGATGCCAGTCTCTTTCCTACCAGAATTGGATTCGTCCAATCAAGTGAGATCGGACTAGGGCCATCTAATAAACTGGCCAAGATGTATGATTCAAATCCAACCCATGTACTAAAATGGGCCCAAAATTCAAAGGTCATGTTGAGTGTAAACCAAGAGGTAAAACCTAAGCCCAAACCATCTACTGATAGGGCGAAAAGACTTCAAACCTAAACCTGGGCCAGAACTCATAAACTGCAATGTGAGTCCAACCCATTACCAGACAGTTCTATAATTTGAGCTCATGGCCTAACTTATAATAATTTGAGCTCTCTATGTAGAGGGTCACATTTTTAAGGCCATCAATTCTATTTAAGAGGTTTGAGGATTAAAGCTTTTTATCAATTTGTAAACTTCAAGTGAGTTGGTCTTGTTTGGGATTAGTACCAGTCACACTTGGCCCATTTACTTAGCAGGTCGCATTTGCTGGACTTGGACCCAACCTGGACTTGGACCCAACCTGCAACCCATTTGGTTTTGGCCCAAACCTTGGGTGCAACCGCTCATTTGCCTTCAGTGGGCCCCGATGCATGGATATGACTCTGAAATCCAACTCGTGTGTGTGTGTGTGTGTGTGTGTGTGTGTGTGTATAAAACCCATATTCGACGTTTCAGATATGAGATGGAGAGGCCGCAATTTCGGCAGGTGCAAGTAGGTTCTGAGCTGTGATTTCAGCCTGCGGATACCCACTGCACCAGACCTGACTTGGTGCTAACTTGACCCCACTCAGTACCCGTGATGGGGTCAGACTCAGTCCGGGTTAGTTCAAGCCAGACCCAAACTCAGATCAGGTCAGGCATGCTGAACTCAGTACCAAGTTGGGTCAAGTCCCGGTCAGGTTTATTTCAAAACCAGGTCGAGTTGGGTCAGCCCTAACTTGGTCCAACTGGACTCGATGCCCAGCTCTAAAAACAAGTCTGGTTTAGAAGAGGTTGCAACCATCACGGTTCAACGTAAATGTGTGACCCACCTGATCAGTGGTCTAACATTATTTTAATTTTGATAGATAGCACCAAAAGTTCTATTTAAATCAATAGAATAGGTAAATCAATGGAGCAGTGAAGTCTCCAAAATACAAATATACGCTGTAGAGACTATTCTTCACCAGGAATTTCACATCGATACATGAACTATGAAGTGAACCCACCTGATTTTTGGGCCAGGCCATAAAAAAGATAAGAGTCCCACCTGATGTACGGTTCCCATGTCCCACACGTGCCAGATTAGCTGCATTTAGAATGGCCACGTTTAAACAAAGATGGCGGACAGAAATTCAATCAAAAGTTTCACAGGAGATGAGATGTGGGACCCACCATGGTGCGAGAACCATCCAACTCGTCCATTAGATGCGCCTCCTCATTGTCAGCCTATATCCTCAATCCAGCCAATTCAGGTGGGCCACACCAATGGGAACAATGGGGGACATCAGGGAGGGTGGCATCTACCATAGAAGCTCCCAGATGGAATGCAGGTCCACCGTATTGTGTATATACCATCCAACCCGATCATTGGGTGCACCCACCAGGATGAAAGGAAAAACAAAACTCAAGGTGGACCACACCACATGAATATATAGGTTTTAAGCATGACTGTACATCACTCCCTGTGGCCTGTCCCACCTGAGTTTTTGATGAGGATGATTCTTTGGATGTACAGTGAACATGAGGCGCATCGGATGTACGGTTTGGATTCAACATAAACATCGCAAGCGGGACGGTGCAGAGCACATGTATAGCAATGTGATCATTCCCCATATCAGTAGCAATCAATAGACGAGATTCTCAGGTTAACAAATCTTATGCAGTCTAGAAAGCCAACGTCCGCCTTAATCCACTAGCCATTTGGATGTCATGCGATTGATCTTAACCGTCAATCATGGTGACCATAAGTTTTTCTAGACAAATGTAAAATGCCTTGCTAATATTTGGTATCTCCTTAAACATATGGATATGGGTTATATGAGGAGTAAGTAACTCTTGAATCCTTGGGAACAAGAGAGTTGCTCTCCATAAATTTCAATACCATGTTAAACCATGACCATCACAAATGCTTAGGATACATTTGTAGACATCATACTATAAGATGTATTCATCCTATGTCAGAGGACTAACTTGGGTCAGGATTGATGATCTCCAGCATCAAGAGCCGATTGGTGTCAGTTATGCCTTTGCCTTTGCCTTGCACGGGAGTATAAATGTGCCATGATCATAGGATCCTGGTCAAATTCAGCTACGTAATACCTACCTAACCACCTTCGTCCATGTTCTTAGCCAAACAGCCCAAAATCCTATATATTTCTATTGCTTGAGGGTGTGAACTATCTCCAACAACAAACCCATGAAGCCCCCCTCCTGCTTCTATGCAGCTCCAACCAGGTTTCTTCTTCAAATCCTTTCCGCACATCATTGCCCTCACATTTGCAGATTCGCCCCACCTCTCACCTCTTGCATGAACATTGCTCAATACAATGTGATAGCCAGAATTCTCGGGTTCCAAATCAAATACCCGTTGAGCTGCATAGGCTCCAAGTTCAACATTTGAATGAATCCTACAGGAAGCGAGCAATGCACCCCAAATCCTACTATCGGGCTCGACCGTCATGTTTTCTATCACCCGCAGAGCCCCCTCAAGCTTCCCGGATCGACCAAGAAGATCCACAAGGCAAGTGTAGTGATTTAGATCCGGTTTGATCCCAAATCTCGAGCTCATGAGATCCAAAACCCTGTAGCCTTCATTCACTAGGCCTGAATGGCTGCAAGCAGATAGCAAGCTTAGAAATGTGATGCTGTTTGGTTCAACCCCTTCTGATACCATTGTATCGAAATGTTCCAAAGCTTCCAAACCAAACCCATGGATTCCATAGCCGTCGATCATCGAAGTCCATGATACAACATCTTTGACCTCCATTCGATCAAAACACTTTCTTGCAGAAACAATGCTTCCGCATTTCACATACATGTTTAGGATTGAGGTTTCCATGGATGTATTATCTTCGACACCATAAAGCCTGTTCCGTATCACATAGCCATGGACTCCTTTACCCAATTGCAAAGCACCCAAATGGATGTATGTGAGAACAAGGCCTCTCAATATATCAACAGTCAGTTTTAAGTTGGAAACTTGGATTCTGCGAAACAATTCAATCGCCTCTTTGTAGTAGCCCTGCTGTATGAAACCGGACATCATAACACTCCATGAAATACTGTTTTTCTCTTGAATTTCTTCGAACAACTGAGTTGATATGCCCAAATCACCACACTTTGCATAAAAATCGACAAGAGAAGTCTGTAAAAACACATCATTTAGTCCTTTTTTCGCTGCATAGCTGTGTATTATTTTTCCTAGAAGAAAATTTCCGAACTTGGTGGAGGCAGAGACAAGCAAGGTCAGTGTTTCAATGCTCGGAATCACTTCAAGCCTCCTCATTACATCGAAACTCTCGGCTACTTTCAAAAGATCTCCTTTTGAGGAATACCCTGAAATCATTATATTCCACGACACAACATCCGGCATTTCAGTCATGCCAAAAAGACTTTCCGCATCTTTGAAACTACCTGTTTTGGTATACATTGTCAAGATAGAGTTCCTCACAATCTCATAGCTTTCAAATCCTTTCCTGATACCGTAACCATGAAATTGTCTACCATGAACCACATTGCCGATGATTGAACATGCCTGCAACATGGTCACCAACGTCACTGAATTGGGTTCGAATTCTGCCATTCGCATTTCGCAGAATACTTGAAATGAATCGTGGAAATTTCCAAACCGAACATAACCCGAAATCATCGAGGTCCAAGAAACCAAATCCCTCTGCGACATTTCATCGAACACCTTCCGAGCATAATCAATGCGACCACATCTCCCATACATTCCGATCAACGTATTGCAGAAATAGACTTCTGACCCAAAGCCCATCTGGATTCCGAGACAATGGTTCTTTTCCCCATGTCGGAGACAACCTGGGAGGGCCGAAATCGCTCTGTTTACTATAGCAAGAGTGAAATTATCAGGCGGTACACACGATTCCTGCATCTTCCTATAGAGGCCAAGAGCAGCATCGAACATGCCTGAATCGACATGGGCTTTTATGAATGAATTCCAGGCGAAAGTATCAGATTTCGAGATCGAATCAAACACGGAGATGGCGCTTTCGAGATCGCTGAAATTGGAGGTGCCTCGGAAGCTGTTGGAGAGGTGGTGGATTCTCTTGAGGGTATTTTGGTAATGGCATGAAAGTAGGACAGAAGAGGAGTTGGATTGGGAGAGATGGTGGAGATGGGTTTTTATGTGATGGCAGTGAAAAGGAAGAGGAAATGGAGAAAGGAAAGAGATGAGAGAGAGAAGAGGAGAGAACAGAAATAGAGAGGGAGAGAAGGAGACATGAGATTTCAGAAGAAGAATCGAAATCTTCGATTGGAAGAAGGGGAGTGTTTGTGGGAATTTGAAAATAGGGAAGAGAGGGAAATTTTAGCCTTGCTTTTGAAGGTTGTATAGAATTGGGCTGGCCAGTGAATATGGACCGTCTATTTGGTGGGCCCTGCGGTAGAGAAGCGACGATGGAGTGGAATGATCACATGCGTTCGAGAACGTACATGATCCTTTCCCGGGGAAGCAGATTCGGTGGATCCTGGGAACAGTCTCCGGATCCGTGAGGCCCACTGTGATGTGTGTTTCATATCTTAGCACAGGAGCCCAAAAATGAAGCAGATCCAAATCTCAAGGGCCTGTTTGGCCGGACGGATCCATGGGATTAGGAGGGATGGGATGGATTTTAAGGTAACGATGGTGGTGTCAGTGGAGTGGCTTAAGATCCATGGGATTGCTATATCCTTCACCGAGTCTGTTTGGCACGCCTGGCATATCCTGAGATTTTACCTTCCAATCCATCCAACCAAACACGTCCTTAGGCATGATTGAACGGTATTAGGAGGGATGGGATCAATTTTAAGGTAATAATGGTGATGTGAGCAGATTGGTTTAAGATCCATAGGTTTGCTATATCCCGGGACAAGTTCATCAGGTCTGTTCGGCATATCATGGGATTTTACCATCCCATCCCTCCTAATCCCTGTTAATCCGCCCCGCCAAACAGGTCCTGAATGGACCACATCAAAGAAAGCAATGCTAATTGAATGCCTACCATTAAAAGCTTCTTGGTCCGTCCCTTGCCACGAACGTACACATCTTTATGGGGTCCACCGTGATATATATTTTTATCCACACTGCCCATCCCTTTTCTAAGTTTATTTTAAGGTATGAACCCAAAAATGAGGCACATCCAACGCTCAACTGGATCACACCAAATAGTAAGCTTGGGTTGCATTAAATGCAATGGTCATCTGTGGTGCGGTTCACTCGAGCATTGGATCTGCCTCATTTTTTAGATCATAAATTAAAATGATCTTAGAAAAGGGATAGACGGCGTGGATAAACAGATACACCTTAGTGGGCCCCTGCACCGATGTGTACGTTCGTGGCTAGAGAGTAGCGGGGTTCGGAAGCAATCCCCGTACGAAGCTGTTCCCATACAGGTGGAACAGCTAGGATCTCTCCCTAAGAGGCTCGTTAAATAGCCAGGGATACCATGCGGTGGAGCTGGAAGAGCTTTGAATATGTTAGACCCTGGCAAGGTATTGCCATACAGAGTAGGGGGCCGCTAGATGGACAGCGCTGATTGATTTATCAACTTGCCACGTGTAGAATGGAGATATGGCTATACCATATTCACCTTCTTAGGCATCATCTCACGTATTCCCCCAAAATCATGGAGATTGCAGGTAGCTGTCTAATCAGTGGCCGACCAGGATCGATTAGCTCATAATAGAGCAACGGTGAAATCTCAACCACCAAAAATCACCAACTGGACGGCCAGAGACGCTCAATCACGTGGTCACAGCTCATCCATGGTCTGCTCCACCAAATCAACAGTCCCGATCACCACATATACTTTGCAAAGGGAGCTACAGGGACCTTAATAAACAAGCTAGGAAATAGCATGACTCCACACAGAACCATTACTCAAAAGGGTTAGGATTGGGTAGTCAATGTGATTTTTGACCGTCCAAAATGGTGCCCCACTTCAAGGATGTCCTGGATTATCCGACCATGCAACCACAGTAAAGATAGTCAAGGATGCTTTTATAGATATCCCCACAACATTTACAAGCCCTTATCAGTCCAAAACAGCCCGATACATGAGCCATACCGACCGATACGACACTGCATCAGCTGGCGGAAAACCGATTTGCAAAACCATGCTGGGGATGAGATTTCCTCGTCATTGGTAAAAAGCTAGGAGCGGTAACAGGTTGGGCATGGACCGGGAGAGGTTCAATCCAAGCTTGGCCCGTTCAAATCAGACCTAACAACCAGCTCCAGATTAGCCATGTTCATTGAACTAATCAGCCTTTTACTTCAGGCCCAAGCCCACCCATCAACGCCATAAAGGCCCGTTCTTGCGCTCATTTGATCATCATGCAAAATCTAGTCCAAATGAACGGCCTTTATTACATTTACATTCCCGATCTGGACCCATATCAAGTTGGAACCCAAAACCTGATGGTGGGAGAATGACAATTCTCACCCCTAGCCTTGAGTGGGCTTTTCACATCTTCACAACGGTTTGGGTGACAGTATAAAATGACCAGAAATGATCATGATTGCAAAAACACAAAAATCAGGCTAGTTTAACTCATCAAATGGTCCATCTCTTTTTTAAAAAATAATAATAATAACCAATGGTCCACATTCAACGTGCATGTGATACCCCCACACAAATGCCTCAATTAAGAAATGAAATTTACTTATCATACCCACTCGTCAGGCCCACCGAAAACACTGTTAAGGTGCCAATGCTCTTTTTCAAGAGAGCATCCAAACGGCCCTAAAGATAATATAACTCTCGTACTCTTTAGGGCACTTAATTTTTTATTTATTATTTTTTTTTTTTTTAAATGCTAAAAATAGCATTTGTATAGTTGCATTTTTTTAAAGCTTTCTTTTGTGAGAAATATGCTCCAGTGCTCTCAAAGCACTATAAGTTATAATGCTCCTAGTTGCATCTGTCACTTGGACAGTCCAATCAATTGATCTGAACCATCTAAAGTCCAGAACACATTATATGGGCTGCCATGCAAAAAACACACTGATTGGATGATCCAAAACACTCCTGAATTGTCCTTATTTTTGTAGCCATCCTTTATCAAAGCCATGGACGGGCTGGTTAAGATTGTCTAACAAAAATGACTCTTCAGATTCATAACCAATCTATGATGGGCTCCAACAAATAGATTGATGTTGATTTGACCCATTTTTGTGTAAATGATCTGGACCGTCCAAAATAAAAGCAGATCAGATAGGTATGATTTTCAGATTAGTAAGATATTTGCATGCTACACGTAAAATCTGTGTTGGACCTAACTAATAATCTAGATCAAGCAATTGAATATATGTCCCAATGCAACTAAAAGCACTATAACATCTATTGCTTTAAATAGTGAGGGTAAGGCTAGTGCTTTAAATAGCAAGGGTCCTTACCCTTGCCTCCGTGGTAGACTCACAGGAGTTTCAACACAAGGTCACAGGTTCGAGTGCCCATTATGGTGAAATTCCTGTGTGGAGAGAGAGAGAGAGAGAGAGAGAGAGAGAGAGAGAGAGAGAGAGAGAGAGATCATTTCTCTTATTTATTTCGTCACCCACAAATTCAACTTGTCACCCCTTTGCCGAGTCGACTTGATCAACTCAACAAGACACAATGACTTGTTTAAAACAGTTCTTCGCAGAAGAAGAAAATGGCGGGATTGAAACCTGCTAACTCTGCGGCTCTGCCACAAGCTGCCCTCATGAAATTCTTCTAGTTATTTTACATATTTTATGTACAAGTCATCGAATCAACCTGACCCAGCTGAACATCGAGCCAAGTTTTCTGGTTTTTGAACTATGGTGGCACTGCTACTGCAGAGAAACACATCAGCAAGCATGGACATTAGAACTTCCCAGTTCTCCCTAGGGATAAAAACAAGCTGGATTTGTGTTGGATCAATCCAATCTGATTAGTGAGCCAATCCCAAGACTTGATCTGGATCTGACCTGGACCCCAAATGTGGATCCAAACCAGGGTCCACTGACTCATCCTGGTAGACCTGACCTGATACATGCCAAAAGTCAACTCGACGCAAACTAGGGTCCACCGACTCATCATGGTAGACACATGCATATGACACTACTGTAGTGATAGTCATCATTGTTGTTTTCTTTTTAAACAAGTTCCAGAGCAATCCCAATAATCCCAAGCAATAAAACCATAAGAACCAAACACAAAAGGCCCACTTCCCTCCATCATAAGCTTTCACTACACTCCAACTCTCAACACTAACAAAGGAGTATTGGGTCCCTACTAAAAATCACCATCAATATTCAATAGAGTAAGATTCGGAAACTAACCAACTGCAGATGTATTTAAACTCCTTGCATTGAAAGTTGAAACCTATACTACTTCCTCGCTAACTTGGTACAAACCAACCTCTCAAAGAAGTGGTAATGTACAATGCTTGGCCTGGATGCAAGCACTGAAGTGAATTAACAGTGCTCACATCCAGGCCAAGCATTCTGAACAGAGGGGACCCATTTTCAAGGTTCCAGCTCATTCATTCATCTGGTAAGCCCCGCCTGTCCAATGCCTGGCCTGAATGGGAGGAGCTTTTGCTGTTTCATGCAGACCATTGCCTGTCTTTCCTTTTAGCCCTCAATTTGCAAACCAACTATCAGATGGCTGGCCTTGTCCAATGAGGAAAGTTTCAGCAGCATCACCCATTGAAGGGGGCAACCAGGCATGGATCGAAGACTCGGTCGAGTCCCATCCAACTCGTCCTACTCAACATGGACATGTTCCGGTTTGACACCATGAGTCACCCCTGATACGGTGAGTTGTGACTGACTTGAGACTAGACGAGTCAGTCCGAGTGGCCAAGTCTTAAATCCATGCTAGCAGGTGAACTAGCAACTGTTAGTAGGGGTTCCCTGAACGAAAACACCAGTATTTTGGGCCGAGCATTATGTATTTGCTTTGTAGAAAATTTGTTAGGCTTCTTACATTGGTAATAGTTAAAAGCAATGGTCCACATTCAACCAGAAAAAAATCACAACTGGATCATTAGAGATGTCCAACTACTGTTTGATTCCCAAGTCACTCTTACAATGTCAAGGAAGGTGAATCAACTAACCTACTGGTTTGTCCCCAAATAGACCTAATGGACTGGAGTTTTTTTTTTTTATTAATTATTTTTTTATACAAGATCCTAGGGGTTCAATTGCTAGAGAATGACCACATCATACTTGTGATCAAACCCTTCCCTATATGTAGAGTGCAAAAGAACAGCAGATGCTCCTGGCATTGAATTTCAAGCTCTCATCACTGGTGGTACTTCACACCATCATTCAGAAGAGTGGCAGATTCAAAGAAAACAAAGAACCTCAAATGGAAGAAGTGCGTGGTTGACTATTGTATATATTCTTTATAAGTACAAATATAACAATTTACGATTATTAATATCGAGTCGAGTCGAGTCGGGTTGAATCTTCTAAGTTGACCCGAACAGAATAAACATAAGAGTCTAGTCAAGTTTTCAGGTTTTTAAACTATGATGTAATCTTTCTAGTCGACTAAACAAATTATGGATTTTCAAGTCCTGTTCTATCATTTCTCCCTATCATCAAGGATCTGACCTATGAGCTAAAGTAAGGGGCTCGTTTATCTGGATATGATGATGCCCATCTAGACTGTATGTTGCCACGTTTATACCTTCTAACAGATTGTTGGCATTGAAATTCTCCAAGTCCAAACTGCGCTAAGCAACCATAGCTGGACAGCACGGGACAGTCCGTGCTCATCTCCAGCCTAGTGCGGGAACATTTGATACACTGACCAAGGACAGCACAGAACCCTTTTGATACACCCCGCACAAATGGTTAAGGCCAGCACGGGTCCATTTGTGTACTCCAAGCTCTGTCACTCTCTGTCTAAAGGCAGCCTCAGATGACAGCAGACCGTTTCGAAAGATCCAGAATACAGTTCCAGCTCACTGCCTGAGGACAACGTGAGATCAAGAATGCAGGATCACACTAATTATCTACAAGCAGCGTGGCACCAATCTCTTCAATTCCCTTTCACCTTCTAAGCAACAGCTAAAGTGCACAGATCGAGCGCCAATAATGACGACAATAACACCTTGGTTGATGAAAGTTGAACGATGAATGAAGCTACAATCAATGTTCATGGAATCCACGGTCACCAATGAATTATTGCAACACATGTGGAAGTTGACACCACAAATTGATGTAGGCTCATGACGCACATAGGCCCATGGCCCACACAGGCCCACTGTATGGCTCAACAAAACGTAGGCCCATAACCCACCATAGGCCCAACATGTGTTGATTTTTGGGCTGATTATTTACAAATTTAGAGATTATAACTTACTATTTTTAGGAGATGTTGGGGCTGATTTAAAGATATGATTGAAGATATGGGCTAGATTTAGAGATTTAATTGCTTTCCATATTTGCTTTAATTTAGGCTTCTGTCATATGAAGAAAGATTTGATTATGTTGCAATAAATTGTGATTGATTCATAGAGATTTCAATCAAGGATTTCTTTAGGATCTATAAAAGGGGAGTAGTGGTGTAGGAGTTAGCAGATTCGAATATTTTTCTAAGTGTGATTTTTCTTCAAGCTTTGTAGAAGAAAAAGTTGATATCTATAAAAGTTTTCTCCCTCTCTACTCCATTGCTCTTGTGAATATTCGTTTTTTATTTTCTTTGCAATTTGGGTATCGAGATCTCATTGACTCGAAAACCGGGTTGCACCATTTTGGTATCAAAGCAGGTCATCTCTGGGGATTTTTCAACTCTACATCATCTCCTAATGGTATTAAAAGGAGTGACACATGAAGAGTTTGCACAAGTAGCTCAATTGATCCCCACACTAGCAGAACAAGTAGATAAACTCACGCATGCGGTAGAAAAATCTCACTAATAAAGTGGAGGAACTCTACCATTGAGGAAATCCGATCACCGAAGTTGGAGCATGTGAATACGTATGGAAAGGTCCCCACCAAAGTCCTAACCAACAACAGGCGGCCCCAACTTATGAAGACACCAATGATCGAATCCTTCAATTGTTGGAATGTGACAAAGAACCCAAAATCAAATTAGAAATTTAGGAAAAAAATGAAGCAATCCACGAAGTCCAAATGAAAAGTTGACATCTAAAGTGATCGATGTATTAATGTTGGACCTACACTTGAATTCACCATGGATCAATCGATGGATCCAATGATAGTAACAGTCAAAGACATGCAAGTAGATCTCAATAACCAAATTGAACCATCTTTGCAAAAGATGGCTGTGGAACAAAAAACGAGGCAAATGTTTTAAGATCCGCGAAAAACTTTGAAGTTAAAACAAACAAGTTGACACCCCACAAAAGCGCAGGCAAAAAAGACATTACCTACAATGGACTCCAACAAAGGTCATGCCAAGCTGATGCTTAGGATTGCATCATCAACTTCCACCAAAGAAATACGCAGTTCGTTGTAGTACAAAGGTTGAGATTGGTTTCCAACTCAAAGATGAGTTCTTTCAAAGTCGAGAAGAACTAATGCAAGCTCACGACCCACATAAGCCCACAGCCCACACAAGCCCACTGTATGGCTCAACAAATCGTAGGCCCATAACCCACCGTAGGCCAACATGTGCTGATTTTTTATAGATTTGGATAATTATAATTTACTGTTTTTTAGAGATATGAGGAGTTGATTTAAAGATATGATTGAAGATATAGGCTGGATTTAGAGATTTGATTGCTTTTCACATTTGCTTTTCTTTAGACTTTTGACATATGAAGAAATATTAGATTATGGTGCAATGAATTGTAATTGTTTCTCTTAGTTGTAGAGTTTTCAATCAATGATTTTTAGGATCTATAAAAGGAGGGTAGTGGTGTAGGAGTTGGTAGATTCGAATATTTTTCCAAGTGTAGTTTTTCTTCAAGCTTTGTAAGATAAAAGGATAATATCAATTAAAGTTCTCTCCTCCTCTACTCCATTGCTTTTTTGTGAGTATTCTCTTTTATTGTTTAATTTCTTTGCAACTTAGGTATTGAGATCTCATTGACTCGATAATCGGGTTACACCACAAATGCAGAGGATGCAAAGAAAAGGAAGGTGAGATATCGGTTTGTTTTTTTTTTTTTTTTTTTTTTTTTTAAATTCTATCTTGTGAATAAAATTCTAATCACCATCAATTGCTGCTAGAGCTAAGAAGATGCTTTACAAAGACAAATCTATGCAATGTGTCACTATTGTTCTAAACTCAAGGACAAGTTTAATTTTTCGAGTGTAGGGTTCTCATGTAGGACAAAGTTAAGAACAATCACATGGATGGCTAGAGGATCGAAAGAAATATGGCTAGAAAGTTCGATCCAAGGTCTAGCGCGCACTATAACTTCTGATGACCATAAGTCTCCAATCAGTTATCGGTTTCTTGCATATAATATATCATTGGAAAGCTATCGATGAGTTCTACATGCTGGCAATGCCCACGGGCATTGGCATCTAAAAGATTTTCCAAAAATAAGCTGTTTAGGCATAAATTTTGAGTTTTTAGTCAAATGTACTATTAGGATTTAGAGCTTAAATAAGTATATAAAAGGGCTTTGGAAACAGTCTTTCATCAATAATATCAATTTTTTGCTCTCTTTTCTAGAGATTTCTCTCTCTTTATGGATTCAACGGCTATTCTTGAGAAGATGGTGATCTCTTCTTTTTCAAATAAGCACCCTCTATGTTATAAGAACATTCTTCATCATTCAAAACCCACCTATTTTTAGCCACACCTCCCAAAAAATGGCCAAAGGAAACAGCTTCCATAAGACTTTTCCGTCCATCTCCAGAAGGACCATTCCCCAACTACGAAAAAATGAAGTATCTTTTCTCTAGACATCCACACAATTCAAAACAAACAAAAGAAACTACACCAAATATTGCAAAGGAAAGGGTAATGCATGAACAGGTGATTTGCAGACTCCTCATTCTTACATATGACACATCTGCCAGGCAGGATTAAAAACCCTTCTTTTCATGAGATCAATCATCAAAATCTTTCAAAAGCATTTGAAAGTAAGAGTTAGCAGAATATATTACCTTAGTCCACCTCCAAAATTTGCAATAATCTTTGCTCCCTAAGGCTTGGGCCAGCTCCAAGAAGCTCATCATATCCACGAATTTAGGGATATCATCATCTCTTAATTTTCTTATGATACTAACATCCCAGACCATCTTGCCTCTAATAATTTCCACACACTCTTACAAGTACCTACTTTCAATCAAACATCCTCACACATACGAACCTTGCCACCTCAATTCACTTCATGTTTGATAACTGAACCTCCTCCCAATTTATGAGGTGAAACTTATCCTGTCACCTTCCCACAGAAAACCGTGCCGAGTTTCTCTGTCTTCACAACTGCAACCAGAACTTTGAATAAGGGCAAGTCATAGACAGGAAGATTGTACATTGCCACCTTGCTGAAGGTGATCCAACCACTGCAAGTCTGCAAGAGAGAGAACTTCTCTACCACCCTACCAACCTTTTTTCAAACTTCTTGATAATCAGTCTCCATGTAGCCTCAGCCACCACCTTGGCCCCAAGGGGAACTTCGAGGTCATGGTTTGCATCATGCCAATTATGTAATTATCCAAAAAAAGGTAAGTCACATGCATTCAAGCCCTCAATAAGGAGTGCAATACATCTCCGTCCTTGTTTACTACGCCTCGATGTCCTATATTAGATGGCAAGTAAGTTGATAGGTCATGAGATACGAGCTGTACTAATATTGACTTGCATGAGTGAGTTAATGAATGGGGCTCACGATGCATGTGCTAACTTGGCACATTTCAGCAATATCCAGGTCATTCAGCAAGTCCAGACCATCTACAACATTCTCAAGCTGGTCAACTCATCAGGTGAGGTGCACTTGTATTAGAAAAATAGACAATTAAAAAAATAAAATAAATAAATAAATAAAACCTGACCAAGGTACACATTCAACATACACTTGTGGCCCACCTGAACCATCCATTTTTTTTAGAGAGAGATAACGATTACTTTTTTTTTCTGAAAGATCACTTGATTTCAATAAAAGAAAGAGGAGAAAAACACAGCAGAAATGATTACTTTATTAATAAACAGAAATAACAGCAAGGAGGTATACAACCCGCTGAGATAGCAGGACGATTACCCTCCAAGACAGAATAGATGAGGCCCACTCTACTATCTAGTGCTAAACTCTTTGGACTAAGGACTCCGCCGAATTGGAGACACCATTGAAACACCTTCCATTCCTTTCTTCCCATACTAACCACCAAACAGCAAGGAGGGCCATTCTCCAAACTGTATTTTTTTGCTTGCCTAGAATAGTCCCATGCTAGGCTTTGAGCAACCGACCCGTCGAATCGGGAAAGGACCAGGGAATATCAAATAATTTTAAAATTGTTGTCGAAACCTAGTTAATGAAAGGGAAGTGTATAAACAAGTGATCCACTGATTCTTCATTTGCCATACAACAAAGACAGACATTTGTCATTATCATTCCCCTTTTCCTCAAATTATCTATTGTCAAAACCTTCTTCCTACCAACCAGCCATCCAAAAGCCACTATCTTTGAAGGGACTTTGTGATTCCACACATGATCTTTCATTGTCTGTACTACGGGAGTGGGTTTGCTGCCGAGGAAGCTATATAAGGACATAATCGAAAATTTGCCGAATTTGTCGAATCTCCACACTAGCCTGTCTGCACCCGACTGATCTGGCTTACAGCTGTTGATGCACCCAAGAAGAGCGGTGTAAGCTTCAATCTCCCAGTCATGCAGATTTCTTCGGCAGGTAGGATTCCATATTATCTCTTCCCCAAATATAGAATAGCAGTCACCTGAACCATCCTTATAATAGTTTTAAAATGTATTCCCTCTCCATGGATGTTAGTCATCATCTGATCCCTTGAGATGCTAATCACATAATTGACTCCCTCGCTAAGGAAGGTGTTCTTCAGTCCTCTCTTTGTACTGGGGATTGTGAACCATTGCCTTACTGGATCCTCATATCTTTTGCCCTTTGGGCCCTTGCAATAAGTTCTTTTGTAGCCAATGCATTCAAACTTCAAAGCTGAAACCATACATGGTCAGGTTGTTGCCTTCAAAATGAGCCACCAAAACAGAAGGGACGCACACTAATGACAACAAGTGCCCCTCAAGAAATGCAAAATCATCATCGAAGTTCAAACAACTTGAAATTTTCTAAAAGAAATAAAAATTCTATCACAAACTCTTAGGAACCCTAAAATCAAGTTTTTAATAGTCAAAACAATGAATCTTTCACTTCATTGATAGATATACTGTTCACATCATGATAGATTAAGCTACAAGTGTACCAAATAAAATGGAACGCAAAGTACAAAACGATGAGAGAGAAAAGGTAGCAACATATTTGAAGACTGGGGGAATTGAACTGCCAACTAACGATGGTATTGATGATGGAAAATGTGACCACTAAGTAGTTTCGATAGCAAAGCATGTCACTATGTTTGGAACTCTGTACATCAACACTATTCATATTTTTATCTGAGAGTGTTTTTGGAAGTACATAGGAATCGTGGGGCAGGCAAATTATTTTCCAGAAATTGATATTTCACTCATTTCAACTTGTAGTTGAAACAAATGAATTTGTTACTAAAGAATTACCGGCAATCCCCACACAACTTAAGGAGTCTACAGGCATCCAAACGACCCCTCAAGGTTGAAAAAGAAGAAAATTGATAGCCTGCAAAGTTGTGTTTCATTTTACACACTACCCCAAATGCTCGGTTTTCAACGAATCACCGAATCGGGGGTGCTTCCAGTCACACCCTTATGACACAATCTAAGCAAAAGAAGAAAAAGAAAGGGGGAAAAAGATCTAGTTACCAACAAACGTGCAATGATACACAAGTCATCCAACATATCATATCATGACTATAAATCCAAAAACGAAAAATAAAAGAATCTGCAATTCAGGAAAACGCAGGAATTCAACTACAGGTCGAAGAAATCGCACATGAGTTGATCTTTCTGCCTTCTGAATCCTTTCCCCCGTTCTTTCCTCAGTCGCTCTCTTCATCTTTCGTCAATTCCGCGAACACGGCAGCAGTTTCACATAACATCCATATTACTGGTAAGGAGATTTTGGTATTGGGAAGAGAATTCACAGTATTCTAGTGTGCTTTCCTTCGTTGTGGTTGCTTCTCAGTGGCAAGCCTATAAATCCAGTAAACCTGAGAAGAAAGGAGTTTTCGGGGCGGGGGGAGACAGAAGTAATGAGAGGAAAGTGTTTGTGGAAATGCCAATGAGAATTGGATGTATGAGTTTGGATTTTGAGAGAGGAAATACTGACCAAAGCTAAGACGTGAGCAGCGATGAGAAGGACGACGATAAAAGGAACGGCATCAAGAATCCAAGGACGTGGGATTTGTTGTTGCTCTCGAGCCATTGAAATCTCTCCGCAGCGGAGAGGGAGAGAGAGAGAGAGAGAGAGAGAGAGAGAGTTCAAAAGACCAAACCCTGGTTTTTCGAGTTACTTCGCACATGGAGTCATCTAGTGACCCGAACACTAACCAGCTAGCTGATGTCAAAGTTCTGTGGGCCCCACCATGATACAAGTATTTTATCCACTCCGTCCATCCATTTTTTTAAACTCATTTTAGTTCATGATTCCGAAAATCAGATATACCCAAATCTCATGTGGACCACACCGCAGGAAAACAATGTTGATTGAACATCCACAGTTAAAAACCTCTCAGGAAGTCCTATGATGTTTATTTGACATCAAACCCGTTGATATGGTCACGTATACCTATCAAACCTGTTGATATGGTCACATAGACCTAGCTGAAGGGAAAACAAAGATCAGCTTGATCCAAAACTTCTGTGCCAAAAATTTTCAACGGTGAGCATTCAGTCCCAAATCTTTCTTGTGGTATGGTTGACTTAAGATTTGAATCCGCCTCAATCTTAGGTGGTAGGCTCGTTGGAGTTTCAACACCCGGTCAAGGGTTCGAGTACACATAGGTGGTGAAATTCGACTAGCGTGACTCCGTGAGTGTGTGGGGGTGTGCGTGTGTTTAAAAAAAAAAAAAAAATTTAAATATATATGAATCCGCCTCAATCTTAGGCTCACGCTCTAAAATAAGCTGGGAAATTAATGGACAGCTTGGATAAAACACATACATTGTGGTGGGCCGACAAAGTTTTAACAGCAGCTACGCAAACTATGTCATCAAAATGGTTTTTTTTTTTTGTATTTTCGCTTCATTCTGGTGAGTAAAACCTGCTTAACCGATTTGAAAAACGACATTCACCATGGTGGCCCACCACTCAATCCCATGGTTGTCATCCATCCCTATTTTCCCTTGTGGTGTGGCCCATCGGAGTTGCAAAGCTAGCTGAGTTTTTCCCCAAGGATCTAGAACCGAAGATAGAAACTAATGAACGTAGTGGATTTTACATAGAAACATGGCAGGCCGCATACACTTTCGTGTTTAACGCATTCAGTAAAACAAGCGTTGTGGACGTTTCCCATCACTTTAGCTCAACAACCGGAGTCGGCTACACTACCCGCCTGTCTTACGTAGCGTAAAAAACACTCGAGTGCTTTGGGGCCCACCATCTTGTATACGTGAAATCCATCGTTCATCAGGTTTTAATCATTATTTTAACCGTACATACAAAACAAAATCATGATAAGAACTCGTATGGTCCACATTAATGCGAAAACGTAAAATTGCGTCTAAAACCTCTGCATTCACGAGTTACGGTCGCATGAGTTTTGGATCAGGATAATTTTTACTTATTCCCTCCATAACGATTATTAAAACCCAATGAACGGCTTTGATGAGAGATAAACACTGTGGTGGCCCCACACACAAACTTATGGTTGGTGTACCATCTCCATTGCTCGCTGTGTTGCAGCCAGACTGAGTTACGGATCTAGCTGATTTTTTGTCCCAGAGCCTAGCATCAAGGAACCCACCTGATAGACGGACTGGATTTCAAATATATAACATGGTGGGCCCAAGAAATTGGGTGTTTCACGAGCTGCCTAAAATTGGTGGGATTAGCAAACTTCATGCAAAAATAGAGAATTTATCGAAAGGTCTTTGAATTAAACCTTACTTCCTATAGAAGTAATGCGGTGGGCGGCTTCAGAAAGCTCCTTTTCTTTCTTCTTCAACTCCATAAATTATTTCGACCATGATAACGATTAGTGTCTGCAAATCTTCTTAATACCTGAGTTCTGCGTATTAAAGTCTTTCAAGCATTTTGAGTTTCTGAATGTGAAGTATTAGAACACAAATGGTGAATATTTACTAGGCATTCATACATATGAAGGCTCGCATAACCATCACGATTGTGCGGACGAATTTATATTCTTTAGCCTAGCCTATTGCACGGTCGCACAATAGCTACCAAATGATTTTTAGTCTTTTGTTTAGCCGCTCAGCTATACATTCACAATCTTGACCTTCGCTGGTTGTGTGGGTGGCACAAAAAACTTTTGGTTGCTCTGATATTGAATTGGAATTGAATTGTACTAGGTGAGATTAATATCATTACTGCACAATGATTGCATGTCTAGAAATACCACGGTACTGTTGCCATCCAATCCCAAAGTTTTTGCTACAAAAAAACACTAGAGTAAGCCAAATCATGTTTGGTGGACTGTGGAATTGTAATCAACAGGCCAAATTTACAACAGATGTCATTCACTTGTAAACATGTATAACCAGAATGCCATAGATAAACGGTGTATATGGATGGACGGCATGGATACACACATGCATCAATGTAGAGCCCACATGTGTAGTGGATTTCAAAATCCAAAGAAATCTTACATGGTACCAAATGCAATTCCATGGGACTAAATGCAATTCCATCCCCCTAATCCTACCTTTTCCATCCTCTCCAAATGCTGGATGGAATTTCAAGGGACCAAATGTAAATCTATCCCACCTAATCCCGTCTAATACCCTGCACCAAACTCCCCCTAATCATCTTACTTGTTGGACTGACGTGTAAAAGCCCAGACCTAATCCATCATGCGCCACTAAAGAAATTCGAGTTATGTGGACCCACAATGACTTATGAGTGCCATCCAACCTGTCGTTGGATGCGTCATCTAATAATAGGGCTAGAGGCCAAAATCCAGACTATCCATGACTCAGTTATACTTCACCGGAGGTAACAACGCCGGGCATTGAAGAGTGGGATGCTTAGCATAGAAACCTGTTAGCGGCTTGCTGTATTCATTTGAAAGTCATCCAAACCATTCATCATGTGTGCCACAACAGGATGAAGGGACACACTAAAATGCAAGCCAAGTGGGCAACAACAAGTGAACATTCAGGTTATAGACGATCCTCTACATTGTTCCCTATGGTGTGTCCCACCTGAGTTTTTGATTGAGATAGTTCTTGGTATGTGTGGTGAATATGAGCCGATCCACAGATGCATGGTTTAGACTCCAAATATACATCATGGGTGGGCCCGCAGGTTTTCTAAATACAGCAGGTAAAATTTCTTGGTGTATGAGATTTCTATATATTGCAGGTATATAAATGACAATGATCCAATCTAATAAAAAAAATTCCAATGAAAGAAAGCTTGCACATTAAGTTTTAATCTAGCTACATGTAAAGAGATAATAATTATTATTATTATAATTTTTTAAAAAAAAAAAAAGAGAGTAGCAATGGTCTACTCTCATGAAAAGAAAAGAAAAAAATAGAATGACACAAATGCCCCTAGTTGAAGGGCCATGAGTAGGGTTGTCAATGGCCCAAGTTTGGAAGTAGACGAGGTCTGTTCAAGCCCAGCCCAGGCCTAAGCTTGGCCGAAACAAACAGGCTGGAACCTGGCCCTCGGTGAGAATGCAAAGTCAGAGCTTGAATCCAACTCAAACCCAAGTCAAGCCACCCACTTTAGCCTGAGCCCAGTCCAATTATTAAACGAGATTAAAATTTTAGCCTTCTCCAACCCCTCGGTCCTAATATTGTAACCCAAGCCCAACCCAACAGCCTTATGGACCAGCTGAGCCCATTGATAGCACTAGCCCAGATTCATTTAATATTATTTTGTTTAAAAATCTCTCCATAACTAACTGTGGGGCTAAAAATCTCTACCTACTAGTTGAGTCATGTATAATAGTGATTACCATATATTCCACCACATATGATCATTCACCAAGAAATAAATGCATTTCTTATTTTAAAAATGAGGAATTACAGAGCCCATCTTTGTATGGTAGGAGTTTTCAGTTGTAACAAGTGGGACCCATTGCTCAGTAATCTACATCATTAAATCTGACCGTGGATGGGGCATGACCTAAAATCTCTTAAATGGTCTGATCAATGTGAGGTGTAACTGGTAAATTAAGAAAAAATAATCACCGATCTAACAAAAACAAGCTTAAAATCATCCAATCACCGAGAAGTTTGGCCTGTACTAAAATAATCTAAATTGATGTGTTGGAGATTTGTGCCACGGAATCACACAGAGATGGATCTATGATAGTAATCCAAGAGCACCAAGCAAACATAAGAGAACACAAAGATTTAACATGGAAAACCCTTTCGGAAAAAAATCACAACACAAAGCGACAGAATTTCACTATGAAATCATAAATTACATAGAGAAAAGACTTGCCCGATTCAAACAACCTCGAATCTCACCCTTGCTACATCCTTTGATAACCCCATAACCCTTTTAGAAACCCTTGAAATACCTTTAGAAAGCCTTAGCATATTTTAGAATGGTCCTAGGGACTCCTATTTATATATGGGGAACTCCCACTTACGCGCATCCCTAGAAACTGCCTCAAATTTACGTAACTTCTCGTGCATACTCCGTCCTTTTTTTTCACCATCGTTAAACCCAGAAAAGTTGCACATAACTTAAACTTCTCTGTAAGAACGACCTTGGTGAGCATATCTACCGGATCTGAACACACATGCCCAACCACATTTGCTATTGTCTTCTCAAAAAATTAAGACGTAGTCTTCTGTACCTCGAATGTATCGAAATAATCATCTTACTGCCATGTTACTTGTTGGGGTATTTGATCGCAACACCGATTGCCTGTGAAATAACCAGTCTAATACAGACCATGGTATGCAGTGTCAACTGCATTCGAATAAGGCTCATGAGACATGTCCTACTTTTCCTCATCTATTTTGAGACATGTTCTGAGGAAAACTTGAAGTAAGCCGCGTAGGGAACGCTCACCGGCTTTGCCTGGTCCATCGCATACCTACTCAAGGTATTCTACCTGTGATTACCAAAGTCTGCTCCTCTTCCAGTCTCTATGAATATCAATGCCAAGAACCATCTTTGCAGCCCCTCGATCATTCATCTCGAATGTCCCACTTAACCGAGTCTTTAGTACGTTGATTTCAGACATGACATGATTGACGATTTACATGTCATCAACATACAATTTCTGACTTATCATGAATGAATCAAATTTTATATCACTGCCTAGGCGACATGTCGTACCACGACCTCCTATAAACTTTTTTCTCAGCCCCTTTAAACTTCGAACTGCTCTGGTTGCTTCATGAATAACAACACTTCCGATTTTCCGTACAGAAGTGCAGTCTCCACATCCATCCTTTCAGCTCGAGATCGTATTAGGCAACCAGTGCCAATACAAATCTAATAGACATCTGTTATACCGTCGGCGCGAATATCTCTGAGAAGTCAATCCCTTCTCTCTGAGCATAACCCTTCGCTACCAACTTTGCTCTATATCTATGTTGTATTCTCTTAAAGATCTAACCGCTTTCCGGCTCACTGGAAGCTCCACCGGCTCCCATATATCAATCTGGTACAATGAGTCCATCACATCGTCCATAGTCACCTTCCACTTCTCAACACCAGACTCACATAGAGTCATCTGAATAGTAGATGAATCTCCCTCGTCTATAACGAGAGCATATGCGATGTAGGAATTGTCCATACACCTCGCCGATATCTTATGATTACGCTATGTGATTCTTCTCACAAGTAGCTCCTCCACCTGCTCCGTATTTCTGTTCACGCATCTTAGCCTTCATGCCTTGCCCGCTCATGTGGCCATGCCCAGCATGCCACACACATGTAGATGTGGAATCCGCTACATCCACTGCAGCTCCACCTGTTGAAGTGCTCCCGATCAACCTATAAAGATTACCGAGTCGTTGCGCTTTCATGATTACCCCATGCTCTCTTAGATACTTTAAGGGCAGTATCAAGTCCAGTAAACTTGCATCCTTTTACCTCAAGTACACCGAGAGAGATCAGACTCTTCTTCATGTCGGGAACATGCCTCACCTCAGTCAGGGTATACTCTGTCCCATCAAACATCTTGATGCGCACCGTACCAACAGCCACAACATTGCAGGCACTGTTATTACCCATAAACATCTGTCCACCATCGCACTCTCTACAGTTGGCGAACCAACTCCGATAAGGAGTCATGTGAAAGGACGCCCCTACGTATAGAATCTACTCGTCCCTACGATCATTGTATGAGCGTCTGATCGTAGACATAGACAAGACATCACCATCACATGTACTCGATCCATCTGACATGGCAGCGTTGGCCTTCCTGTAGAAGCCTCTAATTCTTCTTTCTTAGATTTAGGATTTGTACAATTATTCTTCATGTGTCTTTCCATCCCATAATTTCAGCACTTTAACTTACCTTTGTCATTGCCCTTTGATTTGAATCTAAAACTCGAAGATCCTGTACCTTGTTCATAATTCCTACCCCTCGTAATCAGTGCATCGGAAGATGTCCCCATGTTGCCTTAAGTTTTCTCATGGCCTTCCTTTGAAGAGCTAAGATAACGGCGTCGACATTCAGGGTTTTATTTGTGGTGTACATCGTGTCCTTGAATGACTCATATAATACCAGAAGAGAATTCCACAACATACATACTTGTTCCTCATCTTTGATCACTTCCTCCATATCCAGCAATTTGCACACTAATTTATTAAAGTTGTTGATGTGAGCCTCCAGATCTCTACCCCCTATCATCCTGAAGTCATACCACTATATAGCTTCAAGTGTAAGCGATTTTTAGAGGATTTTTTTTTTCATAGACATTCTCTAATTTCGCTCATAACTTAGCCGCAGTTTTCTCCCTCATAACATTGTAGAGAACCTCATCCATGAGACACAAATGGATGGAGGCTAAAGCATTACTATCAAGAGTCTCCCATTCTTCATCCTTCATAGTCGATTTTCGTTCCTCAAGAGCTTTAGTTTTACCTTGCTTGGTTAATAGACTAATCATCTTAATCTTCCATAACTCAAAGTTATTTTTGCCTGAGTACTTCTCAATATCAAACCTAGTGATTCCCATTGATGTTAATCCTGTAAATTCAAATTTGTGCCCTAACGATTTCTCTGATACCACTTGTTGGGGATTTGTGTTGCGGAATCACACAGAGATGGATCTAGGATAGTAATTCAAGAGCACCAAGCAAATACAAGAGAACACAAAGATTTAACGAGAAAAACCCTTTCGGGAAAAAACCACGGCACGAAGCGACAAAATTCCACTATAAAAGCATAAATTATAAAGAGAAAGGACTTACCCGATTCGAACAACCTCGAATGTCACCCTTACTACACTCTTTGATAACCCTTTAACCCTTTTAGAAACTCTTGGAATACATTTAGAAAGCCTTAGCATATCTTATAATGGCCCTAAGAACTCCTATTTATAGATGGGGAACTTTCACTTACGCACATCCCTAGAAACAACCTCAAATTTACGTAGTCCGTACACAAACAAACGCACCATCTGTATAAACCTCAACTAGTCGAGTCAGGGCTTCAACGAGTCAAATAGACCTTCGACTAGTCAAGCCAGTCCCTCGACTCATCGAGAATCTCTGACATCCAAGATTTAAGACATTTGTTTAACAACATGATGTACATGCATGTACACACAGATTAGTAGCTACTATTTAATAAATCTTTAGGACTCATTGACTAGTCAAATGGACATTTATCCACACTGTATGATCATATTGGTTATGAAAATTTCACATCTACAGTTACAATGACAACTTAAATCAACGAGTCATGTATTTAATTCAAAGAGAATTAGCCTTCACATGGCTATACAAGAGATAAAATAGAGAATAAAATAAAATAAAACAACAGTTCATTATTTATTTGAATATCTCTCTCTCTCATGTCTCTGCATCCTCGCCTTGTTATGATTTCTTTAAAGTAACACAACTCATACGTAAAAATAGTAAATCAACTTGAACTCAAACTTAAAATAAAAACTTTTCAAAAAAACTTTACAACTAATTCCCATCTTAGTTATACTAAGACCTAGAAATCAAGTTTACTTGGCTTTTAATATCCTTTCTTAAACTTGATTTTCTCTCCTTTCGATTATAATCTTCAACTAAATAAAATCTTTTGACTTCAATGCTTTTGTAAAAATATCTATTATCTAATTTTTAGATTTGCAAAACTCAAGCTCCATCACCTTTTATTTAACAAGATCACTATGTGATGATACTTAATGTCAATGTGTTTATGTTTACCGGTGAAAGATTGGATTCTTTATCAATGTAATTGTCGATTAGTTACCACACATGATCTCCATAAGATACTCCTAATTGTGATTTAGTTTACTAAACATCCTTCTGGGCCAAACCATCCGACATGCACTAGAGGCTACTGCAATGTATCATGCTTCTGCAGTCAATAGTGCAACTACATGTTTTTTTTAATGACCATACAAACACATTCAAATTAAGATGAAACACAAATTCAGATCGAAGTACTCATCATCTTCTCAATTTACCTAGCCAATTACTATTATGAACTTAATAAGTTTTGAATTGGTAATAGGTGCATAAAATATATCATGACTTTTAAGTACCTCCAATGCACCTCAAAATTCTCTTGGCAACCTACAACTATAACTGGTTCCGGGTTTCCATGAATTTACTAATATGTCTTATTTCTTACACAACGTCGAGTCTAATTGAAGTTACGTAATGAAGACTACATATCAAATTCTTAAGGGCAGAGGGACTTATTGTCTTTACCATTACCTAACTTTTTTCAGCATTAATCCTTCTTTATTACCTTACCTTTTCAGTATTAACCATTCTTCAACTAGAGTATGAATCGATAAGCAAGGTTCCATCTTAAACTTTCATAAGCTATCCTTGGCATACTTCCACTTCAATATGAATATGTCATCATTTGTCTACAAAACTTTAACAGTGAGAAAATAGGAAATAAGTACAATATCTGTCATTTCAAACTAGTTAAGCATAGCCTTTCTGAATTCATATGTTTTCGGGTATTTCCTATAGGTATTAAGTCATCCCCATAGAAACAAATGATAAGTGTATATTATTTTTAATTAAACTTGATATAGAGAGTGAGTTAATACATGCACTTCTAAAAACCATGCTTTTATAAATACATGTCAATTTATGCCTACTGTACTTGATGTGCTTGCTTCAAACCATATAAGGCTTTTTTCAATTAACACACTGCTTTCCTAATCTTTATTTTACGTAACTTGTAGGTTATTCAACATAGACTTTTTCTTCAAACACGCAATTCAAAAAAGTGGATTTAACATCCTTCATTCTATTTTCATATAATTCTTCTTTTTGTGCTTATGGTAGTGAGCCAGCCTTTGTTCAATCAGTCACTTTGGTATAACTGTCCTCAACAAATCCTCCTAAATCTGAGATGACTGTCCTCAACAAATCCTCCTAAATCTGAGATTGAAAAAGCACCACCATATGGATGCTCATGATCATAATTAATTACACCAAATCTTAAATATTGAGTTTGAAGTGTATTATTGATTCGATACCTCAACATGAATAAACACTTTGTATTAAAATAAAATTAAAAAAGAAAAAACCTACAACTTGCACAAACAAGAAAAATATTTCTTATACATAAACAAAATCACCATGTGCATATGCAAAAGCGATGAAGAACACCTTTTGTGGCTTAATTCTGATATCACATGCAAGTTGTGAAAATTAACCGCGCTTCTACAGTTGCTATGATCACTTGAGTTAAGTGAATCATGTATCTATTTTTAAGTGAAGTGGCCTTTACACTACACCAACAAGAGATGAATGTGAGATTAAAAAAATATAACTTATTGCTTTCTCAATTCTCTCTTTCCCCTCTTACATCTCTTCTCCCTCTTCCTAATTATAATTTCCCTAAAGAAATATAATTCATACTTAAAAATAAAAAGCTAGCTTAGACTTATAATAGAAACCAATAAAAAAAAAATAATAATAACTAATTCTAATCTTGGTTGTCTTAGTGAAAATCAAGTTTACTTGACTTCTAATGGATATCATAAACCACAAAATGTCAAAAGGGATCCATTTAGGTGTGTGTGTGACTCTAACCACATCCCAAAACTTGCACACAATCTTCCCTGATGGTCTTGGTGACCACTAAAGACCCTCCCTCAATCTAAGTGACCCAGCCCAAAGTACAGACTAATCAATCATGGGTAATGAGAAAGGACCACAAGTCATGGTACCCCGATAGATTACTTCCTATTAAATGAATGTGACATCTAACTTTTCTAATATGTTAGCCCCACCATGAGAATCATCTAGTGCAAAATCAGTACGGTCTTCTCATCATGTGGGCTAGACAATTTTTTTTAAAAAAATGCTTAATTATTGATAAATAACAAAAGACCAGTGTGGGATACTTTGTGGGTGTATGTGGTGGTATGTGGTGAATTTTGGAAAGGATGATCCTCATAATGTGGCCCAACAAATTGACGGTTTGGATGATGCACATACATGAAAGGTTGGAAGTTATCTATTGGGTGGATTAAAACTTCCAATCCCTCCCATTCGGGATAGGCTTAATTGAGTTGCTCAAGGCCTCAGCCCAAGCCTAACCCAACCTGGGACGAGTCAAGGATTCCAAACCGGAGTAGAACCAAATTCTATCTTAAGTTATCCTAACCCAACCTAGGACAAGTCGAGAATTTCAAGCCGGAGTAGAACCAAACCTTAACCCAACCCAACCTGGGACAAGCTTTTTTTTTTTTTTGGTTAGCTTGTTAGTACACCCCATTGTCAGTTCACACTTCACTGCTAGCCACCCCTACTAGGGCTCAATACCAAGACCTCAGCGTTGAAACAAGGTATCTTTCGCTCAAACTAGGACAAGCCGAGGATTTCAAACCGGAGCACAACTGAACCCTAACCCAACCCAACCTGTGATGAGGATTTCAATACGGAGCAGAACCTAACCCTAACCCTAACCCAACCCAAAGATCCATTTAGGTTAGTCAGGGACTTGGTTGAACTTGGCCCAAGTTGCACGCTATCGTGCTCTACCTTTTGTGCAGGTCTAACGTTCTGCATGTCATCAGCATGTTTCCACTGGAAAGAAAGAGCCATACAATATGTGGTCATTTCTCTGACTAGGATGTCTGGTCTGGCTTTTATATATTCCCATACAAGCCCAATTACTTTCAAGTCTCAAAACGCATGACCCAAGTCCAGTCAACTGGCCTTCTTTATCCTCGGTCTGGTCGAAGCGAGCTGGCCCCACGCCCGGTTTGTTTCTGCCTTTACTTGAGATTCTTATCATAGCATGTATAGTCGAACGTCAGCCGTCGAAAATAAAACTTTCAAATTGGATTCAATTTAGAATCAATGGTAATAGATTATACTAAAAATCATCCTTTTCAGTGTGATTACTGGGCTGTGGCCCATCAACAATACTAGCTACAAGATGAGCAGTCTGACCATTTCTCCAGTGGACCCCATGGGACCATGCAATGTACGAAACCCTGCGCCAATATACGAGCCATCCATCAGTGGCCTGCAGTGTTTAGATCTTCTGACATAAGGTTTTTGTTGTTTTCATTCCTGACAATGTACCAAAATAAAATCAATGGCTAGAGAAAAGTTGTCATAATCATCCGTTGGTTTTTGTACATCGTGGCCCACTTGAGCAGTGAAACGGTCTGATTTTTGGACCAGATGATCTAAATACTATGGCCCACCTGGCGGAAAGCTCGGATCTTGTATATGTAAGTGATATTGGTATGTCTGCTCGTGTGTGGACGGACAGGTATCCACCCGTGCGGGTTTAGCAAATCTCTGGTTGCATTGGTTGCATTGCACACGTATATCTCAAATTCTCGATTAGGGTTTTCTTAGGGGGAGCGAATTAAGTGCGGTCCTAACCGTGGGGCCCACCTTGATGCAGGTATTGTATATCCACGCCATCCATCCGTTTTTCAGTTCATTTTAGAGTATGACCCTTAAAAATGAAGCAGATCCAAATCTCAAGTGGACCACACCACAGGAAAGAGCGATGATTAAATGCCCGCCATTAAAAACTTCCTAGGGCTCACCAGAATGCTTATTTGTCATCCAACCTGTTGATAAGGTCACAAAAATCTAGACGAAGGGATAAAACAAATATCAGATTGATACAAAAATTTTATGGCCCACGAGAAGTTTTTAATGGTCAATTGCCACTGTTTCCTATGGCATGGTCCACCTGAGATTTATATCTTCTTCATCTTTTTTTTTATCATGCCCTAAAATGAATCGGAAAAACGGATGGACCGCGTGGATATACAATATATACATCAAGGTGGGCCCCACAGTTAGGGCCGCACCTTGTTGGTTGAAGCCGGAGGCCGGTCTCCATCCCATGAGTGCATCTTAATCGATGATCTGAACCGCTCATTCTCTGGATTCTATGCTACTCGGGCCATGCAAGATGAAGATGAATATTTAATGGCTCACATTCAAAACCAAGATTCAAAGATCAGCATCATCGACGAACGGTTCAGATCAATCTAAAAGGGTGCAATAAAGAGGTGGAAACTGGCCACTGTACGGTACTGTGGTTCCGGCGCAACGTACCCTAACAAAACCCATCTCAATTATTTGAAAGATGGTGTCACGTGATGGATCTTGTGGACAAGAAAAAAACCACGATCGCTCTCACATTGCCTTTTATTTTCACAGCCACGTGGCGTTTTTCTATCCACTAGATTGTGCCAGGGCCTCAAAATATATAGAAAAACTTTGATACTCTGGCAGAGTGTGATGGATGATACACAGACACTTAGAAACTGCAAACGTGGGAGACGATAGTCAAATTAAACCGTCCAAATTATAGAACTTCGATTTGAATTTACCAAAAATTAAGATTGTTTGATTTTCTGACCATCAGATTGGTGGACATTTATTGAACAGTTAAAACTGGAAATTCGAACGGTTCTATTTCCAGAAACAAGTGTGCACAAATCAGAGGTTAGGATTGTTCAATCAATCTAATCCTAGGACTGTGACTCAGCGTCTGTAGGCTTCACAATCTACACGGTTTTATTTGAGTTAATTTATTCCGTATGTACAATTTCTGAGTGACTGCGTATCAAGTGTCATGGGCAGCCCGAGTACCATATAACTTCCCCAATATTTAAACAAATATCAGATCCTTTTGATCTGAAATTGTACATCGTGGCATTTTTAGACAAGATCTAGTTTACCCACTAGCTGGGCCCCACTGCATAAGGCGTGTCCTTTCAGAATCAAATCCATAAATCCAGGGAGCGGATTCTGTAAGTCGGTCTAACACTGACTTCAGTCAGGCCGTGACCGTGGGGTCCACCTTGGTCTATTTTACATATATCCACGCCGTCCATCCGTTTTTCCAGCTCATTTTTTAGAGCACTAGTCCAAAAATGAAGTAGTTTAAAATCTCAGGTGGACCACACTACAGGAAACAATGTTGAATGACCATCAAAAACTTGTTGTGGGCCACATAAGTTTTGGGTCAAGCTAATATTTTTGTTTTTCCCTTCGTCCAGGCATGTTTGACATTATCAAGAGGTTGGATGGAAAATAAACATTACGGTGGGCACTAAAAACATTTAACGGGGAGGGTTCAATCACCACTCTTTCCTTTGCTGTAGTCAACATGAGATTTGGTTCTGCTTCAATTTTTGGCTCATCTCATAAAATGAGCTGGAAAAACGGATCAACGGCATGGATATACAACACATATACCAAGGTAGGCCCCACGGTCACTCATGTTACGCTGACCGAATCCGCTCCTGTTAAAAGGATGCTTTGACCTTTGCTTTTGCTCGTTGAATGTGGACCGTTGCTTCTTTTTTGTCTACTGCAAGTGTCCATTCGCACCATGGATTTTATGGTCCGATGTCGTTGTTCAAATGGGTTAGGTCAAGTACGGTAGAGCAGAGTTTGAACTGAACGATTTAACAATCGGGTCCGGATTTAAGCCCGGGTGGAATCCATTTGTATCATGGATTTAAGACTCGGACAGACCGGAACTAACCGACTCAAGGGGAATCAGTCCAGCTCACTAGTTTGGGGTGACTTATTCACGTGTCCCGCGGTATTAATTGGTTCGGGTCTTACTGAGTCGACTCAGATGAGTCAAATGGGACTCGATCGAGTCTTAAAACCGTGACTACCGTCTTTGTTGGGTTTAGGTCAGGTCCAAGTGCAAATAAGCCGGGTCAAGTTCATATCTAACTGAGTCATCAAGTGAGTTAGGTTTGAATGCAGTCTAGGGTTGCTCTACCTTGGGATTGCTTGATGACCGGCTGATAAGGTGAGATATAATTGAGCTATGTACTGCTGTCGGAGATGATTTTTGTCTTTAAATCTAAATAGGAAGTGAAATATTAGTGCCTGTGAACCAACATAGAGATATTCCTGCAGTCAGGATTGTGTGGGGCCCAAAGAGATGTCCGTGACCAATCCTCTCCATCCATCTATTTTACAAGATCACAATACAACAGGATTTAAAAAATGACGTAGATCCTAAACTCATGTGGTTCATAGCACATGGAACAGTGGGGATTGAATGCCTTGCGTGAAAAAAGTTTTGTATCAAGATGATATTTGTGCCATCATAATCCCAGTGGTAAGCTTCAATAAAGTTTTAATGGTAGACGTTTTAGTTGGTGTGGCCTACTTGGGATCAATTCCTGTTCCATTGTTGTCTTTCAAAATAGATGGATGGTATATTTATGTGGACCCCGCACAGCCCTATGCACAGGTATATCACTGTGCTTAGGGTCAGTTTGGGCAGTGGAATTAGAAGGGATTAGGTGGGATGGGATTCATCTGGTCCCGTGACAATTCCACTCCATGTTTGGGAAGAATGGAAAAGCTTGGAATTACATTAAATGAAATTGCATTGGGTCCATGCCAATTTCACCCAATGTTTGGGAAGTTGTGTAGGTCCCAACATGATGTGTGGGCTATATCCACACCGTCCACCCATTTATTGAGATTATTTTAGAGCATGGGCTAAAAAATCAGATAAATCTAAAGCTCAAGTGGACCCCACCATAGAAAGCAACAGGGGTTGAATACTTACCGTTGAAAACTTCTTTGGAGCTACATAAGTTATTGGATTTACCTCATTTTTAGGCCCATGTCATAAAATTAGGTTACATAACAAATGAACAATTTAGATATAACACATGTGTGCTATTCTCAATAATTTCTAATGATACTGGGTATATCCATTCAATGTACCACTGTGTTACCAACAAAGCATGGCATTAATTTTATCCCATGGCAACAGGGGACCATCCCTGCCATGGGTAATAATTATATTTTTTGAATCCCATCCGGCCTAATCCCTTTTAATCCCACTGCCCAAACTCACCCTCAGCCTGTTTGTTTTTTCAATGAACTGATAAATGCATTTTTCCTTAGCATTTATTACTTGCTTATGGAAATGCATTTTTCCTTAGCATTTTTCCGTAGCATTTATTACTTGCTTATTTCTTCCCATCCGGCCTCATCCCTTTTAATCCCTTTTAATCCAAGTGGCGGAAGCCATCACTTGGATTTAACGTATTTGAAAAAGGAGAGAAATGATAATTCCCGCATTTGCTGAGGCAAGGAAAATGAGTGGGAACGGATTGGCTACTCCGCCCTGACACCAGCCATTTCGGGGCTAGTTGGTTCTCTGTAGGGCTCACTATGATGTATGTGTGTCATCCATGCCATCCATCTATTTATATATATATTATTATATGATATCAGAAAAAAAAAATGCAATCATATCTCAATCTCAAGTGGACCACATTACAGGAAACGTGTGCTTATGTGTAGATGGGCAGGGTTCTCGCGTCCTAGAAATCGTCCTTGCAGTAATCTAGATCGTTCATCTATCTGCCCCACTGCGGTATACCGTCCTTCTAATCTCATAGTTTCATTATCATCGATTGGACTGCAAGGGATTGATGGACTAGGGATCTGCTCCATCCACACCGTGGCCCATGATTTAGACCATTTGAATTGGACCGCAAGGATGTCACATGTCAATTTGAAACACGTGTGAGATCTGACCTTTCCATTAGGTAGGGCACACTGTTTGGAAATTTTCAAAAATTTCAGCCGTCAATTTGAACATGCATATCAAACTGATTGTTAATAATTTTCAGTATGCATCCATTTATTTTGAATAGTGTGGCCCACCTAAGCTGTGAAATGGCCTGATTTTTGAACCAAAAGATCTAAGCATTATGTCCAACCATTTGGAAAGCTCGGATCTTGTACACGTGTTTCATGTTGGCAATTCGACAGTTGTGCAGAATGTGGATGGTAACTATACTGTGGATGCTTTGGAAAATGAACGGTCATGAAAGTAAACTAATTTAGTGGATGGATGGATGTAAACTTTTGATTCGTCTGATAATTACGTAGTGGCCCATGAGGTATGCCCTTGATCTTATGGACGGTTCAAATCTATGACTTATCTGTCCACTTGTCCAAGACCAAGCCTGACCTGGGAGCATAGGTCATGGTTAATGGTGGGTATTCAATCCCTGTTGTGTGGTCCACTTGATATTTGGATCTGCTTCATTTGTTGGGACCGTGTCGTAAAATGATTTGGAAAATTGATGGACGGCATGCATATACAACACATACATCAAGGTTTTGAATGGTCAATATCACTGTCACCATAGAACATAGCCGTATATCCGCATAGACCACATCAGACACGGTGGTGTGATATAGGTAATATCACAACGGATGTACGCCAGTCGAAAATGTCCAAATATATGAAGACATGAAAAGCAAAAGACAATGTCTATCATAAGTTGTGCGGGATCAGATGGAATAGAAAAGAAACAAGTGGCGGATAAAGATATACAATCATCCTATAATTTAAAAATAACAAGGAAGGCAAGAAAAAGGACACTGATGCCAACTACAAGGGCACAGAATATCTCTTTGTCTGTTGGGCGAAGATCATCAGTCGACACGGCCCTGGAAACCATGGCTGGGGTCGCCGGTGCCGCCTGTATCGTCTGTCGGATGGACAATGACGTACAATGACGGATGTCCATGTCATCAGAAAATGCAGCATACTGAACTGCATGAGAATCCGTGCAATGTCTCGACGGTGCACATGCCTTACTGAAGTGACTGTCCCAGTATGCAACTGTCTCCTTCCAGTTCTTGAATGCGCAGTGTCTCGCTCCAAAAAATCCCTCCACCTCCAACCTCACGTCGTCCCAAGACACATATATTCCAGGCCTACGTCCCACCAACACGACGTAATACTTCTCCTTGCCCATCTGCATTGACATACACGTAATTGGCACAAGTCATTAATGATCTTTATATTATCCATAATTATAACCAATTACCTACTCGGTAATATGTCAGTGACGCAAGTGTCGCCATAACTTGCGCGAAACAAAAGCCTGCATATAGTTCAATTTAATAACAATAATCTCTATCAATGCACGTGTTGTGTTCAAGTATTAATAACAAGTGATGTGTTATCCAAAAGTGCAACAAGAAACAAGTAGAAATATCTAAAATTAAGTTTTACAAGTCTAAAAAATAATATAGTTAATGACTTGTCTTAAAGGCAAAGCCTACGAATGATTGCTTCCAGCCAGTCAAACTAGGGAAAATGTTCTTTCATACGTGCGGTCCACCCCCATTCAGCAACGTTCTTATGAATGTAATTCTCTTTTCTTTGGCAAAGTTATGGAAGGAGGCCCCATACGCTTCTTCTTTTGATAGCAACTTCGTCGCCCATAAGACCTCATCAGTCGTCGGTCCCTCCAACTCTTTCAAAGCTGGTATAAGCTGTGCCATCCGACTAAAGTTTGGACCCATGTCGATGGAAATGGCAATTGACTTCATGGCACCCCCAATATTAACCATCCCGGTGCCAATCTGATGTTCATGTCGCTCCACCCTCAGTCTCTTTTTAGAATTAACCGTGGAATTCGTGTTGCGGGAGGCATTCCCATGTTGTGTCGGACACGGACGAGGAATGTTGTCGCCTCCAGGGCTGTCGTCAGACCAATGGATATGCGGTGCATCATCGCCACGTTCTTCAGAAGATATTATGTTAATATCATCATTTCAGATCAACATTGTGGTTAGACGACACATTTGTATCTCTCCATCGAGGAGTGGTTGCACAGGGAGGGAAGTTGCCAGTGGCAGATGCTTTACCAGTAGCCCTGTCGTTTCCGAAAATAAACTCGAGATCATCATATCTGGGCATGGGTTTGCCGCGAAACTGGGCAGCATCTGGATGAGACTAGACATAACACAAAAAAAGAACCAGTCATTAACATTGCACTTTGTATGATAAGATATGATGTAATTGTTAAAGAAACTACACCTTAACGTAGTCCATCCACACTTCATCTGATGCGACGACAATTTGTAGGTCTGGGTCCCATCCAAAACCAGACGCACTCCGTAGATCTTTGATAGTGAAGAAGTTTTTTTTCACTATGTGGATGCGATTTTTTACGTTCGCATTAGTGATCTTGAAGCGTAACTTCAACATCATATTTTCAACGATTCCTGTTAATGATTCTATTTTAAATCCAGCACCACTTCGTCTTCCAGCAATGACTAACTCCATTAATCCGTCAATTAGGATGTCGTCCATGTCATCCGTCCAACGAAGGACACCTCCATAGGACTGGTCCTTAGTTCCATTGTTCAGTGTATGTTTCCTGGGCGATCTTCTTGGGGTACTACTAGGTGATCCCACGTGATATTTCGTCGGAGTAGATAATACAGAGTCTCTATTCGATGACATGGAGCCACTTTGGTCTACCTCAATCTGTGAGAAGATAAATGATGCGACAACAAGTTTAAAAAATTATTCTACCACATGAGTAAATAATATGAAGTCCAAAAAAGCTTGTATATTAAATAAAACAAAATATGTCACACAGAAAATAGTGATCTAATTTGACAGTCTTGAATGATACTCAGTTAAACCATCTTTGATGTACGTCTTATTACAATGCATTTAATCTGTTTGACTCACTAGATGAGTTTCATTCCACATTCTGGAAGCTATTTCATCACGTTTTCTGGCCCACTCATCTCTTTCATGTGGAGTGACATTCAACCGCACACGACCTTCATCGAGGACGGATACTTTTGTAGGTGATGGGATCACACCATCGGCACCACAACTTGACGACTCCTCAACCTCAAACATGTCATCGTCTCCAGATATTCTTATGAAGTTGTGTAACACACAACAAGCTAGCATTATCTTTACTTGAGTTTGTATCGGATATTGTGGAGCAGTCTTCAGAATTGGGAACCTAGCTTTCAAAACTCCAAAACATCTTTCTATTACATTCCTCAGTTGTGCATGGTGATAGTTGAATAACTCCCGAGTATTGGATGGTTTCCGACCGGTACAATACTCATTGAGATGGTAACGTACACCACGATATGGGGCTATGAAACCGGGTGAGTGCGCATATCCTGCATCAACTACGTAGTATTTACTTACATTTTAAAAATAATTTCTGATCAATACCAATTCTTATTCGTTTGATGTTATAAAGTCATCAAAGTACTTGATGTCCATGGGTTTTACCACTGGGTATTACGAAAGGATCGCTTGAGTGAGTCACGGCACTTTGCAAAACGCGTGCATCTGATGTGGAACCTTCCCATCCTGCTAACACGTACACGAACTTCATGTCGAACTTGCAAGCAGCCAAGACATTTTGTGATATATATCCTTTCCTAGATAGACAGCACTATCCGCGGATGCTACGAAAGCTGAGATGTGTGTCCCATCAATTGCTCCGATACAATCCTAAGTTAAACTTGTCAATCATTATGTGATATTGGCATATGTAATTCAATCCCGACAGATCGTAATCAATTGTGATGAGTATATGTATTATCATACCTGAAAGTATTCCGCCCAATGTGGGTTGGATGAAATCTCAGATGCAGTATCAAGTGTAGGGAGTGTAACAAAGTCTGCATATAAAGAGACGACTGCATCCAAGACTCGATTAAAATATCAACTTACGGTTTCGCCTGACCTTATAAAATGATGTCCAATCACTCGGTTCTGGACATTGTGGCTTAATGTATGAAGAAACATGACAAGTTGTTCTTCCATACTTACGTGCTTCGCATCCGCCAACAGTCCCTTATCTCGCAAGATTGAGCAAAGACTGAAGAACGTGATCTTTTTCATCCGTAGTTGCGAAACACAATCAATCTCCTTTGCCCTAATAATCTCATTGATAATACGGGCACGATCATAATTAGTAGACCTGGGAGGGTTTCGAAAGAGGTACGTGCGACAATACTCCCCAGCAGCGATTGCAGCAGATCCCGCAGCCAATATAACAAAGAAGAATTCTAACTCTTCGTTCGACCATCCGCTCCCAGCCATATTGATTCACCCTCTCTATATAGGATGCATGTGACTTTGATTAGGACGAGGACACAACAATATGTATTTTGGGACAGAAAAATTACATTGATGGGTTTTAATGGAAAAGACATGAAAACCGAAACAGATTAATAGAGAAGAAGAGTTGTGGTTTAGAAAAAAAATAATGGTTAAGAAAAAAATATACAGTAATGTCATGTCTCTGATTCAACCAGAAAAAAGATTTAAAAATATACAGTAATGTCTCTTACAAGCAGCCATAACAGAGCTCGTCTATTGGTAATTCAGAAGAGAAGTTACTGGATTTACCTAACAATCCTAATTTTTGACATTTTCAATCTTCTATCAATTGCAGTAAATGAAAATAAGAGACGATACTTGATCATGCCACCCGTAATGGTGCCCCATACAAGATCTTGCTAGACTTTAACAAGATATTGGATCAGCTCCTAGTGGTGAGCTGAAAATTGCACTTTGGTTAAATCTTCCTGACTGTCCAATTGCTAGGGACTGCTCAATAAATTATTCACCAGTGCAAGAGTAATGGGAAATCAGATGGTTAAGATTGCCCATTCAATATGTTTTTTGGGCTAAGTTCCTCCGCAATAGGTTTGGTGGTTTGGATTGCCATATGTGTATGCCATTAATCTTAACCATTTTGCGAATTTGTGATGAGTGTAGCACTTACTTTTGCCCCTGTTTGCATTTAATGGTCAACAACAATTCAATTACAAATGTAATAAGGAATTACATTTTTCAGAGACGTAACAATCACATTTCCCAGCTTTGTGTTGAACTCCTATTCTACTCATACCTGCTTTGATTGATTGGGTTATGTATGTAATGAAGCGCGATCTTTGGTTTTGAAGATGTTACTTGAGACACAAAATCATTTATTTATTTTTCCCAAGGTGAAGCTCTACTTAGATTTCGAACCTATGGCTTATCATTTTGTGATAATATGCAGATTCCTGTCCGGCCTTTCAGACACAATGAATATGAGCGGCAACTTTTCCATACTATGGAGCATCATTTAGCACAATGGCAGGGTTATTTATTTTCATCTGATGCCTATCTATACATCAAGCAATTGTAAGGTATTTAGTATTTTCTTCTTCTGAGAACGCCTGTTCAAGCATTGTTCTGAGAATCTAATCTTAATCAAATGTCTTCATCCTTAAAACAACAACAAAAAAAATAATACTAATAATAATTTGAAGAGATGGAGCATGCCAAGAAAAAGAAAAAGCAAAAGGCAATCAAAAGCAAAAAGTTGTGGTTATCCCAAATTTTCATTACACCCACCTGAAATAGAAAAAGGAAAACCTGAATAGCACGATAAAACCCAACAACAATCAGAAGCAAAAAGTTGTAGTAATCCACCAATACAAGAACCGAAATTACTCAAATAAAAAAAAATAACAAAAAATAGGAACTTGATACAATGCATGGATTTTGTAGTTGCCAACATCCACTAAATTAGCAAATAATTAGGTCAAGATAGGAACCTGAAATAATGCATGGATTTTGTAGAATAGGCCAGAACAAATTGGCAACTGACCTTTCCATTGACTGATGATCTGCTCCATTAGTGAACTCTGCCCACTTCTCCATGGATAATGATGATGCCATATATGTCATCTTCTACCCTTTTGAACGTGATGTTTAGGTAGGGACAACACAACTGATTGTTAAAAACTAGACTTGATATCTAGTTAGGTTGGGTGAACTCAAAGACTCAATTTTACTAAACCACAGATATTTAATTACTAAACCACAAATAAGATTTTCCTAACCCACAAATCAGATTTTATTAATAATAAGCACTTGGAAAAGCAATGAGTATAAAAAGAAAACCCCACATCAGAAATGCTCCAAATACCCCAAAAAATTCCAGAATGCAGAAAATAAAATAAATAAATAAATAAGAGTAACGAAATCTGAAAAACAAAACAACCAGACCAACGCACCATTTTCCATAATACAGCCCATCTCAGATAAGAAAATAAAACAGAAAACAGAAAACCGACATCTATAATACCACAATTTCCATGCAATCCTTCTCTTCAAAACAAAACAAAACAAAAAGAGGTTTAGAAAAAAAAAACCCATTTAGAATCTCAATTCAAAATTCACAACAACAAAACCAAAATGAATAAAAATGGAGAGAGAGAGAGAGAGAGAGAGAGAGAGAGAGAGAGAGAGACAGTAGCTAAAAATGAGCATAATTTCCATACTCTCCCACCCACCATAGAGGAGAATACAAATAAAAAAATAGAATTAGAAAAAAAAAAAAACGAAGCTTCAAAAACCAACTTGCTATTTTAGAAGCTTTGATTTCCCAATGAGAAAAGGAATCTTCAAGAGATTTTCTCCTCACCTCTGCTCTGCTCTGCGGGATTCTGCTATCACATTCTCTCTCATTCCATCCTAAGCACACAGTGTTACGACCGGCCTTGTTCCTGCCCAAGCACGGCAACCTGTATAGAGGAAGACAATAGGTCAAGCAAGATTGCAAATGCGAAGCTGGAGTGGAGCGGGAGTAAATGCAAGATGAGGTTTGCAGGAAGACGTACCTGTGAGGGAGCATTGCGAGAGATGGATATGCGGTTTGGGTGGGGACACTGATATATAGATGGAGATGAGCCCGAGGTGTTACGTGCTCTTGCGGACCACCCTCCCTTCCGTCCATCTTGCAGTCTTGAAACAGATCTCGCTCGAATCGCAGAGATTTCCCAGCGAATCCCTCGTCTTGGAAACGTGAAATCGCCCCTGCCATCTGCACGTCGCCCCTCTATCAATCAAACGCGCGAAATGGTCATAAATACCCATTTCGCGGTGATTTCACCTTACCCACAAAAACAAACAGGCCCTTAGGTTCACTGGCAATTCACCCAAGGACTAATAATCTTCTGACATGTTATGTATGGGCTTATTTTTAGAATTGGCACGTTTCCAATCAAATCCAACTAATAAAATTATCAACTATATTCAACCTCTTATGCCGTATGTCTATATATATATATATATATATATATATATATATATATATATATATATAGTGAAAGCTAGTAGTCTTGGGCTTTGCACACAATTCGTGTGAATTTTTTTTAACTCCTAATACGTTATGTAAATCCAAAATCGAAATCGTCCATGTGATACAACACCTGATAAAACCTCCAGTATCCAACTTTTACTTTGATCCAAAACTTTGGTGGGTCATGAAAAGAAAAAATAGTTTCCTCCCTAATTTGCATCTCTCTTGGTTATGGCCCACCAAAGTTTTAGATCATGGGGAAAATTGGTCATTTATGGTTTCATGGGATGCTGCATCACATGGACCATTTGGATTAGACCACATAACACGTGTGCAAAGGTGCGCATGTGTGCAGGTGCACATGTGAGCATGCCTCCCTCTCTTTATATATATATATATATATATATATATATATATATATATATATATATATATATATATATATATATATATAAAACTCAGAACTCATGGAGACCAGTATACAACCTAAAAAACAATCAGGCATGCCAACCATTATATAGTTTTGTGTAAGGCCGACAACAGTGTTTACGTGCCATCTAATCCATTTGTCCAATGTATCTCATCAAAACGAAAGAATTACTAAAAGTCATAGGTTGTACAATAAATTTAATAAATTTGCAGGGTGGTTCACCCAAGTGTTGAATCAGCCCCAGTTTTGTTATCAATGCTAAAAGAGAGTAGATGTACCTGATGAAAGGGATGGATTTCACTCTCGCTGGGCCATTTCCCCTGCATTAGAAAAAATGACTCGGGTAGGTACCTATCAAAGTGAGCAAGTGGACCTTTAATTAAATGATTTTAAAAGTTGGGTGAGTCTAAATGGATTCCGGTCGGGCCTAAGTTGGGTCTATTTTTTGGATGGTCCAAAGTCCAAACCAGACCCATTAAAAGTTGACCTGGAACTGGGTCCGGTCAACTTTGAGGGATTCCAAACTTTGACCATCATGGTGGTATTTGGACCCAGATCCGACTGCTGACTCAGATCCATTTATAGTTGGGTTGAACCGAATGTTACCATTTTACAGCCCTAGCTAGATGGTCCAATCAATGTGACTTTTGATCCATGGAACATCTGCAGTAGTCAGGTAGTCAGACTGGGTCCTCTCTATTGGCCCACTCAATGAACAGTCCAAATCTCATTAACTCATTTGACTCGTTTATGGTTTTAGGATCAATAATAGAAACGTTACCTTAGTGCCGTAGAATGGCAAATGGTGGTCGGTGGAGATGCATCGCTTTCATAGCTGTGTCCAACCATCAATGTGGGTATGGTGGTTATATGCTCCATCCACAGTGGCACCTCTGATTTGGATGACCTGGGTTGAAGTGAATACACGCTGCATGTCTGGTGGAAGAGTCACGCTGCTTTAAAAATGAAGGTGAACTGTAATTATAGTCATTGGATAAATGAGATAGGTTTTTGTTATTAGATGTCACTCAATTTTATCGAGAAATTTCAAAATATTTTAATTGCTTGCTGGACAGTTTTTGAAGTGCTATTCGATATTATGTAAAATTTTATGCAGAATTGCAAGAGGGTTGTGCTGTGTATTGAGTATGAAGACAAGATTAACCAAATAACGTACCTTGTTGGGACACCATCATTGTAGGCTTAATGTCACGGTCTTCCTCTCCTTACACCCTTAGATGTATTGGCATTAGTTGTTCAATACAACCTAAAATTGGAACATATGGATGCGAAAACTATTTTATACATGAAGAGTTGGAAGATTATATATACATGAAACAATCAGAATAGTTTGAAGTAAATGGGTCACGGAATAAAGTTTGCAGATTAAGGAGGTCGTTATACAGCCTAAAACAATCATATAAGCAATGATACAAAAGGTTTGATACTTTCGTAATGGATCAACAATTTACTAAAAGCGAATATGATCATTGCGTCTATTATAAGACACTGAATAATTGACGGTTCATTGTACTTGTATTATACGTAAATGATATTGCTTATTGCCAGCAATAGTATGCCTGAGATTAATATATTAAAGATTCAGTTGTCAGGGACATTCGAAATGAAAATTTTGGGAGCTGTAAAAAAGATTCGTAGTATAGATATTCATAGAGACAGATAAATGAGCAAGTTGCGGTTATCATAGGCATAATCATTGATAAAGTATTGATAAAGTTCAGTATGAACAAGACAAAACTAGTTATCAAACCCCGTGTTGCTCACTTTAAGTTTTCTTTTAAATAATGACTTACTATAAATGAAGAAAAACAAGTGATGTCTTGTGTGCCCTATTCGAGCATTGTTGGCAATCCGATGTATGTGATGATTTCTATGAGATTAAATACTTTGTATACAATGAGTGTTATGAGAAGATACATGGCTAACCTCAACAAACAACACTGGGAAACAGTAAAATAGTTACTTCGATATATTAGAGATACAGTAGACAATGTCTTGACATTTGAAAAGTTAGATGATAAATTGGTAGGCTATGTGGATGTTAATTATACAGAAAATACAAAGGTTTGAGCAAAAACCACCACTCACAATCGTGGTGAGTATTTCTTGTATATATAGATAATTACAATGTGCATAAAAATAATTACAGATCAAAGTTATAAATGTTAATTACAATAAAAATGGAAAGAATGGATTATTCTATACAAATGAATATCTCTAAGATTAAGGTCAATATGTCAAGCCGTGGATTGAGGTAACGTATCCTTACCCCCCCCCCCCCCGTAGTGAGCGTTGGATTTAAACGGACATGAAGCTTGGTACGAAAGAATTCAAAGAGAGGTCGAGAAACACTCTTGGTGAAGAGATCGGCAACCTGTAGATGAGATGGCACATATTGAGTGCGAAGTTTACTAGTAACAACAAGTTTCCGAAGAAAATGATAATCTAATTCAACATGCTTGGCCCGTTTGTGGGAAACGGGATTGGAGCTTATGAAGATCGCACTTTTGTTGTTACATAAGAGAATAGGCTTCTAGGAAATGGGAACCTTGAGATCATGAAGTAGATGGGAGAGCCAAAGGAGTTCAGCTGCAGTAGTTGCAAGGGCACGATACTCAGACTCACAACTGGAATGGGAAACAGTGGGTTACTTCATGGCACTCCAAGAAACTAGATTGTTGCCAAGATAAATGGAGTAGCCAGAGGTGGAACGATGAGTGTCGGGATAACCAGCCCAGTCAGCATCAGAGTAAGCAACCAGGGCACCAGAAGCAACGGAAGGGCGAAAAATAAGACCAAAGTGAAGTGTGCCCTTGACATAGCGTAAAATGCGCTTGACAGTAAGAAAGTGATCTGTAGTAGGGGCATGCAGGAACTGACTAACAGAGTTAACAGCATGAGCAATGTCAAGGCGAGTGATGATTAAGTACTGAAGGCACCAACTAGTGATTTGCAAAGAATGGGTTTCGAGAAAGCAGGACCATCACCAGTTATATGCTGAGAGACGACCATAGGAGTGTGAACAGGCTTGCTGTGAAGTAACTGTGCTTGAGTTAAAATTTCCCGGGCATATTTCAGCTGACTGAGAAAGAGACCATCAGTAGTGTATGTAGCTTCCAAACCAAGAAAGTAGCTGAGGGAGCCCAAGTCCTTGATGTCAAACTCAGAATTGAGCTTGCGAGCGAAGCTGTCAAGGAGGGAAGAGTTGTTGCCAGTAATAATAATATCATCAACATATAAAAGCAGATAAATAATGTTAGACTGCTGATGAAAGACAAAGACAGAGGTGTCTGCACGGCTGCAAGAAAACCCAAGGGTGAGAAGAAAGGAACTGAAACGCTGAAACCAGGCACGAGGAGCTTGTTTGAGGCCATAAAGAGCTTTCTTTAGATGACAAACATGAATAGGGTACCGAGGATCAATGTACCTAGGAGGTTGTTCCATATAAATATTTTCAGTGAGAGTGTCATTGAGAAATGCATTCTTCACATCAAGTTGGCAGAGAGGCCATCTGTTGGTAACAGCAAGAGAGCACAACGCGAACAGTAGTAGCCTTAATAACAGGACTGAAAGTGTTGGTGTAGTCAAGACCAGGTACCTAAGTGTAGCCTTTGGCCACAAGCCGAGCCTTGAGGCGTTCAATGGATCCATCAGGCAGTTATTTGGTCCGAAACACCCATTTGGAACTGACAATATTGGTGTTGGCAGGTCTAGGGACCAAAACCCAAGTGCGGTTATGTTGCAGAGCTTGAACTTCTTCATCCATGGCAGCAAGCCATGTAGGATTCTTAGCAGCAGATTTGAAACCTTTAAGTGCAGTGGAGGCAAGGAGACCAGAGAGTAGAGAGCAGTCCAGAGGATCTCAAAATACCGAGATTCGCCAGATGACGAGGCTTGAAAATGTCAGCTTTGGCTCGTGTGAGCATGGGATGAGAAATGAACTGAGAAGTTGGAGCAGGAGTGGGATCAGCGAGAAGCAGAGCAACATTAGAATCAACATGAGGTGGTCGAGGCTCCTGAGACGGTGAACCTGCAAGAGAGTCAGTAACCTGTAAAGACTCGTCCACTGGGTTAGTACAAATGACACATGGGTAAGATCTGGATGGAGTAATATGTGGAGAATGGTGCAGGGGAGACAGTGGATGTGGGTCAGTATGGGGCAGGCTTGGTTCGAGAAAATTTGAAAAATGGAGAGATGAAGGGGGGCTAAGCCTGAGAGCGATCCCGAGGGGAAAAATGGTGTTCATCAAATTGGGCATGGCGGGTAATATAAAGTCTGGAGGTAGTGGGATCAAGACAACGAAATCCTTTATGAGAAGGACTGTATCCTAAAAAATGCAAGGAATGCTGTGGGGGGAAAATCTGTGAGACATAATCTCGTAAACAAGGATAGACACGACAACTGAAAGGATGAAGATTCTCATAATTTGGTGAAGAGCCATAAAGAAGCTCAAAAGGAGACATACCTCCAAGAAATGGTGTGGACAAGCGATTGATGATGTATGCTGCAATGCTGAAGGCATCAACCCAGAAACGAGGAGAAAGATGAGAATGGAAAAGAAGTGTCAATCCTGTCTCGGTCACATGTCGGTGTTTTCTTTCAGCGCAGCCATTTTAGGCGGGTGTATATGGGCAAGAGAGTTGATGGTGAATACTCGAGGTGCTAAGGTGCGTTTTGAAGCGATTGCTTGTAAATTCGGCACCACCATCACTTTGAAAAATTTTGATGCAGGTGGAATGTTAGTTTTCCATAAGTTTTTGAAAGTGAACAAAAATATCGTAAAATTCAGATTTTAATTTCAAAGGGTAAAGCCAAGTAAAACGGGAATAATCATCAATGAATAACATATAATAAATAAATCTCGAGTTTGACTTGACGAGAGAAGGACTCCAAATATCACAATGAATAAGATCCAACACATTAGACGATTGACGATCATTACGAGAATAAGGCAATCGATGATTTTTGGCAATTTCACATGTGTCACATAAAGCTGGAGAAGGTAATAAAGAAGTAAGATAGTGTAATGTCTCGAAAAAATCCGTACAAAGACCCAAGTACCACCTCAGACATAAATCACTCAGGACCAAATCCTTTAGAAATTTGAAAAAATTAACTAGGTGTTAAACTAGATTAGCTGTGAAATTAGCTTGAACCACTTTAAATACGAACTGCAAGACCTAAAACTTGTAGAATTATTAACGCTACATTACCCTGAAATCTAAGATCAATCTCTCAACCCAGTTGCTCTCGGGAGTACATGGAAACTTCGTATCGGACCTGGACGGCGCGTCGAAAGTCCGTTTACCACAAAACTATATGCTTATGACCACCTTACTAGGCTTGACAACCGTCTCGAGAATTAAATCTAGATAGTATCAAAAAACGCACAACTTGAGCCCGGAGTGAAGTGTGTGAGAAATGCAAATACCTTTATAAATTGAACTCAGATGTAAGTGATTTGGGCCGTTCGCTTGCGAGCCAAATCTAAGCTTTCAGACCATTGAAATCTGACCCAAATACACCCTCGGATCAGGGAAATTTCCCTGCACAGGTCCATGTACTCGTAGCCCTAATCGAGCGAGGATGATCGTTAAACTGAAACTGGTCCTCTGCGGTCGATCTGTAAATCGAGTGAGACCGAAACCTTAATTCGACCTAGATCCAATGTTAGGGAACTTAAATCTGACCGCACGCAGAAAAGGGGCTACCAGAAGTGCTCCGTTGGACTGAAACAACCACTATTTGGCTATGACCTAAGTATACCATGGCCCTAGGGCCATTCCCATCACTTCTGGGCCTATATAAGGGCCTTAAACCCTCTCACTCTCTTCACTTACGAATTTGCAAACCCTAAAGAGAGAAGAGAAGAAAGAGAAGGTAAGAGAGAGAAAGTGAGGGAGAGAGTTGGAGTTTGTTGTAGGGATTCATCCCTGCCATTCCACGGGCTGAATCAGCCTTTCTGAATCGTCATCCTAGTGATTTCGACTCCGTTCTTGGGTAAGAAATCATAACCCTAACCTGCCCTAGAGATTCAAATAGGGTAAGGGATGAAATAGCTAACCTATTTCATTTTATAGGTTGTCGTTGTGCCGTAGACTGAGACTTAGTGCTCAAATTGAGTTCGCTACTCGTTTACCGACGAAAGGTGCGAACTATAAACGTTTAGGTTATGGTTTTCAAGGCTTTCAATGTCAGTAATGATTTATAACTGACTTGGTTGCCATTTCACACGCTAAATATATTGTTTCCTTCGCTACAGATATATATGAACTATGTTGAATATATTATATTTCATGTATTTATTGAAATATTTGAATGGGTATGGAATTTGGATTCATGCTTGCCATGATTATCTGTCGTGGAAATATGATTGGTGTATATATTACAACTCCTTGTTGAAAGGATTTGCCCTAATTCATGTTATGACCAACATACGTCATGTATGTTGAAGTGTATAGTCTAAGTGTTTGTTATAATGTTTGAATGAATGTGGAATTATGATTTGTGCACGCCATAATTATTGGTTGCTAATACATGATCGTTGCACTCGTGGTAACTCCTTGTGAAAGGATTCGCTACTATATGTGTTTTAACTAACGTATTATGAGTATATAATATGTATAGTCTAAGTGTTTGATGAAATGCCTGGGGTGAGAAAATGCTTGATGTAATGCCTTTAATGAGGATGTTGAGATAGGATTCTCAATCCCCATATCTAGGGTTACAGTTTCCTTCATGTAATCTATCTTATTACTATGTAATTTATGAATAAAATACTCATGTATGTTAACATGTATTCTGTGTGTTCGTTAAAATGCTAAAATGAGATCTATATTTAAATGTGTTGTTACATATTGTCTTGGTCATTACATGTGAATGCTATTGTTCTAGAGTTTGTTTGGGGCTACGTCGTAGTCCAGGCAATCGGTAATGGTTTACGGTCGGTGGCTGAACTATTCTTGGCCACGATAGATGCGTTCAACGAACCAGAGTCGTACGTCATTTGACGACAGTGGTTAGGCCACGCGGGATGCTTATGCATTCCATGTCGATTAAGTTTATGTGCGCTCGTACTAGGTCGAGCTTGTTAAGTAACCCGATTGGCCCGATGTATGTTCACCATGTATGAACGCTATTGCTTGAATCTAAGGTACCAAACTCACCAGTGGAAAGCCCGTTAACCTTAGTACCTCGATCCGCTAAGACTCATGAGCCGGATATGGTGGTATGGGACACCATGGTCGAGTTGTCGGCCTACGCTGCGGCGATGAGCCTCCCTATAGTGACCAGTGAGCAACCTAAACTCATGAGTTGAATATGGTGGTATGAGACACTGTATTCGAGCTGTCGGCCTACGACTAAGTGACGAGTCATTCGTAGTGACCTTGAGCATACTATGAGACTACGTTGAGGCGACGAGCCTTTCCGTAGCATCTAGAGTATAAGTTAGGCCTGCATTGAGGTGATGAGCCCTTTGTAGCGACCTGGAACCGCAACATCGTATAAGACTAGCTAGGACTGACGACCCCTAAAATGGATCATTATTTAGGAAATGATATAAGGGAGGTACCTTAGCTTCCCAATCCTGTTATATGAAAAAGTCTAATAAGAACTCGGTAATCACGCTCATGCACCGCATTGCATGTGCCTTTGACGTTGGTGTTGAGCACAGAGGAAGGGGTGCATGCCGCGACCGAAGATCGCAGAGGGAGTGCAGGCGAGGGCATGTATCATTAATACATATCATCCTTACATTAACCAGAGTACTCAGTGATGCTTGACTGAATTGATAACATGTTAACCTTTGCTTTATAATTCCATTGAGTTGATCACTCACTCCCACGTTCTGGGACGATGCTTAATCACCAACCAAACTCTGTCTTAGCTGTAGGTGATGGCAATGCTTACAAGGCAGAGCCGGACTATTATGATGACGAGGAGGAGTTCTCCTATATGCAACTCTCTGGCGGGTCTATTTAGGCTTGGAGTTGCGCTGTCGGGGCTATAGGGTTTGGATAGAGAACACTACACATATATATTCATTTTGTACATTTCGGGAGTATACGTGTATATACTTAACCTGGTAACATGATCACACTTTGGAGACGTACTACAGTTCATATATTTTATACGTCTATTACAGTCTGCCGCTTACCAAAAAATTTACTTGGCTCTGAAGTATGATATGCTGTGTTGGTATAATCTCATTCATGTTTAATGCACTAATACGGACAACATTAAATCATCATTATTTATGTTGCATAAGTGATGTGCTAGAACTCGGGGGAGGTGGGCTTATGCTCGACCCCCGATTTTCAGGGCGTTACAGATAGAGATGACCATTTTTATTTAAAAAGGAAATAATAGAATGATTTACATGTCCCAGATGAGCATGTCATAAGTCATATGAAGCATGTAAAGCCTTATTTTTAAGAACAAAAATAAAAGCGGAGTTTCCGCGCTCCAGCACATATACGCCACCATCTCTCTTACCGGTTGCCACCACCCTTCCCATTTGATGATTCTGGATGAAAAAAAGGTTATTAGTAATGTAACAGAGAGAAAAAAATCAGATGTTAATTTACTAATAGACAGGAGATTTTTGGTTAGATAAGGAACAACTAAGACATCCAATAAATTAAGTGTTGGGCTAGGAGAGATAGTACCGGTGTGGGTAATGGGTAGGGAAGCACTATTCCGTACAATTACACGATCCTTACCCATATAATTACTTGCTTGATCCAAGTGGGAGAGGTCTGGTGTCATGTGGGTCGAAGCCCCTATTCCAGGTACCAATCACTGGTCTCAAGCCCATTAAGAGAGCAAGAGGCGTTAAAGGCCTCGGTGAGATGAGTTGTGTTGTCGACAGCATCTCCTCCCCGTGGATATCTCTGGTTGCACTTATCGGCATAGTGCCCTTCTTACCGGCAGATTTGGCAACGCGGTGGACGACGTCCCTACCCTGAGTTTGGACAGCCATTGTTGCGGTTTGAAGAGGGATTTCATCCCTGGTGGTTGCGATTTGAGTAGCTGGATTTTGAGCAATGATTGCCGCGATTTGTGACTATGAAAGTAGCGTTTGGTGGACTAGAGGATTCAAGAGACTGCTGGAAAAGCTCAAAGCTTTCGGCCTTGGAGACCAAATCGAAGAAGGAAGGCAGGGGTGTTTGAGCCATTTGGGCAGTGGAGAAGCTAGTGAACTCCGAACCCAATCCTCGGAGGAACCAGTGAACCTTGTCAGTATCGTCGACAACTCTTCCGATGGCATGGAGTTGATCACAAAGGGCTTTGAATGCTCTAGCATACTCTGTTACCGATCGAGTCTCACATTTCATCAGTTGAAGATCGTCCTTGAGACGAATTTCTCTTGCCTTTGATCAGTGACTAAAGGTGTTTTCGAGTGATAACCAGACCTCGCGTGAGGTGGAGAAGCCCACAACCTCGGCCATGGCTTCCTCCACGAGGGAGGAAAGCAGAAGACTCAAGAGGCGTGGTCGGTGTTCTTCCACACCAAGTGTTTGATGCTTGGTGTCTGAGAGCCAACAGGGTCAAAGCGTGGAGGAGGTTGAAGAGTTCCATCCACATGACCTAGTAGTTCTTGACTTTCAAGTAGAGGAAGAAGTTGACTCTTCCATAGGAGATAATTGGACGATGATAATTTGATGGTTACCATGTGAATCATGGTGTTGAAGGGAAGAAGGGAGGGTGAGTTGTTTTTAGCAGCCATTGAAGCAAGAGGGATCGATGGAGGCTAATCCTAGAGGGCTCTAATACCGTATAAAGGTTTGAGCAAAAACCACCACACACAATCATGGTGAGTATTTCTTGTATATATAGATAATTATAATGTGCATAAGAATAATTACATATCAGAGTTATAAATGCTAATTACAATAAAAATGAAAAGAATGGATTATTCTATACAAATGAATATCTCTAAGATTTAAGTCAATATGTCAAGTCATGGATTGAGGTAACGTATCTTTGGATTGAGGTAACGTATCCTTGACAGAAAATATTGTAGAAAATATAAGGTTGACTTCTGGTTACTTGTTTGTTTTAGCGGGTGGAGCAATCAACTAGATGTCGAAGCTTCAGTTTGTGGTTGTTCTTTCCACGAACGAATATGAGTATATAATGGTGACAAAGGCAGTCAAAGAAGGTTTTTGGTTGAGGGGAATGATAAATCAGCTGAGGATTCAACAGGAGGTCGTGCCCGTTAATTGTAACAATGAAATCGTAATTAATTTGATGAAGAACTCTATTTATCACTCACGTACTAAACATATTAATGTTTATCATCATTTTATTTGAAAGGTGCTTGGGGGAGGCAGTGTAAGTCTATATAAGATTCATACGAGCTTGAATCCGACCGAGATGCTTATGGAGGTGGTTCCTATTGAGAAATTCAAGTTATGTGCGACTTTTTTGGGCTTAACGAAAGCTTAATGAAGACGGAGAAACAACGATGGAGCTATGATGGAAGACGATTAGATATGGCGTTGACATGGAGCAATGGAGCATTAAAATTGAATCTATAGTGGAAATTGTTATCAAATGTTTTCAATCTATCTAAAACATGGTATGTTGATGGTATCGACAAACCACTCGATCTCATCGAGCATGTGTCGATCCTATTGACAATCTACTCGATCCGATTGAGAAATTCCATAAATGTTTCAATTGCTCGTTGGACTGTTTTTGGAGTGCTACTTTATCCCATCGAAGGTGGCTCTAATCCTGATAGACCCTCGATAATTGTCGATCATATCGAAGGTCCTATTGACAGACATGCATGATTTTGCATAAGTATGAATTTTATTTCTTAATTTAATTGTAACTCCATAAAAGGAATTGTAAATGGAGGAATTATGGTTAATCACGTACAAGGAACTTATAGAGCAAGAGAAAAAGCAAAGGGTTTTGCAAATGTATTTTAAAATTATTTGGATTGATAAGTCCATTCATCTCTTATAATTTTGTTTTCATAGTGGATTTGTTGTAACTATGTCATAATTTTTTCCCACGAGTATTTTTCTACGTAAAAGTCATATAATTTCTATGCGTTTGTGTTACATTTTAATAATTTAGTGCTTCCATAAGTACTGATATGAAGCACGTGTGTAAGATGTTAGCTTTCCACGGTGTTGGAAATAATGCTTGGATCGTCCGCCTGAATGGTAGGTGACATGATTAACTTTTTGCTAGCCAATCCTTTGTTTTGATATGTTGTGGCCCACCTGAGGTGGGAAATGGCTTGATTTTTGTGCCAGAAAATCTAAAAAGCACATATCCCCTTATGGAAAGCGCAGATCTTATACACGGTTTTTGGCAATGATAAAGTTTTTGTGATTGTAGTGTGGGGAGTGGGGACCCTCCTGGTAAGATGGACGACTGCCGTTTGCATGGTTTGACAACTCGTCTAAGTCCTATTTGACTTGGCCCAGTTGACTCAGTTCTGCTTGTAAGCAGGTCGGGCTCGTACCACAAGTCGCCCCTAACTGAGCTAGTCAGGCTGATTCATCCCCAACTCGATTGAGTCACGACTCAACTCCTAGCTCAATGGGTTGGGATGAATTGCCGAGTAAAAAGACTATGGCTTGCAGGCGTAATTATGCAGAGCAAAGGACCCTGATAAGAGACAGTGACGAGAAGTGGGACCCACTTGATGGGAAGTGAACCTACTTAATTAATCAAGGTGAGACAGTGACGGTTAGTGGGCCCACTTTATCAAGCTGAAATAGTGATGAGAAGTGGGCCCACTTATTCAAGGTCAAAAGAGAATTGTTAATGTTGGGGAAAAATAGTACAAGTCCAGAGACTCGGCTATGGAATGGACCAACTCTACTGACACTGCCCGGCATCTTGAGGCAATAAGCCTGACCGAGGCACACATACCCAAAGCCTAAAGGAGAGACTTGGCTCAGATCACAAGGAACCAATCCAGACTAAGGCTTACAAAGTCCTGAGCCATAAGGCAAAGAATCGATGAGATGCACGAAGTTGGCTCGACAAACGAGGCAGCAACATCCAAATAGGCCGAATAAGGCCCAATGCTCAGAAGCCACACGACCGACCATAAAACCAACCCATCCTACGGTCGGTTACAGAGTCGGCTATCGGATTAAGAAGATGCACTGGTTATAGATCAGTCTCGTCTCATCCGACAAAGGGCACGTAGCTCAATCTTCTATAAGCCAGTCGAGACTCGCTTATCAATAGAGTCGGCTAGGCCCAATCCGATTGGTAAAACCTGCCAAGAAAGGAAGAAACGGTGTAAAGTGAAACACCCTCCCGAAAATCCAGTAAAAATATCATTGGGATCGACTGGAGTCCAAAATTGGATTGACATTAAATCTCCAAGATATCAGGAAAAGAATCCTGACACGATGGGGTCCTCCCCTTCCTATAAATATAAGAGACTTCAATGGTGAAAGGTACGCAAAAAACTCTCTCTAGAACCCATTGACACGATCCTAGTCCTGACTTTGGCATCGGAGGGTCCTCGGCTCTAGCCAGGGTTTCCATTGTCTTCTTCCCATGTAGGTAAAGGATCCAAAGAGGGCACACCAGTTTTTTGCATCAACATTTAATATGCAACTAGCGTTTTACATAAACTATCACATGCACTGTACCATTTGTGGGCGAAATAGGACGGACGCAGATTAGATACTGACAGGTTGAGTAGTGAGTCGGCTGCTGAAGTGACATCACCAAGTTCTGTGGGCCCCACTATGATGTATGTGTCGTATCCACACCATCCGTCCATTTCGAGATATTATTTTAGGGCATGAACCAAAGAATGAGACAGATAAAAAGCTGTAGTTGACCCCACCATAAAAAACAGCGGGGAGAGTGATTCCCACTGTTGAAACTATCTGAAGGCCCACCATGATGTTTATTTGAAATCCAACCTGTTAAAAAAGTTAAAAAAGACATGAAACAAGGGAAAACACAAATATCAGCTTGATCTAAAACTTTCGTAGCCTTTGGAAGTTTTTAATGGTGGGCGTCACTATCCTACTGTTTTCTGTGCGGGGGGTCAACTGGAGATTTGGATTTAACTCATTCTTAGGATATTGCCCTAAAATGATCTCTCCGAATAGATGGACGGCGTGGATACAAAATATACATCATAGTGGGGCCCACCGAACTTGGTGACGTCACTTCACAACTTGTCAGTAGCTAATCCGCGCCCGAAATAGGACTAATATCCAGTTGTTAGGTGGGCCATACTGTAAACATCCTGATGAGCGAACCATCTTGTTTTATCCAGGTGATCTTTACCAGGCGGCGCACCTTTTGCACAGGAAAATGGACTCGGATTCGGTAGTGACCTCTCCAATACGATGTCGGTGCGGGTCGGTGCTGTAAAATCTCTGTGGGTCCATCATGATGTATGTACTATGCCGTCCATTCACTTTCAGCTCATTATAAGGCATGAGTACAAAATTGAGGTAGCTCCAAATCTTAGGTGGACCACACCACATGAAATAGTGGTGATTGAATGCCCACCCTAAAAGATACAACTCCTCACTCCATAATCTGACACTGATATTAATAGAAATGATCTAGTGGACTACGTGCAGGGAAACCTTCTCATGCACACACAGTTGCATTTGGACTTGCTGGCATCCAATCTCACCTATCGGGACCATCCATTACGTCCTGTCCACTTTTTATAGGCAACCTTAGAAAAAATCATACTAATCGGATGATCCAAACAGTCTATTCAGTTTCTTGCAAAAATAGACGGGTAGGATTGTAAACAGAAGATAGGCCCATTCATGGGCGTTTAGGACCATCTGATTTCTATGATTTAGAGTACCTGGATCTAGAGGACGGTCCATAATCGAAATAGGTGACGTGGATGCCAACGAGTCAAGGATCAGATTGTAATATGTGTTGAATTTTAAAATTGGGAAATGATCACATACAAAATCGTATGTTAGCTTAATATCCAACGTTTATAATTTCCTCTTATATTTCACTTCACTGGAATTTGAGCCATAAAAATGAAATAACATATCATAAGAGTTATCTGGAGAGAAAGTTGAAACAATTCATACATCAGGTGGGCCGTAGAGAAACATTGAATTCATCCACCACCTGTATATTCGTTTCAATGGTGTAGATCTCATGATGAACTGACCATCCTGGTTTTCGTACTGTGTGATCCTTATGATGTGGCCCACATTTTTCACGGATCGGATTTTATTTAAAAATGACACGTCATCATATATATAAAGCTGTTTGTTAAGTTAGCGTACAATGTAGTACATGATCGCCCATTGTGATTTTAAAACTAGATGGTTAGGTGGTGGTGAGTTTTAGATTATGGGTTTTAAATAAGCATAGTCTACACGCTCTAGCCAGGATACAAGCGATGCCTCCCACCATACACGTGGCATGGATCTCAAATCTGAACCATCCAAATAGTGGAGACAAACTGCAAGTATCGTTCTAAGTGGTCACAAATAAATGTTCTTCAGTTAAATGTCAGAATTGTTGAATTAATCCGATCTTGAGTACGTGGCAATCTACAGTTTTTCCCACTATTTGGACGGTCCCGATTTGAGATACATGGCATGTGTACAGTAGATAGCATCACCTATATCACAGCTACCTGGTGGTGGAAATGTGGAACGTAGCTCTATTAAAATAACATGAAACAAAAATAATTGAAATGAACGTGTACAGGCTCTGTATGTAAACCTGCATATACATCTCCATCTTTCCACCGTGTGAATTGAGTAGAATATAATGCTTAATCAGTTGGGTCCACTCATTGGGATGGCCACTACATAGTTATCGATGGACATCCGATGGTCTGGATCAACGGAAAGATGTGGACCATCTAATGGGTAGATCATCCTGAATTTGATGAAATGAGATCTTGATGGCGTGTCTCAACTTTTGTACGGCTCCGGTTCTGTATTCATGTGAAATCAGGTAAATAAGATGGGGGATGTACTTAAGTTCACGTACTATGTGTGTACAATATCTGGCCCCACGAATGTTTCAGTGGTGGACATTCAATCCTCACTGTGTCGTTCGGATCACTTGAGTTTTGGATCTGCCTTATTTTTTGGCTCATGTAAATGATTTGGAAAAACGGATGGACGGGGCAGATTTCTCACAAACATCACGCTGGGCCCCACCTAGCAGCCCGTGACAGGAAGTTCTTGCAGGAAATCCGCGTCCGGTGAGAGCACGGAGCGGACTAGGTTACATGACAGTGGGGGCCATATTGATGTATTTATTGTATATCCACGCCGTTCATAGGTTTTCTCAGATTATTTTATATGATGATACCAAAAAATGAATCATATCCAAATCTCAAGTGGACAACACTACATGAAACAGTGGTGATTGACCATTAAAAACTTCTTGTGGGCCTTTCGGTACGATAAAAATTGTTTTTCCCCTTCATCCATGAGCATGTGACATCATCAACGGTTTGGATGGAAAGTAAACATTACAGAGATCATTAAGGTTGGCCGTAGGAAGTTTTTTATGATGATAGTTCAATCACCACCGTTTCCTGTGGTGTGGTCGACCTGAGATTTAGATATTCTCAATTTATTGGCTCATATACTGAAATAATCTGTAAAAACGTCTTGACGGAGTGGATATACAATACAAACATTAAGGTGGGCCCACGGTCAGGGCAGCACTGTGTTGGATGAAGCTGGGGCGGCACCTAATCAGCTCCCGGGTTTTGTGTTTATCCGTACGTACCAAAAAAAAAAAAATCTCCACCGACCACCCAAAACACGTTGAAAATGGGAAGATTTTTACTATATTTAAGAATATAATCATCAAATCAGATTGGTTGAGCAATTCTTACCTCTTATTCATGGATATTTTTTTGATGAAACATGACCATTGAATATTTTCATTTTGAACCGTCCAGAAATTGACCGCAGATGCTTGTATAATTACTTAAGGGTAATATTTGGTTCGTGATATATAAAGTCAGAAATTTGATTTGGACAGTTTAATTTAAATAATTTGGATGTTTTGAATGCCTGCGTATCATAGATCACACTCTGTCAGAGCATCAAAGTTATTCTAGTTAGGAAGCGGCAAACTAGGGGAGCGGATTAGGTGCGGTCCTGGCCTCTTTTGAGACGGTCTGGCCCTCACCGTAAAGCCCAACTTGATTTACACATCTTATATCCACACCATCCATCGGTTCTTTCAGCTCATGCAAGAAATTGGATCGTACTGAGTTACTTAGTAAGCTCTTATCGTACTGAGTAAACTCTGTTGGGCCCACCAAGAATGCGTGTGGGTTATCCATGCCGTCCATTCGTTTTTACAGATCATTTTAGGGGTTCAACCCAAAATTGATTTATACACAAAGCTCAAGTGGATCATACCACAGGAAGCAGTGGAAGTATTGATTTCCACCGTTGAAAACTTTCTAAGGCCCCAGTCATGCAAGGCCCAAAAATTAAAAGGATTCAATTATCAGGTGGACCATAGTACAGGAAGACTTTTTTTTTTTTTTTTTTTAAAAAAAATTTTAAAGCACACCATTAGACCCACGCACACACCGTGATGGTACTCAAACCCATGAACCCAGACCTGCTTGGTGTATGGTATTAGATAGAATTAGATGGTGTGAAGTTACATTTGCCCATACAAAGTCCCTAATATGTTTGATAATAACATAAGGATTGAATATATCTTGATATCATATATTACAATGGCAATGATAAATATTGTAGGATTTCTAATGAATTTCAAAATCTACTATATTTGTGGGCCCCACTTTGACGTGAATGTTTTATCCATGCTATCCATTCATACATGCCTTTTATACGTACTGTTCAAGCTGCACATGCTCACATGTGACTAAATTTAATTAGTTGTAAAATGTGGTCTATTGATTATAATTGCATGGTCCACCAAACGCAAATTTTGCATAAAACAATGTATTTCCCAAGCGGAAAAATTGATCGCAAACATGTGATTGATGGTCAAAATATCATGGCATTACCATACATGTAATCATTGCACAAAAGTGATGTTAATTCCATCTAATATTATAACACCTCAAAATTTTGCCGACTTGTGAATTGGATGTGACATTTGATTTCTCAATTTGAGTGCATATCCCATTAATTGAATTTCTACTACATCTCTTTGCCTGAATACCAACATTTGATTAATTGGTCATTAGTTGTGGGACTATTAGCAACTTCCACATGTGAAAGAGTGCCCATGTATTTTGGATTTTTCATTGCCACTAGAGGGTCAATTTGGCCTTGTTTCAAAGTTTGGGTGGCTCGAATTAAGCTCTTGGATCAGTTAGGATTGAATTGGCGATGTTCTATAATAGACTTATATGACTTAGAGACCAAATACCCATTCCATTGTATTTTCACCCATTCCATTGTATTTTCAGGACTAATCACGCCCTTTATAAATTACAATTTCACCAAACTTGCTTGTTTAGAAAAATCTTCCTTTACTCTTCATCCATTATCTTTATTATTATTATTTTTTATTTTACCCTTAACTCCTTGAAATAAACCAACTTCTCTTCATATTCTTCTTCACTCTATCTTAATCTAATAGCCACCCTTAGGAAAGAAACCAAACATGATAGAGTCATCTCTTCATAGGACATGTGACATATGATGCAGTAATTGGGCCCACCGTGATATCTGCATTGTATGTACTTTGTCCATCCATTAGGCTAGGTCATATTTGGACATGATTGTAAAAATCAAGTACTCGAAATTCATATTCTTCGCATCACAATAGAGATTAAGCACTCGCCATGGAAACCTTCTTAGTGAAAATGTGAGCCCGTGGCGTAATGGGATTACCACGGCTCCGCTTGTAGAAGCTTGATGTAGCTAAGGAATGAAGGTTATGCCTTAAAGGAGGTTGATTAAGACCTATTTAAAAATTAATTGCCTAACTTAAACCAATTAACAATTAAATTAAGCAAGACAATATAACTCTAAGGCCTCCAGGGTCCAATCACATATACTACAAATGATATATAGATAAGCAACTAGTCTATATCAGGATAGTGTATATGTGTTTTTGGAATATGCTACATATCAATTACTAAGCATTTATTTAATCATGCATCCATAATTAAACATTCAAATACATAAGCATAATTAAACAAGTGCGTAAATGACAATCTCAAACACAATCATATATAGTGGTTCGATTTTTTATTTTTTTTGGGTTAGCTTGTTAGTACACACCCATGTCAGTACACACACTCCATGTTAGCCGCTGCCCCCCCCCCCCCCTCCCCAACTAGGGATCGATACCAAGACCTCAAGTGTTGAAACGAGGTATCTCCACTCAGTCTACCAGTTGAGCTATGGATCTGGGTGTTATATAGTGGTTCGATTACTTGCTCCACTCCCAGCGGACACACTCAATCCATGAGTGTATTGGATTTCACTATCGGAGGTTTTAAATCAGGTTCACCTCAAACCTTTACAGCTCTACATAAGGACTCTAAAGTTTAAGATCTATTCCCGAGCCAATGTCCTATACAAGAACCAAATGATTTAGGCCCTACGCAAGAGCTAAGGTCCTACGCAACAAGAACCTATAATTTAGGCCCTACACAAAGGCCAATGTCTCACACAAGAACCTAGTTCGAGCTTGGGTTTACAAACTCGTACCCCCAATTGCACACAAGGAAAGAGAGTAAACTTGGATTCTTACAATTGATAACTTACTTGTGGGATTGAGTCCCTTTTGTAGCACCTTCTTGAATAGCTTGATCGTCGCTCTTTTATACTTCAATCAGCTCTTTGATGCTCCCTCGATCATGATGTCTCTGTTTTGCCAAGGCCTCAGCTCCAAGATCAACCACATTGCATATAATGCTCCTCCGAGATGTCCAAGGTGATGGGAGGTTGGTTAAATCTTGTTCAACTAGTGGATGTTGTTTTTTCCAGGGGATTCACCTTAATGGGTCTTATAGATGATTCGGACAATGATATGCTAATGTAGTTTAAGTTTAAATGTCTAAAAAATGAAAAAGTTCAAGCATATCTCTAATGAGGTTGGAAACCTCATTAGAGTTGTAATCTCAAGGAAGATTACTTATAACTCAATGGAATAGAGGCTTGAGATGAGATATATGAACATTGAATATCCTAAGTTTGTATTGCACCAAAAACCCATAAAAAAAATCCAAGAGTCGAATACCCTTTATAAAAATTTTGAGCTCCAACAGTAAAAAAAAAAAAAAAAAAAAAAAAAAAAAAAAAAAACAGAAAAACGACTCTTTAATGTCATCGAAGGTTTCCTCGATGCCATTAATGAATCCAAACATTTATGTTGATTTGTCGCTGGACATATCTGGAACATTTTCGAGGTCATCGAACTTACCATTCGATGTCATCGAATGTGTTCTTGATGCTATCAAGAAAGTTATAAATAAATTCGATTTCTTGCTGGACAATTCTGACTCTCAATCGATGTCATCAAGGGGTCCTTCGATATTATTGAACTTACCCTTTGATGTTATCGAAGGGACCTCGATGCCATCGAGAAATTCAGAACATATATCATATGCTTGTTAGATAGTTTTGACTCTCGATCGATGCCATCGCTCGAGGCCATCGAAGACTCATCGAAAGTTGCTGTTTTGGGTTATCTTTTACACAGCAGCTTCGCACATCTTCTAGTCTTATTTATCATGTTTCACCTGGTTTTATAAGGCTAAAGGATTATCAATTAAGTATTCCTATTAAGCTTAGATCATCCAGAGGTCTATGGTTGTTTTGGGCCAAGGTTAAGATCACTAAGGCACCTCATTTATCTGTTCTTTTGCTCTTTAATGCTTCGACTTAACTCGTATCTTCGATCTTTACTTTTCAAAGGCTCAACCGACTATGCGACATAACAACTTAAGTGATTGACAAATATGGTACAAAAATTAGTGCACTAATACTTAGGCCTACAAAAGCTCTGGATATACTAGTATTTTCCCTTTATTCAGTTGGCAATCAACTTATGAACAGGTTGGATGGTATATAACCATCATGGTGGGTGTGCCCATCCTATCATTTTGTAAGGTGGGGCTCACTTAAAATTTGGATCTCCCTTAATTATTTTTGGCTCATGTCCCAACACAAGTTAATGAAATTGGTGAACAGATTAAATGCCACACATAAATTAGGGTGGGTTCTATAGACCTTTGGTTGGATGAGCTAAGGGTGGTAAGAAATTCAAGTCCAGGCTGGCTCACCATATTTTGATTGGGTTTTGATGGGGTGCCATACTACAATACTATACTGTATGGATGGGGTTTTCACTCAAATTGCGTCTTAAATGGTGATCTCAACCATTCATGTTCTCACTATTTTTTTACATAGAAGCTAGGACCTTATAATTATATTTTATTGATAATCTTAATATTTGACTCTTGGATTTGAATATAAGCCATTTAAATATTCCAAATATTATTTCCATATATAATCACCCCATTTAACAAATATTTCTTAGTATGGCAAATGTAGCATGTAATCTATAATATGAATGGTCTAGATCATCATCATCTAAAATGCAATCAAAGGTGAAAATCCTGCCCTCTACACTAGCTAGGGCATGTGGGCACCCTACCCTATCAGAACCTATTCCAGACAACCCTGGGTTGTCTTATTATATCCGGTATAAAAAGACTAGTCCTCTGCAACACATATTTTGCCTTTAAAATACCCAAGCTTGTAGGGCCTACCATATTATATATGTAAAATCCACTATGTCCTTAAGGTTATATTCTTGACCATTGGCCCAAGGGATAAAAATCAGCTCGATCCACAACTGAAATGGGCCACACCACATAAAACAATGGGATGGGGTGTCGACCATAGGTTTGTTTGTGTGGCCATCATGGTGTGAATCTTTCATCAAACTTGTAAATAAGGTGCAACTCATATAGATGAAGGGAAGAGACAAAAATCAGCATATGATTAAAAACACAAGTGGGCCATATGGTGTGAACTTAATGGATGTGGGAAAAATTGTACATTGTTCCCATTGCTGTGGCCCATATTAGTTTTTAATCAGGCTTATCTTTTAGAAGTATGGTTTTGAAGTAATGGTTCTAACCTAAAAGACTAAGTAGATTTTACATGTGCAACATGGTGGACCCCACAGAGCTTGGCGTGTTTTATATGCTATGTAAAACAAGTTTCGTAGATGATACCAATCCAAAGTGCGTTGCATGTGGGCCCCACTAAGTATGTTTATGGAGTCCAGACATACCAAAAAAGATCTCCACCATGAAAGTCAGACGCCCTAAAAATCAAATTGATATAGCTATCATACGTGCTGTCACATGAATTTGGACATTTTTTATTATTATCAGTGTTTATTGCTTTGTATGGCGTGGCTCACCTAATGATTATATAGGCTTATATAATAAATGGATTGGATGGCATATACACACACGATAGGCCCACCATAGAGAACAATGGACAATAAAAAAAAAAAAAAAACCCTCCAAATTCACATGGTGGCCCGTATGATGGTTGGGTTAGCTTGATTTTTGGAGTGTCCAAATTTCAAAGTAGGGCAGCCTTGATGGAGAGATTGGATCCTATTCAGACACCTAGGTGGTCCCCATGTTCAATATTTGTACAATAAGAATAGCCTACAAAGACTAATATAAGATCCGGACTTGCAAAAGATTGGAACTCGTCCACAGATGTGACAAAAACAATAAAAAATTATTAATGTCCCTTGTCAAATGGTGGAGGTAGATGTGATTATTTAGCAAAATAAGCGGTAGGGCTGGAATGAGAATAAAAAAATGAGCTGAGAGGCCAGGGAAATAATATATAGGGAGTGTTTGGTCTCTATCCCTAAAATGTTTACAATTTCTTATACTGAAAAGACGTGTCTTCGTTTTAAGTCAATGTGCAATCAACCGTGGGTGACAAAGTAGAATAAAATGTTACAAATTTCTTAGGTATAAATGCTCACATTCAACATTGTATAAGAACTTTCAAACACAAAGTTCTTCTTTCCTACAACATGTTTGATTTTTTCTTTCGAGGTTTCTCGGTTTCATTAATTATTGTTTTGGGTTTCTTAGTATAGCGGATTTCTTCCTTGACTCTCTATTTTTTAAGTATGGAATTCTCTCCTAGATCTGTGGAACTCATGACTTTTGTAGAAGGAAGAATAACAATCTTTAACATGAGGCATTGAGAAGAAAGGATGCTCATAGGGAGAGACCATCTATGGTCCGTGGATCGTAACGGCTTCAAAGCTTATTAGTAAAATGCGCTAGTGCGACATAAATACTAATTAGTACTGTTTGGAGCTGGGCAGGTATTTAGATTGCTTTCTTTAATTTTTACTTAGGAAACATGTGGGCCCACTAGATGATTACTCAAGAGCCTTTGATAAACTCAATGCTAATATATCTAGTTTCCCAAAGAAAAATAAAAATAAAAATTGAGAATTGGCATTGGCTGCTCCAAATGGCCCCTTAGAGAAGTTATATATGTCACTGATTGCTACTTTGTTTGTGGGTGTTTCTCAGTGGCAAAGGCCATCCACATTAGAAGAGAAAATAAAACATAATATGGATGTGATTGAAAATAGACTTTCTCTTTCTCCTCTCTCTCACTACATTTTTCCATAAAAATGAAGGCTTTCATGGGGCAATGGATTAGTTTAATTTTTTTAATCAAATGTTATGATAATTATTTTAATGATCGGTCAAGGCTAATTCTTTAAAATGAAAAGTAGATGTGATGGTCAAACAACTTCGATCTATAAACACCGGTTAAAACATGATTTAGTAACATTTGGCTCTCAAAACTCATCTCACTTTTGATCACAAGTGGGCCCATGATTAATGCACTTAATGGTCTAGATTCATGTAAAACCATGTATCAATTGTCACCTTTGATCTTGGAGAACTACCATCATGATCATTTAGAGACTAGGTTAGATCTAGATGTATAGATTAATGTTTCTTATATTTCTATATTTAGTTTATTTATAGCTCGAAGACTAAGTACTCTTTGTTATTTTCATCACTGATCTTGACATCAACTTCTTTTTTTAGCATCAAATAACATCAAAATAGTATAAAATCGGTCTATTTCAAATCTTAATTAGTTTTCTAACGAACCCTAGGTCATGTAAATCTAATTAGCGTTTGGGTAAGTTATAGTGGATTTGAGGCATATAATTTTGTTATTTTTAGGGATTAATACAAATACTTGCTTTGCATTGTAATTGAGTAGTTGTTAACTAGATTAAGTCGGTTTTTCCCTTTAACAAGAAGAAAGAAGAAGACGGTAGATTTTATTTTTCTTATATCTTTTAGAGGTCATCTTTGTTTGAATCGCTTACGTACATATCTTCCATTTTCAGAGAATTTCATGTTTCTACGCTTCAATCTCTATCCAAAATTGAAATCCTTAATCGTGACCAATCATACTGTGATTTCATTGTCGTTAAAAAGCCTATTTAATTATGAATACCTAACAGCATTGTTATTTTAGGTTAAGGAAAACAAATAAATTTTCTTTGATGTGATGCTTCTTCTATTACAAACAAAAAGTATTATCGATTTACTTTTCTCAACAATAAAATATTTTTTTTTTCAAAAATTTATTGATGAGAAAATAATTTTTTCTTTAATATAATTATCAAAGGTAAACATTTTAAGAAAAAGAAGGTTTTATTTTGAAAATTGCAACTCAATGGCTTCAAAGTGCCAAGGAAAAAGTAATTTAGACCTTCCTGTATAGAATGTATAAGTGCAAAGCTTTCTTTCTTTTAGTGCTGGTATGAGTTTACCACATGCTTTGTGTCGCAATTTTGCTTCCTAGTACCTTCACCTAGTTATAGTTTACCTCCAATTCAAACATGGTATTAAATTAATATACTTCATATTAATATTAAATTAATAGTAGATATTTTGTTAATTTCTTTTATTTTTTAAGCATTTTAAACAAATCTTTAACTAAAAAACGGCTAGAGCAAATCCAAGCCGTTGGACCCGAGCCTACTCTCATGTCTAAGTCGATGTGCAGGCCACATATGCCAGCATGGCAGATGGGTGAAATGTCCAGGCCGTCCATCATGTGAACCTTAATTACCTTCTAGATAAAGGTGGTCCACTTAGAAGGTGTACTATGACATTAGAAATAAGTGGATGGCTTGGAAATTTGGGTTGATTTTCTCAACCACAGATTCTTTCTGTTAATTGTGGCCCACATGATTAGTGGATTGACCTGATTCTTGCGATATAAAATCTCTACATAGTCGTGCCCTTCTGATGGATGGCTTGGATGCTGCACCTGTCTGCCACGCTGGCACAAGTGGTGACGTGTTCTTTAGCTGTCTTGTACAGGCGTGTGGGCTTGGTAAAGCTCATGCAATAATTCTCAAAATTGATACGCAGCTTGGTGGGTCCTAAGTTACATACATCCCTGTCTTGGACATTCACCACTTACCACTGCAAATCAGGCTAATCCACTCATCCGACAGGCCACACCGTTGAAATCAAGGGATGGACGGTGGATGGATTTAGTGTACAAGAGTGGCCCACCTATTGAGTGGATCTGCCTGATTTTTGTGATAGATGATCATGATGTGGTGGGGCCGGCTGTAAGTGATCAGATGTCATTAAGTATTCCATTTGCTAATATAAAAAATAAAAATAAAAATTCATACTCACGCAATCAACGTTTGCTAACTGCCAATCTTAAGATCGTGACCTGGCACAATTTCAACCGTTCAAAGCGTCTGCCTCGCTGGTCGGAACAGATGGTCCATAAATGGCCACCCCATTGATGTCATAGAATGCAAAATCTCAGCCGTCCGAACTTTCAATCTAGTGGCCCCCAGATGGACAGCTGGAGAGGTCTATCAGTTGGAAGGTTTGGATCAATCGATACAAACTTTCTACCATCCATGGTAGGACCCACTTGAATGTTTCCTTCTACCCTTCACTTGGCAATCTTGCACGCAAAATCTAGACCATCCAAGTCATGGCCTTGTCGTAGAGGGAGATGTTGCGAAAACTCCACTTGGAAACGACCTTGACAACTATGTTTTGACCGTTGAATTTGGACTACTAACAAATTTATTTTTTTTTACTGACCATCCATTTCATGGGCATCTATCAGACGGTTAGGACCTTTCTACTCGTGTGAGCTGTTTCTACAAATGGATTTGCACCTATCAGACGGCTAGGATCTTTCTATTAGGTTGAGATCTATCTCCAATGGAGTTGCACCTGGAAGACGGCTAGGATCTTTCTGTTACTGAGTTCCATCTCCACCCACGAGTTTAACGGTGTCGATTGGCATGCATGTATGCCCAAAACAGAGTGAAGCGTGGCAACGGCGCACCGTAGCCTCTATCCTTACTGCCAAACCATGTGCTTTCGCTACATAACAAAGGTGCGGCAAAGCCACTGATCCGCCGTACACGTGGCACACTGAAGATACTCCGAAACAACTCAATCATGACCCTTATTACATGATCCAAAGCGTCCAAACGTTTGTACATTTACTCAACTATAAAAATAACACCATCAACGGTCCAAAACCCAACCGTCAGAATACTAGGGTTAAGATCATCTGGTATCTGTGCTATTCAGGCCACCTTTCATCCGCAGTGGGCCATGGATGTTCTTGGTGGGGGTGCATGCAGGCAACCTGTACGGTTATGATTCTGTTACAAATGACCTGTGCAAATGGCCATTCTAGTCCAACGCGTCTGATACATCAGTTACACTGGATGAAGGTAACAGTACTCGCGCGAATGAGATTAATAATAAAAATTTGACAAATCAGAAAAATATATAAGAGATCCAGACCATTCATAAAGTGGGGCCCATTTTGAAATTTCCGAATAGAAATTTTTTCTGGTTCTCTAATCAGATCGGACATAATCGAACATTAACTAAAAAATCATTCCTTTTTCCAGTAAAAGTATATTTCTCTGATAAAATACTTTACTCACTGATCATAGAATGGGACCAATTGAAATAGCTAATCAATGGTCCAGATCTTTACCAAGATTTCCACGCAAGCACGTGGACAGCAAGCCACTTCAGAATCTCACTCGCGCGAGTCGCGTCATTTGGGACGCTTACGTTTGCTGTTTTGACCGAGTCCTCGCCGATCCAAACCTTATTTACCGGCGACACGTATTGCCTGTTTTTGGCACGAAGAAACAGAAATCCCACCCGCCCTTTTCCCACCCGTTTCCTGGTTTTTCTTTCGCCCTCTCTCTCTCCCTCTCTCTCTGGAAGCCGCTGGTTTTCTCTTTCAGTTCTCTCCCTTTCTCTAAAACCTAGTTCCGTTTCTGCGTGGCTGTTTCTCACAATCAACAGGTCTCTCTCTCCACGAGAATTACAGATCCTGCCATTTTCTTTCAATTCAGTTCATTTACAATCTCATTTCTGTCTAGATCTTCTGAAATTCGGGATTCTGTTCTTTTGCAGGCGTAGTTTTATGAGATGATGATGACGCCGTTACAGAGATACCTAGCTTCCGTTGATCCCAATCGCGAATAGAATTTTTTTACTTAAAATAATAAAAAAAATCTTTATTTTCTTCTTCTTCTTCAATTTATCTGAGAGCTGCAGTCGGTGTACCATGGGATATCTGAATCCTGTTCTGTCCACAACGAGCGGGACACAGGTTGATGATTCCCCCGTTAGTGGGGGAGGGCTCAGGTAATCTACCTCACATGACAGTTATTTCAGTTTTCCGGTTACGGTTTCCGTAGGATTGCTATTATTGCCGTATCTGGCAGTTATGAATCGAGAGGATTGTGATTGTGTGGAAAATTGGTGGCGGAATCTTGAAATTAGGATATGTAGGAATGGTGGTTTTATTATCAGCAGAATTGGAAATTTGAATTGATTAGGGTGCATGTGGATGGACGAATGTTGAGTTCTCGTTTGTTTGTCTGAATGTTCGGTTGAATAGGCTGATTTTGATTCTCATTTGATGGTGCAAAGATTCTGGTGTCTGCGGTCGATGTCGTGTTCTGTCGGTCTGTTGATCGATTGACCACTGGCTAATTTTGATTGTGCCACGGTGTATTTGGATTATGTGGTTTTGGTAGACATTGTTACAGAGTTTCGATAGGGCGGCGCGCATGTCTCCACATGTGCGGCGCCTTCACATGTCGCTGCGTCGCATGGACGGCCATGTCTGAAACACGTGGCATGTGGGCCCTGCTGCAAGGATGACATGGGCTGAAAATGGGGCTTGTTGGCTCATCAGGTAGGCCATGCATGTATGTTGGATGTGGACCATTGAATTTTTTTACTAAATCTGCCAGTTTTATCTATGTGCAACTCACCAGATGAGCTCTTTGGACCAATTTTTGGGCCATGTCACCTACACGGCATGGCTTACCTGCTGCATGTCTCAGGTGTCTGCCCCACATGCAAATTGGTTGAATGTAGGGGCTCATTCCATCTGTGCCAGCTCCATAAACCTCTATTGCTAAAATTGGCCTCAACACATTTTTTTTTGTTATAATTATAAATATTCAAGTGGCGTTTAAAGACAAATTTGAACCTGGATTTGATGGGTTCTAGGTTCTGTGTTGACTGGAACTTGTACTCAGTTGATTTTTTGAAATGCACGCATAACCGAATCGCAATAAAGCAGAGTTTGGGTATGTAGATGTCTCTCATTACTCATAATGGTGTCTCACACAAACAACCTATAAGTTTTCAATCATTTATAGCTTCAGCGCTCCACTAATTAGATTCTAATCTTAACCCAGCTTTTACTGTGCATCCATGTATACTTCTACTCACTAGATGGCAAACGTGCAATTTCATTGAATATTTATACCATTTTTACCTAAATAGCCAACCCTCTATATTTTACATTCCAACTTGCACGATTTGGGTTATGGGTCATTCACGATCCGGGTCAATAATTTTGCTGACCTAGAAATTATGGTTCTATATTTGTAGTGTTGATTAGGCTGTAATATAAGTTTATGAAATTATGAAGGTTATTATTGTAGATCTGGCATGCATGATATTTAGAACATTTGGAATGTAGAGATTTAAGCAGTAGCATGCATATTGTATAATACCATGCATGCAAGATTTATAATTATAAACTTCATCATTTCATTTATAAATTACAATATGAAATTATGAATTTGTATTATAAGATTGTATTGTATATATGTAGTGCATGTACTGGAGTGAACCACATGACCTTTCCTGCACCATGCACTGGAACAGCCCCTGAGCCAGATAACCTTTCTGGATACAATTTACTCTACAAATTGCCTGCAACTATGAGATTGCTAAACCTTTTTTTTTTTTGATGGGCAACTAAACCTTAGTGAAAAGGGAAGAAAAAGATGCCGAATTCATCAAGCTAATGGATAGGAAATGCAAAAACAAATGTAACAACATAAACAATCCTATGGTAGGGTCGCCTCTTAACTCATTCACCTCTCCAGGCACAATAATGAAAATAAAGGTTAAGACCTCATTTGACTACAAAACGAGGTCTTCCGGAAAACCTGGTTTTGTGGGTCTGCCTGATGACAGCTTTGGTGCCCCTATATGCTCCCCAGAATTGGAGTGGTGAAAAACAATTAGGAGTTGGTTTTAAGGAACTCCAATTCAGGTGAGGAAAGGTCCCAAAGTTGAAAAGGTTGCTGACATGTTGCCATTAGGACCACAAAAAACTAGGTTTTCTAGAAACCCAGTTTTATAGTCCAAATAAGGCGTAAGAGAGGCCACCTAGCCCGCAACTTTGTTCTTTGCTGATAGTAAAGGAAAACTGTTAAAGTTCCATAGACGACCCTGAGGCCCACGAAATGGTATTTTCTAGAATTCCCTTGCACCATGACCTGATCGGAGAAGGCATCATCGAAGGGAAGTAACCATGATTTTATTCCTCAGATTTCCACTTGGATCTCCCTCCACCACCATAACCAGTTATGAGAATATAAAATTTCATTGTTATTCATACCAAATGTTCTTAAAATTCACCTACATTAGTTTGCAAATTCGAACTCTATTATAATTATGTATGCCCAAAATGCCAATCCATTAAAATCTTATTTCACCCCCCCTAGCGGCCTTTACATGGTTAGTAGGAAGGAAGAGAGTTTTAACGATAGACAACTTACAGAAGCAGTCTCCCATCATTCCGAATGGATGCTTTCTTTGTCATCAAGCTGAGGAAACAGTCAATCATCTTTTCATTGCTTGCTCCTTCATGTCCAAGGTTATGGTCATTTCTTCTTTCTTCCTTCAACCCGCTGTGGATAATGCCAGATAATGCCAAGGTTCTCTTGTGGGCTTGGCATACAGGAGGTTTGGGTATCAAGGATGGGGCTTGCTGGCACATTTCGCTTCCGGTGGTGTGGTGGGATGTTTGGGCTGAAAGGAACAAACGTTGCTTTAGAAATGTTTCTTCTCCAATCAAAGTAGTTATAGCTAATATTTTGGCCCAAATTTTTGAGTGGGCCTCTCTTCTGAAGCAACTGGCATGATAGCTTTCCTTTTTGGTTTCCCTCTTTTATTTGGCCTTGTATTCTTTATTCTTTTCTCGTTGACTTTTGCCTTCGAGCCTTTAATAAAATTTCATTATCCTTTAAAAAAAAATAAAAAATTCACCCTTTCACCCTATTCCTATCTTTCTGTTCCCATGCGCATCACATGCCAGCTTTTCAGTTCTAAGTCACACCAATACCTTTAAAGTCATTATTCTACTGCCTAACTATGCACTGTGCAATACTTTTAGAATGATCCATGCAGGAATTTAATTAGTTTGCAGGTTTCTTTGATGTTGGGTTTCTCTTTCATCAATCGACTATATTTCAAGGTCTCTTATAGCTCTTTATATTTATTGCTTGGATACCTGTATATATTTGTTTTTCTGTAGCCCAGTTGAAGGCATTGCTGAATCTCGGTTGTTATTTTTAGAAGATTTATGAGCCATACAATGCTTCCTTGACTTCAGTTTCAAATCATATTAAACTTTCCTCCATTCCTTCTGGATATAGAATCCAATAGCACTAGTTTTCTTTTTACAGTCATAACTAATACATCATTATTCTCATTGTCAAAATGAGGGGTTTGGTTTTCAAATTATTTTCATGATATTTTTTCACTGCCATCAATAATCTAAAGTTTGGACTCATCATGAGTGCCTGAGTAATGCTTTAGATATCTGCTTAATTTTAGATGCTTTTTACCAATCATATCATGTTAATCACATGAGTTGCTTATATGGGATTTAATGTGATGAAGGACCACCACCACCACCACTGCTGCCGCCATCATAGCCTTGTCCCAACTATTTGTGTTGGCATAGTGACCTGAAAAATTTTAATGATTGATTTTTAGATGTTTTATATGTCTTAATTTCTTAATGATTTTGTTCCGTTGATCAAGATTGATTCATCTTTGAAACAACTGTCTTAGTGAAAACTAATCCAGAACATTCATTAATCTAGGAAAAGTACCGATATATTCATAGCAATCTTACTTGCTTTATGGAACATGCTAGCTAGAACTTTTGCTGCTTTATCTATCATGGTGGTAGGCAGAGTTTGTCTGCATGGGTTGTCTCGTCTCCAGTACTTATTCCCAACATGTTTCTTGCAACAGTCAGAATGGGAAGTTTGGCTATGGATATGCCAGTTCTCCAGGGAAAAGGTCTTCCATGGAGGATTTCTATGAAACCAGAATTGATGGTGTTAATGGAGAAATAGTGGGTCTGTTTGGAGTATTTGATGGTAAGTATTTATAGTTTTCTGTACATACTAATACCACAAAAGCAGAATCATATTTATATGGTTGTAGAAATGGAGCCCATTCTGACTCGAAATTGCAGGCTACTTTCTTTTGCTTTGCATTACTAACTGTTGCTGGAGAGTCTATAAAATTAGTTGAAGCTGATATTAGTTTGTGCTTGCAACTGTTCCGAAGGATATTTTATTTTGTACTCTAGATTGCTGTGTATTTACCTTTCTTTTGTTAATCTTATGCATATATTGTATCTTCAGGCCACGGGGGTGCTCGAGCTGCAGAGTATGTTAAACAAAATCTCTTCAGTAATCTGATCAGGCACCCAAAGTTCATTTCTGATACCAAATCAGCTATAGGTATCATTCATTTTTTCCGCATTACACTTGTATATTCTCGACTTAAGGTTCCATTTGATATTCATTTTACACATTGGCATTGAGATTGTATTTGTTTGCTTCCTGTGTCTGCAGCTGATGCGTACAACCACACAGACTCCGAATTTCTCAAGTCGGAAAACAATCAAAACAGAGATGCTGGCTCAACGGCCTCCACTGCTGTTCTTGTAGGTGATCGTTTACTTGTTGCAAATGTTGGGGATTCCAGGGCTGTTATCTGCAGGGGTGGAAATGGTAAGGGACTGAATTTCCTTCAACCATTTGAAAAGTTTCCATGCATGATATCTCCACGGAATTTTTGGAACTTCCAATTGACTTTGTATAACTTTAATTCGTTTCTGATTTTTATTTGGAGAATTTGACCGTCATGTTTCATAGACCATTTAAATCTTCAAACTCATATCCAGATTGACTGATTCAATGATAGATCTTGTAGCATATTGTCTAGGACTATAAATTCAATTGGCTTCTTTCTTATAGTGCTTGCATGTGACACGAAACTTGCCATTCTTTAACTACATTGCTTTCATCCTTACTAGAGAAATCTCATGCTGCATGCATTGTGCATATATTAAAATTTTTCTGTATTAGGTGATACTTCTCTTCCATTCACTACATTGGTTTTGTCCTTGCGTACTGAAATCTCATGCTACATGCATCATGCATATATTAAAATTTGTTCTCTTTTAGGTGAAGTTTCATGATAAATTAAATGCATAAACCATAGAGGAGAGATCCAGCATGGCTTGTCAGTGCTACATCAGAGTGCAATCTCATGCTACATGCATCATGCATATATTAAAATTTGTTCTCCATTAGGTGAAGTTTCATGATAAATTAAATGCATAAACAATAGAGTAGAGATTCAGCATGGCTTGTCAGTGCTACATCAGAGTGCAGATGCATTTATGGGTTGGTTGCTTGCCTTTGGTTAATCCAGACCAAATGGATGCACAGGCCCACTTGGATTTGCACATTCTCCAAAATTCATTGTGATCGGATGACCCCCATGTTACTAATCCGTCCACTTGTAGGGGTTACCTATCTAATGGTCTGTATCAATTAAAGGCGGGCGGCGGCCTATAATACGATGAGGGCAGGGCACATTGCACTGGATTGTCTCCCTATGCCATAAGAGTTCACATACACGTGCATCGTTAAATATGACAAGGGGAGATTCGTGTGACCCTTTTTTGCGTTCATTGGTATTAAAGATTTTAATGAAGTGGTGATTGAAGATCCTTTAGGAGTGAGAATTTTTGCAAATAATTGCCTTGTCCTCTAATTGCAAAGTCTTAATGTGACTATGTGGGTAGATTTAATGTGAATAAGTGGATTCAGGAAAAATAATGAGGTCTGTGGAGATCTTCATCACTGATATTTTGGATTTTTCTGACTATGCCATCCCATTTTTGTCATATACCAAGAGAGCCCAATGTCTGGGTGGCTCATGGTTCAAGGTGGTGTCTGACATGCATGTGTGAAACTTGTTTTTGTGTGTTTTTCCTATGCAACAAGGCCTAGAAAAAATAATAATAATAATAATAATAATAATAAAAATAATAAAATCTTGATATATTCCATTCTTGTGTTTTAGTGGTATTTATAAAGGTCTCACATGCAACAAGTTGGAAGACGAAGTGTAGTCCTACTCGCTCACGAATCTCAATATGTCAAGTGTGTTCAAAATCCAATCCATCCAAAAGGTTGGCCCTGCCATGAGGACACAATGCAAAAAATCAAGCTGATCTACTCATCATGTGAGCCACACCATAGAAAATAACTGACAGCCATTGATCTGATTCAAAATACACATGAGGCCCAACTCACAAGTGGATTGGCCTGATTTTTGCATGAGTTGATCTTTGTGGTTGGGCCATCTTATTGGATGGGTTGGATGTCATTCACATGTGACATGTTGCTAATTGGAGCTTGTTGGACAATAAGGGCCTGTTTGGCCGGGTGAATCCCATGGGATTAGGAGGGATGGGATGGATTTTAAGGTAATGATGGTGGTGTCAGTGGATTGGTTTAAGATCCATGGGACAAGTTCACTGGGTCTGTTTGGCACGCCCGGCATATCCTGGGATTTTACCATCCAATCCGTCCAACCAAGAGATGGGATCAATTTTAAGGTAATGATGGTGATGTTAGTGGATTGTTTTAAGATCCATGGGATTGCTTATATCCCGGGACAAGTTCACTGGGTCTGTTTGGCTCGTCATGCATATCCCGGAATATCGGGATCCCATCCCTCCTAATACCGTGGGATCGGTCCAGCCAAACAGGCCCTAACTTTATTGTCCAGCTAGTTGCATGTAGGCCTCATCGTATTTATAGAGTATTAATGTATTTGTAGCTATATAGTACTAATCTTGATATGTATTTTATTCTCTCTTGCACATTTGTGCACTAACATTTATGTCAAAAATGCAATTTTCAATGTCATTATAATTTTGTATGGATTGAGCAAAGTCTAAGGCATGAGACTAATGGATAAAAAAATCAGTTTTGTTTCATGCTAAAGAGGTCTACCACTAAAGCTATTTTCCTTTAAGACAATTGATGGAGAAATATAGGGAGAGGGGAAGCATCTCCACATGGTCTTTATTGACTTATAGAAAGTTTATGATAGGTTCCCAAAAGAGTTAATCTGGTGGTTGTTGGGAGAGGAAAGAGTTTCAAGAGGATATATTGACACGATCAAGGATATGTATGAGGTAGCAGTAACAAATGTGAGGACCACTAATGGAGAGATAAGCGAGTTCCCAATTACTCTAGGCTTGCATTAGGGGTCGACATTGAGCCTAGACCGTTTCGCATTGATTATGGACTAGTTAACAAGGAATTTACAGGAGGAGATTGCATGGTGTACGTTGTTCGCAGATGGCATAGCTTTGATTGATAAGATGAGGGAGGGCGTAAACACAAAGTTAGATTTATGGAGAGGTTTTTAAAATTAGTCGGACTAAAACAGAGTATATGGAGTGTAGTTTTAGTAGCAATAGGAGTGAGGAATTAGTAAATATTGTTAACCAAGAAGTTCTAATGACCACTTTCAATATCTTGGGTCTATAATCCATGAGAGTGGAAAGAATGAAAAGGATGTTGCCCATGGCATTCAAGTGAGTTGGAAGAGTAGAGTTGTGCCTCTTGAGTTTTATGTGATCCTCATGTACCACTCAAACTGAAAGAAAATTTTTATAGGATGGCTGCATGACCAGCCATGTAAGATGGCTATAAGATCAGCCCTGTTGACAAAATGTTGGGCTGTTAAGGAACAACATGTTCATAGGATGGTAGCCAAAATTAGGATGTTGAGATGGATGAGTGTTAAGACAGGGATAGAATTATAAATGAATGCGTTTGAGGGAATTTAGGAGTAGAACCAGAATGTAACAAGATGAGAGAAAGTAGACTTAGATGGTTTGGTTATGTGCAACAGAGATCAAGAACCATGATGAGTGAGTTCGTACAAGTTAAAGGCTATAAAAAGGAAAGGAAAGGCTCAAAAGGATGTGGGTGGAGGTAGTAAGAAAAGACTTGAGGACCTATGGTCTAACTGAAGTTATGGCCCTTGAAAGAGTGGAATGGTATGGTGGAAAAGGATTCATGTAGCTTATCCCAATTAGTTGGGATAAGGCTTAGATGATGATAATGATTTTTTTATTTTATTATTATTATTATTTTTTTTTTGTATGGACCTACAAGCTTGTAGGTTTTCTAGGATTCCCCATGCATCTGAGACCTCATGCCTATGTTTAGTAGTGGCACATGTCCATGTCCATGACCATGTTACCTAGGCTTGCTCATAAAAATATACTCTTTTAGAGTAATGCAATTTTATTAATAAAAAAGATGCACATTAAAGAAGATGAATGACTTCTAGACATGTAAAGAAGATCTGGCAAAGGCACTCTTAAGCCTTAGCTAATGCATTCGCCTCTCCCAACATGGGCAAGCAAAATATCTCGCCTATTTGAAATACGAGGAATTTTGCTGAAGATAACACAGATCAACATTGCCACTCTAAATCTAGCGGATGACATTCAAGTTCCTTTGGCAATAACCAGATTGCAAGTAATGGCTGTAGAAGTTCTGTAGATCTCTTTAAGAGCCAAAGCCACTGATTCCTTTGGCGATAATCACACTGGAGAAATTGCTGATGAAGTTCTCTCTTGATCTTTAAGAGCCAAAACTTTTGCCTTGTTACATCTCCTTCATTGGCAAGTCTGGATAGGACAGTAATTTGTCCAATATCATTTCTCACTACTATCAACTATCAAAATGTACCAAAATGTAAAATTACTGATAGAAAAACTATATTAAAAAAGTAAAATTGTTGCATAAGCTCATGTTCATCTTCAAGAAAGGATAATTCAATGAGCATATTGCTGTGGTCAGTTATAAGTCATGGATACTACAGGGACACAATGCTCTTTATTTTACATGCAGTTTTGGCTAGATCCAAAAGGGCTTCTCCATGAGACTGATGAAGAGGAAGTAACAAGTTATGGGATCTTATTGGCTGTCAAAATTGGGAATGATGCATCTCTGGCTGTAGAGTTTGGGTCTGAATTTTTCTGGAAAGATAGGGGGTGGGTATGGTGTCCTGATGCATCAGGATACATGCAGTTTAAACAACACACACACACACACACACACACACACACACACACACACACACAAAAACTGTGGATTGGGATGCCCCAGAAATCTTCCAGATTGTAAGACTCTTGCCCTCCGATATTTGGCCCTTTTCCCTGATTGTTTCTGTATTGTTTTATTAACTGTCTATTTGTGGGCCATTGGTTGGAAGGTTAGGGTCTTCCAATCTAGATGATTCCTTTTGATGGATGTGCTCTTGAGATTCAGTAACGTATCAGTAACGTATCCTCTATGTGAAAATCTCAGTCCATGCTTGACAGGTACTTTTTTTTTTTTTTCCATTCTATGGCCTTTTGAACTATACATGATCTTCAAGTATAAGCATGTTTTGTTGCATTTTCCCTTTACTTTCTCATTCTCTGTCTAACCAAACCATCTTGTAAATTCAGCTATAGCTGTTTCACGAGATCACAAGCCGGACCAGACTGATGAGAGGCAACGGATTGAGGATGCTGGAGGTTTTGTGATGTGGGCTGGTAAAGGATAATCCATCCTAGTAGCATTTACCATATTCTAATATTGAAGTTGCATTCTTTGTTGTTTTGAACATCTATAATTTTTGTTTTGAGCATCTATAGTCCTATGTACTTTCCAATATATGCAACTGCAGGCACTTGGCGAGTTGGAGGTGTTCTTGCTGTCTCTCGGGCATTTGGTGATAGGCTGTTGAAGCAGTATGTTGTTGCAGATCCAGAGATTCAGGTTGTGATATTCTTTGCGAACTTTTCAGTTGTTATTTAAGTTGCAGTTCGTGTGGCATATTTGTACAGTATCCAGATTGCTCGTCCGGTGAGCCCCAACATGGGTGGGCCATAGCCTGAAACCCACACCGCCCAGGCTTTCTATTTGTTCAACTGGAGGATTTTTGTCCATTGAATGTGAATCAGCCATCCCTTCATTCCCTCAAAAGTCGACAGATCCAATGGTTAGGTCCATGTGGCTGGTGCGACTGTTTGGCTGTGGCCAATGCAAGATGGGCCTGTGAGATGAGTGCATTGGAAGTCGTATGGGTCTGGAATGGGTCCCATGGATATCCATACAGCAATGACAAGATACGGTCATCCCTCCCCTCTATTATGTCATCCATGTGTTAGATTATTTTTGCTATATTCTACCTTAGCAGTGTGAGGCAAAGCAGGAATGGATCAAATGCTGGAGGAATCCTTTGTTTCCAGCTTTGACATGTGAGTCTGATTTGTCTGCGAAACTGCCTCACAGAGGACCCTTGAAGGGCGTCACTTTCTTGGGATGAGATATCCTTTTCCAGAAATAATTTTCCGAATCCTGATTGTTTTCAAACGCTTTTGTGGTTTCTGTTTTCATTTAACTGATTCAATTGCTTTGGAAATGGCAGGAAGAAGTGATTGACAGTTCGCTTGAATTCCTTATCCTTGCAAGTGACGGACTGTGGGATGTCGTGACAAATGAGGTTCTCTTAATTTTTATTTATTTATTTTTTTCCAGCATATGTTTCATGCATTTGGGTGTCTGTCAAATCACGGTCGGCAGGGCTTCCTAAGCAGACTGAGTACAAGTGCCTCAACTTCCTAAGCAGACTAAGTACCGTTGCTGCTTGGGGTGGTTCAGGAAATGGGATCCACTCCAGGTGTGCGTTTGGACACAATTGACCTGAAATGCAATCATTATCCTAACAAAGTGGAAATAATCAAATTGTGATTTCCTCATGGCCCATTAAAAATGAGTTCATATCATTTTAGCTAATCCTAGTTAAGAGTTCATGATTGTTAATCCTTTCCAAGAAGAAATATTGTTTATAATACATTACGATTAACTAGAATGAGATGAACTCATCTTGAAGTGGCACCCAAACAGGCCCATGGATGTTGAGGGACTGGGCTGCAAATTGCAGTCACCTCACTTCCAAGCTGGACTTGAAGGGAATGTAACCTTGGATGCGGGGCTAGTTTCTCATTGTGAATGCCAGGAAACACTACCACTTTCCGTCACTTCCTTTTGATTAAGCTGAATGTTTGCAATTCAATTTACCTGAGTATCCAAACGCACCCTAATGCTTGCTTTTGTTACCACGCTTCCTCCCACACCCGCTAACATGTGAGGCATTGGAAGGTCTCATTCGTATATTGATTGCGATTTGGGCACAACCATCATGCCTGCCTTGGGAACTGGTAATGCCCCGTTCCCCCCCAAGATTTTAGGCTTGCAAGGAACCTGACTCTCTTTGCCATGGTTCCTTTTGACTTTCTCAAGGAAGCCGTCTCAATGGTTAAATCCATAGAGGATCCAGAACAAGCAGCCAAGAGGCTGATGCAGGAAGCCTATGAACGAGGCAGTGCAGACAACATAACCTGCGTCGTTGTTCGTTTCTTGGCGGGCCATGGGGACCCATCTCAGTAAGATGACGGAGAAAGCATCATCGACCCGTATCCTGATGGAGACAGGTGTGAAATAAAAATCCCCAACCAATGTCAAGTTTACAGAAAAACCACCATAGAATCAGAAAGTCCCAAAGTGGTAAGAAAAAAAACTTTTCAGGGCTGTAGTTACTGTAATGTAGTTTAGCTGATGATATAATGTATGAATCTGTAAAGACTATGTTTTCTATCTGCACGAAGTAGTATAGTTCCAAAAACACCACTGCTATGTTTCTTGTTTCGAGTTCAAACACATGCACACGTGCATTCAGGGGGGAATGATCCCTTCTCCAGCAGTCATCCTGCTAGGCAGGTCGGTTTGATTGTTTGATCAGGCAATCCTAACCATCTGATCAATAAAGGTATGGTGTTGAGGAAGACCGCTGCCCATGTTTCCGCCCACCCATTGATGATTGTAAATCTGATTGGAGTAGTGTCCTGCGTGCTTGTGTTGGCATGTGAGGGGTGTTTGGGAAACATGTGCTGATGGCTTCCTACAATTTCTTGCAGCCAACTACTAGGAGCGCATTTGTATGTGAGATTGTGAGTTGCTGTATGTGCACTACACATTATCTGTCTGTGAATTCTCCTGTGTTGTGTCCATGCTATTTTGAGCATGACCTCGCATGTGTGGCTTTGAGCTCAGCAGTTTGCCGAGCGTCTGCGCCTTGAGACACTACATTGGTTGCTCCTACATGGGGTGTGCATATATTGATGGGCTGGGGATTGGTATTGGATGAATCCATGTTTGGCAATGTGAGTTGATGTTCGAGGATCTCATCCGTGGGAGGCATGGATAGTCGGAATGTCAGTGGTTGTACTCGGGATAGGACCACAAGTCGACCCATCCTGCAACTCAACTCAACCTGAAGCCCTCTATACTTAACCCAACCCAACCCAACCCAACCCAGCCTGACCCAAATGCATGTACTATTCCCAACCGAACCCAATCAGATTTTGCTCAACCCGGACCTAACCCAAATTCAATTCAGGTCGGTTTTTTCAATTTGGACCCAGCCTGACTTTGACAGCCCAATTCAACCCAGGCCCAGCTCAGGTGGGGTCAGTTGGGTTTGGGTTGACCGGACCCAAGTCGCAGCCCTAGCTAGTGAGCAGTGGTGTGTCTGACCATGCTTGTGTGCCTCAGACATGGCTCGTGTCGCTAGTCATGCACTGATTCGACCTCATAGGTGCCGGTGTGGTTGCTTGCCCTTAGGAGCGAGCATGTAATGGGTGGGTTGGAACAGAGACATTTTGAGCATGCACGTAATACTTGGGCTGGGGCTAGCCCGTTGGAGCATGAGGGTTAAATGCCTGCAGAACTGAGTCGACTTGCTGAGTCAGATATGACTCGGATTGGTAACTTCTGCCATTCCTTTGTCAGGGCCGATAAGGGGGATGATTGTGATGGTTATGGGGATGTGGGAGTCCATGATGACTGGATGTGCTTGATAATCAGTACCATATCTTGTGGGCTATGGGCCACATCTTGCAGGTGAATCATGTCTTATAGCCCATTTCTTAGTCAAAGTGGACCGTTTGACCATGTTTTGTTTTAACCATCCATTTGAATGCTACTAAGCTGTTGTGCGAGATCGTTAATTTTCAGCCCCTAGCCCATCCGTGGAGGGGCCCCATCAATGGGTTCTCATGTCATATGATCATGTGGCAATGAGGAGCACCCACCAGGAGCAAGTGCCCGAACTACGTTGATCGTGGGCATCCATGAGGATATTGAAGTGAAGAGGTGCTGCACCACGGCACATGTGCAAATGTGACACGTGTATGAGATCCAGGCCAATGAGGTGGGCTGGTATTTGTGAGCAACATCTGGCTCATAAATCAGGCCAATATAATTATAAGGTCTCACAAATTAGAAGCCCTTGGACAAAAAATGAAGAAGAGGAAGAAAGGAATAAAAAAAGACAGAAAATAGTGCATGCTTACCGATTTGTTGAGAGGAAACAAAATCAATGGTTAACATGGTACGTCGTTGATGGCCTGGCTTGATTCCTGGGAAAGGGCAACTACAACGGCCGAACGGATTCGATTTCACACGTGTGCTGTGTGGGCGCATGGGTGGTGGCATGTAGACGGACTCTTATACACGCGCGTGGTTCACCATGTGCAATTTCATGGCCTTGCTTTTGCCTGCAAATGTATTTGGGATGTCATTTCTCCTCACATAATACCTCGGCTTGTCTCAATCTAGTTCGGTTTGACTTTCAAGAGACTCGGCTTGAAAGGTGACTCGAGGTGAGCCAAGCTTCTATGATTCAGTTCAAGCAAAATCAAGCTCAGTTCTGAAATTGCCACGTAGGATATGTGATTATGCGTGGAAGCTTTTATAAAAGTTATGGAACGAATGGTTATGTTCTAGATATAGTTATGGTGGGGGAGAGAATTTATGCCAATTAAAACCACAGTTGCCAATTGTTGATGGCTTGTTAATGCTTTACCTGTGAGATCAAAACACCTTGCATGCGATGCTCTATTAAAATGACTTAAGTGATGAAAATTAAGTTACATCTCCTACAATTAAGGATTAGAATTGATACTTGTCTGAGTTTTGGACCTGTCTGATACTTGTGATTGAATGGCATATGAACGACATGGTTGCCCAGAAAAGTTTCTATGGTGGATGCCTCCATTCCACTTTTCCCTATGGTGTGGCCCACCTGAGTTTTTTTCACCTTATGTTTGGTTTCAGATCCGAGCATGAGGTGTCACAGCTGATGGACGGAGTGGATTTCTCATACGCTCCGAGTTGGACCCACAAAGCTCCAGTGTTGCACGCTCTTACTATCGAGTTTGTTGCTCACCGGTCCTGACATTTAGGCTACTGGGCCTGTTGTGAGCCCAATCCTCTTTTAATGGGTTGGGCTTGGACAAGCCGTGGTTGGACAACCCGCCGTCGGAAGAGAAATAAAGACCAGTCATACGATACTCAGGATTCGCATGGCGCTTAATACTCGGGCACTCAGAGATTGTCCACGCGAAATAATTGCAAGTCACCATCCCAACAGAAGATTGGTTGAAAAATCCTAACCTCTGATTTACGGACACTTGTTTGTAGGAAAAGTACCGTTGGATTTTTTATTTTTTATTTTTTATTTTTTCTCATTTTAACCGTCCAATAAATGGGCACCAATCCGGTAGATAACTAAATAAGGCTTTTTTTTTTTTTTTTGCTTCATGAATCTATACTGGTTGCCATGAATTTGGAAAGTTTAATTTGACTAATTTTATGACACGTGTGTAATTTCTAAGTGCCTGCGTATCATCTGTCACACTCTGCAGAGCATCAAATTTCCTGTCATCAGAGAGATTCCCCGTGACACCCCTGACTTGGAAAAAATGGGACGCGGATTCGGTACTGACACTGCCATTAGAGACCTCCATACTGGACGCTGGCCTGTGGTCCCCACAATTATGTATGTGATTTATCCACACCGTCCATCCATTTTTTTTCAGTTCACTTTAGGGAAATAACATATAAAATGAGAAAAATAAAAATATCAGGTGGGCCACAGTAGTGGTGATTGAACCCACCATTAAAACTTCTTAGGGCCCATTGTAATGTTTATTTTCCATCAAAACTTTTGATTAGTTAAAAAAGACATGGAAGAAGGGAAAACACAAATATCAGCTTGATCCAAAACTTTCGTGGCCCTCAGCAAGTTTTTAATGGTGAGCGTTCAATCACCACTGTTTCCTGTGGTGTGGTCCATCTGAAATATTAGTCTGGCTAGTTTTTTTAGCTTCTGGACTAAAATGATCAGTAAAAATTTATGGACGGCGTGGATAAAACACATACATCATGGTGGGGTACACAGAGCAATCCGCATCGAAAAAAATCAGTCAACTTTAGAAAAAAAGCTTGAAAACTAGTAAGCGTGCCACCCAGTCCAGATCGATCCGGGGGCGCGATGGCGAAGAGGGTTAACGGCGTTATCTTCTCCGTTATGGTGGCCGTCATCTCTCTCATTGCCTACACCGGCGCTGCTGCTTCGAGAGAGGAGACCTTCGTTCGGAAAACCGTCTCTTCTCATGACATCGTCATCTTCTCCAAATCCTATTGCCCGTACTCTCTCTCTCTCTCTCTCTCTCTCTCTCTCTCTCTCTCTCTCTCTCTGTATTCTACATGAATTCATTTCAGATCTGGGCTTGATTCTGCTTGAAATTACGGATTCTGAGGTTTTGGGATTTTTTTTTTTTTTTTTTTTGATAATTAGGTCTGAATTTTCAGCAATTGGAGTATATTTTCTTTCTGTTTTAGGGTAGATTTTCATGCATGTTCCTCAATCCAGTCCGTCCAAATCATGGGCATCAATCTGGATGGAATATAGCCTAAAAATCACGCCGACTAGGCGTTTGTATCTATCTGATTTCCCCTGTTGTTTTTTGACTGTCCATTCATTGATTAGATTGTTAGGAGAGTCTGATCAGTGTGATTTTCAGAATCGGTGTATGGTGGGGCCATTTTTACGGTGGATGGTAACTCTCAACCCCCATCTTCAAGCACCAAACAAAAATGCGTTGCACATGCAAACATGCAATGTGTGTGCAGGATATTGGGATTTTCATGGGGTGACCCAAGGAACAGATCTGTCCCTAGAGATCAGGCTGGCCCACTCATTAGGTGAGTGGTGCATGAACGATGAATGTGGGTAAAGATGATCTGCTGTGGCAAATCCCCTTGATTCTTAGGGGTTGGTGTAGGGTACAACCATATTTCTAAAGATAGAGAGATTCGCTCTCTGTGACAGCACATGATTTTGAGAGATTTGCTCTCAATCAAATCTAATACAACTAATGTTAAATGTCATCGCCACCTCTCTTGAATATTCCGGAGTCTTCCGGAAACTTCCAGACATTTCCGGAAAATTTTAGAATTTTCTAGAACCTTCCGGAAACTTCTAGAGTTTGATAGAGTTTTCTTGACTCTTCCGGAATGTTCCGGACTATGCTAGAACCTTCCGGATTCTCTTAGAATGTTCCAGAATATAATAGAACCTTATAGGATATTTGGAAGTTAATAGAACTCTTTAGAGTTATATTGATTCTAGAACCTTCCATAGCTCTCTATAAATATGGGGAGAGCCTCATTATGAACATATACACACATTAACAAAAAGGAGTGAGTTCAAGAGTGAAAGCAAGGTGTCTAAGTATTAAGAGTTCAAAAGAGTTTTTCCTTGTGTATGTGAGTTGTCATTCAAGAGTGATAGTTTGTGAGTGTTGTAAAGTATACCCTTGTTGTGTACAAGTATTTGTAATAAATATAATTACATTTACTTGTCGTGTTCAACTTCTTATAGGATATTCGGAAGCTTCTAGAACTCTTTAGAGTTATATTGATTCTAGAATCTTCCATAGCTCTCTATAAATATGGAGAGAGCCTCATTATGAACACATACACACATTAACAAAAAGGAGTGAGTTCAAGAGTGAAAACAAGGTGTCTAAGTATTAAGAGTTCAAAAGAGTTTTTCCTTGTGTGTGTGAGTTGTCATTCAAGAGTGATAGTTTGTGAGTGTTGTAAAGTATACCCTTGTTGTGTACAAGTATTTGTAATAAATATAATTACATTTACTTGTCGTGTTCAACTCTTCAACTAACAAGAATATTACAGCCAGCGTGGATGAGATCTAGGTCAAAAGTGGATATATGTGAAATGCCTCTCATAAACATTCATGCCTTGCATCGTTGACAATTACCTAGGGATTAACCTATATTACCCACTAGAGGCCCACTATATGTGGAAGCCTCCTAATGGAGGGATGTAGGCCTTGCCCATGCATACCAATGGTATAAGCCTGCTGAGTGCAGATGCGGTTTGCTAATATTTAACCCAAGCAAGTTGATTGTTTCTATTTATACCCACTTAATGCATCATCAACATTGTTTACAACATTCATGTTAATTATATCATTTGCTTTGTATTTCTGATTTTTATATGATTGTTATGTTTTACTTGTGTGTATTATTTTAATTATATCATGCACGAACCATGATGGCTTCACTCACTAGCCAGGCCAACTAATGTTGGGATTGATAACCGTATAGAGACGAATGAAACAGTGAATCCGAACCAAGTGTGGAAAATGAGGGCCGATTGGCGGATGAATCGCGGGACCAATGGCCGTATCTGGCGGAACTTGCTACGCTTGATTAACGAATTATTTATATAGTTTACTGTTTAGGAGTTTGATTTCTTTATTGTATCTATTTGTACATAAATATGGTTCATCATTGTTTATAAATATGATCATGTTGAACAATATTTGATTTTATAGTTGAATGAAGTTTCGAATCAGTGGACTCAGATAATTTCTGTTCAGATGATGTGGTTTTGAATGTACAATGATGGAGATTAGAAGAATGTAATACAAACATGGATGAATGGATGTTAATTTGGATGTGAACTTACAATTCATGAAATTATGCCTTCGGATAACTGTACGAAGAAGAAATTAAGTACACTCAGTGTACGAGTCATTTGCTGAAACTTGGGTCTGAGGGTGCACTCTACTCTATATTCGAATTTCGGGGCGTGACAAAATCGTATCAGAGAGAGGCTTTCTTAAAGACCTAGTGTGACCTGTTGGCTATGTACCCTCACTCACTTACATAATTGGTAGACCCGTTGAATTAGAAATTGTACACTTAGATCATCATGGTCATGGACGTTGTTGTTGTCGCCTGAGCCTTACCCACCCCAACTAATTAGGGTCGGCTAAACAGAAACCTTTTGATTGGATGGGTGTTTCATATTTCATTCATTTCTGATGTGGGACTACTTTATAATCTTGTACATGACTCCTGACGGTCAATAGGCATCGAATCTGAAGAAATCTGTATAGGGTTTTGAAGCTTCCTTATACTTTGATGGATTAAGTAGGTCCTGCAGTAACCGATATATTGAAGATATGGACTATTTCCCTTTGTATTAATGATACAATTCAGTCCATATGACACGATTCTCAAAGCGTGATACTCTTTAATGGTGATCATACTTGTTACGCAGTGTCCTTTTTTTGGGGTGCAGTATTGCTCACATTTTGTCAATCTGTATATGTTTAGCATCCACTTGCATTAGTTTCAGTTAGAGAAGGTATTTGTTCTTTCACCTTACTAGATACTCCTTGCAATGTACAGTTACTGCAAAAGGGCGAAAGCTGTTTTCAAGGAGTTGAAAAAGGAAGCCTATGTCGTCGAGCTAGATGAGAGAGGTTTGTTCTCTAACAACTTTGTAGAATCCTTCTAGCTGCCAAAGGTCTTAATGTCATTGGGATGTCTTTTTGCAGTCTCTCCTTTTGTTTGTCAGATGCAATGGCCTAATATAAGAATTCCTTGGAACAGTGGTTGGGAGAAACAAGGCAATGCTAACTGAAAATTCTCTGCTGTTGTTTCTGTTACTCCAAATTAGATAGAAATCACATGAAAGCATCATCATGTAAATTAACATGGCCGTGATGATTATAGCAGTGTTTGAAATAGCATGTAGTGTATTGTGTAGCATTCAACCCTTTATAGCGTGTAGTGTAAGCTATGTTGTGTGTAGCATAAGGTACATGATACTTATATTTTTTAATTAAGAAATAGGATCTCTTTTGGGTCCTTACTCTTACCCAGGTGGTAGACTCCCGGGAGTTTCAACACCGGGTCAAGGGTTCGAGTACCCACCAGTGGTGAAATCCCACGGCGTGCGTGTGTAAAAAATAAAAAAATAATAATTAAAAAAGAAATAGGAAAAAATATGATAATATTGCAAGAATAAATGTTTTAAAAAAAAGCCTAAAAATTATTATTATTATTTATAGCAGTGTTTGAAATAGCATGTAGTGTATTGTGTAGCATTCAACCCTTTATAGCGTGTAGTGTAAGCTATGTTGTGTGTAGCATAAGGTACATGATACTTATATTTTTTAATTAAGAAATAGGATCTCTTTTGGGTCCTTACTTTTACCCGGGTGGTAGACTCCCGGGAGTTTCAACACCGGGTCAAGGGTTCCAGTACCCACCAGTGGTGAAATCCCACGGCGTGCGTGTGTAAAAAATAAAAAAATAATAATTAAAAAAGAAATAGGAAAAAATATGATAATATTGCAAGAATAAATGTTTTAAAAAAAGCCTAAAAATTATTATTATTATTTATTTCAAGTAAAAGCATGTTCAAACAAGTATTAATTAGCATTTATCAAAAGCCAATCCACTCATATTTAAACCAAATTAAATCATTATCACATCAACTGCTTTCCACAAAAATGGACAACCACATGATAGAAAGAAATGGACAGCTAGAATGCAGAAAAATGGATCCACCCTGTTGGGCTGGGTGATGGGCTGCAATAAAAACAATGGCCAACTATGAGCCACCTAAGAAAATCAAGCCTATCCAAACATCATGTGGGCCATGCCATAGAAAACAATGCACAATACCCAATACCCAAACACCTCCATACATGCAAAAAAAAAAAAGAAAAGAAAAAAGAGCATTTTGCATGGCATGCCATACACACTTTTTTTTGAAAGATATGCCATTCGCACACATTGCATAGCAACTGGCTAAAACACACCACATACATCACAGCAAGTCCCTTAAAAAAAAAAAAAAAAAAAAAACCCTGCATGCCAACCCCTATCCTCCACCTAAAACGTTAAAAAAATTTTGAAAAATTACAAAAGAAACTACAAATCTTCATCCGAAATGAAAAAAAAAAAGAAAAAAAAGAACTCATTAGTAGATATTATGGGGCAAGAACATACCTCTATCAAGCTCAAGAAGAGATTCAATCAATTAAAAAAACTGAAAATTAGAGCTTCATAGCCATACGGATGCGAAAAGGGGGAAATCTGATTTTCTCATTTGTTTTGGCTCCAATGCTCTTTTAAAAAAAAAATCCACACACTCACACCACAATGGGTACTCAAACCCATGACCTTGTGTTGAAACTCTTGTGAGCCTACCACCGAGGCTCCAATGCTCTTGAAAATACAGCAAATGGACCTTCTTGCTGGGTAGATTGATTGGCGAAAATCTCCTCTTCATTGCCTCTTTTTTTTTTTTTTTGGAAAGGTAAATTGAAATCGCATTAAATCTTCATATTGCCTCGATGGATCAAGAGAATCGAAAAGGGGGATTTGGTGGCTGGAGGGGTGCATGCGTTTTGAGTATTAGAGTTAGAAAGAGGGGTTTTGAAAGCCCTCTTTGGAAAACCTTAAGTTTTAAGTTTTTTTTTTTTTGTTAAAATGTGATTTCCACACCATTAAACACAACTCACAAGTCCTCAGCCACACATGTGGAGGCCCGTTTATGGATGGTTAAGATTGTCTGATGCGGGAACATGTGCAAATATTCTCCTTCTACAATAGGACCCACATTTGGATGGTTTAGATAGCATTGCATCATTGCCACGTACACGGGTCACCACCATTTGATATCATCAGTTCAACTAACAGCATTAGAATTGGTTTTTAAAAAAAAAAAGAGAGAAGGGTGCAGTGTATGCTATGTATGCTACATGCTACTCCTCCTATAGTGCTACAGGGGATTTGCACTATCTTGATGTGCTACATAGTGCAGTAGCTACACTACCGCTTCGCCGTGCACGTTATTTAAAACCTTAGCTTCTAGACAAGATATATCCTCGAAATAAACCTTCTTAAGTTTCTCTTCCAACAAGTACAAGTTGGTGATCAAGTGACAAATGCATCCCATGTATCTCTACTATATATAAAAGGCAATAGCTTTCGCTATTTCTGCCATCACAATTAATCTTCACACCATTGGTTAAGAGAGGGTAAATTTGTCATAAAAATGTGGCTGGTTGGCAAGGAACATTTGAGATTTTACCGCACTAGGGACAGCTAAGATTGAGCTTGCCTCCTTCACTTCTTTTAATCCGTGTATCCTGCAAAGTTCCCTGTCCTTGCGTGTAACCTGCATGAAGAGGAGACCATGCCATGCTCTGTGGGGTTTACCATGTTGGATATGTAAAATCCACTCTCTCCATAAGGTGAGAACCATTGTTTGAACCGTATAAAAGATAAGCCCCATTAAAAGCTCACATGGGCCACACCAATGGGAGCAATTTGTTATTGCTCCCAAAGCCAATAAGCTCACATGGTGTGGGTGTGGTCCACTTAAGTTTTTAATAGGCTGAGTTTGGTATCTTCTCTTCGTCTTAGTGAGTTAGACCTGATTAACGGGTTGATGAGGGACACATCATGTGGCTGTCCACATCCAAACCTCTAGTCGGCATCCTGTTTCACCATTGCATGTGGTGTGGCCAATGTTGTCAAATGGCATAAGCGATCCTATGCGATTGCTTATGCCTGATCGATTATGCGATCACACAATCGCACAACCTTTTTTTTTTTTTTTTGAAAAAAAAAATAAAAAATGAAAAAAATGAAAAAATGGAAAGTATGCGATTGCACATATCATTATGTGATCACAATCACATAATCGCATATGCAATTGCTTAATGCGATATGCGATCGCATACTATATTTGTATGGCATATACGACCATTGCATATGCCATATGGTTGGCATTATGCGATTTGCGATCACATAATCGATTATGTGATCGCTTTTGACAACATTGGGTGTGCCCCATATGAGTTGTGGATCTAGATGAGTTTTTACCTCATGACCCAGCATTGAGTGCAGAACCTGATGTATGAAGTAGATTTAACATGGTGGGTTCCACAGAAGGTGTGTGAAACAGGTGTTGTGGAGGACTCCAAGTCTCTGCCTCTCTCTCCTTTATTCTCTCCCCTCTGAATCTCTCACCCTTTTCTCTCTATCCCCTCCTTGCTCCACGTATGACGTGTCCCTAGTCTGGAAAAAAGAAAAAGAAAAAAGACAAACAGAAAAGGAGTAAGAGGCCCTAAGTTGCCACTTCAGTCAGTACCACATACTAGGGATTAAAGGACTTCATAAAGAACATGGAGTTTGGCATCTTCGGCTGCAACTTGGCCTGACAGTGGTTGCATTATCTCAGCGTTCTTAGGTTCCCTGCCTACAGGTGCTGCCCAGTTGGCTGAAACTTTGGTGTTGTAGGAAGTGATTCATGTCCTTTTATATCTTCAAAGATTGCGTGGTATTCGTGTCCTTGCAACTAGGTCAATGATTCCCTTTGCCGATGTTGGCAGGGAAGCAAATTTTATCTTGGATGAGTTGGCCAAGGTTGGTGTTGGCTGCTCCTCTCTTTGTATTGTTGATTCTGTTCCCCATCTTTAGTTTTTAATGTGGAGTTTGGTGTGGCCCACTGCCATTGCAAATGTAATTTAAGCGAAGGTGAGCTCCTTTGCAGAGCCTTCTGCCATTCCCAACAGGATAGAAGCTAAGGTCGTTAACGTGAAGTCCTGCTTTGCAGAGCCTTCTGCAATTCCAAATGTGATTGAAACTAGGTCTGACAATATGGCAGGGGTCAAGCTCCCTGTGGTCTGTCCTTCACGAGTCAGTGCGGTTTATTATTTTAGCAAGCTGTCTCAATCCCTCTAGTTGTTTTTTTTGTTGAGTTCGAATAGACTATTTGGAGCCTCATCTTCTTCTTGGTGGGGCACATCTGGCACATCTATAGGGAATGGAACTTGAATCAAAGGCTATTAAGCCGGGAAGCTTACACTGTTGGGTCCTCGTTCATTGAGTCTATCCATGATCTTGCTCTTTTACTTGACATAAAAGACTTCAACCAGGATTTACACATTTATCTTTTGATGCAATCCATGCACATTCGATGCAATGACACCCATTTGATTCAAATGGATAAATGTAGAATAATATGCATTTCTACATGTGTGTGAAGGGACCCATACACAAAAGAAACCAATGGACATGTGCAGCTGTTTGTTCTGTTTAAGTTTTTTTGAGATATGCATTTCTACCATGTGTGTGAAGGGACCCATACACAAAAGAAACCAATGAACATGTGCATCTGTTTGTTCTATTTACGTGTTTTTTTGAAATTTCGTGCATTTCACAGATGACGGGAGAGAGATCCAAGATGCCTTGAGTGAGATCGTTGGTAGGCGTACTGTACCTCAAGTGTTTATCAATGGAAAGCACATTGGTGGTTCGGATGGTAACTAACTTGGCCCCTATGTTTTTCATATTTTTGTCGTTTTCTCTTCCGAAGTGAACTGGTTTATTAGAAAATTCAATCGGTGATTAAAAGTGATTCATCTTTGTATGTCAGATACTGTTGAAGCATATGAAAGTGGGAAGTTGGCTAAGCTTCTAGGGGTCGCTTCTGAAGACGATGATGACCTTTGAATCAAGAACCGACGGATTCCGGGAGTAGATTAACATGGAATGCTCATGTGCCTTTTTACCCTTAAAAGCTGGGAGTAGATTAGTATTGTATCCGGTCACTTATCGACATGAAATTAATCTTGAATAAGAAAAATTATAGCAATATCATTGCACATCTGTTGGTTATCCAGGCAGTGACATTTACACCCACCTTTTTTCGTAGACAGGCGCTATTCTTTACCTCTCTTTTAGCCTCGCATGGAAACAGTTCTAGATGTGAAGTTCAAATAACTAGCTGCGTGTGTGGTCCACTGTGGTGTGTACCATGTACGGCATCCAACTGTCCAGTTAGGTCACCCCACCATGAAAATGGGATGCCCCAAAAATCAAGCCGATTCAACCATCCATAGAAATCCATGGACTAGAAAACAATAGACCACCCTCCAAAACCATGTCGAAGTTTTCGGGTGGTTCTCTATTGATTTCTACAAGTATTACCCACTTGATGGTTGGTTGCCCGATTTGGGGCGTCTGATTTTATGGTAGGGCAACTCTATCGGATGGGTTGAATGGCATACACACCATGGTGGGCCCCACACATTTTTGTTCATTTGTCTATTGATTTTCTATTGTGTAGCCCACCTGACAGTTGGATCCACCTGATTTTGAGGTGTCTGATTTTCATGCTAGGTGACCCTGTTGGACAGGTTGAATGATGTATGCACACCAAGGTGGCCTCACGCCCGACAAGTTGCATGTGAAGTCCAAATGTAGAAAAAGAAAGGTGTATCAAAAGGGGTGGGTGTAAGTAGTGGATATTTTGTTTAAACCAAGGTTTAGAAATGGTGTTTAGCACGTCATATCATTCACCACCGATATAGGGTCGTATTGCCCTGAATCTATCTGTTTCAGGCCCATTTCAGGCTGATACACCCGTAACACTGTGTATGGCAAATACTGGTCCGAGTTATACTTTCAATCATGGTTGGTTTAAACTAGCATGATTAATTTCCAAGATACTCATTTTGGATTATTTTTTTTCCCCTATCCTCTTTGTTTATCACATGCTTCTGATTCCTAGGATTACTGGACGTGTAGCTCCAACTGGAAAAAAAAAAAAAAAAGGAAAAAAGAAAGATCATTATCTTTGTAATATGAAGTGCATGGCTTACCAAGAGTTCTTTAATGGTGTGTTTGGATGCAGTATGGAATCGAATTGCAATAACTTGTCTAATAAAGTATAAAAAACCAAACCGTAATTGGATATTCATCAGTGTATTGAAGTAGAAACTACTATTGTAGATTTTCCAAATTGCAATTACGTTACTTTCAGGTTGGACTTAAAAGGAGGATAACTGCAGTTGAAGGCATAACTGCAATTGAAGGCTGCTTCTGCAATTTATTATTATTATTATTATTATTATTATTATTATTATCATTATTATTATTTTACACGCGCACACACCCCCCACACACTGACGCTGTGGTGGGATTTCACCACATATGGATACTCGAACCCTTGACTGGGTGTTGAAAATAGTCTACCACTGGAGCAAGAGTAAGGATCCAGATCCGCATCAGCCTAAGGTACATGCAAGCACATGCTATCTTAGATCCCATATGAGTTTTAAGGACACTTGTGTTGGGGGTCTTGCACAAAACCTTAGGATCTAGCCCTCCAGAACAAACCAAAATTATGGATAATAAAGCAATGAAAATAATCAATGCATCAATCACACACCACACAAGAGAATTTTACGTGGAAAACCCTTAAAAAGGTAAAAACCACGAGACCTCGTCCAGATCAACAATCCACTATGAAGTAGAACGTTTACAACCTTCTTCACTCACACAGGAGTGGATGAACAATGAAAGAATAAACAAAAACAGAGACATCTCACCGATTACGAGGACGTAGGAGCGCAGAGATATAAACTGCACCGTAGATCACCTCAACGAGCATAACCTCCCTTCTACAAGCTTCCTCTCTCTCTTTCTCCCTCTCTCTCTCACCTTTGATAGCTCTCTTGTGTTTTTCTCATCAACACAACATGCCGTAGAAAAACTCTAGGGACCCTTTTTTATAGTTTTAGGAAACTCCTTTGCGCATCCTACTTGCGAAAGGACTTGCGCATCCCAGTTGCGAAAGGACTTGCGCACGACGGGTCAAAAAAAATCCATCAAATCTCCCCCTTTTTGACCCAGGAGGTATTCACCTTTTTTAAGCCAGTCAGGTTTCTACAAACCTCAAACTTGCCCTTGAGCAAGGCCTTGGTCATCATATCTGACCCATTATCGTCCGTGTGGACCTTCTCAAGCTGTAACACCTTCTGTTCCAAAGTATCCCTGATCCAGTGATACCGAATCTCTATATGCTTTGACTTGGAATGCTGACTTGGATTCTTGCTCAAGTGTATAGCACTCTGACTATCGCAATAGACCACGTGCTCCTCCTGCTTTAGGCTAAGTTCTTGTAGGAACCTCTTCATCCAAAGCATCTCTTTACATGCCTCTGTGACTGCAATGTACTCGGCCTCTGTAGTTGACAATGCTACGACCTTCTGTAGCTTGCTCTGCCAAGAAACTGCTCCCCCTGCAAACGTGAACATGAACCCCGATGTAGACTTCCTGGAGTCTATGTCGCCTGCCATATCTGCATCTGTGTAGCCCTCTAACACAGGTTTACCGTCACCATAGCATAGGCTCAACCTGGATGAGCCTCTTAGATATCGTAGTATCCATTTCACCGCTACCCAATGCTCTTTGCCAGGATTGACAAGATATCGGCTGACAACACCAACCATATATGCTATGTCTGGGCGTGTACACACCATAGCATACATCAAACTTCCCACCGCTGATGCGTAAGGTATCTTCTGCATCTCTTCCACTTCTGCCTTCATCTTGGGACACTGTCTGTCGCTCAATCTGAAGTAACCATCTAGTGGAGTACCGACTTCGCTGCATTCATATTGAATCGCTCTAGGACTTTCTCAATATACCGCTCTTGTGATAGCCAGAGCTTCCTGCTGCTTCTGTCACGGGTTATCTCCATTCCTAGGATCTGTCTAGCCGGGCCCAAGTCTTTCATCGCAAAAGACTTTCCCAACTCCTGTTTCAGCCTGTCGATCTTCTTGATGTCTTTTCCCATGATGAGCATGTCATCAACGTATAATAGCAGAACTAAGAAATCACCATCTGAGAACTTGGCACGTGAACACACAGTGGTCCGACTCCGTTCTGTCATACCCATGTTTCAACATAAACGAGTCGAACTTTTTGTACCATTGCCATGGAGCCTGTTTCAGCCCATATAAGCTCTTCCTCAGCCTACACACCATATGCTCCTTGCCCTTGACTTATAACCCCTCTGGTTGGTGCATGTAGATCTCTTCTTCCAGGTCACCATGGAGAAAGACAGTTTTAACATCTAATTGCTCTATCTCCAGATCCATGCTAGCCGCCAACCCAAACAACACCCGTATGGATGTCATCTTCACCACTGGTGAGAATATCTCCTCGAAGTCTATGCCTTTCCTCTGACCAAAACCTTTCACCACAAGTCTGGCCTTGAACCTCGTCTGTGAATTCTTCTGCTCAATCTTCTTTCTGAACACCCACTTGTTGCTCAAAGCTTTCTTACCCTTAGGCAGTTTCACCATATTATAGGTGTGGTTCTTATGTAAGGATTCCATCTCCTCTTGCATAGCTTTCAACCACTCCCCCTTATGCTCGTCGGCTAGGGCCTCAGAATAATCTTCTCACTCTCCCCCATCAGTTAGCATAATGTACTCATGTGGCGAGTACCTCTTGAACGACCTGTCTGTCCCTAGATGACCTCCTCACTTGTGGCTCAACAGTGGATCAAGTGGGGCCGCTCCCCCGTCCATCTTTTGAAGGAACTCTCTCGTCCTTTGCACCTTGTTGTACTCCCCATCATCGGGCACCACGGAAGGAGTAACGGATCCATGTCCTCTAGCTCACTTGAACTAGTCGGTTCTTCTCTTGGCTTACCAATGTCTTTTATACACCGATCTTAAAAAAACCACATCTCTTCTCCCGATGAGCTTCCTCTCGGTCGGATCCCACAATTTATAACCGAACTTTTCATCACCGTACCCAAGAACACACACTTGCTGATCTTCATATCGAGCTTGACCTCTCATCCTTTGGTACGTGAACGGATGCCACGCATCCAAACACCCTGAGATGATCTGTATGATGGATCATGTCCAGCCCACACCTTCTCAGGTACTTCTCCATTCAATGGGGCTGATGGAGACCTGTTTATCAAATACACCGCTGTGTGTATTGCTTCTCCCCAGAACTTCTTGGGCAATTTCGCATGGGATAACATGCATCTGATTCTCTCAACAATGGTGCGATTCATTCGCTCAGCTACACCATTATGCTGGGGGGTCTTGGGAACCGTCTGTTCATGCCGTATACCCAGGGACTTGCAGTACTTATGAAAGTCGCCGACGTATTCACCACCATTGTCAGTGCGGATGCACTTCAGTGATCTACCTGTCTCTCTCTCTCGACCATAGCATGAAACAATTTAAACACACTAAAGACATCGTCCTTGGATTTCAAAGCATAAACCCAAACCTCCTAGATGCATTATATATAAAAGTAACAAAATACAATGCCCCACCCAAGGTTTTTGTCCTCATAGGACCACAAACATCAGAATAAACCAAATATAATGCATGCACTTTATTAACACGAGAAGTAGTTTTAACGAATGAAACTCTATGCTGTTTGCCTGATAAACAGTCAAGACAGGTTTTGAGAGGTGTACCTGTCACGTCTGGAAGGAGCCGCTTCCTTGCTAGTACCTGAAGCCCCTTTTCACTCATGTGGCCTAGATGCCTGTGCCACATGTCGATAGCTGAATCTTCCGTTGCGTTTAACCCACCCTTGCACATACTGACACTTGCCTTGTAAAGGGTGCAACACTTCTTTCCTCTGGCCACGATCAATGAACCCTTGATGAGCTTCCAGTGCCCTCCTGCAAACCGGCTTTCATAGCTATCATCATCCAACCTTCCCGTCGACATCAAGTTCAGGCGAAGGTCTGGGATATGCCTCACATCCCTGAGAACCAATGTGCAGCCCAAATCGGTCTTCACACAAATATCACCGACTCCCACGATTTTTAATCGCCAGAATTTCCCATCTTCACATTCCCATAGTCACCTGACTTGTAGCTTGTGAAGGAGTCCCTGTGTGGAGTCGCATGAAAAGAAGCTCCCGAGTCAACCACCTAGTCGGTGTCCTGACTCGTAGCCGTGAGACATACGTCATGATCTGCAGAAAGAATAACTACAACGTCGCCATCCGAAGCGACCGCAATGGAATCTGATTCATCTTCCTTCCCTTTTCCTTTCTTGTCATTCTTCTTACCACGACATTCATGCTTGTAGTGGCCCTTCTTGCCACAATTCCAGCATTCAACATCTTTTCTGTTACTCGACTTGCTTCTTGATTTATCTCGGGCATTCCCGCCCTTCCTGTTCTTTCCTCTCCCTCGTTCCTGCGTCACAAGAGCCTTTTGCTGAGTAGACCCCTGAGACTTCCTCCTTGTCTCCTCATTGAAAAGACAACTGGTTACTGTTCCATGGATATCTTTCGTCTGCAGCGCGGAGTTACTTAGAGACACCACCAATGTCTCCCAACCGTCGAGCAATGAACTAAGTAATAGTAAAGCCTACAATTCATCATCCAAGACCATCTTCATAGAGGTGAGTTGGTTCACTATATTCTTGACCTCATTCATGTGCTCGACCACGTAACCACCATCTTTGAACTTGAGATTCACAAGTCGCCTTATCGAAATATCTTATTACCTACTGTCTTCCTCTCATACACCATTGTAATTTTAGCCATAGCTTCTTGGTGAGGTTTAGTAGACACATGGTGGAACATAGAATCATCCAACCATTGTCTAATAAACCCCACCGCCTTCGGTCCATCTTCTTCCAATCATCATCGGTCATATCCTTGAATTTTCTTGATATGCCTAAGATTGGAGAATATAGGTCCTTGCAATAAAGCAAGTCCTCCATCTTAGCCTTCCATATGGTCCAGTTAGAACCATTGAGGCTGATCATCCTTGAGCCACCTTCCATAATTCAAAACCGATCTTACCCGTTCAATGAACTTAGCTCTGATACCACTTTGTTGGGGGTCTTGCACAAAACCTTAAGATCTAGCTCTCCAGAACAAACTAAAATTATGGATAATAAAGCAATGAAAATAATTAATGCATCAATCACACACCACACAAGAGAATTTTACGTGGAAAACCCTCAAAGAGGTAAAAACCATGGGACCTCGTCCAGATCAACAATCCACTATGAAATAGAACGTTTACAACCTTCTTCACTCACGCAGGAGTGGATGAACAATGAAAGAATAAAGAAAATCAGAGAGATTTCACCGATTACGAGGACGTAGGAGCGCAGAGATATAGACTGCACCGTAGATCACCTCAACGAGCATAACCTCCCTTCTACAAGCTTCCTCTCTCTCTTTCTCATTCTCTCTCTCACTTTTGATAGCCCTCTTGTGTTTTTCTCATCAACACAACATGCCGTAGAAAAACTCTAGGGACCTTTTTTTATAGTTTTAGGAAACTCCTTTGCGCATCCTACTTGCGAAAGGACTTGCGCATCCCAGTTGCGAAAGGACTTGCGCACGACGGGTCAAAAAAAACCTATCAACTTGAACCGGAATCAAACAGGGTGATTCATAAAGCTGTTATTATTTTATTTTTTCAATTTTTTTAAAAGGGAAACGTTTGCAATGTTGGGGGACCGCGGAAGCACACAAATAAACTTGGATCCTTACTCTTGCTCTGGTGACACTGGGTCAAGGGTTCGAGTATCCATAGGTGATGAAATTCCACTACAGCGTGAGTGTGTGGGGGTGTGTGTGTGTGTGTGTGTGTTTTTTTTTTTTTTTTTTTTTTAAAAAAAATTTTAAAGTCCAATCATAAACACTCCAAATTTTATGTAAAAAAAACCCTTACAGGAAGAAACCACTATACAAAACGACAATAATACACTGTGAAAGCAGAAAATTACAAGAGATAGAGATTACTCGATTCGAACAAGCCTTCAATCTCAGCAAGCTATGGTCAAACAAGCCTCCAATCTCAGCAAGCTATGCCCTTGAAACTCTTATGAACGAATTTAAAAAACCTAGAACACCTCTCTATCTCCCCAAATCCCGATTATACCCATATATATAGCGTATACAAGAATCCCAATCGAAATCGGAAACAAATTTTGCACTTATGTAATTCTGCGCGCGCTCGATGACATCGACAATCTATCATTAGCATTGTGAAATCACCAAAACGTTTTAGTAAGAAAAAATGATTTTTTTCGGATTTTTTATGGCATCGAGTAGGCATCGAACTCTGCTCGATGGCATCGAGCAGTTTGCCAATGGCATTGACAAACTCTGTTGCTCACAAATTTAAGACATCAACGACATGCAATGGCCCCAGATATTTTAATCACATCTGGGATGGCCATCCATCAATCTAGATGGGCCAGTCAGATCTTACCTATTGAATGTGAGCCATTTGTTTATGTCTGTCCTTTTTATTACCTATAGATGGATGGTTAGCATTGTCGACCAAAGTACTCCGGAACCATAGCTAATTTATAACGGGACCTATTAAATAGACGTTTCTGATTCGACCTATTTTGTTTCTATGCTCTGTTTTGACTGTTGGTTTTCTATGCTATTGATTAGATGGTTAGGATAATATGATCCACATGATTTTTACACCATGGCTTTCCCTCATTAGTATAACTGAATGGACTGTCCAGATTGATGATTGCTTATGGATGTGCCATGTTTAACATAAAAGCTTCGAGGACCTTAACATTCTCCTTTCTTGTAAACATTCAGTAAGTAACGAATGCCGCCTCTCGATCCTATTACAAGTGTTTGTGAAAATTCCAGCTACTAATGGCCCCCCACGGTCAGCAAACACAGTGAAAACAGAAGCTAAGGTCGAGCTGCAATGAGTAATTCCATACTCTTGTAGTAAGTATTGTATAGTACATTAATATGGAGGAGAGAAAAATAATACATGACAGGAATAATGATATTTATATATCTTATCCCATCGACGGCGAACTAGCGAATGCTATGGTTGAGGATGCTTTGGTTTGGGCGACGGTGATGGATGTGTCGTTACTCCATGGTAATCCACATTGTAAATGAGCCCTTCTCCTTCATCGTCGCCGTTGAATTCTCCTTCGGCCGAATACACTTCATTGGATATCTCCATCCCTGCTTTGATGACCTGGATCAGCGTCATGGTTAGTTTCAGATTCTGTCCATTTATCATTATAACTCGAGAAAGAGTAGCTAGAAATGGGTGCTTGCAAAATCTATATAACAAACACTAGCAACAGCCAACAAACCTCTTTCTTCTTGCCTTTGTCTTGGGAAGAGATGGATGCCGTCGAACTTAGTTCTTTTGTGGGCTGCTGACCATCGAGTAGTGAGATCAGATTTCTTGTGGGCTGCCCTCCATCGATGATGATGGAAGGAGTGTCTGTGATTGTCTGAGATGTGAGACGGATGGCAGCTGTCGTTGTAAGCAGGCAGAATACAATGCAAAAGGATTTCATTGTGAAAGAAGGGAAGTGGATGGTGTGGAGCTGCTTCTTGGAAGGAAATGAATGGTGGAGAGTTGCATAAATAGCTGAAGTTGGGGTGAGCAGTTTTTCATTGAAGAGAGAGAAAAACCCAATAATTGAAAGATTGGGAAGGGAACATGTCTGAGCCCATGCTACTGGCTATACTTGAAAGAGTTACATGGTCCACCAACACAAGGTCCTGCAGTTTCTGAAAATGGGTCCCACGGTCAAGTGATCCAGACCATTGATCTAATGGGCCCTTCTTAGGAGGGGCCACCCTCTAGAAAAACCCAAAACCCAAAAATCCATCTGTCCATTCTTTAGGTTTATGCTAGTCCGTCCATTTGAACGCCTTTCCCAAAGGAAGTGTTATGAGTTAGGACAGTCTACAATCATGGGTTTTGTTACTATAGTCAATCCATGATGGGGTCCGTCATTTTAACGGTTTGGATTGCGAAAATTGGGGCCATATTGCACAAACGGGCGTCAAGCAGATATCATGCGCGCGTGGACTGGGTTGGTGGGCCATGTGATGGCCGGTCTCTGTGACTGAAACAGACCTTTGGAAGGTCTGTCCACATGACTCTCTACCTTCCAATTATTTATGAGCGAGGGAAGGATAGATCGGGGAAATAGGGATATTTTGGCTGAGGAATGGGAACTGTTTTCTCATAATTAGAAGAGCTGGGACATTGGTTTCACGTGTGGTATTCCAAGCCAAACAAGACCATTCACGTAGGATGCTTTTCCCATGTCTTTTGTCGTCCACGATCACGATGAACGGTGTGGATTGTCATTTTTTGCAGTGGTCCGTATCAGCAAATCGCGTGATCTCCGTCTGATAATTTGTATAAAATAAGATTACAATTCATGGTATGGAAAATCACCTCATTGGTCAACTGTTATATCTTAAAAGGGGAGTTATTTAATATTCTAGTAGAGAGCGGATTAGGTACAGAGTAACTCAGTACGCTTTAGTAAACTCTGTGGAGCCACAAGTGATGTATATTTCTTATCCATGCCGTTCATCCCTTTTATTAGATTATTTTAGGACTAGAGCCCAAAATTGAAGCATATTCAAATCTCAGGTGGACCACACGACAGGAAACAGTGGGGATAATAACGTCCATTGTTGAAAGTCCCAGGATCCAAAATGATGTCTATTTATCATCCAACCTGTTCATGAGGTCACGAGATATGGATTAAGTTAAAACACAAATATCATCTTGATCGAAAACTTCTGTGGCCCCCAATAAGTTTTCAACGGTGGGAATTTAATTCCCATTATTTCCTCTAGTGTGGTCCACATTAGCTTTGTATATGCTTCGATTTTGGTATCGTACTCTAAAATGATCTGTAAAAACGGATGGACGGTGCGGATAGGATACATACATGATCGTAGCCCCACAAAGTTCAATCCGCTCTCATTCTGCCGGAGCATGACACTTGCTACGCACTCAGCACTCAGAAACTATACACTTGGCACATATTATCTCAATCAAACCCAGTAAATGCGGAATACATTAAAATACAGCCATTGAATATTTTTCATTGTTAAAGATATATTTAAACTGAGACCTACAATGTGGACAGTTTTAATTTGAATTACTTGAATGCCACGTATACAATATCTAAACGCTAGGTATCATCTATCACACAACCGAGAGTATATTTCACAAAATAATTCCTCTAAATTTCAAATTTACCAAACGAGGTGAGGCTTAGGTGGATCCCTGGATCACCAAAGTGGGTGAGATCCCTGACCTTGGGGCCCACCGTGATGTGTGTGCCTTATATCCAGGCCATCCATCCGTTTTGAAAACTCATTTTAGGGCATGACCACAAAAACCCTAAAATGAAGCAGATCCAAATCTCAGGTGGACTATAATACAGGAAACAGTGAAAATCTACCATTAAAATTTCTGGTGGGCTACAAAAGTTTTGGATCAAGCTGATATTTCTGGTTTATTCATCTAGGTATTTTTGACCTTATCAACAGGTTGGATGGGAAATAAACATTCCATTGGCCTATGAAGATTTTAATGGTGAGGATTCAATCACGGTTGTTTCTCATGGTATGGTCCACCTAAGATTTGGTTCTGCTTCATTTTTTTTTAACCTTAAGCTAAAATGAACTTTCAAAATGAATGGACGGTGTAGATTTAAGGAACATATACCACAGTGGCCATAGGGATTCACCGAGCTAGGTGGATCCCGGATCCATCCAAGCACACCTCAGTACTGTTTTTTCTGAAAGGAAGGAAATTATTGGAGTAACATTTCAATATTATTTTTCTTTAAAAAATAATAAAATTAAATATTTTTGAAACTCCTAGAGTATATGTATGGCGTCCAGCCTATCAAACATATGAACCTAATCATAATAATTATACCGACCAAAATTCTTAATGATTGAATCACTAGATGAGCTGCACGTGCATTTTAATGTTTTTAATTAGTATATATTATTTTTTATTGTGTGGCTTATCTTCCAAATAATTAATTAAATTTTTAGTTCTTGTAAATATTACGGTGGATTACATTTATTGGACGGGTTGGATTTCATAAAAATATCACATGGGCCACAATTCTACACTTTACCACTTTTTAAAGAAAAAATCATCATGGTCATTATGATAATTTCATCACCCAAAGAGCCTTTATTGGTAAATTTTGAATTTGTGAGGAATTTTCTGGAGAAAATCCATTTCTTAAACTAGGATGGTTCTTTCTTTGTCAGATTGAAAGGAAATGTGGCGATCTTGTCAACGTTCAATCATAATCGGGCGGTGATAGGTTGCGGGTCCCACATCTCATCACTTGATCTGATTTTTTGTAGTTGATTCGCTAGGTCGGTGGATAGATTCTCCACCGTCCGATCAGGATTAGACAGCGATAGAAGGGCACACAATTTTTTTTTAAAAATAAAAATAAATAAAATAAAATGGACGGCAGCCTGGATTATAAGGATGTGGCACTCGTGTCCAGATACCTGTACCATCCAAATTTCGTGTTACATAGTGAATGGATAATATCTGTAAAATGATACTGATCAAGCAATCCTAGCCATCCATTTGATGGTTATCAAATGAATGGTTAAAAAGTACGACAGTTAGTGGTCCAAAAATCAGATGGTTATTATCATCTTGTCCGTATATTTTTAACTTATGCTCCATCAACAACTGAGAAGTACCACATGTGTGGTTAAGTGCTGGTGAACTATCTTAGGTGGCATTCACGTTTGGTGTAAGGACGCGGAGTTCCTGCAAAAGCCTTTCTCAGAAGTTCCTGCGCAAGGATGCTGGGTGGGGCCCACTGAGATGTTTTTGATAAATCCACCCTGTTCATCTGCTTTGATATATCATTTTAGTACATTTTACCAAAAATAATGTGTATCAAAAACTTAAGTGGGTCACACGAGAAGAAACAGTGGTGATTCAGTGTGAATCATTGAAACATTCTTGGGGCCATAAATATTTTGTACCAGGATTTTTTTTTATTTTTTTGATTTTTTTCATCCCAGTTTTATTAATTACCTTATAAACGGTTTTGATGGCATATAAACATCAAGGTGGAGCCCAAGAAGGTTTCAACGGTAGGAATTTCTTTCCCCAAATTTCCATATCGTGTGGCCCACTTGAATATTGGATCTACCTCAAAATTTTCTTTTCTTGAAAATTTCTAAAATAATCACTTAAAAACGGATGGACAGGGTAAATTTCTCACAAACATCTCGGTAGGCCCCACCCAGCATCCTAGTACAAAGTTGTCCTATTTTATTACCATAAATAGTAAAAAAGTTTTGTGCTTCAACAATGAAGAAAGGTAATCCCACAAAAGTGCTTTTCAAGGGATGAAATGATGGAATGACACCATCTACATTTCTTTCCCTGGATTCATTGAAATATTGAATTGTGGGCCCCATGTGATTTATGTTTGACATCTGAATCAGTTGAGTAAGTACAATTAATCATAATGATCAAATAAACTAAAAATAATGTGGATCGACATCACGTGGGCCCCACTTGAAATTTTAGTTTTCTAAATGGTGTAATTGTTTTTTTTATTTTTTTTAATTTTATATGGGTGTGGCCTACCAATGATTGAATCATTTTGATTAATTTATATCCGATCATCATGATGGGGTATATCTGTTAGAAGGGTTAGATGTTATTCCAACAACAAGTGGACCCACAATCCTAAACCCCACATTCTTTAAAAGAAAAAGTGGTTGAGGACATCTTTGCTATTTCTATTTCAGAAATCATCTTATGGTAAAAACTTAATTTCTGAGGAATTCCACCGTAAAAATTCCTAGAAAGACCATCAAACAGGTGAGTGTAGACGGCACATCTTAAGGGCAGGACCCACGATTTAGATTATCTGGTAGGAAAAATCAGTGATTTCAATATCTAGGTAGTTAAGACATTCACCAACATCAACGGATAAGTAGGGAAGGATATGAGGTCGAGCACGTCTTCTTTTAAGGGATAATGATTCCTCACGGAGACTTCTCAAATCCAAGATGAAAAAACAGAAAAACAAAAAATAAATTCTATAAAATTCACACCCTTGTAAATAGGGATACTAAGCAATCAAAGAAATTTCAAAATCAAAATACAACTAAATCTCTTAAAATTCGCAACTTATTATAAATAGTAAACTTAAACATATTAATACTTACTAGTGCGTAAGGTTTTCAGCTAAAAATAGTAAGTATTCTATTTGGCTTCACCACGCTACTCTTTTAATTATTCCAAGCAACTCCTAAAGCCCAAACGGATGAAGAGTTATAATCAAACTAAAACTTACCATTTATAATAAAAACATAATTAAAATAGGAAATATCGATCTGATGGTATTTCATAAATCCAGCTTGCACAACCTAACATAGTGGGTTTGCACAACCTAACATAGTGGGTTGGGTGGTAAAAGTAGCTCGTCCTACCTAAAATCATATCTGTTATGCCCAATAATTCATTCCGGTTCGCTAGATATGTCCGTTTTAAGTTTTAATGGTTTGGATGATCTCCATCTTTGATCGGCCCTTTTGTGCTCCATCTTGGTCATGAAATTATCGGTGATCCACTCTACATCAACGGAACAGTGGATGCTCTTTAGACCGTCCATTGTTTCTTAAGGTATACAGCCCACCTGATAGTTGACCGCCCACCTGTATATGTCCCACAATATTGCAAAACTATATATTAATTAATGGTCATGACGGAAATAATTTAGACCTGCCATATTCAACCTCTCCTTTTTATTCATACACGCCTGTCTAGTGACTTATTTTCCTCACATTTGAGATTAGCACTGCTGCACATCTTAAATTATGGGTCCCATTGTTGACGGAGCATGTCTAAAATCAGACATATCAGGCAATCCTAACCATTTAATTAATGGCTATCAAATTGGATTAGATGCTTAGCCTATAATTTCTCTGTGCAATTTTTAGGTTATGTGGATGTGGATTAGTTTGGACGGTCGAGATCACCGTAAGTACTGGACTAGATGTGTAGTTGAAAATTTATTATCATTTTTTAAATGCCGCAAAACCAACATTGCACATGGGCTTAGCTTCAAGCATGCTTTAAGTGGGCTCTATCTTATAGTAGCTAGTCGTCCAATCAAATCCCACCGTATTACACCCATGCGTGATCCACGTGGGATTGCATGTACCTTACACTACAAGCGCGTGGTACCACACAAACCAAGTAGCTATAATATGACATGATGGGATTTAATTGCATGACACGCCAATGTATACAACGTAATATTATCTTTGATTTGATATTGCTACACAAAGCATGCTTGAAATTTATCATGTATAAAGCCTGATTGGATAGTAATATTAAGTTGTATTAAATGGAATTGGATTATTAATCCCACTTTGATTTGAAATGACATGTTTGGAAGGAGTGTCAGATGAAATTAAAATTAACTTAGTAGGCTTTGGAAAATAAGACTTGTGTTGAAAAGGGTGAGATAAGATAACTCAAGGCTGATATATTTTTTGCTTCATCTAGGTTCAATCCAAATATAATTTGAAAGTAAATCTCAATAATTATTTTTTAATGCATACATTCCATAACAGATCCCGTTGTTCTCAGTTGGACCCTAACATAAGAAAAAGCGTTGATTGGTCATTAATGGGCCACCACAATTTTGGATCATGCTATTTCTTCCCTTCACCCATCTGGACTCATGTGACCTTATCAATGGATTGGATGGTGAATAAACACGACGGAAACATTAAAGTATGCTTTTTAATGGTAGGACGGTCAATCACCACTGTTTCTTATGGTATGCTCCACTTGGTAATTGTATCTGCTTTATTTTCGGATACTGTAATAAAATGATCCGGAAAAGCCTCTGGACAGCATGCATACATAATACATACATCAAGGTGGGCCCTAAGGTAAGAGCCGCACCGACTTGGTTGAGGCCGGGGTCTCAGCAGCCGCTGCCAAATCAAATCATCACGCGTCGTACATGTTGGGCAGCACCCAATCCGGTCGATGGAAGGAGCACGAGCATGACTTGTGCATGCACCCATGTCATCTCCACTCCACCAGACATGGCAAACTTATGTCTTTGATTCCATGAGCCAGATGTGGATGGACAATAGGCCATCATTGCCATTGGACAATCCTAGCCGTAGAGTCTGCATCTCTCAAATGGAAGAACGGCCCACATGGGTCCAAAAAAACATAATAGATTAGGTGGTTCAGATCCCTAAGATTTTCGGGCTATGGCCTGCTTTTGTGGTGGACCCCCAGACCAATGGTTCTGATCACCATTTTAAGCGCCATATGCGTATAAACAGGAAATGCAGTTGCACAATGATTTGATTAGCTGGAAACATGTTTTTAGAAGAACGAAAACGCAGCATCCTCTCCTATTTGAAAAAATTTAAAAAGTTACAACGCCGGACTCGCATTAGCATCATATGATGTAAAGGGTAACTCCCAAAGTGGAGGGGCGTCTTATGCCATCACTGTAGGGTACACCTTTCCCACGGTTGGATATTATGCAAGTGATGGGTTACATATTTAATTAACGAAATTGTCATTGTTCAATTATTTTTTACTTATTTGTTATCTTCATTATTTTAAGAAGTGTATTATAATTATATTGGTGAAAGAATAAATTCTTAAAGACAAGATAAAAAGAATTCATTCGGAAGGACCAACCACTATCATTTCATAAGTTGCTTGATAGTTGATTACAACCAGTGGTTGAGAGGATGGTTGGATTTTGCATCTAATTTTTAATCAATTTGACTTAATATGCCAGTACCAACTTTCAATCAAATATTGAGCCGAGTAGACTTTGACACACCCGCACATCATAATTACATATGAAATTCTAATACATGCCACCGATAACACGTATGGCTTTGTGTTTGATTGAATTAATGAGAACCCATAATATTCATTTTAGACTAGCTCGAAGTATCAAATGTGAGCATCACATGATTGACAGCCCAAATCAAAGATTGCACTTTCTAATATAATCAATTTTAATAATGTCTTCTCCGCAATTGATCCAATGATTTAGTAAAATGCCTTTAGAGAGAGATATGGGCAATCCAGGTTGGGATACACATTCCAAACCATTGATCTAAGGTTGCAAAAACCAAAGGCCCACATTTATGTGAAAATGTGGCCCATTAAGAAGGTGGGTAATTGATGCATGGAGAAAAAAGTAAAAAATATTAGTATTTGAAGCATTAATCAAATAACATAACAACAGTGTCGTGGTGTAGTTGGTAATTATTATTGTCGTTGCTTTTCAAATTTGGACACGTGAAAAGTACGGGCATATCAGAATGGAATTTGCGATTCAATTCAAACCAAACAATTATGACTCCAAGCATCGAGATAGGTAGATACGAAGTATATGACCGAGATCGAATGAGATCAACCGCCTATTCAACACTCGCTCATTATGTCAATCAGTTCAGGCGATATTTAGAGGGCAGGGTTCATCCTCTAATGATGGGTTATACATTTACCTTCTATACAAAAGGACTTTTCGGTATAGAAAAAAGATCGAGAAAGGAATTCTTACAGCCGATCGCATAAAACAACTGCGGAACACCTTACTGGATGAAGAATTGAATCTAGTGTACGAGTGTAGACCCAAATTATAGCTAAGATTATCAGCTATCTGATTACTGCTACGGATTACACTATGAATATAAATAGTAGGTAAGAAGTAAAGGATTATACTTAGAAATGTAATTGACTGGACAAAAAAGTAGAGTGATGGCACTAATGAATGTAATGACTGGCAATTAAAAAATATGTTTGAGTTTAATTAGGTTAATAATCTTCATGCTGAATTCTTCTACTATTTGTAATCTTATTTCGGCCATTTAAATGCTACGTATTTTCATGATTGTTATAACCGTTTTAGTACCATATGATCTTCTTGAGACTTCCTTGCCACTTGTTCCAGTAACCACTATAGGTATTTTTGCCAACTTGACTGAATTTCACTCAGCCGATCTATCCACCTCCTGGATGACTATTATCCACTTGTTCGCTTTTGAACGCATTTCAATAGCTCCGTATCTGGTCATCATGTTAGCTATAATTCTGTAAAATAACACTCCACGTATCATTGAAGATATTTAGTATGCTATAATTTTTCCTTGCTACATGTCCTTTTCAAATGAGTTTCCCGAGAATGGGAAAAAATACCGTACAACAATTACGGCAGTTGAATCGAAGCCAGGATGATCTTCACCGTCCATTTCAGCTACGGCCATTTGGCTGTATATTATAAATATCCATCTTCATCAGGGTATGGCCCCTAACCCATGTTGTCGTCCACGTCTACGCCAACGATCCGGAGTGCTGGGCTAAACCAGATACCAACGGATAGGATTACGATGTGAAGGTGGGGCCCACATGCATAATCCATAAGGTGGATCACCTGCTTCCATAATTGTGGGGTCCACATTTTCGCGATCCAAAACCTTCATAAGGGTGGATCTTTTTACTTCCTGATTGTGATCCGAAACCTTCTGTGGGGGGTCCATTCATCTACAACCATCCGTTATAAATTGTAAATATCAATCTTCAGAAATGCACGGTTGTCGTCCATCCAAGTGCTTGGCCAAAACAAATACGAACGGATATTATTACGAAAGGAAGGTGGGCCCCACAGTGTTTATAAGCTCTAAAGTACAAAGGGCAGTTTTTGTTCCATGCATGTATCACACATAAATTCCAAAATAGTAAAAGCTTCTAAAGTCCCAAAACGCACACCACCTTACTACGCTACACTCTTCTACCATACTCCTCTTTTCACTCTCTATATATTCCAATCCTCTCCTCCTTTCCGTGAAAAACAGGAGCATGGAAGAAGAAGACTCATGCAACACAGGACTTGTTCTTGGGGTCGACCATGGAAGCCTCCCGTTTAAGCCCCACCACGATCTACTGCAACGAAAACCGCCCATCAGATTACATATCCTGTTCCCGACTCATACCGACCGTCCTATCGTAGAAGAACAGAACGAGGTATACAGATCAAAATCAAAGGCTACAAATGAAGAAGAAGAAGATGTTAACAGTAATAGTGATATGAACATAAAAAACATTGCAAGGAAGAAACTCAGGCTCACCAGAGAACAATCAAGCTTGCTTGAAGAAACTTTCAAAGACCATAGTACCCTTACTCCGGTATATGTTTTCTATTATACGTATATACGTACTACATACATGTACAAGGGGAATGATATTTACACCCACTTTTTAAAAAAAATAAAAAAAAAATACATACACCCTTTTTTCCTGCTGGAAGTAGACATATAAAGGTGTATGTGTGGATGTAGATGTGGCTTCCAAAGTTGATGTATTATAGGAAATTGATATTTACACCCACCCCAAAATTTGATAGATTCACCCCTTTTTCTACTTTTGATGTCCTGATAGTTGTACCACAATAGTCAGAAAAAGGTGCAGCTGTCAAAAGGATGGGTGTAAATAGCCACTCCCTATATTTACATGTGCATGTACATGTTTCATTTGGAGGGCTACTGTACATATTTCATTCGGAGGTCTATTATATATTTACACCCACCCTATGCGATGAATACACCCTCTTTTTAAGTTTTGGCAAGACAATAGTACCAAAAGTAAGGGTGCAAATGTTCCGGGAAGACTAGGAAGTGGATTGCGTGGTGGGCCACACAACCGACCTCCTATTGTGTTGACGTGGCAAAGTTATGTGTGGCCCATCATGATGTATGGGTTATACTGCACCATCCATCCATTTTACAAGATCATTTTACGAGATGAGCTGAAAAATGAGGCAAATTTGAGCCTTAAGTGAACCATTGCACAAAAAGCAGTGGGAATTGAACACTTAACCATAAAAAAAAATTTCCTGGGGCCATAGAAGTTTTAGATTCAGGCAAATAAACACAGTAGTAAGCCCTAAGGAGGTTTCAATCAGTGGGAATCGATGTCCCTATTGCTTTCTCGGGTGTGGTTCATTTGAAGTTTGGATTTGCCTTAACTTCACGTCTTATAATGATCTTGCAAAATAGATGAACGGCGTTGGGCCCACATAACTTTGCCACATTAACACACCACGAAGGCTGATCGGCAAACCAGACACCACTCAATCCGCTTGCGGTAATGGATAGATCACTGTCCTAACTTATAAGAGACATGTTTAAATCTCAATTTGGAGGTTAGACTGTTAAATCTAAGTACTCTTGTACCAAATTCCCAATCCATAAAACAAGCAGCCGGACTGGTTTTAACTTGGAACCAACTTAGCTTAATTGACTCGGATTTTATTAAGTTGGGCACGGGCCAAAATACAAATCCCTTCATGGGTTGTGTCCGAAACTTCCTCACCGGTCCCATTTGCACCTCCCACTAATAGTATTATTGTCTTATGGGTGCAAAATAGGTTGTATTAATTTGTCGGTTTTGGTGGACGTCTTAATTTTAATACCTTTATGTGCTGAAATATAAGAATTTATTTAACAGATGGAGAAACAAGCATTAGCAGAGCAGTTGAATCTGCAACCCCGACAAGTCGAAGTATGGTTCCAAAACAGAAGAGCTAGGTACAAAAGATTAAAATGTAATGATACCTGTTTGGAATTGTTGAAAATTTTGGAAACAAAATGATATCCATGGATATCTTTCATGTTTGAAAATTTCTTTCCATTTTTTAAATTTTTCTCAAAAAACATGAATTTCAATTTCTTAAAAAAAAAACTTATTAAATTATAGTTTTTCAAGCTTAAATATCTCAGGATTCCATGTTAGTTTTCCATATCCAAATATTAGTTCCTCTCATGAAATTCTGAGAGTCTACTCGTGAATTTTCAAAATCCCAACTAAAATGTACGTAGAGATGAATTGTCCACATGCAAATTTTTTAAAAATTTGTCCACATGCAATTTTTTTTTTTTAAATTTTATTTTTAAGCCATGAATGGCGCGATGCAGGACTAAGTTGAAGCAAACCGAAGTCGACTGTGAGTTCCTGAAGAAATGTTGCGAGAGCTTGAGTGATGAAAATCGAAGATTGAAGTCGGAATTGCAAGAAATGAAGTCAATGAAGCTCCGATCACCACCGTTTATTGTTCAGCTGCCGAAGGCGGCCGCTGCCACAATGGCTATGTGTCCAATGTGCCAAAATGTCATGACAAACAAGGGAAAAACTGTGAAAAAGGAATTCCATGTCCATGGAACAATCAAAGATTACTCAATGCCATGTTAAAAGCTACTAATCTTTACTTTACTCTCTTCATTTATTAGTATCTAGTTCTCTTAGTAGTAAGAAATTCAAGAGGAATTGTCATATACAACCCATGTGAAGCTTAGCAAGCTAATTTCATGTATCGGAGCCATTCAAATGGTTGAACCCATCACGAAGATCACCTACATAAGAAATGGGTCTATCCACTCATTAGGTGGGCTAACCATTAATACCAATGGTGCGGCCCAACATGATCAGTGGATTGGCCTGAATTTCACTCTAGGTGATCTTTATGATGGGGCCCACCTCTTGAACGGCTTGGATGTCTATATCACGTGTCGGTGAGAAGAGGGTCATCGCTCCTTGAAATCATATCCTTGAATGGACTAAAATCCCATTGAAATGACTCTCAATGAGTTACAGATAAATTAGGCTTTCATGAGTAATATCATACTCGGGCTGCAAATGAGATGCTTCATACACAGGCACTTAGAAATTGTACACGTGGAAAATGTAAACTCAAATAAAACGGATTACATTGTGCATCTCACTTTTACCAAGTTGTAATCCCAACATAAGATTGTCTGAACAATCCTAGCCTCTGATTTTCGGACCACATGTTTCCGTTGGAATTTTTCATTTTTAACCGTCCAATAAATGTCCATCAATCCCATAGCCACATAATTAAATAAGCTTAAATTTTGTTTTTCAATCCATCTACGGTGGATTTGATAATTTGGGCAGTTTAATTTGACTAATTGTATGCCATTTATGCATTTTAAAAGTAATTTCTAAGTGCCTGTGTATCATCCATCACATTCTGCTAGAGTATCAGAATTTTTCTGTCTTGTAGGGGTGATTTTGTGGGTTAAAAAACCTTCAGGGCTGATTTCACCCTACCTGTTTGATAGATACACCCTTTTCGTGTATTTTTTGGAGTGGAATAGTACACACAAAGGGTGTATCTATCAAAAAGACGGGCGTGAGCAGTGGCTCTTGGAAAAACACTGATTGATACGTACCAACCAGAATTGAAACGGAGGATTGAAATCTTTTTTAGCACATTAGGCACGCATGTGGAAGATCTGAACCGCTCATCAGGTGGACCCTTTTGACTTGAAAATCATGCTGATCTGACCATCAGATAGGCAAACCAGATACGATACAAATCAGCGGTTAACGGAATTCGAATGGATGTTCTAATTCTATGTACACACGCGATGATTGGACGGGCCTAGTTTATTAGAGAAATCATCTACAGGGTGGGAATGGCCCGGTGAACGGCTCTGATCTTTCACTCATGTGACCCGTTGCCACGTATGATGTGTTCTAAAATAAATGCGCATGCTCGAGTGAACATTAGCATTCCACGAAGTAATGTCAGCTTTCATAAATGATTTGAATTTGATGCGTCTTGGAATGGAAACGTTATTGCTATCATTTCTGATGTGTTCTGGAAATGCAATGCATGACAAGGAGAGGTGGATTGACGATGATGGCAATACAAGATTCCATGAATGTGTTTTTTCATTGAAAATTGTAAAAGAATATTAGATTAAGAGACAGAAGGAAAATATTTGAACTTGGTTTCATGCGAGGATGCACATGTGCTAACATGGCAAGCATGTGGAAGTTAGGGTTCGCTCAATGCCTGTTCAATCAATACATGTATAAGAAAAATGGAGAAAAAAAATACAAGATTTTGATGTTGGTGGGCGTGCCTTAGAGGTGGCAATGTTCCGGCCATGGTCACGCGAGAGGTAAATAGGAAATATAATTGGAGGTAAATGAACTGGGAGTAAAAGAAAAGAAAAAACTTACAATCGACCATTTGGAGGAATTACAAGAATGTGTCTCTAGAAAGAATTGTTTGATATTATGTAAAGAACAAATTTAACATAAATTTGGATTACAATTAATGATTATAGTTAAGAATTACCACTATTGTATTATTATTATTCTTAGTATAAGTTGAGATAAAAGATAAATTGATAGATTTAATTTGATTGATGGTTGAGTTGGATTGGTTTTCTGGTTGAGGATTTTTTTTTCTGTCACATTATCTTATCATTTATAAATTCCTGTTGTAGCTTATTTCTTCAGATTCTTCTTTCATTACTGCAATGGTTACAACAGTCTAAAAGCCTTTCTACATTCTTCTCTTTTCTATGTCATTTTTTAATATGTTTTTTTAAAGAACGGTTTCACTTTTGAATGTTTCTTGATCACTTAACTTTTGTCAGCCAAGGTTTTGTTTTGATTGCTCCCGGTCGCCTTTTATATCTTAAATAGTTTGACTGCGCTTCTTGTATATCGATCGCAATACTCCGTCGACCATCAATTGACGTGTAAAACTAAACTTATGTTAACTGTAAGTCCATAAAAAGTGCTCCAAATCTTTAAAAAAAATTTTATCCACTTTTTATTCCTTTTACAATACCACATATCACCCTTATATTGAATTTTTCAGAATTGTCAGAAATAAAGTACAAAACTCACCATCACTTTTATTATGTGATCTTAACGACTCCATTTATGGCTTGGAAAAAAAACAAAAAAAAAACCTATTGGTTACAGAAATAAGAAGGTCAATCTATTGATGGATTGGACCATCTAATCAATATGATTTTTGGGATATAAACCTAATGGACGCTTTGGATGGATTGATTGCATTGTCCAAGTGTCCTGATCATGCAAATAGGAACTATAACGCCCATTGTTTGGCATTATCAAACAATATTCACATGTATCATGCATGACAACATTTATACAAGCACAATGCTTGTTAATATTCACATGTATCATGCATGATAACATTTATACAAACATAATACTTGTAACATATGTAGGATTTATGAACCATTTACTACACACACCATCTTATTTATCCATGCACCTTTATTTGGATTCTTTTTTCTACTTCCGAATGAAACAACATGGGGCTTTATATAGGGCATCTGATCCACCCCGTCCATTGGATTCTCAAACTCATCTTTACTGTTAAAACCAAAATTTAGGCTGATCCAAAACTTAGGTAGGCCACAAGGTAGAGAACTAGCGAGGATTGAGTACTACCCCACCAGGACATGCACATCTAGAGACAGACCATCCTAGCGGGCCCGTGGGGCTCACCATGATGTATGTATTTTATCCATGTTGTCTATCCGCTTAGATAGATCATTTGAGGGCGTGAGCATAAAAAGGAAGCAGATAGAATTCTTAAGTGGACCACACCATAGGAAGCAGCGACGAGTGGACCGCACCATAGGAAGCAGCAACAATGACACCCACAGTTGAAACCTTCTTAAGGCCCGCTGTGATGTTTATATGCCATTCAACCTATTTATAAGGCCAAACCGACCTAGATGAAGGGAAAACATAAATATCAGATTGATCCAAAACTTCTATGCCCCCATGAGGTTTTCAATGGTAGGCGTTCCATCCCCACCATTTCTTGTGGTGTGGTCTACTTAAGCATTAGATCTTCCTCCTTTTTGGGATTATGCCTAAAAATGATATGTCAAAATGGATGGACATGCAGCATGGATAAAACATACACATAAAGGTGAAAGCCAGGAAGCCCTTGCCAAGATCCTCTATCTCTGGGTCCTTACTCTTGCTCCGGTGGTAGACTCTTAGGGCCTGTTTGGACAGTAGTATTAAGTTACATTAAATGGAATTGCATTACTAATCTCACCTTGAAATTCGGAATGACATGTTTGGAAGGAGTGTGAGATGGGATTAAAATTAACTTTGTATGCTCTGGAAAATGAGCCCTGTGTTGGAAAGTGTGAAATGAGATTACTAATCCCATGGATGATGGATATTTGCTTCATCCATGCTCAATCTAAATGCGATTTGAAAGTAAATCCTTGGATTTACTTTTTAATGTATACATTCCAAACATAGTGTTAGACAACATGGAATACACTCAGCCCGGAACAATACCTTACACATGCATTTATTGTGACTTGTACAATTCCGTCTACCTTAATCCCATTTAATGCAGCTGGCAAAACATGCCCTCAAGAGTTTCAACACCCGGTCAAGGGTTCGAGTATCCATAGGTGATGCAATCCCACTACAGCGTGAGTGTGTGGGTGTGTGTGTGCGTGTGTAAAATAATAATAATAATAATAATAATAAAGGATCCTCTATCTCTAGCAAGTTCATGGTGGGGTAGTACCCACTCTACATCAAGAACAATGCAACAGCATGCACAAGACTTACTGTAAAACAATAGGTAGAATAAAAATAATAATAATAATAATAATGATAATAATAATAATAATAATAAAGGATCCTCTATCTCTAGCAAGTTCATGGTGGGGTAGTACCCACTCTACATCAAGAACAATGCAACAGCATGCACAAGACTTCTTTGTTCTCTAATTCTTATTAAAGTATCTCATATTGGATTATATAACAGATGCCAAATAAGCCCTCATGTAAATATTTATAACCATAATTAATTAACCTATGTAAATTAGTCTTTTTCTTGATATAACTTTGCAATTCTTATATATTGGTCTTTCTATTAAACTGTTTATAACTTTACTAGAACATGCTTGTATTCTACAATGGAATTAAAGATAGCATTGCTCATCTGCTTTCTTCTCCCAAAATCATATCCACTACCTATTGTGAGGTCCTGTATATACTCTCCTTTTCTTACGTAAAGGATAGAATTAATTAGGAATACATGCAAAACAATCATATCCTCCTACAAATATCCTCTTTTACCTAATTAATTCTATCTTTTTAGAATTGTTTTGTATTCCTAACATAAATTTCCAGCCGGTGGCTAGACTTTTCCCTGAGACTATCAAGATCACTGATCTTTGTGATTCATGCATATGCCCACAATGCGGTGTAAGAGATGAAATGTAGGGATGTCAATGGCATGGGTTGGCCCACTGGGTTCCGGGCTTGGCCTGCTTCAAGATAGGTTTGGGCTGTAATACTAGGCCTGTGGGTTGGGTCCAGGCTTAAAATTTAAGCCCGTCTATTAATCAAGCTAGACTCGAGCTGTGTATCAAGGCACTTTAGTTATATCGTATCATGCTAGGCTTGGGCTGTCTGTAATGCCACTTATACAGTGAGTGATGGGCCACACCTAAGGAAAACAACCCAAATCTTGGATAAAAGCGACTGTCCAGGTTGCCAGGCTAAGGGCCCTTTATTTTATTTTTTTTGGCTTCTAAATACCTCAGATGGCCAGGCCCGCATTAGAACCCTATTGAAAGGTGGAGATGGTATAATAATGTATTTTATTTCCATGATATTAGATGAGTTATAAGATAATCCTTCTAGAACAGTTTTCTTGTGTGCCGCGTGTGTAGTAGATGAGTAACCACAATTTAGTAAATTACGACCAATGCACTGCATATTTGACACACATATGAAAGCATCTAAACATCAACTTTCACCATGGCTTCAATCATTATGAACCACAACTTTAAGCTCCATCTTTAATTGTCTTCATTATAACTATTCGTTGGGGGGACTATGGAAGCAAACGCTGAATTTAAATCAAACACACGAAAGATAAACGCAACAAAGAATGCACACCATTTTTACGTGGAAAACACTTGAGGAAAAAAACCATGGCACTAAGCAACAACAAATTTACTATAAAAACAATTTATAAGAGATTGATGAACTTACAGACATGAAAACCCTCATTTTCTCTCTTGCAAATCATATAATCAACTTAGGCCTTCTTCTTCTATCCTAATTCCGCAATTACACCAATATATATAGTGTTAAACTGGAATGGGAAACTAATCACACAATTGCACGAAATTGTGCACATCATCGATTTATGCATCGATCGAGCGAGCAACCCTCAATCGATCAAGCACCGAACATGGCTAAATGTGTCAAGAGAGTTAACTAATAAATTCATAGTTTCCTTGATTAATTGACCTAACTTGTCGATCGATCAAACTTAACCAAAACTGTTTAGAGACTAATCTGTTTAATCCGGGATTCATTCGATTGAGAGCCCATGTTTATGACAGATTGAAGACATCCAGACAATAATCTCCACCATCACTTCAATCATGATGAACTACAGCTCCAAACTCCATCCCTAATCGTGTCTATTATAACTAATTGTTGGAGGACCATGGAAGCAAATACCAAATTCGAATCAAACACATGAAAGATGAACACAACAAAATATGCATAGGAACATATAATTTTTACGTGGAAAACTCTCGCAGGAAAAAAAACCACAACACAAAGTGACAACAAATCCGTTGTAAAAATGAATTACAAGAGCTTGATAAATTTACAAATGCAAAAATCCTCATTTTCTCCCTTGCAAACCCCTAAAACAGGACATCTCTATACAACAAATTGGCAAAATCCAAGGCTTTCTACTCAACAAATATCATAGTTGGGCCTCTTCTTGGGCTTGTGGGGGGGCCAATAGAAAATTTATAAAAATCTACAGCATGGGCTGACCTTTTATTAACTGTCTTCAAACTAGGCTCATACCTGACCCCACGGGTCTATTTTACAGGCCTTAGTGTAACCCATATGAGACAGCTGGGTCATAGAACTCTGTGGGTGAGCCCAGCCTGTATGCCGTTAAACCCAATGGCCTGGCTCACTCTGACCTGGCTAAATACACATTATGAGTCTTGGGATGTTAGCTCAGGCAATGGGAGGGTCAGACCATGCCTTTTGCTTGAAGGTTAGGACTGATTCAGCCGTAGGTCCTTTGCTTGTAGGATGGTGTTGAGCAAGAGGACCCAAAACCTAGGTGGTTCCAGATATAGGTACACCAGTACTGGACCGGATCAGAAACCGGTGTCAACCTTAAGAACATGCAGTGCAAGCAAGGAGGTGTTTTTTCAAGATACACGCATGTATAGGCCCTGTAATACCATTCACTTTCCTCATACAAGACATCGTGCCAACTATGCTTATTCAACACAGCTAAATGAAAATAACATCCAACTGGTGGTGGGACCTTCCACAAATCCGAATTATGAAATTAAAAAAAATAAAAAATAAAAAATAAAATAAAAATAAAGAAAGAAAGAAAGAAGAAGAAGAAGCATTCTAATTGAATAATCCTAGCATCTAATTGATAAAATTTCCCCCATTGAATTTTGTCATCCAACCTGTTGATAAGGTGATACTGACTTGGATGAAAGGAAAACACAGATTCAGCTTGATCCAAAGCTTTTTTAGCCCATAAGAAGTTTTTAATGGTAGGCATTCAATTAATACTAATTTTTCATGGTGTGGTTTGCCTGAGATTTTGATTGGCTTTATTTTTGGGCCGACACCCTAAAATGAGCTGGCAAAACTGATGGACAGTGTGGATATACAATAAATGCATCAAGGTGGGCCCCACGATCATAACCTCACCAAAATTGGTGTTTTTCCGGCCTCATATTTTCTCAAAATCTTTTTTAATGTAATGGGTTTGAGTTAATGTTATCCTGGCTTCACTTCAAATGATTATAATTTCTAAGATCATTTTCCTCGTTTGAGAATGATCTCCTTCTTTCACTTCATTCCAAAGAGTAAATAGGACCAATTCAGTCACATTTTCATGTTCCAATTGAACACTTTTCATTTTTGATAACATCAATCTCTTTAATGTCTTTCATGTCAGAATGAGAAAATAAAAATATTTTAATTTTATTAATAACTTTAAAAGTTGTATTAAAGATTAGAAAATCATCTACATACAAGTAGATAAAGACTTCAAAATATTCAGACACTTTAGAATAAATGCATCTTTTACTTTTATTGAACTTAATAAATCCATTAAACATCATAACTTGGTCAAACTTATCATGTCATTGTTTGAAAACTTGTTTAAATCCATACGAGGATCTTAGCAACCAATAAATTTTATATTCTAGACCTGATTTCATGAACTCTTTATGTTGGATTATATATATTACTTCCTCTATTTTACCATTTAAAAAATAGATTTAATATTCATCTGTGAATTAAAAGTTATACATACAAGCAATGACAATAAAAATATGAATTAATGCAATTTTTAAAAGGGAAAATAAGTTTCGAAGTAATTGACACTTTCCTTTTGCTTGAAATCCTTAGCTACTTAGCCTTATTCTTCTCAATCGAATCATTAGACATATGCTTCTTCTTGAATATTTATTTACAACCTAAAGGGTTTGCCGCAGGTAGTAAGTCACATTTACTACATGCTTGTAAGTATGAAAGGTCCGTAAGAGATCAAGGGTCAATGATTCAGTGGACCCAAAACTGCAATATGATGGATTTATTGAGAGATGTCTTAAAGGGGATTCATGTGGACTTGTTATGTCTGAAGTAGTACCCAAGCCTACGGCTTTGACATCAAGGATCATTACCATCTTAACAAGCAATGTGGAAATGGTAGCAGAACCTATGAAACCAATACTTTTAGATCGAAGGTGATGTTATGATGTAGAGCGGGTCGCGGACAGTTTCATGGCCAAGATGGATCAGAAAAGGCCCGGTCGGCGACAGAAGTGATCCAGACCATCGGACCTTAAATCGGGCGTATCTCACAATCCGGAATGAGTTACCTGACATAAAATATATTATTTTGGGGTAGAACGAGCTACTTTAGCCAACAAACCCTGCTATGCCGGGTTGCGACGCCCGGAATTGCGAAAAAACCCCTGGATTGACGGTCGTTTCCCTGTTTTAATTTCGTTTTTACTATAAGTAGTAAGTTTTAGTTTGATTATAACTCTTCATCCGTCGGGCTTTAGGAGTTGCGCCCAACGTGAAAAGAGCTGAAAATAATTAGGAGAACGGTTTGGTGAAGCCAAATAGGACACTTATTATTTTTGGCCGAAAACTCACAAGACTAGTAGACATCACGACCGTCTATAAATAGTAAGTTTACTATTTATAGTAAGTCGCGATTTCTAAGAGTTTTAGTTGTAGTTTAATTCTGATTTCTTTCTCATTGCTTGGTACCCCTATTTAAAGGGTTGTGAACTCATTTTTATTCATTCATTAATCAATTTCGAATTTATTAGAATTTATTTATATTTTATGCTTTCTTTCCTCATGGATTCGAGTCTTTTGAGGAGTCCAGAGAAATTCCGTGGATTCGGAATACTTATCCTCTTGAGGAAGACGGTGCTCGACCTCACGTCCTCCCCTGCGTCAGTTTGGTATCAAAGCGAGGTTTCTTCTCGGATTGATGGCTTCTAACGACGGGTCGGGCAACAATCCCATGGGCGGTGCTCTAGGGAATTTACCTTTAACGGCGGTAGCTTTCGAAGTAACGCAACAAGAGAATCGGCAAGCCATGCAAGGGTGGTAGGCTTCCATCGACCGCATAGCGGATCTCTTGGAGGAAAACTTAAGGTAACTCCGTGTTTCTGGTGGTAATCCTCCACCGCTAATTGCTGAAACTCGCAATCGCCCTGATCGCAGGATAGTACCGGTAGTGCATCCAAACGTCATTCCTGAGGAAGGGGGCTCCAGTGAGGAAGAAATCGACGACGTAATCTTCCAACACCCCAGACCTGGCGGCGATTGAGTAGATCAAACGGATCCAGAATTCAAGATGCGGATTGATATTCTTAGCTTCAACGACCAACTACACATTGAGGATTTCCTCGATTGGCTTTCTGAAGTTGAGTGATTTTTCGACTATATGGACATCCCTGAAGCAAAGAAGGTCAAGCTTGTGGCCTACAAGCTGAAAGGAGGAGCTTCAGCTTGGTGGGAACAACTGCAACTCGCACGAACCAGGCAAACGAAAGCACTAATATGCACCTGGCAGCGGATGAAGCAGCTACTACGTGCCCGATTCCTCCCTAACGATTACGATCAGATATTATTCTAACAATACCAAAATTGTCGACAGAGTAGTCGGTCGGTGAGAGAATATGCAAAAGAATTTTACCGCATGGCAGCGCGTAACGATTTAGTCGAGACTGAATCGCAGCAAGTCGCCCAATTCAATGGTGGATTGCGTATGGATATCTAGGATCGGGTCCAGATGCAGTCCGTCTGGACGATGAATGATGTGATCAAGTTGGCTACTTAGGCAGAAGCACAACTTGAACGTCCTAACATACGAACCTATCCTACTGCAAGGATCCCTTTGACAGGTTCGCCCCAGAGAACTGTACAGCCCAAGGGGAAGGAGCTCGTAGGAGCACGCACTCAACCTCTTACATCTGAGAACCGAGATCAGGTTAGACCCCAAAGGGGCATATCGACTGCTGCTGGTCCAAGTAAAATCCCGAACCCCTATGCTCGGCCAAGGCCTGACAACTGCTATCGTTGTGGCCAACCGGGCCACCTATCAAATACTTGTCCCCAGCAAAAAATGGCAAACCTCGCCATCAATGATGGTAGCGCTGATAACGCTTATGAAGATCCAGATATTGAAGAACAGAAGCATACCACCGAGGACGAGTCAAATGATTCAGGTTGGGTTCAGCAAGATTATGGCGAGTCGCTCGTCGTGAGGTGACTATTATATGCGTCAAGAAAAGAAGCGCATCCACAGCGGCATAACATCTTCCACACTAAGTGTACGGTGAATCGAAAGGTTTGTAACGTGATCATTGACAGTGGGAGCAGCGAGAACATCGTATCCAAGGTCATGGTGGAAAAAATGCAATTAAGAACTGAGCGTCATCCCTCTCCATATATAATCAGTTGGATCAAGAAGGTCAGCGAAACAAAAGTAACTGAACGGTGCACCATATCCTTTTCAATTGGCAAACATTATAAGGATGAAGTAGTATGTGATGTGGTTGACATGCAAGCATGTCACATACTACTCGGTTGGCCCTAGCAATATGACCATGATGCCACTCATAAAGGGCAAGATAACATATATATCTTCGTCAAGGACGGCCGAATGACCATATTGGCCCCTATGGATCCAGAGGGACCACCTAAAACTTCTAAAGTGAAGGACCGTTTTCTCTTAACCATACGAGACTTCGTGGAATAATCTAAAGAAACATGACAGACTTATGCATTAATTGTGAAAGGGGAAGAACTCAAGCCTACCATCATCCTTGAAAGACTAAAGCCCCTGCTACATGAATCCAAAGAAATCTAGCCTGATGACCTTCCCGATAGGTTACCTCCCATGTGGGATATCCAACATCATATCGACTTTGTCCCTGGGTCCAGTTTACCTAATCGTCATCATTATCGAATGAGTCCAAATGAGTGTGAGATTCTGCAGGGACAAGTAGTGGAGTTGATCCGTAAGGGTCTTATTCGAGAAAGCATGAGTTCATGTGCTGTACCAGCTCTATTAACTCCAAAGAAAGATGGGAGTTGACATATGTGTGTCGACAGCCGAGCCATCAACAAAATCACCATAAAATACAGGTTTCCTATACCACGGTTAGACGATATGTCGGACATGTTAGAGGGTACAAAAGTATTCTCTAAATTGGACCTAAGGAGCGGCTACCATCAGATTCAAATATGGCCGGGTGATGAGTGGAAAGCGGCCTTTAAGACCAAGGAAGGATTATACGAATGGATGGTCATGTCCTTCGATCTTTCGAATGCGCCTAGCACATTTATGAGATTGATGAACCAAATTCTGAAACCTTTCATTGGACGGTTCGTTGTGGTTTATTTCGATGATATTTTGATATACAGTCAAGACGAAACCACCCATATGGAACACCTCAAGAAGGTCCTTCAATTGCTCACTAAAAATAAATTATATCTCAATTTAAAAAAGTGCAGCTTCATGATTGATAGCCTATTGTTTCTGGGTTTCGTCGTAACATCCACGGCCATTCGAGTAGATGTGAAAAAGGTGAAGGCAATCAGAGAATGGCTGGTTCCCACAAATATTCACGAAGTGCGAAATTTTCATGAACTGGCGACATTCTATCATCGGTTCGTGAAAAATTTCAGTACCATTGTGTCATCAATCACGGATTGCATGAAGAAAGGACAGTTTCAGTGGACTGACGAAGCCGATAGGAGCTTTGTCGAAATCAAGTGCAGATTATCCACGACCCCGATTCTTGTACTTTTCAACTTCGACAAACTGTTTAAAGTCGAATGTGATGCCTCATATGTCGGAATTGGGAGAGTTTTGTCTCAAGAAGGTAGGCCGGTAGCCTTCTACAGTGAGAAACTTAGTAATGCACGCAAGAAGTGGTCTACATATGAGATCGAGTTATACGCGATGGTTCAGGCACTGCGACACTGGCGACATTATTTGATTCAAAGGAAATTCATATTTTACACGGACCATCAAGCTCTCAAATTCATTAATAATCAAGCTAACATTAACCGTGTGCATGCTAGATGGATCTCGTTTTTGCAGGAATTCACGTTCGTACTAAAACACAAGTCAGGGCAACAGAACAAAGTAGCTGATGCACTGAGTCGCCGTGCAACTTTGTTAGTCACTATGAGCAATAAAGTTGTTGGGTTCGAGTGCCTCAAAGACATATATGCCGATGACGACGACTTCAATAACGCATGAGTTAGATGCTAAGAAGGTCACCCCGGTGACTTACATATGCAAGACGGGTTCCTTTTCAAGGGAAATCGACTGTGCATCCCGAACAGTTCGCTAAAGGAACAGATAATCCAAGAGCTACATGGAGGTGGCCTCAGTGGATACCTTGGGCGAGACAAGATACGAGCTCTTGTGGAAGAATGGTATTACTGGCCGCAATTAGTACGTGATGTGGGAAAGACAGTTCAACGTTATTATATTTGTCAGATCGCCAATGGGCAATCTCATAATACGGGCCTCTACACCCCGTTACCCGTGCCTGACGGCCCTTGGGAGGATTTATCTATGGACTTTGTGCTTGGTCTCTCACGAACACAACACGGCATGGATTTAGTGTTCGTGGTGGTAGATCGTTTTCCCAAGATGGCGCACTTTATTTCATGCAAAAACACTCTCGATGTAACACACGTGGCGAATCTATTCTTCAGAGAAATTGTGCGGCTACACGGGGTTCCCAAGACTATTACTTCTGATCGTGACACGAAGTTCATAGGCCACTTTTGGTGGACATTGTGGACTCGATTCGATACACGACTTCAGTTCAGTAGCGCCTACCGCCCACAGACTGACGGTCAAATTGAGGTTATGAATCGCACGTTGGGAAACCTCCTTCAATATATTTCAAGAGAAAAACTGAAGTAATGAGATTTGGCTTTGTCTCAAGTGGAGTTTGCATTCAACAACATGGTGAACCGCTCGATAGGAAAATTCTCGTTCCAGGTTATTTACGGACGAGTACCTCGCCACACACTAGACTTGGTCCCTCTGCCTAAGTTCCCATGCATGAGCATTACAGCAGAACATATGGCTGACAAGATCATGGGCATTCATGCGGAGGTACAAACCAAGTTACATGCCTCGAACGAAAAGTACAAGGAACAAGCGGACAAGCATCGGCGACAAAAGGTGTTTGAGGTGGGCGATCAAGTAATGGTCCATCTGCGCAAAGAACGATTTCCAACCGGAATGTACAATAAGTTGAAGAATAAAAAGATTGGACTGGTACCAATCATCCGAAAGATGAATGACAATGCTTATGTTGTTGATCTTCCAGATGACATGGCGATCTCACGGACTTTCAACGTCGTAGACTTGACCGAATATCATAACCAGCGCATGATGAGAACTCGAGGATGGGTTCTTTCGAAGTGGAGGGGACTGATGTAGAGCGAGTCGCAAACAGTTTCATGGCTAAGATGGATCAGAAAAGGCCCGGTCGGTGACAGAAGTGATCCAGACCATCGAACCTTAAATCAGGCGTATCTCACAATTCGGAATGAGTTACCTGACGTAAAATATATGATTTTGGGGTAGAACGAGCTACTTTAGCCAACAAACCCTACTATGTAGGGTTGCGACGCCCAAAATTGGGAAAAATCCATAGATCGATGGTCGTTTCCCTGTTTTAATTTCGTTTTTACTATAAATAGTAAATTTTAGTTTGATTATAACTCTTCATCCGTCGGGCTTTAGGAGTTGCGCCCAACATGAAAAGAGCTTAGAATAATTAGGAGAACGGTTTGGTGAAGCCAAATAGGACTCTTACTATTTTTGGCTGAAAACCTTGCGCACTAGTAGACATCACGACCGTCTATAAATAGTAAGTTTACTATTTATAGTAAGTCACGATTTCTAGGAGTTTTAGTTATAGTTTGATTCTGATTTCTTTCCCATTGCTTGATACCTCTATTTAAACGGTTGTGAACTCGTTTTTATTCATTCATTAATCAATTTTGAATTTATTAGAATTTATTTCTATTTTATGCTTTCTTTCCTCGTGGATTCGAGAAGTCTCTGTGAGGAGTCCAGAGAAGTTCTGTGGATTCGGAATACTTATCCTTTTGAGGAAGACGGTGCTCAACCTCGCGTCCTCCCCTGCATCATGTTATAATGAATATTTCTTTAGAGACTATATCTGAAAGCTTCCCTTCTCATTTACTAAGGGCCTGTTTGGATACCACCAAAGAAGTTACTTTTTCTACTTATATAGTAACAAATAAGTAACTTATTTCAAATAAGTAAGTTTGGTTTATGATTAGTTATAAGTAACTTTTTTATTTTAAGTTACTTAACCAGTACTTCAGCTAATTCTTTTAGCTTTTCTACTTTTCACAAGTTGTTGAAGAGAGAATTAAGAGAGACTAAAGAGAGAAGGTGATAGTATATTGTTTACCAAACATACTTATCTACTTAACAAGTAGAAACTAAGATAAGCTACTTGAGACATAAGTAAATTATATACATTCGCCCCCTTAAGGATTCACTATCATTCCCTCATCAATCTAAGGGCTTTGAACGAAGGATGGTATAACAAAAGTAAGGCGGATTTCAGTAGCTCATTTCAACTAGGAGTAAATGACCAAAGTGAGGAAAGCCCACAATGTGGGGGTACCCTCTTTTTGCTGGCGCCACGCCCCTGAACCGGAGAAAATGTCCGAAGATCCCCTATTTCCTTTTCATAGAGAAGGGGAGAAGAAAGGATAGAAGAGCTAAGATTAGAAAAGCCCTTGCTTGGGCAAATCCTTGTAGGGAAGGAATGACCTAGATTGATTTGTACGGTGTCCCAAGAGAGCACCAAAAATAAAAGACAATGCATTCCTTTCCCTAAAAAGTTCAATAGAGCATTCAAATGCACCCACCGATACCACTCCCGTGAGTGGTGGGTGTTAAGGTCAAAGGGTAGTGCTGCAACACAAACATATTTTAGGAGAGTGGTTGGGTGTTTTTTAATCCTAGAAAAGAGCAATGTTTGGCATTAAAAAGATTCAACTGATGCAGAAGGAAAGAAGCTCCACTGCATTCTTTTAAAAGTCTGATTTAATGGAGAATGTTAGAAAGTCATAGTAAAGTAGGATTTTAAATCTCTGCTCTATGTTTCTTTTATTGGGTTTTGAATGAAGAGCATTGGGTGTGTAGCTGTAAAATTTCTTTTGTTTTTGTTTGTTTGTTTGTTTTTTTTTTTTTTTTTTTTAAAAAAAAAAAATTCTCTTTTGATGGAAATGCATGGAGAAGAATGTGTTCCGAACTATTTTGTAGTTTCAGTGAACTTCACATTAATTTTCTTTCCTATTTCTTGTAATTTAATGACAATTTTGGGCACACTTGTGTCTACGTTTGGGTCATCTTGAAATCGCAATTGGAATGAATTCACTGGCAAGAAAAACACTCATAAAACAGATAGTTTCCCTATTTGAACCTGAAGATGAGGCTAGATTTGTTATGTAGGCCAGTTTGGCAGAAACACAGATAGCCTGACACAGGGAAGGACGTGAGGTCGAGCACCGTCTTTCTCAAGAGGATAACTATTCCAAATCCACGGAACTTCTCTGGACTCCTCACAGAGACTTCTCGAATCCACGAGGAAAGAAAGCAGGAAATAAAAATAAATTCTAATAAATTCGAAATTGATTAATGAATGAATAAAAACGAGTTCACAACCCTTTAAATAGGGGTACCAAGCAATGAGAAAGAAATCAGAATCAAACTACAACTAAAACTACTAGAATCCGCGACTTACTATAAATTGTAAACTTACTATTTATAGACGGTCATGATGTCTACTAGTGCGCAAGGTTTTCGGCCAAAAATAGTGTCCTATTTGGCTTCACCAGACCATTCTCCTAACTTTTCTAAGCTCGTTGGACGCAACTCCTAAAGCCCAATGGATGAATATTTATAATCAAACTAAAACTTACTATTTATAGTAAAAACGAAATTAAAACAGGGAAACGAACGTCGATCCAGGGGTATTTCGTAAATCCGGGTTGTGCAACCCTGCATAGCGGGGTTGGTTGGCTAAAGTAGCTCATTCTACCCCAAAATCATATATTTTGCGTCAGATAACTCATTCCGGATTGCAAGATACGCCCGATTTAAGGTATGATGGTCTGGATCACTTTTGTCGTCGACTGGTCCTTTTCCATCTTGGCCATGTAATTGTCCGCGAGCCGCTCTACATCATAGCCTAATTAATGTAGAAGACAACAGAAAGCAGAACCTTTTCAATACAGGGATTTCTCATTTGAACTCGAAGATGAGGCCAGCAGATTTGTTACTTAGGCCGGTTTAACGGAAACACAGATAGCCTAATCAATGTAGAAGATAACAGTCCCTAAATACTAGAGTAAAAAAAACATGAAGAATCATCAGATAATAATAAGATTATACTCTATCACTTAGCTATTTTGCAACCTTCCATCCACCCAAAAAGCCAAACAAAGAGTGGGAAAAGATCCATATCACTTCAGTTACTAAATCATCATGGTAGATATATACCATTAATCTAATGGGCCCCACAACAGCAGATAAGGCAAACAAAAACAGATCCTTTGGAAAAGATAAAGAGGACCCAGTGGAATATCATCTAAGTTCTTAAGCACCCAATCTCCTCCATGTGGTCCGCGTGGGTGATCCAGACCGTTGATTGATTGGGCCTCACCCATTGGGTGACTCCAGAATTGCAAATGGGTGGCAGCCCAAAATTCCAATCAACCATTGGTAATTGCAAATGTGTTAAATCAAAACATCCAATGGATTGTTAGAATCATCTGATCACTATGGTTTTCCGCAAATGGGCTAACTAAGGCGAGGCGCAAGGGATGAACGGTCTGGATCTCAGACACGTATGCCATGTGTACCTAGATTAAGTGCTTGATGATCTATTCTCTGTTTTTACCCCACCTCCTCTGCTTCCATCTCTTCCTTGTCTTCAACCTCTTTCTCCATCCCTTCCATTTCCTTCTTACATTCCTCTGCAGCCAACCTCCTCTTCATCTCCTCCAGCACATTCCTCATCCCCACATCAGCATCATCATTGCAGCTCATGAAAATCTCTCCCACGTCCGCCGGCGTCATCTTCGCCGCCACAAGTACCTCCTCAATCTCTCCGAAAAGCTTGTGATCGTCAATGTACAGGTAATTCCTTGCCAGTGTCTTGAATGCGTCGAATTCGCAGTAACTGAGATGGATGTGCTTATCCATGCGGCCGGCTCGCAGCAGCGCCTGGTCCAGCTTCTCCTTATGGTTTGTGGTGAAGATAATCAGCCGTTCCCCACCACAAGACGACCACAGCCCATCGACGAAATTCAACACCCCTGAAAGACTCACCATGCTAAACTTCACACCCCCATCATTCCTCTTCTTCTCTCCCATCTTCTCCTCTACCTCCATCATGAAATCCCCGCCCTCTCTTTCCTTCCTCCCAAACTGCTTATTCCTGTCTGAAAGATCCAGTGTACAATCCACATCCTCCACAACAATCACCGACTTGCTCGACGTCGCGATCAGCAGCTTCCTCAGCTCTGAATTGCTCATGACTGCCGTCAGCTCCAGATCATAGATATCAAACTCTAGAAAATTCGCTATCGCAGCGATCAAGCTAGTCTTCCCAGTCCCAGGTGGGCCATACAAAAGATACCCTCTCTTCCAAGCTCTCCCCACTCTGCCGTAATACTTCTGCCTATTCACAAAATTCAGCAAATCCGCTTTGATCTCCTCTTTCAGCACTGGATCAATCGCCACCGTGTCGAAAGTAGATGGGTGTGAGAAAGGTACTGACGACCATAGCCGTCCATGGTCGTCAACTGATCTGTTAGTATAGAGCTTCAGCTCTCTGTTCTTGAATTTGATATTTGCAGCTTCTTCCATTACATGAGGAAGATAAATTGAATGCACCTGTAAAAGAAAATAATCATGTATTTATTTAATACACGGCATAGAAAAATATATGAAATACATAGTTATTTTCTCTTACCTGTGACTTATACTTCTTATGGAATGATAATTGGAAGAATCGCCTTTCTTGAGAGCCAGAACCGAAGAGTGTGAAATTGTGGGAATTTTTCTGAATGCAATGCAGTGACCAATTCACTGGGATGCCGTTGAAGGTGTCATCGATCTTCTGGGTAGAGTCCATCGTAAACACGAGTTTCTTGGAGTTTTTGGGTTTTGAGAGTTTGAGTATTTTGGCAGAGGAGAAGCATTTGGAGCTCAAGTAGGATTGTACAGAGTCGAAGATCTCGTTGTTGTAAGAGGAATCGAATTCCTCAATGAGGATGGAAACGTTGGACTGGAAAGCGGCGAATAGGCGGAGGAAGAATTGTTTGAGAGGTTCATAGATTTCAGGGGGGAGGAAGTCGTGGATAGCGGTGCGGAGGAACATGAAGGTAGCCAGGATCGAGCCGATGGATTTCCAGTCAAGGAATTCCATGTTTTGGGGAGTTGGAGAGAGTGGAGAGGGTAGAGAGAGAGAGAGAGGTGGGGAGAGTTTCTTTTTCATAGAGAGAGAGAGAGAGAGAGAGAGAGAGAGAGAGAGAGGTGGGGAGAGTTTCTTTTTTCACAGATGGAGAGGAGAAGGTGAATAGAGGAAGGGAAATGGATTAGGATTACCAGTGCGCCGGTCACAGGAATATCTCCTGTTGTGAAGCTGTGTGGGGCCACAGAGATATACGTTGCAAATCCACTCCGTCCATCCGTTTTTTAAGATCACGATAGGACAGATTTATAAATATCAGGAATACCCAAGACTCAGGTGGGCCACACCAAACGAGAAAGTGAGAATGGAAATTTACACCGTTGAAACTTCTTGTACCTGACCATGATACAAAACCAGTGTTTGGAAGCGGATTGGCCGCTGTACCACACACCACGTGCGAAGACGAGGGAAGCGGCTTTCGCAGTGAAGTTCATGCGCTGAAAAACTAGGTGGCCCACGTGATGTTTGTTATAAATCTATCCCGTCCATCTGTTTTTGATATCATTTTAGGATTTAGAGACCAAAAGTAACGAGTATCCAATACTCAAGTGGGCCGCACTAAAATAAAAGGTGGGTAGGAAAATTTTTACGGTTAAAACCTCCCTATATCAACAGTCATGTTTACATGCCATACATACCAATCATAACCTCCTGTTTCGACGGTGTGCCCCACCTATGGTTACGCAGGAAATCCGCGTCCCAAGACTAGCGCTTACGCTCCTCGAGTTTGTACGAACGGTTGTAAAGATATCAAAGTTATATGGCCCCACAACGGTGTATTTATTATATCCACACTGTTTATGCATGTGGTGATATGATTGTAGAGGATGAACTCAAAAACTAGTCATATCCAAAGCTCGGGCGTGTTTGATTTTTCAGGGAACCGGTAAATGCCGTGTAAAAAAGTAATAATTATTTCCTCCGTACATGATTTAACTACTTACTTTTCGACACAACAACTAAGAATCTTACAAAATATCTGTGGGTCCCACTGTGATGCATTTCACTTATCCACACCGTTCATCCATTATTCCAGTTGAATTCATAACATGAAGAAAAAATCGAGGCATATCCAATACTCAAGTGGACCACGTCATACAAAAAAGGAAATAGAATACTTATCGTTAAAAACTTTGTGGGGCCACTGTTTCTTTTGACGTGGGCCACTTGAGTGTTGGATCTGCTTCATTTTTTGCCTAATGCTTCAAAATATTGTAATAAAAATGATGGACAGGATGGATATATTATATGCATTATAAAACTGATGGACAGGATGAATATATTATACACATTATCTTGAAGTTCAAAAATTAAAATTATCTCTTCCGATTCATTTCCTAAGCACAAAATTCCCACGAAATTTCAAACAGTATGAAATCGGAATAATTACCATTACAGGGTATTTCCCGTTGATTTGAAAAAACAAACAGTCCAGTGGACCAACACCACGCATAGCAGTGAGACAGTGATTCTCCCCGTTGAAAGAATAGCAGGGCCTGTAGAAACGTTTATTTCCCATCCAATCCGTTCATAAGGTCACAAATAACTGGATGAAGAGGAGAAATAAATATCATATTGACCTAAAACTTCGGTGGCTCGAAAAGGATTTCAATGGTAGATGTTCAATCCCCTACTTCTTTTTTGCATCGTGGTCCATTTTAATCTCTATCTTTCTTATTTTTATGCTAGAGCCTTAAAACGAGTTCACCAAATGAACAGACAGCTTGGATATAACACATACCTCATGATAGTATCACATCAGCCATATCGGTGGGGAGTGGTGCACTTAAAGTTCCCCTCTCAAAGTTTCCAATGCTGTGCGTTCAATCCCTACCGTCCTGTACTTTTGTGGTCTTGAAACTCTGATGGACGGAGTGGATTTGTCACGGTGATTATGTCCCTCCAACACTCCTCTTCAATAGTGCGGATCATCTATCTTGAGATCCATAGCTCTAAGTGTAGACCGAGTGAAAGATATCTGTGATATCTCGTTTCAACACTGGGTCTTGGTATGGATTCCCTAGTGGGGGTGGTTAAACAGTGAAGTGTAATCTGACAGTGAGTGTGCTGAAATTTCAGTGATGCCTACTTTTCAGATGACCTGTTCACGGGATCACATATAGATAGAGTTAAAATACGAAAATCAGTTTAATCAGAGCCATTTGTAAAAAGCAATCAACTGTAGCATAAATTTCCACAGTCTTCAATGGTGTGGTCCACTTATGCTTTGGATTTGTTATAGTTTTTGCATTCTCATCCTTATAGTGATCTTAAAAAAAAAAGAGTGGACAGTGTGAATATAAGAAATTCATAATCATAGGGCCCACTAAAATTACACACTTCATGAAGTTCCCTTGCTTGCTGTGTGATGCCGGGGAGTCCATCAGGTGAGACCCAACCTTAACCAAAACGTGCAGCCCTTACCTAGGGGTCCACCTTAATGCATGTATTTCATTCATTTTTTCAGATCATTTTACATTATGATACCAAAAATTAAGAAGATCCCACTATCAGGTGTACTATAAGTAACTTATAGAAATTAACAGTGATTGAACACTACTATTAAAAGCTTCTTAGGGCTCACCTTATTAATGTTTCAGTAGTTTTTTTATATTTTTCCATCAAATCTGTTCAAGCTTCTGTAAGCATGGATGAATATAAATAACAAATTATCAGCTTGATACAATGCTTTTGTGGCCAATTAATGGTCAATCACCACTTCTTCCGATGGTATAGTCCACCTGATAATTGATCTACTTCATGTTTTGAATAATGCCCCAGAATTATCTGAAAGAACAGATGGATGAGATGGATGTGGTGGATAGAGAATACAAACGTCAAGGTGGGTACCACAGTAAGGGCCGCACCGTCTTTGGTGAGTCCGGTCGGATGTAATCTGCTCCACTCGTGCACCACATACCCAATGAGAGAAGAAAACCGGAGTGTTGACATGTGAAACTTAATTTCGTGGGCTCATCATGACGTATATATCGGATCCACCCCCGTCCATACATTTTTCCATGCCATTTAGGGAATGATACAAAACACGAGGCAGATCTGTTCTGGTCACCATGGGTGTCTTCCACACGTGAGGGAGGTGCACAATAGTTCAATGAGGTGAAGTGCATGTTGCATCTAGGATAAAAGTAATGAAAATAATCATTTATTTTTACGGTAAAAACCACGAAATCAACAATCCACTATAAACGTTTGGCCATGATATTAGAAATAGAGAAAACGAAGTCATATTTACTTGAGGTATAAATCAACAAAGTAGAAAAACTCTCCTCGAGGTGTAAACTTCCTCTCTCTTTTTCTCTCTCTCTCACCTTTGATAACACTCTTGTATTTTTCTCATCAACACAATATCCTAAAAATCCTGGGACCCCTTTTATAGTTTTAGGAAACTCCTTTCCAGATCCTGTGAAAGGACTTGCGCATCCTAGTTGCGAAAGGACTGGCATCCTGGTGTGAAAGGACTTTGCGCATCCCGTTTAAATGAAACAACGGGTAAAAACCCATCAAATCTCCCCTTTTTGACCCAGGAGGGATTCACCTTCTTTAAGCCACCTGTTTCTACAAACCTCAAATTTGCCTTTGAGCAAAGCCATGATCATGTCGACCCATTATCGTCCGTGTGGACTTTCTGTCCGAACACCTGCCAAAGTATCTCACGATCAGGATACCGAATGTGCTTCGAAATGTCCTTGGATTCTTGCTCAAACTATCGCAATAGACCACGTGCTCCTCCTGCTTCAGGCTAAGTTCCTGTAGGAACCTCTTCATCCAAAGCATCTCTTTACATGTACGTGATCGCAATGTACTCGGCTTCGTGTTGAAATGCTTGACCTTCGTAACTTGCTTTCTGAAAACTGCCCCCCCGCAAATGTGAACATGAACCCCGATGTAGACTTCCCAGTCTATGTCACCGCTGCCATATCTCAGCATCCGTGTAGCCCTCTAACACAACCGATCACCATAGCACAGTGCTCAACTGGATGAGCCTCTTAGATGCAAGTAGTATCCATTTCACCGTGCTGCCAGATTGGCAAGATCCTACATATGCTATGTCCAGGCGTGTACACACCATAGCATACATCAAACTTCCTACGCCACGCGTGGGTATTTTCTCGCATCTCTTCCACCTCGCCTTCGTCTTGGGACACCGTCCGTCGCTCAATCTGAACCATCCAGATTGTCTTGGCCGAAGCTTTGTTTGCATTCATACTTGAACCGCTCTGGACTTTTTCAATATACCGCTCTTGTGACGAAAAGCTTCCTGCTTCGTCACGGATATCTCCATTCCTAGGATCTGTTTAGCCGGACCAAGTCTTTCATCGCAAAGACTTGCCCAACTCTGTTCGGCTGTCAATCTTCTTGATGTCTTTTCCCATGATGAGCATGTCATCAACGTATAATAGCGAACTAAGAAATCACCATCGAGAACTTGCCGCGTGAACACACGATGGTCCGACTGTTTCCATACCCATCTTTGTAACATGAACGAATCGAACTTCTTGTACCATTTGCCGTGGAGCTTGTTTCGTGAAGCTCTTCCTCACCTTACACACCATATGCTCCTTGCCCTTGACTTGAACCCCTCCAATGTAGATCTCTTCTTCCAGGTCACCATGGAGAAAGGCGCTTTAACATCTAACCTATGCTAGCCGCCAACCTGACTTAACACCAGTATGGATGTCATCTTCACCATTGTGAGAATATCTCCTCGAAGTCTATGTTTTCTCGACCAAACCCTTTCACCACAAGTCCGGCTCCTTGAACCTCGTCTTCAAATTCTTCGCTCAATCTTCTTCGAACACCACTTGTTGCTCGAGCTTTCTTGCCCTTAGGCGCTTCACCATATCATAGGTGTGGTTCTTATGCAAGGATTCCATCTCCTCTTGCATAGCTTTCAACCACTCCCCTTATGCTCGTCGGCCAGGGCTTGGAATAATCTTCCGGCTCTCCCCCATCGGTTAGCATAATGTACTCATACGGTGAGTACCTCTTGACGGCCGTTTGTCCCTGAGATGACCTCCTCACCGTGGCTCAACAGTGGATCATGTTGCTCCCCCCGGTCCATCTTCCGAAGGAACTCCCTCGTTCTCTCGCACCTTACTGTACTCCCCGTCATCGACCACGGAGGAGTAATCGGATCCATTTACTCTAGTTCACCTGAACTAGGCTGGTTCTTCTCTGGCTTACCAATGTCTTTTATACACTGATCTTCAAAGAAAACCACATCTCTGCTCCTGACGAGCTTCTTTTCGGTCAGATCCTATAACGTGTAACCGAATTTTTCATCACCGTATCCTAAGAACACACACTGCCTGATCTTCATATCGAGCTTGGACCTCTCGTCCTTTGGTACGTGAACGGATGCCCTACATCCAAACACCCGAGATGATCATAATGGATCATGTCCAGCCCATACCTTCTCAGTACTTCTCCATTCAACGGGCATGATGGAGACCATTTATCAAATACACCGCCCGCATTGCTTCTCCCCGAACGTCTTGGGCAACTTCGCATGGGATAACATGCATCTAATTCTCTCAACAATGGTGCGATTCATTCGCTCGACACCATTATGTTGGGGTCTTGGGAACCGTCTGTTCATGCCGTATACCCTTGGGACTAAGATCGTGAAAGTCGCCACACCACCATTGTCGGTGGGATGCACTTCAATGGTCTCTTGTCTCTCTCGACCACAGATGAAACAACTTAAACACACCAAAGACCTCGTCCTTGGATTTCAAAGCATAAACCCAAACCCTCCTAGATGCATCATCTATAAAAGTGACAAAATACAATGCCCCACCCAGGTTTTTGTCCTCATAGGACCACAAACATCGAATAAACCAAATCTAATGCATGCACTTTATTAACATGAGAAGCGTTTAATGAATGAAACTCTATCTTGTTTCCCGATAAACAATCAAGACAGGTTTTGAGAGGCATACCACACGTCCTGGAAGGAGCTGCTTCCTCGCTAGTAGTTAAGCCCTTTTTCACTCATGTGGCCTGACGCGCTCGTGCCACATGTCAATAGGAATCTTCCGTTGCATTGAACCCACCCTTGCACATACCGACACTTGCCTTGTAAAGGGTGCAACACTTCTTTCCTCTAGCCACGATCAATGAACCCTTGATGAGCTTCCATCGCCCATCAGCAAACCGGCTTTCATAGCCATCATCATCCAACCTTCCTGTCGACATCAAGTTGAGGCGAAGGTCTGGGATATGCCTCACATCCCTGAGAACCAATGTGCGACCCACATCAGTTTTCACACAAATATCACCAACTCCCACGATCTTGATACGCCAGAATTTCCCATCTTCACACCCATAGTCACCGACTTGTAGCTTGTGAAGGAGTCCCCGTATGGAGTCGCATGAAAGAAGCTCCCGAGTCTATCACCCGAACGACTCGTAGAACCGTGAGACATACATCGTGATCCGTAGAAAGAATAACTACCATGTCGCCATCCGAGCGGACCAGCGGTGGAATCTGATTCATCTTCATTCCCTTTTCCTTTCTTGTCATTTTTCTTACCACGACATTCATGCTTGTAGAAGTTCTTCTGCCACAGTTCCAAAGATTCAACCTCTTTTCATTTACTCGACTTGCCTCTTGATTTATCTCGGGCCTTCCAGCCTTCCTTTTCTTTCCTCTCCCCGTTCTGCACAAAGAGCCTCTTCTTGAGTAGACCCTTGAGACTTCCTCCTTGTCTCCTCATTGAAGAGACAATCGGTTACCTGTTCCATGGATATCTTTCCGTCTCAGCGCGGAGTTACTTAGAGACACCACCAATGTCTCCCAACCGTCGTGCAATGAACTAAGCAATAGTAAAGCCCGAATTCATCATCCAGGACCATCTTCATAGAGGTGAGTTGGTTCACTATATTACCGACCTCATTCATATGCTCGGCCACGAACCACCATCCTTGAACTTGAGATTTACAAGTCGCCTTATCGAAATATCTTATTACCTTTGTCTTCCTCTCATACGCCCTTGTAATTTTAGCCATAAGCTTGCTAGGTTTCAGTAGACACATGGTGGAACAGAATCATCCAACCATTGTCTAATAAACCCCACCGCTTTTCGGTCCCATCTTCTTCCAATCATCATCACCATATCCTTGGATTTTGGCTGATATGCACGAGATTGGAGAATATAGGTCCTTGCAATAAAGCAAGTCTTCCATCTTAGCCTTCCATATGGTCCGCTTAGAACCATTGAGGCCGATCATCCTGAGCCACCTTCCATAATTCAAAACCGATCCTACCCGTTTAATGAACTTAGCTTTGATACCACTTTGTTGGGGCCTTGACAAAACCTTAGGATCTAGCCCTCCGTAACAAACCAAATTATGGATAATAAAGCAATGAAAATAATCAATGCATCAATCACACACCACACAAGAGATTTTTACGTGGAAAACCCTCAAAGAGGTAAAAACCACGGGACCTCGTCCGATCAACAATCCACTATGAAGTAGAACGTTTACAACCTTCTTCACTCATGCAGAGTGGATGAACAATAAGAGAAATAGAGAAAACGAAGAGATCTAACCGATTATGAGAACATAGAGCGTTGAGATATAAATTGCAAAGTGAAAAACCTCCTCGAGCGAAACCTCCCTTCTATAAACTTCCTCTCTCTTTTCTCTCTCTCTCTCACCTTTGATAAGCCCTCTTGTATTTTTCTCATCAACACAATATCCATAGAAAAATCCTAGGGACCCCTTTTATAGTTTTAGGAAACTCCTTTCTGCATCCTAGTTGCGAAAGGACTTGCGCATCCTAGTTGCGAAAGGACTTGCGCATCCTAGTTGCGAAAGGACTTTGCGCATCCCAGTTGCGAAAGGACAACGGGTCAAAAAAAACCCATCAGTGCATAGTAACATTTATTTAGGTAGAAATTATTTTAAATGATATTAGCCGTCATATTTACTTGAGGTACATGTCAACCTGAACTATCTGCTCTTACTCAGGTGTAAACCCTCCGGAGTTTCAACACCGGATTGAGGGTTCGAGTACCCATAGGTGGTGAAATCCCACTACGGTGTGAGCGTGTGGTGTGTGTGCGTGTGTTAAAATAAATAAATAAATAAACATGCCAACCTGGAATACCTGAGCAAGATCCATGAAGTGAGACCCACCCGATGAATGCCACGTGTGAAAGTCCATTGTAAAAGAAAAGTGCATCCTAGCCATGTGTAGTGTCCTGTAAAAATTTGTACTCTGGCTTTGAACCCCTGCAAGGAAATGTGCAAAACCTATTAACTGCCCAGATTAGTATAAGATTAACCGAATTGGGTGATTAGGACTGGATTCTTGTTTCCACTAACCGCCAGTAGCTATGCCATGAGCTCAGTGGGACCAAATTCAAATTGACCTACTCGAGAAACCTCGTAATTTAATTTAATCCAGAAATGCCAAGATTTACCAAACTGACTCTAGAGCGCCCTTTGGTGGGCTGATAAATCCAAAACTATAGATGGATGTTTGCCTTGCCAGGCTCGATGTCCGTTGTGAATGTTGAGCCAAGGCGGTGCCCGGAATCGCTCAACTTAGGGCCGTAGGGTAATACCTGTGTTGTGTGAGGCTGGTTTGAAATCAACAAGAGTTTAAGTAGATTGTTCACCTTCAGTCATTGACAAAGTTGTGGGTTTCGGGTCATTGGATCGCGACCAAACTTATGACAATAACTTAGAATAATGTCCTACTCATATCTGTATATGCATGACCCCGATTGACGATCAATAACCGTCGAATACACTTGAAACCCTACTCATTGATCAGTGCATCCAAATGTTTGGCCAATGGTATTCATATGTGGATCTGCCCTAGGGTTACCTACCATGTGGCGTAGATTGCTCGTTCACCTCCCCATGTGCCCCTAGGGTTAGAACAACCTCCTAGGGGATTAGTATACCTAACACATGCCCCTTGGGGCCATTTACACCACTTCTGGTGATATGAAAGGAAGGATGGATAACCATTCACCTCATCCGAATTTTAAACTAGGTTGAGAGAAAGAGAAGAGAAATTGGAGAGAGAGAGAAGAGAAAGAGAAAGAGAAAGGGAAGGAGAGAGTTAAAGAAAGTGAGAGTTGAGTTCCGTGCATTCCCTCATCCTTTTCTCCCTCTGTCAAAAGCCCTAAACACTATCGGAGTCTTTGACTAGTTCTTTTTGTTGGCAGTTGGAGGTAAGAGATTGATCGCACTCTCGAGTCCTAGTTCTTCTAGGATAAATTTCATGCATCTCACAGTAGTTTGGTTGTTTCCATAGGAATCAATGATTTTCCCTGAAACCCTAACCCTAAGAGTGTTATAGGTTGGGTGAAACACTCTCAAGGTGCGAACTATTCTCCTAGCTAGGTTTCCTTTTATCGAAACGTGAGGGTGTTAGGTCATGATTTTGGTTGTTTTGGTAAAAGATCTTGTGATAACTGTGTTGATTATGCCTTATTAATGTAGCCTTACAATTAATGTCTTTAGTGTTAATATGCTCAATGGAATGTTTACTAAGTATGGTATTTCCACACTACAATATTATTATGATTATTGATGTGAGTGGTTGAAGGCTATTAGGATTATAGATATACATTTGTGATATCGATTTGGTGTGATACTTATGAGTTGGATTATCTCATCTTGAGATGCACTGTTTGGAGCTAATATGAATTTTTTTGTATACATATGTGCTGTAGTGGTGTTAATATTGCTTTAGCTCGAGCCAGGCTAATCATTGTGCAAAGGATATCCGTCGTGGGTCGGCCATTCCTGACTTTTATGGTCGATTGAGGTGGAATGTGGGCGAACAACAGTGGTCAGAACTACGTGGGGTGCTTGCTCCCAATGTGGGTTACTCCAAGGTTCCTCTTAGTCAATCAGATCAGTTTAATGCCTCGTTCAGTAAATGTTATGCTTAATGATTGTATGATACACTAAGGAATATAGGATAACATTGTTATTATTGACTGAGGTCCGCTTAGTGGGTTACAATCCGACAAGATTCAAGAGCCGACCATGATGATATGGAACACCGTGTCCGAGCTGTCGGCATATGCTGGGGCGATGAGCCTCCCCGTAGTGGCCTTTGAGCGATAGAGGAGGATGCAAGCCTATTGTATTGTGTATAGGACTGAGGTCGCGTCCTCCTATTTGTATTGGGTGACGAACCCGTACTTACTTGAGATTGTTCCAGGGCTATGAGCTGACTATGATTAACCATGTATGTGGGGACCATTGAGTAATGAACTTCCATAAGGATCAAAGGACATGGGTAATAAGCCACCTTATACCGCTTCAAACCATGTGATCCGAATAGAAGCCTATGATACGATGGTGGTATCCTACCTTTACTAAAATGCTATTTGAATTCAGATTAATAAGTATTTAGCTAATCATACATATCATGGCATACATTGTGAGTTGCATTGTATACTAACCATTGTCTCTTAACTTGGTTGTTGTGGTGGTGGTGTGGTGAATGATGAAGTGATATTATTTTGTGGTTAATCGTGTGCCATGCATTTACACCTCATGTCACTCATGCATTTAAATAATTAGCCTAAGGAACCGTTTGATGTATATTGTTATCATTATCTAAGCCTGATGTCGTTGATAACATGTGTAACTTGGGTTAATAGTACCACTGAATTGATCACTCATTCTTATCTAGGACAGTGTTTTAAAACATCAACCAGAGGATTTCATCGACGTATGTACCTTAAAGGAGGAGTACGCAGACCTCGTTAAGGAGATCTCGTATATTCATGTCAGGCCTGTGTCCTATTATCTCGTCATTCCGTAGGATCCTGCGGTCCTCCCAGTCAAATTCTAGCAACTCGCGACCTGTAATTAGTATTTGCGCATGACCTTAAGTCGCACCCTATAGACTCGAGCCGACTCAACCAGAGACCTATGCCATTGCGACCGCGCCGTCACCGCTGTTCCGACGTCGAGTCTCGTGCGCCAATCTGACGTTCAGATCATGAGATATGACCTACGCTCTATTTCGGTCGTGGACCGCACAATGGGACCCACCCATTCCAGATTGTGCATTTTCCTAGAACCCATCATGATGATGACGTCATCCTAGCTAGACTAGGATGACATCACCACCCATGCTAATTACATGTAATGATGGCTAGCTAGCCATGCCTGTTACATGTGTGATGATTACCTTGTAAGCAATGATTATCTCTCTTTTATCTCTCTCTTTCCCTCCCTTTCTTCCTCATTTCTCATTTCTTAGCGAGAGAAAGCTCCCAACGTCCATGAGAGCTCCATTTTTCTAGCCCTTTGCAAGCTCAACACCTTCCAATCCAACCATCCCAAACCTATCTCAACCATTAAATCAACCCTCTTGGAACTCTAAAACCTATAGGTGGAAGAAGAATGAGAAGATCCAAGGTGGGTGCATGTTTAAGACTAGATCTTTCTTTTATTTCTTAGATCTTTGGTTTTTATTGCATAGGAGCGTGTAGGACCTACCAATCAATGATGGAGATCTTACTTGATCCCTTGGATGTGGCTAATGGCCCATCCTTGTTGCATGCATGGTCCATGATGGGGCTATTCTTCATGAACCTCATCATGATGTTTGGATTTAATCCATGGCCTTAATGGGTCATCTAGACCCTTGATTTGTGGTGGGGATGGCATCCCCACCTTGATTTACTGATTTAAGGGCCCACCCAATCATGGGACCCATCTTGATGAATGTATGATGCATGTTGTAGATCCTAGAGGGGCCCATAGTGGCAGGGCCCCTCCATCACACATCTCTATCTCTTTCTCTCTCTCTCTCTCTCTCTCTCTCTCTCTCTCTTTTTATTATTTTTTTATTTTTATGGTAATGATGATGATGTGTGTGGCCCACCAGATGCGTTTAGCAAAATCCAGAGTGTCCAGATTTTTTTTTAGACATCCATCAAAATTCCAGATGAGCTGGAGTTAATGGAGCCCACTTGCTGCCCGTTTTCGGGCCAACTCGGATGGAGGAAAAATACAAATATCAATTTGAGCCCGATTTTCGAGTTTGGGGCATGACAATTTATGTGGTGGATGATCAGTTATAGAGCAATGTTTTATGGATGCCAAAGTAGTGTAATGTTATTTTGGGTAGGAGCGGTACACTTTATATTTACTTTGGACATGTAGATATTTCGGTTCCTAACCGTGTGGACCCTGTGATTTTTGGACATGTGGTTGCACTTCTTTCAGTTGGTGGTTTATACACATTGCTCTTTTATTTATTTTAGGCAATTCTATTTAGATCTATACCTTACTTGGCTATCATGAATCATACAACTAAATCAAGATTCCACAAGCAAAAGTAACTCTCGAAATAATGGAAATCAAGGTCATACTTGACTCCTAAAATTTGGGACGTTTCAACATGGCTCTTTCCTCTTTGATAATGATTTGAGCGGCTAGGGATTACATATCGAGTAAAATTTATGGGGCCCACCATAATGTATGTATCTTATTCACGCTCTCCATCCATTTTGGCAGCTCATTTTAGGTATGAACTCACAATTAAACCACACCCAACTTCAAGTGGACCACATTATAGGAAATAAAGGGATTTGGAGGCTTACTGTTTGACGCAGGGATGAACGTGGTGAGGTCGATCACCGTCTTCCTCAAGGATAACTACTCCGAATCCACGAAGCGATCTCTGGACTTCTCATAGAGACTTCTTGAATCCATGAGGAAAGAAAGCAAGAAAATAGAAATAAATTCTAATAAATTTAAAATTTAATTGATTGATTAATGAAATAAACGAGTTCACAACCCTTTAAATAGGGATACCAAGCAATGGAAGAGAAATCAGAAGCAAACTATAGTAAGTGTACTATGTGGCTTAACCACATTATTCTCCTAATTATTCTAAGCACTTTTTATGATGGACACAACTCCTAAAGCCCAATGGATGAAGAGTTATGATCAAACTAAAACTTATTATTTATAGTAAAACGGAACGAAACATGAAATTTGGCCGTCGACATAATGGAATCTCACAAATTTGGCGTGGGCAACCCAGCATAGTCAGGTTGGTTGGCTGAAGTAGCTCATCCTATCCCAAAATCATATATGGTACGTCGAGTAATTCATTTCAATTTGCGAGATATACCTGTTTTAAGGTTATGACAGTCTTGATGACTTCTGCCTCCTCTGATCGGGCCTTCTCTGTTCCATCGTGGACATGAAAGTGTCCGCGACCCGCTCTACATCATTGTTGAATTTTTTTTGTGCAAGAGTAGTTTTGGGTCAATCTAATATTTGTGTTTTCATTCGTCCTCATCAGTGCAACTTTATTGAACAGTTGGATGAAATATATATATCAACGTGGCCCTAAGAAGATTTCAATTGCGGACGTCATTATTCCCACTATGGTGCGGCCCACTTGAGTGACATATATCACCTGTGGCCCTCACAGAACTCAGTCGACAATCCACTCTCGATTTGCCCGGGAAAAGCAACACTGACCGTTCACATCAGTCCATATATAGAATGGCTACGATATTCCAAAACCTGACATTCTGGGCTCATGCCCGACAAGGACCTCCGTGATGTAGGTTTGAAGACATGAAACCAATACATGCATGCAAGGAATCAATGAAGATAGAATGACAGTAGTTGAAACATTCACATGGCAATTGAAGTTTTATCTCGGATTGAACTGATAAACCATAAGATGGCATTCAACGGTATGCATTTCTTTCCTACTTTTCCTTTTCGTGGGGCCCTCTTCGACGTTTGGATCCACCTATTGTCTCATTTCCAAAGCTGGCAAAATGAATGGACAGGATATATTTGTGATCACTTGGCCTACCTTAGCTGATGGAACTTTCCACGAAAGCGCGATCGCCTCATCCTCTGACAGTCCTCAACACGTGTACGTGACCCACGGGGACGTGGATTTCCTGCGAAAGGCTTTTGTATGAAGTTCCTGTGCAGAGAACCCAGGTGGGGCCCATAGTGATGTTTATTGAGAAATCTTCCCCGTCCATCCGTTTTGTGAGTTCATTTTATGCTCCAGTGGGTTGAAAATGTGATAATTGAAAGTCCATAGTTGAAATATTCATGGGCTCAGAAGTTTTGAATCATGCTAATATTTATGTTTTCAGTTCATCCCAATAGGAATGACATTATTAACGGTATGGATGACATATAAACATCACTGTCGAACCCAAATAGGTTTCTTATCCACATTTTCCTTTATAATGCCCCACTTGAGCTTTGGATTAGCTTAATTTTTAATATTATGTCCTGAAATGAACTCACAAAACAGATGGACGAAGAGAGTTCCTCACAAACATCACAGTGGGTCCCACCTCGGTTCCCAGTGCTGGAACTTCGTGGGAAAGGCTTATGCAGGAAATCCGCGTGCGACCCGCCGTCTGTCGATTGCGATTTTTTCGCGCCTCGTGGTGTACGTTCGGCTCCAGAGTCTTTTATGCAGCAGAAAAAACAAAAACTTTAATAGTCTGGCAGAGTGGACGGAAGATACGCAGCCATAGGTATTGCATACGTGGCATACAAATATACTATCCAAATTATGAGTTCCGCTACGAATGACTATGAACCACAGGTATTAGACGGTTTATATGAAATAAAAAAATAAAAAATCCAACGGTTATATTATTATTATCTTTTCTTTTTTTTTTTCTTTTCTGTTAGCTTGTGAGTACACAACAGTGTCAATTGACACTTCAGTGTTGGCCACCCCTACTGGGGATCAATAACAAGACCTCAGTGTTGAAACGAGGTATCTTTCACTCAGTCTACCGCTTGTGTTAAGGATCAGGGTGCCCATAATTCAGAGGTAAAAATTGCCTACCAATCTAATTTTGGGACTATCATTTGAAGGCCGTAGGTTACCCCATTAGTCGTTTTAATTAAAGTTCTATTTGCCACGTATGAAGTATCTTAATACCTGTGTATCAAGCGTCATGTGCTGCCAGAGTATAAAAACTCCCCCTGGAGTCTATTCGGCCAACAATTGCATGGAAGGTGCAGGGACAGAAAAAGCTGGCTTTGGCAGGCTCTACCGACTACGGCGGACGCGATTTCACGCAAAGGCATTTTTTAGAAAGCTCTGGGGAATTTAGGTGGTCCCACTCTGATATTTGTGATTCACTCCAATCCATTTTTGTGAGCTCATTTTAGAACATGGCCAAAAATAGCATGATCTAATACTTCGTTGGGCTGAAAATGTGAAGATTAAATGTCCACAATTGAAATATTCATAACGATACAGAAGTTTTGAATCAGGTTAATATTTTTATTTTCAATTCATCCATATAGCAGTAATATAATATTTTTATTTTCAATTCATACCTAAAGTAGTGATATTTTGAACGGTTTTAATGGCATGTAAACATCATTGTCGAACCCATGGAGGTTTCATAGGTAGTAGCTTCCCTACTCACCTTTTCCCATGGATGGATAGTGTGAATTTCTCACGAAAAATCACGGTGACCCGCTTAAGTTTTCATGGGAAAGGCTTTAACAGTAAATCAGTGTCCGACTACGACGGAAGAATATCTTTTAGCAGTAGTCCACTGATTTTTATCCAACGGTTGATTTTTAATCACTTCGTGATGTGACCCATCACCCAGGAGACTGTGTGAGCCATGCGTACATGGTATCGGTTGCTGGGTGGAAGTCCATGGAAGGCCCGTTGTGGACACATGGAGAGATGGAGTGATGATCGAAGCCGTAAACCCTCTGGCTAAAATTTAGAATGGCCTAAATTACATGAAGAGGATGCTGATCAGCCATTGATTTGTGTACCTTAAATGTGAATGAATGAATATTTTCTTTTCGTACACGTGTATCAATGGTTACAATCATCCGTTCTGTATAAGTTTCTCAGCGTTGTATTGGATAACGTGCAGAAAAATGGACGGATCCGATCATCTCAATATCTCCACATGATGAATAGTGGTCTCGAGTCGCAGACATAATTTTTATATTTTCGTCAGCGTCTGCGTATCAAATAATTTTTATATTTTCGTCAGCGTCAGCGTCAGCGTCAGCGTCTGCGTATCAAGCGCTCGAGTATCAAGCGCTTGCGTATGCGCATGCGTATCAAGCGTATCAAGCGCTCGAGTATCAAATAATTTTTATATTTTCGTCAGCGTCAGCGTATCAAGCGCTCGAGTATCAAATAATTCCCTTTCTTTCTTGCGGATCAAGATTCAGTGCAACGGTCATAATTTTTTCTTCACGGATGTTGTCACGGGAGTTAAGTGAAGTGTAAAAATGAAGTGGCACAGCACATGAAGATCGCAGTATCTCGACTGTCCAATATAATTGCTCAGTTCTATAATGAGAAGTACGGCAAAAATGGGTGTTGTCCCAATATCCAGTGGACCACGCCAAATGATTCGGGACCACATTAAATCACTTTCACCGTTTCACGTGTAGTTGGTGCACATATCCAGTAGATCACACCAAATGATAGTGGTTGGAGATAAGAATCAAATTCAAGGTCAAACAGTCCTAGATATACAGGTGACCATGCCAAATGTTACCCATGTGATCAAATCAACCATCATACAGAAACAGTTCAAAATATGTATTCTTTAATCAAGTACAAAATCATTAGTACCTAAAATTTAAAAATAATATATAATGCAAAGAAAAGAACCAATATGGCAATCAAAAGTCCACAAAATCTCTCTCCAAAACACGGGGCAAGATCATCAATCGACGTGGCCCTAGAAAGCATAGCTCGGGTCGTCTATTGGATAAATGAAGTTGATGAATGATGGATGTCAACCTTGTCAGAATATACGGCAATATATCCTGCATGAGATCCTCGTCCAAGTCCTAACGATGCACTGGTGTTACCGAAGTCATTGTCCCAGCATGCAGCAGGTTCCTTCTAGTTCCTAAAAGCTTGATGTCTGCTTCCGTTGTATTCATCGACTTCCAATCTAGCATAATCCGATGACAAATATATGCCCGGCTGACGTCCCACCAGTACAACGAAATACTTTTCTTTTGCCATCTACATTGACATGTCCATTATTGACATGAGATTCATGTATTTGAATAGGATTGCGTTTAAAAATTATGCATAAATGTCCAACTGAGAAAAGAAAAATAGTGTCTGTTATCAAATGTATTAAAAAAGTTGTGAGTACATGCTATTTCTCCAAACAAAGTGTGTGGTCCTATTTGTCTTAATGTGCATACAACAAACATATGATTACATCTATTAAAGAGTTTAAATAGGAATAAGAGGGATTCCAAGGAGAGATTTCGCAATCCCTCTATATCGTCCTGAACGCTCGATGGAATTGGACATCTGCTATCCATCACCGTCCAAACAGAGTTGAAATAGGGATAGGAGGTATTTTACAATACTATCCCTCCTAATCCTTCCAAATTCTGCTGGCCAAACATAGGGTGGGCCACGGCCCAAAACCAGACCAACCAAAGATTGTTTGTAGATCACTTTCCAACCACTAAGATGGTTTGATGGTAACTTTTATTGATGGAGAATATTAATACAGTGGGCCTCACCAACGAAGGGTTTCGAGTAAACGTGCTTGTTCATATATCCAATATAGCTAGTCCGATCAACACAAGATCCCGAATACGGGAGTGAGCCATCTCTCTGCAGTAGATGTGGAAGGGTAACTTATCATTTGGGACCGTTCATCAACTTACTATACACATGGTTCGAATAACAGGAGCCATCGAATCAGTGGACACCAGAAAACCAGAAAACTATTAGAAACAAAATCCACATCGGCCCTATAGCATACTGATAAACTCTATAGGGCCCACAGTGATGTATGCGTCTTATCCACTGTTCACTCCCCAAGTATAGGGTTGTGATGTAGTAATAACTCGGTAAGACCGAGGTCGAATCCCAAGGGACTGTAACTTGTACGTTATCTGAAACTAAGTAGAAATAGAACTAGAATGAGATGAAATCTAAATCGATTGTAATTTGAAGAATAATGATGAAATATTAATCTAAAACTTAGGAAAAATTTAGGAGAAGGGAAACTAGGGATTCAGAGGATCCACTTGTAGAGATCAGGGAGATCTTATGCCTGTATTATAAATCAGGAAAATTAACTGAACTGCCATTGATATAGATTTCAAGAGATGAGAGGTATATGAATTAGGATGGATTCCATCACCAAACCATGCCCAGGAGACAAAGCAAACAACAGAATTAAACTAATTACCAACCAATCAATGTATGAAGGTTAGGAAGGGTACCGACATCCAACCATGCCCAGGAGACGATGGTGAACAACAGGGCTTCCTGACGTCATAAACATAAAGAGGAAAAGAACATGCTCAAAGCCATTGCAGACCTATTGTAATTTCAGTCACAACAGACCATTAAAGACTGAAAACATTCCCTTAATTAAACCCAAATCAACATCGAATTCAATCTTAAACAAAGGCACAAGCAAGGAGGCCTCCCATCACGCTACAAGCTTCACCTCTTAGCCCTAGCTAAGAGGTTTAGCCACACATGGATGGGCTAATCATCTTTGAAAGAAAAAATACCTGAAGAGAAACAAAAACAAATAAAAAGAAAAAGAAAAGAAAAACTCTCTCGTTGAGAGAAACTTTCCAGCCGTAAAAAAAACTTCCAGCCGATGATGATCTCTCCTCTCTCTCTCTCTCTTTTATAACAACAAGAAGGGATTCTCGAAGGAACGGTCATCATACTGAGTCCTCTTTAAAAACGCTTTCTCGATAATTACGCAATGGCCAAGCATGTGGCCTCTGCGTATTCATTCCGCAGTGACGACGGTGGGCCCCAATTCACTACCTAATTGAAAGATCCACTCCAGCCATTGTCTGGCCCTCAAAAATTCGACCACAGAAAAGTGGCTTTGATTTCCTGTTGAAGATGTTTTTGCACTCCTCAAAACGGAAACCGAACGTGCGTAAGGAATTCACACCGACACATCAGCCTGCACTCCATTCTTCCCTCGCTTTCTGTCAAAAGGGAAAACGTCCCATGGAACGTTTTTGAAATACCTTCATGGTGGACGGTTCAGATCTTTGGTCAGATCAACGGTGGTGGCCCACCTGGATCAACCGTAGGTCACACGCAAACAGAGCCTGCGTAACCGTGTGCTGATGAATGGTGGGGTTCAGGATCAACGGAAATCCTAAAATCCACTCCGTTCACCGGAATAAGGACGGAAAACCGGTCGAAAATGATCAGTTTTCTTCTGTTTTAGGTGTGTTCTACCAGGATCTTCATTCCACCGTCCATCGTCCGTTTTAATGGCTAAACTCGAATATCCGTTGTCTTTTGGGATTCCGCCACCTAGGCGATGATCACGCCTATACTCTGGAGTGAATGGACGGGTTGGATTGTTCATATGAGCAATGGGTGGGGCCCACTACTTGAAAACGGATGGACAGCGTCCGTTCGCTGCGCGTTGGCGAGAAGAAGACGGGTCAGCCCGGCTTTGACCGGGCTGACCGTCCGGTGCGGCGCGGGTCACTCTAACCCCATGTACATGCGTTGTACATACGGGGTCCACCGTGATGTTTGTGAGAAATCCATTCCGTCTATTCATTTCCTCAGCTCATTTAAGGGGTCGAACCCAATTTCGAAGCATATCCAGAGACCAGGTGGGCCCCAGTTTAACGTTTTATAAGCTGATTTGATCGTTAGGCCACTTCCAGGGGGATCTGACGGCTGAAATTTGACGTGTACGGTTAATATAGGGCGTTCAGGCCACGTATGAAGTCTCGTGTTAATCGGATGGCGGGAACCCCGTGATCTTGCATTCTGGACCAATTTCGGGCCACTTGAGCTTCAGTTTCTTGATTTTTCTCGGGTCTCTGGCATATAAATTTGTCAATCTTGGTCCCCTCGGGTCCGTCCCTTGGTCTGGTGAATTCTGAGTGTCAAATCCACACTTTTAGTGTTAATTTTCAGTTAACGCTCCTCATTGCATCCTGCAACAAAACACAATTAAAATACTCTGTTAAACATTATTGTGTATGTAAAATCTGGCAGTAACTAGGGTCTGATATGCAATATTTGACCCTCAACACAACCCCCAACCAGCATTTTGCTAGTCCCGAGCAAAATATGCGAAAATTAAGTTGAAAATTACGAGACAATTCTTATGAAGCCGAGTGATATTTTGAAAAACAATCCAGATATGAAAAATCTTAAGATTCATGAATGGTGATTATCAATTTCTCCTGGCCTCTCATGCACGGTGAATTTCATAATCAAGTTCAAATATTAATCCATAAACTAGAATAATAAACATTGAGTTCCATGGGTGTATAGTGAAATCTCTACTATCATCATTAAGAGATCAAATTGTCGATTTCATGATATCATTAGTAATCAATCGAAAAATTCATAACAACCATCACCTATACCAATACTTTGCCTCACAGATCATTCTTTCATTTTCTAGTTTTTCTTTTCTTTTTTTTTTTTTTTTTTTTTTTTTTTTTTTAAAATAAAAACCATGGGAATCAAATTTTCACTTATAGGGAGCAAACCTATGGTGAAAATAATCGCCCAACTCTGTCTAACTGTTAATCATAGAAAATCAAATCCACACCTATAGGGAGCAAACCTATGGTGCAACTCCTTTTTATACCCTGATGGACAAATCTTTTAGGCTGGTTTCTTTCATGCTCAGTGATTACCAAATTAATCATTCAATATCAAACTGAAATCTCAATGTGTAAGTGGGATGTGGTATGTGAAATCATGACTCAATCAATGTTTACAACTTCTAATCATGGATTAACAATTCAAACTTAACTGTGAAATCTACAGATAATTGAATCCAAAAGTCATGAATTACCAACATTACGTATCTTAAAATTAAAAATCCAAGATGTCTGTCAAAATCACTTCAAATTCACACTTCAAATTCACAAGAATTTCCAGAAAAAAAAATTTAAAAATTTTCACAATTTTTGCGCAAGACCAAGAAAACACTGATTAGGTTACCTAATCTCCCACCCCCAACCGAAAATCTACATTGTCCTCAATGTAAAAGATATGAGCATGGAATGGGACAACGAAAAGTAAATATGAAGTGATGGGAAGATAGTACCTGGATGATGAATCGAGAGAGATTTTCCAAGAGATCGCAGCATGGAATCCAGTCAGCACGAGAGAGAAAGCAGAACAAAACAAAAACAAAACAACAAAAAAAAAAAAAAAAAAAAAAAAAAATCCTACCTATACCACTTTCGCAGGTGCTCTCGATTGCATTTAGCGTATGCAACAAGCCTTTAAACCCCTAGGTTACCCCTAGTGGACGAGTTGTAGTCTCGTGAGGGTTTGCAGTAATGTTACCCACAAACATTGAACTCACTACTCATGCTGCAAGGTTCATCTTCTGGCCAGTATCTTGATAAGTTCCTCAGTAAGTTCCTCAACAAGATCATCCAAAAGCCCTTTTTGCAAAAGGCTTGGGTGCCCTGGAGCATGACTTTCCAGAGAGACTTATGTACCTCATAAGAAATTGTCCATTGCATTGCTTGAGGTAACCGAGTATGTACGATTCACCTGTGACATAAGAAGTTTCAACGTTAGTATCCCATGGTGAATCAGAGACTACAAGTAGATAAAGTTTAGAAAACTTCGCAAAAAGTGATGTAGCCTCAACACATTTCGAAGTGTCAATCTTCGGTTCAATTTTCACTCCTCCTCCTTTAATGGTAGACGATTAGGATCGTGGAAGAAGGGGCTTCAAAATAAGGGTTCTCTCGGTCAGTGATAACTACCGAGATGTTGTCTTGCAAGGCATCCACTTTGTCTTTTGACATGGGATCGTTTGACTTTGAAAAGTAGTGTGCCCAGCAATTATCAAAAGAGTCGGAAATTTCAGCTGAGAGTGACTTATTTTCCTCATGGAAATCAGAATGAGATGCTCAAGGACTCCTCGCCCTTAAAAGTATATGAAGATATGTTCTCTTGCTCCACCGCACAAACATATTGAAGATCAATAGGGAAGCATCGATGGGATCACTTTGTTCATTGAAACTACTCAATCGAGGCGTTGAACCGTCGACGTGTACAAATTTCGATGATGGTCTTAATTGAGTGGTTTCAAATTCTAGAGTCGTAGCGAGCACTCGTCCTTCTCCCGAATCACATTATCATTCAATTCAAGAGAGTGGTCCAAACATGTCTCACGAAGTTGGAAGGGTCGGTTTTAATGAGCTCATCTTCCACTTTTAAATCGATATCTTAGGTGAGTGGAGTAGCTCAATATGACCGATCACTTCGTGTGCTTCTTGAGCATTGACCCTGGACCATACTTGAGATTGATTCCAGTGGGAATTTGGGTTGTGCTCTCATGAATCTCATCCCAATACTTCTCGCTTCCAATTCAAGGCAAGACACACTTGAGATGGGGTCGCTTTCCTTACATTTCTAAATTCGGTTGAGGTTCGAATAAACTAACCTCAACCTCATCATTGAGATCCTGTGTATCATGTAAGGAAAGTGTGTCATCATCACTGTATTTGAAAGACACCCATGTATCTCCATCATTCTTTTGAACAGTCATCGAGATCGGCTCATTGGGAAATTGAACCACGTGCTCGTTAATGGAATCCAACTCCTCATTCCAAATTCCAGATTTCGTCAAAAGCGAGTGAGGATCACTTTCCTCGCATTGTATTTCTCGGATTGGATTGTAGTTGGGATGAGTGAGCTTCTCTATCCTCTCGAGGCGCGAGTTGAGTGCTTCCATTGCTTTTCTAATTTCCACAAGACACTCCATGGTATACTTGAATTTCATCTTCTTGGATCGTTTCTTCGTAGGTTCTCAACGGTAGGGTATCCAAGAGAATAATCATTACATGTTGTTGGTTCATCTTCCCGCTTTGATGGTTCCACCGGTTATAGTCATACGGGTCATCGGTCGGGAGTTGATACGCGCTTATCATTCCAATAATCACGTATTGTTTCCTTAACTCGTGGAATGCAATTATTTTCCCGTAGATAATCACCGAAGGACTTCTTAATCGGTGGAGCATCATGTTTTGATTGGTTGAAGTAATTTTCGTAAAATATTTGAGGCATAGGTCAGTGCTTTCCCATTATTATCATCATACATCAAAAATTTTTCCCAAGATTCCTTAGCTATCTCAAAGATATATACGATCCAACTCTTGCATAGTAAAACCCAAATTCTGAATCTACTCTAGAAAAATAAAAAGAAAAGATCCTACAACAAGATGGAAAGTATGAGGGGAAGAAGTTAGAAAGAAGTTACCAGTTAAAGATTCCTAAGTAAAAAAAAACTCAAAAACAAAACAAAACAAGTTAGTTCAAAATAAAAGAAATTTCTAGAGCAAATCAAATCTAAAGAGTTAGAAATCTAGCAAATCGAAAGAGTTTACCAAATTAGAAGTTCTGTCTTAACAACCTACAGAATAAGAAATATGTTAGTTTTATGAAAAATAGAAAATAAAATTAAAAATTTAAAATTAGTAAAATCCTAATCTTAAACTAACTCTAAAACTAATTAATTTCAGAAAATCGTAATCGGTCAACACTTTCAAGAACGGCGCCAAAACTTGTTCACTCCCCAAGTATAGGGTTGTGATGTAGTAATAACTCCGGTAAGACCGAGGTCGAATCCCAAGGGACCGTAAACAGACGTTATCTCGAAACTAAGTAGAAATAGAACTAGAATGAGATGAAATCTAAATCGATTGTAATTTGAAGAATAATGATGAAATATTAATCTAAAACTTAGGAAAAATTTAGAGAAGGAAACTAGGGATTCAGAGGATCCACTTGTAGAGATCAGGGAGATCTTATGCCTGTATTATAAATCAGGAAAATTAACTGAACTGCCATTGATATAGATTTCAAGAGATGAGAGGTATATGAATTAGGATGGATTCCATCACCAAACCATGCCCAGGAGACAAAGCAAACAACAGAATTAAACTAATTACCAACCAATCAATGTATGAAGGTTAGGAAGGGTACCGACATCCAACCATGCCCAGGAGACGATGGTGAACAACAGGGCTTCCTGACGTCATAAACATAAAGAGGAAAAGAACATGCTCAAAGCCATTGCAGACCTATTGTAATTTCAGTCACAACAGACCATTAAAGACTGAAAACATTCCCTTAATTAAACCCAAATCAACATCGAATTCAATCTTAAACAAAGGCACAAGCAAGGAGGCCTCCCATCACGCTACAAGCTTCACCTCTTAGCCCTAGCTAAGAGGTTTAGCCACACATGGATGGGCTAATCATCTTTGAAAGAAAAAATACCTGAAGAGAAACAAAAACAAATAAAAAGAAAAAGAAAAGAAAAACTCTCTCGTTGAGAGAAACTTTCCAGCCGTAAAAAAAACTTCCAGCCGATGATGATCTCTCCTCTCTCTCTCTCTCTTTTATAACAACAAGAAGGGATTCTCGAAGGAACGGTCTGCGCTGGAGTCCTCTTTAAAAACTGCTTTCTCTGATAATTACGCAGCCAGCTCGCAACAGGGCCTGCGTATTCATTCCGCAGTGACGACGGTGGGCCCCAATTCACTACCTAATTGAAAGATCCACTCCAGCCATTGTCTGGCCCTCAAAAATTCGACCACAGAAAAGTGGCTTTGATTTCCTGTTGAAGATGTTTTTGCACTCCTCAAAACGGAAACCGAACGTGCGTAAGGAATTCACACCGACACATCAGCCTGCACTCCATTCTTCCCTCGCTTTCTGTCAAAAGGGAAAACGTCCCATGGAACGTTTTTGAAATACCTTCATGGTGGACGGTTCAGATCTTTGGTCAGATCAACGGTGGTGGCCCACCTGGATCAACCGTAGGTCACACGCAAACAGAGCCTGCGTAACCGTGTGCTGATGAATGGTGGGGTTCAGGATCAACGGAAATCCTAAAATCCACTCCGTTCACCGGAATAAGGACGGAAAACCGGTCGAAAATGATCAGTTTTCTTCTGTTTTAGGTGTGTTCTACCAGGATCTTCATTCCACCGTCCATCGTCCGTTTTAATGGCTAAACTCGAATATCCGTTGTCTTTTGGGATTCCGCCACCTAGGCGATGATCACGCCTATACTCTGGAGTGAATGGACGGGTTGGATTGTTCATATGAGCAATGGGTGGGGCCCACTACTTGAAAACGGATGGACAGCGTCCGTTCGCTGCGCGTTGGCGAGAAGAAGACGGGTCAGCCCGGCTTTGACCGGGCTGACCGTCCGGTGCGGCGCGGGTCACTCTAACCCCATGTACATGCGTTGTACATACGGGGTCCACCGTGATGTTTGTGAGAAATCCATTCCGTCTATTCATTTCCTCAGCTCATTTAAGGGGTCGAACCCAATTTCGAAGCATATCCAGAGACCAGGTGGGCCCCAGTTTAACGTTTTATAAGCTGATTTGATCGTTAGGCCACTTCCAGGGGGATCTGACGGCTGAAATTTGACGTGTACGGTTAATATAGGGCGTTCAGGCCACGTATGAAGTCTCGTGTTAATCGGATGGCGGGAACCCCGTGATCTTGCATTCTGGACCAATTTCGGGCCACTTGAGCTTCAGTTTCTTGATTTTTCTCGGGTCTCTGGCATATAAATTTGTCAATCTTGGTCCCCTCGGGTCCGTCCCTTGGTCTGGTGAATTCTGAGTGTCAAATCCACACTTTTAGTGTTAATTTTCAGTTAACGCTCCTCATTGCATCCTGCAACAAAACACAATTAAAATACTCTGTTAAACATTATTGTGTATGTAAAATCTGGCAGTAACTAGGGTCTGATATGCAATATTTGACCCTCAACATCCACGGCGTCCATATGTTTTACCAGCTCAATTTACTGCATGAACCCAAAATTAAAACATACCCAAAGCTCAGGTGGACCACACCGCAAGAAAATGTGTGAATGGAAACATTGAAAACTTCTTGAGTGTCATGAATTTTTAATTATGCTAATATGTGTTTTCCTATCATCCATGTCCGTGTGACCTTATGAACGGTTTGGATGATAAATAAATATCACTGTGAGCTGTAGGAAGGTTTCAACGATGGACATCATTATCAACACCATTTCCTTTGATGTGGTCCACTTGAGTTTTGGATATACTTCAATTTTGGGCTCATGCCATAAAATGATCTGGAAAGATGGATGGATGGCGCGGATAAGAAAAATACATCCACGGTGGAACCCACAAGTTTACTCAGTACCATAGTTGCTCAATACACAATCCGCTCCATCCAAAATGATGGAGATTGAAAATAAGGCGGGCCAACCCATAAGAAACAGCAGGTATTGAACACTGGGGTTCTCAGAAATCTTGAATCGGGATGATGTGTGTGTTTTCCCGTCATCCCGATGCGACTCACTTTATTAACGAGTTGGATAGCATATAAACACCATGGAGGGCCCCAATATTGTTTCAACGGTGGACGTTCAATTCCACTGTTTTTCATGGCAGGCTCACAGAGTTTTGTGCTGGACGGGCTAGTCGCTTGACCTAATTGATGGGTTTTTTTTTTGACCCGTTGTCCTTTTGCAACTGGGATGCGCAAAGTCCTTTCGCAACTAGGATGCGCAAGTCCTTTCGCAACTAGGATGCGCAAGTCCTTTCGCAACTAGGATGCAGAAAGGAGTTTCCTAAAACTATAAAAAGGGGTCCCTAGGATTTTTCTATGGATATTGTGTTGATAAGAAAAATACAAGAGGGCTATCAAAGGTGAGAGAGAGGGAGAAAAAGAGAGAGGAAGCTTATAGAAGGGAGGTTCTGCTCGAGGAGGTTTTTCTACTTTGCAATTTATATCTCAGCGCTTCTATGTCCTCATAATCGGTTAGATCTCTTCGTTTTCTCTATTTCTCTTATTGTTCATCCACTCCTGCGTGAGTGAAGAAGGTTGTAAACGTTCTACTTCATAGTGGATTGTTGATCTGGACGAGGTCCCGTGGTTTTTACCTCTTTGAAGGTTTTCCACGTAAAAATCTCTTGTGTGGTGTGTGATTGATGCATTGATTATTTTCATTGCTTTATTATCCATAATTCTGGTTTGTTCTAGAGGGCTAGATCCTAAGGTTTTGTGCAAGGCCCCCAACAAAGTGGTATCAAAGCTAAGTTCATTGAACGGGTAGGATCGGTTTTGAATTATGGAAGGTGGCTCAAGGATGATCAGCCTCAATGGTTCTAACTGGACCATATGGAAGGCTAAGATGGAGGACTTGCTTTATCAAGGACCTATATTCTCCAATCTCGGGCATATCAAAGAAAATCCAAGGATATGACCGATGATGATTGGAAGAAGATGGACCGAAAGGCGGTGGGGTTTATTAGACAATGGTTGGATGATTCTGTTCCACCATGTGTCTACTGGAAACCTCACCGCAAGCTATGGCTAAAATTACAAGGGTCAGATGAGAGGAAGACAGCCGGTAATAAGATATTTCTGATAAGGCGACTTGTAAATCTCAAGTTCAAGGATGGTGGTTCTGTGGCCGAGCATATGAATGAGGTCAGTAATATAGTGAACCAACTCACCTCTATGAAGATGGTCCTGGATGATGAATTGCAGGGTTTTTACTATTGCTTAGTTCATTGCACGACAAGCTTGGGAGACATTGGTGGTGTCTCTAAGTAACTCCGCGCCAGACGGAAAGATATCCATGGAACAGGTAACCAGTTGTCTCTTCAATGAGGAGACAAGGAGGAAGTCTCAGGGGTCTACTCAGCAAGAGGCTCTTGTGACGCAGGAACGGGGGAGAGGAAAGAACAGGAAGGGCGGAAAGGCCCGAGATAAATCAAGAGGCAAGTCGAGTAACAGAAAAGAGGTTGAATGCTGGAACTGTGGCAAGAAGGGCCACTACAAGCATGAATGTCGTGGTAAGAAAAATGACAAGAAAGGAAAAGGGAAGGAAGATGAATCAGATTCCACTGCGGTCGCTTCAGATGGCGACATGGTAGTTATTCTTTCTACAGATCACGATGTATGTCTCACAGCTACGAGTCAGGGCACCGACTGGGTGATAGACTCGGGAGCTTCTTTTCATGCGACTCCACACAGGACTCCTTCACAAGCTACAAGTCGTGACTATGGGACTGTGAAGATGGGAAATTCGCGTATCAAAGATCGTGGGAGTTGGTGATATTTGTGTGAAAACCGATGTGGGCCGCACATTGGTTCTCGTGGATGTGAGACATATCCCGCACCTTCGCCTCAACTTGATGTCGACGGGAAGGTTGGATGATGATGGCTATGAAAGCCGGTTGTCGATGGGCGATGGAAGCTCATCAAGGGTTCATTGATCGTGGCTAGAGGAAAGAAGTGTTGCACCCTTTACAAGGCAAGTGTCGATGTGTGCAAGGGTGGGTTGAACGCAATGAAGATTCACTATTGACATGTGGCACAGCGTCTAGGCCACATGAGTGAAAAAGGGCTTCACTACTAGCGAGGAAGCAGCTCCTTCCGACGTGACAGTATGCCTCTCAAAACCCGTCTTGATTGTTTATCGTGGAAACAAAGATAGAGTTTCATTCATTAAACCGCTTCTCATGTTAATAAAGTGCATGCATTAGATTTGGTTTATTCTGATGTTTGTGGTCCTATGAGGACAAAAACCTTGGGTGGGGCATTGTATTTTGTCACTTTTATAGATGATGCATCTAGAGGGTTTGGGTTTATGCTTTGAAATCCAAGGACGAGGTCTTTGGTGTGTTTAAGTTGTTTCATGCTATGGTCGAGAGAGAGACAGTAGACCATTAAAGTGCATCCGCACCGACAATGGTGGTGAATACATTGGCGACTTTCACGAGTACCGCAAGTCCTGTGGTATACGGCATGAACAGACGGCTCCCAAGACCCCCAAAGATAATGGTGTAGGCCGAGCGAATGAATCGCACCATTGTTGAGAGAATCGATGTATGTTATCCCATGCGAAGTTGCCCAAGACGTTCGGGGAGAAGCAATGCATGGCGGTGTATTTGATAAACAGTGTCTCCATCGCCCCGTTGAATGGAGAAGTACCGAGAAGGTGTGGACTGGACAGATCCATCGTACAATCATCTCGTGGTGTTTGGATGCAGACATCCGTTCACGTACCAAAGGACGAGAGGTCCAAGCTCGATATGAAGATCGGCAAGTGTGTGTGTTCTTAGGGTACGGTGATGAAAAATTCGGTTACGTGTTATGGGATCCGACCGAGAAGAAGCTCGTCAGAGCGAGAGATGTGGTTTTCTTTGAAGATCAGTGTATCGAAGACATTGGTAAGCTAGAGAAGAACCAGCCTAGTTCAGGTGAGCTAGAGGACATGGATCCGATTACTCCTCCCGTGGTGCCTGATGACGGGGAGTACACAAGGTGCAGAGAACGAGGAGTTCCTTCAAGATGGACCGGGGAGCAAATTTCACTTGATCCACCCTGTTGAGCCACAGTGAGGAGGTCATCTAGGGACGGAGCATGTGCCGTCCAAGAGGTACTCGTCGCATGAGTACATTATGCTAACCGATGGGGAGAGCCAGAAGATTATTCTGAGGCCCTAGCCGACGAGCATAAGGGGGAGTGGTTGAAAGCTATGCAAGAGGAGATGGAATCCTCAGCATAAGAACCACACCTATGATATGGTGAAACCGCCTAAGGGCAAGAAAGCTCGAGCAACAAGTGGGTGTTCGTAAAGAAGATTGAGCGAAGAATTCACGGACGAGGTTCAAGGCCGGACTTGTGGTGAAAGGGTTTGGTCGGAGAAAGGCATAGACTTCGAGGAGATATTCTCACCGGTGGTGAAGATGACATCCATACGGGTGTTGCTTGGGTTGGCGGCTAGCATGGATCCTGGAGATAGAGCGCTTAGATGTTAAACCGCCTTTCTCCATGGTGACGGAAGAAGAGATCTACATGCACCAACCCGAGGGTTCGAAGTCAAGGGCAAGGAACATATGGTGTGTAGGCCGAGGAAGAGCTTGTATGGACTGAAACAAGCTCCACTAAGCAATGGTACAAGAAGTTCGATTCGTTCATGTTACAAACATGGGTATGACAGAACGGAGTCGGACCATTGTGTGTTCACGCGCAAGTTCTCAGATGGTGATTTCTTAGTTCTGCTATTATACGTTGATGACATGCTCATCATGGGAAAAGACATCAAGAAGATTGACAGGCTGAAACAGGAGTTGGGCAAGTCTTTTGCGATGAAAGACTTGGGCCCGGCTAGACAGATCCTAGGAATGGAGATAATCCGTGATGAAGCAGCAGGAAGCTTTGGGTATCACAAGAGCGGTATATTGAAAAAGTCCTAGAGCGGTTCAATATGAATGCAGCAAAGCCGGTCAGTACTCCACTGGATGGTCACTTCAGATTGAGCGACAGACAGTGTCCCAAGACGAAGGCAGAGGTGGAAGAGATGCAGAAAATACCCTACGCGTCAGCTGTAGGAAGTTTGATGTATGCTATGGTGTGTACACGCCCAGACATAGCATATGCAGTTGGTGTTGTCAGCCGGTATCTTGCCAATCCTGGCAAAGAGCATTGGGCAGCGGTGAAATGGATACTACGGTATCTAAGAGGCTCATCCAGGTTGAGCCTATGCTATGGTGACGGTAAACCTGTGTTAGAGGGCTACACAGATGCAGATATGGCAGGTGACATAGACTCCAGGAAGTCTACATCGGGGTTCATGTTCACATTTGCGGGGGAGCGGCTTCTTGCGAGCAAGTTACGAGAAGGTCGTAGCATTGTCAACTACGAAGCCGAGTACATTGCATCACGAAGCATGTAAAGAGATGCTTTGGATGAAGAGGTTCCTACAGGAACTTAGCCTAAAGCAGGAGGAGCACGTGGTCTATTGCGATAGTCAGAGTGCTATACACTTGAGCAAGAATCCAAGTCAGCATTCCAAGTCGAAGCACATAGAGATTCGGTATCACCGGATCAGGGATACTTTGGAACAAAAGGTGTTACAGCTTGAGAAAGTCCACACGGACGATAATGGGTCAGACATGATGACCAAGGCTTTGCTCAAGGGCAAATTTGAGGTTTGTAGAAACCTGGCTGGCTTAAAGAATGTGAATCCCTCCTGGGTCAAAAAGGGGGAGATTTGATGGGTTTTTTTTTTGACCCGTTGTCCTTTTGCAACTCGGGATGCGCAAAGTCCTTTCAAAACTAGGATGCGCAAGTCCTTTCGCAACTAGGATGCGCAAGTCCTTTCGCAACTAGGATGCAGAAAGGAGTTTCCTAAAACTATAAAAAGGGGTCCCTAGGATTTTTCTATGGATATTGTGTTGATAAGAAAAATACAAGAGGGCTATCAAAGGTGAGAGAGAGGGAGAAAAAGAGAGAGGAAGCTTATAGAAGGGAGGTTCTGCTCGAGGAGGTTTTTCTACTTTGCAATTTATATCTCGGTAACTATGTCCTCATAATCGGTTAGATCTCTTCGTTTTCTCTATTTCTCTTATTGTTCATCCACTCCTGCGTGAGTGAAGAAGGTTGTAAACGTTCTACTTCATAGTGGATTGTTGATCTGGACGAGGTCCCGTGGTTTTTACCTCTTTGAAGGTTTTCCACGTAAAAATCTCTTGTGTGGTGTGTGATTGATGCATTGATTATTTTCATTGCTTTATTATCCATAATTCTGGTTTGTTCTGGAGGGCTAGATCCTAAGGTTTTGTGCAAGGCCCCCAACACTAATTGGCTTCCTTATCTAGCCGTACGAGCGTTCCCATGGACTTCGCAATTATGCATGAGTTTTATCCGCACCATCAATCCATTTTTCTTGCTTATTTTAGGGCATGAGTTCAAAAATAAGGTAGAACAAGATATCTAGTGGACCACACTGCAAGAAAATAGTATTGTTTTAACATAAACTACTAAAAACTTTCTAGGGCCCATTGTAATATTTATTTACCATTCAACATGTTAATAAGATTACACGGACTTGAATGGAATGAAAGGAAAACACATATATCATTTTGATTCAACTTTTAAATAGTTTTCAAAGGTAAGCATTTAATCTCCACAGTTTCATGTTACAGGGTCTATTTAAGATTTGGATCTACTTCATTTTTTAGCTTAGGTTTAAAGAGTTAAAAATAAAAATAAATAAATAAACAAATGAATGACTGACTTAGATAAAACATCATGTTACAGGGTCTATTTAAGATTTGGATCCGCTTCATTTTTTTTGCTTGTGTTTAAAAAGAGCTTAGAAAGGAAAGGAAAAAAAAAAAAAAATCTTAGATAAAACAATTACATCGTGGTGGGGCCCACCAGCTGGCTGGCGTTGTGTCCATAGCTAAACTGCTGGTCCCAAAGGCAAAACTGAAAATATGGTACGGAGACACGTCATTTGGCTGTGGCTCCGTCTCGACAAACATATCCGATACAACCACCCAAAACGTCTTATTGGGCAATTGCTCATTCATGATAAAAAGTCACCGTGGTTTTAGAGGGGTACGGCTTCAGTGGATCCTTTGACTGTGGGGCCCATTTGATGTATGTGTCATACATCCATGCTATCCATCGGTTTCTCCCCCACATTTAAGGGAACGTGCCAAAAAATGCAGCAGATACAAATCTTAGGCAGATCACGTCACAAGAAATATGTTGAATGAGCTAGATATAATTTACTTCCTTATCTCCTTGTACAAGCGATTGGATGGTGTTTGGTTAGTGACCCTAACACCAGCCAGTTAGCCGGTATCCAAGCTTTGTGAGCCCCACCATGATGTATGTATTTTATCCAAGATATCCATTCATTTTGCCAACTCAATTTAGGTCACGAGCATAATAATAAAGTATATAAAAATCTCCAAAAACAATGGTTTTTTATTTTTTTTTTACACGCGCACAAACACCCCTACACACTCACGCCAATAAGATTTCACCACATATGGATACTCGAACCCTTAACGGGGTGTTGAAACTCCTGAGACTTTATCACCTGATCAAGAGTAAGGATCCTCCAACACCCAAATCCCTAGCTCAACTGGCAGACTGAGTGGAGATACCTCGCTTCAACACTTGAGGTCTTGGTATCGATCCCTAATGGGGGGTGGCTAACATGGAGTGTGTACTAACAAGCTAACAAATTTTTTTTTTTTTTAATTTTAAAAAAATAATAATAATAAAAATTTAAAGAAAAAAAAAGAAAAAAAAAAAAGAGTAAGGATCCTCCAAAAGAACAATGTTGATTGAACGTCCATAGTTAGAAACTTCATTCAGGCTATAATGGTTATTTTCCATTCAATTTACCAATAAAATTATGTAGACTTACATGAAAGGAAAACACAAATATCAACTTATCCAAAACTTGTTGCGACTTAAAAAAGTTTTCAACAATAAGCATTTTTGAAATACCCAGTCTTTCCTTCTGTGAGCCCACTTAAGATTTAAATCTGCCTTATTTTTAGGCTCACGCTCAGAAGTGAGCTAGCATAATGGATGAACAGCTTAGATAAAACATACACACCATGGCGGAACTCATGTAGCTTTGACACTAGCTAGCTGGCTAGTCCTCGACTTGCTCCTCGGGTCACTGACCAAACTACGTCCAATCAAAAGGGCAAATCTGAAAATGTATAGTAGAGACATGTTACTTTGGCTTCTTCTTGATAAGCTAGTGGATGAACTGGTATAAGCTGCCAAAACTGAAAGCATCTTGTGGAGACACGTTTTACCTGGTTTTGGAGGGGCACTGCTCCGGTGGATCCCTGGACGTACGTGGGTGGGTGGATTCCTGACTGTGGGACCCATCTTGATGTATGTGTCCTCCATCCACGCTGCACATCTCAATTTAGGGCGTGAGCCAAATAATACAACATATCCCAATCTCAAGTGTACCACATCAGTAAATGTGCCATATGGGCTAGTTGCTGGATGTAATTAGGTTCCTTATCTTCCCGTACAAGCAATTCAAACATTATTTGGCTAGTGACCCAACTCCAGCTAACTAGCCAGTGTCAGCACTACGTGGGCCCCACCATAACATATGTATTTTATCCACATTATGCATCCATTTTGCCAGCTCATTTTAGGGCGTGAGCTCAAAAATAAGGTGGATCAAAATCTTATGCAGACCACGCCACCGAAAAGTAGTATAGTGCTCGTTATTATAAAATCTTCTTAAGGCTCACTGCAATATTTATTTGCCATCCAACTTATTGATAAGATGGCACATACTTGAATAAAGAAAACACAAATATTATATCCAAAACTTCTATAGCCTCCAAAATTTTTTAACAATAAGCACTCAAATCTCCTCCTTATCCTATTATGCGGCAACCTAAGGGCTTGTTTGGGAGCATGGATTTGGAGCCTCCTAGATTCGGAACCCTTGGGATTAGAAATCCCCTAGATTTGCAATCCTCCCGATGAGTTTGGCACCCTAGAGTGTGAATCAATTTTAATTCAAAAGTACTTATCCATGGTATATTTATAGGGGTTTGAATTTAATTACTAAATCAACTTTAATATCTCTAATTAGTAAGATATGTAATTTTTGGCACAATGGTTGTGATAAGCTTGCAAAATATATGCTTTGCCCAAAAATGATGAAATTCCACATTTCGGATGGACCACAAGCACAAGATCATGTTTGAGTGACTAACCAACGATTTTTAATCGTTAATTTACATGAACAATGTTTGAACGGTGCTGATCATCATTAGTGGGCCATGCACCCAATAAAATGATAGCATATAATGACACACATGTTACACCTGCAACTATTGAAATGATTCTAGGTGTAATCCAAGCTCCGACTGAGGATTACAAACCCCCTCAAAGAGGGGATTGAAAACCTCCGATTTGAAACCCCCTAATTACTTTATCCTGCCAAACAATAATGAGATTTGAAACCCCTTCAAATCCCCTCTAATCCACGTGCCAAACCAACCCTAATTTTTTAAGATACATCATTTTTTAGATCATGCCCCTGAAATGAGCTGGCGAAATGGATGAAAAATGTAGATAAAACAAGTACACGGTGGTGGAGCTCACGAAACTTTAACAACAGCTACTTGCTAATTAGTGCTGGGTCAATAGTCAAACTGCCTACAGTCTGAGGGGCAAAATTAAAAAAATATACTGTAGAGACACGTGTTACATGACTGGCTCGGAGAGTGTGGAGACATGACTTAATCGGCAGTGACGCATTCTCAATAAATATCATATGAAACAATCGTACAAATTTAAGCTTTGTTGCCCACCAAGAAGTTTTTACTAGCAATCACACTTGTTTTTGTGATGTCGTCCACTTTAATTTTGGATCTATTATTTATTATTTTCAGTCCTAACGTGGGCAGGATAAATTGGCCTAGGTGGATTTATTGCCGACAACCTGCTGAGCCCCACATAGCTTCTGATTGGATGGGGCCTCACATCCTCTAAAGTCACGTGTACATATCGACAAAATAAGAGAATTATCAGAGAGAAGGAAAGAATGGACCGTTCAAATTATCCAGGGACCGGTCCATGTGGTGCCACGTCAACGTTGGCCATCCACTTTGTCCTTCTATATCCGTACGGACATGAGAAGAGGGATAGTGGGCAGGTGACGTGCACAGGTCTCTCTCTCTCTCTCTCCTTGTTTTTTCTCCCTGCCACCTCACTCTTTTGTTTTGATTGGTTGAAAATTCATTCTTTTGAAAAAAAATCAAAATTCCTTCGATACTAACAGTTTTGCATTAATAAAATTTGGGTTTTGAGAAAATCCAAAATATATATATGAAAATTTTTAAATTGAATGGCACGTATGTCCTACACAATCCACACCATTCATGATTTATTATATTGTGTATGTGATGTGTTTGTGTTCAAATCTGGACAATGGGGCCTCACATCCTCTGGTTGGCTGGATTAATGTGTGGAGTTGGGAAAAAGGTGCGTGCGTAGGCCTTACAGCAGCTCTCACAATGCAAGTATATTGCTGCCCGCTTTTTAGAAAACTTGATCTAGTAATTTTATTCTCCTCGTCAAGGGCTTAGAACTAAGGCCCGTTTGGCCGGACGGATCCCATGGGATTAGGAGGGATGGGAAGGTAAAATCTTGGGATATGCCAAATGAGCCAAACAGAGCCAGTGAACTTGTCCCGGGACATAGCAAACCCATGGATCTTAAACCAATCCACTGACACCACCATCGTTGCCTTAAAATTCATCCCATCCCTCCTAATCCCATTCAATTGTGCCTGGGGGCATGTTTGAACGGACGGATTGGAAGGGATTGGAAGGTAAAATCCAGGGATATACATGCCAAACGTGTCAAACAGACTCACGGGATATAGTAATCCCATAGATCTTAAACCAATCCACCGACACTACCATCATTACCTTAAAATCCATCACATCCCTCCTAATCCCATGGGATCCGTCCAGCCAAACAGGTCTTAAATGATTACTTATTCAGAGAGTTTGAAACATAATACTAAGGTGGAACTAACAATTTTAGGGGGTCCAATGTCATTCCCCATTAATTTATTAATATTGCTAAAGACAAAATCTAAAAAATAAAAAACAAAAACAAAAAGACAGAAAAAGGGTCATTGATATTCTATGTTAGGTTGATTAGATTAGTTCAAATTCATAAAATAATGCACACATGATATAAGAGAGAGAGAATGAGAGAGGAAGGTTGAGTTGCCTACCCGTTCTCACGGGAACTCGTGAGAACTATTTCATAACTCATTTATTATGGTATGAGCACAAAATCTGAACCTCCCATGTAATGTAGCACTCCTTAAGGAAACCCCAGGGCTCAACTTTTACCTTAATCCAAAATTTTGGTGGGCCACGGTGTGAGAGAGAGAGAGAGAGAGAGAGAGAGAGAGAGATCAAGGAAACTATTTCCTTTTTCCATGGCCCACTAAAGTTTTGGATAAGGGTGAAAGTTGGCCTCTAAGGTTTCATGAGGTGCTACATCACCTGGACGGTTCAGATTTTGCACTCATATCATAGGAGATGAGTTATGAAAAGGTTCTCACTTGTTCTTGTGAGAACCGGTGGGCGGTGAGCATTCCTCTCTCTCTCTCTCTCTCTCTCTCTCTCTCTCTCTCTCTCTCTCTCTCTCTCTATATATATATATATATATATATATATATATATATATATATATATATATATATCAAGGTTGAATCGGTTAAACTTGGCTGAGTTAGGGGTCACTCATCTCACTGAGTTGTAACGTCGAATTGGATTAGATTGACGACTTCCGTGTCAATCCATTCCCACAGGTCAACTTGCCCAACCTGCATTTGAGCCAGGTTCACATCATGCTTAATGGTTCATGGTTAGACTCAGCCTAGTAGGTAAGACCCACTTATGTAAATGGGTCTGTTTGGGTTGAACCTACATGACAGATCCACCATTATAAGTTATCAATGAGCTGAGCCAGATAATCCGACCTGAAGACCAAAACAAAATAATAGAATTTTGATCCCTGGACCCTAAAAGTTGTAACGCTTCAATGTCGCTGTTGCATAATGTTACAAATGCCTAGACTTAATTTGGGTTGGTCCGATCAGGCGAAGCATGGTCCCACCCCAATTCAATGGGCCAGGCATGTTGGGCTCAGACGTAATGAATTTAAGTGAGTCGTGTATATATATATATATATATATATATATATATATATATATATATATATATATATATATATATATATATATGGGAAAAGCTACTATGCGCTCGAGCTGATGGGAACGTCTCATGAGGTCGAGCTGTGTGGGCCCCACTATGATGCGTTTTGAACATCTACCCCATTAGTCAGATGCACCATTCCATCGTGGGCCTAGATCTCAAAAATCGAGTCAATCCGTGACTTGTGTGGGCCACACCACATACAGAAGTTGAGAGGGGCCGTACACCATTAAAACATTAATAATCATTTTTTTGGGCCCACAAAGATGTAGTTTGCAAATCTAGCCCATCCATTATGTGTGTCCCACTTGGATGAGGGTTCAGACCAAGTTTATATATATATATATATATATATATATATATATATATATATATATATATATATATATATGGGAAAAGGTACTACGCGCTTGAGCTCACAATAAGCTCCCATGAGGTCGAGCTGTGTGGGCTCCACCGTGATGCGTGTCAACCATCAACACCGTGCATTTGATGGTTCCCCTTTAAATTATGGGATATCCCAAAAATCAGCTCTATACGGAACTTAGGTGGGCCATACCATCTAAAATCATATGAAGACATGCCAAAAACATATAAAAGCACTTGGTGGGGCCCACCTAAGTTTTGAATGCTGCTGAAACTTGGTCTGAACCCTCATCCAAATGGGACACACATAATGGATGGTCTGGATTTCAAACCACATCTCGGTGGGCCCAAAAAATGATTATGAATGTTTTAATGGTGCACGACCCCTCTCAACTTCTGTATGTAGTGTGGCCCACTCAAGTCACGGATTGACTTGATTTTTGAGACCTAGGCCTACGATGGAATGGTGCATCTAATTGATGGGGTAGATGTTCGAAACGCATCACGGTGGGGCCCACACAGCTCAACCTCATGGGACGTTCCCATCAGCTCGAGGGCATAGTACCTATTCCCTATATATATATATATATATATAGGGTATAGTTACTATGCCCTCGAGCTGATGGGAACATCCCATGAGGTCGAGCTGTCATGATTTTAGATGGTATGGCCCACTTGAGTACCGTATACGGCTAATTTTTGGGTTATCCCATAATTTAAAGGGGACCCATCAAATGCATGGTGTTGATGGTCGACACACATAATGGTGGGGCCCACACAGCTCGACCTCATGGGACGGACTTGTGAGATCGAGTGCATAGTACCTTTTCCCATATATATATATATATATATATATATATATATATATATATATATATATATATATAGGGAAAAGGTACTATGCGCTCGAGCATAAAGCGGTCGTCCGTGAGGTCGAGCTGTGTGGGCTTGTAACGCCCCGAAAAATCGGGGGTCGTGGATACGCTCGACTCCCAAGTCCCCGAGTGTCACTTATCATCAATTTTATGGTTTTATGATTTATTAAGTTTAAATGCACAGCATGGAATTAATTGAAACATGAAGCACATCCACAACTAGTCAACTAAACTGAAAGAAATCAATATATATAGGTTCATAAGAATATAAATGGGCCACACAAGGCAATGCCCAACCAAATCGCAAAGAAAAACATATGCCCAAAAGAATTGTGCGCTGAGCCCACGACTCAACGCTACAGAATCCAGTCTCCTAAGCCGATGGAGAACCGCCCATCAACTGGAAGTATGACAGCTCCTCCTCCTCGTCGAGAGTAGCATCGACATGCTCCATCTGCTCTGCATCCCCTGCATCTATGAGAGAGTCTGGTTGGTGTTTTAAAACACCGTCCCAGAGTGGGAGTGAGTGATCAACTCAGTGTGAACTATTGGTCTCAAGTTTTAACAGGCATCAATTATAATATGAATTTAATGAAAAGCAGACAATCATCAACACCTAGCGACTCTTATTTAAATGCATGCATGCGAGATGATATGATGCATGCCCTCTTCACAACGCTCCCTCAAGTGACTCCATCTAACGATCGCATATGACAACACTCCCTCAGAGCGACCTCGACTGCCGAGTCGCCACCCTAACTAATGTGATGCAATGCGATCGTGTTAGCCGAGTTTTTAGTTAAGTCCATTCATCCAGCAAGTTGGGGATTCTGATTCACCCTACGTATCACTGCCCTAAGCTGGTTGCGAGGCCAAGACCCCAACAATGTGTGAGGTCGAGGCCCTGTGGTCCGTGATCCCGTCGGGTTCCTCATCCCCGACACCAAGCACATGAGTAGTGCCGAAAGAAAGGGATCACTCGCAGTCACTACGGGGAGGCGCGGTACCCCAAAGTACGCCGACAGCTCGGACACAGTGTCCCATTCCACCATGCCCGGCTCACGAGACTATGGACCCATTACAGTCTAAGTATCAATGGGTCACAATGGTTGTTAGGTGTTCCAGGTTCTATACATAGATGAGCAAGCAGGGTTGACAAACAAGGTTGGTCAGGCAGTAGGCTAGACCGCACGGGCCAGGCGAGCGTGAGACGAGTGACCTCGGGTACAAGGGACCCATGTAGTCGAACTACAGCCACCCGAACACTCCCGCCCAAACTCACAGATATAGCCCTAGCATAGTCCTACCGATGAGACTACCATCTCTCATCATGTTCCTGACCAACCCAAGGGAGTGAAGAAAATCTACAACATGTTCACTATCCATACTATCAACTAGTACATCAATATCATATTCTCATATATCTTAAGCATACAAAGTGAATATTTCTATCAAGCAAGCAAATGTTATCACGAAAATAAGGTGCATGTGAGTGTGTGGGTCGTGTGAGGAAGTTAAACACTTCCTCCATCTTAAGAAATCATGAGTACAAGAGTAAAGAATCATACACACAATAAAACACCACATATAAGGGAAAGGAATCAAACAACCATGAGCATATTATCATCCAAACATAATATCATGTGAAAGGCAAGATCTATATCACATTTGAGAGCTAAGCATGCACATCCAAACAATTCCAACAAACATGTAATCCCTAGGATTTCTCTAGAATTTCTAATATGACATTCAAACATTCAAAATCATTAAACCCATACTAAAATTGGTGCTAGGCCACCTAAGAACAATAATCTGCACCTTAAGATTCGTTGGAGACTTGAAAATGACCTAGGAACGTCGATTTGGGGACCGGCTGGTTAGAATCCCTAATGCAAGCTCATATATGTAAGAAATCTATGTAAAAACCCCCTTCCTCACAAGGGTTCTAAGGCAAAGGGAGGAGGAACCTTACCTAAACGATTGACGGACGATTTTGGTGGTTGTGGTGTAGGGTTTCCTCTTGGAGATGAGGTAGGGAGTTAGAAGGGATGATCTCCTTGGGCCCCACCACGATTTTCTCCTCTTTCTCTTCTACCTTTTCTCTCTTCTCTCTTTCCTTCTCTAGGGCAAAATCGTATGGGGAGAGGGGTGCCCAAAAGAAACCTTTTTTATAATTCCAGATTTGGTGCAAATGGCCCCAAGCTTCCACAATTTCCTAAAATAGATCACTAGGACTCCCTATTGGTGTTGGGGCGGCCCTAACACCCTTCTGACCACCAAACTTGGTGTGTAGGTGTCTTATGGCTCGATTAGGGTCTCTGCAAGATTTGAGGACAAACGGATGAACAAATATATGATCTGAGTAAGCGTTTCCGACCTTTAAGTGGCCTTGGGTGGCCCATTCTGATTGATGAGGCATTTCTGGTGGCCCTCTGGCCATGAAATTTATAAGGTAAGTGATCCATGGCCCGATGAAGGGCCATGCAAAATTTGGGAGCGATTGGATATGGGGTTTGATCGCACGGGTCCGATTTGCAATCAACGGTCACCGATCCACGATCGGGTCTCAGATTTGGTGGACGGGTGTGGAAAAATACATTGAACCGTCACCGCAACTTTAGAAGAAATCCGATGGCTAGAACTCCCAGAGTCTCAGTTTTATTTGTGAGTGCCAGATTCCAATGCTGGCATTGGTGGGGCGCATTTGGTAAGTGCCAGATCCCACTTCTGGGTGTCCACTGGGTCCGTAATCCACAATGGACCACAAGCCTAGTGAGATCGATGATTTCCTAAATTTTTAGATTTTTCTGACTCTCTTCGGTCGTTGGGTGGCCCACACCAGCTGTTGTTAAGTGTAAACAGGTCATCTGGTTTGGCGGCCCGTACGTGGTCCCATCATAACTAGACTGGTCCACCCTAGTATAATCTAACATTGAGTGCTAATGGTCATTAAGTGATATTACAAGTTAATTAAAAAGAAATTTTAAAAATTTTTGGAAATCCAAAACAGTAAAAATCCAAGATGTTACAGGGCCCCACCGTGATGCCTTTCGAACATCAACACCGTCCACTAGATGCACCATTCCATAGTGGGCCTGGACGGCCCAAAATCAGGTCAATCCATGACTAAGGTGGGCCACACCATCTAAAACCATAAGTATATATGTCAAAAACATATAAAAGCACTGGTGGGACCCACCTGAGTTTTCCATGCACCTGAAACTTGGTCTGAACCCTCATTCAAGTGGGACACACATAATGGATGGGCTGGATTTGCAAACCACATCTCGGTGGGCCCTCAAAAATGGTTATGAATGTTTTAGTTGTGCACGGCCCCTCTGCGCTTCTGTATGTGGTGTGGCCCACCTAAGTCACGGATTGACCTGATTTTGGGCCGTCCAGGCCCACTATGGAATGGTGCATCTGGTGGACGGTGTTGATGTTCGAAAGGCATCATGGTGGGGCTCACACAGCTCGACCTCACAGACGACCGCTTTACGCTCGAGCGCATAGTACCTTTTCCCATATATATGTGTGTGTGTGTGTGTGTGTGTGTGTGTACACACACACACACACACACATATATGGGAAAAGGTATATATATATATATATATATATATATATATATATATATATATATATATATATATATATATAAGAGAAATGTGAATGTGTCCATTTATTAAAATATTTCTAGCTTAGGAAGCATATGTGGCATATGAGGGCGCATTAATTAGGTGATCCACAAGTGTACTTTGAATGTTGGATCTTGTTGTCTTTTAACTTTTAAGCTATTTATTATTTTGTGGCATAGTTTTTTTAAGTGGACACACCATCACAACTTCATTAATAAAATAAAAAGATAGTTACATTAGAAGGAGGCTGACTATTTGATAAAAGGAAGGCTAGACAACTATTTAAATTTAATATCAAAAGACCCCGTGACCAACTCGACAAAAGGATGACTAGACATTCCCAATAAAGAAAGATAGCAGCTCCATTTAAAAAGAATAAAAGAAAATAAAGCACTCACCACCAACGCTCGCCTTATTGGGATTTCACCACCTATGGGTTTCGAACCTAAGACCTTGAAACTCATCAGAGTCTACCACTCGGGCAAGGACCTTTGAGTGCCACTTTAAAATATGTTAACTTTATTGAATATTGAATTCAGACCATTCATTTCCTTACTTTTGACCATCCATTTTTTGTAGTCGTGATTTTGGAGACATATAGTCCATCCAATAAATGCATCATAACCAGAGTTATACTAAGACGACAATATTAACCATCTGATTCATTTTGCATTTGGACCACTTGCTGATTCGTTTGATAGGCATCAGTTGGATGGGTAGGATTTCTTAATCAGTGTGGTTTTAGAGATATGTTCCATCCACGATGTAATTCATAATCTGAATTGTCTGGATGGCTTATCTGATTGCCACATGTGAGGAAGACTATACTTGTTCCATCCATGTGATTCATACCTTCCTATTCCTCCTACACTTCCAACCTCTCTCTCCCACTCTCCAGGAAGGTTGCAATGGTGGGTGTCATTGTCCCACTACTTTCTGTGGTGTGGTCCACTTGAGGCTTATATCTGCCTCATTTTTTGGGCTAATATCTTAAAATAATGTCACAAAATGGATGAACGGTGTGAATAAACATACATCATGGCGGGCCCACAGAACTTTGCCACATCAACACACCAAGAAGGTCCGTGGTCGTGGTGTGTGGGCCTGGCTTCCATCTAGTTGCTTAGCTAGTGGGCTTGGATCGATGTTTTGATGACGGGCTTGGATTGGGCAATCCTCGGGCTGGGCCCGCCGGCCCATTTACATTCGCACAGCCATAAGTGTATGTTGAATATAGACCAGATCGTGTTTCCATGAGGCCCACCAGACGAATGGCTTGAATCTCACAAGAGTATGCAGCGTTAGCAGTAGTGGAGCCAATCCCCTGTTTAAAACCCACTTGGGTTGGACATCTGAGCACAAGTCCAGACCATCTAGGTTTGTCACAGGCCGGGATTGGGCATGTGGGCCCATGGGCTTGGGATGTACACGAAAATGGGCTTCCCTCCCTGATTTCTTCAAGCCCAATTTAAGCCCATCCCTTTGGCAGACTTTCTCATTGGATCTTCAGGAAAAACAACATCATCACGCATAACCACGTGGCTTTAAAATGATCTGGATTCCTCATTTGATGGGCCACATTACAAATTGGAATTGCTCGTATTGGACAGCCTAGACCATTTGAGATTCTAGTGATTGGGAAGTCATTTGACCCTTAAATGATTTTCCAACAACCTCATGTCGAAAACAATGGTAAAAAAGTTGCAACTGAAAATAGAAAAAAGCACACCTCTCCATACATGATTGGATGGATCAAAATGTTAATAAAACAGAGGTAACCAAATAATATCGTATATCATTTTCTATTGGTAAATATTATAAGAATGAAGTAATGTATGACATAATCGACATGGAAGCTTGTCACATGTTACTTGGTCAACCATGACAATATAATGTTGATACTATACATAGAGGCCGAAATAACGTATTATAGTTATTAAAAACAATATAAGGATTATCCACGTCCTTTTGGGAACAAAGAATAACCTAAAACTTCTAAAGTTGAGGGACGATTTCTCATAACCGAATAAGATTTCGTCAAACAATATGAGAAAATGGGAGATGTACATGTATTAGTTATAAAAGAAAAAGATGTGGAGCTCATGAACATTCCAGAAAATTTGAAACCAGTGTTACAAGAGTTCAAGACAACTATACCTGATGAACTCCCCAAGGAATTACCTCTCATACGAGATATACAAAACCGCATTGATATTGTCTCGGGAGCCAGTTTACCTATTAGTTCATATTATAAAAAAGAATACAAGATCTTGCAAGTACATACGGAGGAATTGATCTATATGGGTCAAGTCAAGGAGAGCATGGGTACATGTGTTGTGTCAGCTTAAGAGCATAATGCAAAGTATAAGAAAAATGCTAATAAACATCGGTGCAATAAATTATTTGACTATCACGAGTCAAATTCCTTGAGTAACTCGAGATTAAAATTTTTCCAATTGAAGGGGTTTGATGTACGATGTGACACGGATACATTCGCAGTATAGTTGGACTTAAAGAAGGTGAACCGTAAATTAGCCATGACTTTTGATCCAGGTATCAATGCAAAGCACGCAACATATCAATCTTTACTGTAACGGATCATTCGGGGTTACATTGGTGCGTTTTGTAAGAAAATTTGTGCTGCCACTTCAAAATTGGGGATTTTTTAAAATTTTACCATTTTTAATAATTCCAATTTTTATCGTGTTTCCTTAGTTTTAGAGTGGTAGATTATTTTATTTTTTTTAATTACTCCTAATCATGTTAGGACTTCTTTAGTAAGATTTATATAGATTTTCTATTTTAACCAAATTTACTATTTAGGGTAAATTTTATTTTAATTGAATTAGAACTTTTAATTAAAATTAAAATTTTACTACTTCTGATAATTATGAATGTTGGGGAAAAATATAACAAGTCCGTAGACTCGATTATGAAATGGATCAACTCTGCTGACACTGCCGTAATATCCGAGGCTACAGGTCAGATCAAGAGTAGAGAAAGCCCACAGGAGAGACTTAACTCGGATTGCGGGAAGTAAATTCCGCACAAACAATATAAAGTCGAGATCCATAGGCTGAATACATAAGACATATAAAGTTGGCTCGGTTAACGAGGCAGCAATGTCTAAAGGGACCGATTGAGGCCCGAATGCTAGAAGCCTCCGCCCGACCATAAAACTGATCCACGTAAGGTCAGTTACCATGTCGGTTATCAAATTAAGGAAGGACATCGGTCCAAAGCCGATTCTGTCTCATTCGATAGAAGGCCAAATAGCCTTGTCCTTACAGCCAGCCGAGACTCATGTTATTAGAGTCGGTCAAGGTTGAGCCGAGCAAGGGAAAGATGATGTAAATGGAAACACTGTCCCGAATATCCCGTAAAAAATCCTCGATCCCGATAATCTCGGGATCGGATGGAGATCAAAAGCGGATCAGAATCAAATCTTCAGAAAATGAGGAAGCGAATCCCTACACGATGGAATCCTCCCATTCCTATAAAAAGAGGAAATCTCCAAGCTTAAAGGTACGTAGAAAACCCTTATCAAAACCCTTCCCACCTTGTCCAGTCACTAACTTAAGCATCGGAGGGTCTCCGGCTCTAGCCAGGATCTTCGTTGTTTCATCCTTGTACAGGTGGCAGACATAAATGGAAGGCTCACCAGTTTTTTGCATCAACAATGAATTAGGGTTTATTTTTTCTTATTTATTAATAATGTAATGAAGTAATCCAATATAATTAAATATTATTTGAATCAAAAATTAATTGAATTTTATCTAAGAAAAACCCGATAGATTCAAAGTTTTAATTACTCAATGAAAATAAAACAGTTATCTTTCTTATTATCCATTCATGCTATTCCCTGCTCATGTGCTAATCAAGTATCCATTCCATATACCCGTTTCCATGCACCAAACCCAAGAAAAACTATCTGTTTCTGGTATATGCGTGCTCCGTCTGTCTCCACTGCTCTTTCAACCATGGCATTTTTAGAAACGTCACGAAGAGGAGAGAGATGGAGACTCAATTCAATTGTTGTAGGTGTATGGCTTACGCTGCACCCTCACCACCACCATAATTCCAATGGAAAAAATTAGCACGTAGATGAGTCCGTATAATGCCGTTTTTTATTCGGTGATCACTGAACGTAATTTTAAAGATACGGAAGTTGATTTTTCATACTTTAGTAATTTAAGATTTTTTTCGGTCGAATCAAATAGTTGATAGTCAGTTGGGTTTATACAATAAACACTGGTGCACTCGCTCATAGTCATAGAATGCTCTAGTTCGCTCCCTCTCCCACGTGGGAATGATTAACACATGTGTAAGATCGGATCCGCTCATCAGGCTATCTCAATTGTCAAAAATGATCATGCTGGCCACACGTGTACCTGACACAGGGATGAACGTGATGAAGATAATTACTCCGAATCCACAAGGCTTCTCTGGACTCCTCACAGAGACTTCTCGAATCCACGAGGAAAGAAAGCAGAAAAATAGAAATAAATTCTAAGAAATTCAAAATTGATTAATTGATCACTAAAAACGAGTTCACAACCCTTTAAATAGGGGTACCAAGCAATGGGAAAGAAATCAGAATCAAACTACAACTACAACTTCTAGAAATCACGACTTACTATAAATAGTAAACTTACTATTTATAGACGGTCGTGATGTTTACTAGTGCGCAAGGTGTTCGGCCAAAAATAGTAAGTATCCTATTTGACTTCACCAAACCGTTCTCCTAATTATTCTAAGCTCTTTTCACGTTGGGCGCAACTCCTGAAGCCCAACGGATGAAGAGTTATAATCAAACTAAAACTTACTATTTATAGTAAAAACAAAATTAAAGCAGGGAAACGACCGTCGATCTAGGTGTTTTTTGCAATTTCGGGCGTCCCAATCCTGCATAGCAGGGTTGGTTGGCTAAAGTAGCTCGTTCTACCCCAAAATCATATATTTTACGTCGGCTAACTCATCTCGGATTGTGAGATATGCCCGATCTAAGGTCCGACCGTCTGGATCACTTCTGTCGTCGACCGGGCCTTTTCTGATCCATCTTGGCCATGAAACTGTCTGCAACCCGCTCTACATCAGTCCCCTCCTCTTTAAAAGAACTCATCCTCGAGTTCTCATCCTGCGCTGGTTCATGATACTCGGTCAGGTCCGCGACGTTGAAAGTCCGTGAGATCGCCATGTCATCTGGAAGATCAACAACATAAGCATTGTCATTGATCTTTTGAATGATTGAGACGGGTCCAATCTTCTTATTTTTTAATTTGTTATACATCCCGGTCGAAAATCTCTCCTTGCACAGATGGACTATAACGCGGTCGCCCACCTCGAACACTTTTTGTCGTCGGTGCTTGTTCGCTTGTTCCTTGTACTTCTCGTTCGAGGCATATATCTTGGTCTGCGCTTCTGCATGGATGCCCATGATCTTGTCTGCCATATGTTCTGCTGCAATACGCGTGCCTGGGTGCTTGGGCAGAGGAACCAAGTCAAGCGTGTGGCGAGGCACTCATCCATAGATAATCTGGAACGGTGATTTCCCTGTCGAGCGGTTCACCATGTTGTTGAATGCAAACTCTACTTGAGACAAGGCCAAATCCCACTGCATCGATTTTTCTCCTGAAATACAGCGAAGGAGGTTTCCCAACGTGCGATTCACAACTTCGGTCTGCCCATTAGTCTGTAGGTGGTAAGCACTGTTGAATTGAAGTTATGTATCGAATCGAGTCCACAAAGTCCGCCAAAAGTGGCTAATGAACTTCGTGTCATGATCAGAAGTAATAGTCTTGGGGACCCCATGTAGCCGTACGACCTCCCTGAAGAATAGATTCGCCATGTGTGTTGTATCGAGGGTCTTCTTACATAGGATAAAGTGTGTCATCTTGGAGAAATGATTTACCACCACGAACACCGAATCCATACCACGTTGTGTTCGTGGAAGACCAAGCACGAAGTCCATTGATAAATCCTCCCAAGGATCGTCAGGCACAGGTAACGGGATGTAGATGCCCGTATTCTGAGATTACCCTTTGGAGGTTTGACAAACATGACAACGTTGTACGACTTTTCCCACATCACGTACTAATTGCGGCCAGTAATACCGCTCTTCCATAAGAGCTCGTGTCTTGTCTTGCCCAAGGTGTCCACTAAGGCCACCTCCATGTAGCTCCTGAATAATCTACTCCCTCAAAGAACTTTGGGGGATGCACAATCGATTCCCTTTGAAGAGAAAATCGTCCTGTATATGAAGGTCATTGGGGTGACCTTCTTGGCACTTCACCCAAGAATCTTTGAAATCCTCATCCTCGGCATACAGCTCCTTAAGACAGTCGAAGCCAACCACCTTGTTGCTCATCGTAACAAGTAGTGATGCACGGTGGCTAAGTGCATCAGCCACCTTATTCTGCTGCCCTGACTTATACTTCAGAACGAACGTGAATTCCTGTAAAAATGTAACCCATCTAGCATGCACACGATTCACGTTAGTCTGACTATTAATAAACTTTAATGCTTGATGGTCAGTGTAAAGAACAAACTCTTTTTGAATCAAATAATGCCACCAATGTCGTAGTGCCTAAATAACTGCGTACAACTCGAGCTCATAAGTCGACCACTTCTTTCGGGCTTCGATGAGCTTCTCGCTGTAGAAGGCTACCAGCCTGCCTTCCTGTGATAATACTCTCTCAATTCCGATGTATGAAGCGTCACACTCAACCTCAAACAATTTGTCGAAATTAGGAAGCACCAAGACCGGTGTTGTAGACAAACGATGCTTGATCTCATAAAAGCTCTTGTCATCTTTCTCGGTCCACTGAAACGGTCCTTTTTTCATGCAATTTGTTATAGGCGCGACTATGGTGCTAAAATCTCGCACAAATCGACGATAGAAAGTCGCCAACCCGTGAAAACTCCTCACCTCATGAATGTTTGTCGGGATCGGCCATTCCCTAATAGCTCACACCTTTTCATCGTCCACACGAATGCCTGTGGATGTTACAATAAATCCTAGAAATAACAGACCGTCAGTTAAAAAACTACACTTCTTCAAGTTGAGGTACAACTTGTTAATTTGTAGAACCTGCAGTACCTGCCTGAGATGTTTTCTGTGCTCCACTGTTGAGGGTCAAATATTGCATATTAGACCCCATTTATTACCTGAATTATGAACATGATACTGTTTTAACGGGCTATTTTAATCGTGTCTATAATGCAAGGTGAATTGACGAGCATGGATTGAAAAGGATGATAAAAGCATGGATTTAATGCTCCGAATTCATCAAGGCAAGGGACGGACCCCAAGAGACCAAGATCGATGAATTTACACGCCAGAGATCCGCGAAAATCAAGAAATTGAAACTCAAGTGGCCTAAAAAGGGTCGAGAATGTGAGATCATAGGGTTCCTACCATCTTTTTGGCTCGAAACTTCATGCATGGCCTGAGGACCATAAATTAACCGTACACGTCGAATTTCAACCATTGGATCCTTATGAAAGTGGCTCAACAGATAGATCAGCCCATGAATCTCTGATTCAGGGCCCACGTGATCTCTGGATAAGCTTCAAACTTGGGCTCGACCCCTTAAATTTGGTAGAAGATCGGATGGATGGAGCGGATTGCATCTGAAACACTACAGTGGACTCCAGGGGAAATAGCAGTGTATAGTGTATAAGTGCACTCTCGTTGTACCGGATCGATTGAGCTGGTCAAAAGGGAAGTTGACCGACTTTCCTTTTTGAAGGAGGATTTTTGAAACTGCTTCCCACTGCCATAAAACAAAGACTTTCGGTCGGTTGTAGATGGCCCACCATATCAGTCCAGATGACTGATCGGAACCATCCATCAGACTTAAAATGGGTCAATTACCATGGTCTAAGTGTTCAAATTCCAAAAGAGATAGTGAGAATGATCTCCAACCGTCTAATAGACATTGGACGGTAAAACAGAAATTCTTGTGGACCACACTGAAATCAACCTGGTTTTGGGCTGCCCGAACGGTTTTTCGTCCTGAAGCCAATGGATGGAGTGGATTTCGTAGATATCGGAAGAAGTGGGCCCCACCAACAGCCAGCGCAAGGAACGCTGGCCCTGTTACACGGTCCGGAAGATTCGACGTTCTGGATCATCTTGGCTCACCATCAATGATCATTTCAACAATCCAGACCGTTCATTGTGTAGGTTGTCGAAAACCGTCCGTAGGGTCATTTTCTCATTGCAAAAAGGACTCTCCTGTGTGCAGAAATAGAGACCCAACGCAAGACAGCTGATGCACTGCGTAACTGACTACGTAGTCTATTTCGTGCGGAACTTTGTGGACCACCACCTTTGATCAATTCGACGATCCCGACCGTCCATCGTGTAGGCCGTCCAAATCCGTCCAAGGGGACATCATCTTTTTGGGAAGAAAGAACGCTAGGAGAATTTTGTCCCTGCTGTTTCACGACAGTCTCTTGCGGTTGCGGTTGCTGGGTGCGTAAAAGCTCCGCACGCTACAGCTGTGCAAACAGCTGTCCACCTTTTCAGCACCGACTCCAGCATGCGTAGGCCCTATAACAAACATCCTTGCTCTTTAAAAAGGAAAGAGAAGCAAGTGAGAGAGGGAGGTGACAGAGTTCGGCTCGAACGTGAGCAAGAGGAGAGAGAGAAAGGATCGGCCGGTTGTTCTTCACGAGTTCTTCTTTTTCTCTTCCGTTTCTTCTCAATTGTTTTTGTTTCTTAAGAGATTTTAGTTCAATTATGTCTATGATGGGCTAAACCTCTTAGCTAGGGCTAAGAGGTGAAGCTTGTAGCGTGATGGGAGGATTTATACTTGTGCCTTTTATTTAGACTGAATGGATTTTTATTTAATTTTATTAAGGGAATGTTTTTAGTCTTTAATGGTCTGTTGTGACTGAAATTACAATGGGTCTGCGATGGCTTTGAGCATGTTCTTTTCCTCTTTATGTTTATGATGTCAGGAAGCCCTGTTGTTCACCATTGTCTCCTGGGCATGGTCGGATGACGGTACTCTTTCTAACCTTCATGGTATGCTGATTAGTTGGTAATTAGTTTAATTCTGTTGTTTACTTTGTCTCCTGGGCATGGTTTGGTGATGGAATCCATTCTAATTCATAAACCTTTGTTCACTCCCCAAGTGCAGGGTTGTGATGTAGTAATAAACTCGGTAAGACCGAAGTCGAATCCCAAGGGACTGAAACCTGTACGTAATCTGAAACTAAATAGAACTAGAATTAGACTAAGATGTAATCTAAATTGAATGACAATTGAGGAATAATTGTGGAATAATTAATCTAAAACTTCAGAAAATTCAGAGGAAGGGAACTAGGGATTCAAAGGATCCACTTGTAGAGATTAGGGAGATCTTATGCCAGTATCACGAATTATGGAAATTTACTGAACTGCCATTGATATAGTTTTCAAGAGATGAAAGGTGTATGAATTAGAATGGATTCCATCACTAAACCATGCCCAGGAGACAAAGCAAACAACAGAATTAAACTAATTACCAACCAATCAACATGCCATGAAGGTTAGGAAGGGTACTGTCATCCGACCATGCCCAGGAGACAATGGTGAACAACAGAGCTTCCTGACGTCATAAACATGAAAGAAAAAGGAAATATTCAAAGCCATTGCAGACCCATTGTAATTTCAGTCACAACAGACCATTAAAAACTAAAAAATACTCCCATAATGAAATTAAATCAAAACCCATTTAGTCTAACAAAAGGCACAAGTGTAAACTCTCCCATCACGCTGCAAGCTTCACCTCCTAGCCCTAGCTAAGAGGTTCGGCCCAACATGAATGGGCTGGATCCTTTAAACAAAACAAAAAAATAAAAATAAAAAATAAAACAAAACTCCCTGTTTCTCTCTCTCTCTTGGCCTCCACGGCTGCCCTCCGTCCTCTAAAAATCGGATGCCCCTTCCGTTCTCTCCTTCTCTCACTTATAAGCAGCAGGGGTGGTCGAGTGCCAGAGGCGATGGCTGGAATTTCCGCACTCCATGCGGAAGTTCTACGCAATAAAACTCGCGTATGCCTTTTCGCATCTACCTTCGGGCTTCATAAGTCTCTTAATCTTTGCATTATGTCCGAAAAAACAACTGGGACGTTTGTGAACGATCTTTACGATGGACGGTCCAGATCTGTCATCTGGATGAAGGACCTGATCGTACAATGCCGCAAAAAGTGGGCAGCGTCCGATCGCAAAAACCGTGATTTGCGCCAGCTCCTTACGCTGTGGTGATGGTGGGGCCCACTTTGTTGAGTGGTGAGAAAATCCACTCCATCTATTAGATCGGCGTCGAAAAACCGTTCAAACCTGATCGATTTTGTGTCAAAACCATGGTGGCCCACTGAAGTATTACTCGACCGTTCATCCTGCGTCCGGTCAGTTGAAATCCGTTGTATGCTTCTTTTTGGAAAAATTCCACCTAGGTGAGGGTCACAGCACCCCTTGTAGAGCAATGGATGGTTCTGATCTTCTGTTGACATGACGATGGTGGCCCACAGCAGAAATCCGCAACCTCTGTTGCGAAACAGAGGTTCGGGCTTCGCACTGTGATGATCGGTGGGCCCCAAATTTATGCCAGGTGTAAAATCCACTCCGTTCATTGGAATCAGGACGAAAATCCATCTATACATGCTTGGTTTTGGATCCCAACTATGGTGGACCATGAGATCATCATTCCGCCGTCCATCTCATGTTTTAACTCAGATTTCTGTGATCAGGTGCATGGGACCAAAAGGTCACCATGACTGTGGTCGTCTCCTCAGTCCGGACACAATGGAAGGTCCAGATCATCCATGTGTATGATGTGTGGGCCCCACTATTACAAAACGGAGGGACGGCGTCCATTCGCTGTCTCTCGCGTGGATGGGATCGGGTCAGCGCCCGCTGACCGGGTCCTCTGGATCCTGTGCACCTTGAGTGCACTTGTACGTGGTGCACACACACAATTTTTGGGGTCCACACGGGATGTTTATGAAGAATCCTCACCGTCCATCTGTTTTGTCGCATTATTTAAAGGGTTGAAACTGAATTTGGCACATATCTAGATATCAGGCGGGCCCCAAATCGATGATTTATGGGCTGATCTGCCTGTTGGTCCACTTCCACAGGGAACCAGGACCTGAATTTCAAAGTGTACGGTTAATTTGGGGTTCTCAGGCCATATATGAATTTTTAAGATGAATGGATGGTAGGAACCCTGTGGTCTTGTATTCTGGACATTTTTTTAGGTCTCTTTAATGTGTCATACATGATTTTCCTGAATCTCGGTCGTATAAAATCATTGATCTTGGTCCCTTGAAGTCCGTCCCTAGCCTTGGTGTCATCAGAGTATTAAATCCATGCTTTAAGCTCCCTGTTTCGGTCCATGCTTGCAACTACACTCTGCATCACAAACACGATTAAAGCGGGCCATTAAACGGTATTATGTTCGTAAATCCAGGCAATAATTAGGGTCTGATATGCAATATTTGACCCTCAACAACCTTTCATCTCTTGAAAACTATATCAAGTAAGTTCAGTTTAATATCCATGAAGCAGACATAAGATCTCCCTGATCTCTACAAGTGGATCCTCTGAATCCCTAGTTTCATTCCTCTGAATTCTCTTAAGTTTAGATAATTATTTCACCATTATTCTTTAAAATTGATTCGATTTGTTTTTCATCTTATTCTAGTTCTAGTTCTACTTAGTTTCGAAATTCGTACAGGTTTCAGTCCCTTGGGATTCGACCTCGGTCTTACCGAGTTTATTACTACATCACAACCCTGCACTTGGGGAGTGAACATCCACCTCATCCTGGCTATATATCAATATGTCATCAAAATAAACTACCATAAATCGGCTGGTGAACGGTTTTAGAACTTGATTCATCAAACGCATAAAAGTACTTGGTGCATTCGATAGGCCGAAGAGCATGACCAGCCACTCATACAACCCTTTCCTTGGTCTTGAATGCCGTTTTCCACTCATCACCGGTTCGGATACGAATCTGATGGTACCCGCTCCTTAGATCTAGTTTAGAGAACACCTTGACCCCTTCTGGCATATCGAGCATGTCATCCAACCGTGGTATTGGGAACCGATATTTGATGGTAATTTTATTGATTGCCCGACTGTCGACACACATGCGCCAGCTTCCATCTTTTTTTGGCGTTAATAATGCTGGTATGGCACATGGGCTTATGCTCTCTCTCAAAAGACCCTTACGGATCAATTCCTCCACTTGTCCCTAAAGTATCTCACACTCCTTCGGACTCATCCGATAATGAGGGTGATTGGGCAGGCTAGCCCCAGAGACGAGGTCTATGTGATGTTGGATGTTCCTCATAGGGGGCAATCCATCAGATAAATCCTCAGGCCAGACTTCTTTGAATTCGTTTAGCAACAGTCTTAAACTTGGAGAGATGTTTGAGAGTTCCTCTCCCTCGCCCTTCACCACTACGGTGCATACCTCGCCGGTTTCCTTGGATTCCTCCATGAAATCTCGAATGGTCAAGAGGGAGCTCTCCTCCACTTTAGAAGCTTCAGGGTGGTTCTCTAGTGTCATAGGGGCAAGGATTATTTTTTGACTATCCTTGACGAATACGTAAACATTGTCTCGTCCCCGATGGGTCGCATCACGGTCTGACTGCCAAGGTCGACCGATTAGCATGTGGCAAGCTTCCATGTCGACCACGTCACAAAGTATCTGATCCTTATAATTTTTATCAATTAAAAATGAGATAGTGCATTGTTCAGTTATCTTGGTCTCATTCACCTTTTTTATCCAGCCAATTGAGTACGGGGAAGGATGTTTCATCGTTGGTAGCCGCAACTTGTCCACCATCACTCTTGAGACGATGTTCTCGCTACTACCACTGTCTATGATCACATCACAGATCTTTCCGTTGACAGTGCACCGAGTACGAAATATATTGTGTCACTGTGGATGTAATTCCTTTCGTGGGGTATACAGTAATCGCCTCATAACTAGAAATTCGCCACGATCCTCACCCGTCATTTCATCGCTTCAGTGGTTTGTTCATGTTTGTTATAGCCATGGTCTTCTTCTGCGGCTTCATTTTCAATGCCCCCTTCGTTTATAGTCAAGTGTGCTGCGGGATGTTGAGGACAGGTGTTTGATAAGTGTCCTGGCTGGCCACAACGGTAAAATTGTTCGACCTTGGCCGAGCATAAGGATTTGGAATCCTACTCGGGCCCGCTGTTGTGGGTGCTGCACGTTGATATCTGGATGAGCCGCTCCCCGTATCATGGTTTGCGGTTGTAAGAGGTTGAGGACATTCTCCTACTGGATCTTTTTCTCGTGTCAGCATTGGATCCTACGTGGGACCCTTCATGGGGGGTCGAGTTGAAGGATAGGGACGAGCAGGAACTCTTGCAAGTTGTGTTTCTGCCCTACCCGCCAATTGAACTGCTTCATCCACTGTCCCGACTGGGTACATCTGAACTTGGTCCTGAATCGTCGGTCGCAACCCACCTATAAATCGTGCTACCTTCTGTGACTCAGATTCTGACAGATCGTTTCGTGTAGCCAATCGCTGGAATTTTTCAGTGTAATCTGTGACAGTTCGATTTCCTTATCGGCAATTTTGGTATTGCTGAAATAATATCTGCTCATAATCACTGGGGAGAAATCGTGATCAAAGAAGATGTCTCATCCGTGGCCATGATGAGATGGGCGTCTTGTTCTGGCTAGCTCGTGAGAGTTGTAATTGTTTGCACCATACAGAAGCACCAGATTTTAACTTAAACGCTACCAATTTTATCCTTTTATGATCTGGCACGTCCATATAATCAAAATATCTCTCTACTTCGGCTAGCCAATCGAAGAAATCTTCTATACGTAATAAACCATTAAAACTAGGAAGTTCTACCTTACCTCGATAGTCTCTTTCGGTACGATCTAGGTAATCGCCTCCATGGATTGGTCGTCGGGCAAAACCCTCATTAAAGTCCTCGTTGCTAGAACTTGAATCATATGGTGTAGCCCTACGGTTTGCCACTGGTAGTGCTCTATAGAAATCGGGGTTGCGTCGTACAGCAACCAATGGGTGGTGGAGCCACCATGGGTGGTGGAGCAACCATAGGTGGTGAAGCACCGCCTAGGGCTCGGGGCGGAAGTAGCGCATCCGCAAGACGGTCGAGGGTTGCCTGCAGCCCTTGCATGGTCAACTGACTCTCCCAGTGGAAAGCTTCCATTCTTTCCGAAAGATAACAAATCCCTGGATCACCATCCACAGGATTTTGATTCATACGTTCGTTGTTTGCCATCGGCCGAAGAGGAATCCTCGCTCTGATACCAATTGACGCAGGGATGAACATGATGAAGATAATTACTCCGAATCCATGGAGCTTCTCTTGACTCCTCACAGAGACTTCTCGAATCCACGAGGAAAGAAAGCAGAAAATAGAAATAAATTCTAAGAAATTCAAAATTGATTAATTGATCATTAAAAATGAGTTCACAACCCTTTAAATAGGGGTACTAAGCAATGGGAAAGAAATCAAAATCAAATTACAATTACAACTTCTAGAAATTGCGACTTACTATAAATAGTAAACTTACTATTTATAGACGGTCGTGATGTCTACTAGTGCGTAAGGTTTTCAGCCAAAACTAGTAAGTGTCCTATTTGGCTTCACCAAACTGTTCTCCTAATTATTCTAAGCTCTTTTCACGTTGGGCGCAACTCCTAAAGCCCAACGGATGAAGAGTTATAATCAAACTAAAACTTACTATTTATAGTAAAAACAAAATTAAAGCAGGGAAACGACCGTCGATGTAGGGGTTTTTTACAATTTCGGGCGTCGCAACCCGACATAGCGGGGTTGGTTGGCTAAAGTAGCTCGTTCTACCCCAAAATCATATATTTTACGTCGGCTAACTCATCTTAGATTGCGAGATACGCCTGTTCTAAGGTCCGACGGTCCGGATCACTTCTGTCGTCGACTGACCCTTTTCTTATCCATCTTGGCCATGAAACTGTCTGCAACCCGCTTTACATCAGTACCTAATTTTAGACGATTGGAAAATCCAGGGTTATTTATCATATTATCCTGATTTTTCGGATGGGATCTCCTGATGATGGGCTTGGATGCCTCACACGTGTTCCCCGTTCTCACGCATGATGCGAGTGTATTTTTTGAAGTTTACACGACGCTTTCTCCTCTCCCAAGCAATTAAATCCTCTCTGACGCTTCTTAATTGCCTCATTCCCCAATTAGGAAACATATCTATTTATTTTTGTAACGAATCCTGATGTGTCAGTTCCGTACAATTAGGCTCGTTGTTTGATGATCCAGACCGTTTATCAAATCGGGACCTCATCTCTGAAGTAGAATGGAAGATCCTCCTCGACAAAACTCAGCTCCTCTCACAACTCGGGACCGTTGACCAGCTTATTTTTAACCGTCAACTGATATTAAAAAACTGGCTGGTTTGGATTGCTCAATCCATATAATTTGTGGGCTATTCTGATTCTTCTTTATCAACAATGGGACCTATGATTTGGATGGCCACGATTAATATCCACGTATCTCAACTGACAGATAATGGAACCTATGATCTGGATGGCCACGATTAATATCCACGTATGCCAACTGATGGATGAGTCCCCACATGAAATGCTGGAGAACTAAACTACATAACAAAGAGGAGTTTCCTATGCCGTACGACCCATATATGGCCATGAACCTTTTTCAGCCCACTTGCTGTTACCTTTCAAGAATAAGCCCCAGCAGTGCGGACAGTTTTTCTCGAGTCGAAAATGCCCCTGCTTTTCCTTCCGGAAGTGGATCGGCTGGTGCTCGAAGACGAGCGCTGACGCAGCGACGCTCCTCGAACTCCGAGTTGTACGAACGATTCAAAAGAGATCAAAGTTACGTGGCCTCCAGTTACGTATTTATTATATCCATAACGTCCATCCATATTTCGAAATAATTTGGGAGCATTATCATATATATATATATATATATATATATATATATATATATTACAATCCGCTCGAGCTGACGATGAGCTTCCGTGAGGTCAAGTTGTGTGGGCTCCACCGTGATGTGTTTCGACCATCAACACCGTGCATTTGATGGGTCCCATTTAAATTATAGGATGTCCCAAAAATCAGCCGTATATGGAACTCAGGTGGGTCATACCATCTAAAATTATGTGAAGACACCATTAAAACATATAAAAGCACTTGGTGGGGCCTACCTGAGTTTTACATGCGCCTGAAACTTGGTCTGAACCCTCATTTAAGTGGGACACACATAATGGATGGGCTGGATTTTCAAACCACAACTCAGTGGGCCCTCAAAAATGGTTTGAATGTCTTAATGGTGCATGGCCCCTCTCCACTTCTGTATGTGGTGTGACCCACACAAGTCATGGATTGACTTGATTTTTGAGACCTAGGCCCACGATGGAACGGTGCATCTGACTGATGGGGTAGATGTTCAAAACGCATCATGGTGGGGCCCACACAGCTCGACCTCATGGGCGTTAAAATCAAGTCAAGCGCATTGTACCTTTTATATATATATATATATATATATATATATATATATATATATATATATATATATATATATATATATGGAAAGGGTACTATGCACTGGACCTCGAGTCTATCCCATGAGGTCGAGCTGTGTGGGCCCCACCGTGATGCATTTCGAACATCTACCCCATCAGTCAGATGCACCATTCCATCGTGGGCCTAGGTCTCAAAAATCAAGTCAATTCGTGACTTGTGTGGGCCACACCACATACAGAAGTCGAGAGGGGCTGTGCACCATTAAAACATTCATAACCAATTTTTAGGGCCCACCGAGATGTGGTTTGCAAATCCAGCCCATCCATTATGTGTGTCCCACTTGAATGAGGGTTCAGACCAAGTTTCAGGCGCATGAAAAACTCAAGTGGGCCCCACTAAGTGCTTTTATATGTTTTAATGGTGTCTTCACATAATTTTAGATGGTATGGCCCACCTGAGTTCTATATATGGCTGATTTTTGGGATATCCCATAATTTAAAGGGGACCCATCAAATACACGGTGTTGATGGTCGACACACATCACGGTGGAGCCCACACAGATCGACCTCACGGGAGCTTATCGTTAGGTCGAGCGCATTGTACAGTTTCTCACACACACACACACACACACACACACACACACACACACACATATATATAAAGATCAACTGGACCACACCACAAAGAGCGGCAGAAAAATTGATTTTCACCGTTAAAAATTCTGTAGGGCGCACTACAACATTTATTTTCCATCCAATCTATTCGTAAGGTCTTTGACCATCCAATCTATTCATAAGGTTACAAAGACCTAAATGAAGAGGAAAAATAAATTTCATAATGATCCAAAACTTCTGTGACCCCTAAAAGGGTTTCAATGGTAGACATTTAATCCTCCACTGCCTTTTACAGTGTGGTCCACTTGATAACTAGATTTGTCTTATTTTTCATCTCAAGCCTTAATACGAGTTCACCAAATAGATAAACGGTTTGGATATAACACATACATCGTAATGGAACTCATAAAAAGCGATGGGGATTACAACAAGGAAAAAAAAAAAAAAAGAGTCAGCGAGTTGGTGGGACAGTGAGTCAGGGTCAACCGGGTTGGGACCCTATGATTACGGATTATAACCGTAGCTATAACCATAGTGCCGCGGCAGTTTATACATTAAAAAAAAAATTTACATGGAGAACTTTATTGTATGTACATTTTTCTCTGATATATATATATATATATATATATATATATGTGTGTGTGTGTGTGTGTGTGTGTGTGTGTGTGTGTGTGTGTGTGTAAAAAAATTCTTTTTTTTTTTTTTTTTTCATTTCTTTCTTTATTCATTTAACAAAAATATCTTCTAAACCAAAATTAGTCACTTGACGTACCATATATGATTTTGGGGTAGGAGAAGCTACTTTAGTCAACCAACTTAGTTATTTTCCAATATTTCCTTAGGTCGATGGTCGAAAATCCATTTCATTCACTTTGCAATCAATTTCAATCAGTTCGCGGTCAATTTCATTCACTTCGCGGTCAATTTCAATCAGTTCGCGGTGAATTTCATTAACTTTGCGGTCAATTTCAATCACTTCACGGTCAATTCACGGTCAATTCCCTTCACTTCACGGTCAATTCTCTTCACTCAACGGTCAATTCAAATCATTTCACAGTCAATTCCTTTCACTTCACGGTCAATTCCTTGCATTTCATGGTTAATTCCGGCAATTCCCCTTCACTTCACGATCAACTCAATTCATTTCATGGTCAATTTCCTTCACTTCACGGTGAATTCCATGCATTACGCAGTCAATTCCCTTCAATTCATGGTCAATTCCATGCATTTCACGGTCAATTCCGACAATTCCCCTTCACTTCATGGTCAATTCAATTCATTTCATGGTCAATTCCGTTCACTTTACGATCAATTTCATGCATTTCATAATCAATTTTGGCAATTCCCCTTCACTTCACAGTCAACTCAATTCATTTCACGGTCAATTCCCTTCACTTCATGATGAATTTCATGCATTTCGCGGTCAACTCCCTTCACTTCCCGGTCAATTCCATGCATTTGATGGTCAATTCCGGTGATTCCCCTTCACTTCATGGTCAATTCCATGCATTTCACAGTCAATTCCCTTCACTTCACAGTCATTTCCATTCACTTCACAGTCAATTCCCTTCACTTCATGGTCAATTCCATGCACTTCACGGTCATTTCCATGCATTTTACGGTCATTCACCTTCACTTCATGGTCATTTCCATGCATTTCACGGTCAATCCCCTTCACTTCACGGTCAATTCCATGCATTTCACGGTCAATTCCGGTGATGATGACGAATATGTTTCTAGGTGACTTCTTTCACAAAATTACAGATTAATTTTGAAGACATTGATGCTATCATAGGATAAAGAACGTGCCAGGAAGAAAATATGATGATGGAATAGTGTTTAACTTCTGTTGTAGCCCAATTGTATAATTCTTGCAATTTCACCTGCCAATCAAGATCTTGCTACCTTTGATGCAATTAAGATTTCTTGAGAAGTAGATCCTAAAGGTATATGTTCATAGCTGCTAAGTGTAAAAAGAATTCTTTCCTTGATGACTGTGTAGCTGTTATAGTCAGGGTGTTTACTTTTCAGCATGTGCAAAAAGATTGAATGTAGCTTAATGTAGATTTATTGATGCTACTAAACATATGTTGAAAGTCGTTCAATTCATATGCTTTATTCAATGTACTATTATCCTAAACAAACACAATAATATAACTCGTTTAGTATTCACATGTATAAGGTGGATTTGACTGAGTAGTAGAAAATCCATCGTTGTACTAGCTCAAATATGACCGACTTATTGGTCAGATTTTCAAAGTTCTCAATTGCAGGGATATATGCCACTCAGTTCGTAATGATTTTCACTCACTTTGCAGTCAATATCACTCACTTCTAGGTTAATTCCCCCTTCACTTTGTGATGAATTTCACTCAATTATAGGACAAGTTCACTCACTTCGAAAAGTGAGTGAACTTAAGAGAATTGAATTGACGTGAAGTTAAGGGGAAACGGCGGAATTGACCGTGAGAAGTGAAGGGAATTGACTGTGAAGTGAAGAGAATTGACAGTGAAATAAATGGAATTAACCGTGAACTGAAGGGGGAATTGACCGTGAAATGCATGGAATTGACTAGGAAGTGAAGGGGATTGACCGTGAAATGCATGAAATTGACCGTGAAGTGAAGGGAATTGACCGTGAAGTGAAAGGGATTGACCGTGAAATAAAGGGAATTGACCGTGAAGTGAAGGGAATTGACCGTGAAATGCATGGAATTGACCGTGAAGTGAAGGGGATTGACCGTGAAGTAAAGGGGAATTGCCGGAATTGACCGTGAAATGCATGGAATTGACCGTGAAGTGAAGGGAAATGACCGTGAAATGCATGGAATTGACCGTGAAGTAAAGGGAATTGACTGTGAAATGCATGTAATTGACCGTGAAGTGAAGGGGATTGACCGTAAAATGAATTGAATTGACCATGAAGTGAAGGGGAATCGCCGGAATTGACTGTGAAGTGTATGGAATTGATCGTGAAGTGAAGGGAAATGACTGTGAAATGCATGGAATTGACCGTGAAGTGAAGGAAATTGGCCATGAAGTGAGGGGGAATTGCATGGAATTAACCATGAAATTCATGGAATTGACCGTGAAGTGAAGGGAATTGACCGTGAAATGCATGGAATTGACCATGAAATGAATGTCTTATTGAAAATTTGAATCGTAGTGGTAAGAAATTCGCAATTCCAAAGAAAGCAACAAATATATTCAATATATAACTTTCAGAGTTGTATTACAAAAAAATGCACTACAAATTCACAATCGTATTACAAAAATGCACTACAACTTGACAGTAAAATGCGTGACCCTATAAATGGGTTAGATGATGAAAAAACTTCAATGTGGGCCCAATTAAGGAAATAACTTTCAACGGATCAACCTCATTCTTGGTTTGATGCCCCAAAATGTTATAATAAAATAGATGGACGGTGTGGATATATCATATACATTACAGTGGGGTCCACATATTTAAGTCAACATTTTTGTATCGCTTTTCGAGTTGGAATTACTCTCGCCTTTTCAAGCTAGGTGAAAAAGTAATAATTACTTATTTACTATGATATACATGTATCACGGAAAATCAAATAGGCCCTAAGGGAATTGAATTGACCATGAAGTGAAGGGGAAACGACGGAATTGACTGTGAGAAGTGAAGGCAATTGACCGTGAAGTGAAGGGAATTGACCGTGAAATGCAAGGAATTGACCATGAAGTGAAGGGGAATTGACTGTGAAATGCATGGAATTTACCGTGAAGTGAAGGGGATTGACCGTGAAATAAATTGAATTGACCGTGAAGTGAAGGGGAATTGACCGTGAAGTGAAGGGGGCTGACCGTGAAATGAATTGAATTAACTATGAAGCGAAGGGAATTGACCGTGAAATGCATGGAATTGACCGTGAAGTGAAGGGAATTGACCGTAAAATGAAGGGAATTAACCGTGAAGTAAAGGGAATTAACCGTGAAGTAAAGGGAAATGACTGTGAAATGCATGGAATTGACCGTGAAGTGAAGGAGAACGACTGTGAAATGACTGGAATTGACCGTGAAGTGAAGTGAATTGACCGTGAAATGCATGGAAATGACCGTGAAGTGAAGGGAATTGACCGTGAAATGCATGGAATTGACCGTGAAGTGAAGGGGATTGATCGTGAAATGAATTGAATTGACCGTGAAGTGAAGGGGAATCGCCAGAATCAACCGTGAAGTGCATGGAATTGACCGAGAAGTGAGTGAAATTGACCACGAATTGACCGAAATGACCGATGAGTCGGTTATATTCGAGTGAAAATGACGGATAAATGTGTGAAATTTATCGAGAAGTGTATGAAATGGATTGAGAAATTCATTACATTTACCGTAAAACATCGTCAAATTGGTCGTTCAATTCTTAAAGTTGACGGTAAAATGCGTGAAATTGACCATGTAGTTGACCGATAAATTCAGTAAATTGACTGGGATCTAAGTGAAAGTGACTAGGAAACTTCGTTAAATTGACCGCGAACTTCTTGAAGTTCATTGGATAATCGCATAAAATTGACTTAGAAGTGCATGAAATTAATTGCGAACTTCTAGGTAAATTCTTCAGATTTTAAATATCCTTACCTCCCATAACCTCTGTATTAGTGAAATCCGTATTCGATATAAAGAATAAAAGTGTGTTGATGTAAAACACGTTCTTCAGAAAAAAGCCTTCAAGATTTCAAATTTATCAATGTATCCACGTCCTCTGGAAAAAATAATACACTTAGCCTCAAGTGGAATATAATATGGAAGATCTAATGTGACAGTAGGATGAGATTATACGGAGATTTAACTAACAGAAGGAGTGAAAAGAAGGAATAGGAATGACATGGATAAGTTGGGACGTATACATAGGTACGAGAAAGAGAATAGTTTGAAATTGATAAAACGGTGGCATTTTCGACCCGTGAAAAGCCGTCCGTACAGAAAGAAGTGGTCTTAAAAAGGTTAGTGGCCATAAATGGGTCGTACAGTAAGAGCGCCTTTCAGTCCTTGGTCTGACTCTGACGTGATGCACCACACGGAGGCATGCAGAGATCGTACAAATGATAAACATGTGTATCAATCTAAACCGTTCATATAATGGACCTTAAAATAGATGGGCCACTTCCAATAATCACAATGAAATCATTATCCTCACAGGTTAGTTGGAAATCATCTAATGGACGGTTAAACAGGAAATATTCAACAAACAGATGTCTATTAATCGGATGTCAAGATCATGTAATCAATCTGATTTTGGGGTTATATCTCATCTAGAGTAGGCCCCACCACTTGGACGGTTTACATGAATGCAACGTATACAATTTCTATATGCATGCTTTTGGAGCATTACACTCGGCCAAGTATCAAACGGCTGTTTGTTTACGGTCTTGGACATGCTGCAGCGTGTATTGTTTACACGTGTCAAATTCTGCCGTGGATTGGTTATAATTTGCTAAACTGCGTTAACTCGTCTACTAAACACGTAGCATACATGAAAGTCATTCTAGATACCCAGATTATGAGGTCCAATGGGCTGGATCATAGACCAAAAAATTCACATTGATCAGGCTGTCCTAACCGTCCAATTCAACAGGACAATGCGCTGGAAACCTAAGTGGGGCCCACGTGATGTCTACTCCGTCCATCCGTTTTGTTAGCTCATTTTAGAACACAAATTAGGCAGGATCCACGACTCAAGTGGGCCGCAGTAAAGGTAACGGTGGGTAGGGAAATACCTACTGCCGAAACCTCCCTGAATAGACAATGATGTTTACATGCTATTCATACCTTTTCTACCATCATTACTTTTGGAATGAACTGAAAACACAAATATTAGCATGATTCAAAACTTACGTGGCCACACGAATATTTCAACTGTGATCATTCAATTCTCACATTTTCGGCACACTTGAGTCTTGGATTCAGCTTAGTTTTGGCCTTATATTCTAAAATGAGCTCACAAATGGATGGACGGGTATGGATTTATTACAAACATCACGGTGAGGCTCACTTAGATTTCCAGGGCAGGAACTTATTGCGAAAGCCTTGCCCAATAAATCCGTATCCTGTATCCGGATTTCTGGTCAACTCAACATGCGATGGAAGCCAACAATTTCGACGGTCTATATATGGGCCATCATAGTCTTGAATGGTATTGATAATGTCGGGTGCGAAAGTGACACTCTGATGTGCCCCGTGGTTTATGTAGAAAAATTCTTGTAGGAAAATATCACGACACAACGCAACAAGCAATTTATTATGAAAAGGAAATTACAAGAAATGAGATCTACTTACATGGAAACTCTAGAGTTGAAAACCCTAAATCCCCATCCAACAAATCCTAACTGTCTCTAGAACAAGCTTCCAATTACCTTGTATTTCCCTAATCACGTATCACAGCCATTTATATAACTTAGATCCAAAATTAAAAATAAAATTGTGCAATCACACAAAACTGCACAAATTGTCGACAAGACCTTCAATATGATCAACTCCAATCGAGGGCCGTTGATTGAATCGACCACACTTTTGATCGAATCAAAAGTACCCAAAATCATTCAGAGAGCAAATTTGTATTTTTGGATTTTCTCAATCGGATCGAAAGCCTCTTCAATCGAATCAAATAGGACCAAAACAGTCCAACGAGCAATTGGAAAAAAAAAATGTAATTTCTTGATCAAATCAAACATGGCGTTGATCCTATCGAAAATTCATGTTCAGCATAGATTAAAGGCACCCAATTTCAAAAATATCCACCATGTCTTTAATCTTCATGTTTCACTACTCCAAGCTACTTTCTTTATCTCTAATCGTCTCCATCATAGCTTCATTATCGTTTCTTCTGCACACTCCATTTTTATCAAACCTTTGCTAAGCCCAGGAAGTTGAGCAAAACCTGAACTTCTCTGTAAGAACAACTTTTGTAAGCATGTTGTCCGAATTCACTCTGGCATGAATCTTCTTAAGAGTAACATTATCTTCCTCAAGCACGCATTGGATAAAATGATGAGGAACATCACTATGTTTAATATATGAATGGTATATCGAATTATTTACTAATTTGATAACACTCGTTATCACAATGCACATACACAATTCTTGCTGAAACATCAACTCATTCATCATTCCTTTCAACCAAACATTTTTTTTTTTTTTGAATACTTTTGTCACCGTCATATGCTCAGTTTTGATTATGGAAATAGTAACCACAAATTATTTATTATTTATTTTTATTTTACATACGCACCCGCCACACACCCATGCACGCCATAGTGGGATTTCACAACCTATGGGTTTCAAACCCAAGACCTGATGTTGAAACTCCTTGGAGTCTACCACAGATTAAAGCTTTGACATCCAACTGATCTCTCCACCACTAATATAAACAAGTAACTGGAAGTCAATCTTCTATTGTCCACATTCCCTACATAATCAAAATCCACATAGCTACTAGTTTCTTCTTTGATTTTTCAAATGTCAAGACGTAGTCCTTTGTACCTTGTATGTAATAAAGTAACTATTTCATTGTCTCCTAATGTTACTTGTCGGGGTTTAACATGTATCTACTCACAACACCTACTACATGTGAAATATCTAATCTCGTGCAGACCATGATATACATCAAACTGTCAATTGCACTTGAGTAGGGCAGACGAGACATATACTTCTTTTTTCATCTAATATAGGACATTGTTCTCAAGAAAGCCGAAAGTGAGCAGCGTAGGGAGTGTTAACTGGTTTTGTTTTCTCCATCCTAAACTTGAGTAGGATATTCTCCAGATACTCTTCCTGAGACAACCATAGCCTGCTCCTTTCCTTGTCCTTGTGTAAGTCAATGCCAAAAATCCTCTTTACAGCCCCCAAATCTTTCATTTTGAATGTCTTGGATAACTAAGTCTTCAATATGTTGATCTCAGACATGTTATAGCTAGCGATAAGCATATCATCAAGATACAATACTAGGATAATGAATTCTCCATTACTTTGTGTTCTGAAATAAACACAATGATCGAATTCACTTCTAGTAAACCGCTAACTCAATAAAAAAGAATTAAACTTTTTGTACCACTGTCTAAGTGATTGTTTTAGGCTGTACAACGACCTCCTTAATGTGTAAATTTATTCTCTGACCCATTTACCTCGAACTCTTCTGGTTGCTTCATCTAAATATGTTTTTTCAAATCTCCATGTAGGAAAGCAGTCTTTACATCAAATTGTTCTAGTTCAAGATTGTAATGGACAACTAGTGCCAACACAAACCTAACAGATACTTGCTTGACCATTGGTGCGAAAATCTCTCTGAAGTCGATACCCTTTTTCTGTGCATAACCCTTCGCTATTAATCTTACCTTATACCTATCATGTTTCTTTTGATAAACTCACTTGCATCCGATCGCTTTACGTCCAGCGGGATGCTCTACCAATTCAAATGTCTCATTCTTATGCAAAGAATCCATATCATCTTCCATCGTTGTTATCCACTTTTTTGCATACACATCATCAAGAGCCTTCTAAAAAGTAGACGAGTCATCATCCATAATGAGAGCGAATGCAACATTTGAGTCATCTCTGTACTTCAACAGTAACCTGCAACCCCGCAGTGGATTTCTCCTAACAGGTGGTGGCTCAACTTGCTCCTATACCTCTTCCTGCGTCTCGACCTCTTTAAGTGTCTCACACTTGTCAATTTTGACATCAATCACCATTGATTTTTTTTTTTTTTTTCTATTTCCTTGTGTTCATTCTTACAAAATAAGGAATTCTCATAAAACTTGATGTCTCAGCTCATTGTGATTTTCTGTGTGCCCCGGTAATATCTATATCCCTTTACACCATCACCATAGCAAACAAATGTACACTTCTTTGCCCGTTTGTATAGTTTATCTCTTTCAACAGACGATGCATGAGAGTAAGCATCACAACCAAATATATGCAGCCTTGAGTAGTTTACTTCCTAATCACTCCATACTTATTTAGGAATCTTACAATCAATAGTCATAGACGGTGACCGATTTACAAAATAGCAAGCCGTATTAATGGCCTCAGCCTATAGGTATTTGCCCAATGCAACATTACTCAACATAATTTGGGTCATCTTTAAAAGAGTTTGATTCATATGTTTCGTCAAACCGTTCTGCTCTGGTGCGTGCTTGGCTATGTTATGTCTCACAATCCCTTCATCCTTACAAAACTAATTAAATTTATTCGAAGTAAATTCTCCACCACTGTCCATCCTCAGTACTTCCATTTGTTGCCTTGATTGTTTTTCAACTATTACATTTCAAGACTTGAAAGTGGCAAACACGTCGAATTTATTCTTCATAAATTTAACTCACGCATTTTTAAAGAAGTCGTCAATGAATATTACGAAGAATGATGACCCTCCTCTAAAAACCATGGGTGACGACCCCCACATGTTAGAGGGCACATAATGCAATAGTTCTTAATTATTATGTTTTTCGATTTTAAAAGACAAAATTGATTGTTTACCATATATGCAATGCTCACATACATTCAAATCAAAATTTTTGAAAGAACGAATTAAGCAATGATTGAGAAGTATCTTCATACCGCACTCGCTCATGTAGCTAAGGAACGCATGCCACACATGTGCTAATGTGGATTCCGCTACAGACATCGCAGCTTCGCTCGATATAGTATTCCCGATCAACCTGTAAAGATTGTCGATCCTTTATGTTTTCAAAATGATGAGTGCCCCATTTGAAACTTTCAGGATACTATCATGACTGGTAAACTTACATCCTAGTGTGTCTAGAGCACCTGGATAAATAAGATTTTTCTTTAAATCTGAAACGTGTCTCACGTCGGTCAGAGTACGCTCCATCCCATCAAACATTCTGACGCGAACGGATTCAATTCTAATAATCTTACAAGTATGATCATTGTCCATAAGAACTAAGCCACTATCATACTCATTGTATGTGGTGAACCAACTCCAGCAAGGGGTCATGTGGTACGAAGTCCCGGTATATAAAATCTACTCCTGATAGAGTGACCCATGTTGGACATAGATAATACATCGCAACCATCCGAACCTTCACGAGATTCTGCTAGATTGGTATCCCTTGTAGAATTATCTGAATTCTCATCCTTATAGGTTTTAGGGAACAGGCAATCACTTTTCATGTCCAATCTTCCCACAATTCCAATACTTCATCTTTTCCTTGTCCTTAGACTTGGTTCTCGAAAGCGAATTTTCCTTCACCCACTCAGAAGTTCTTCCCTTAACAACTAATGCATTCGTAGAGGAACTCTCGCCACTGTTCTTCTCTCTTAATTGCTTCAAATAAAGGGTAGAAATAATGGTTTCAATGTCAATGGTCTCTCTACTGTGGTACAGAGTGTCAACGAGATTCTCGTAGGATTTTGGAAGATAATGCAACAAGATTAGGGCCTAATCTTCTTCGTCGATCTTTATCTCCACGCTCATCAATTTTCATAGTACTTTATTGAAGTTTCTGATGTATCCATTGAGATCTGCCCGTTTCGCCAACTTCAGATTGTAGAACTGCTTTTTTCAGAAACAGATGATTGGAAAGAGATCTCGTCGTGTAGAGATTCTCTAACTTCCCCATAATTCTGCGATAGTCGTCTTACTGATGACATTATAAAGGACCTCATTGGCCAGATAATTGGAAAGAGATCTCGTCGTGTAGAGATTCTCTAACTTCCCCATAATTCTGCGATAGTCGTCTTACTGATGACATTATAAAGGACCTCATTGGCCAAGCACAATTGAATTGTACTAATTGCATTTTGATATAGTTCATCACACTCTTCATCGCTCATAGTATCAGGACGTTTCACTTTCCTAAATAGTTCCCGCTATAACTCTCGTTGAATTAGAAAGGCTTTGAATTTACCCTCCATATTTGAAAATTATTTTTACCTATAAATTTCTCCGTCTCGAACTTAACATTCTTCCCCTTTAATGTCATGTCTTCAGATTCAATATGAAACCCTAACTTGATAACTTGATTACTCTAATACCACTTGTTGGGGGCAAAAACGTTTGCCCAAAAATAAATCAAACAAGCACAAAGAAAGAACATTTGAGCATGCATAAAGAACACAATGATTTACATGGAAAAAACCCTTGCGAGATTAATAAAAAAATGTCAGAAAGTGATAAACAATCCACTATGAAAATGAAATTACAAGAGATAGAATTAACTTACATGCCAACTCTAGAGTTGAAAACTCTAAATCCCCTTCCTCCAAATCCTAACTTTCTTTGGAACGAGTTTCCAATCACATTGTATTTCCCTAATCCTGTATTATATGCGTTTATATAACCTGGATCCAAAATTAGAAACAAAACTGCGCAACTACGCAAAACTATACAAATTGTCGATAGGAACTTCGATAGTATCAACTCTGATTATCAATCGAATCAACCACACTTTCGATCGAATCAAGTGCCCAAAATCTTCCAGAAGGCAAACTTGTATTTTTTTTTTTTTCTCAATCAAATCGAGAGCCTCTTCGATCGAATCAAACAGGACCAAAACAGTCCAACGAGCAATTGGGAAAAAACCGGAATTTATCAATCGAATCGAAAAGAGTGCCGATCGTATCGAAAATTTATGTTCATCATAGGTTAAAGGCACCCATTTCAACATATAATTGGTAAAAGATATCCTGAATAAACAACTTACACATTTCTGATCAAATGGATACAAGTAGACCCACATAAATATGATAAATATTCGATGGATCACATCAATCAACAACCCAACAAAACTTATGGCCCACCCTATGTAAAATTGTACAGTCCCCGCAAAAAAAAGGAAAAAAAAGAGAGTCACCTATTAGATCTCAATGAAGGTGTTTGTTTCATGACCAGGCTAGCATATATCAGCTCATTCCATGCATCTGGTACACCAGGCAGGCACCAATGGCTGCAATCCTGGCGCCGTGTCGAAAGCTTCCGCCCTTCTGTAGCTGTCTTGCGGTAGATCGATGGGTGCCCATCCTTACGAAAGTTGGTCAGCCTTGTTACATTCAAAAGGATTACAGGGAACTGCATGTCACGGATAACCTCCTCCACTATCTTCATTTTCAAAGGGTGGTTATCGATGAAGGCCCCGCTTGCGATTGGTTCCGTCTCTCCTTTGCACGTCCCACCAGAGTCCCAGTCTCCACCCCTGATGCAAAAGATATGAGATAGATACTTGAAATCCTGCAGGGTTGCTTGAATTTCCATTTAGTATCAGAGCTTGAAAATAACAAGAGGAATTATTGGGTCAGCAGTCCTGGTTGATACAAGTGGGTCTCACATTATGCTGATCCAGAACATTGATCTGATGGGCACTCACTCTGGATGAGGATGTCTCAAAATCTCCCAAATTGGAAAATCCCAACACTCAACAATAACAGGTTACAAATAGAGTGTTGAGATAGCAATGGTCCAGGAAGAAAGAAAGAAGACTTTAGGGTCAGATCACTGCTCAGGATTCACCAAACCATGGTTCCCACTTGTACAAATCAGGAGCACCAAGATACCACATATATTTCTTATTCATCAGGACTTGTCAAGTCCTAAATGAAATCCTCACCTAAAATGAGCGGCAGAGTACCCACGGTAAAAAACCAACTTCTTCTTAGGATTCATATGTCCATCAATCCACTTTCCCCAAGTTTTCATGGCTCTCCGGAATGCTTCAGTGGCATCAAACTGTGGATAGATAGAATTACCCTCTTGATAGTAATTCTTCCTGATTGAAAAAAAAAAAAACGCAATCCATCTGTTCAGTTGGGACTCGATCACTGTCGATGGCATAGCTGCACATCCTGTTTTTTTGTGTGTGTGACAAAAAAAAGAAGCATGAATACAGAGCTTTCACATCAGAAGGCTGCATACCCCCTAGCTGTCTTTCCATGAGTCCACCAGTGGCCGGTGTTGAAAACCAGGATGTCAGCGTGCTTCCACCGGGAGTAAGTTTTATCGATGCGATCTATTAGTAGGGTTGGATTCGATTGACCCTTTGAATTGAGACGGATCCCTTCTTTAACTAGGAAATGCGACCGACAGAACTCTACAGTACAGTCATAGTCCTGTCCAATTCATGGCGGCTTAGAAACATCTTGACAGTATGATGTAATAGTACAGATGCTGTTTTCACTGTGATAGACAAATACAATTACGGATATGGACATGGTTTTGGGGTTCGGATATATTATCTGGACCAGCAAGAGAAGAAAAAGAATATTGTGTCCTGAGGAAGCACCAAAGTGAATATATCTCTCTAACGTACCGTAATCTCCTTGATTGAATACTCGGAACCTTTCATTGGTCTCACAAATACATGGTTCAGAATAGATACACACTCCACATTCAACTGGAAAAAAGCCCAAGATTGATGACTAGGATATTCCAGTCTAAGTAATTATTGGGCGATCAATCATCTGGATCATTGAATAAAGGGCCTCACTTCTACAAGCTGAGAACCCAAGTAGTACTTGTCTTCCATGGGTAAAGGAACCTACAATTCCTCTTCTAGCCAGCTTCTCGGAGGAAAATGAGATTTGTTGCTGGAATAGATGCACATCTCATGTTATGTAAAGTATCATGACCTTGTATTACTTGTACAAGGACTAGGAACCCATAAAGATCTGTATTCCCAAATAAGAGAAATGTCTTAGAATCCCAAACTGAGGGAGAGACATTAATGGATTTTCAAAACCAGTGTTTTGGGGTTCCAAAAGATGTTAGGATTGTTTAGTGATCTTTTTTATGAAAGATCAGCGACGGGCATTTGGATGGAGAAATAGAGAAAGTGGAGAGCCTATGTTTACCTTGAATTTGAAGATAAAGTAGCCCCGTCCTTTGGTTATTTTATTCCCTCGAGTCTCATACATCCTGCTCTTATCTGGCAGCGCTTCACGTAGAAGGCAAAGCATTGATTCAAACTGGTTCCGGTTCATGGAGTCTCCAACTAACAACAGCCTTTTACCTCTAAGCCTCTCCAAAAAGTCTGTTGCATTAAACCTACGAATCATGCATGAGGGCAGAAAAAATACATAGTTCTGATGAATCCGATCAATATCAAAAGATGCCAAAGTGAAAGCTGATGAATCAAAGAATATCAAGAGGAAAAATACACACCATGAATTTCACTTTAGAGTGCATAAGAAAGCTTAAAAAAAGTTTTACGCATTAACCTACACGTCAATTGTCTTAAAAATGCAGAAGGAGCACTAGATTCAGATTCTGAGAAAGATATTGAATGAGTTTTCGGACTATGTGGATCATTAGGGCTGCAACTTGGGTTTGGGTCAACCTGAACCCAATTGACCCAACACAAGTTTCCGGTTGGGTTGGTTTGGATTGCCAAGGTCCATGGGTTGGGTTTGGGTTGGAAAAAGCCAACTCGAATTGAAATCAGGTTGGGTTGGGTTTGGGTAGCCAAGGGCCACAGGTTGGGTTGGGTTAGTTCAGATTGGGAATAATCACATGTATTTAGGTCGGGTTGGGTCAGGTTGAAAATAGAGGAATTCAGGTTGAGTTTGGGTTGAGTGCATCAGGTCGTGGGTTGGTTCTTGTTGATGCTGTGTCAGACTCGAGTTGACCCCCAATTTGACCCAACCTGCCCGAGTTGCACCCCTAGATTATATAACACAAGGAGACATCATCTTTCAAAAGAATCTCATATTGGACATAAATTTTAAAGTGGAAATTGGGGGGAATTTAATTTACCTCCATTCAAGTTCCTTTATTCTTGTATGCATATGAAATATATAGAATCCGATGCATAAATTCAATACAGAAGATTATCTTAGAATGCCATTTCTGTACTCTCTATGGACGGAAAAGAAAATATTCTCAAAAAAGCATATCAGTGTATACCACAACTGCAATTTAATGTGTTTATACACTGATCATCTAGAGTATCAAATTCTCAGGGGTGGTGGAATGACACTTCATTTACATGCCCATGCCTACTGCCTATGTGTATTTGTGTCTTAAGCTAGATCTGTAGTTCATTTTATAAGACGACATGGGTGTGTTTGGCTGCGCAACTGAACTGAATTGCAATTAGTCTGATGAAGTGCAAAGAACCAAATTGTAATTCCATTATTTGGCATTCCATTCATGCGTATGGTTGGAGAACCAATTGCAGTTGTGTTTCTTTCAATTTCAACTTGAAAGTAGCACAATTGCAATTTTACCTCAACTTCGTCATCATGAATACTGGGAACCCTCTCTAACTTTTTGTCATTTCCTCTTAATTGAGCTGAATTTTTACAATTCAATTCACTCGTGTAACTAAATGCAGCCTAAGGATGCATTCAACATTTGCATCACTGGCTCACTTAGTCATGATATGCACAACAAGGTATTACTTCTACTCCCATTTCTTGTTCACATCACTTCCACTCCAGAAGTACCACCAGCAGAACACAAGTATACATTAAAATTTTCACATCCCCAACAATTAATTCTTTAGCAATGAAGAAATTACTGGACTGTATCCTTCTAGAGATCTAATATCAAAGAAAGAAAATTCAAGTTAATAAAATTTATTTATTAAAAAATCATGTGGGCCCGGTTATGCTAGGAACTATCAATGTCAAAAACTGGTCAAACAAGGATCACTCCAAGCCATGGAAGGTATCCCCTGTGTTTGATGAAATTCGTTTCCTTGCCTCAAGGCTAAAAATTTTGTTCGCTCGTGCTGACAAATTGGGGAATTCAATTGTGTATAGACTAAGGAGAGGAGTGTTTCCTCCCTCTCTAGTTATCTGGTAATCAACTTATCCCTCTCGATGTATTTTGCTTTATCTTTTCAGGAATAAAGTCTTTTGTTATGTATTATTATTATTATTTCCTTGAGTGGATATTTCCTCAAGCATAACTTGTTTCTTGACCTTTGGACAACTGCCACTACATGAACGAAGCCCACAATGCATCAATCATTAGGGAAGATTCTTCACTTCAACAAGCATTTATAATAAGACCCAAATTCGATAATAAACATATGAGCTGCAGTTAGATGCACAAGTGAATTGGATTTTGAATGTTCATTTTAATCAAGAGGAAATGACAAACAAAACTAATGATGCTTCCTAGTATTAATGATAAAGAATTTAGTTCTCAAATTGCAGTTGCATTTCTTTTAGTTCTAAGGATCCCTTCGATTAGTGCATCCCACATAATCAAGATTAAGTCTAATCCCAACTTTCACGGGCCTCATGCCCTTCATGTCGGGTTCGCCACGCTAAAGTGGCTCTTTCCTCCACATAAATGCAATTTGCAATATTTCAAGTTTTTCCTAAAACTTCAGTAATTGAATATATGCAGATGAAAGCTACACTTTAGGGAAGTGAATCCGATATGGAGGGCATGTGGCCTACCAAAGTCAGTATTTGGCTAAATCCGGATTTAGTAGAATCCCCTATCCAAACGGAGCATAACTTAACATAATTGCAATTTGGAAGCCATACCATCAATATGATGGTATGGAAGGAAATTGGAGGAGTGACCATCAAAACTGCAATTGCAATTCTTTCAGCTCCTACTTGAACTTGAGCAATTGCAATTTGGAGGATAGATCCTCAATATGACTGTTATGGTAGGAAATTAGTATTTGGGCATTTCCACTTTAGTAGACTAATACTTGCAATTCAGTTTGATAGTGCATCCAAACGCGGTCTTATTGATTCACAAGGTGCCCAACAAACCCAATTAGGGATTTGTCCATTTCACGGCATTGATTCACATCTCGACCTTTTAATTCATGAATCCATTCATTTAGTTTGAATAAACCGCTCTAGGTCTTATTACATGCCCTGCATTCAAGTCGTTGCTAGCCCATCTTATGAATTCAAGTCATGGGGGTATCTGGGTCCAAATTCCAGCTAACTTAAGGATTGGGAGTTTCAAGCCAACAAGCATACTTTGGCCACTTTAAGAGTAGGAAATCCAAGCATCTGATTCTCTAAATTCAAGCAAATGGTGAACTGATTCATAAGAAGCTGGGAATGAGTTTGATGTGGCCAATGCAATTGATTCAATTACTACAACAGGAACTACGAAAGATGCACAGAAAATCATCAACAATGACAAGGAAAATCATCAACAATGACAAGAAAGACACCGTCTTGCAACCTTCAAATGTCGATTAATTTTTTATGATATGATTCTTGACTAGAGAATGGCATGTTAGCTTGACCGAGCAACAATATTAGGAATGAACAACATTTTGGTTATCTAAGCTCTCTCGGCAAGGCCACAGGTGATGTAGAGCGGGTCGCAGACACTTTCATGGCAAAGATGGACCAGAGAAGCCCCAGTCGGAGGCAGAAATGATCCGGACCATCAAAATCTTAAAACACTCATATCTCGCAAACCGGGATGAGTTTTTTGACATATCATATATGATTTTGGGGTAGGAGAAGCTACTTTAGCCAACAAACCCCGCTATGCCGGGTTGCCCATGCCAGATTTGAGAGATTCCATCAGATTGACAGTCAAAAGTCCCTTTTATTTTCGTTTTTACTATAAATAGTAAGTTTTAGTTGGCATATAACTTTTGATCCTTTTGAGTTGTAGGAGTCTTGCCCAACATAAAAAGGGCTTAGAAAAGTTAGGAGAGCAAAGTGGTTAGGCTCAATTGGACACTTAATATTTTTGGCCGAAAACCATGAAGTCTAGTAGGAATGGTGACCATCTATAAATAGTAAGTTTACTATTTATAGTAAGCCACGTTTTTTGGGAGTTTGAGTATAAAACTTCGTCCTAGGGTTGAGCTCATTATTTAAAGGATTGTAATTTTGATTTTTTATAATCAATTAATTTATTTCGAATTTATTAGAAATTATTTCTATTTTTATCCCTTGTGAGTGGATTCAAGGAAACTCTGTGAGGAGTCCAGAGAAGCTCCGTGGATTCAGACTAGTTATTCCCTGAGGAAGACGGTGATTGACCTCATCATGTCCTTCCCTGCATCAAGAGGCCAGGACACAACAAGTCCCTTATTGGACGGTTCTTGACATCTCGGTGGCCAGAAAATAGGCGATTAAAACTGATGGGCCGCACTTGAAGGGGGCTAATTGGGAATTAGCATAATGCAGGCAGATCTTTGACACCACTCATCCACCATTTGGCCCACCATACAAACAATATGAACCAATTCAAATTGCTCAATTCACATTGATTGCCACAACCGGTTCGATTATAGGAGCGAAAACTACGAAAGATGCACAGAAAATGATAGGGACCAATGCAAAAGAAACCATCTTGCAGCCTTTAAACCTATATTGAATTGATGCTATATAATGCTTGACTCGAGAAACCGGTTTTTGTTCGACCCAGCAACGATATCAGAGGAACCCACATTTTGGTAATTCAATCTGTTTAACAAGCAGGCCAATGGGCCACCACACAACATGTTCCTAATTGGAAGATTCATGCCACCTGTGTGGCCTGAAAATAGACTATTACAACTGGCGGTCGGCATTTGAAGGGGCTAATCGGGATTTAGCTCGATGGGGTATATCTTTGGGCACCTCTCATCTACCTCGGGACCCACCATTCGAACAACGTGGATTGCAAAAATTATTTTTAAAATGGATAAAAATTCCATACCTGGGAAGATCGCAACCGTCAGGCTTCCATCTCCATTTCGTATAATCCACATCGGGTCTTCCGTTGTCTTTGCAGTTGAACGCTTCATCTACATAGGGGCAAGAACTCGGCCGATACAACGGATACTCGTCGTCTTTCACCCAATTCCCGGTATACAAATCGCATTGCTTCTCCTCCCGATTCACCGTCTCCGGCAAAGGGTTGTCGTCTTCGGCCGGCGCGACGGCGGGCTGGATGGGATTAGGAAGAGGATCTGGAGGTTGGTTGAGGGGAAGAGAAGGGAGTTGGATGGTGGAGATTGGTTGTGGGTGTTTTGAGGGTGGGATAGAGAGATTCGTCGTTGTGGGTGTTGGTGTGGGTGTTGATATGTTAGAAGAGAAAGAAAGGGATTCGGGCCATGGATTCCTGTAGAAAGAGATGGAGGGTTCGAGGGAGCGCTTGGAGAAGTAGAAGAGAGAGAGAAGGAAGAAGAAGAAGAAGGAAGTTATAATGATGGAGTAGCGAGTCTTTTGAGATGATGAGACCGCCATGAGAGAGAGAGAGAGAGAGAGAGAGAGAGAGATTGTTCTGTTGCTACATGGACGTTGAAATGAGAGAGGAGAGCAAGACTATTCTGTTCTCTTTTACGGACAGGAATCGTACAAGCACCGTGTTTTACGCAAACATCCAAATTCTGTGGGGCCTACTAGTTTTATATGCTAAATCCACTCCGTACACCAGGTTCTATCCTCTATTTCCAATCTCTTAGGAAAAATTCAGCCAGATCTACTACTCAAGTGGGCCATACCATATGGGAAAATGGGATGTGATGCTAACCGTATGTTTGTGTATGGGGCCACGATGGTGCGTAGTTTTCATCAAAGCCGTTCATCAGTTATAAGGATGCAGCGAAGATACAATAATCGGCCCGATCCAAAACTCAGGTTGGCGACAGCTCGTGGAGCAATTTTTAATTGTTCCAATTGATGTGGCCCATCGGAGTTTTTTGCTTATGAAGACTGTTTTTTGGATGTACGGTTCAAATAAGGGTTCTAACCTGATGGACGGAGTGGATTTATATATACAGCATGGTGGGGCCCGCATAGCTTGGGCGGCGTAAAACGGGGGTTGAAGGCGATTCCGGTCCGTACAACGAGCCAGTGCAAGAACAAAAAGGAAAGCGGGTTAGGTGCGGCTCCGGCCTCACCCCACACGGTACGGCCCTGAACGTGGGGGCCACCTTGATGTATTTATCTTATATCCACTTCGTCCATCCGTTTTTCCAGCTTATTTTAGCGTAGGAGACAAAAAATTAATTAGATATATATCTCAGGTGAAGCACACCTTAGGAAAGAGTGGTGATTGAACATCCACCATTAAAAATTTCCTACGGCCCATATTAATGTAATAATAATGTTTATTAACCATCCAACCTTTTGATAAGGTTATACAGATCTGGATTTAGGGAAAATACTGATATCATCTTGATCTAAAACTTTTATGTCCCACAAGAAGTTTTTAATGGTCCGTCACCACTGTTTCTCTGGTGTGGCCCAATTGAGATTTTTATCAGTTAACTTTTTTGGATAGTATTCTAAAATGATATTTAAAAATGGATGGATGGCGTGGATATACAATACATACATCAAGGTGGGCCCACTTTCAAGGCCGCAGCGTGTTTGGTGAGGCCGGTGCCCATCCGTTGCATTCAACTCTCCTTCAACAGCCGCAGTTCCTGCTTGGACGCGATCAGAACCTCAGGCCGATCAGAACTCAAGTGGGCCACACCATAATTAACGGTAAGATGAAGACGCCCATCATGGAAACCTTCCTCGGGCCCACCATAGTGTTTATAAGCCATCCAGGCCGTTAAATAAGGTGAGTCTCGTCTAGACGAAAGGAAAACTATATATCAGCTTCATCCAAAACTTCCGTCTGAATGACCCGATTTATTTGAATTTTGAAATATTTTTCACGCGCAAGTAGATGGACGGTCACGATTGATACATCACCCCTTTTATGTTACCAGAGAGATGACGACACTCTCTTCCGAGGTCCGAACAAGGCGAGTTATCTGATACTCTGGCATAGGATGGTGCTTCATACACAGGCACTGAGAATTGTGCGAGTGGTGTACATTAACTCCGAATAAATCGGCCAAATTGTGTATAGCAGTATTCCTAGGACGCGGATAAAGTGCTGTTGAACCCACCCCAGCTGTGGTATGTCCAAGTGTTGTTTCCCATCCATTCCGTTTTATATCATGCCATCTTTTTGATTCATTTTAGAGAGATAACCCAAAATGGGAGGGACATAAATCTCAAGTGGATCACACCCACTGGAAAAAGTGGTGATTGATCCACCATTAAAATCTCCTAGGCCCGATTTACTGTTTATTTGAATCAATCAGTTGATTAGTGTTATAAAACCCTTCATGAAGGTCTGAAACAAATATCAACAGGTTCATCAAATAAACATTACGGTGGTCCCTAGAAAGGTGTCAACGGTGAGTGTCATTATCCCAACTGTTTCATGTGGTGTGGTCCACTTGAGCTTTGGATCTGTTTCATTTTCTGGTTTAGTAACTAAATTGAGCTGGAAAAGTGGATGGACGGCATAGATATACAATACATACATCATGTTGAGCCCCACAGTGCCCAACACATCAACACACCACATGGTGTCCTCATTCCTGAGTCACTATCCTAAGCTAAGATTTGTCCAGAAATCCCACTGTGTGAACACTTGTTTGTTGAACTGGAACCATTGGATATTTTTATTTAACCGTCCAAATCCAACAATCTGATATTCAGATGCACAAATGAGTGACATTTTTTATTTTTGGGCTCAGGACACATCAAAAAATGTTACATATAAGCTGACAGTCTGATTCTTGTAGCGGATTCAACTTCTAACTAGAACCCACGCCATTTATCACATGTGGTATGTCCAAGTGTTGGGCAATCTGGGACCCAACGTGGCCTATGTGTTTTATATCCATGCCGTCCATCTGTTTTGCCCCTTCATTTTAGAGAGAAACCCAAAACTGAAGCTGATTCGAAGCTAAAATGGACCACACCACTGGAAAGAGTGGTGATTGAACGTCCACCATTAAAAACTTCTTTAGGCCCACAAAAGTTTTGGAACAGGCAGATATTTGTGTTGTCCCTTCATCAAGGTCTGAGTGACCTTATCAACAGGTTGCATGACAAATAAACATTACGGTGGTCCCTAGAAAGGTGTCAACGGTGAGTGTCATTATCCCAACTGTTTCATGTGGTGTGGTCCACTTGAGCTTTGGAACTGTTTCATTTTTTGGTTCATTAACTAAATTGAGCCGGAAATGGAGAATGGATGGACGATCATGTCATGGATGATACACGTACAATACACTACATCATTTGGTATGAGCCCCATAATTCAGATGGTTCTCATGAAGAGGTGTGGTACATCAAAAAACCATACATGGGTTCCTCATTAAAAAATATGGACCATGTCACTATCCTAAGCCGATTTTTTTTTTTTATCCGATTTGTCCAGAAATCAAGCCACTGTGGATGGGTGAGATCACTTGTTTGTTGAACTGGAACCATTGGATATTTTTATTTAACCGTCCAAATCCAACAATCTGATATTCAGATGCACAAATGAGTGACATTTTTTATTTTTTATTTTTGGGCTCAGGACACATCAAAAAATGTTACATATAAGCTGACAGTCTGAGTTGAATAACTTGTATGCTGTGCATGCAACTTCTAACTAGTTTCTAAGCGCCCGCATATCATCTATCACATGGTGTTAAGAGTATCACTGGTTTTCTCTTTGAAAAAGAAAGCCCTGAAGAGCATCGAAGATATTTTGGTAACCTAGTAATTCTTCCTTCTTTTTTTCTTGAAAAACTTGTGGCCTACTTAATGAATGGACCAGCTTGATTTTTGGGCTAGAGAGATATTCCTGGTGGGCCCATCTGATGAATGGCATGGATGTCATGATGTAGGGCATGCCGCAAACTTATTCTTATCACATATGGACCTAAAAAAAGCCTGAATGGAAGTAGACCTAGCCTGCAAGTGGGCGTGATGTAACTAAGCCCTATGCTTGTCTAGATTAAAGAAATTCATTCTGGATAGGGAAAAATTACCGTTTGAAATGTAAATCATAAATTAACCATAACTTTTGATTCGGGTATCATTATGGGATACACGACCTATGAATTTTGACTGAAACATACTATCCGAGGCCAACAAACCCTCGTTGTGAGTAGGACGCATTGCTCCATTTTCCAAAAAGCGTACTTCATTCCAATTTAAAAAATGTAGTTTTAAGGGGAAAAAAAATCTTACTATTTTTAATAAGTTTTAAGTTGGATGTAGCTCCTTTATCTTAGGAGTTTCTATATTTATTAAATTTTACTACTTCGGATAAATTTTAGTTTAGTCGAATTAGGACTCTTAAGTTGGTTCTTGTTTTCCTTTATAAGTGATGTAATTGAAAGTTTGAACATTATTATTGATTAATATAAAAAATTAAAATTTCTTCCCGTGAATTTAAGAATAACCTTGTGGATATAAGGTTTTGCACACTTGAGGTAGATAATGATCTTCCTCATCACACCCTTCCTTGCATCATGTCACAAGAGCATTCCTCCAACATGGAATGTGTTCTGCCAATAACTTCTTCAATCTATCTATTGACAAAATTATGTACTTAGATCACTAACACTTGACAGTCACAACGAGTTCAAATGTGTTTACACCCATTTTGGTGCCCCTACATATACCAATAGAAGGCTACCATGTGTTGACATTACACAATCAGTATTGGCAAAAATCTTACTCTCATCCGAGAGTATCTGAGTATCTTCATTTGATCTTCCTTTGACGTTACGCATTCTATTGTTAATATGGAAGTATAGATCCTTACACCGGCACATTAGGAGAATGAATTAGCTGATGTCATGTGGCCATGTTTATCGTGTCAATTAATGAGGTAACATTCCCAGCGCGTCCATAAGAGACCTGTCAAGAGAACGAATCTTATCACATATCTGGTAATGAACTCTCAGCGAAGCCATCTCCCACAGTCCTTTTAAAATAAGAGATCTTTCTAGAGACGTTCGGAGACTCTATAGCATTCGAGAAGGCTTCGAATATTGGGAGATCAAATTATAACCAAGCAAATTCGACTCCGATTCAGGCTCAAGGCAGGAAAGACAAACACATTAGCCAGATCAGGTCTCAAGTTGTACATCGATTAGAATCCAAATAATGGGTGAGCTTGAATACCCGATCATGTGGCCATGATTCAATTGGAATAAAGAGTTTAGGAAATCAGTATGTGATTAGATCCTGTCTATTTATCCCTTCTAGCATTCCAAATCAAGGCCCAGGATCAAATGCAGGAGGTGGTTCGATCGAGACCATATCCAACACCTCGAAGCGGAAAGAACATAGAATCTGAAGAGATGTTGACTGGACATGATTGATTTGAAACCCGAGATAAGCTCTTAAGGCCTAATCCTGAATTCATTTAGTGGGCCACAAAGATCTCCGTAGTGGGATCGATTATGAGAAGAAGACTTGAGAAGCCACCAGTTCTGGATCCATCCAAGAGATTCTTATATCTAGAAAGCACGAAAGATTCAAGATCAATAACGAAACTTAGGCAGAGTTTTGTCGCATCGACAAGTTATAAAAGAAGCACACGAAGAAGAGCTCGGAGCACTATGCCAAACACATCTATCTACTTTACATTTACCTTTTAAATTTATCTTAGCATAACTTAGCCTAGTTCTAACATAAATCGATATTGTCTAGTGGCTTCCGCTACAATACCATAGGAGTAGACAACCTTAAGTTGTAGGATTATGATGAACTAAATTCTGATTTAGCTGATCATACCCATTCGATCACATCCTGCTGACCACCTATCGCGATCATCTATTTCAATAGATGAATCATATATTTATCCTTCTTTTTCGTTTATTTATTTAGTTGTTTGATATTTTATCGATTGTAATGGGTCATAAATATTCAAATATTAACAAAATCGGCATTGTTTAGCCTTTTTTTAAATTTATTTGTACACTGAGAGAAAAAGACCTTAAGCTCGTAGACTTACGTCTATTGTCACAAAGCGAAAAAGAATCCATTCGAAAGGGCTAACCCCTACCCTTTCACAAAGCACTTAAATGCTAAGCGCGACTAGTGGTTGAGAGGATAACTAGATCTTATGTCCAGTCTCCAATCCATCTATCTCAATGCAGGTTCAATCAAACCTTGAGTTGAGTAGACTTTGACATGCTCACGCATCAAACCCACACACAAAAACTGAATATAGGCCCCTCATTCACACATGTGACAATGTTTGATTGAATTGGCATGAATAAAATGAACACTCAAAACTTTTTGGTCAATATCTTTCGCTTCATCTATTTGCCGACCTACAGTTCAAATCATAGAAAATAAGTCATGTGGGCCTGATTTAGGCCATCTACAAGCTACACAGATGTTGCCAATGTGGCACATGGGTGCAAGGTGTGAGGTTGTCCTCAAAGTGAACAAGCCCCGGCCTAAAAATTTAGTCTGGTTTGTTCCACTCAGGTGGGGCAAACATGCATGCTTCCACTCAGGTGGGACAAACATGTATGCTGAAAGCTTATGTTTAAAATAAAATGACCAAGACTGGTCAAAATAAAAATAAAATAATAAAATAATAAAAGAAGAAGAAGAAGAAGAAGTTACAAAAGGAAGAATTGCTTGTATTTTTTTATTTTATTTTTTGTATCTAAATATAGAAGGAATGACTCCTAATATGGAAAAATATATATAATCAAATCCTAGTACAAACCGCCGTAAGGAATATCTTATGCTTATTTTCTTTTCATTTTACTCATTATACTTCCTTGATACTTAGATTAATCAGTGATCCAACTATTATTTTAATTTGTTTATTCTTTATTGCTTTGTTAAGAAATATAATATAAACTATTACCATTGAAAGAAAAGTCATTGTCTTTAATAAAAAAAGAACTCATTTATAATAATTAACCTTTCCCTTCCTAAATTGCTTAATCATTGTAACAATCGATAGCTAAATAGTCAGTTAATGTTCACGAATCAAATTCTAATTATATTAATTTAGTGCTTGGAGTCACAAGCATTCAATTAATTTGAGTTGAACACAACTCCAGCATACTCAACACCTAATTTAATTGCATATATTTAATACGCATGATCATGTCCCAAATTAACAAGCAACAAGAAGATGCAACTGATATAAAACGAGAGAAGCTCTGCTGCATTCTTTTAGAGGTCTGATTTGTGAAAGGATGTAGGATTTTAGGTATCCGCTCTATTTTTGCTTATTTGTTTTTATTGGATTTTGAATAAGAAGCATTGGGTATTCATAGCCCTAACATTTCCTTTGTTTCTTTCTTTTTCTTTTCTTTTCTTTTTTACCCCTATGATGGAAATGCACACATAAGAATGTTTTCTAAACTATTTTATAGTTTCGGCACTAACATCACATTAATTTTCTTTTAGATTTCTTGTAATTTAATGACAATTTCAAGCAGCAGAGTTGAGCACCCTTGTGGCTGTGTTTGGGTAAACTTGAAATCGTAGTTGGGATACATTCCTTTGCAAGAAAAACATCATAAAACAGATACTCTCTTCATTTGAAGACAGAGATGAGATGAACAGATTTGTTATTTTGTCCATTTCGACGGAAACACATACAGCCTAATCAATTTAGAAGATAACCATCTGAAAGTGGTGACTTCTAAATACGGATAGTTTCCTCATTCGAACTCAAAAGATGAAACGGGCGGATTTGTTATTTAGGCTAATCTAGAAAAGCTTAATCAATGTAGAAGATAACCATCTAAAAGAGGCGCCTTTTCGATGGCAGGTGGCCTCGAAGCGTTTCCAACCGCTGGAGTAATTCCAAACAGTTCCTAAAGTAATGTAAAACCATGTAGAATCAATAGATAATAATAAGATTATCCACAATCACTTTGCTATTTAGCAACCTACCATCCACCCAAGAAATCCAAATGGGAAATATCAATTCAGTTATAAAATCATCATAGCAGATCTATACCATTAATCTAATGAGACCAACAGCAACAAATGGAGCAAACAAAAACAGACCCAAAAGATAAAAGAGGACCCAGTTGTAATATTATCAAGTTATCAAGCACACAATCACCTCCATGTGGCACACGCGTGTGCAATCCAGACCGTTCTTTGATTGGGCCACTCTTGAGAATTCCAAATGGGTGGATACCAAAATTCCAAACAACCATCTGTTATCATCAAATGTGTGAAATCAAAATTAACAATAGATGGTTAGAATCATCTGATCGATCACTGTGATTTTCGGAGCAATGGATGAATGATCTGGATCTTAGACACGTATGCCACGTGTACATAGATTGGGTGCTTGATGATCTACTCCTTGTGCACTTTCCCCGCTTCCTCTGCTTCCATATCCTTCCCCACCTGTTCCTTGTCTTCAACAACAACCTCTTTCTCCATCCCTTCAATTTCCTTCTTGCATTCCTCTGCAGCCAACCTCCTCTTCATCTCTTCCAACACATTCCTCATCCCCACATCAGTGTCGTCATTGCAGCTCATGAAAATCTCCGCCATGTCGGCTGGTGTCATCTTCGCCGGCACCAGAACCTCCTCAATCTCCCTGAAAAGCTCATGATCGTCGATGTACAGGTAATTCCTTGCTAGTGTCTTGAACGCATCGAATTCGCAGTAACTAAGGTTGATGTGCTTGTCCATACGGCCTGCTCGCAGCAGCGCCTGATCCAGATTCTCCTTGTGGTTTGTCGTGAAGATCATCAGCCTCTCCCCACCACAGCACGACCACAGCCCATCTACGAAATTCAACACCCCAGACAGGCTCACCATGCTAAACGCCATGCCTCCGTCATTCTTCTCCTTCTCTGCTTTCTCCTCTGCTTCTGGTCCGCAAACGCTCTTCTCCTTCTCCTCCCCAGACCGTTTCTTTCTATCGGAAAGATCCAGCGAGCAATCCACATCCTCCACAACAATCACCGACTTACTCGATGTCGCGACCAGCAGCTGCCGCAGCTGTGAATTGCTCGTGACTGCCGTTAACTCCAGATCATAGATATCAAACTCCAGAAAATTTGCAATTGCAGCGATCAAGCTAGTCTTACCTGTCCCAGGTGGGCCATACAAAAGATACCCTCTCTTCCAAGCTCTTCCCACCCGGTTATAATACTCCTGCCTATTCACAAACTTCAGCAAATCCGTTTTGATCTCTTCCTTCAGAGCTGGGTCGATCGCCACGGTATCAAAATTAGACGGATGTGAGAAAGGTACTGACGACCACAGCCGTCGTCCAGAGTCCTTCGCCGATCTGTTAGTGTAGAGCTTCCTCTGCCTGTTCTTGAATTTTATATTTGCAGCTTCTTCTAATACGTGGGGAAGATAAATTGAATGTACCTATAAAAGAATATAATCATGTATTTAATAAAAAAAAACATAGAAAAGGAGAAAATTATATATGTGAAATATATAATTATTCTCTCTTACCTTAGACTTAAACTTCTTGTGGAATGTTAATTTGAAAAAGCGGCTTTCTTGAGATCGGACATATCCATAATTAGTGGACTTTTTCTCAATAGAATGCAGAGACCACTTTACTGGAATGCCTTCGAAGATGTCTTCGATCTTCTGGTTGGAGTCCATCAAGAAAGTTAGGTTCTTAGAATTCTTGGGTTTTGAGAGTTTAAGGATTTTGGCGGAGGAAAAGCATTTGGTGCTTAAATAGCACTGTACAGAGTCGAAAATCTCGTTGTCGTAGGAGGAATCGAATTCGTCGATGATGATGGAGACGTTGGTCTGGAGAGCGGTGAAGAGGTGGAAGAATAAGCGTTTGAGGGGTTCGGAGATTTCGGGAGGGAGGAAATCACGGAGAGCGGTGCGGAGGAACATGAAGGTGGCAAGGAGCGAGCCGATGGACTTCCAGTCCAGGAATTCCATGTTTTTGAGGGATGGTTTGTGGTTTTTTGGGAGGGGGTGGAGAGAGTAGAGGATGAGAGGTGGGGAGAGTTCGTTTTATAAAGGGAGTGGAGGGTGGATAGAGAGGAAGAAGGGATGTCGTAAGAAGAATATGGGGATATGGTTACTTTGCACGTCGGGAGCATATGATAGTTTACGCAGCTCGCTCCCCACACTTGCCATGGAAAACCGTGTGAGAACTGAGCTTTACATCTGTTTTGGATTGATGGTAAGTTCTTCTGTCTGAGAAATCAGATTGTATCCCTTCTCAGGTGGCACAGAATGTACAGAAGTAAATTCACGGATCAAACAATCTTTTTCTAGCTGACCTTGAGGTAGAGCGGTGGCGGACACTTTCACCGTAGATGGACCTGAGAAGGCCTGCTCGGAAAAGGAAGTGATATGGACCATCACAACCTTAAAACAATCACATCTTTCTAACTGAAATAATTTTTTATGCATATCATATATGATTTTAAGTTTTTAATTCCATATATTTCTATTTTCATCGATGGTGAATTCAAGAAATCCCCATTAGGAACTCAGAGATGCTTTGTGGATTTGGAGTAGATAGCTCTCAATTTGACTCGATTCGAAAAAAGCTTGATTGACTTGGTTTGAAATTGAGTTTAAGTCGATTTTTTTAGCTCGGATAAATTTTGAGCTGAGTTTGAACTTGCTTGAGCATGATTTGACTTGGGTTGGACCCCAACTCAAATTGAATTTGGATTGAACCAGTTTAGTAACTTGGTTATTTTCATATTGATGTTGTCTCACTAAGTGTTTGATTAAATAACCCAACAAAGTATTTGCGTGGTGAAGAAGTTATGTATATGAAACAAATACCTTCATATCTTTATTTTAATGTTTTGATGAAATATCTGTGAGTGATGCTGGTGTTTTATATATGGTGAGAAATTAAAGGCTTTCTTCGTGTGTTTGAAAAATTGCTGCATAAGACTAATCTTAGTTCAAACTCGGCCGAATGGCGAGCCATTAACCTGACCGAGCCAGCCAGTCAAGCTAGCTCGAGGACTGAGCCAAGTCCAGCCGTGCCAAGTCAACTGGATTCAACTCCTGTTCAGCTCCAGAAGCAGGTATCCCTGACGAAGACGGTCATAGAAATCATCACGCCCTTCCCTACATCGGACCTAGATCCCAGCCGTCCAATGACTAAAAGTAAATTCCACATTATTCACTTGGCGCACACGCCAGCCTGAAATGCGTATGCAAGATCCATTAAGTGAGGCCCACCTTATGAATGCCAGGTGTGAAAATCCAGACGTGAAAATTGTCAACCAACCTGATTTTGGTACTATGATTTCAATTAGTCGTTTTACTTTGATTTAATGTTTGCCACGTGTGAAATTTCTTAGTGCTTGTGTATCAAGCGTCGTACTGACTAGTATAAAAACTCCCCATTGTAAACTGAAGTTTATTCGCCCAGCAATTGCATGGAAAGTGCAAACACTGAGACATGTCTGCCTTTGCCAGGCCACCGACTACCGCACGAAAGTATTATATTTCAACCATGGTCCTCTAATTTCAAACAATGGCTGATTTTCAATCATTTCATTGTGTGGCCCATCACCTAAGGGCCTGGATGAAAATTTGTGGATTTTCAGAGATTCACCGTTTAATTTTTCCTAAGCAGCGGCCAGGCATTCTTGCTTGAGAAAAACTTTGATACTCGGGCAGAGTGAGATAGATGATATACAAGCACTTGGTAATTGTATACTTGAAATTAAAAAAGTTGAATTGGAGTGCTAGATGATATGCAGGTACTTAGTAATTGCATCCTGCACAAGCACGTGGTTTTGTTTGATTGAATTGCAGTGCAACGCAGAGTCCACCGACTAGAGGTCGGATTGCTCAACGAATCCGATTTTGGGTGGTGACCGTGACTTTTACCATTATCCTTTTTAATTTGATTTAATGTACGTCACTTGTATAATTGGTCAGCGCCTGCGTATCAAATAACTCTCTTTCTTGAGCATCAAGTTTCAGGAAGCCGATTGGCTGGTGTACAACACCAGCGATACAGCTGATGTGGGTACGTGTCGTGCGAAGATAGAGCAATGACGTTACTCGAGCTCTGAGTGGTAAGAACCGTTCAAATGATATCAAAGTTAAATGAGCCCTAAAATGATGTATTTATTATATCTACATCGTTCATCTATTTTTTGAGATCATTTTAAAGCATGAGATGAAAAATTAATCACTGGACCACACCACAAATAGCAGCGGGATGATGATTTTCGCCCTAAAAAAATTCATAGGACTATCATAATATTTATTTTACATCCAATCAATTCATAGGGTCACAATGACGGGGAGAAGAGGAAAACCAAATGGGATTTTGACCATACTGACATCGAAGTGTGGGCGTATTACCTTAGGAGCTCTGACATTCTAGATATCCCAAGAGTAGCCTTCCGACAACTTTTAGATATTGTTTTGGACAAAAATGCCTTTGTCCTTGGTTCAGAAGTCGTACGGTCCTGGAGTGAATAACAAATTACCTTCTATTTCAACCCCCGAGAAAGTGACGGATTGGCTATTCCCCCTTCCACCAGCCAATGGCTGGTGCTCGGTGCTCTGTGGGCCCCACCATGTATGTGTTTCATCTATGCTGCCGATCCTTCTTGCCATGTCATTTTAAGGCTAGGGCCCAAATATCAGCTCGATCTAGTGATTGTGTGGCCCACATAATAAAAAAACAATGGTGATTGTTGAAACTTTCCAGGCTCACCGTAATGTTTGTTAGAAGTATACACTGCCCATGTCAGGACTTTTTGAGCCCAAGGTGAGCTAGCCGACAAGGTGGATGGATCGGATCATCCCATTGTGGGCCTTAAGCTATGGTATCAATGGTTTGGTAGAAGAGGAAGCGAACACGTGGATACCACGATCCATGTAACATGACAACTACGACCCATGCAAACAACAACCCATATGGACCCACATTGATATATGTGTATAATCCATGGTACTCATCCTTTTTGTTGTGTTATTTTAGGGATAGGGCCCAAACATCAGCCTGATCCGGTGCTTGTGTGGGCCAGAAAATAGAAAATAATGGTAACTATAGAAACTTTTTAGGCTCACTGTGATGCTTGTTAGAAGTGGATACTGCCCAAGTCAGGACTTTTTAGGCCCACCACAAGCTGGCTGACAAGGTGAATGGATCGGATCACCCCATCGTGGGGCCTTAAGCTAGGGTACCAATGGTTTGGTATAAAAGGAAGTAAACATGTGAAACCACGATCCATGCAACACGACAACCATGACCCATATAATACGACAACTACAACCCATGTAAACCACGACCCATATGAGCCCACATTGATGTATGTGTATAATCCATACCGCCCATCTTTTTTGCCATGTCATTTTAGGGCTACGACCCATTTAACATGACAACCACGACCCATGAAAACTACGACCCATATAACATAATAACCACGATTCCATGAGAAACCACAATCCATATAACATAACAACCATGACCTATATAACATGATAACCACGACCATAATTACAATACAATATGAAGAACAGTTCTCTTCAACGAGCACCCAGCGAGTTGAAAAATTTTGTTGACAATGTCTTTGTTTAAGTCTACCCTTCTCTCAAGCTATAGGCAGTTTATGGTCAGGCTCAAACAAAACATTTTCAATAGAGTTTTTCAGCTCGCTCGGTGCCCGTTGAAGAAAACTGTTCTTCATATTGTATTGTAATTATGGTTGTGGTTGTTATGTTATATAGGTCGTGGTTTTCTATGAAGTCGTTATTATGTTATATGGGTCATAATTTTCATGGGTTGTAGTTGTTATGTTATATGGGTCGTGGTTGTCATGTTATACGGGTCATGGTTGTCATGGATCGTAGTTATTAACATGGGTCGTGGTTCGTATGTGAAATGGGTCGTGGTTGTAATGGGTCATAGTTTTCATGGGTCGTAGTTGTTATGTTATATGGGTCGTAGTTGTCATGTTATACGGGTCGTGGTTGTCATGTTAGGACTAAGGCCGTTGATCTTCAAGAAGATCGTCAACATCCCTGAGGAAAGGGAAGGGATCACCCATAAAGGAAGAACGCAATAAGGACTCGATGCCCTCTTCGAATATCTCCTCCATTATTCTGATTGAAAGAGCAAAGAAATTCATGAATGTTTAAGGTGTTGCAATAAGAATTCTAGTTCGGATTGACTTATAAAAGTAATTTGAAACCCAAGTACTAGTTTTATAGGCTGGTTAACCAATGGTTAATGTGCTTAGGATGCGGTGCGATTATTGGTTTTTCGATACTAGGAATACCATTTCTCGGGATTACGGGGAAGTAGCGATATTAATGCGATTTCCTAAAAAAGAATGTGTCGCTGATTCCGAAGGGTCGTGGATATGACGAACAATGGGTCATGGTTGTTATCCACAATGGATCGTGGTTGGGAACAACGACCCAGTGTGTATGACAACCACGACCCTGTCGTGTGATCGTGGTTCACATGCACATTGGATCGTGGTTTTTATCCATGTTGGATCATGGTTGTCATCCAACGTTGGATCGTGGATTGGAGGAAAATGGATTGGCTACTCCCCCCATCACCAGCCATGGGCCCAACCATGATTTATGTGTTTCATCCATTGCGTTCATCTGTTTTTTATAAATCATTGTAGGGCTTGAACCCAAAAAATGTGACAAATACAAATCTAATGTGGAACACACTGCAAGAAATCAGTTGACAACCACAACTCGTGTAACATAAAAATCACGACCCATATAACATGACAACTACGATCCATAACAACTGGCAGCCACGATCCATATACCGTCACAACAATAACCCATATAACCTGACAACCACGATTCAAGGTTATGGGTTAAACGAGTTGGGCCTTGCATAGGGCAGTAAAAGACACGATCCTTATAACATCACAACCACGACCCATCTGGCATGACAACCACGACCCTTACCTCATGGGTCGTGGTTGTCATGTTATATGTGTCGTGGTTCTCATTTTAAGGCTAAGGCCTATAAAATGAAGACTACGACTCCTACCTTATGACAACCACAACCCATATATCATGACAACCACGACCCATGACAACTACGACCCTTATGACACTACAACCACGACCCTTACCGCATTACAACCACTTGATGCGACCTATGCTACTATACAAATATCGTTTGCACGATTATGGCATGACTCGCACTAACTTGGTGACTACATGGGATAAACATACATAAAATCCTTACCGTCCATCAGATGAAATGATCTATTTACACTGTGGATACTACATTTCATTCAAATATAAATCTTAAATTGACCATAACGTAGAGATGACTATTGATAGACTGCAAGAGTAGGAAATGCAGGCTATATGGGTCTCGGTTGTCATATTATATGAGTCGTGGTTCTCATGTGATATGGGTCGTGGTTGTAATGGTCGTAGACATGGGTTGTGGTTGTCATGTTAAATGGGTCGTGATTATCATGTGGTAAAGAATAGCCATTGGTATAATAAGCTAAGGCCCACATGGGGTGATCCATTCTGTCCACCTTGTCGGCCAGCTCGTCGTAGGCCCAAAAAGTCCTAACTTGGGCAGTGTCTGAGTTAGCACACGAGCTCTAGATCAGGCTGACACATATATCAATTTTGGGTCCTAACCCTAAAATGACACGGGAAAAAGGATGGGCGGCATGGATTATACACATATATCAATGTGGGCCCCGCGAGTTTGGTCCTTGCCTGCGCAAAAAAAGGGTTCTGTACACGTCACTTTTTTGACATTAAATACGACGTAACTTCTTATTCCATACAAAATTGTACAACTACAGAAATAGGAACAAAGGCGTTTTGGTCTAAGTAATTTTCAGCAGCTTGTCAGAAGGTCACCCTTGAAATATTTGAAAGGTTGAATCTTTTTAGGTAATTTGACCAAACTTCAAGGCCAGTACGGGCAAAATCCCAAACCAAATATCATATTGATCCAAAACTTCGGTGAACCCCAAAAGGGTTTCAATGGTAGACATTCAATCCCCGCTGCTTTTTTCAGTGTGGTTCACTTGATATTTAGACATATCTTATTTTTCGGCTCAATCCTTATGACTAGATCGGCAAATGGATGGACGGTTTGCATATAAAACATACCTCATAATGGGACCCATAGAACTTGCTGACTTCAACACACGAGCTAGATGGCTGATGTGTGCTACACTAGCCACCCGCTTCCCAGGTTTCATTGCAGTGGTCCTTCCCTGTGGAGTAGGTGACCGTGACAGGACATCACATGCGCCGCATTCTTAAAGGACACCAACGAAAGCTGGCTCTTCTAGTCGTTCCAATCAGTTCACGTCATCTGATTGAACTGTTTGTAGGCCACTGTCCGAACACTAATCGTTTGATGGTAACTTTTCTTGATGGAGGATATTGTGAAGTGGGCCCCACCAACGAAGGGTCTGAAATAACGGATGCTTGTTCATGTATCCAATCTAATTAATCTGATCAACACAAGATCCCGAATATGGGAGAGAGCCATCTCTCTACAGTACAGACGGCAGGGTGACTTATCATTTCAGACCGTTCATCTATTTACGAATACATACGATTTTAATAGGTTTGATGTTTGGATCAAGAGCTATCCATTGTAGGGCCCACTAGATGGCGGGCCCTGATTGATATGTGTTCCTGCCTCGTATACTGGCCTTAGGGCATAACATACAGGATAGAACTTGATACACGAGTGGATTCAACACATACAACATGGTGGGTGGGACCCATTGTAGTACTCTGCAAAAAAAAATGTTCCTGCGGAAGATTCCAGATGCTCGACGTATCGGACACCGATTGGCTACTGACGCTGCAAGAAGACGTGTCTGCTAGTTGGTGCTCCGTGGGACCTACCATGATGTATGTCTTTTATCTGCTCTCGTTCGTATATTTTTTCAGGTCATTTCAGAGCTTTATCAAAATAATAATAATAATAATAATAATAATAATAAATAAATAAATAGATAAAATTCTAAACCCCAGTCAGAAAACATTAGTAATTGATTGTTTGAATGAAGGAAAAAAAAAAAAAAAAAACAAATGTTGGCTTGTCCAAAACTTTTTTGAGTCAAGGAAGTTTTTAATCATGTGCGTTCAATTAATATTGTCCCTGGTGATGTGGTCCACTTGAGATTTGGATCTATTTTATTTTTGGACTCATACCATAAAATATAAAGTAAAACTGAATGGACAACATGGATGAAATCCATATATCAAGGTGGAGCCCACAAACCACAATCCGCATCCCACGATTCATTCATCTCTCAGATGTGGATAGGGTCCCGCGACCTACTTAGAGTTGTACACGGGTCGAACCGAGTCAAGCTTGGCACGGCTCAACTTGGCTCAGCCACTAGCTGACCCTAACTTGAACTTAGCTTAGCTCGGTCCTTGAGTCTGATTGGCCAGCTAACTCAATTTAGTCAACAGTTAGGGCTAATTCGAGCATGTGCGGTATTTTCTCAAACACATGAAGTGCACTTTCAATTTATCACAATTTGTAAAACAATAACATCCGTTTACAAGTATTTAATCAAACACTCGGTAGGCAGCATCAAAATCAAGATCCAATGTTAATTTTATCATGTAATGTTTGTTTTTTTAATAATAATTTGTTTCATATGCATACCTTCCTTGTCATCAGCCGATCTATTCGAAGCCACACTTTGTTGGGTTAATTTATCAAATACTCAGTGAGTAACATCAATATCAAAATAACCAAGTCATTGAACTAGTTCGATTTGAGTTTGATTCAAGATAAAGTTCAATCCAAGTTGATTTGAGCTCGGCCAAAGCTTGAACTTGGCTCGAAAATTTTTCAAGCTCTAAAAATCAGCTCAACCCGGCTTGAATCGAGGTTGTATGCGTTGAGCGAGTTAACTGAGCTAACTCGGTTTGTATACAGCTCTAAACGTTCGTCCAGTGTAAGACTCCTCGCAGTGCACTGCAATTTCCGTCTCAACATCCACTCCATCCATCAGTTTCTCCAGCGATAGTTACAATATAATTAAAAAATAAAGGAGGCACATCCAAAACTAAGGTGGCCAAATCACAAGAAACAAGGGTTACCTAACACTTCAAATCCTAAAAAATCTTAGATCACATTGATAAGTACGCTTTCCATTCATCCAGGTGGGAATCACCTTATGACTGATTTAGATGGCATATAAACATAACAGTGAGCCCCGACGACATTTTAACGGTAGGTATTCAATCTCACTGTTTCTCATAGTGTGTCTGACTCGACTATTGGGTCAGCCACCTCCATTTTTGAGATTACACTTTAAAATGAACCAGTGAAACTGATTTAGAGAGTGGATGTCAGACGAACGTCACAGTGGGCCCGCTGAGTTTTACGTTGCACGGATTCCCTCCCACAGGTAGCTGGATGCAATTCGTGTATCATCTCCATGTCCGTGCAATCGCAAGGACACAGAACCAGTATGAGCGGCCAAACCTGAAAGCATCTCGTTAGGCAACGTGTCACTTCGCGGTTGGCTCTTTCACCGTAAAGATGTCGGATGGCAACTGGCTGTGATTTTTTTGGTGCAACCACTAGTCTAGCATGCGAGATGCATGTGCATTAATGTGCCCCGCCACATTAAGTTACTGCCATCGGAAGCTATGTGGGGCCCACACAGATGTCCATGAGAAATCCACCCTGTCCATCAATTTCTTCAGCTCATGTTACAATACTAACCCAAAAATGAGCTAGATCCAAAGCTTAAGTGGACCACACTACAACAAAAGGTGGGGATTGAAATACCCATCGTGGAAACTATGATGTTTATATGCCATCCAACCGCTCATTTGGCCATTCTAACTGGGATCGATGAAGTGAAAATACAAATATTAGCCTGACCCACATCTCAATTGTTTCCTATAACGTGGGCCACTTGAGTTTTGAATTTATTTCATTTTTTAGATCATGTCCGTATATGAGAAGGAGAAATTGATGGACAGGATAAATTTCTCATGGACGTCTCGGTGAGCCCCACGTAGCTTTGCAGGAATTTCTCGTGGGCTGGGGCGCATGCTACTTGCATTGTAAGTTGGATCCCTGTCAATAAAGACACATGCAATCGCTTTCCATCTGACACTTCACATCCTATCAGGCACTCAGCACATGTTAGCTCATACCAGTGACTTCGTGTCACCTTCCTACCGAGCGTTTGGTATGCGTTTGGCACTTTCATAGGTAGCATCTCTTGTTCGGTGGTCTACTCGAGTTTTTAATCCGTCTCTTTTTTGTTCATGTCCACGTGAGCTGGATAAATTGATGAATTGAGTGGATTTCTCACGGACGAGCGTGGGCCCTTTGCGTGATGTATGTATTCTGTATCCTACCTCTGCATGTGAAGAAGATCCAAATATCAATACTAAAGAAAACAACAGTGATTGAACATCATATCGGTATAAACTTCTTGGGCCCCACTGTAACATTTCTATAATGTTTATCTATCATTCAAGTTATTTTAAGGTTGCACAAACAAGGTAAAAAATAAAAATAAAAACAAAAACAAAAACAAAAACAAACAAATGTCAGCTTGATTCAAAACTTTCACCGTTGATGGTCAATCACTACTATTTCCTATGGTATGATCTACCTTAGAATTAGATCTACTTCATTTTTGAGATGAACAATATGAATATAGAACACATTCATCAAGACGAGCCCGAGAGTGAGGGCGGCTCCTCTTACTGATGAGATCCACCTAGCTTCTGGCCACAAGAACTTTATATGGACAGCTGGGAAGGAAAATCACAACTTCGTACGTGTAGCATAAAATGCTGATCAAACTCTAATGTTTCATCTATTTGAAATCCATTGTCTAACAGGTGCGCTCTTCAATGGTAGGGCCGTGGCCAAAACATAGCCAAATAAAAATGGTCCAACCAAAGGAAATAATGGTAATTGGACCACTAATATAGGTTTTTTTTTTTCTAAGGGTGTTTATCTTTCATCAAACCCGTACATCTTGGTGTGGCTCACAAGGTTAAAAGGAATATACAAACATTAGCTCAATCAAAATCTTGGGCAGGCCACACCATGTGAATTAAAAGTTTTATGTATGATTTTATGTTGTTTCTGAGTTTTAAAGGATGGAGTAGATTTTACTGTGAAGAGATTGGGACAGTTATGGGAAGCCAAATTCATGGAGGGCAAGGTGATGTTTTTGTTTATCCACGCCTTTCATTCCTTTTCTCATATCATTTTAAAGTATGAGTCAAAAAATTAGTTAGGTCCAACTCTTAAGTAGATCACACTACAGGTGTGACTCTTGTATTTATTGCAACCCAAGCTTACTATCTGGTGTGGTACTCTTGAGCATGAGATCTACCTCATTTTTAGGCTCGTATTTTAAAATAATTTGAGAAAATGGATAGATGGCTTGGATAAACAGATACATCATGGTGGGCTCTGGACCGATCTTTCCATTCGTGTTTGTAGACAGGCAGTGTAGGACACAATCTGCAACCCTCTTGATCATGGAATTTTTGTCCCGTATGATGACTGTGTGGTGGATAAACTAATGAAGGGAGTAGATTCCAAAAATATCATGGTATTCATAGAGCTTAGATGTTGCATGCGCTTTCTACAGTTGATGTTTTCTGAGGACTGCACTTGAGATTTGGATCTTCCTAAGGTTTGGTATTGCATCCTAAAACGTGATGGAAAAATAAATGGCTGGAGTGGATATATATATATATATATAAACATTAAAGTGGCCCCACATGGTTAGGGCAACACCAACTGCGGTGTTACCCGGGTAACAGCTAATCCACTTCCTTCGTGCCTGGATTGGGCACGAGTTTGTGTGAAGCCAGGCAGGCAAGGTCGTTCAGACGAGCAGCTTTATGACGTGGCAAGGGGACTTCACATTTTGGTTGGTAGTGCATCGTCTCTCTCCCTATTGGGCGTCGAGTGGGGCTAGGGGTCATTTTTTCTAGCTTTTGTCGTTTTTTCCTTGTCGTTTATTTTCTCGTGAATGGGTTGGATTGGGACACAGATCGGGGGCGGATTAGGTGTTACCCTAACCACGTGTCCCACCTTGAGGTATATATATATATTTTTGTATATCTGTAGTGTTTATTTTATTTATTTATTTATATTTTTTTAATGTCATTTTAGGATACAATCCCAAACCTTGAGAAATTCAAATATAACTAGGGGTTCACCCTAGAACGGAATCGTTCCTAACGGTTCCAGGAGAATTAGAACTCAAACCAAACTGTTTGCACCCTAGAACTGAACTGGAAGTGGACCGGAAAAATTGGTTCAGTTCTATGGTTTTGGACTTTTTATAATCCAGCCCGAGAGAGAGAGAGAGAGAGAGAGAGAGAGAGAGAGAGATGCCAGTGGCGATGGGTATAGATGAGAGAGAGTGAGCTACAGAGAGAGGGAGAGATAGAGGGAGAGAGAGAACCAACAAGCTAGGGAGGGAGAGAGAGAGAGAGAACCAGCGAGCAAGACATAGAACAATCAAATTTTCCCGTTCCATGTGCACCCTTAGAAATAAGGATGAATGATTATTAAAAACCTTTTATAGGCCACAAATGTTTTGGATCAAGCTGATCTTGTATTTGAGCTTCCACCAGATCTTCTCGGCATTGTCAACCTGTTGAATTATAAATAAACATTACAAAATCTTACGCTAGGCTATTTGGAATTTTTAACTATGAGACACTTAAACACTATTAATGTTTCCTTGTGGTGTGGTTCACCTTATATTTATATCTACATATTTTTGGACATATTCTAAAATGGGCTAGATAAATAGATGGACGGCATGGATATAGAACACATAATCAAAGTGGGCCCACAATAAGGGTAACAGCTAACCACTCCTTACAAATTAGATGGTGGTGGAACTCACCATCCACTTCCATGGTGAAATGACATGGCAAGGTTTAATTGACAATAGACTGAGTGAAAGATACCTCAGTTTCAACAGTGAGGTCTTAGTATCGATCCCTAGTAGGGGCGGCTAGCAGCGAAGTGTCAACTGACAGTGAGGGTGTACTACCAAGCTAACAAAATTTTTTTAAAAAAAAGGTTCAAGTGACGGGCCGGTCAAAGATGGGCAGCGCGCCCTTTTTTAACATTTTTCTGCATAGTACAGGAGCCAATTAGGTGAGACCCGGGATCCAAACAAAGTGGGTGGGACCCCTACTATAATGTATGTGAGTACATCCATGCCATCCATTTGTATGAAAGCTCATTTTTTGACATGATTAAAAAAATGAAGCAGATCCAGACCCTAGGTGGACTATAATCTATGAAACAGGACCATTAAAAACTTCTCATGGGCTAGAACAATTTTGGATCAAGCTGATATTTGTGTAGTCTCTTCATCCAGATCTTTGTTACAGAATCAACAGGTTGGATAGAAAATAAACATTTGGATGGCGCCATAAAGTTTTTAATAGTGGGGATTCAATCACTACTATTTCCTGTGGTATGGTACACATAAGATTTGGATCTGCTTCATTTTTTGGATCATGCAAATGAGCTTTTAAAATGGTTGGACGGTATGGATTTAAGACACATACATCATTCTGAGCCCCATAGTAAGGGATCCCACTCACCTCAATTGACCTAGGGTCTCGACTAATTCGCTCATGCTCAACCATCTCTGACAGCATACTGATGCAGGGATGGACGTGATGAGGTTGATCACCGTCTTCCTCAAGGACAACTACTCCGAATCCACGGAGCTTCTCTGGACTCCTCATAGAGACTTCTCGAATCCACGAGAAAAGAAACAAGAAAATAGAAATAAATTCTAATAAAATTTGAAATGATTAATTAATGAAATAAACGAGTTCACAACCCTTTAATATAGGGATACCAAGCAATGGGAGAGAAATCAGAAGCAAACTACAACTAAAACTCCTAGAATTCGCAACTTACTATAAATAGTAAACTTACTATTTATATACGGTTGTGATGTCTACTAGTACGCAAGGTTTTCGGCCAAAAATAGTAAGCGTCCTATTTGGCTTCACAAACCGTTCTCCTAATTATTCTAAGCTCTTTTTACGTTGGGTGCAACTCCTAAAGCCCGACGGATAAAGAGTTATAATCAAACTAAAACTTACTATTTATAGTAAAAATGGAATTAAAACAGGGAAACGACCGTCGATCCAGGGGTATTTCATAAATCCGGGTAGCGCAACCCCACATAGCAGGGTTGGCTGGCTAAAGTAGCTCGTTCTACCCTAAAATCATATATTTTACGCTCGATAACTCATTCCGGATTATGAGATATGCCCGATCTAAGGTCCGACGGTCTGGATCACTTCTGTCATCGACCGAGCCTTTTCTGATCCATCTTGGCTATGAAACTATCCGCGACCTGCTCTACATCACATACGCCCCACCAATGAAATCTCTGACACCGATTAGCTATTAAACCCGACAGTAGCAAGTCTCGCTACTAAAGCGGCGTCACCACATTCTGTGGACCTCACCATGATGTATGTGTTGTATCCACACCATCCATTCAGTTGGGGAGATCATTTTAGGGCATGAGCCAAAGAATGAGGCAAATCCAAAGTTCAAGTGGACCCGACCACAAAAAAAAAAGTGGGAAAAGTCACACCCACCGTTGGAACCTTCCTAGGCCCACCATGATGTTTGTTTGAGATCTAGCCTATTTATTAGTTAACACAAACATGGAATAAGGGAGAATACAAATATCAACTTGATCAAAAGCTTTCATGGCCCAAAGAAGTTTTTAATGGTAGGCATTCAATCCCTACTGTTTTCTGTGGTGGTGTCCACTTAAGGTTTGGATCTGGGTAGATCGTTTCTCAAAGATGACGTACTTTATCGCATGTAAAAAGATCATCGATGCAACACACATTGTGAATCTATTATTTAGATAGGTTGTGCGGTTATAAGAGGTTTTTAAGACCATTACTTCTGACCATGACACGAAGTTCATTAGCCACTTTTGGCAGACTTTGTGAAATCGGTTTCATACGCGACTTCAGTTCGGTAGTGCCTACCACCCATAGATCGATGAGCATGTTGAAGTTATGAATCGCATGTTGAGAAACCTTATTTGATCTATTTTAGGTTCCAAACCGAAGCGGTGGAATTTGGCTTTATCTCAAGCGAAGTTTGTGTTGAACAATATGGTGAACCGCTCGATAGGGAAGTCCCCATTCCAGATTGTTAATGGTCGAGTATCCTACTATACACTTGACTTGGTCCCTTTGCCCAGGCTCTTGAACATGAGCATTATAGCAGAACATATGTCAGACCAAATTGTGAGTATTCATGCGAATGTGTAAAACAATTTGTAAGCTTCAAATGACAAGTACAAGGAGAAAATTGACAAGCATCGACGACAAAATGTGTTCGAGGTGTGCGACAATGTTATGGTTCATATATGAAAGGAGAAATTTTTTATCGGAACCTACAACAAGTTGAAGAACAAGAAAGTTAGATCGGTACCAATCCTCCAGAAGATCAATGACAACGCTTATATTGTTGATCTTCCGGATGACATGGAAATCTCATGTACTTTCAACGTCGCGAACTTGAATGAGTATCATGAACCGAAACAGGATAAGAAATCAAGATTGGGTTCTTTTAAAGTAGAGGGGACTGATGTAAAGCAGGTCATAAACACTTTTATGGAAAAGATGGACCAGAGAAGGCCCGATTGGAAGCGGAAACAATCCAAACCATCATAACCTCATATCAGTCATATCTCGCAAATTGGGATGAGTTTTTCGACATATTATATACGATTTTGGGGTAGGAGGACCTACTTAAGCCAACTAACCCACTATGTTAGGTTGTCCACACTGGATTTGCAAGATTCCATCAATTTGATGGTCAAAAGTCCTGTTTAGTTTCATTTTTACTATAAAGAGTAGTTTTAGTTCAAGTGTAACTTTTGATCCTTTGAATTGTAGAAGTCATGCCCAACATGAAAAGGGCTTAGAAAAGTTAGGAGAATAACATGGTTGGGTTAAATTGAACACTTACTATTTTTGGTTGAAAATCATGAAGTCTAGTAGGAACAAAGGTTGTCTATAAATAGTAAGTTTACTATTTATAGTAACTCAAGTTTTTAAGGTATTCGAGTTGGAGTCTAAGCCTAAAATTCTGTCCTAAGTTTGATTTCCTTATTTAAAGAGTTGTAATTTCATTTTTTTAAATCATCGATTAATTTATTTCAAATTTATTAGAAATTATTCCTGCTTTTATCCCTCATGGATTTAAGGAAGATATGCAAGGAGTCCAAAGAGCTCCTTGGATTCGAAGTAGTTATCCCTGAGGAAGACGGTGATCGACTTCATCATGTCCCTCCTTGCGCCACCATCTCACACTTTAGGGGTGGAACTAACAATCTTAGGAGGTCCAATATATCATTCGAAATTAATCTATTATTATTGCAAAAGACAAAAATAGGGTCGCTTATGTTGTGTTAGGTTGATTAGCTTACTTCAAATTCATATAATATTGCAAATAAAATACAACACTTTGTAAATTGAAACAGCTGATCATCCAATGTTCCACATCATTTCACGTCAGCTAAAGTGGGGCCCATCAGACAAACCGTTGGTCCACACATATACGGAATCCTGCGGTCAGCAAACTATAATTTTATTGATGACCTTTTTAACTGTCCCAAGAAGTGGGGCCCATCAGACAAACCATTCATTACATTAACCTACTGTGGATGGGAAAATCATGGATATATATATATATATATATATATATATATATATAGAGAGAGAGAGAGAGAGAGAGAGAGAGAGAGAGAGAGAGAGAGAGAGAGAGAGAGATGAATCCTGCTGACTAGACCAGATTTCACTTAGAATTGATAAAAACTCGATTTGATCATGACTCGGTGGAGACTCGACTCAGCACCGCTCAACCTTATTTATACCTTTCTAAGTATTACATATAATTGGAAAACCAAAAATAAAGGACGGATTTTGGAGCAACTTGGCCGAGTTTTTGAGTCGGCTTGACTCAACTGGGTCTTGAGTCGACTCGATTTTTTGTGTTTTTTAGGCTTTGGTTGGTGACTATTGATGGACGGCTGAGAATGGTTGACAGTCCTAGTTCACAAGAAAATTACTGTCGCTCTTGATTTTTAGAATTGTCCCATTGGCATGATGCTTGGGTAGTGCCCCATCCATAGTGGGCCCCACAATCAGAAAAGGTTCATGCTTATGGGTCCTCACACTTTAGAAAATGTATCATATGATCATTCCTCCATAATAAGGGATGTCATTGATTTTCAATTTGATTAGGTGAAGTGTGACAATGACTACTTCTGTCTGTTCTTAATAAGATGCCCTGCCTAATAAAAAAATGATTTCAAAATAGTTCATCCATATAGATGTAGCATTGTTGGGTCGCCACGCAGGCATGGATAAAGACCTGTGACTTAGCCAACTTGTCCAATCTTGAATTGAATCATGACTCGCCCTAGTCAGGTGTGATCAATAGACTGACTTGGCTGAGTCGGGAGGTGATTCGTAGCGTCGAACCAGACTAGATCTGATTGAATTCCAAGCATATCCATTCCCATTTAATGGTTCATATTAAATGATTCATGGTAAGAATCAGCCTAGAAATCAAAGACCCATTTAAGTAAATGGGTTGTCTTTGGGTTGATCCCTACATGACTGAATCCTCCATATAAGTTATCAATGAGCTGAGGTTTTAGTCCCTGAACCTCTTTAGGGCTTCGACACTTCGGTGTCGCTTTTGTGATGATAAATGTTGCAAATGGTTAAACTCAATTTGGGTTGGTCAGGTCAGGCGAAGCTCAATTCGATGGGCCGAGTCAGGTTGGGCTCAGACATTTCGAGTTCAAGTGAGTCGCGTTAACTAACTCTTATATCTACTTCTATGTTTTATTTTATGTGAACCACTTCTAAATATAGGTTTTGTTATATTTTATCATCTCATAAATATGAGCAGGAAATAAAAAGATATATCCATTTATTAAAATAACTTTAGATTAGAAATCACCTCTAATGTTTGAGTGTGAATAAGGTGATCCAATGTGTACTTTGAATGTTGGATTTTGTCATGTCGTTTAGGTCATTTTTCTTTGGCGGCCTACTTTTTTAAGTGGATGGCACCATCAGAATGTTATTAATAAAATAAAAAGATAATTACATCAGAATGAGACTGATTAGTTTGATAAAAAGAAGACCAGACATTTATTTAAATTTAATACCAAAATACCTATGACTAGCTTGATAAAAAGAAGACTAGATTTTCCCAAGAAAGGAAGATCAAGAGCTTGATTTGAAAAAAGAAGAAGAAGAAGAAGAAAAAAAAGAAGAACATTCTGATAAGAACACACCCCAAATCAGTCAATTTAACCACCACCTTATTTTTCAAGGCCCACTGGATGAGTAGAATGGTTTTTAGTTTTCTAGTGTGAATATGGTGAGAGTAAGGACATTTTATGAATCTTCCAAGATCAACGGTGTTGGTTCCACCTTGGATGTAAATGGCCCAAAAGTCTCCTCTACAGGATATTCTTGACCATTCATATTTTATCCTGTTACTAAACAGTTGATAAGAGATACAAACATCCATGTTTAACTGAGGCATGTTCAAAGTTGGCGGCTAGGATTTTCCAATAAAGAAAATTTTAATAGAGTAGTCCTCGTTTAATATCGTGGGTGTGTGAAGAAAATGAGTGGAAAAGATCAGTCTTCATCGTCAGTGATTTGCCTTGAATTTATAGAATGCCTTCATCATCAGCCTTCATCATCAGTGATCAGTCTTCTATATAAGATTTATATATATATATATATATATATATATATATATATATATATATATATATATATATATATATATATATATATATATGATAATGACAATAAAGATTTGATAATGAATAAAAATTTGGGGTTCTTACCTAAAAATTCTTAGGACCATATGGAATTTTAATAACACGCTTTGACTCTTCATATTTACCAAAACGTGACCGTATAAAAATGGAGGATGAAAATTCAAAATTGCCCTAATGGGGAGATGGCAAAATCTAAAGCCTCATCTTTCTCCACTATGCAGCTCTGAGAAATTAGAAGCTATGTTAGCCTTAACTTGTTGTATTTCTGAAAATCTAATCAAATCATTAGTTGCATGACCTAATTTAAGGTGTAGGGATAAAAACAAACTCAATTCATTATTTAGGTGGACCATGCAATTGGAAATAGCGTACATAACAATGCCCACCCTTCAAACCGTTTCCCTCTATGTGACCCACGTGAATCATGGATTGCTCTGATTCTTGAGCCCTGGGCCTACACGTTTTTTGTGGAATCTAATGGTTTGAGTGGATTTCTTATAATCTTCACGGTAGGCCCAGTAAAAAATCAACCTCGGGATAACTCTCCCGACTATTTCATCAATGAGACCCATCTAATCTAAATCACATGTTAGCCTGATTTTTTTTCTTATTAAGCCTTAGGCCTAAATGTTTTTATGGAACCTAATGATTGGAGTAGATTTATTATAATCTTCAGAGTATGCACTATAAAAAATCAATGTCAGACATCTCTCCCAACTATTTCCTTGGTGAGGCTCATGTAGGTCAGCTTGTTATTTATTTATTTATTTATTTTTTACCCCTTCAGCCTACTGTGGTATTACACAACTAATGGTAGGAGTGAATTTTACATTCACATTGCAGTGAGCTTGGGTGTAACATAAGTTTTTTACTTTTTAATTTTAATTTTTACTTTTTTAATATATGAAGGTTGGATTTTCTTCACTCAGTTGTAGGAAGGGGGCACAAATTGGGTAATGTACCCCACCAAGACCTAGCTAGAGATGGACGATCCTATCATAGGCTTGATGGGTGTTGAGGGTCAAATACCCCACTTATTGCTCGAATTTATGAACATAATACTGTTTAACAGGTTGTTGTAATTGTGTTTATGATGCAAGATGAATCTAAAAGTGTGGACTGGATAAGACGCTAAAAGCAAGGATTTAACGACCAAGAATCACCAAGACAGGGGACGGGACTCCATGGGACCAAGATCGACGGATTTTGGACACACCTCAATGGTGCATTGACGTCATCGAGAGAAATCAAGCCATTCACATTAAAGAGGCCCGAAAATGGTCCAGAATATAAGATCACAGGGTTTCCGCCATCCGATTGGCTCGAAGCTTCATATATTTGCTGGAGGATATAAATTAACCGTACACGTCAAATTTCAACCATTGGATCCCAGTATAAGTGGCCTAATGGACAGATCAGCCTATAAACCGTCGATTTTGGGCTCATGTGACATCTGGATATGCCTCAACTTTGGACTCAACGCCTTAAATGATATGGCAGAATGGATGGACGGAGCGGATTCTGTACACACATCATTATGGACCCCAGATGTGTACCGCATGTGTACAGTGTGAACGTGCACCAGCCGTGCACCATGCACTCATAGTCGGTCAGCAGGCGCTGACCGACAAAAATTCAAATTTTCCAAAACGGGCAGCGTCTTTACCCTGCCCGTCCGATTTTTAGTAGTGGGGCCCACCCATTGCACATTTTAGCGATCTATACCGTTCATTAGGTTTCTAAAGGCCGTCTCACCTTCGTCTAGGTGGCGAAATTGCGAAAGACAGCGAGGATCAGATCTTAACCATCCAAACGGAGGTCGAACGGTCGTATGATCAAACACGTGGGCCACACCGAATACAGTCAGAAACTAGTCATTTCCGGCTGATTTTTCGAGGACAATTCAATGGACGGCATGGATTCTTCAACCGACGCTTATAGTGGGCCCCACCATCAAAACAGTGGAAGAGAGTTCGCAGGCCCTGTTTTCGCACGACCGTAAAGTCCGAAATTTCCCGGAATTTTCGGAAGATGTTGGTCCTCCATCTCGATCGATCGGTCGACAACTGGGACCGTCCCAAAGGATGCTCAATCTAGTCCGAAAGGATCCCAACCATGAAGTTAGACGGGAATGATGGACGATTGGCCGTCCGAAGTAATCCTTCGAACACAAGCTGTATTTGCAGTTTTTCTGCGTGAAACAGGGAGTCCGGCTCTGTTGTAAACAAACTGCGAAAGAGAGGCGGACGCACCCTTTTTTGACACTAACCACCACTTCCGAAATTCTATAAAGGAGAGAGAGGGAGAGAGAGAAAGGGCATCTTGGCTTGGGGGAGTTCACTTGAAGAGAAGGAGACAGGGAGAGAGAAAGAGTTTAGATTTCTTTTATTTGATTTCTTTTTTTTGTTTATGTGACATTTTTTCTATGAATTTTGATGGAATTTAGCTTGTCCATGTTGAGCTAAACCTCCTAGCTAGGGCTAAGAGGTGAAGCTTGTAGAATGATGGGAGATTTTTAGCCTGTGTTTTCTTTTATTGAGCTGAATCTGATTTTAGTGTGATTTTAAGGGAATGTTTTTAGTCTTTAATGATCAAAATAACGTGAGCCACCGAGAGATGATACCATCGGTCCCCAATTACAATGGGTCCCAATGGCTTTGAGCATGTTCTTTTCCTTTTTATGTTTATGACGTCGGTAGAAGTCTTTGATAATAGCACTGTTCACCATCGTCTCCTGGATATGGTTGGATGTCGTTACCCTTCCTAACCTTCATAGCATGTTGATTCTTGCCTTGGATCACCAAGTTTTTGGAATTTAGTTTAATTCTCAAGTTGTTTACTTTGTCTCATCATCAGGCATAGTTTGGTGATGGAATCCATTCTAATTCATACACCTTTCATCTCTTCTATACTCTCCAAAGTCACCGTCGTTCATATACCCTTAAACTATATCAAGGTAAGTTCGGTTTTGAGTTTTGATGCAGGCATAAGATCTCCCTGATCTCTACAAGTGGATCCTCTGAATCCCTAGTTTCCCTTCCCTGAATACTTTAAAGTTTTAGATAAATATTTCACCATTATTCCTTAAATTATATTCAATTTAAATTTCATCTCATACTACTAGTTAATGTTTGTCTTTCTTAGTTTTCGAACGATAACGTACGGATCTTCCTCTTCCTCCTTGTGGATTCGAATTCTCTCTCATACCTTCACTTCTGAGTTTTATTACTACATCACAACCCTATACTTGGGGAGTGAACAATGGGTCCCACCTTGATGTATATATTTTATTGATGTCGTCCATCCATTTTGACAGATATTTTTAAGGCATGAGCCCATAAAGGAGGCAGATTGAAGGCTCAAGTGGATCACACCACACGAAGTAGGGGGATTGAAAGCTTTCGCCTTATAAACTTTCTTCTCTTTTCCTCCTCCCAGAGGAATTTCCTTCTCGAAGTTTCTCTACATCTTCACAGGATCAAGTCAAATTTATATTTTCACTTCATATAGGTCTATGTGACCATATGAACACGTTGGATCGAAAATAAACATCACAGTGAGCCTTTGGAAGTTTTCAACAATGAGAATTCAATCCCCACTTCTTATGGTGTGGTCCACTTGAGCCTTCAACCTACCTCCTTTTTAGGCTCATGCCCTAAAATGATTTATCAAAATGAATGGATAACATACATAAAACATATACATCACAATGAGCCCCACAAATTCCTTGACAAGACCATCCAGCTCTAGCTACTTCCTGGTGGGGGTGGTACCTAATAAGCACCCGCTGTATGCCACCGCATGTACCAAAGCTAAATATCTGGAAGCATGGTGCACGCTGACCTCAATGGTGCATTGACATCACCAAGTTCTGTGGGTCCCACTATGATGTATGTGTTATATCCATTTTATGAGATCTTAGGGCATGGGCTATTAATGAGGCAGTTTCAAAGCTCAAGTGGACCACACCATAGAAAGCAGTGGTGATTGCGCCTACCATTGACAACTTCTTGGAGGCCACGTTATTTTCATTTTTTGCTTCAGCCATATCTGTGTGACCTTAGGAACAGATTGGATGGTAAATAAACATCATGGTGGGACTTAGAGGGTTTAAGGGTAGGCGTCATTGTCCCCACTACTTTCTGTGGTGTGGTCCACTTGAGTTTTGGATTGTCTCTTTTTAGGCCCATTCCCTAACATTATATCACAAAATGGATGGACAGCGTAGATATAACACATACATCGTGATCAGGTGCATGCAACTTGGCGACATATGGCCAGTGGTGTGTGGCACACCACATAATCTGTTGGGAAGGACGCCACCGTCAATTTTTTGCAGAGCCTATTGCAACATGTATATGAAATCCATTAGTTGTGTAATCCCACATTAACCCGAAGGCCAAAAAGTCAGGTTAACCATGGACCACACTAGAGGAAACAGTTGAGAGAGATGTCCAATGTTGATTTTTTTTTTAATTAATTAATTAATTATTTGTTTTTAAGGGACCGTAGAGATTATTAGAAATCTACTCCAACCATTAGATTCCACCTAAACATTTAGGCCTATGGGCCCAAGAATCAGGAAACAGTTTGGAATGTCATGTACACTATTTCCAATCATATGGTTCGCCTACATCTTTGATAGGGCTCGTATTTATGCCATTGCCTAAAGTTAGTTCATGTAACAAGTGTTGGATTGGATTTTCAAAAATACAAGATGTCACGGCCAACATAGCTTTTGATTTCTCGTAGCGCAATTTTCAGCTGCACCAGTATGGATGGGGCTTTCAGTTACTGAAAATCTCACGTGAAAGGTAATTTTGACTTTTCATCCTCTATCCATAAAGAAATGTTCTGATAAATATAAAGACTCAAAGCAAAGCATTTTATGAGAATATCATATGTTCTTAGGAATTTTTGGATAAAAACTCTTAAAAATTTTCCTTTATAATGCATTGATATGAGTCATATGACTTACCTAAAAAAATATTTTCAAAAGATAAATTTATGAAAAATAGTGAAGACATTTAAACTTGCTCAAACTCTAATGAATAATAAAATCATATCTTATTAAAATTAATACATTTTAACTTTGAATTAAAATGCAACCCTTAAATTACTTTATTTTGCAAAACCATTCAAGGGCTAATTGACCTTAGTCACCAACCAGATAGTAGGATTTGCTAATGGGCTTTCAACCATATATTATATGCGTGGTTGTAATTATCAAGTTATAGTCCTTGACCCATATAACATGTATCACAGGTTGTTCTTGTCTTAAATCAAACTTTCTAGTTTGATTTGCTTCATAAAGTTGTCTGCGATATATTATACATCAATCTATCCCATTAGACGATCAGTGTAGGTTAAAAAGCATCAGACTTGGGAGTCTTTTGTGTTGTCGCAGCTATTCTTCATGTGGCACATACATAGGTCCATCAGTCAATGGTTCAGGCATAGGGTGCACTCTTTGGTTACATAATTCTTTACCTGAGGGGATGATTGATTTGGATGATTTACACCCTAAGAGAAGCGTCGGGATGAGAAATATCTTCTGCCGTATGTAAGCTTCCGGACTCAGCCATGTTTATATAGTTTAGAGGGTTGATGAGTTTAAAACCCATCGAAACTCTTCTCCCTAAGGCTCCACACAAATTTAACAATCCTATTTCAACTAGAACACCGTGTGTGTGACATAGTTGTAGCATAGCTCCTTTACACGATTTTAGATAAATCACAACTTAGTGGGGTCCACTGGTATACCCAATCACATTATCCAACTATTTTGGAGATCCAGACTATTGATCAATTAGGCCCACCTTATGGAATTCTTACATTAGATGCTCAAATTGGGTGAGATGGATGGTCAATGGTTTGTAAGGTTTGAGCCATTCATCAAATAAGGCACAACCAGGATGTCTCAAACAAAAATATGATCAATGGTCCATATATAAGGCAGGGCACAAGTTAATGTTGAATATGGGCCGTTAGTCCTTTATTTCTAACTATCTATGGTCTCATTCAAATGTTAAATACAAAAGGACCATATTGCATTTCCATACTGTAAGTGGAATAAATTAAAATTGGTGTACCCTATTTTTTTATCATTTTTGAAATGGTCAACTAGAAAAGGGTACACATCGTTGCAGAGGAGATGTATAGCTTGTAACAGATCTTTAGAGATATTTGGAGTGCTTTCTATGGAAGTATTTCTGGCACTGAGCTGAATGATACATGCCAACTGATAAAGAAGCATGACTGAAAAGTCTAAGAGGCGGAAAGCAATCGAGTGAATAGGGCAATTAGGAAAGGACACAGTGTAAAGAGGAGAAGGATCTAGAAGACCGACGTGTCAACGATTCAGTTGCCATGATCGACAAAGTAAAGAAGAGAAACACCTGAAGAGAAGCCACGAGTGAGATTTATAAATAGTGAAAGAATTTAACAAAACAAGTGGTCTCATACCAAACTAATCAAACGAACATTATCTTTCCTTATCATATCTTAGCTTTATCTTAGGAGTAGCGGTAATCCTTAGTTATAATCTAGTAGCTGTAATCTTTAGCTGTAATCCAACACTATGCTTATGCATTGGACTATTCTCAATATCAATATAATCACTTTATTTTTCAGAAAGGCATCTTAATGTTGCTCCATGTGATCGTTCGTAAGTTTTTTTTTTGACTGTTTTCGTCTATAAAAGTTATTTCGTACGAAAGGCAAATGTACAACCCATCTTTAGAAGAAGAACCCACTCTCCCATAATTGCCTGATTATTTTATAACTATCTTGCGAGTGGTTAAATAGGCGGCCGATCTTCTCAAATCTCAATCATATATGATCGCATTCGACGTATCTATCTATCCTTGTGCTTGGGTCAAGTTGTTCAGTTTCAATCGAGCCTTCCAATCAGTTTTAGCATGCCCGCACACATCGCACGTGACCAAAACAAATTGAACTTAGTGCCAACAGAAATTATTGTACACAAAATAAATCACACACCATTACAGGTGAGCCATACGTAGGTCAAGAAATGAATGGCTAGAAAAATGATAACCAATAGTTAACATTTAGGGCCCATTTGGATCGTAAGTTGGTTAAGATGAGTTACTTATGCCATAAGTAACTTATCTTAGTTTCTACTTATTAAGAACATTAGTATGTGTTCACTCCCCAAGTATAGGGTTGTGATGTAGTAATAAACTCGAAGAAGTCGAATCCACAAGATCTCGTTATCGAAAATAACCAGATCTAGAACTAGGCTAAGATGAAATCTAAACCAATTGCGATTTGAGGAATAATGGTGAAATATTAATCTAAACTTAAAAGAATTTAGAGAAGGGAAACTAGGGATTCAGAGGATCCACTTGTAGAGATCATGAAGATCTACGCCTGCTTCATGAATCATGGAAAATTGAACTTACTTGATATAGTTTTCAAGAGATGAAAGATATAAGAATTAGGTATGATTCCATCACAAATCCATGCCTAAGAGACAAGGTAAACAACAGAACTTAGACCAATCCATAACCAATCAAAAGATGTATGAGTGTTAGGAAGGATTCAGTCATCCGACCATGTCCATGAGACGATGGCGAACAACAGGGTTTCCAAACATCAAAATAAAAGGAAAGGAATTATTCAAGGCATCACAGATCTACTGTAATTTAAATCACAACAAACCACTAATGACTAAAAGAATTTCTTAAATCAAACTAGAGTCAATCAGTTCAGTTTAAATCAAACCCGTAGAAGCTCCCATCACGCCACAAGCTTCACCTCTTAGCCCTAGCCAAGAGGTTTAGCCAACCATGATTGGCTGGATCTCTCAACAACAAAGAAAGGAAAACAGCAATAAAAAAAATATAAAAAATTCTCTCTCTCTCTCTGTCTCTCTCTCTTGTTCACTGCCGTGGATCTGAATATCCTTCTCACTACTTTCTCTCTTCTTCTTATAGGCGTAAATATCGATATGGAGTCATTTGCAAGTGCGAAAAGGGAAGGTCGGTCCTTTCAAAAAGGCATCTATATAACTCTTGCGCAATCCCGAAAGATGTGATTCTCTCTTCATTCGATTCCCTATTTTACGATCAACCTTTTCGCATATTCTCTGAATGTCTCTGATCATCGGGATCTGACCCATGGCCCACTGGATCGATGGCCAGAAAAATTCCATGAGTTCCCATCTACGTCCGGAAGTTCTGCTGCTCTCGACGGCAGGCGGTGCGATGAATGCGCTGAGAAAACTTTGGTGAGGAAGCTTCCTCAATTCGGACGTCGTGGTGGCGAGTGGATTTACCTCTGCATTGATTTGGAAAGTCCGGATTGAGAGGAATTTCCGGATGTGGATCGCCTTAGCTGCAAAGGTCAGACAGCTTCTGGAATATTGCTGATTGCGGAAGGAATTTGAACCAAACTAGATCTGCTTTAGCAGTTGAACTTGTACAGCTGTGATCAGCTTCATCCTGCGAATATCGTGGACGGTTCAGATCAGCCGTTCGATCACTGTTGATGGGCCACAACCGCCCGAAAAATCTGGACTTTCCGGTCGTGTGTAATCTTACGCACGACAGTTGCACTGGTGCGTGGGAGGACCCGTGATTGAAGTCGGTGGAGAAATCTACACCGACCACTGAATTCCTCTCAAAATTTCGGTCAGAAATGCATGTTTTTGGATCACCCTGATGCGGCCCACTGAATCCTTGCTTTCGCCGTCTATTCTCCGCTTGAATGGCTGGATTTCTCTCCTCGCGATCTTTTGGAATTCTGCCACCTAGGCAGTGTTAAGATGGACCATATAATTATAATGGATGGACCGGATCAGACCATCGCGTCATGATGGTGGACCACAACGTCCCTCAAACGGTTAGCTTCATGCTAACGTCGCAGAGCAGAGGCTAACTTTGGCTGAACTTTGAATGTATACCTGCTTATTTTCTCTCTGAAATTTCTTGGGTTGGGACGGATTTGTCCAGTGCAAATTGATGGACGGTTCGGATTGGACAATTGGTCCATAATGGTGGGCCCACATCATCCGCATGGAGGCCCCGCGTCCGATAAATCATGAAACCAAGTTCCGTTTTGAATGGGAGTGGCCATACGTATGCTTGTCCCTTTGGTTCAAGAGAGTTTATGCACGTTACGCATGCCCCTCACAGATGGGACCCACCGAGAAAATGATATTTAAACCGTCGAGACCAAAGTTAAGGCGGTTCAATAAATTAAGATTAATGGGATGATCTTAGGGCCCATTCCCGAGATCAACAATGGTTGAAATTCAATATGTACGGTTAATTTATGTCTCACATCCCATGTATGATCATATCAATCGGATGTTTTTAACGTAAACGGCTTGATTTCCTCGAATCCCTGGCGTGTAAATCTGTCGATCTTGGTCCCCTGGAGTCCTTCCCTAGCCTTGGTGACGTCGGAGCATTAAATCTATGCTTTAAGCACCTTTTTGCAGTCCATGCTCTCAAATACAACCTGCATCACAGAGACGATTAAAACCGACCGTTAAACTGTATTATGCTCGTAAATTCAGGTAATAAATAGGGTCTAATATGCAATATTTGGCCCTCAACAGTATGCTCCATAAACAACCTACTTAATTATTAGCATCTCTTCTCTTTGGTCTCTCCTATGCCTCTCTTCAACTAATGAAAGGTGGAAAAGATTAAAAAAATTAACTGAAGTGGTTTAGTAGTTTAATGTTTAAAAATATATATATTTTTTTTTAAAAGTTTCTTATAACTAATCATAAACTAAACTTACTTATTTACTGTTGCAAGTAGAAAATGTAACTTATTTGGTGGTATCCAAACGGCCTTAATGTGTATGTATATCTCACCTGATGACTTGGCCAACCTATTTTTCGCATGGCAACTTTCATGGGGAGCACCTTATGAATGTCTTGGTATTTTCACAAGCTTTGCTTTTGTATACGGCCGTCAATTCCCACATGGCCCACCTAATGAGCAACTTAGATATGATAGATTGCCACAAGCCTGTAGGGGCATTCAACATATGTTCATTGCCAGTGCCCTCCAACAGGAATTTCAGAGCCCCTGATTACCCAAAACCACATGTCATTGGCATGATCTGGAGCGTGCAAATCAGTTGACCTCCAAATCACTGCAATTTCAAATGGTCTGGGTTTCCAATATGAGCAACTCCAGTTTGTAACGTGGCCCATCAAATGAGGGGTCCAGATCATTTTTTAAGCCATGTGATTGTGCATGATGATGCTGTTTTTCACAGAAGATCCCATGAGGACTGTCAAATTGAACTTAGATCCGTCGGCTTAAAAAAGCCTAGGAGTGGCCCATATATATTGTGTCCATCCCAAGCCCATGGGCCCACATGCTGAATCCTGGCCTGTGACAAACCTTGATGGGCCGAACTTGGGCTCAGAAGTCTAAACTCAGGGGCTTTTGAGGTGGAGATTAGCTCCACTACTGCCAACATTGTGATGTAGAGCGAACCGCGGACACTTTCATGTCCAAGATAGGCTAGAGAAGGCCCGATCGGAGGCGGAAGTGATTAGAACCGTCGGAACCCCAACATGAAAATGGCTTAGAAAATTTAGGAGAATAATGTGATTAAGTCAAATTGGACATTTACTATTTTTGGCCGAAAACCGTGAAGTCTAGAAGAAATCATGACTGGTTACTATTTATAGTAAGTCACGTATTTAGGGAGTTTGAGTTGGAGTTTAATTCTAAAACTTCTTCCTAAGTTCGAGATTACTATTTAAGGGTTGTAATTATGTTTTTATCATAGTCAATCTAATTTTGAATTTATTAGAATTTATTTCTATTTTCGCATATTCTTGCGAAGCTCAGCTGGGCATGTGTAAACGCTAGCTAAACATCGAGATAAAAGCCCGGCCCAAGAAATCAGGCCCGTATTCATGTAAGCCTTTGTGCACCCACTAACCCGTCCCAATTATATCTGGGCCTCAAAACTCTTCCCATCTTAGTCCGTAAGCCTAAAGCTGGCCCATGCCTTTTGCCTCCCACTTTTACACCTACGTCAGCAGGGCTGTTAACGAGTCCTGGGTCGGGGTCTTTTCGGCTCATCTCATTTTTTAGGATCCTGTTCTGCTTACATTCGGCAAACGTAGGGGACCATTTGTGTCTTTGGACCATGGTTTCCAAGTCGACTTCAGGTTGGTCCAGGTCTAAGGGTGTTTACATTACATGCCCTGCCTGATGAATGGGCCAGATTGTACACACGTGTGCCACTTTCACACATGCGGGAATGCAAATGTGTTATCTTACATGTCTGGCATAGCAAATGTAACTGGGTTACTAGAAAAATTAATATATATTTAACATTTATTATTATTATTATTATTAATTGGACTGAACTAAATTTTAACTCAGTGCTCCATGTTGGACCGACTTGAGTAGACGATATTAGAACGTGAGCTTAAAAAATAAAGTATTTAAAAACTCAGAGTGAGTCACAGCATCAGAAAAAGTAGGATAAACCATACAATGTAAAAACTTTTTTAAGTTAAGATAAAAATTTATATGCCCTTCAACATATTCATATGATGAATCCCTACACAAACCTTATCTTAATCTAACACTCGAGTGAGCCACTGCATCGGAAACATTGGGATGAAATGCCAACCATTTATACCTTCCTGATGCCGCGAAAACATAAATTTCAGCTGATAATAATAATAATAATAAAATCATGGTGCCAAGAAGGTTTTGACCGTGGGCATTTCATTCCCGCCGATTCCTTTGGCATGGTCCATTTGAGGAGGCATTATTATGGATTTTTGGCTCATATCATAAAATTAGTTGGTGAAAATGATGGACAAAGTGGATATAGTACATGCATTATAGTTAGACCCACAAAACTTAGTCTAGGACGTATTTGTATGTCACCCAGCCTGGAAGTGGGCCACCTAATCTTTGGACAGTGCATGCTCGAGAGCCCACCTAATGAATGGCCCAGATCTCTAACCTGTTGGCCAAGCATGATGGCAAGCCTCCATTTCTCTGCCCTGATAATTTATAGTCTTGCCCAAGGTTGACCATCTTGGCCCAATGATACTTCTGACTTATCTCTTGTTTTAATTTTGCTCTTTTAATTTTTTATTTGACTCTTTTCTTTTATATTTTGATTAAGTTCTCTTACATTGATCACGTGCAGATGTTTTTTTACACTATTATTTTATAAAATTCAGAAGAATTGAAGCGTTGTAAGCATCAATCGTAGGCCTTTATTCTCTCTTCCAAACATCAATCTTAGAACCCATCCATGGTGGGATCCAACAAACCAACGGTCCATAAGCGTACTGTGCCAAATAAGTTTACATGAAGCTGCATCCATGATTGCATGTTTATGGATTTTCATACACTTGCCGACACCATCCGCTTTTTCTGCTCTTATGATAATTGGTAGGTACTGAAAACGCTTCTCCTGTCATTCTCTCTGTGAGAGAGAGAGAGAGAGAGAGAGAGAGTGAGTGTGGAGGCTTCTCTGTTTATGGGGGTGAAAAGCGTAAAAAGACTCGTGACTGATCTCTTTCCTTTTCAATGGTTTCTTTTTCAATTCCAAAGCTACAAAAAATGCAAAAAGATAGAAAGGGAATGTACCGCAGTACTTCGAATGGTTGTTATCTCCTCAGTCTTTGTCAAGAAATTTAAATTAGTTGTTTATGGTTCAATCAATTTAAAAAAGGAAAGTCCGTGAAATTAGGATTATTGTCTTTGTCAAGAAATTTAAATTGGTTGTTTATGTTTCAATCAATTTAAAAAAGGAAAGTCCGTGAAATTAGGATTATTGTCTTTGTCAAGAAATTTAAATTGGTTGTTTATGTTTCAATCAATTTAAAAAAGGAAAGTCCGTGAAATTAGGATTATTCAACAAAAGAACAAAAAATAAATAAATAAATAAAGAAGCAAATGATATTGACATAGGGAAGAGCATGAGACGATAAGAGGGAGATCATTGTCTTTCGGAAGTAAATAAAACTTTGAATTCACAAAATAAATTTTTAAGTCCATTAAAAAATAAGAGAATTTTTTAAATAAATTTATTGAATAATGTATGTATAATTTCTCAATTATACAACTAATAAATAAAAAAAATTCAAATCCGAATTCGAAATTATCCAAAATAATAAAAAGAATCCTCTAAAGCCTAATATGCTAAATATAAAAATGCCCAAATGAACTTCATTGGGATATTCCCAACATTATTATAAGCAACTTTTAAAAAAGACAAAAAATTTAAACCAATGAGAATAAGGAAATACAATAAAAATAAAAATTTTAAAAATAGTAATTCTTTTTTTCTAAAATTACAATTTTACCCTTAAGCTCAAGATAAGCATTTTTTGTAAAATGAGCATGCCGGACTTGCTATGCATGGCTATTGACTCAAGATCTGTCATTACTTAAAGATTAACAAGTGGACCATTCATTTTGTGACAATGCCCAAATCAAAAAGTATTATTGTTTTATGGTCAATGCCTCAAAAGACAATTTCTCTATATTCAGAATGAATCTTTTCAAGCTATACACATTTTTTATCCAACTACGTCATGACATAAGACTAAGTTCACCTCCGACAGTCTACTTCCACTTTCATTTGGGTATCATTTGGTCCAATCATACTAAGAATGCATCTGTAGCAGACCCTACATTAGATATGAATTCAATAGGATAAATTAAGATGGTTGTTGTCATTTTCTCAATGCAATTTTTGGATTACGATCCACCTACATTCAGATCAACAATTTCAATGGTTTAGATTACCATGAAAGTATGCCATGTATACCGCATATGAGAGGTGGTGAACAATCATGACATCTAACCCTCGATCCCAACGCCATCAACAGCCTCATCCCATGCAACCTGTATACAAGCTCGCGATCGGTCTTATTGGGTTCTTGTCTCTTTTTGAAGGCCTAGTTCCAGTCCCAATTGGGTGCAGGTACCCATTGCCTACCTGTAGTGTATTATGACCTAGGTTTCAAGTTACATTCAGGTTAATTGAAGTACTTACATGACTCCATTAGTAAAATACACCACACAATTCTTCTTATACACATGCATGACATGTGAATAGGCTTTCTACACGTGGCTTATCAAACTTCATTTCATTACATATGTTCATTATAAAACTAACTAGATTTATATATCATAATTAATTAAGTCGAAGTTGGTGGACTCAATCCAAACCCAACCTGTTTATTCAATGTCTCCAAAAAAATTGACTCGCTCTCATTAAACTGGGTCGGGTCCATTTGAAACTAATGGGTGGTGCACCTGTTAATAACTCTTTGAGCTTGTTTAGAACATGAGATTAGGTGGTATGGAATTGCATTTGGTCTAAGTATATTCCATCCAGCTTTAGGAAATGACATGAAGAAGGAGATTAGCCCGGTATGATATCTTCTGGTCCCAATAGTAGATATTGGGATTTCGGATGTATTTCGAAATCCAATACATGTGGAGTCCATATTAATGCATATGTTTTATTGATGATGGTCATTTATATGCTCCATTTAAATGTGACATTCGAGTTGTAAATACATATAGGTAATGAGTGTGAAATCTCATCTGTTGATTATAATTCCATGGTCAACGGGTTTCACTTAATACCATATTTTCTGAGAGGAAAAGTATGATTCTAAACTAGGATTGGACGGTCAAAATACCAAGTATTTTTGGATAGGCAATTAGTATACAATTCTATACCATTTAATCCTGCATTCTAAGTAGCCCTAGTTCAAATCCTTCTATTAACACAACATCACCTCAAAGAGAGGAGAGAGAGGTTTAACGATGCAATACACAGTTAATCATGGTACGATGATTCTGACGGTCCTCCCATCATAGCTTGTTGGAATTCCACTAGAACACCTTGACGAGGATTTTCTCCTCATTGCTGGGTTCGATGAAATCGAACCAGTTTCGATATCATCGATAATTGTTGGGATTTTTCACTGCTGGTCGCTGGACAGTTTTGGTCATGTTTCGATATTATCGAAAGACTTTAGATGATATCAAAGGCTGTCATCGAGAGACCTTCGATGACATCGATAATTGTCAGAATTTTTCACCCCTGGTCACTAGACAGTTTTGTTCCTGTTTCGATATCATCGAAGGACCTTAGATGATATTGAAGGCTATCATCGAGAGACCTTTGATATCATCGAAGAGTTATGCAGATGCAATTGTGGAAACCCAGATTCTGCGGAAATTATTTCTTATTTTGATTATACCTCTTTCTATTCTTATATAAAGGGGTGTATGCGGGATTGAGGTGTATTCCAGGGTATTCTAAGGTTTCCTAAAGATTTTCTAGGAGGGCTTAGGGCTATCAAAGGTGTGAGAGAGAGAGAAAGAGAGAGAGAGAGAGAGAGAGAGAGAGAGAGAGAGAGAGGAAGCTTGTGAAAGGGAGATTCTGCTCGTAGAGGTGATCTACTTCGCAGTCCACGTCTCAGCGCTTTTACGTCCTCGTGATTGGTGAGATCCCTCTGTTTTTCCATTATTCTCTTATTGTTCATCCACTTTTGTGTGAGTGAAGAAGGTTTGATCCAAGTAGTGTGTGCTTGTGATCGGTTATAACGTTCTGCTTTATAGTAGGTTGTTGATCTGGACGAGGTCCTGCGGTTTTTACCTCTTTGAGGGTTTTTCACATAAAATTCTCTGGTGTCGTGTGGTTTATGCTTTGATTTATTTCATTGTTTTATTATCTTCATAATTTTGGTTTGTTTTGGGGGGCTAGATCCTAAGGTTTTGTGCAAGGCCCCCAAAAAAGTTGTATCAAAGCTAAGTTTATTGAACGGAGTAGGATCGGTTTTTAAATTATGGAAGGTAGCTCATCAAGGATGATCAGCCTCAATGGTTCTAATTGGACCATATGGAAGGCTAAGATGGAGGACTTGCTTTATTGCGAGGATCTGTATTCTCCAATTCAAGGCATATCAGCAAAGTCAAAGGATATGACAGATGATGATTGGAAGAAGATGGACCGGAAGACAGTGGAGTTTATTAGACAAAGGTCAGACGATTCCGTATTCCACCATGTGTCTACGGAGACCTCAGCCGCTAGCCTATGGCTGAAATTGGAATGGCTGAATGAGAGGAAGACAACCGATAATAAAATCTTCCTGATAAGACGACTTGTGAATCTCAAGTTCAAAGATGGTGGTTCTATGGCCAAGCACATGAATGAGGTTAGCAATATAGTGAACCAGCTCTCCGCTATGAAGATGGTCCTGGATGATGAACTGTAGGCTTTGTTATTGCTTAGTTCATTGCCTGATAGTTGGGAGACATTGGTAGTATCTCTAAGTAACTCCGTGCCAGACATAAAAGTATCCATGGAACAGGTAACCAGTTGTCTTTTCAATGAGGAGACAAGGAGGAAGTCTCAGGGGTCTACTCACCAAAAGGCTCTTGCGACACAGGAACGGGAGAGAGGAAAGAACGGGAAGGGCAGGAAGGCCCGAGATAAATCAAGAGGCAAGTCGAGTTCCAGGAAGGATGTTGATTGCTAGAATTGTGGCAAGAAGGGCCACTATAAGCATGAATGTCGTAAGAATAAGAACGACAAGAAAGGAAAAGGAAAGGAGAAGGAAGATGAATCAGATTCCACTGCGGTCGCTTCAGATGGCGACATTGTAGTTATTCTTTCAGCAGATCATGATGTATGTCTCACGGCTACGAGTCAGGACACTGACTGGGTGATTGACTCGAGAGCTTCTTTTCATGCGACTCCACACAAAGACTTCTTCACAAGCTACAAGTCAAATGACTATGAGACCGTAAAGATGACAAATTCTGGCGTATCGAAAATCGTAGGGGTCGGTGATATTTGTATGAAGACCGATGTGGGCTACACATTGGTTCTCAGGGATGTGAGGCATATCCCAGACCTTCACCTCAACTTGATGTCGACGTGAAGGTTGGATAATGATGGCTATGAAAGCCGGTTTGCTGGTGGGCGCTGGAAGCTCATCAAAGGTTCATTGATCGCAACCAGAGGAAAGAAGTGTTACACCCTTTACAAGGTAAGTGTCAGTGTGTGCAAGGGTGGGTTGAATGCAGCGGAAGATTTAGCTATTAACATATGGCACAGGCGTCTAGGCCACATTAGTGAAAAAGGGCTTCAGCTACTAGAAAGAAAACGGCTCCTTCCAGACATGATAGGTACACTTCTCAAAACCTGTATTGATTGTTTATTAGGGAAACAGCATAGAGTTTCATTTATTAAAACTGTTTCTCACGTTAATAAAGTGCATGCATTAGATTTGGTTTATTCTGATCTTTGTGGTCCTATGAGGATAAAAATCTTGGTGGGGCATTGTATTTTGTCACTTTTATAGATGATGCATCTAGGAGGGTTTGGGTTTATACTTTGAAATCCAAGGACGAAGTTTTTGGTGTGTTTAAATTGTTTCATGTTATGATCAAAAGAGAGACAGGTAGATCATTGAAGTGCATCCGCACTAACAATGGTGGTGAATACATTGGCGACTTTCATGAGTATTGTAAGTCCCTAGGTATACTGCATGAACAAGCAGTTCCCAAGACCCACCAGCATAATGGTATAGCTAAGTGAATGAATCGCACTATTGTAGAGAGAATCAGATACATGTTATCTCATGCGAAGTTGCCCAAGACGTTCTGAGAAGAAGCAATGTACACGACGGTGTATTTGATAAACAGGTCTCCATCAGCCCCGTTGAATGGAGAAGTACCTGAGAATGTGTGGACTAGACAGGATCCATCGTACAGTCATCTTAGAGTGTTTGGATGCAGGGCATCAGTTCACGTACCAAAGGACGAGAGGTCCAATCTCGATATGAAGATCAGGCAGTGTGTGTTCTTAGGGTACGGTGATGAAAAGTTCGGTTACAGATTATGGGATCCGACCGAGAAGAAGCTCGTCATGAGCAGAGATGTGGTTTTCTTTAAAGATTAGTGTAAAGAAGACATTGGTAAGCCAGAGAAGAACTAGCCTAGTTTAGGTAAGCTAGAGGACATGAATCTGATTATTCCTCCCGTGGTACCTAATGACGGAGAAGTACAGCAAGATGTAGAGGATGAGGGAGTTCCTTCAGAAGATTGACCAGGGGAGCAGCCCCCACTTGATCCACATGTTGAGCCACGGGTGAGGAGGTCATCTAGGGACATACAGTCGTCCAAGAGGTACTCGCCGCATGAGTACATTATGCTGACTGATATGGGAGAGCCAGAAGATTATTCTAAGGCCCTAGCCGACGAGCATAAGGGGGAGTGGTTGAAAGCTATGCAAGAGGAGATGAAATCCTTGCATGAGAACCACACCTATGATATGGTGAAACTGCCTAAGGGCAAGAAAGCTTTGAGTAACAAGTGGGTGTTCAGAAAGAAGGTTGAGCAGAAGAATTCACAGACGATGTTCAAGGTCAGACTTATGATGAAAGGGTTTGTTCAAAGGAAAGGTATAGACTTCGAAGAGATATTCTCACCGGTGGTGAAGATGACATCCATATGGGTGTTGCTTGGGTTGGTGGCTAGCATAGATCTGGAGATAGAGCAGTTAGATGTAAAAATTGTCTTTCTCCATGGTGACCTAGAAGAAGAGATCTATATACACCAACCAGAGGGGTTCGAAGTTAAGGACAAAAAGCATATGATGTGTAGGCTAAGGAAGAGCTTGTATGGGCTGAAACAAGCTCCACCGCAATGGTACAAGAAGTTCGACTCGTTTATGTTGAACCATGGGTATGACAGAATGGAATCAGACCATTGTATGTTCACGCGCAAATTCTCATATGGTGATTTCTTAGTTCTGCTATTATACGTTGATGGCATGCTCATCATCGGAAAAAAATATCAAAAAGATCGACAGGTTGAAATAGGAGTTGGGTAAGTCATTTGCGATGAAAGACTTGAGCCCGGTTAAACAGATCATAGGAATGGAGATAACCCGTGATAGAAGCAGAAGGAAGCTTTGGCTGTCACAAGAGCGGTATATTGAGAAAGTCCTAAAGCGGTTCAATATGAATGTAGCGAAGCCGGTCAGTACTCCACTGGATGGTCACTTCAGATTGAGCGACAGGCAGTGTCCCAAGACGAAGGGAGAGGTGGAAGAGATGTAGAAGATACTCTACGCGTCAGCTGTAGGAAGTTTGATGTATGTTATGGTGTGTACATGCCTAGACATAGCATATGTGGTTGGTGTTTTCAGCCGGTATCTTGCCGATCCTAGCAAAGAGCATTGGGCAGCGGTAAAATGGATACTGCGGTATCTAAGAGGCTCATCCAAGTTGAGCCTAGCTATGGTGACGAAAAACCTGTGTTAAAGAGCTACACAAATATAGATATGGCAGGCGACATAGACTCCAGGAAGTCTATATCGGGGTTCATGTTCACGTTTGCAGGGGGAGCGGTCTCGTGGCAGAGCAAGCTACAGAAGGTTGTAGCATAATCGACAATAGAGGACGAATATGTTACAGTCACAGAGACATGTAAAGAGATTCTTTGGATGAAGAGGTTCCTACAGGAACTTAGTCTGAAGCAGGAGGAGCACATGGTCTATCGCGATAGCCAAAGTGTTATACACTTGAGTAAGAATCCAAGTCAGCACTCCAAGTCGAAGCATATAGAGATTCGGTATCACTAGATTAGGGATACTTTGGAACAGAAGGTGTTACAGCTTGAGAAGGTTCACACGAACGATAATGGGTTAGACATGATGACCAAGGCTTTGCTCAAGGGCAAGTTTGAGGTTTGTAGAAGCCAGACTGGCTTGAAGAAGGTGAATTCCTCCCAAGTCGAAAAGGGAGAGATTTGATGGAAATTTTTTCCTCATTGCTAGGTTCAATGAAATCGAACCAATTTCGATATCATCGATAATTGTCAAAAATTTTCACCGCTGGTCACTGGACAGTTTTGGTCCTGTTTCGATATCATCGAAGGACCTTATATGATATCGAAGGCTGTCATCGAGAGACCTTTGATGACATCGATAATTGTCGAAAATTTTCACCCATGGTCGCTGGACAGTTTTGGTCTTGTGAAAGACATTGGATGATATCGAAGGCTGTCATCGAGAGACCTTCGATATCATCGAAGAGTTACGCAGATGTGATTGCGGAAACGCAAATTCTACGGAAATTGTTTCCTATTTTGATTATACCTCTTTCTATTCTTATATAAAGGGGTGTATGCGGGATTGGGGTGTATTCTAGGGTATTCTAAAGTTTCCTAAAGGTTTTTTAGGAGGGCTTAGGGCTATTAAAGGTGTGTGTGTGTGTGTGTGAGAGAGAGAGAGAGAGAGAGAGAGAGAGAAGAAACTTGTGAAAGGGAGATTCTGCTCGTAGAGGTGATCTACTTCGCAGTCCACGTCTCAGCGCTTTTACGTCCTCGTGATCGGTGAGATCCCTCTATTTTTCCATTATTCTCTTATTGTTCATCCACTCCTGCGTGAGTGAAGAAGGTTTGATCCAAGCGGTGTATGCTTGTGATCGGTTGTAACGTTCTGCTTTATAGTGGATTATTGATCTGGATGAGGTCCCGTGGTTTTTACCTCTTTGAGGGTTTTCCACGTAAAATTTCCTGGTGTCGTGTGGTTTATGCTTTGATTTATTTCATTGCTTTATTATCCCCATAATTCTGGTTTGTTTTAGGAGGTTAGATTCTAAGGTTTTATGTAAAGCCCCCATAACACCTACCATTTAATTAAAGCTTCTATCCTTTTGCACGTTTTCCATGCATCATGCCCAAGAAAAATCTATGTTAAAGCTCCCATCCATCATCGTTCTCCATGCACCATATCCAAGAAATCTCTCTCTCACACAGCTTTTTGCCTATCTTTCTTTAGTTCTTTCATCATTGGTTTTGTTGAACCAGAACCATTGGATACTTTTATTTAACCATCCAATGAATCTCCGACAATCTGAAATTGAAATACTAATAAGTGACTCTCTTTTTTTTTTTTCGGGGGGGGGGGGGGGTTTAAAGCCGCAACCAAATATGGTACTTATAACTTGAACGGTATAAGTGTTGTTGATGTCTTAAATATGTAAAGCGCAATGCCAACGAGCACACATCGATGCCAACGAAGAATAATCAATATTATTGAAAAAATTCAAAAAAATTATGTTTTATCATTTAAATATTTTAATACTTTCCTCAATGTCATCAAATGTGTTCAATATCATCGACAGATCGTAGATGTCATTTAAGTCCCATCGAAGGTGCTATTAAGTGTGGGATTTGTTCCCTATTCCGATTGTAATTTGTTATAGGGCTATATATACATATGGGTGTAATTAGGAATTGAAAGCAAGATAGGGCTTTCTAATTTGTTCCAACGACTTCAATGGCATAACTTGGGCTTATGAGGAAGATTCGAGGCTTATTCGAATCAATAATCTCTATCTCTTGTAATTTTTTGCTTTTATAGGGCATTATTATCACTTTGCGCTGTGGTTTTTTCTGGGTGTTTCTACGTAAAATCAATTTTTATTTTTTTTTTAAAAAAAACTTGATTGTGCTATTGGAGTACTTTGCTTGATTTGTCATTATCTACTTTAACGGTTCCCTAACAAGTAGTATTAGATATTAACGTTAGAAAGTATATCGGACCTTAAACCAAGTATCTATCAGATTCATGTTAACATTAGTTACCCAATATGATATTGAGTTAGAGCAGATGGATGTAAAGACTGCCTTCTTACATGGAAAATTGGAAGAACAGATATACATGAAGCAATTAAAATGTTACGAAATATGATAGACAGAGAATAAGGTTTATAAGTTAAAGAGGTAATTGTATAGCTTGAAACAATCATCTAAGCAATGGTACAAAAAGTTAGATTATTTCATGGTGAGTTAGAAGTTACTAGGAATGAATATGGTCATTGTGTTTATTACGAGATATTGACCGATGAAAAGTTTATCATCTTGGTTTTGTACATCGATGATATGTTTATCGCCAGTCACAGCATGTCTGAGATCGACTTACCGAAGACTCAGTTATTAGAGACATTCGAGATAAAAGATTTAGGGGCCGAAAGGAATATTCTCAGCATTGATATACATAGAGACAGGAAGAGGAGTAAACTATGGTTATCTCAGGCAGAATACCTTAAGAAAGTATTGATCAAGTATGTGATGGACAAGGTAAAGCCAATCAACATTTTCCGTGTGGCTCACTTCAAATTTTCTTCTGAACGGTGTCTTAAAATAGATGAAAAAAATGAGGTTATGTCTTATTTGAGCATAGTCGGCAACTGGATATATGTCATGGTCTATATAAGACTGGACATTTCACATGTGGTAAGTGTTGTTAGCATTTACATGTCTAACCTGGCAAGCAACACTGTAAGGCCATAAAATGGCTTATCATTCAAAAAAATAGGGACCAAGCCGGTAAGTTATGTGGATTATAATTGTTGAGGTTAAAATCTGGTCAGCCCTCTTCCGTTCTTCCTGCACTCTGAGCAGGCGTCAGACCAGGAATCCTGCACACAAACCGTAAGCAATGGAGACCCTGGCTTAACCGGGGGACCCTCCGATGCCTAAGTTAGGACAACAGAATCTGGGTCTAAGTTTAGGAGAAGGGGGAGAGTGTCAGATGTTGCGTACCTGTCCTCATGGGATGATGTAATATTTATACCTTTTCATCGCTCGATTCGCATCCGATAATCTCGGCACGATCAGTGGGGTTCGTGGATCATGGAGATATTACCCAGAATCCAAAGATCATGTCCTATGATGTGCGTATCTGCGGGTGAGATACTAGCGCATACCTATACATGGCAGTTTCTCCACTTAGCGCGTGGGACCTTTATTCTCGGAGATGCCTCGGCTCGGCCAGACCGAAGACGACAACATCGTTCCGAGCTAATGGTTGGTTGGTTATGTCAACCTGAGCCGAGCCTTGATCCGTTCGCCGCAGAGCATGCCTAGCCCTTCTCGGTCATGATGGATGCTTACTCGAGTCGGCCGTATAACTCGAATATTTTCTCTTCCGACCGCTTCTGAAAGAAAGTGATCCGTAATGGGAGCTTGTCCACCTTAACCCACCTTCCTATTATCATGCCGAGGCTCGGACTCTCCGCCGGAGTGACGGACCGTCGATCCCTTCGATTGTAGTCGTCTCTGATCTCCCTATAACAAGCCCCTACTCTCTCGAGGTCATTCATGAGCTCTGAGAGTAATTAATTAGAGATCCATCGCCTCGCTTCTTTGATGCATTTATGGTCCTCGTGTGAAACGTCTCGTACTGGATTTAGCAGCCTTCGAGCCGACCGTGAACAAACACGTGACGACGGTTGGGATTCTCGAATCGTCACCAACCCGTGAATGACCGCCACGTGCATTCGGGCGCCGTGTGTCGAGCACTCTTTTCTCAAGCGCTGGCACGTGTGGATTAACTCACACAACAATCGAGGCGGATAGCATTACCTTTACCATGTTTTGAACCAATGATATGACACCACGTCGGACTCGAGTCGGCCAAGAATGATTCGACGTAGCCATTATTATGGGCCATTTAATGTGTGGTTTCTTCGCCTATAAAAGGCCCGTCCGGGTCTTCATTCGACCGTTATCGTTTGCATTTGAGTCGTTTAGCGAGAAGGCGATTTCCCGAGGGCGATTTCCTGCAGTAAGTGGTTTCCGATTTAGTTTTCACGCTTGTCCGAAGCCATCTCCCATGATTATCCGGTGAGTTTGATCCTCAAGATCACCGCTTTCGAGATGTCTTCCGATAGGAAAATGGCTAGAGGTTACAATGACGACTCCGAGCCTGGGAGTTCTCGATAATGGAAGAGAGACCTCCGAAGGTCCCTTCGAGGTCGTGCCTTTATATCCTCGGCCCTGCCCGTAGCACGCATGGCGAGAGCTCACACTCGCCAAGTCGCCAAGGCCAAGAAGAAGGGGACAACACGAGCCCCCGTGAGCCGCAATGTCAATGTGCTGTAGATGTCCCCCGGTGGACGGGCGTCGAACCGTTCCGTGGGGCTCCGTAATAACGAGGCTCAAATGGCATGGATCCGTACAGAGTTTGACATACCTCGCTCCGTTTGGATCAGAGCTCCTGAGCCCACTGACGCTGCTGGCAATCCCGCGGTTGGGGAGATAGCCATATTTTTATGTGGCTTATTATGCGGACTCCGTCTCCCGTTGCACCCCTTCATCCGAGCTCTGACCGCTTACTTAGGGCTCACGCCTGGGCAATTTAAGCCAAATGCTTGGAGGGTGCTGATTTTCGCCTACATTATCTGGCACCAAGTAGGGAACTCGGCGTTGACACCCACCGAGCTGATGAACCTGTACTTGGTCAAGCACGAAGGCAACGATCCATGGTACTACTTCCCGACCAGAGGTAGCAAGGGGTCAGGGCTAGTCTTGGGTCTTCCGTCCTCGAATAAGGACTGGAAGAACAAGTGGTTTTGGGTCGCAGGCGAGTGGGAGGCACCGGCAGCGGAGATTGGGGCTTTATCGACTTGGGTCCCCATTCGCTTCACAATGCCAGGTCGGGTCGAGATTTCTTTCACGCATTGCTATTTACTTCAGCTTCGCTTGAAAGAGTTTTTTTTTTTTTTTGCAGGTTTCGCGAGGGGCGTGCCCTTCATCACCTCGGACCAGAAGAACCAGATAGTCAAAGCGAGGACATATTCGGAGGAGCGTCGCCGCTGGTTAGATCTGATCACAGCTGCTAACCTTCACCGATCGAGGCTTTGCAAGACGAGGCCGCTCCCTACCTCGCTCAGTGAGTATCTTTGTCTTCAGCCAACTTATTTCTATTGGTCCGAGGTAACGTTATCCTAATCATTCTCCTGCACAGGCATGGCTGAGGCGTCTGGTTCTCGGAGGAGGAAAGTCACGCTGACTGCAGAGGAGATGCTGAGAGCTGAGCCCCCGGCGAAGGTAGTTCGGAGGAAGAAGGTCGTTCAAGGAGTTCGTCCTTCAGGTTCTGCCTCAGGGGTCGCGACTCAGAGGGTGGCACTTCCTCCCCCTATCCCGAACATCTTGGTTCGGGATACAACTCCATTTCCTGCCTCAGCATCCTTGGTTGAGGGACCATCTGCATCTGCAATTGTGTTCCCAATTCCAATACTACCGGGTGTAGCTACGGAGCCCCCGGTCGGTGTTGATATGGTCGTACCTTTGTGCGGCCCTAACTTCGCCACTGCTCCAGTAACGGGGGCAATTCCCCCTCCATCCATCGCTGTTCCCCCCTCCGAAGGAGCACGATTCAATCCTCCATTGATAGTTGTTCCATCATCTTCCGAACGGGAAGAAGCTGTTCGGATGGCCGATGCCATGATTACCCAACCGGGTAATGAGGGGGAGGCTGTATGTGGTGCCGAGGGTGAGGCTCACCTCTACTGGTAGTAGCCTGACGAGCCGAGGAGGCGACTGCTCACTCAAGTTGGCACGAGAAGAGGCAGTGTTCGAGCCGGGTTATCACATGTCTTGTTTGACAGATCGCGGCGAGACATGTCACGAGGAATCTATTTCGCGCCTTCTTGATAAACCTGACGATCGCTTTCGGAAGACTTGGTGAGTCTTCTATCAGGTACTTCCTGCCTCTTTACTTGAAAAAGTTGTCGTTTCTGTGTTATTATTTTTTCCTCATTCTCTTGCCTTGGACCAGTCTGTTCCGAGGATTCTCTTATGCTGGGAGAGGGTCCGAGAGCATCGGAAAATCGACGCCAAGTCGAAACCTCGGGAGCAGCAGGGGGTGCCCTCCGAGCGAGACGGAGGCAGATGCGTGGCCGAAGGGGAGTCTTACTTTAACACCTGTTTCTATTCTTCACCGGGAGCGAGTGATCCGTGTCATCAGCCCGAGGCTAGTAGGTCTGAGCTGCTTCAGATTCAGGGGGCCGCAAAGGACCTCGAGGCGTGAAGCGAAGCGGCAGTAGCCGAGTTAAATCGTGCCAGGGCCCGTGCCGACACCCTGGCTGAGGAGGTTGGCCGATTGAGTGAGAGTCATGAGAAGATTAAGGCCGAAGCTGTAGAAGAGAAAAGCCGAGCTCTAGAGACACAGAAGGCCGAGGCTGAGGCCTCCTTGGCAGCGGCGTTGTCGCGGCGATAGATTCGTACAAGACCTCGAAGGAGAGGGATATCGAGGCCGCTGTTTTATGACCGCGGCCGACAAGTGCCTTGTTGAGGTCCGTGTCGTACCTGACCTTGACCTCGATCCCCTCCCGCCCGAGGACTCTCACGATATCGTTGCCGAGGCGACCAACCCGATCAAGCCCCGGTTCCCAAGCTCCTCCTACTCAAGACTCCGCTTTTTTATTTGTATTTTTTTTACTATGTACTTCGCATTTATAGCATTTAATGAAAGAGTCAGTTTTGGATCACCTCCTTTTCCTTTTATTAGTCATTCTTGCTAACTAGGTTGTGTAGTCGAACCGAGTCCTTGATTTGTTCGGATGTGATTTGGGTCTCGGTCTGATCCTTAAAAGGATCAACCCGTTTCGCTTTCGGCGAAGGGCCTTCCGTGTAGGTGGGGCCGACTCCTTATTGGGGTCGAAGTTACCCATTGGCTTTGCCCTCCCGGTTAAGGGGGATGCCTTTGTAGAAATTGGTCCGACTTCCTTAGTGGGAAGTCGATCGCCTCGTTGCTTCCTCTCCTCGCCAGGAGGAGGCGCCTTTGTAGAATTTAGCCCGTTTGATCTTTGTTGATGACAAGAATAAGCCGATCGTATGTGTTTTTATTCATAGCCTTAAAGGCCGGTCGCTTCGAGGCGTACATTTATTGAATAACCTTAAAGGTCGCAAGTCGCTCTGAGCGCCTTATTAAGGATAGTAAATTTTCGGATGCTCAAGATTCCATGGGTGGGGGAGTTGACGACTTTCGAGATCCTCCAAGTGGTAGGATCCGGCTTAGTCGATCGGACCACTCGGTATGGTCCTTCCCGGGCCAGGGCCGAGTGCTCCTGGTTCCTACCTGGCCAGTGTTCTCAAAGACTCACAAAGAACTAGATCCCCCGGTCCTAATCATCTAACCTTCACTTTAGAATTGTAGAATCCGGCTACTTGTTGATGTCTGGGGCAAATGGCCACGTGAGCTTCGAAACTTCTCGATCTCTTCCAAGATCCAAATTGGCGGCGATTTGCTCAGATTTCAATTCTCATTGTAATTATCCACTCGAGCCGTAGGGAGGCCGATTTCAACCCGGCACTATTGCCTCTCGACCCATAAGAAAGAGAGAACGGAGTTTCTCCAAAGTGGAAGATTGAGTCGTGGTTCGTACACCCGCAGGACGAATGGAAGTTCTTCCGGCCGCCACTTTTGCTTTTTCCAGCTTCTTTTTGAGGTGGTGCTTAATGACCTTGTTTACTGCCTCTACTTGCCCATTGGACTGCGGATGCCGGGGCGAGGCGTAAGTGTTCTTGATACCGAGCCCTCTACACATGCCCCTGAATTTGTCGTTGTCGAACTGTCTGCCATTGTCTGAGACGCTTGTATTCGGAACTCCGAATCTGCAGACTATGTTCTTCCGCACGAAGTCAATTATTTTCTGTTCTGGTACCTTTTGCAATGGCTCGGCTCGCCTCACCCCACTTCGTGAAGCACGGCGACGACGATAGCAAATTTGACTTGTCCTTTTCCGGTCGGCAGAGGGCCGATGATGTCGATCCCCCACCGAGCGAAAGGCCACGACCGCTCATGGGAGTCATTTTTCCGCCGGCCGTTGCCTAGGCACGGCCGCAAACGTTGACATTTGTCACATTTTCTAACATACTTCTTGGCATCTTCTTTGAGGGTCGGCCGTAAGTATCCTGCCGAAGCACCTTTAAAGCCGTGGCTCATACCGCCAATGGTTTCCGCAGATCCCTTTATGAATTTCCCGAATGACATATTCTGCTTCCTCGGGTCGAAGACACCTGAGATATGGCTGCGAATACCCCTTCTTATACAGAGTTCCATTCAGAATAACGTATCTTGCTACCCAGACTCTCAGACGTCTAGCTTCCTGTCTGTCCGAGGGAACCTCCCCTGACTCGAGGTAGCCAAAGATTGGGTCCATCCAGCTCGGACTACTATCCACTGGATTAACCGTCTTTTTCTCTATTCGATCGATGCTGGGATGTTCAATGAACTCTACCTAACGATCCGCGGAATCTTTCCCTCTCATGGGCCGACGCCAACTTCACCAGAGCATCACCATGCATTTTCTCGTCCTCTCTGAATCGGTGAATCGTACGCCCAAAACTTCTCGATCGCTTTTTCGGCCTCGTCTAGATAAGCAATCATTCTATTTTCTTTGGCTTCATAATCGGCGGAGATGTGATTCACGACTAGTGAGAGTCGCATCGAACTTGTATGGATTGGACCCGAGGTCGGGCGCCAATCTCGAGCCCAGCCTAATAATAGTGCCTCATACTCGCCTCATTGTTGGAAGCTTTGAGCCGAGTCCTGATGGCATATTGGATAATTATGGAGTCGAGCGATTAAGACGATCCTCGCCCTACTCCGTTTTGAGTTAGATGATCCGTCCACGTAGAGGATCCATCCTGGCTTCCGAATAACCAGAGTTGCTTGGGAGGTCAGGCGGAGTTACTTCATCCTCGTCGTTGATCTGCCCTTCCTCTAGGACGGTGAACTCTACGATGAAATCAGCCACTGCTTGGCCTTTCTTTGCTGTCATCGGCCGGAAAGTAATGTCAAATTCCCCAAGTTCAATCGCCCACTTGGTCAACCGACCCGAGACCTCTGGCTTTTGGAGAATCTGCCGGAGGGGGGAGTCGGTTAACACGATGATCGAATGAGCTTGGAAATATGGACGTAACCTCCAAGCTGAAACGACTAAGCCGAGTGCAAGTTTTTTCAGAGCGGGGTATCTTGTTTCTGCTGGTACCATAGCTTTGCTCACATAATATACTGGATGCTGTTTGTTCCCCACCTCCCTGATCAGAGCCGAGCTGACTGCTGAGGTTGAGACTGCGAGGTATAAGAACAAAGATTCGTCATCCTCCGATTTTGATAGCAGGGGTGGTGAGCCCAAATATTGCTTAAGCTGCTGGAAAGCTTGCTCACATTCGGGCGTCCACTCGGCCTTCTTATGACCCTTCAACTGCTGGAAGAAGGGGAAGCATTTATCAGTGGCTCGGGATATGAAGCGTCCGAGCGCTGCTACTCGTCCAGTGAGGCATTGTATTTCCTTGACAGTTCGAGGTGAACTCATATCGAGGAGTGCTCTAATCTTATCGGGGTTAGCTTCGATGCCTCTTTGGCTGACTTGGAATCCGAGGAACCTTCCCGAGCCTACTCCGAAAACGCACTTCGCTGGGTTCAGCTTCATTTGATATTCTCGGAGGACTTCGAAGGTTTCACCGAGGTCCGCCAAGTGATCGGATGCCTTGACGCTTTTCACCAACATGTCATCGACGTAACTTCCATCGTGCGCCCGATCCGTCTTGCAAACATCCGTCGACTAGCCTCCTGTATGTGGCTCCAGGCTTTTTCGTGCCAAATGGCATGACCCTGTGTGATGAGAGCCCCCCGTCCGTGACAAAGGTAGTCTTCGCCTATCCGGGGGATACATCGCGATCCGATTGTAACCCAGAGTAGGCATTCGTAGGAAAGTAGTTCGTGTCCCGCAAGACACGCTCCACTAGTTGATCGATCCGAGGTAACGGGAAACTGTCTTTTGGACATGCTTTGTTCAGGTCTGAATAGTCCACGCAAACTCTCCATTTGCCGTTTGCCTTTTTAACCAGCACCACATTTGCGATCCATTCTGAATAGTATACTTCTTCTATGAAGCCGGCGTGTAACATCCCAAATTTTCACTGTTTTGGATTTCTAAAAATCCTTGATTTTTAATTAACTTGTACTATCACGTACTGACCATTAGCACTCAACGTTAGCTTATACACGAGCTAATTAATCCAAGATTATCTCAATTTAATAGACCAGACAGGCCGTGATAAGGCCTAGTGCGGGCCGCTAAGCCAGATGGCTATTTACACTTAAAGACGGCCCATGTGGGCCACCCAGCGACCGTGAAGGGTCAGAAAAATCTAAAAATTTAGGAAATCTTAGATCTCACAGGGCTTGTGGTCCATCGCGACTACGGACCCAATGGACACCCGAAGTACCATCCAAGCTTGCCCTAATGCGCCCACTCAATGCCGATTAAAATCCGCACCGACAAAAGAAATCGAGACTCTGGGCCTTCCAGCCGTCGGATTTCTTCCAAATTTACGGTGGTGATTTAATATATTTTTCTACACCCGTCCACCAAAATCTGGGACTCGATCGTGGCATGGTGACCGTTGATCGCAAATCGGACCCGTACGACCAAACCCCACATCCGTTCATTCCCAAATTTTGTAAGACCCCTCATCGGGCCATGGACCACTTATCGTATAAATTTCATGGCCAGAGGGCCATCAGAAATGCTCAAATCACCAAAATGGCCCCCACAGGACCACTTAAAGGTCGAAACGCTTTCTCGATCATATATCCGTTCATCCGTTCGTCCTCAATTTTTGCATGGGCCCTAGTCAGGCCATAAGGCACCTACACACCAAATTTGGTGGCCGAGAGGGTGATAGGGCCCAGATCCTAGAAAGACCCTCCCATAAGTCTAGTATAGTAAAACCTAGTCCTTGGGGCCATTTACACCAAATCTGAATTATAAAAGGGCCTCTTTTTGGGCACCCCTCTCCCTATACGAATTTTTCCTCAGAAGAGAGAAAAGGGAGAAGAGAAAGAGGAGAATGGAGAAGAAAGAGAGAGGGATGAAGGCATGGTGGACTCTCAATCAAGGTGGGGCCCAAGAGGATCAAACTCACAACCTCCTACACCTTTTCCAAGGGGGAAACCCATCCGAAAATCATCATCTTCATCTCGTGGGTCGTTTAGGTAAGATCCAACCCTCTTTTCCTTTGAAAACCCTTTGTAATGAATGGGATTTGCATGAGAATCTAACATGTGATGGTTGCTCCTAGGATTCCGGCCGTTCTACACCAAGATCCACATCTTCTAGGTCATTCCCAAGTCTTCAACAAACCCGAAGGTGCGGACTATTGCTCTTAGGTGACCTAGCACCAATTTTAGTATGTATTTAATGATTTTGTTTGCATTAGATGCTATGTTAGGAGAATCTAGAGAAACCCTAGGGATTGCATGCTTGATAGAATTGTATGTTTGATTCTCTCATGATGTTGATCTTGTTTCTTATATGGTTTTGTGTATGGATGATCACATGCTCATGCCTTGTTTGATTTTTCATGTATTGTTGCTTCATAGTATGTATGATGTCATTATTCCTTGCATATGATTTCGTAATATGGAGGAAGTACTTACATCCTCACAAACCCACACACTTACATGCACTTTGTTCTTGATAATGCCTTGTTTGCTTGTACGAGTATCCATATGTATGTTTCAGATGCATGAGAACATGTGGTCGTTATGCTAGTGGATAATTTATAGAGTTGGCATGCTAGGGATCCCCTCACGCCTTTGGGTTGGTCAGAACATGATGAGAGACTTCAACTTATACTTGGTAGTCCCACCGGTAGGACTATGTTAGGGCTATATCCATGGGTTTGGGCGGGTGTGTTCGAGTGGTCAGTAGTTCGACTACATGGGTCCCTTGTAGACCCGAGGTCACTCGCCTCATGCTCGCTCGGCCCGTATGCCTAACCCCATCACCGACCAACCTTGTTTGTCAACCCCGTTTGTTCACTTATGTATGGAACCCGAACCACTTCTAACCGTTGTAGCCCAACGATAACCCACTGAAATTGGTCCACAGCCTCGTGAGCCGGCATGGTGGAATGGGACACTATGTCCGAGTCCGTCGCCTACGCTGGGGTACCGCGCCTTCCCGTAGTGACCGCGAGCGATCCTTCCTTTCGACTCCTCATGTGCTTGGAGTCTGGGATGAGGAACCCGACGGATCACTTGACCGCGAGGTCTCGGCCTCACGCGTTGATGGGGTCTTGGCCTCATGCAACCGCCTTAGGGCATTGATACGTAGGGTGAATCGTAATCCCCAACCCGCCGGATGAATGGACTTAACTAATAACTCGGCTAACACGATCGCATTGCACGACATTATTAATTAGGGTGGCGACTCGGAAGTCGAGGTCGCCCGAGGGAGTGTTATCATATGCGATCGTTAGATGGAGTCGCTTGAGGGAGTGTTGTGGTGAGAGCATGCATCATACCATCCCGCATGCATGCATTTTAAATAAGAGTTATTAGGTGTTGATGATTGTCTGCTTTTCATTAAGTTCATATTACACCGATGCTTGTTGAACTTGAAACCGATAGTTCACACCGAGTTGATCACTCACTCCCACTCTGGGACGTGTTTTAAAACACCAACTGCACTCCATTCATGATGCGGTGTAACTCAGGCATGAGGAGCCCGGCGAGGTGAGCTTGGACGAGGAGGACGGCTCTCCTACTTGCAAATGATGGGCGGCTCTCCATCGGCTTGACGGGCCGATTTAGATTTTTGAGCCATGGGCCACTTTTTTTTTGGACTAGCCTTCTTTGTTATTCTCATATAACGCCATGACCCTTTATTATTTTGGACCAGTATATATGTGGGATATCCTTCATTTTAGTAGACCGGTGTGATTGTGCTTATGCCTCGTAATTCCAAATTATGCCGTTAAATTTGATTAATCATTAAAAAAAAAACCATAACTCTATGATAAGTGACACTCGGGAACTCGGGAGTCGAGTCTATACACGACCCCCGATTTTCTGGGGTGTTACAGATGGTATCAGAGCAATAGTTTGGAATCCCTTGGGCCATGGGTCATGAACTCACCAACGCTGACCTCGCCGACTTGTGAGGAAACACAATAACGATACGAAACGATAGAAACGCAACGAAGACTTAGAATGGTAGGAACCATCCTCAACCGAATCGCGACCTTAGACGAACAAAGAAGACTTCACAGGATTAGGATTGGGTAGCGAGAGATAGTAGAGAGGCTAGAAACAGTCCGAGAAACTTACAATACCTTAGCCCGATGATAGGAACAAACCAGAATCCGAATGATTAGAGGTCAAGGCCACCGTCCAAGTCCAAACGAGCTAACACCAAACTAAATTTAATAGTTTCACCCATTGGGGGTAAGGACTTAAGGGAGAACGAAATTTCAATGAAAATAGTGAAAATATAGAAAAATCTAATTTTGACCTCTAACCAGGAAGAATCTCATGGAATGGATAGGCCCATTGCGTAGATCAGCTCGTTCTACCCCAAAATCATATATGGCATGTCCCGGGGGCCTTACCGGCACCGGAAAAACACCCGACAAGTTGCCCCGCCAATCGGAGGGGTTACCCCCGCCGACCACGTGGCCGCCCGCCGAGGCTCCAGCAGCCCGCGTGGCCCCCGCCGTGGCCCCGCCACCACACGCCACCCGCCGGCGTTGTCACTCGCCTGGCGTTGTCACCCCGCCGAAATTTTTACAATTTTAGGTCAACTTCAAAAATCCATATCTCCTTCGTTACAACTCCAATTTAGGTGATTCAAAAGCCAGATTAAAGATGAATGAGTCTAGTTTTATATAAAAATGAGAAAAAAATAAAATAAAAATTATAATATAGCTAAAATTAAGCTGTTCTATCAACTATCTAAAAACATTTTCTGATTTCGGACAGCTGTTGCTCCTAGAATTTTAATAATTTATTTACAACTCTAAATGAGATAAAATTTTGTGAGATGTCTTTAAACTCAATGATAAAACATTATAAAAATTTTAAAAATTAATTTAGTTACCAAAAGTACAAGAAACCTTACAAGAAATAGATCCCCTTTCCCACTACTCCCACTCCATCATCTTCACTCTCCCATACCCAAACCCATCTCTTCAAAATTCATCTTCTCCTCCTACAAACTCCCCATCTCCTCTTCCTCACCTTCAAACCACCTTCCCAAACCCTTTCTAAACCATTTTATTTTTTCTCAACCCCTGTTCTCAAGTCCATCCACAGTAATCTCATTCATAAAGCCAACATCAAACCTACTCTCTCTAACTAACTCCCATTATTTTATTTTTTCTCATACTCAACCCAAACCCATTTCAACATATATTCCCAAGACCCAACCTCAGACTTCATTCTCAAACCCCACTCCATTCACTCATTCACTCTCAAAACCCATTACAAAAAAAATCCCTTCTCCATTTCTTTAACTTTTCTCAAATCTCACTACCCACTCTCTCAAATTTGCATCTTCTCAAACTCCATTCTCCCAACCCATCTCCAAACTTCATTTCTAAGATCCACTAAGCCTAACCCATACTTATTCTAAAACCCAATCCTCCAAACCATCTTCTTTTCTTTTTCAAAACCCATTTCTTTTGTTTATTCCCACCTATAAACTCTCAACTCATTTTCCAAATCTCTCTCATTACCCATATTTCCTTCTAGACCCATTCACTAAAATCCCACTCCTTTCACTCTCTTCTCCCCATTTCCAAATTTCACTTCCCACAACCTACCTCAATACCATCCTCAACTTCGTTTTCTCCTAAACACCATTCCAATATCACTTTCAAAGCCCATTCCTAAAACAAACTCCCAAAACCACTCCATCCCCATTTCCCAAAACCCATCTCAAATCCCAATCTCTACTCAAACCTCATATCTCAACTCACCTTCATTTCATCTTACACAACCTTATTCTCAAACTCATTTCCATTTTTACACATTCTCCACAACTATCCGTCTCCTTGCCAAAGAAATGGCATATCTAGCAACCGTCACGCCGTCTTTTCTTCGCCATTCCTGTGATCTTTTCCCTTAAGGGAAGAAGCACCCCACCCGCATCCGACCCGCAGAAGAATAGTATCTTAACCTAACGAACAATTAGTAGATTGTTCGAGTCGCTTTAGAATTGCTCTCATGTGATTGAATGATAGTTGTAACCTTTTCCCGCTTTGATTAGGGTATGTTTCCTTTAAGTCATGCGGTATTTAGTGATGCTTGTAATCCATGCTATAACATGTAACTGGCCATACTAATGGCATTTTGAAATCGATGTGGATGTATGGATTGAAATTCTCTTGTCATTGGTGAATGCTTGCATGTATGGGTGCCTATAGACGAGTCATGACTTTTCATATTAAAGTTTAACATTGGGGGTCTATTTGAAAATTATTTATAATCGTGTAGAATCATCCCGTGATTAAATTGATTACACACACACACACACACACACACACACATATATATATATATGCTTAAGTTGTACCGTAAGTAGGATTGAGTTTCATAGTTTAGTGCTCGATAAGCTCAGGTTAGGGATGAACTATAGTAAAATATATTGAGTTTTCCTATTCTCTTATGGACTCAAGGTTCGAACAACATCGAGAAGATAATGTCCTTCATCTTTGCCTTCCTGCGGCCTTAGTAGCGTTGTTAACCCTTCAAACCGCCAGAATACCTTAAAACTTTTGATTCTTCCTCCCTTGTTAAAATTCATGAAACCAAAGTGTGACTTGCCCATAACCCACTAGCCATAGGATTGAAATGGTAATTCATATAAAAATTTGCGACTTTAAAAACTTTTTAGGACGATCGTTGCCCATAGGCATGTTGAGAGAATTATTAAACCCCAAATTAAATATAAATTAAATCGAGAACTCTCGTAGGCCAAAACCCAAAAGCGTAACCTTATAAATAGGAGATCTAAACTTTTCAACGAGGGTCGTTCCTTAAACATTTAGGTTGATGGGACTACGGAATTATGATACCATACACTTGCGAAGTATTCGCGGCTTGACCCAATTCTCAATCCCGAGCGAACTACTACCAACTAACTCACTGCTTTGACCGAGCAGAAGACCAGGATCCATCAGATTCGGAAGGGATACTACGTGTTGTCCGCCTGGTCAGCGACAATCGATGTATCGATTCGAGCCTACCACAACCGTCATTTTTTCCGTATTAGCTTGATCATAAAGAGTAGAATACACCACCCTTAGGTAAACTTTGTCAACAAACACTAAGCATGATAATCATGATTTTGACATTCTTTTCAAACCTTAAGGGTGAAAATTTTTAAGGGGGTAGAATATAATAAGCAAGGCTAGTATAGTTAGTATATACCCTACCATGCATATAAACCTCGAAATCAATTAAACTCGTGCAAACAAAATGATAATATATTTATTTATTACCCTTAGCAATTTCGTGACGAAATTATTTTTAAGGGGGTAGATTGTAACATCCCAAATTTTCATCAAGTTGATTTCTAAAAATCCTTGATTTTTAATTAACTTGTACTATCACTGCATCGACCATTAAGACTCAACGTTAGCTTATACACGAGCTAATTAATCCAAGATTATCTCAATTTAATAGACCGATGTGCCGTGATAAGGCCTAGTGCGGGCCGCTAAGCCGATGGCTATTTACACTTAAAGACGGCCCATGTGGGCCACCCAATGCATGACCGTGAAGGGTCGAAAAAATCTAAAAATTTAGGAAATCTTAGATCTCACTGGGCTTGTGGTCCATCGCGACTACGGACCCAATGGAAACCCGTAGTACCATCTGGCGCTTGCCCAATGCGCTTCATGCAATGCCGATTAAAATGCACCGACAAAAGAAACGAGACTCGGGCCTTCCAAATTGGCCGAATTTCTTCCAAATTTACTGTGGTGATTTAATATATTTTTCTACACCCGTCCACCAAATCTGGGACTCGATCGTGGCACGGTGACCGTTGATCGCAAATCGGACCCGTACGACCAAACCCCACATCCGTTCGTTCCCAAATTTTGTAAGACCCCTCATCGGGCCATGGACCACTTATCGTATAAATTTCATGGCCGAGGGGCCATCGAAATGCTCAAATCACCAAAATGGCCCCCACAGGACCACTTAAAGGTCAGAAACGCTTTCTCAGATCATATATCCGTTCATCCGTTCGTCCTCAATTTTTGCATGGGCCCTAGTCAGGCCATAAGGTACCTACACACCAAATTTGGTGGCCAGAAGGGTGATAGGGCCCTAGATCCTAGAAAGACCCTCCCATAAGTCTAGTATAGTAAAAACCTAGCCCTTGGGGCCATTTACACCAAATCTGGAATTATAAAAAGGGCCTCTTTTGGGCACCACTCTCCCTATACGAATTTTTTCCTAGAAGAGAGAAAAGGGAGAAGAGAAAGAGGAGAATGGAGAAGAAAGAGAGAGGGATGAAGGCATGGTGGACTCTCAATCAAGGTGGGGCCCAAGAGGATCAAACTCACAACCTCCTACACCTTCTCCAAGGGGGAAACCCATCCGAAAATCATCATCTTCATCTCGTGGGTCGTTTAGGTAAGATCCAACCCTCTTTTCCTTTGAAAACCCTTTGTAATGAATGGGATTTGCATGAGAATCTAACATGTGATGGTCAAGCTCCTAGATTCCTACGTTTCTCTACACCAAGATCCACATCTTCTAGGTCATTCCCAAGTCTTCAACAAACCCGAAGGTGCGGACAATTGCTCTTAGGTGACCTAGCACCAATTTTAGTATGTATTTAATGATTTTGTTTGCATTAGATGCTATGTTAGGAGAATCTAGAGAAACCCTAGGGATTGCATGCTTGATAGAATTGTATGTTTGATTCTCTCATGATGTTGATCTTGTTTCTTATATGGTTTTGTGTATGGATGATCACATGCTCATGCCTTGTTTGATTTTCCATGTATTGTTGCTTCATAGTATGTATGATGTCATTATTCCTTGCATATGATTTCGTAATATGGAGGAAGTACTTACATCCTCACAAACCCACACACTTACATGCACTTTGTTCTTGATAATGCCTTGTTTGCTTGTACGAGTATCCATATGTATGTTTCAGATGCATGAGAACATGTGGTCGTTATGCTAGTGGATAATTTATAGAGTTGGCATGCTAGGGATCCCCTCACGCCTTTGGGTTGGTCAGAACATGATGAGAGACGGTAGTCCCATCGGTAGGACTATGTTAGGGCTATATCCATGGGTTTGGGCGGGTGTGTTCGAGTGGCTGTAGTTCGACTACATGGGTCCCTTGTACCCGAGGTCACTCGTCTCATGCTCGCCTGGCCCGTGCGGTCTAACCTACTGTCTGACCAACCTTGTTTGTCAACCCTGTTTGTTCACTTATGTATGGAACCTGAACCACCCTCGCAACCGTTGTAGCCCAACGATAACCCACTGAAATTGGTCCACGCCTCGTGAGCCGGGCATGGTGGAATGGGACACTATGTCCGAGCCGTCGCCTACGCTCGGGTACCGCGCCTCCCCGTAGTGACCGCGAGCGATCCCTTCCTTTCGGCACTCCTCATGTGCTTGGGAGTCTGGGATGAGGAACCCGACGGGATCACGGACCGCGAGGTCTCGCCTCACGCGTTGATGGGGTCTTGGCCTCGCAACCAGCCTTTAGGGCATTGATACGTAGGGTGAATCGAATCCCAACCTCGCTGGATGAATGGACTTAACTAATAACTCGGCTAACACGATCGCATTGCACGCATTAGTTAGGGTGGCGACTCGGAGTCGAGGTCGCTCGAGGGAGTGTTGTCATATGCGATCGTTAGATGGAGTCGCTTGAGGAGTGTTGTGGTGAGAGCATGCATCATACCATCCCGCATGCATGCATTTTAAATAAGAGTTATTAGGTGTTGATGATTGTCTGCTTTTCATTAAGTTCATATTACAATTGATGCTTGTTGTAACTTGAAACCGATAGTTCACACTGAGTTGATCACTCACTCCCACTCGGGACTAGTGTTTTAAAACACCAACCAGACCCATTCATAAATGCAGTAACTCGTGGCATGAGGAGCTGGGCGAGGTGAGCTTGGACGAGGAGGACTGGCTCTCTACTGGCACCGATGGGCGGCTCTCCATCGGCTTGATCGGCCGAATTTAGATTTGCTTGAGCCATGGGCTCGCCTTTTCTTTTTGGACTAGCCTTCTTTGTTATTCTCATGGTAAACGCTGGGCGACCCTTTATTATTTTGGACCTGTATATATGTGGGATATCCTTCATTTTAGTAGACTGGTGTGATTGTGCTTCGTGCATCAGGTAATTCCAAATTATGTCGTTAAATTTGATTAATCATTAAAAAAAAACCATAACTCTATGATAAGTGACACTCGGGAACTCGGGAGTCGAGTCTATACACGACCCCCGATTTTCTGGGGTGTTACACGGCGTCCAACAGGACCGAGACTTCGTCCGCAATAGCTTCACACCGCTCGGCATCAAACGGTCTCCTCTTTTGTTTCACAGGTTTGTGGTCTGGATCCACGTTCAACCGATGGACCAAGACGTCCGGAGAGATTCCTGGCATATCTGCGTGCGACCAGGCGAATACGTCCCTGTGTCGTCGCAGGAAAGTTAACAACTCAGAGCGTTGCTCAGGCGTGAGTGATGCTCCGAGCTGAACCGTCTTGCTAGGATCGGCTTCGTCGAGTGGTACCTTCTCCAGATCTTCAATTGGCTTATTCTCGGTAGGTCCGCGCGGGTCCAAGATGTTGACAGTGAGTGTTTGCTTTACAGACCCTTTTTGAACCGCAATGGCATAGCATCTCCGAGCCTCGCGTTGATCGCCTCGGAGGTAACCTGTTCCGCCTTCGACGGGAAATTTCATCATTAGATGATAAGTAGACACGACCGCCCGCATTGCATTGAGGGAGGGCCTGCCCATAATCACATTATGCACTGATGGCACATTAACAACAAGGAAGTCCACCATCAAGGTGACTTGATGTTGTCCCTCTTCCGCAATCACTGGGAGGGAAATAACTCCTTCGGAGATTACTCTTTCTCCGGCAAAGCCGTGTAAGGGGGTCTTCACAGGTCTGAGACGAGACTGTGGGATCCCCATCCTTTCGAAGGCCTCAGAGTAGATCACGTCGGCTGAACTTCCAGTATCAACGAGTACCCGGTACACCTTATGATTGGCTATGGTCATAGTGACCACCAAGGCGTCATCGTGTGGGTGTTGGATCCCCTGAGCGTCATCTTCTGTGAAGGTGAGGCTACAGGGACTGACTCGTGGTTCTTTGTTAGGCCGCTCGGTAAGATTGACGTACTGCTCTGGGCTCTTTCGGGAATGAGCTTTTCGGGCTCTGTTTGAGTCTCCTCCACCTGATGTACCTCCAAAGATTGTGCGGATCTCCGCAGGTTTTTCGGCCGGATTTTTGGGGCGTTCTCGTGCTCGCTCCTCTTTCCGGGTAGTTTTCTCTTGCTTGGTGTACCGACGTAAGTGCCCCTTCCGAATGAGGGATTCAATTTCGTCCTTGAGATCTACACACTCATCGGTATTGTGGCCATGATCTCGATGGAAGCGACAATATTTGCGTTTGTCGCGGAGTTTTGGGTCTGCCCGCATACAGATTGGCCAGTTGAGAAGTTTCTCACCCCGGATATCTAGCAAGATATGCTCGGCGGTAGTGTTGAGAGGCGTGTAGGAACGGAATCTTCCTTCTGGTTTTCTTCTCGGTCGGCGATCACGAGAAGAATGATCATCCGAGTTTTTCCTCGGAGCTTGGGGTTCCTCGTTCCTTGGCCTCTTTCCTTTCCCATTCGGCTCGGTTATTTGGATACTCTTGCGAGTAGCAGAGAACTCCTCGGCATGAACATATTTCTGGGCTCTAGCGATGAGCTCGGCTAACGTCTTTGCCGGGTTCTTCCCTATAGAGAAGGCGAACCTTCCTTCCCTCAAGCCGCTACATACTGCGGCGAGAGCCATCTTGTCGTCATAGTCTTCCACCTGCAATGCTTCCTCGTTGAATCGAGTAATGTAATCCTTTAAGGATTCTTTCGACCCTTGTTTGATGGTGAGCAGGTGGGTATTGGGCTTTTGGCTTCTCTTACCGCTTATGAACTGGGTAAGGAATGACCGAGCTAATTCTTCGAATGAGCATATGGATCTAGGCTTGAGTTGTCGATACCAATTCCGAGCAGATCCGGCCAGAGTGATCGAGAAACCTCTGCACATCATCGCATCAGTTGCAGTCTGTATCTGCATCCACGAACGATAAGCTTCCACATGTTCGGATGGGTCACCGGACCCGGAGTATTGGATGACAAGAGGAATCCGAAATTTCTGAGGCATTACTTCGTTCATAATTTCTGAGGTGAACGGAGGTTTGGTCTCTTCCATCATGGCTTGAACAGCAGCCGGGATCGATGATGGCTGCTGTTGCTTCTGTAACATCAAGACTTGATTATTCAGGTCTGCGAATCGTGACTCCCACGGATCCCTGTTTTTCGCCACTTCTTCCCGAGTGCTCTCCGGCTCAGGCATTCTTCTTTCCCTTCTCCTCTCCAGGGTGTGACGAAGGTCCGTTGGAGCCAAAGCCGAGGCGGCTGGGACATCCATCGGGGCCCGAGTCGTCACATTCCTGGTAGGAGCTCGCATTGGAGCTGGGGGAGGGTTTTGAGCCGACACCAGTGCTCGGGTAGATTATTGCGGAGATGTCCTGCGCCTCGAACTTCTTGTCGCTGAATGGGCCTGAACGGTTGGTCCGACAACTTCTGGCGCTGGACTTTTCCGCTTGGGTTGTTGCTGGGGCTCGCGCTCCTGTCTCATCCGTTGCAGCTCATCGCGCAAGGCCTGCACTTCGCCTTGTAAAGCGCAGTATTTGTTGGAACGGTTGCGAGAACGCTGAGAAGGGCCCGGAGCAGACTCCGCATGAAGTAGTGATGAGGAGCGGGTCTGCTCCGGTTCCACCACGACAGCTTTCTTCTTCCCTCTAGCCATAGCTTTCAAGAATAGGAAACTGATTTTTTGTATCAGGTTCCCACAGACGGCGCCAAAAAATGTTGAGGTTAAAATCTGGTCAGCCCTCTTCCGTTCTTCCTGCACTCTGAGCAGGCATCAGACCAGGAATCATGCACACAAACCGTAAGCAATGGAGACCCTGGCTTAACCGGGGGACCCTCCGATGCCTAAGTCAGGACAACAGAATCTGGGTCTAAGTTTAGGAGAAGGGGGAGAGTGTCAGATGTTGCGTACCTGTCCTCATGGGATGATGTAATATTTATACATTTTCATCGCTCGATTCGCATCCGATAATCTCGGCACGATCAGTGGGGTTCGTGGATCATGGAGATATTGCCCAGAATCCGAAGATCATGTCCTACGATGTGCGTATCTGCGGGCAAGATACTAGCGCATACCTATACATGACAGTTTCTCCACTTAGCGCGTGGGACCTTTATTCTCGGAGATGGCTCGGCTCGGCCAGACTGAAGACGACAACATCGTTCCGAGCTGATGGTTGGTTGCTTATGTCAACCTGAGCCGAGCCTTGATCCGTTCGCCAGTAGTACAGCTAGCCCTTCTCAGTGTCATGATGGATGCTTACTCGGAGTCGGTCGTATAACTCGAATATTTTCTCTTCCGACTGCTCTCGGAAAGAAAGTAATTCAGAATGGGAGCTTCGTCCACCTTAACCCACCTTCCTATTATCATGCCGAGGCTCGGACTCTCCGCTCGGAGTGACGGACCGTCGATCCCTTAGATTGTAGTCGTCTCGGATCTCCCCATAACAATAATTATACGAGCAGTGTGGACGGTAGAAGGTTGACTTCTAATTACTCGTTTGTGATAGCAGGTGGTAGACTAGACATTTCACATGCTCTTATGTGAGTGTGACCCACCTAAAAGCTAACCAGCCTGACATTCGGGTAGCGCTAGTATGTCTACAAAAGTGACCACATTGAATGTGCACCGTTGGCAAGCTTTCTAGACCGTTGGATCATTACTCTTGCTCCAGTGGTAGACTCTCAGGAGTTTCAACACCCGGTGAAGGGTTCAAATATCCATAGGTGTTGAAATCCCACTGCAGCGTGAGTGTGTGGAGGTGTTAAAAAAAAAAAAATGTTTTCTAAACCGTCCATTGTACCCTAACAGAGTGAATGTTTCACACACGTGCTGCGTGTGGAGGTGTGTGAGAGCATGCCAAGAATGCACAAGTACTTCCCAACGGTATAAAAAATAAAAAATAATAATTTTTTTTTTTTAATTTTTAAAAAGACTTCTTAAGATGGAGATGTTCTGGGAGAGCCATTTCTACACGGTGCACGCGACCGTGAGATCTGCCATTTGGACCGTTCATCTGGTTTTCCGTATAGTGGATGGAAAACATTCCATGTTACGTATAGATCAGGTGATCCTAGCCATCAGATTACTGGCCTTCAAAGTGACAATATATGAGAAAATGGTTAACCACCACTATCAAGTGGAGAACGGTGATGGCGAGGATTGTCCAACAGGTGTAAATTTAGAAAAATGGATCACTGACAACCAGGCCGAGGAGATGGACGGTCCTGATTGATACATCGCTCAAACAAGTGTCCTGATTGATACACAACCATGTCAGTACACACTCCACTGTTAGCCACCCCCATTAGGGATCGACGCCAAGACCTGAAGTGTTGAAACGAGGTATGTCAACTCAGTCTACCAGTTGAGCTATGTATCTGGGTGTTAGTTCCCGTACTTTCGAATTGCATGGGCCCACCGTGATGTTTATGTGCTATCCAAACCGTCCATCAGATGCGTCCTTACAGTTGGGTCAAGAACCTAAAAGGAAGACTAATCCAAAAGTCGGTTGAGTCACACCACAGCGAACAATAAATAACAAGGCAGAGAGGGATGTCCACAACAGAAACTTTTAGATTATGTGTTGGGCCTAGAGTAGCCTTCATATTCCATCCAATCCATTCATCAGACGCTTCATAAAAGGATGAAATGACAATCCAAACATCCAGCCATTAAATAACTCAGGTGAGCCACACCTAGTGAATTTTTTAGCTGTTAGGCGTGATTTTATAATGTTTTCTGTGTTTTAGTCTACCTGAGTTTTGGGTCATCTTGATTTTTTTTGGTATACAGTGAAAATGATACGGTGGACCTGATGCACGGTTTGGATTTTCCGCAAAGATAAGGACGGTCCCTACAGAAGCTTGAACCTATAAGAATTCACATGATCATTCCCCATCAAATTAACAAATTACATTGTTGTAACCGTTACCTTGGATTTTCCAACAACAATGGAAAAGAACGGAGGAACGGACGGTTGTGACGGATATTCTATTCGATCGATCGTTGCAAGGCCGCCTGATGGTCCACATGATCATAAGAAAAGAGATAAAAGGAAGTTCATATCTTCGATCGTCGATGTTTCTCACTAACTAGTTGGAGAATCCATTGGCTCGTGAAAGGGAGGAGATGCACCGTCCGATTATGCCCCACTGTAAGTGTTCTTCATCATGATGTATTTAGATTAAGTGTAGCTCAAGTAGGATGAATGATGATCGTCCCCTACAATCCACTGCATGCGAAATTCGCATCCGATTGGGTGAACAGTATCCCAACGGTCAGATTGAAGAACAGTCGGCTGTGATGTCCATGCAGTGGATGGGCCCACATTATTAACGTCTGCGATGTACATGCAGTGGGCTGTAGGTGCTCATTTCTCCTTTAGAATGGAGAAGGCCATGGTGGGAGTCCAGATGAAGAAGAAATGGAAATGGACCATTCACCAGGTGGTCCACACCATGTACATGCTACGGGTCGAAAAATCAGGCGGGTCTGCTCATCAAGTGGACTACACATGTCGATCATTGGTGATTCTGACTTTTTTTTTCTGATACACATGTGGCCCACTTAATAAATGGACGACCTTGATTTTCGGACCAGAGGGATATTCATGGTGTGCCCCACCTGATGAATGGCTCGGATGTCATCAGCACATTCCTCCAACACGGAAAGTGAGTAATGTGGCATCTTCGGAAACGGATTGGCTACTCCCCCTGCCACCGGCCCACCAGCCCCGTGGATGATGGTCGGTGCTCTGTGGGTCCCACCATGATGTATGTGTTTCATCCATTCCGTTCATCCATATTTAAAGATCATTTTAGGGCTTCTTTCAAAAAATTATAGGGGTATTAATCTCATGTGGACCACATCACAGGAAAACAATAGTGATTGGATATCCACATTAAAATCCTCCTAAGGCCCACTGTACTGTTTATTTGACATCCAAACTGTTTATTAGGTTATAAAGGCCTAGATGAAAGGAAAAAACAAAGATCAGCTTGATCCAAAACTTTTATGGCCCCCAAAAAGTTTTTAATGGTCGAAGCTCATTCAACACTGTTTCCTGTAATGTGGTCCACTTGAGATTGGGATATAACACATTTTTGGTATCATTCATTAAATGATCTGGAAAAAATAGATGGACGGCATGGATGAAACAAATACATCATGGTGGGGCCCACAGAGCACCGACCACCAGCCATTGGCGGGTGGCAGGGGGATTAGCCAATTCGGTTTCCGGCATCTTCAATCTATCCTCTGACAAAATCACCTACTTCAGATCACTTCTACTTGACAGTCAGAACGGTTCAAACGAACGGTCAAAACTGTTTGGAAAGCATCTTTCACTTCACCTACGGTTCAGATCGTAGTAAATAGGTCCATTTTCATGTGGGCCTGATTTAGGTGGGCCCCACAATGTAGATGCTCTGGCCCAAAAATGCGGCTGATCCACTCATCATCCGAATGTACGGCGCAGATATTTGGCCATGTATTCTGTACGCCATCCGTTGGTTTTCGAAGAAGTGAGAAGTACTCATTTCCCAACAAATGATCAGTGGACCAACCCAAATCTCCGGTCAGGAAATCTGCATAGTGGGACCCACCTGATGGGCGGTGTGGATGTTTGGCCGATGTAGAAATTTTACAAGGTGGGGCCCACCCGCATATGCAGTGTGGGTCTGATCATCAGCAAACCTCATCAGTCTAATTCTTCCCAAATGACGCACCTTAAAATACAGAACTGTTTACAGACCATGATCATTCCATGCAAATGCAGCAATCTCACCGTCTCCATCACCATCCACATTCCATCAGTTGCAGATCTCATCGTTGAGTCAAAGCATCTCCTCCTCGATTTTCTTCCTTGGAAGCAGCATTCTGCTTGTAGTCGGTGTAGTTCTGATAGTGATTTTCTGGATATGCTACAAATATTCAGCACTGAATCAGATACTGGTCCGGAATAATAGAATACAAGGTAATGCTCGCTTACAGAAATTGGAATTCAAGCTTGAAACAAGGTCTTTAACATTGCTGAATTCTCTGTTAGGAATGCCGGATTTCTTCAGCAGCAATCTTCGGACGATAAGCTACTTCAGCTACCGGACTCTGAAGAAAGCGACGGGGAATTTCAATCCTGATAACCTGCTTGGAAGAGGAGGATTTGGGCCGGTTTATAAGGTTCAAACACAGCAAGTTTTGATTTGTTACTACAAGCTCAGTCAATCAGGTGGGCCCCACAATGTAGATGCACTGAGCTAGAATGTAGAAAAGCAATAGACATCTTTTGAGTGGACATGTTGGGCAATTCTCCATATTGAATATACATGTGTGGCCCACCCGATGAATGGACGGTCGATTACAGAGTGGGAACCACCTGATCAGTGGCTTGGATCACAGTACAGACTGGGGACCACAGGAACAACGATAAGCTAAAAATGCTAGCCATAACATATGGTGAGATTGTTTGATTGCAGGGAGTTTTGGAAGATGGAAGGATGATTGCAGTAAAGAAGCTCGCTCTAGAGAAATCCAGGCAAGGAGAGGAAGAATTCCTCACAGAGGTGAGGATGATCACCAGCATCCATCACAAGAACCTTGTGCAGCTTCTTGGGTGTTGCTCGGATGGGCCACAACGATTGCTCGTGTATGAATACATGGTGAACGGAAGCTTGGATGCGATAGTACATGGTCAGTATTCCCTCTCCATCCATCAATCTGATCAATCTGCCCGGCCACACAATCCTTCACTTCTTTGTGGCGCGAGATCGAATCGAACATGTTTCTTCTTTAACCCAGAAAAAATATAGGTGGGGCCCACCTCTCAGTGATCTAAGCGATTGGCTTGGTGGCCATCCAGTATTGGATGCCTGACGTTTGACGGGGTGACATCAAATGGTTAGGATCATCTGTAAGGGAGATTTTTGAACTGTCTCCAATTAATCATGAGGCCCACCTTTCCAATGTTCCAAGTGATTGGTTTGGTGGGGCCACATTCAATCGTGGCCCACATTCAGTAGGGGCTACATCAAATGGTTAGGATCATCTGTAATGGAGATTTGTGGGGTGTCTCCCATCGACCATAGAGCCCACCATATGAACAATTCAGATAACCCAGCATGTATAGTCTGTTGGGCCAAGTGAATTTGATATCATTCATGAATTGATTGTGGATTTCGATCGATGGAACAGGAAGAAGTGATCATTTCCTGGACTGGAAGACGCGATTCCAGATAATTCTCGGCATTGCTCGAGGATTGCAGTATCTGCATGAGGATTCACATATGAGGATTATTCATAGAGATATCAAGGCGAGTAACATCCTTCTTGACAATAAATTTCAGCCAAGGATAGGAGATTTTGGATTGGCGAGGTTCTTCCCTGAAGATCAAGTTTATCTCAGCACCACATTTGCTGGAACTCTGTAAGTGTTCAATGGCTAATCGCAATTTCCACCACCGAAGAAAAGCCGCAACATTCTTCGATTGAAATATGTATTGGGTTGGTATGATTTTTCGAGGATATTCAATGTGGCATATGTGTGCAAGATATGAGCTGTTCATCAGGCTGTCCTCAATGTGAACAAGCACCTGGCCTGATCCACTCAGGTGGGGCACACATTCAACATAAATCTGTGGTTCACTTGATGATAGTACTGTTCATATATAGTGGGGGCCACCTGATAAATAGTCCTAAAACGTGTGCGGTAATCCTCTTCACATGAATGTTCTGTTTCAACATAGGTGATAATGGATCAGTTAGAGCTGTGTTTGGATGCACTACTGAATTGAATTGCAATTGATAGTTCAATATAGAAGATGACCAAAACTTTAAGGGGAGTTATTATACTCTTTAGTATGAAACTTGATACACAGGCATACATTTAAACAGACTAAATTCTGAACTCACTGTCACTCACAGTCCCAAAATCAGATTGGTTGATTAATCCTAACCTATGATTTGTTTCGTGGACACTCGTTTGTTGAAATAGGACCATTGGATGTTTTTCATTTCACCCATTCAATAAATGTCCGGCAGTCTGTTAGTAGGATAATCAAATAAGCATATTTTTAGTACATGAATCATCTAAACTGGAACCCATAATTTAGACAGTTTAGTTTGAATTACTTTCAATCTTATTGAAACTCAATTCAATAGTGCATCCAAATATAGTCCATTTGCAGGGTAGAACTGTCAGTACTGATTTCCAGACTGTTTCTTTCAGAGGCTATATGGCTCCCGAATACGCCATCAGAGGAGAGCTGTCGGAGAAGGCCGACATTTACAGCTTTGGGGTTTTGGTGCTTGAGATCATCAGTTGTAGAAAAAATGCTGATCCCACATTAGCATCAGATATGCAATATCTTCCTGAATATGTACGCTTTCAATCCTTTCTCATTCTTTCCAGTAATCAGTCTCTCATACATCTATTGAAGAGTCGCTCTTCTCTCTAAATGTTTGTAGGCATGGAAGCTCTATAATAGATCAAGGATCATTGATCTGGTGGACCCAAAACTGCAATCAGATGGATTTAACGAGAGAGACATCCTACAAGCAATTCATGTGGCCTTGTTATGCCTGCAGTCACATCCAAGCCTAAGGCCCCGAATGTCGGAAATCGTTACCATCTTGACGAGCAATGCAGAAATGTTAGCAGAACCTATGAAGCCAGCATTTCTAGATCAAAGGCGACGGTATAATGAATTTAATTCTTGGGAGACTAGATGTGAAAGCTTCTCTTCTTATTTACCAAATGATTCACCGTCCTATGCTCATCGATCAGGGGCTTTGAATCAAGGACCATATAGGACAAGTGAGGCTGAATTTGGATATTCGATCTCATTGAATTGCAGTAGCTCGTTCCGACTAGGAGTAAATGACCGAAGTGAGGAAAGCCTGCAATGTGCGCGTCCTGTCTTTCCAAGTCCAAGTTGAAATGTACCAAATTGCAATTGGGGGTTCCCGCGTGCCACCCAACATTGGTCATTTCCTTTGTAACAAACCGAACGAATTGCAATTCAATCCTTTTAGAGAGGAATTCATTTTTTTTCTAACAAAAAAGAAACGAGAGAAGAAAGGAATACACAAGTAGGGATAGAAAAACCCTGCTTTGAAACTAAGTTATAGAAATAATAGATTTAAGGCAGGTCTTTACTGGGGGGAGCACTGAAAATAAAAGAAAATACATTCCTTCCTCTAACAAGTTCAAAACAGCATCCAAATTCACCCTGTGATATGACTCCATTTAAGATGTTATAGTCATTGGGCAGTGCCGCTATATAAACATGTTTCAGGAGCATGGTTATGTGTTTTTTAAATCCAAAAAAGAGCAATGCCTAGCAACAAGAAGATGCAACTGGTGTAGAAGGAAAGAAGCTCCACTGCATTCTTTCAGAAGTCTGATTTAAGATAGGATGTAAGAAAGTCTAATCAAAGTAGGATTCTGGGTTTTTGCTCTGTTCTTTTTATTGGGAATAAGGAGCATTGTTTCTGCTCTTTTCTTTTCTTCTTCTTCTCTTCTTCTTTCTTCTTCTTCTCTCTCTCTCTTTTTTTTTTTTTTTTTTTGGGTTTTTGAATGAGGAGCATTTTCTCTTCTCTGTTTTATTATTATTGGGTTTTGAGTAAGGAGCATTGGGTATATAGCCAAAACATTTCTTTATTCTTTTAATTCTCTTTTGATGGAAATGCATGCAGAAGAATGTTTTCCTTTGAACTATTTTATAGATTAAGCACTAACATCACATTAGTTTTCTTTCCTAATTCTTATAATTTAATGATAATTTCAGGCAGTGGAATTGAGCAAGTTGTGGCTGCATTTGTGTCATCTTGAAATCACAATTGGTCTGAATCCCTTAGCAAGAAAAACACTAGAAAAAACAGATGGTCTCCTCATTTGAACTCGAAGATGAAGCAGATCCATTATTTAGGCCTGTTCGAGAGAAAAACAGATCCTAATCAACGTAGAAGATTACCATCTGAAAGAGGCGTCTTTTCAATGGCGGGTGGCCTTGAAGCGTCTCCACCCTCTCGCGGTAATTCCAAATCAGTCCCTAAACTAAAGTAAAACCATGTTAAATCATCAGATAAAAATAAGATTATACACAATCACTTGGCTATTTTGCAACCTTCCATCCAGGCCAAAAAACCCAAACATTGAGTGGGAAAAGATCAACATCAATTCAGTTACTAAATCATCATAGCAGATCCATACCATTAATCTAATGGGCCCTATATCAGCAGATTAGGCAAACAAAAACAGACCCTTTGGAAAAGATGGGACCCAGTGATAAAATTATTTAGGCAAACAGCAACAGACCCTTTGGAAAAGATAGGAGGACCCAGTGGTTACATTATCTTACTTATCAAGCACCCAATCTCCTCTATGTGGCTCATGTGTGGGCGATCCAGACCATTCATCAATTGGGCCTCAAGCATTAGGTGGCTCGGAGAATTACAAATGGGAGGCTGTCAAAAATTCCAACCAACAGTAATTATCAAACAGGTGAAATCAAAACATGCAATAGATGGTTAGAATCATCTGATCACTGTGGTTTCCTGCATATGGGCTAACTAAGGCGGGGCACATTAACAGTCTGGATCTCATACACATACACCACATGTATGGAGATTATGGCTTGATGAACTACTCTATGTGATCCTTCCCCACATCATCTGCTTCCATCTCCTCCTCCCTCTCTTCCTTGTCTTCAACAACCTCTTTCTCCATAGCTTCCATTTCCTTCTTGCATTCCTCTGCAGCCAACCTCCTCTTCAACTCTTCCAGCACATTATTCATCCCCAAATCACTATCGTCGTTGCAGCTCATGAAAATCTCAGCCACGTCTGCCGGAGTTATCTTTGCCGGCACCAGGACCTCCTCAATCTTCCCAAAGAGTTTATGATCGTCGATGTACAGGTAATTAGTTGCTAGTGTCTTGAACGCATCGAATTCACAAAAACTGAGGTTGATGTGCTTGTCCATGCGGCCCGCTCGCAGCAGCGCCTGGTCCAGCTTCTCCTTGTGGTTTGTTGTGAAGATCATCAGCCTCTCCCCACCACAGGACGACCACAGCCCATCCACAAAATTCAACACCCCTGAAAGGCTCACTGTGCTAAACGTCGAGCTCCCACCATTCTTCTTCTCCTCTCCCTTCTTCTCCTCTGCCTCCGGCCTGCAATCTCCACACTCCCTATCCTTCTTTCCAAACTGCTTCTTCCTGTCTGAAAGATCGAGCGTGCAATCCACATCTTCCACGACTATCACCGACTTGCTTGATGTCGCAATCAACAGCTTCCGCAGCTGCGAATTGTTCATGACCGCCGTCAGCTCCAGATCATAGATATCAAACTCCAGAAAATTTGCAATTGCAGCGATCAAGCTAGTCTTCCCTGTTCCAGGTGGGCCATACAAGAGATACCCTCTCTTCCAAGCTCTACCCACCCTGCTATAATACTCTTGCCTATTCACAAACTTCATCAAATCCGCTTTGATCTCTTTTTTCAGTGCCGGGTCTATTGCCACTGTATCAAAAGTAGATGGATGAGAGAAAGGAACTGACGACCACAGCCGTCCATGTTCATCGCCCGATCGATTAGTATAGAGCTTTCGCTCTTGGTTTCTGAATTTGATATTTGCTGCTTCTTCCATCACATGAGGAATATAAATCGATTGCACCTATAAAAGAAAATAATCATGTATTTTAATAAACAGTATAGAAAAATATCATACATATGAAATACAAAGCTATTCTCTATTACTTGAGATTTATATTTCTTGTGGAAAGACAATTCAAAGAAGCGACATTCTGGGGGTCCATATTTGTTGGATTTATTCTCGATGGATTGTAGGGACCACTTTACTGGGATGTCGTCGAAGGTGTCTTCAATCTTCTGGCTGGAATCCATGGTGAAAGTAAGGTTCTTGGAGTTCCTGGGTTTAGAGAGTTTGATGATTTTGGCAGAGGAGAAGCATTTGGAGCTCAAGTAGGATTTTACAGAGTCGAAGATCTCGTTCTCATAGGAGGAATCGAATTCTTCAATGATAATAGAGATGTTGGTCTGGAGAGCGGCGAAGAGGCGGTGGAAGATGTTTTTGAAGAGTCTGGAGATTTCAGGGGGGATGAACTCGCGGAGAGTGGTGCGAAGGACCATGAACGTAGCAAGGAGAGAGCCTATGGACTTCCAGTCTAGGAATTCCATGCTTTTGGGGGTGGTTTTTGGAATTTCTGATGGTGGTTTCTCTAAATTTTTGGAGGTGGCTTGTATTTTTGGGGGTGTAGTAGAGAGAACGGTGGATAGAAATTTCCGTTTGTTTTATAGACGAGAGAGTGGGCTGGGAAGACGGATGGTCAAGGAATGGATTAGGTGCGGCCCCGACCTAACCCAAGACGGTGAGTCCCTTAATGATCAATTATCACTGTTTCCTGTGGTATAATCCACTTTGATCTGCCTAGGGTTTTTTTCTTCTTTTTTTTTTCCTTTTTTTTTTTTTTTGTCTCATGTCATAAAATGAAATGCAAAAACTGATGGCCGGCCTTACATATAGAATACATATATTAATATACACCCAACGGTGAGGCCGCAACTAAACCTAGAGTTGTACGCGAACCGAGTTAGCTCATTAACTCACTTGACTCACTCGGAAAAGCTTGATTCAACTCGGCTGGAAAGTAGGTTCAAGCCGAATCGATCTAATTTTTTGGAAATTTCGAACCAATTGTAAGCTAGACCGACTTGACTCAACTCAGAACTTGACTCAGTTCGAACTGATTCACCTCGGAATGGATTCACTTAATATAAATATTTTAAAATTATATATATAAGTATTTATATTCAAATAAATTTATATATATATATATATATATATTAAAATTCTTAAAATCTAAACACGAACTCAGCATAAAAGATCAAGTTCAAGCATGGCTTGAGCTGAACTTGGCTCGAGCTTGCCTGAGCTACTGATCTGAGCTAAGCTGGCTAGTTAGGCTTGAGGGCTGAGTCGAGCTGACTTCAAGCCAGGTAGCCTGCTGGGCAAGCAGAGCGGAGTCGGGCGAAGCTCGATTCGGTTAGGCTCCTTTAGGGCGTGTTTGGCCGGACCAATTCCATGGGATTAGGTGGGATGGAATGGATTTTAAGGTAATGATGGTGGTGTCAGTGTTTGTCCCTTGATCCCATGGGTTTGGGATAGCCCATGAGATATATGACTGCCTGTTTGGGACTGTCCCAAATGTATGGGTTTGCATCTACACTGCTTCTTGTGGTGTGCCCCACTCACTGTTTTATATTTGCCTTAAAACAGATTTATGGCTAAATGTAGGCAGGTGAAAATGATGGACGGAGTGGATATCTCATTGATATCTTAGTGGGCCCCACATAGAGGTGAAAAATCACATCCTGGGATTGGCAGAATCCATGTTAGCTAAAGGGTGGTGTTTACGAGGCGAGGTACATCTCGCCATCCCAAACGAGGGATGGGATGAGATGGTGTAGGATAACCCTCCTAATCCCAAGATAGTGTAACACCCTGAAAATTGGGGGTCGAGTAGAAACCCAACTCCCGAGTTTCAACACATCACTTATGCAACATATTTAATGATGATTATATGTTGTCTGTATTAGTGCATAAAACATGAATGAGATTAAGCCAAATCAGCAAAACATAATCCAGGGACAGTTGTAATACGCGAGCGGAAGACTGAAACAAATATGTATAACTTTATAAACCAATATAGGTCCCCAAAGTATGTATGTGTTGCCAAGTCAATAATTACAAGTATTGTTTCAAAATACAAAATGTCAAAAAAAAAATATGATAGTCCACTACAAGTATAACCCTGAAGCCCTGTCGATCAGAACAGTTTATATAAACCCGTCTGAATACTGCATATATGAGAAAGCATCCTCATCGTCTATGAAGTCTGGCTCCGCCACATCAGTCGGGTCTCCATCTATAACCAAGATAGAGTCTGGTTGATGTTTAAAACATCGTCCCAGAACGTGGGAGTGAGTGATCAACTCAGTGGAACAATAAAGCAAAGGTTAACATGTTATCAATTTAGTCAAGCAGTAATGATAAAACAATACAATCAAACATCCTTAAGTACTCTAATTAATGCAAGAATGGTATGTATAAATGATACATGCCCTCGCCTGCACTTCCTCTGCGATTTTCATCTAACGGTCGCGCATGTCAGTCACTTCCTCAGTGCTCTCTACTCAACGTCAACCGACACATACAGTGCGTTGCATGAGCGTGATCACCAAGTTCTTATTAGTCCTTTTCATATAGCAGGATTGAGAAACTAAGGTACCTCCCTTATATCAATATCCAAACAATAATCCATTCTAGGGTCGTCAGTCCTAGTAAATCTTATACGAAGTTGCGGTTCTAGGTCAATGCAAAGGGCTCATCACCTGATCAGTGCAGGCCTAGTTTATACTCTAGTTGGTACGGAAAGACTCGTCGCCTCATCGCAGTCTCAGAATATGCTCGAGGTCACTACAAAGGGCTCGTCCCCCCGGCGTAGGCCGACAGCTCGACCACAGTGTCCCTTACCACAATGTCCAGCTCATGAGTCTTAGCAAATCGGGGTACCCAGGTTAACGGGATTTTCACTGGTGAGTTTGGTACCTTAGGTTCAAGCAATAGCGTCCAAACATGGTGAACATACATCGGGCCAATCGGGTTACTTGATGAGCTCGACTAGTACGAGCGCACGTTGAGTTGATCGACATGAAGTGCGTAAGCACTCCATGTGGCCTAACCATTATCGACATCCCAAGTACGGCTCGAATTCATCGACCACATCCTGTGTGGCGAGACAACCTCACCCACCAATTCGAGGTCCGTTACCGATTGTCTGGACTATATAATAGCCCCAATTATAACAGAAAATTATATGAGATAATCAGAACAGTAATGGATCAATAATTCCAATTATACAAGCATTTGAGTATTTTATGGATTACAACTTAAACATGAATTCACACATATGCATTCCATACCTAAACAGACACTATAATATAAAATACATTGAGGAAATCATACACATAGTTAAGGTAGTTGAGAATCATGTCTCAACACTCATACAAAGTATAAATTACTAACTACTAGTTTATTCAGACATTTTTACAAACACTTAGTCTACGCATTCCAACATACATGACGTATGTTGGTTATAATATGAATTAGGGCAAATCCTTTCGTCAAGGAGTCGTCACCTACACGACAATCATATACCCACGACAGTTAGTCATGGTGAGCACGAATACAAATTCTATACTCATTCAGACATTTTCACAAACACCTAGGCTATACATTATAACATACACGACGAATGTTGGCATAAAATGTATTAGGGCGAATCCTTTCGCCAAAGAGTTGTTACACATACAACTAGCATATATTCGCGGCGATTTATCATGGTAAACACAATTTCAAATTCCATATGTATACGATCATTTCTACCAACACCTAGAATACAATATATTCAACGTAGTTCATGTATATCTGTATCATGAAACAAACAACGCATTTGGCATGTGAAATGGCATCCATGTCAGTAATAAATCATTAACCGACATTGAAAGCCTTGAAAACCATAACCTATACGTTTATAGTCCACACCTTTCGCCGGTAAACGCGTAACGAATTCAGTTTAGACACTAAGTCTTTGTCAATGGTAGAATGACAACCTATAGCATGAATTAGGTTAGCTATTTCATCACTTACACTATTTGAAACCCTAAAACAGATTAGGGTTAGGTTTTCTTACCTAAGAGCGGGATCGGAATCGCCCGAATAGCGATACAGGAATGGTGGATAAGCACGTGGAACGGCGAGATTGAGTCCCGAGAACAATCTCCCACACTCTCCCTCTCTTTCTCTTTCTTTCCTTCTCTTTTCTCTCTTCTCTCTCTAGGGTTTGCAAAATCGTATGTGAAGGGAGAGAGAGGATTTAGGGCCCTTATATAGGCCAAGAACTGACCGAAATAACCCTAGGGCCATGGTATACTTAGGTTACAGCCAAATGGGGGTTGTTTAAATCAAATGGAGCACTTCTGAAGGCTCCTTTTCTGTGTAGGTCAGACTTAAGCTCCCTGGCATGGGATCTAGGTCGAGTTAAGTTTTCGGCCTGATCGGATTTATAGATTGACAGTGGCGGACCAGTTTCAGTTCAACGTTCACCGGCACTTGATCAGGGCCATAAGTATGCAAACATGTGTTGAAAATTTTTTCTGATCTGAGGGTGTAATTGGGTTAGATTCTGACGGTCTGAAAGCTTAGATTTGGACTGCAAGTGAACGGTAAAATCACTTAAATCTGAGTTTAATTTCTAAAAATATTTGTGTTTCTCATACACTTCGCTTTGAGCTCAAGTTGTGCGTTTCTGGGTATCATTAGGACTTGATTTCCGAGATGGTTGTTAAGCCCAGTAAAGCTGTCATAAGCGTTTAGTTTCGTAGTCATCGGACTTTCGACGTGTGGTCCAGGTCCCATACGAAGTTTCAATATGCTCCCGAGAGCAACCGGGTAATGAGATTAATCCTAGATTTCAGAGTAATGTAGCGTTAATGATTCTGCAAGTTCTGGGTCTTGCAGTTCGTATTTAAAGTGGTTCAAGCAAATTTCACAGCTAATCTAGTTTAGCACTAGTTAATTTCGTCTAATTTCTAAAGGATTTAGTCCTGAGTGATTTCTACCTGAGGTGGTACTCGGGTCTTTGTACGGATTTTTCCGAGACGTTACAATAGCCCACATCTAGCGCCTGGCCAAACACACCCTTATAGCTTTACATAAACCACTCTAAATCCACACTCTTATGTTAGTTTTGGAACATTTAAAAATGGTAGACAGGGGTTCTGATGGACCGCCACGATGTTTGGATCTTATCCACACTATCCATCCATTTTTTCATATAATTTTATATACCAAGCTCAAAAATGAGACACATCGATCCAAGGCTCAAGTGGACCACACTAGAGTAAGCAGTAGTGATAATGACACCCACTATTGAAACTATGCCTATTCATAAGGGTCACATACACAGGAAGGAAGTGAAAACACAAATATTAGTTTGATCCAAAACTTTCGTGGCTCTCAAAAAGTTTTCAGAGGTAGGTGTTTAATCCCCACTATGTGGTCCACCTTCAGCGCCCTTATCCGGTCATAGTTAGGGATCACCAGAGTAGTACCCAATCCTCATCCGATATTAACCGTCTGTTTCAAATTTAGACAACTCACTGTTTTTACTTATAATTGGATGGTTGGGATACGTTGTTAGTGTGTACGCTACACTTTCAATGGGACCCACAGTTTGGACGGTCTGGAGAGCTGTGAATCAGTGCCACGTAAGAGGAGGGGGAGCGGACTAGGCGTTACCTGGGAAACACCTTAGTGGTGTTACCCTTACCGTGTGGGGCTCACCTTAGTGAATGTGTTTTATATCCATGGTTTCTCTGCTCATTTTAGAACGTTATTCCAAAATTTAAGTAATCCAAATCTCCACATCACTCAAAAAAGTGGTGAAAGACTATTAAAAACTTTTTGCACGTCACAACGTTTTGGATTAAGCTGATCTTCGTATTTTTTCCTTAATCAAGGTTTGGTTGGCCTTATCAACGGTTGGATGTCAAATAAAAATTATTAATCTGCTTTTGATGGGTCACAGGAAGTTTTTAATGGTGGGCATTTAATCACCACTGTTTTTGTGATGTGGCCTACCTGAGATGTAGATCTACTTCCTGAAATGATCCGGAAAAATGGATGGATGGTATGGATATACAACACATCATTAATGTGGGCCCCAAGGTGAGGATAACATCCACTCTGCTGGTACTCAGGTAACGCCTACTCGGCTCCAGAGGAGGATGAGTTACCACTATTTTTAATGGAAGTGGCTTACGTTAAGGTGGTATCTCTAATTGCGGCGTCCTTTTCATTGGTGTGCAAAAGTTGTCAAAGTGGGGCCATCAACTTTTACGGGTTGAATATGCATTCGACCCTTTCATGATAGGCATGTACAGTTGTACATGAGTTGTGTAAGACCCATACCCTAATTAACCTTTTATACATTTTGTTTTTTGTACTGACATATTTTAGGCAAATCAAATCGGCGAATTTTGATCGTGACCTTATTTCGGTACTGCAATGACCTGAGACTTGTACATTGGCGACCACGTAGGTGCTGCGATTCCAACTCTACACGGTATGTCCCATTTCGACACCCATATTAGAAATTGTAGTTTTTTGCACACTACAAGGTGAGCCACGCAACACACGCGTGATGTAGGTCTCAGTTGCATGAATCCCGAGGTAGTTCAATCAATTCATCAAGCAATCAATCAATTCATCAATCACCCACCTCTCTCTCCAATTAATTGAACAAGTTCATGCCTTTCATCACTTACTCATACTGTTAAGCCACTTCACCCTATTTCCATCATAACCTTTCATCATTCCGCTTTACTCTGATATTTGTATGCTTGTCACATGCATTGCGTGCACACGCACACACTTTCTAAACTTCGTAGTAAGCTTACGCACGTTGTTTACGTGCAGGTTATATTAAACTGTAGTAGCATTGAGGCAAGAGCCTGTGTTTGATCTTTTAAATTTTTGCTATGTTATGTATTTTTCTTCCAATATTATACTCGAACTGATATTATAGTGGAAATGTGATGATGTCTTTTGTTAGAAATTGATGTTTGGATACACCGAAAATATAAAAAAGAAATCGAAAAAATATTTCACTAGGCTGGATCACGTATAAAATACGTTGTCCTTAAAGCATGATTCGCCCCCTTATCAATGGCTGACGGGTTACAGGTGAATTGCTTCCAGGATAAGACAAGCCTTATCAGGATCCAGCGTGCGGCAATCACGATAAATCCACTGTAGAACAGTTTTAACGCAGCAAATCTCTTCTGGCAAACTTAGACGGTGGAGATGATCAAAGTATTCTATGATGGAGATATGGATCGTATTTGATTTGTTGGGAGAGATGGTGTGTTGAGATGATGAAATCGGACTGGAACGGTCCAGTTTATATAGGCATCAGGTATAGCACCGTTGCTGTGTGATATTCAATGGTCCAGAATGTTTGAAAACGTTTCTGGCCGTTTTCAATTAATCGTAGACGTTTCTGATCGTCGGATCAAAGGATCTGACTGTTGGATCATCATGGTCCGTCCGTTTTCGGATCGTTTAGCTTTCAACGCGCGTGCATGCGTGCATGTGTAGCACTGGAACACGCAACTCGAATATCACCTCCTCCAAAAACTCCAAGTAAGAATACTCTTCACAACATCTCATATAAACCACACAACCTTTCTTTGCATTTCCGATGTGGGATAAAGCACACACACTACACTTTTTAATTCAAAATTTTCAAAAGGAGTTTCGGTGGAAAATTCCAGAAATTTCAAAAAATTTGAATTTTCTTTTTATTTCGAAAAACCACTGATTTTCAACATCTTTAATTTGGTACACTTACGATTATTCTCATGTGCAAAAAAAAAAAAAAAAAACACCGCTAAAAATCTTCCTTATGGAAATTCTTCAGAATGGGAGCTGGGAGCCGAGAATAGGATGTTACAAAGGCTATCACCGTCAAAAAAAAAAAAAAAAAACACCGCTAAAAATCTTCCTTATGGAAATTCTTCAGAATGGGAGCTGGGAGCCGAGAATAGGATGTTACAAAGGCTATCACCGTCGAATTCAGAGCTCGGAAATTCTATAAGCCCTCTCACTTAGTTTGGGGCGTGACAGGTTGAATTAGCTCTGTCAGCTCACTCGACTTAACTTAAAAAAGCTCAACTCACCTCTGCTCGAAGTTATATTCAAACAAGGCCGAACTGATTTTTGTAGCTTAGAAAATTTTCAAGCTGAGTTCGAGCTTTTCCAATCTTGACTCAACTTGACTCGAATCGACTTAAATCAAATCGGCTTGTTGACTCGGCAATTATGATTTGAATGCTACTCGCCAAGTGTTAGATAAAATGCCTTAATGAATTATTGTTTCTTAAATTGCCCTCGTATCAAAGTATTCTCAAAATGAATATTCAAATGAAGATTTTAAAATTTTTTAAAAAAACTTTATACAGTAGAAATGCCCTCATATTTTGATGTTAATAGTGCTCGCGGAGTATTTGGTAAAATACCTAAAAAGTACTCTTATTGATTTGCATTCAAAATACGGCAGATTGAATATGCAATTTATACATTTAAAAAAAATATCAAAATTGGATCGTGCTGGCTTCTCAAGCCGAGTTCGAGTTGGGATCGGTTGTTGGCTGAGTTGTGCCAAGTTCAACCTCGTTCGAAGTTACACAACCCTTGAAGAAGACACCTTAAAAGAAATGAAAGAGTGTCACGCAAGGAATTAGTCGGTGGTACCCAGATAAGACCTAATCGGCTCCGTTTTTTAGTCTAATTACACACGGACACACATGCTAATATGGAAAACGCCAGTGAGATGTGAGCTTTAGATCCGTTTCCAACTGATGTTTAATTCTTCTACCTGATAAATAAGAAAATTTCCTCTTAGTGGCCGGCACAATACAAAAAAGTAAATTGACTGCTCAAACAATCTTTTTCCACCTCTCCATTTGTTTTCTCGCGATGCATCCCACCCAAGTTCATAAATAGAATGATCCAGACAAGCATATACACGGTGTTACTCATCTGATAGGAAATCCATATTTCTTACACGTGTTAATATTGGCGCGTGTGCCGCATGTAAAATTAGAAAAACTCAATCTTGTTTTTAAAGGCGTTGATTTGGTGGGCCATATTGCATGGTTTGAAGCCGTCTGATTGTCGGATTCGAATGGAGCCTCTGGGCTATAATAGATGAACGGTTCAGATTCATGAACCTTACAACAACTGTTTGGTTGGAATTGTTTGTCCCGTATCTGCGATTTTTGGACTATAGCTCATCCATCCTGTGGCCCATGGTATCAACCGTCCTGATCGCCGTACGTATCTTCCACATGTGAGGGAGGTGCATGGTACAAAACGCTTATTATCATTTTTTAGGCGGAAGAAAAACTGTAAAGTAATCCTAGCCGTCCAATGACGAGAAGCGAATTCTTCTATATTCACCTGGCACACATGCCGAGCTGGAATACGCGTGCAGGATTACTGAAGAGGGACCCCCTTATAACTGCCACGTGCGAATGTCCACAGCATGAGAGAAAAGGAGCATCCGCGCTGCGAGGATTAAGTGTTACCTATACCCTTACGTGGCGTAATATCACTGGCCTGCATTAGAGTGGGCCCATCGACAATTTTGACAGGTCGAGGGGAGCGGAGTGGTGGATCCCTTGACTGTGGGGCCCACCTTCATGTATGTTCCTTAAATCACCCGTCCATGCATTTTTAAAGCATATTTTAAGACATGATCCAAAAAATGAAACAGATCTGAATCTTAGGTGGACCACACCACAGTAAACCGTGGTGATTGAATGCCCACCATTAAATCATCTTGGGGCCACAGGAATATTTATTTACCATCCAACCTGTTGATAAGGTTATTTAATAGTCAATCACCACTGTTTCCTGCGGTATGGACCACCTGAGATTTGGATTTATTTTATTTTTAGATTATGTCCTAAAATGAGCGGTAAAAAAGTATGAACGGCATGGATTTAAGGTACACACAATATGGAGGGCCCCACAGTCATTCACCGACTCCGCACCCCCGCCCGAGCATGTAATCGCATCTGCATGCCAATGATATTGCGCGACGTGGGCGTATCTAATCCGCTTCTTCTAGGTGGGGCCCCAGTCTCAACTAACACGGTGCGGCTCTCACCATGGGGCCCACCTTGATGTATTTGTTGTATATCAACGCCGTCCGTCTATTTTGATAGCTCATTATAGCGCATTAACCCAAAAATGAAACAGATCCAAATCTCATGTGGACCATGCCATGAGAAACATTGATGATTGAACGTCTACCATTAAAAATGTTGGAAATTGGAGTTTGGAAAACTATTTAAATTATATAAAATTAAAATAAGAAAGTTAAAAAAAACTTATCAATCTGTATAAGTCGATGAACGGTTCGTTCATGAACGTGTTTGAGTCCCTATCTGCTTTTTTGAAATCATCCATCCTGTTGCTATCAACCGTCCTGATCGCCGTACGTATCTTCCACATGTGAGTGCATGGTACAGCTTATTATCATTTTTTAGAAGCAATCGACCTCCAATGATACAACGACTTCTATGACCTGGCACACATGCCGAGCTGGAATACGCGTGCAGGATTACTGAAGAGGGACTCCCTTATAACTGCCACGTGCGAACCACTGTAATCTGCGAAACCCTAACTAAAAAATACTTGAATCACATTTTTACAGAGGGGAGCGAATCCCTTGATTTTGTATGTTCTAATCTATTCAAAAGACTTAAAATCAGATCTGAGTCTATTTGATTGAAGACTTTGTGAAGGCACCATCCAACCTGTATAGGGTATAGAATCACCCTTTTTCACAAAGGGATTGTGACTATATGAACGGCATGGTTTAAACCAAGTGGTGTAACCCCACAGACTTCAAAACTCCGCACCCCGCCCGAGCATTTAAAATATTGCGCGAAAGCGTATCTAATCCGAAGGATATAACCTTTCACCATGAAAAGACACATCCGTAGGATATTTTGAAACACTAACTTATTTTAAAATAATTTAAAATTCAACAAAAAATTCCTAGAGTTCACATTAATGCCCACTATAATGTTTATTTTCCATCCATCCTATTGATAATGTTACAAAAACCTGCATGAATGGAAAAATAAATAAATATCAGCTTGATCCAAAACTTTAATGGCCACAAGAAATTTTAATAATTAATCACCACTGTTTCATATAATGTGGTCCACCTTAAGTTTGGATCTGATTCATTTTTTGGCTCATTCCATAAAATAATCTGAAAATATGGATGGACGGCGTAGATATACAAAAAATCTTGACGGGCAATACGGTGAGTGCCGCACCTCATCCGTTCTCCGCCGAGCATGGCTATTTCCTTTTCAGTTGTCAGTGATGAAATAGGAAAGGAGAAACAACCATGACCGTTCGAATGACTTTTCATATATGAAAAGCAAAGGTCCATATATGGGATGGTTGAGATATTCCAGAAGGTGACATTTTAGGCGATGCATATCCGTGCGGCCCACTCCTTGACACGTCCTTATGCCTTGCGTGCCTCGAGGTGTACGTTCGTCTTCGGATACATTTCCGCAGGAGAAAAGCTTTGCTACTCTGGTAGAGTGCGATGGAAGATACTCAGGCACTAAAAATATAGCTTAGGTACTGCATACGTAGCGTAAAATAGACTTTCCAAATTATGGGTTCCATTATAGATGGACTATGAACCAAAAATTAAGATAATTTGATTATATGACCATCGGATCGGTGGACACTCATTGGACGGTTTATATGAAAGCATCCGAAGATCTCGCTTCAACAAACAAGTGTCCACGAATCAGAGGTGGAAATTTTCTGATTTTGGGAATGTGACCTAGCGGAAGTGGGTTCCACATTTGGTAATTTTAATTTGAATTAATGTTTGCCACGTGTGAAATTTCTCAGTGCCTGCGTATTAAGCTTCGCAGGCTGCTAGAGACTAGAGAATCAAAGTTCCCTGCAGTAGGGTGGAGTTTATTCGCGAAATAATTAGTAAAGTAGACAGTGGAAGTACTGAGATAAAGCTGGTTTTGGCGGGCTCTGCGGACTACCGTGGAAGTATATCTTTCCACAGTAGAATTTGATTTCTAACCAATGGCTGATTTTTAATCATTTCGTGGTGTGGCCCATTACCCAGGAGATTGTGAGTTAGCCATGTGCACATGCTATCGATTGGGCTGACATGACACTGGGTGGGATGTACATGGATGGTCTACTTTAGGACACGTATATCATCTCAATTACATGCGGGCCCCACTGGTTCCAAACATGCTGATGAATGATGAATAGTAATCTCCAGTAGCAGACTGAGGTTTTGTGGATTTCGAAGATCACGTGTCTTTTTTTTTTTTAATAGCGAGGCATCCTGGCATTCGTGCTTCTGAAAACATCGATACTCTTGTAGAGAGTGATAGATGATACTCAGGCACTGAAAAACCGCATACTTTGAATGAAGAAAAGTTCAAATTAAGCAGTTAAAATTACATGTATCTAAGTAGATAAATGTATCATGACCCAAAAAATTAAGCTTATTCGATGATCCGACTCTCTGATCATTGGCAGATGGTCATTGGACGGTGGAAATGAAACTTATACAGTGGTCCTGATTCAGGAAACAAGTGTCCGAAAATCAGAGGTTAGGATTGCTCAAGGAATCTGATTTTGGGCAGCGAAAGTGACTTTCAATCCAAAACTACTCAGTTTAATTTGATTTAATATATGCCAATCAACTAACTCCCCTTCTTTCTTTGTGGGGTTTTCGTACAGGTGGCCCCAGAAGTAATGCAGTCCTTTCAAGAGTTTGTATGAATAAGACTTCAGGTATTATAACCTTAGATTCTTTTTTTTTTTTTTTTTTTTTTCATTTTTCCTACCATGAAAATAGGATATACCATAGCTGTCTTCTTGAAAATTGAAAGTCTTTTAAAAAATGGACATGAACTGCACTCATAACTGAGACTTGGTCTATCTTTTAATCAATCAAATTTATTCAGTTTAATCACACAGTCATAAACTCACGAAAAGAGTCTTTTTTAGTTTTATGTTTGAAGATGTTTGTGGCCTACAATTACACCAACGATGTGCATTAATTCTGAACTTTTTGTTTTTATGTGGTCTATCTATGATGAGTTTTGTCCTCAAATTTAAGCCGATGATATGAAATTAAAATATTCTACTTGTGGACAGGTTGATTTTTCCTCAAAAAAATTCAATAGGCTCCACGTTGGACATAGATGGGTTTAAAACGTAGGGCTCTTGCCGCACGACACCATTTGACACAATTTTTTCTTTGTTTATTTTTTTATTATTTATTTTTTTCATTTCGTGTTACTACATAAAGCCAAAGCTTTTTCAACCATTGGTAGTTGTATGACCATAGCCTCCACTCTCTGAGTAATGACAAAAAATTTCACTCAAGTTCAAGCGAAGTTCAAACAACCCTTCGAAAAAAAAAAAAATTTAAGTTTTTTTTTTTTTTACACGATCTCCAAAGTAGATGTTATGATGAGCAGATGTAAGTTTTTTGTGCTTCTTTGCTTTGTATTTGTTAGTGGGCATGAATAGTGGTAGTTGGTAAAAGAGAAAAGGGTGTGATGGGTGTTTGTGAAAGGGAGGAGGGTGTGATGGTTACTTTATAGATGTTGTAGATTTTTATTATTATATGAATAGTGAGAGTTTGTGAAAGGGAAGAAAGCGTGGGGGTCCCTTTTTTGTATGAATGATGGAACCACATGAATCGCGAATATTCGCTATGAATCGTAAATATTCACAAAGGACCGTTAATATTCATTGTGAATCGCAGATATTCACAGAGGACCATTGATATTCAATGTAAATCATGGATATTGACATAGTACCACTGATATTCATTGTGGTGCACACATATTGAATATCAGCGGTCCTTTGTCAATAACTATGAACCACAATAAATATCAGTGGTATTCTGTCAATTTTCGCAATTCACGGTTAATATATGCAGTTCTCTTTGAATAAGCAACATAAATAGCATTTTTGTATGAATTGGTATGATTATATTTAAATATAATACTTTGTCTTTCATTTACTACAAAATATTTTATGCAAGGCCAAGGAACTTGGCCTTTGGCTAAACTATATATATATTATATATATATATATATATATATATATATATATATATATATATATATATATATAAAGGTATCTCTGAAGTGCTCGACAATATTTTTTAGCATTGTAAAGCATGATTTTAACAACTCCCTTGCCAATGTGGAGATGTTTAGGAAAACTCAATTTAGATATCTTTATTGGTTTCAAAGAAGAAGTATTGAAGGCAAATGTGGCTTGGATTCATTGCCTGATGCAGAGATACATTATTGACCTTTGTTTTGACTTCAATAGTACTATTTTCGGCCAAATGTATCATATATGAGTGTTGTAATTACTATATTTTTAATTTAATTATTATTATTATTTTTTAGTATAATGTAATAATTGGTGCAATGGATGAATATGATGATTTTTGTAATTGAAGAATATTAAAATATAAGAATGAAAAAAAATATAAAAATAGAGGAATTTTTTGAATGAATGGTTGTTAATATTCTCTATAAATCGTCGATATTAATAGTGGACTACTGATATTTTCTGTGAATCACCAATATTAACAGTAGACTGTTGATATTCTCTTGGATCACCGTTAATATTTGTGGTCCAAATTAATATAGACAGTCCATAGTCTATATCCACAGTTCACATTCAATATCCACATTCCACAGTTAATATCGAGCAACCCACAATTATTATCAATGGTGCACAAAGAATATCAACAACCCCTTATAAATTAATCCTTAAACTTCTACAACTTTTGCCATGAATGAAATCTGTCTTATCAGCATTATTTTACAAAAAATGACACCGTGGCCATTACATTATACATGTGGAAAAAAAAAGATGGTGGAATATTTCAAATTATAAAAAGTGGTAGATAAAATTTAAAAATTAATTTTCATTGGTGGATGAAAGGTAAGTACACGTCATTTGATTATGACCCGTTAGCTTGCACCTAAAGCACTTTAGGGGTTGCATTTCTTCACAACTGCTTTTAATTATTCTCTTTTTCCATATTTAAGACCGTGTCTTTTAAACGGGGTGAGCCTTTTCTTATTTTTATGAGACCAAGAATCTCATTTCAAATCCCTTTTCTCCTTACGAGGCAAGTAACGTTCGTAAATGTGCTAAAATATGAAAACTGTACTATGAGTTTGTTGTGGGGCATACTAGATTTTCTTGAAGAAAATCCAACCCGTCCATAAATAAAGGGTTTTAATTTCATGTCATTGGCCTAAGTTTGAAGACAAAACTCATTACATATGAACCACACTAAAAGAAATAATTTAAACTTAATATACGATGTTAGTATAGTTGCGGGCAAGAAAAATAGAACTTAAAAGCCTCTTCTACAGGTTTATGATTATCCGATTTAAATGAACGGATTAGATCAACAAAAGGATAGGCCATATTTTAATTTTTGGTGGAGCCGACATCCCTTTTTAAAAACTAATTTCACTTCTCGTAAGAGGCGCAGTTGTGCGGAGGGAATATCTTCGTTATTTGAATAATAATAATAATAATAATAATAATAATAATAATAAAAGAAGAAGAAGAAGTAAATTCAGGGTTACAAATCTTTATTTTCAGTCTATAAAGGCTGCTGCAACGACCTTACGGGGCCACCTGAGCCAAAACCCTTTCTTGGTCATCAAGGTTTCATAGTGCCTGTCCTTTTCCCCCTCGGATATATATTGGCTATTGGTGGGCCACAACTAAACCTACACAGTCGCACCAAACAGTTCACTTCGTCTTATTGAACTATTTGTATGTCGCCATCCGACCACTAGGATTGCTTGATGGTAACTTTTGGTGGGCCCCACGAACGAAGGGTCAGAACTTACTAATGCTTGTTCATGTATATATCCAGTCTAGTTAGTCCGATCAACGTGGGCCATCTCTCTAAAGTACACGTGGCAGGGTGACTTATCATCTGGACCGTTCATGTACTTATGAATACGCACGGATCGAATAACACTACCCATCGAATCAGTGGCCACAAGAGACAACCAGTGGAAACGAAATCTTTATCCATCCGTAATATGGGACGTTGAGCCATCCATTGCAAGGCCCACTAGATTAGCAACCCTGATTGATAATTTTTTTTTTTAAAAAAAAAAAAGAAAAAAAAAAAAGCGAAGAGACACCGGCTCGTTAGAGTACCACGCAGACAGTACTAAAACAGCCAAGATCTGCTGTTCACCACGTTGTATGCATAAAATCTACTCCATCCATCAGGTTAGATATTATCAGGACCGTAAATACAAAAAATAATATTGTTTAGAAACCTGTATAACCTGAATTGTGGATCTACATAAATTTTGAATTTAGAGGCTAATATCGGGCTCAAAGTAGGGGGAGCGGGCTTGGTTGGGTTGGATACATGCTAATATTTTCATTATTACATTAATTTATTATATTTCAATACATATTTTTCTTTTTGTACTTATAAATTTAGTAATTATATGTATAGTTATTTGTTGTAAAAAATTTCATTTTTTTATAAACAAATAAGCTAAAATATGTTTTTGGAATAGAAATCCAGCATATCTTGTTAGCTTGAGTCATCGAATGTAGAGTGGACCAATGAAACCCAACTGCATTGGAATTTCCCAAGCCTTCCATGCAGATGAACCGCACTTAATTATAATTTATAGCCTGTATGTCCATTGCGTTGGATTGGGCCAGGTCGAGCAACCCAAGACCTCAATCGGGGACCAACCCAACTTTTATCATGCTTATATTTATATAGCCGAGCTTGAGACCGAACCTGATACATCTCCCCGAGCCTAGCCCAATGTTAAGTCAGTCACGGGTCAGCCGCCATACGACTCGTGTGGATACGTGTGGTGTGAAAACGAGCGCGGCTGTTCCTCGAGCTTTGAGTTGCACGAACAGTTAAAAGGAGCCCTTAAAATGATGTATTTACTATAACCACACCGTTCATCAATTTTTTTAAAGAATAGTTTAAAGCACGATGCTAAAAATGATTGGTATCCAAAGCTTAACTGGATCACACCAGAAATAGCATTTGGGATAATGATTCTCACCATTAAAACATACCCAGGGCTCACCACGGCATTTATTTTCCATTTAATATGTCCATAAGGTCACACAAGCTTAGATAGAGGAAAAACAAATACCATATTGATCCAAAACTTATATGAGCCCAAAAGGGTTTCAATGGTAGACGTTCAATCCCACACGGCTTTTTGCAGTGTGGTCCACTTAATCTTTGGATCTTTCTTTTTTTTAGGTTCAAACCTTATGACGAGGTAGCCAAATGAAAGGACGGTTGAGATATAATACATCCCTTATAATGGGACCCACAAAACTTGGTGACGTCAACACACAGGCAGAGTCCCTAATATCTCGGATAGAACTTGATAGATGGAGTGAATTTCGAATATATAGTATGGCGGGCCCACAGACATCGGTATTTACAGCCCTGCCTAAAGCCGGTCATAGGATTGCAGTCCCTCAACGTATCATCTCCATCCGTACAAGCAATCTCAAGGACGCTGGGACGCGGATTTCTTGCGAAATCCTTTGGCAGGAAGTTCCTGCTCAAGGATACTAAGTGGGGCCACGGCCACGTCTGTGGGAAATCTATGCGAGCTCATTTTAAGACAATGGGCCACGCGAGAGGGAAAGAAATACTTACAGTTGAAATCTTTCATAGTCTCTACCTCGATGCTTATATGCCGGATGAAGTGAAAATACAAAAAATAATTAACCCGGTTCAAATCTTTTATTAACGCAGGAATATTTCAACGGTTCTCACTGAATCTCCACTGTTTCTTATTGTGTGGCTTACTTAAATTTTAGATCCACCTTATTTTTGGTGGAATAGTCTAAAATGAACCCTCACAGAACATGAACAGAATAAATTTATCACAAACATGGCTGTGGGCCCCAACCAGCATCCTTGCGCAGGAACTTCCTGTGGAAGACTTTCTCAGGAAACTCCTGAGCCAGAACCAGGTGAGGCAACTATGATGTTTGTGAGAATTCTTACTAATTCATACATTTTGTGAGTTCATTTTAGGGCATCATGCCAAAAATGAACCCTTTCTAGAGCTCAAGTGGGCTGAAAATGTGATAATTAAACATCCACATTTAAAATATTTATTGGCCATAGCAGTTTTGAATCATACTAATATTTGTGATTTCAGTTCATCCCAGTAAAGATGAAGTTATTAATGGTATGGATAGCGTGTAAATATCACTGTCGAACCTAGGTAAGTTTCAACGGTCGGAATTTACCTAACCACGTATTCCTTTAGTGCAGCCCACTTGAGCTTTGGATACTGTTCATTTTTGGCATCATGTCCTGAGATGAGCTAAAAAAATGGATGGAAGGGAAGGACTCCTCACAAACATCAGAGCCCCACCTGGGTTCACAGCGGAGGAACTTCCTGCGAGAGGCTTTTGCAGGAAATCCGCGTCCATCCCAGGGGCCAAACTGAAGGGAACGGATTGGCTAGTGCTATGTGGCCCTACCATAATGTTTGTGTTTCATCCATGCTGTCCATCTAATTTTATAAATCATTTTACGAATGAGACCAAAACCGAAGGATATACCAATATCAAGTGGAGCACATTACAGGAAACACCGTTGAATGAACTTCAAGCATTAAAACCTTATTGGGGCTATAAAAGTTTTGGATTAAGCTGATCTTTGTCGTTTCCCGGGTCTGTCTGACCTAATCAACATATTGGATGTCAAATAAACAGTACAGTGGGCCTTAGGAAGATTTTAATGGTGGATATTCCATCACTATTTTTTTCCTATGGTGTGGCCCACGTGAGAATTATATTCCTATAATTATAAGGGATCCGTAAAAATGTATGAACGGAATGGATGAAGCACATACATCATGGTGGGCTCCACAGAGCACCGACCACCGGCCACGGGGGCTGTTGGCAGGGAGTAGCCAATCGCTATTCTCGGTAAACGTGTCAGTGGCACGTGACTGTTGTTCAGGAGAAAGGACCGGAATTTTAGGAATCGCGTTGCCGGTGACCCCGGGCACATAGATATTCCTGTGCCCGGGGCTGTGTGGGGCCTACAGAGATGTCCGTGAGAAATCCACACCGTCCATCTGTTTTGAAAGACAACTATATAATGGGAGGTGAAAAATCAGGCAGATCCAAAACTCAGGTGGGTCATAATAAATGAAAAGTTGGAACGGAAACTTGTACCGTTGAAACCTTCCTGTAAGTGACCATAATGCTTATATGTCATCCAACCGTTCATATGGTTATTACCACCCAGATAAACTATAGATACAAATATCATCATGTTACAGAGCTTCTGTCGCCTACAGGTGTTCAATCCCCATTGTAGTCATGTGAAAGATGAACGGAGAGGATTTGTTACGGACATTTCTGTTGGCCCGTGTCGAAGGAATAGACTATTGTAGTCTTGCGAAGCAGATGGACGGTGTGGATTTGTAAAGGACACTTCTGTTGGGCCGGGATCACAAGCAATCCGCTTCGAAATTCAACCCAAGCTCCGTGGGTCGGGGAGCGCCTCATTGGGGCAGAAAACGGGTCCGCGATTTGGGCTGACAGAAAAAGTGCAGGAGATCCTGGCCATTCATTAGGAGGTTAGATGAAAAGGTTCAACGATCCAAATTCGACGTGCACGAGTGGCTCACTGCCTGATCTCTGACACGTGTCCTTCCCCACTACTTGAGAGGGCCGCCGTTGAATCGTGGCCCTTTGTACACATTCGCTGACATATGAGATTGGGTGGTATTCGCCAACATGGGGCTTGCATGTATGGAGACTGGGAAGCGGATTAGTTGCAACCCCAGCCCTGCGGCGTGGGACCCACCTTGATATATATTTTGTATATCCACACCGTCCATCCGTTTCTCCAGATCATTTTAGGGAAAATAGAAAAAATGAAGCTGATTCAAATCTCAGTGGGACCATTCCACAGGAAACAGTGGTAATTGACCATTAAAAACTTCATGTGGGCCACAAAAGTTTCAGATCGAGTTGATTTTTTTTTTTCCCCTTCATCCAGGTCTGTGTGACCTTATCAACAGGTTGGATGGCAAATAAACATTACAGTGTGCATTTCGGTGGGCCCTAGTAAGTTTTTAACGGTGGCCATTCAATCATCACTGTTTCTTTTGGTATGGTACACCTGTGACTTGGATCTGCTTCTTTTTACGATTAATACTCTGTGATGAGCTGGTAAAAGGATGGACGGCGTGGATATAAAAGGTGGGCCAACGGTTAGCGCCGTACCTAACCGCTGTCGGACAGTGGAATCATCTGCAACACTGATTGTCAGAAAAGCGTGCACCACCCGTTTGCTGTATGCTCGCCATGATGTGTGTGAAATCCCCTCCGTTCATCATTTGCCCACACCTCGTGTTAGTAGCTGGGCCCCAAAAATCAGCCCGATTAAGAAATTCATGTGCGTTCCAGAATAGGAAACAGCAGGAAAGGGAACGCACGCCATAGAAACCTCTCAGGCCGTCGATCAGGTGAGCCTTATACAGAGACGAAGAGACATTCCAATAGTGTGGCCTAATGAGTTTTTTATAACTAATCCAATTTTTTATGTACGGCAATCATGTGATTTATAAACTAATGATCGGAGAGGATTACAAAAATAATATTCTACAGTCGGTGTTGCAAAGGACTCCGCTCCGGTGTGGATGGGGAGCGCGGCTTCGGTGGATCCCCGGATTTACCAAGGTAGATGGATCCCTCATTATGGGGCCTACCTTGATGTATTTACCTCATATCCACGCCGTCCATCCGTTTTGAAATCTTATTTTAGGTAAATATATCAAAATTAAAGAATATAAAATCTTAGGTGGACCATACCAAAGGACACGGTGGTGATTGAATACCCACCGTTACAAATTTGTTGGGGGCCAGTGGAATGTTTATTTACCATCCAACCTGTTGATAATGTTACAAAGATATGGATGAAGGGATCGCACTAATCTCGATTCAAACTGGTGTGTCTCACTGTAATTTTTTAACGGTCTATCACCAAATCTTCCTACGGTGTGGTCCACCTTAGATTTTCATTTGCTTCGTTTCTGTAATCATGCACTAAAAATAATCTTTAAAAACATATGGACAGAGTGGATTGAAATAAATTACATCATGGCGGGCTCCAAAGTCAAGGACCCACACACCTTGGTGGATCCGTGAATCCACCGAAGCCACGGCCGCGGACGGTGCACGATGCAAAGGCCTAGGACGATAGTCTCCATGAAGTGTGAAGCGCCCACTCAGTCATTCGACTCGCTTTATGACGTGGCATGGTGACGTCACATTCTGTCTGGTAGTGCTGGGTCGCTGTCTCCTTAGCTGGCCTCGTCGGTGTTGACTCACTGACTTTCCACGCCATGATTTAATATTTTTACCGTCTAAAACTGATTATTCTACCTTCACGGCTTTAAAACTCATAAACCCGCTGAGTTGACTCTGATCGACTCGAGCAACTTGGTAGTGATTTTCTTTTTCTTTTTCTTTTTCTTTTTTAGATTTGGTAGTGGGATATTCAATATTTTAAAATTAAAAATATTGTAAAATTTAAATCTGACTTTTTCATTTTTATTGACTTCTCTCTCTCTCTGTTGTGTCACATGGAACTGAGTCTACGGGCTGTGAACGGGCCATCATTTTTTTGTAGTTTTTCAAAGCTTTGATGGGTCAATCTAAGCTAAACTCAATCTTATCTAACCCAACTCTAGGCATTTTGAATTAATTAAACGCTCGGTCCCAATACAGCTCACGTTAAGTTATGACACAAGAATGAACGTGATAAAGTCGATCACCATCTTCCTCAAGGATGGTCATCGACTACTTTCAATCCACGAAAGTTCTCTGGACTTCTTATGGATACTTCTCGAATTCATGTAGGAAAAACAAGAAAATAGAAATAATATTCTAAAAAAATTTATAAATTAATTGATGATTGAATAAACGAGTTTACACCCATTTAAATAGGTATATTAAGCCTTAGAAGAAGTCTAGAAGTTAAATTACAACTAAAATTCCTAGAAATCGCGACTTACTATAAATAGTAAACTTATATTATTTATAGGCAGTCGTGATTCTTACTAGTAAGCATGGTTTTTTGCCAAAAATAGTTAGTGTCCTATTTGGCTTCACTACGATACTCTCCTAATTATTCTAAGCACCTTTAATGTTAGGCACAACTCTTAAAGCCTAATGGATGAAGAGTTATAATCAAATTAAAACTTGCTATAAATATTAAAAATGAAATTAAAACATGAATTCGATTGTCGATTTGATGGTATTTCATAAATTCGGCGTAGGCAACTTGGCATAGCGGGGTTGGGTGGCTAAAGTAGCTTGTCCTAGCCCCAAAATCATATATGGTACATCCAAAGCTCGTCCCAGTATGCGAGATACACCTGTTTTAAGTTCTAACCGTCCATATCATCTCCGTCTTTGATCGGGCTTTTTTTGGTCCATCTTAGCCATGAAACTGTCCGCAATCTACTCTACATCAAGTTAGTGGTAGAACGATGGTGATTCAACACAGAAGTCATGAATTCGAGTGCCCATGTTAGATTGGTGTGCAAGCTTGTTAAAAAACAAAAAGGTTTTGGTAGGCACTTGTAACAAGTAAACTAAAAAGTGAAAGTAGAAAATAAATATTTTCAATAAGCACTCATAAACCAATAAAATAAAAAGTAATTAATAAAAAACTTGGTGCATTAACTAACACAAAGTAAAAGCACAAAAACTCAAAAAACATTAATCTACTCAATGGCATAACTCTAATACCATATAAAAAATTACACGAGCAAAAGTGGTGGTAGAAAGGTCATGGCATTAGAGGAAAAGAATAAAGGAGAAAAAATGGAAAAGCCGAGGGAGCTTAAAAAAGGAGATAAAAGAAAGTTTAAAGGAAAAAATTATTTTAGTCAAATGATAATAAAAAGGAGGAGAGAGAGAGAGAGAGAGAGAGAGAGAGAGAGAGAGAGAGAGAGAGAGAGAGAGAGAGAGAGAGAGAGAGAGAGAGAGAGAGAGAATTTACATGTGTTGTGTAAGTATTAATTAATAGTTATAGAGAAAATAACTCTTTATTTTCTAATCCTAATAACACCACAACTTTAAAATGAGAATTTCCTAACTAACTATTTTTATAAATTTATTTAACCAAAGTTTACTTAATAGCTAAGTATCATAATTAAATTAGAACTGGACAATAAATCTTAACATTTTGATTAATTAATGTATCTTAAACATGACTCACATGTAAATGTGTGCAAAAAGGTTTCTAGTTGAGCCGAGTTGAGCTAACCCAACCTCGACTTGGGTTAGAATTTTTAGCCCATCCCAGTCTGAATAAACCCGCTCAGCCCCACCACATCGCAACCTAACCCAACCTAAAGTTGCCATTGCACCCATCTGGTTTGGCAACCCAAATGGAGTTGTTTTCCTGCACTCCATCTAAGTCGGCTTGGCTGAATTGAGAGTGATTGGCTGGGCTTAGAGGCCGTAGGTTCATTAGTCTTTTAAAAAATAAAAATCCATATACGTGTTCATTTCTCAGGGAAGTGTTGTCTTTCTGATCAGTGTCATTGCTGATGTTCTCTGCTTGATGAATGGCTCAGATCTTGCACGCACCAGCTACTTTTGCACATGTGCATAAAGCTGTCTGTCCATCTCGGGTGGAACTATCAATTTTAGGGGGGAAAATATCATTCCTCATTAATCTATTATTATTGCCAAAAGCAAAATCGAAAACAAAGAAAAGGGTGGCTGATATTTAGTTAATCAGATTCCAATAATAATGAGACAAACATACATTATTTTATAACTTCAAACACGAGGGCTGATCAATCAATGCTTCTGCATCATTTACGTCATATGGAGTGGGGCCCACCACGTGGGCTATGCATATGTGGAATCGTGCGCTTTAGAAAATATACTTTCGTTGATGACCTAACTCTATACTATGGCATGATGGACCAGCACTCAACACATACACGCGCAACAGTCCGTGCACATGCATACCTGCTCAATACAAACCATTCATTCCATTAGCCTAGTGTGGATGGAATGCGATTAAAATAGCTAAAAATAAAATAAAAATTAAAAATTAAAAGAAAAATTAAAAAAATTAAAAAAACATAAAGAGTTGAAGTCGACTTAACCGGATTTCACCTAGAATTGAGAAAAAACTGGATTTGATTGTGACTTAAGATACTGTAATAACTCAACTCGACCTGATTTCACTTAGAATTGAGAAAAACTGGATTTGATCATAACTTGGTCGATACTCTAATAACTCGACTTCACTCAGCACAACTCAACATTATTTAATTATACTTTAAAAAATATATATATTGCATGTAATCCAAAACAATTAAAATAAAGGAATTTTGAGAAACTGGCCTGAGTTTTCGAGTTAACTCAACTTAATTGAGTCTCAAGTAGAGCCGGGCACAAGACCACTTGACTTGGTGAACTTGACTTGCCCGTGACTCGATCTAAATCGAGTGAGTGAGTCAATCCGAACCAAGTAGACTTCGTCCAATCTGAACTCAAACTGAGTCAAGTTTGGGTGACCCAATAACTCGATTCGACTCAACTCGAAATCTAAATCGGTACTGATTTGACTCGATCGGGTAAAACACTAGATAAAATGATGCTGTCAGTCTGTGGATACCCCCGCACCTGATCTGACTCAGTACTTATGACCGGGTCAAACTTGGTCCGGATTAGTCCATGTCAGACTCGAATTCAAATTGGGTCAGGCATGCTGGACTCGGTACCAAGTTGGGTTGAATTCAGGTCAGGTCTATTTCAAAACTGAATCAAGTCGGGTCAGCCCTGACTCAGTCCAACTCGACTCAATGCCCAGCTCTAGTCTGAAGTCAAGTTGGGTATTATATTTTATTTTATTTACCATGGTTGGTAACTGTCATGAAGGGCTGAAAACAAAAAATGGTTAACGGTCCAATTTCCATCAAAATGACCATAGCTCTTGACTTTTAGGATTAATTTTCATGTAGGCATGATGCTTGGGTAGCCCAACATCCAAGTGGACCCCACTATCAGACCCGGTGCATATGTATGAACTGACACTTTAAAAAAAAGGTGCTCTCTGATTTCCTCAATAATATCTAAGAGATGCTTTTGGTTGCCAATTTGATTTGGTGAAGTGTGACAATGACCACTACGGTCCGTACTGAACAAGTAGCCCCACCTGATAAAAATGGCTCCAAAAAGTTAGAATTGGTAGGTGGCCACGCTAGCATGGATTAGACCTTGTAACTCAGGCCGACATGTCTGGTCTGGAATTGAATAATGACACGCTCTAGTCACGAGGAGTGAATCAGCTCAACTTGGGTGTGTCAGGGGTGACTCATCGAGCTGGATTGGACCCAGGTTCACCAACTTCGAACTCAATCCATTCCCATGGCTCAACTTGCCCGACCCACTTTTGACCCAGGTTCATATAATGTTGAATGGTTCACGGTTACGAGCCAGGCTAGAAATTAAGATTCATTTAAGTAAATGGGTTCTGCCTGGCTTGATTCCTACTTTGTCAAATAATCTTACCTTAATTACAAGCAAAAAGTATGTAAGTGTTCTTCGGAATGACTGGGCGTAAAGGGCACGTAGGCGGTGAATCGGGTTGAAGGTGAAAGTCGCCAAAAAGTGGCGGAATGCTCTCGAAACCAATTCACTTGAGTGAGACAGAGGAGAGTGGAATTTCGTGTGTAGGGGTGAAATCCGGAGATCTACGAAGGAACGCCAAAAGCGAAGGCAGCTCTCTGGGTCCCTACCGACGCTGGGGTGCGAAAGCATGGGGAGCGAACAGGATTAGATACCCTGGTAGTCCATGCCGTAAACGATGAGTGTTCGCCCTTGGTCTACGCGGATCAGGGGCCCAGCTAACGCGTGAAATATAATAATAAATTTATTATTATTATTATTATTATTACCAAAAAGTTTTAGTCCTTGATCCTACCACAAATCTGCGGAGTCAGTTTGGGCTCGGAAATTGTGCATGTGATTCATGTTAGCCTTTTCGGTAATAATAATAATAAGTCATAGATTGATGCTAGACATATTGCATGGATCCAATTAGATGAAGCTCCGCCTTACCCAAGACAGTGCAACCCTTATCGTGGGGCCCACCTTGATGTATGTATTCTAAATCCATGTCATCTATCCGTTTCTCCATTTCATTTTAGGGTATGAAACTAAAAATGAAGTAGATCCAATTTTTAGGTGGACCATATCAAATGAAACAGTAGAGATTGACCATTGATGGGCCACAAAAGCTTTAGATTAAGCTAATATTTGTTTTTTTCCTTCATCCAGTTATCAACAGGTTGGAGTGTAAATAAATATTATAGAAACATTACGGTGGGCCCTAATAAGTTTTTAACGAGAGGGCATTCAATCACTACTATTTCCAAGTCCATCTGAGATTTGGATTTTATTCATTTTTGAGCTCATGCCATAAAATCATCTAGAAAAATAGATGGATAATGTGGATATAAGAGGTGAGCCTCACGATAAGGGCTGTGTCATCTTGGATAAGACCGGGCTGCACCTATTCCATCCCTGATATTGCCACCTCTTACATCCACTTTTAAATAAGTCCATGTCTGATCTTATCTAAATCAAATCTCAATATAAGTTTTGTCATATTTTATCATCCCGTATATATACATCATAGATATTCGAATGTAACATTTATTAAAATAGTTCTAGCTTGGAAAGCATATGTGACATTTAAGTATACTTAAGGTGGTACACACAAGTACTTTAGAATGTTGGATTTTGTAGTCTTTTAAGCTATTATTCTGTCGCGGCCTACTTTTTGTAAGTAAAAGTGGACACTACCATCACGATCATATTAATAATTTTTTTTTTAAAAAAAGGGTAATTACATGGAAAGGAGGGTGACTAGGATGATTAGACAAATATCTAAAACTAATATCAAGATTCCTTAGCTAACCTGATCAAAGGAAGACTCCACTTTCTCAATAAAGATGGATCATCAGCTTGACTAAAAATAATAATAGCACGTTCATAGAAGATTCACATCCCCAATTAGATAATTTCTGAGGCCCACTTGATGATGACTGGAATAGTTTGAGTTTTCTAGTGTGAACATGATGAGAGTAGGTGCATTTTATGATCTTTCTATATCAATATTGGTGTTGGCTCCATCATAGATGTAAATGAAACAAAAGTCTTAGGATATTATCAATTGATTATATTTTATCTGGTTAATAAATGGGTGATAAGAGATACAAATAATAGATTATGTTTCAACTGAAAAAAATGCCCAAAATTGGCGGCTAGGATCTTCTAATAAAGTAAATTTTAGTAGAATGGTGCTCGCACATATTATATATCTGGTGTGTGAAGAAAATAAGAGGAAAAGAGCATTGTCTCCTTCATCCATGATTAACCTTAATTAGAAGAAACCTTGAGTGAAAAAAAAAAAAAAAAAAAAAAAAGAAAAAAAAAAAAGAAGAAAGAAAGAAAGAAGAAGAGAGAAGAAGGAAAAAAAGAAGAAAAGATAAAAAAAAAAAAAAAAAACAAACTAAATTGAGAATAGTTTTGGTATTCAATGAATCATTTTCTCATGGTGTCATTGACAGGACATATATAAAGAAAATCTTTCGAAATAGTACTGAAAATAGTAAAGAGATTTATTTCGACTAAAACATTTTAAAATATCTAAATAAATACTTTAAGTTATAATTTGACTATTCAAACCTCAACACAATTATAATAACCTCAACACAATTATAATTACTTATTTAAAAATTACATATGACTTTGGACTAAAATTTACTTCCTAAACTTACTTTATTTTGAAAAATTATTTCGAGTGAACATTTGGGGTTGTTTGACACCTTGGATTTGGGGGATTTAATGGTATTCTGAAACCGTCGACGATCGTTTGGCAAACTGGATTAGAGGTATTCCAAATATAGGAGATTTCAAATCTTCACTTTTGGTGAGTTTTGCAATTCCTTTTCTTTGTTTCAATTATCAATCCTCTCTTTTTCTTTTTCGTTTTTTCATTTTTAAAGGTAGAAGAGTCGCATGTGTAACATGTGTCACTATGTAATTTAATGATTGTACACGTGGCTCGATAATGATATCCCTAAGCTATCGAATTATCAATTACATCATTAAATTACATCACGACACAGGGATGAACGTGATGAGGTATATCACCGTCTTCCTCAAGGATAACTACTCCGAATCCACGGAGCTTCTCTGGACTCCTCACAGAGACTTCTCGAATCCACGAGGAAAAAGAGCAAGAAAATATAAATAAATTCTAATAAATTCGAAATTTAATTGATCAATTGAAATAAATGAGTTCACAACTCTTTAAATAGGGATACTAGCAATGGGAGAGAAATCATAAGCAAACTATAACTAAAACTCCTAAACATTCGTAACTTACTATAAATAGTAAATTTACTTTTTACAGTAAGTTTCCTATGTGGCTTAACCACATTATTCTCCTAATTATTTTAAGCACTTTTCATGATGGACACAACTCCTAAAGCCTAACAGATGAAGAGTTATAATGTAACACCCCGTACTTTCCAGTACTCGGGTGTTACCAGATAACCAAACTTAGTATAAATACAGGCTAGGCCTAAGTAAATACTTAGGTTCATCCTAGTTTAAATCTGACCATTGAAAAACAGTTCGCACCTATATATTTAATGTACATAAAATATTATGAAAATAATATTATATTAACTAAGCATGATGGATGATAATTTTACAGTATATAATTGAATTATAAATGTTAATGTAGTATTGAAATATCTGTCATAAATATGTATACAAAATCATTAAACATTTTAAAATTTTATATTATTTAACAATGTGAATCTAAATATGATATTGTACAATTTTCAATTCATATATATATGTATAATATGATATTGTATATTATAAATCATATAAATATGTGATCAATAGCATGAATATAGTAGTATGTTAATATTTAAAATTTTATTTACATAAGTATATGAGATTTTAAACATTTTAATATACAAAAATAATAAAAATTATATTAATATTCGTATTGGTTATTAATATACGATGAAAGCCTTTCATATGGCCCATTAGGATCTTTTAACCGTTGGCATTCAATCTCGGGAGGATCTGACCACTAGATCAGTAGAAAATCTTCCAATACAACCCAAATCAAGTCATGGGGCCCACCTGAGCCTTGGATCCGCTTGATTTTGGCCAAGAGGCCCTAAATAGGGCCTTATAGGATGAATGGGCGGATTGGATTTCTCAAAATCATCACGGTAGACCCCAGGACTGATCCTGTGGGTGCACGGTGTATGTGTACCAGCAGTGCACTGGTCCTGGGAGCACAGTCAAACCGGGCTGACCCGAGCCTTCTATTTGAAGAGAGAATCTCTCTCTCTCTCTCTCTCTCTCTCTCTCTCTCCTGCGTTTTCGACAGCAGTGGATGAGCTTCTGTTTGCAACGCACTGTGGCCCACTTACAGTCTCCATCTGGGCGATCCGAACCGTCCATCAGATTCATACGATGGGCTTGACCAAAACCCAACTGTTACAATAGTTTTCTCGATACGAGTGGACACTCGATCCTTGGTGCAATAGGGTCCTACGAAGCACAACATTTCTAAAAATAGAAACTGCCCTCTCGCCAGCAGGGCGATTTGCGTGAGCTCCTTTCCCTCAACCTCAACCATTCATTAAGGGCAATCCCAGCCATCTAGTAGCTCTCCACGTGGGAGAGGATTTTCGCCCACAGAAAGACCGAAACAGCTGCCGGTTTGAGATTATCGGCTATATTTTAGGCTGTTGCAAAACGATGCCATCCAGGCCGTTCATCCTTCATCCAACAGTCCTAGGACATTAGGGTAAGTGAATGAAGGAGCTAGGGATCGAACAACAGCAACAGAATTCCCTTCCATTCTTACTGTGGCTTGAAAACAGGAGTTTTCTTCCTCCTACCGAACCCACTCACCAAACAGAGTCCGAGCTCCATTCCACCCATCCATCGAGCTCCTATGCACCCGTAGGGACCCTCCCACATTGTCGGATTGAAGAAGAAAGCTGAGGGAGAGAATCTGCCATTAATGGCGGAGCTTCCTCCTCATTTAACCGACACCAAACCGAGTTGATTCGAGTTAAATCTCGTAGTTCTGTTCCTCTTGGACGTCGCAGCAAGAAGAAGAAAGGAGGGAGAAAAGTAAGAAGGAAGTAGAAGGAAGAAAGAAAAAGAAAGGAAAAAGAAAGAGATGGAACGAAGCAGCTGCTGCCCGCTGCCGTTGCACCACACTCGAACTCAGTCCGAGTTCGGGACGAGTTCAGTCAGGTTTGGGCCCGAGTCCGGACCTGCTGTTGCTAGCCAAAGGGAGAGAGTAAAGAAGGAAAGAGAAAGAAATGAAAGAATAGAGAGAGGGAGGCAATGAGGTATGACTTCGGTTGCTGCACTGAGTCAAGTTGAGGTGTAGTCCAACTTGGGTGAGTTGTGTTCGTGTCCAGATGTTGTTGAACTAGGTTTGTGAGAAGAAAAGAGAGGGAGAGAGTTAGGTGAAAAAGGGACAGATAGAAGAAGAAAGAAATGTGAAAAAGAGAGGGTGGAAATCAAGTTGACTCGACTGGAACCGAGTTGACTTGGTTGAGATCGAGTCCAGCTGGGCCGATTTTAATGAGATTCTGATCCGACCAACTCAGGTATGATAATTTCTAATTCTTCCATACATTTGAACTGTCAAAATCAAATTATCATCAATTCACGTATGTGAGAAATTTTCTATATTAATATCAGTTAGTACATACAAATTATCATTATTAAGTATTAGAGTTTTACTTTACCTACCTTAAATATTATCATTATAGCATGCTATTTATTTCATTAGGATAGATATTAATACCTTGTTAGCTAATATTAAGTATATTGTTAATAGTAATGATCGCCTCGAATATATTGGTATTATTAACATCACAATCAACTATACATCATTACCCATTGTTGAATTACCAATTTCAATTAGTAACATTATTGATAGTGTCATTACATCCATTAGGAATTAAATCTTAAAATTTATCCTAGACCTAAACATAAAAATGAAACCCTAAAACTTAGGTAATCTAAATCCTAGGTTAAAACCTTAACTCTAAGTAGTGTGTTAGGATTGGACCTAACTGTAGAATTTCATAATTCATGGTAGATCATCGTATCCATTATCATGACTAGGATTTATATTTATGATTTAAAAATTGTTAGAAAATATTATCATTTCCCTTATGGGAGAAGTCAAATACTTATTAAAATAATTATTAGTGTATGTCCTTATTGTATTATCATTAGAAAATGTTCTATTATCATTACTTGTATTATTTAAGAGATTATTAGTCATTATAAAAATGTTAGATAATGTTACTTATTGGTGCATTCGGATATGAACTTATGAACCATCATTAATATGAATATTATTCGATCTATGGTACGATAATAATGATAATAATAATATTAATAATAATTCAAAATTTAAAACCTAGGATCTAAGCATTTAACTAAACCGTAGGATGAAGTCCTAATTCTATATTAAAACCCTAAAAATAATCCAAACCATAAGTTGTATAAATATTGACCATAAACACTGGGTGGAACATGGGTCTCATGTGTAAGTTTCACAATTCATGGTAGGAGTTGATTCTAAGGGCACACGTACTTCCTAACAACGTTAGTGGCGATTCGAACTATAAAGTGATGATTTTTTCCCTTGAGCTTTCCATTTTTCCATTAGCTTAAGTTATAGTATTATTTTAATTTATAATTGATATCTCCATTTTATAATCACATGTGTTAATTATTGGAATTGACTTGTTATATTACATGCTTAATATTTATCCTGCATATTTATTTCATGCTTGTGGATTATTTGTGGATTGCTTATGGGACTTAAATTGGTACATCTGTGGGAAACCCTCACTCATGGATGTACGCCCATACTTGGAATATAACTCGACTATTATGATAATAATGGACTTTCGACTTAGTGGTTATTGAATAGTGGTTTAAAATGATCATTGATGTGGGCCTATCATCCAGGGATTGTATCCAAGTAGTTTTTAAGGATGGTCATTATCACATGGTTTTGATACTTGCCCTATGTGGCTTATTTTGATATCTGTACTAGTTGGCTTGTTTCGATATCGCTCTATGTGGCTTTGTTTTAGTATTTGCCATATATGGGTTCAATATTTTATTTCATGCAACCATGCGATGGTAAGTCCCAGATACTGAATATGATTGGTAATTAGTCAATTGTGATCCATTAAATATCCTAATGTGGTAGCCTCATGAGCCAGAGATGGTGGAATGAAACACTATGCCTGAGCTATCGACCTACGTTGGGCTCCGAGCTCCTTGTAGTGACCTTTGAGCTTTATTAAACTGGCTGGTTGTAAAATGGAATAATAATGGTTGGACTAATCATGCATTTTCATATATTATGGTCTTTTTCGGGTGATTAAATTCTCCTTAGGTGATATATATATTATTGTCTTTTCTAGATAGCTGGTTCTGCTCGGGCATACCTTTGTGTATTTTTTCAGATGGCTAGTCCTCTTAGGGCGACCCCTTACTTTATGGTCTTTTCTGGGTGATTAAATTCTCCTTGAGCGATTTATATATTATGGTCTTTTCCGGATAGTTGGTTCTTTTTGGGCGTACCCTTGTGTATTTTTCCAAGTGGCCAGTTCTCTTAGGACGACGCTTTATTTCGACAGTGGGATGTACACCCTAGGTCGATAATACATTCACTCATCCATGCATTTAATAAGACTGCATCATATATTATTTTGTATGCCTTGTCATATTTTTATAACTATGCTTACCTAATGCGACGGTGTGTAATCTTGAGGGGAGTTTACACTGAGTTGGCTACTCATCCATCAAATAAATATAACCGTACAGGTAGTATATGTGGCTTAAGTGATTTTTAGGTTCGGGCTGACGCGGAGCTGGGTTCAAATGCGAGGGTTGCATGACGGTATCTACCTTGAGAAACTGAGGGGTCTTGCGGCTCCAATTTACTTGCATTCTACTATTCCTCATGTATTGGATCATGTAATTCTTGTATTTGGTAATTTTGAAGACATTGGTTTGTATAAGACATTATGGGCACTCTCTTGTATACTTTAAATGAAATCGAAATTTTCCCTTATGTTGATTTGTCCATTCTATGCTCATATGCTTACTCTGACAAAAAAAAGGGTATGAAATTTGGTTCTCTATGAGTTAACACTCAGGTTTTTTTTTTGGAAACGGGTCATGTACTCGGGTCCCAAAAATTCAGAATGTTACATATAATCAAACTAAAAGCAGGGATGAACGTGATGAAGTCGATCACCGTCTTCTTCAAGGATAATTACTCCGAATCCACTGTAACGCCCCGGAAAATCGAGGGTCATGCATACGCTCGACTCCCGAGTTCCCGAGTATCACTTATCATGCATTTATGGTTTTTTATAATTAATCAAATTTAACTGCGCAATTTGGAATTACCTGAGGCACGAATCACACTGAGGCCATCTTTGAAATGAAGGATATCTCATGTATATACCACCCAAGGCGTTACCCAACAGAACAACAAAAGAAAGCTATGTCTAAAAAGAATAAAACTGAGCCCGCGGCTCAGCAAATCCAAATCCAGCCCGATCAAGCCGATGGAGAGACGCCCATCAGCTGCAAGTAGGAGAGCCCATCCTCCTCGTCCAAGCTCGCCTCGCCAGGCTCTTCATGCCCTGAGTCACCTGCATCTATAAATGGGTTTGGTTGGTGTGTTAAAACACCGTCCCAGAGTGGGAGTGAGTGATCAACTCAGTGTGAACTATTGGTCTCAAGTTACAACAGGCATCAATTGTAATATGAATTTAATGGAAAACAGACAATCATCAATACGTAATAACTTTTATTTAAAATGCATACATGCGGGATGATATAATGCATGCCCTCGCCACAACACTCCCTCAAGTGACTCCATCTAACTATCGCATATGACAACACTCCCTCAGAGCGACATCGACTTCCAAGTCGCCACCCTAACTAATGCGTGCAATGCGATCGTGTTAGCCAAGTTATTAGTTAAGTCCATTCATCCAGCAGGTTGGAGATTCTAATTCACCCTACGTATCAATGCCCTAAATTGGTTGCGAAGCCAAGACCCCATCAACGCGTGAGGCCGAGACCTCGCGGTCCGTGATCCCGTCGGGTTTCTCATCCCCGACACCAAGCACATGAGGAGTGCCGAAAAGAAGGGATCGCTCGCGATCACTACGGGGAGGCGCGGTACTGAACAGTAGGCCATCGGACATAGTGTCCCATTCCACCATGCCCGGCTCACGAGGCTGTGGACCAGTTGCAAGTGAATTTTTGATGGGCTACAACGGTTGTAGGGTGGTTCAGGTTTCATACATATGTGAGCAAACAGGGTTAACATACAGGGTTAGTCAGATAGTAGGTTAGACCGCATGAGTCAAGCAAGCGTGAGACGAGTGACATCGGGCACAAGAGACCCATGTAGTCGAACTACAACCACACGAACACACTCACCCAAACCCACGAGTCTAGCCCTAGCATAGTCCTACCGATGGGGCTACCATCTTGCCTCATGTTCCTGACCAACCCATGGGTATGGAGGGTGATCCGTAACAAGCCAACTACACAGGTTATCAACTAGCATACCAACATCATATTTCATGCATCTCAGTCATATGAATCAAATATTTCTAACAAGCAATCATGAAACAAAGTGCGTATGAGTCGTGTGGGTTTGTGAGGAAGTTACGCACTTCTCCCATCTTGAGAAATTCCATGCACAAGAGTAATGAAATCATGCATACTATTAAGCAATAATATATATGAAAATCAACAAGCATGAGTATGCAACCATCCATACACAAAATCATGTAAGGAAACAAGAACAATATCATGGGGTAGCCAAACATGTATATCCATACAATTCCATCAACTTACGATCCTAGGGTTCCTCTAGACTTTCAAGTATAACATCCAACAATAAAAATCATTAGGCTCGTATAAAAATTGGTGCTAGGCCACCTAAGAGCAATAGTCCGCACCTTCGGATTTGTTGAGACTTAAGAACGACCTAGGAGATGTGGATCTTGGTGTAAAACGGCCGGAATCCCTAAGACAACATTTATATATTAGAATCTCATGAAAAACCCCTTTCCCACACAAGGGTTGCAAGAAAAGGGATGAGAGATCTTACCTAGACGATGAACGGAACGATTCTTGTGGTTGGGGTGTAGGGAGTTGGAAGGGATGATCTCCTTGGGCCCCACCACGATCTAAGGTCCACCTTGCCCTTCCTCCATCTCTCTTTCTTCTCCTTTCCCCTCTTTCTCTTCTCCCTTTTCTCTCTTCTCTCTTTCCTTCTCTAGGGCAAAATCGTATGGGGAGAAGGAGTACCTAAATGAGGCCCTTTTATAATGCCAGATTTAGTGGAAATGGCCCCAAGTGTTAGGTTTTTACTATACTAGACCTATGGGAGGGTCTTTCTAAGCTCTAGGGCCCTATCACCCCTCCGGCCACCAAATTCGAGGTGTAGGTGTCTCATAGCCCGATGAGGGGCCATGTAAAATTTGAGATCAAACTGATGAACGAAAATGACCCTGGGAGGCCTATTCTGATTGATGGGGCATTTATAGTGGCCCTCTGGCCATGAAATTTATAGAATAGGTGCTCAATGGCCCGATGAGGGGCCACGCAAAATTTGGGAACGATCGGATGTGGGGTTTGGTCGTACGGGTCTTTTCCGATTTGGTGGACGGGTGTAGAAAAATATATTAAACCGTCACCGCAAATTTAGAAGAAATCCGACGACTGGAACACCTGGTATCTCAGCTTCAATTGCAAGTGCCAGATTCTAATTCTGGCATTGGTGGGGTGCATTTGGCTAGTGCCGATCCCGATTCTGGTGTCCATATGGACCACAAGCCCAGTGAGATCTATGATTTTTTAAACTTTTAGATTTTTCTGACCCTCCTCGGTCATTGGGCGGCCCACACGGGATGTTGTTAAATGTAAACAGGCCATCAAGCTTGGCGGCCCATATGTGGTCCCATCATAACTAGACTGGTCCACCCCAGTATAAACTAACATTGAGTGCTAATGGTCATTAAGTGATTTTATAAGTTAATTAAAAAGAATTTTTTTTAAGAATTTCTGGAAATCCAAAATAGTGAAAATCCGGGATGTTACATCCACGGAGCTTCTTTAGACTCCTCACAAAGACTTCTCGAATCCACGAGGAAAGAAAGCAAGAAAATATAAATAAATTCTAATAAATTTGAAACTTAATTAATGAATATTGTCTAATGTGTCTCCTTACACCATTAATAAAGAAAAAATAAACTAAAAATCGTAATTACCAAAAATAGCAAAATTCTAACTGTAATAAAAATCCTAATTCAAATAAAACTCTTCTAAAGCCTCTAAAAAAAAATTTCTAAACAAACTTTTGCTAGAAGAGTCTTAGCATAATTACAAATTATCCCTAAAAAAGAAGAAAATTTAAAACTCTAAAAATAGAAAAATATTTAAAAAATCAGAATTACTAAAAATAATAAATTTTTCCTAAAGATTCATTTTTGAGCTGAAAGTGTGCATTTTCTGACGAAATGAACAGATGCGACCCACTTTGTGGGTTGGTTCACTTCGGATGGCCTATTTCAGTAAATATTGATAGGTTGCGCACCCCATAATGATACCCGGATCAAAATTTACGGTCAATTTATAGTTCACCTTCTTTTGGCCCGACCATGTTAGGAACGTATCTGTGCCATGTTCTATATTAGACCCCTCCACTTGAAAAAAAAAAAAAAAAACTTGTCTTCGAGTTACTCAAGAGACTTGGCTCATGATTTTGAGATAACTTCTAACGCTGATGTTTATTAGCCATTTTGTTGTACTTGGCATTAGACTCTTTAGCTAATACAATACATGTTATCACGCTTTCCTTGACTTGACTAGTATCAATCAGTTCCTTCACTTCTACCTTCAAGATCTTAGATTCTTTCTAATAACATGGGCAATTAGACAGACTTTTTTCTGAGATGGGATCAATGTGGTCTTGTATATCTCGTATAGGAAGCAATTTATTAGGGAGTTCATCGAGCACAATTGTCTTGAACTCCTGCAACACTGGTTTCAAATCCACTAGGATGCTGACAGGCTCTATATATTCTTTCTTTTCAACTAATGCATATATATCTTTTGTTTCCTTAAGTTGTTTAATAAAGTCATGTTCAGTTGTTAAAGACTGTTCTTTAACTTTAAAATCTTGGGTTGATTCTTCGTTTCCATAGCGAGAAGGCCAATCTTTTTACTATCTTTAGTAAATTTAAATACGTTATCCTGACCTCTATGTGTAACAATAGCATCAATATTATTTTGCCATGCTCGACCAAGTAACATATGACAAACTTTCATGTCAACTACGTTACAAAGTACTTGATCCTTATAATTTTTACCAATTGAAAATGAGACAGTGTATTATTCGGTTACCTCTGTTTTGTTGACCTCATTGATCTATCTAATCATGTACGGAGATGTATAATTTTCTTTTTTTAGTCGTGGCTTTTTCAGCATTATTTTCAACATGAGATTCTCACTGCTCCTGACATCGATGATCACATTACAGACTTTTAGCTGACAATGCACCTCGCTCGAAAGATGTTGTCTCGCTGTAATTCTATTTCTACCTTTGGCATGTATAACGACTTCCTCACGATCAAAGTGGTGGCCTGTAATTTACCATAATCTGATAGTACTCTACAGAAATCGAGGTTGTGTCGTACAACGACCACGGACGGTTGAGCATCGCTTTGAGGTCAGGGCGGAATTAGCGCATTCGCAATACGGTTGAGGGTTGCTAGCCCTTGCATAACTTACTGACTCTCTCGATGAAAAGCTTCTATTCTTTCTGAAAGATAAATAATTCTTGGATCACCGTCCACAGGATTTTGATGTTGAGAAGTGGAGCCACATCTGGGGCCGCCCACGACCAATCGAGGTTATGCAGATTTGATCCGCGTTTTTGCGCGGATTTCGTGTCGCAAGTCCTTTTGCAACTGGGATGCGGAAAGAAGTTTCCTAAATTATAAATAAGGGTACCTAGGGCTTTTCTAGGTATGATGGAAAAGTTAATCTAAGGTGTAGGTAAAGGGTTTTCTATGTGCTTCCAAGGGAGAGGTTAGTATATTGCCTTATAATCTTTATTTTTCTTTATAGTGGAAGTTTTGCATCCATGGTTTTTTACCCTTGTTGGAGTTTTTCCACGTACATATATCTTGTCTTGTGGTTTGTTTGAATGCTTTTATTCCTTTCTAGTTTATATTTCTTCCTGTTTATCGTTTGTGGGTGAGACTTGAGATTGGATCTCGGTTCACTGTGTTGTTGGCGTACTTCGCAACAACTGGTATCAGCGCTATTAGTTTAGTTCTATTGGGAGTGATGATAGAAGAAGGAAAAACTAGAATTGAGAAGTTTGATAGTTCAAACTTTGCCTTCTGAAAGATGCAGATGGAGGATTATCTGTATCAGAAGGACCTCTATGTTCCTCTAGAAGGAAAAGAGAAGAAACCAGAAAAGATGACAAATGATGAATGGTTTTTACTGGATAGGAAGGCTTTAGGAAGGATTCAACTCTCTTTGTCTAAGAGCATCGCCTTCAATATATTCAAGGTGAAAACTACAAAAGAATAAATGGAAGCCCTAGCCACCATGTATGAAAAGCCCTCAGCATCCAACAAGGTTCATCTTATGAAACAACTATTCAACATGTAGATGTCAGATGGTGGGAGCGTGGCTGAACATCTAAACGAGTTTAATACAATCACGAGCCAGTTGGAATCTGTTGGCATTGTTTTTGAGGATGAGGACAGGGTGTTATTGATCTTGTCCATTTTGCCAGACAGTTGGGATGGTTTGGTGATTGCTGTGAGCAATTCTTCAGGGTCAATAAAGTTGAAATTTGATGATGTGGCCGGTCTAATTCTCAGCGAAGAATCTAGAAGAAAAGCATCGGGAGTTTCATGGGATTCAGGGAATGCTCTAAACGTTGAAGGAAGAGGAAGATCACTGAATAAAGGAGGCAATAAACATGGGCGTTCTAAGTCGAGGAAGAAGTCCAAGGGACCGAAAGACAAAGACGGGTGTTAACATTGTGGAAAGAAGGGGCACATGAAACGAGATTGAAAGTGCTCAAGAAACAAGAAGGAAGCTCTCAAGGCGGGAAGGATTCAGTGAATCTATCTGAAGAGAGTGACACAGAGGCATTGATCTTGTCTCTTGATACGAGGAATGAGTCTTGGGTTATAGACTCGGGTGCTTCATTTCATGCCACTTCATGTAAGGAAGTTCTGTGTGATTATGTGTCAGGTGACTTTCGAAGAGTCTACCCGGGTGATGATGAGCCGTGCAATATTGTTGGAAAGGGGGACGTTCATGTAAATCAGAAAGAAGGAATGTCTTTAAAATTAAAGGATGTCAGACATGTACTGAGTTTGAAACGTAACTTCATCTCAGTGGGGCAGTTGGCCGATACCGGTTATGTAACGACATTCACCAGTGATTCCTGGAAGATCAGAAAAGGTGCCTTGGTGATATCTCAAGGCAAGAAGGAAGGTACTTTATAAGTGACTTTAGGATTGTACAGTTCACTCGCAGCCGCATCAACTGGAGTGAATGGGCAGTTATAGTATCAGAGGTTGGGACATATGAGTGAGAAGGGGATGAAAGTGCTATTGTCTAAAGGGAAGCTACCAGGGCTAAAGTCTATTGACTTGAAATTCTGCGAGGACTGCATGTACGACAAGCAGAAGAGAGTAAGCTTCAAGAAAACGGGACGCGCTCCAAAGACACATCTGTTGGAGCTTGTACACACTGATGTGTGGGGACCTGTAAGACCTGTATCCTAATTCGTACTGTTCCGATGAATCCTCGATCCTTTCCGTAGAAGTCCGGCAATCCGTGACCTATAATCGACGTTGCGCACGACCGTAAGTCGTATCCTTTAGATTCGAGTCGATTTAATCCGAGACCTGTGTCATTACGACCGCACCGTCGCCGCGGTTCCAACGCCGTGACTCACGCACCGATCCGATACCCTGACCAGAAGATGTGAGCCGGCGTTTATTTCGAAGAAACGCTGCGCTTTCTCAATCCCAAGAGAATCTCTACACAATGTCAAATCAATCCCATCAATTAATCAATCACATCAATCAATCAATCACTTCAATGTCAAGTACAAGCAACCTATGCTTTCTCTCTCCAAAGTCAACTCTTTCTCACCCTCTCTCTTACACACCCATACCTAGTCAAGTACTACATCCATCACCTCACATCACTCACTCACATCTCTCCTTACAACTCTCTCTCTCCCTCTCATTTCCCAACACATTCCCAAGCCAAGCAAGAGCACTCCCACGTCCAAGCTCCCAAGTGAGAGAAGAGAGAGTTTGTGTGGCCCACCTTTCCCCATCCCAAGATCTCCCATCCTAGCCATCCATTTCCCATCTCCACCATCAAAGAGGAGCACAAGGAGGGTGACATTTCAACGGACCGAAGAGATCAACCAGTGGGTGTTTATTAGGCTAGGTTTTTCATGTTTTTTTTGATGGACCAAGTGAGGCCTACCGATCAATGGTACAGATCTCACTTGGGACCCTAAGATGTGACCAATGGCCCACTTGGATTATCACTCGATGTATGATTGATTGCAACGGAGGGCCCATAGTGTCGGGGCCCCTCCATCACACGTATATATCTCTCTCTCTCTCTCTCCCTCTCTTTCCTTCTTTTCTTCTTTTCATGTGATGTTGGCGTGATTGTGTGGCCCACTTGGATGGACCCCACCATGAGGCATGGTTTTTATCTAAGCCATTTATAAGTGGGGCCTACCTTTTATGTGTTGACCCACACCATCCTCCATGTGGTGGCCCACCTAAGCCGGGCCCACCTTGAATGTATGTATTACATCCCAACTGTCAGTCAAGGACGCTGGACGTGGACTTAGAAAACACAAATATTAGCTTGGTTCACAAGCTTTTGGGGTGGGTCACTTGTCTAGGCCCCACCTTGATGTATGTAGTCAATCCACACCGTCCATTTCATTCTACAGATCATTTTAGGCGTTGAGCCGAAAGATGATGCTGATCCAAAAGTTATGGTGGGCCATGGCGTGGGAAACAACTTCTTTACCATTGAAACTGCCCCTATTGTTTCCGTACCCCAATATATGTCCAATATTGGGCTTGTTACGATTGTTATAGGCTGTAGGGACCAATGGGTGGGGTGGATTGATCGAATGCAGGTCCCACGCATGAAAAGTCACGAAATAACGTGATTTAAAATATATATATATATATATATATATATAAACAGCAGCCTCCTGCTGCTGCTGTTAGGATGGCAGGGCGCCTGGCATCCTGCGCTAGGCGGACGGTGGGTAGGAGCCCACGGCTCCAGCCGTGGGCCCCACCTTGATGTTTATTTAAAATCCAATCCGTTCATGAGGTGGGCCACTCTCTGAAGTGGGCCCCCTCCAAATTTCAAGCCTATCCAGATCTCAGGTGGACCACACCACGAGAAACAGCGGTGATTGAACTCCACCATTGAATCCCATTTTTGGGTCCACAGAAGTTTCAGATCAAGATGAAATTTGTTTTTTCCTTTTCACCCGGGTATGTGGGACCTTATGAACGGGTTAGATGGGAAGTAAACGTTATGGTGGGCCCCACATGGGACCCGCAGTGATGTATGTGCCTTGCTGCCACCGTCCAGGCGGACGGTGGAAGCCCACTATGATGTATGTGTTCCAGCCGCTCCGTCCACCCTGGACGGTGGGACCCTCCCTGCTACACGTGTGTGTGCATGCGTGTGAGTGTGCACGTGTGTATGCATGTGTGTGCATGCGTGTGAGTGTGCACGTGTGTATGCATGTGTGTGTGCGTGTGTGAGTGCATGTGTGGGCATGTGTGCTTGTGTGGGGAGGTTGTGTGTGTGTGTGTATATATATACTTATATATATATACATTGTATATTATATTATATATATTTATATATTATATTTTATATAATATACCTGTTAGTGGGCCTTTATGGGCCCCGCCATGATGCATGTCTTGCATCCAAGTCGTTCAACTATTTATAGCCGTTGTTGAGGCCCACCTTGATGTGTATTTATGGCCGTTGTTGAGGCCCACCTGGATGTGTATTTATGGCCGTTGTTGAGGCCCACTTTGATGTGTACTTGTGGCCGTTGTTGAGGCCCACCTTGATGTGAAATTGTGGCCGTTATTGAGGCCCACCTTGATGTGTATTTATGGCCGTTGTTGAGGCCCACCTGGATGTGTATGAGGCCGTTGTTGAGGCCCACCTTGATATGAATGTAAGGCCCATATTATGAGGCCCATTGTACTGTATTTGAGGCCCATGGGTTGGGGCCCATTGTGATGTATTAGAGCCCGTGGGTTGAGGCCCATTGTGATGTATTTGGGGCCCATGGGTTAAGGCCCATTGTGATGAATTGAGGCCGTGGGTTGAGGCCCATTATGATATATTCAAGGCCCATGGGATATGGCCCATTGCAATGTACATAAGGCCCATTGGTGTGGCCCATTTGATATGCATATGGCCCATGTGGTGAGGCCCACGTTGGTATGTATCTGTAGCCGTTGTTGAGGCCCATTCGAGGTATTCGTGGCCCGTTGTTAAGGCCCACCTTGATATACATGAGGCCTATATTGTGAGGCTCATTTTGATGTATTGGAGGCCCATGGTTCGAGGCCCGATAGGGTATACATAAGGCCCATTGAATGTGATTCCACCATGTTTTATGTGTTGACCTATATGGCGGGCTATGCCTTGGGAGCAATGATGGTTTGACGTCCACATTGTAAGTATAAGGTTGGTTAAATGTCCGCATTGTAACTCTCCCTAGGCCATTGGTAAGCCCATACTTGTTGTGTGTAGGCCGTCTAGGCCCATCTGCGTTGTAAGGATAGTTCATCACCTTATAACATGCTTAGTGTAGCTCCATGATTCGTACCCATATGCATCATATGTATGCTTGATATGAGGAATGTTTAGTTATAACATGAGCCATTGGGCTGAGACATTTACGGGATTCCATATGAGACGAAGTGCCCGACATGAGCGCATGGTACGCGCGAGATTATTACATGTTTGTACAGTGTGATTCATGCATCTCGCATACATGTTACTTGATCATTGTACGCCCTAGCGACATTAGGGCTGTGGCCTCCACAGACATATCGTGAATGGCCAGACGGGATACCGAAAATGTTTGGTTCTAGCATACGAGCGCCATAGATGTCCCTGGGTGAAAATTCCTAAACCTCCGTGGCCAGTAGATGACCCCAACGTCAAGATCGAGTGAATATATGAGCACACGAGGGCCGAATACCAGGAGGCCGTGTCTCCCACTGTGTCGTGGTCAGTTGGGAAGGGGTGTGACCTTACCCGCCTGAGTGAGGGGGCAATATCTAGGTTGAGTTTGACCAGCTTGAGGAATAGGTCCGCTATCGACAAGCTGGGCCCGATATTGGTAGGCGGATAGTGAGGTCTCTTTCACTTACCCAGTTGTGCGCTCGGATAGGGGCGACAAGCTGGCGTAGAGTGTAATAGACCCCGGTGATGATCCCAGAGATGAACCATACTGATATGTGGACTTATTGAGCAAGATTTGCATACTCATGCATTCATTTCATTCACTATCTATTTGGGCTGGTGGTGCGCAACTAATTGTTGTGTACCTTCGCATGGCCAGGATTTCGGTTGGGCGCGCGACTAACCTGAGATCAAGAGTTTACCACATTGTGTCTGACTATCCAAATTTAGGTATGAGACTGGTTTAGATAGAAGTCCCTTGTGATGGACCCCATAGTCTGTGATACTTCGTACTATCATCCCGACATCACGTTCCTGCATGGTCATTTCATTCGCACCACATATTACATTGCATCCGCAGTACTTAGCATTTTGGGTTACTATGTTTTGCACTTATATGGCCTAGATGAGGTTGATGGTATTCATGACTCGTCAGGATTTGCATATTGCATTGCATCCTCAGTATCCGTTATTGTCTTGTTATGTTTTGCATCGCATAGCCTTGGTACTGCTGATAGCATTCATGGACTTACCAGTACACTTCCGTTTACTCTGATGTCATATGATTCATGATCTTATTAGTATTTCTGCTTATCCCGATGATGTATGATTTATGTGCTTTATTGATACTTAGCACTTACCTTACACACACTTCCACCACCCTCTAAGCTTTTTATAAGCTTATGCACGATAGATGCGTGCAGGTGGCGTTAGGTTGTAGCAGCGTTGAGCTTGGAATGTGCAGCGGTCTTCTAGAGTTTTGATTTTTGACATATGTATTTCCCTTTCAGCATTGTACACAAATATTTATTCTAGTGGATATGTGATGATGATGTTGTTTTGTAACTTGGTTATGCTCCCTTACAAAAAAAATTCATACTGAAAATCCTCCTTGTAGGATCCCAGGATCTAATCAAGCGTATGAGCGCTAAGCCGAGAATGGGTACTACTGAGGTCAGTTGCACGACCGGATTCTGGCGATCGGGATTCCTGTGAATCCGATTTCCGGGTTTGGGGCGTGACAGGACCGGCACAGGTATTATCTCTTGGTGGCTCATATTATTTTGTTACTTTTATTAATGATGCTAGTAGAAAACTGTGGGTCTATTTCTTAAAGCATAAATCTGATGTATTTGATGTATTTAAGAAGTAGAAAGTTATGGTAGAAAACAAGACAGGTAAAACAGTAAAATGTCTCAGATATGATAATGGGAGAGAGTACTGTGATAAGAGATTTGAGGAGTATTGTGCAGCAAATGGAATCAAACATCAGAAAATGATTTCAGGGACACCGCAACAGAATGGTGTGGCAAGTGCATTAACAGGACCATCCTTGAGCGCCAGGAGCATGAGATTACATGTAGGGTTGCCGAAGACCTTTTGGACAGATGCTGTGAATACTGCCGCATATCTCATCAATAGAAGTCCCTCAGTACCATTGGATGGTGGGCTACCAGAAGAAATGTGGACTGGGAAAGAAATGAATCTTGCACATCTCAGAGTGTTCGGTTGCACTTCATATGTTCACATTGATGTAGAGCACAGAAACAAACTGGATGCGAAATCCAGGAGGTACACATTTATAGGCTACGGGCAACATGATTTTGGCTACAGGTTTTGGGATGCAGAAAATAGGAAAATCATCAGAAGCAAGGACGTACTCTTTAATAAAAAAGTGATGCATAAGGATAATGTGCAGGAAAATAAGGCCAAGGAGAAAGAATTTGTAGAGATGGAAGAGTTACCGGATACATGTGTTACAGCGCCACAGGATGATCATGCACAGGAGCATTATGAGGCAGAGCCGTATACACCAGTTGTGAGGAGGTCTACTCGGGAGAGGAAACCCACGGTCTGAAACTCACCCTCCTTACATTATCTACTGTTGACAGATATTGGTAAACCAGAGTATTTTGAAGAGGCATTACAGACGGATACACGGGTTAACTGAGAGCAGGCCATGAATGAGGAGATAGACTCTCTTGAGTCCAATTGTACATGGGAGCTAGTCACTCTACCTAAGGATAAGAAAGCTCTTCATAACAAGTGGGTTTATAAACTAAAGGATGAGCACGATGGTTTGAAACGGTACAAGGCTAGATTGGTTGTGAAAGGGTTTCAACAAAAGGCAGGTATCAATTTCACTGAAATATTTTCACCTGCAGTGAAAATGTCTACGATTCGCATGGTCTTAAGTATAGTGGCTACAAAGGACTTACATCTAAAGCAGCTAGATGTTAAGACAGCCTTTCTTCATGGGGATCTTGAAGAAGAGATATATATGCATCAGCCGACGGGATACGTGGCACCAGGAAAGGAGAACAAGGTGTGCAGATTGAAGAAGAGTCTATATGTCCTAAAGCAGGCCTCGAGGCAGTGGTACAAAAAGTTCGACAGTTTCATGTCATGAAACAGTTACAGGAGATGTCATGCAGACCACTGTTGTTATTTGAAGAAGTTTGATACGTCATACATCATCCTTCTTCTGTATGTTAATGACATGCTTATGGCCAGTTCAAGCATGAAGGACATCTCAAATCTCAAAAGACAACTATCTAGAGAATTTGCCATGAAGGATTTAGGAGCAGCAAAACAAATCCTAGGCATGAGGATAAAGCGTGACAGAGAAAACAAGAAACTAGTTTTGTCATAGGCAGAATACATAGTCAATGTACTTGATCGATTCAATATGGGAGGTGCTAAGCCGATTAGTACTTCATTAGCCAACCACTTCAAGCTATCTAAGGATCAAGGTGCAAAGACACAGGAGGAACGGGACTACATGGCTAAAGTCCCATATGTGTCAGCTATTGGGAGTCTCATGTATGCTATGGTGAGCACGAGGCCAGATATTGCTCAAGCAGTGGGAGTTGTTAGCAGGTTCATGAACAACCCCGGAAAGGAACATTGAGAAGCTGTGAAGTGGATCCTTAGATACTTGGTAGGTATTAAGGATGTAGGGCTATGCTATGGTGGATTGGAATCAAGCTACAAGGCTACGTGGATTCAGATTTGGCAAGAGATATCGATAGCAGAAGAAGCACTACAGGTTATGTCTTTACTCTTGGTAGTGCTGTAGTCAGTTGGGTCTCTCAGTTACAGAAGAGTATCTATCAGTACGATAGAGGTAAAATATGTTGCGGCTATAGAAGCGTGCAAGGAGATGGTGTGGATGCAAGGTTTTATGGAAGAGTTAGGTAACAAGCAAGCAGATTGCAAGCTGTACAGTGACAGTCAGAGTGTAATACACTTAGCTAAGAATTCAGCCTTTCATTCAAGGACTAAGCATATTTCCATCAGATATCACTTCATACGCTCGTTACTGGAAGATGGATTGATTACTCTGGAGAAGATTCATACAAGTGAGAATCCTGCGGATATGCTGATCAAGGCGATCACAAGGGAGAAGCTGAAGCTCTGTTCAACTTTGATTGGCCTTCAGCCTTGAAGACGGAGAGGTGGTGCACTCCGGATGAAGAAAATAAAGGTTTATGCCGATGTGTCTCCAAGCAGGAGATTTTTGAGAAGTGGAGCTACATCTGGGGCCGCCCTCGACCAGTCGAGGTTATGTAGATTAGATCCGCGTTTTCGCGCGGATTTCGTGTCACAAGTCCTTTCGCAACTGGGATGCGGAAAGGAGTTTTCTAAATTATAAATAAGGGTACCTAGGGCTTTTCTAGGTATGATGAGAAAGTTATTCTAAGGTGTGGGAAAATGGTTTTCTATGTGCTTCCAAGGGAGAAGTTAGTATATTGCCTTGTAATCTTCATTTTTCTTCATAGTGGAAGTTTTATATTTCTTCCTGTTTATCGTTTGTGAGTGAGACTTGAGATTGGATCTCGGTTCACTGCGTTGTTAACGAGCTGCGCAACATTTGATTCATACATTCGTTGTTTGCCATCGGCCGGAGGGGAATTCTCGCTTTGATACCAATTGACGCAGGGACGAACGTGATAAGGTCGATCACCGTCTTCCTCAAGGATAACTACTCTGAATCCACAAAGCTTCTTTAGACTCCTCACAAAGACTTCTCGAATCCACGAGGAAAAAGAGCAAGAAAATATAAATAAATTCTAATAAATTCAAATTTTAATTGATCAATTGAAATAAACGAGTTCATGGCCCTTTAAATAGGGATACTGGCAATGGGATAGAAATCAGAAGCAAACTATAACTAAAATTTAATTAATCAATTGAAATAAACGAGTTCAGAAGTTACTATAAATAGTAAATTTACTTTTTATAGTAAGTTTCCTATGTGGCTTAACCACGTTATTTTCCTAATTATTCTAAGCACTTTTCTTGTGGAACACAACTCCTAGAGCCCAATGGATGAAGAGTTATAATCAAACTAAAACTTACTATTTATAGTAAAAACAAAACTAAACATGGAATTTGATCACCGATATGATGGAATCTCACAAATTCGGCATGGGCAACCCTGCATGGCTAGGTTAGCTGGCTAAAGTAGCTCATCCTAACCCAAAATCATATACAGTACATTGAGTAACTCATTTCGGTTTGCGAGATATGCCTATTTTAGGGTTCTAACGGTCTTGATGGCTTCCTCCTTTGATCAGGCCTTCTCTAGTCCATCTTAGACATGAAAGTGTCTACGACCTGCTCTACATCACATCAATAGAATGATCAAAGCTATCTAAGTAAATCAACGGTTAAAAGACAATAGTTAGTCGCTCGATTGTGATCCTATGCTTGTGGATCATCTAAGAATTAGAATTTCATCATTTTGGCCAAAGTATATATTTTGTTGAGCTTATTACAATTATTTGTCAAACATCACATATTTACACTAATTAAGCATATTAAAGTTGATTTAGCAATTAAATTCAAACTCCTATAAATATACTACACAATTTACGTGCATAACTATTTTTGGATTACTGGGGATTCCAAATTCAAGGTGGTAAACATAATCAGAGAATTCCAAATCTAGGGTATTTCAAATTCAGGGGATTTCAAATATGTGCATTTGGAATCTATGGTGCCAAACAAGGCCTAAGGGATCATTTGGCATAGTGCTTTTGTGGGGATTAGAGCGCATTTTGAATCAAGAGTCATTTCGCAATGTGTATTGGAGGGTATTCCAGATCCAATGGATTGTGATCACTTTTGTTGATTTTTGCAATCCCACTCTTTTGCAGCTTGAATTATCAATCCTCTCCCTTTTTTTGCCCCCTCATTATTAAAGGTTAGAAAGTCACATGTGTAACATGTATCATTAGGGAACTAATTTATTGTAGATGCGGCCTGCTGATTATATCCCAAAATAATCAGATTATTATCAACCACATCACTAAAATTACATTAATAGAATGGTCTAGGTAGTCCAAACATTGGCCCTATAAATCAACAGCTAAAAAAACATTAGTTTGTCACTCGATTGTGATCCCATGCATGTGGCCTATCTGAGGCATGGAATTTCATTATTTTTGGCCAAAGTATATATTTCAATAGGCTTATTATAATCGGGTCCTTACTCTTGCTCTGGTGGTAGACTCTCAAGAGTTTCAACTCTCGGTCAAGGGTTCGAGTACCCATAGGAGGTGAAATTCCACCAGCGTGAGTGTGTAGGGTGTGTGCATGTGTAAAAAAAATAAATAATAAATAAATAAGGGTTATTATAATCGTCATGTCAAACATCACATTTGTACACTAATTAGGAATGTTAAATTTGATTTAGTGAAACTCAAACTCCATTTAAATACATAATTATTTATGGATTACTGGAGATTCTAAATCAGGGTGCCAAACACAACCAAATTATTCTGAATCTATGCTATTTAGAATCCAAGATGAGGCAAGGATGAACGTGATGAGGATAACTACTCCGAATCCACGGAGCTTCTCTAGACTCCTCACAGAGACTTCTCAAATCCACGAGGAAAGAAAGCAGAAAATAGAAATAAATTCTAAGAAATTCGAAATTGATTAATTAATTCCTAAAAACGAGTTCACAACCCTTTAAATAGGGGTACCAAGCAATGGGAAATAAATTTGAATCAAACTACAACTAAAACTCCTAGAAATCGCGACTTACTATAAATAGTAAACTTACTATTTATAAACGGTCGTGATGTCTACTAGTGCACAAGGTTTTCGGCTAAAAATAGTAAGTATCCTATTTAGCTTCACCAAACCGTTCTCCTAATTATTCTAACCTCTTTTCACGTTGGGCGCAACTCCTAAAGCCCGGCGGATGAAGAGTTATAACCAAACTAAAACTTACTATTTATAGTAAAAACGAAATTAAAACAGGGAAACGATCGTTGATCCAGGGGTTTTTCACAATTTTGGGTGTTACAACCCTGCATAACAAGGTTAGTTGGCTAAAGTAGCTCGTTCTAGCCCAAAATCATATATTTTACGTCAGCTAACTCATTCCGGATTGCAAGATACGCCCGATTTAAAGTCCGATAGTCCGGATCACTTCTGTCGTCGACCGGGCCTTTTCTGATCCATCTTGGCCATGAAACTGTCTGCGAGCCGCTTTACATCAGTCCCCTCCACTTCAAAAGAACTCATCCTCGAGTTCTCATCCTACGCTAATTCAAGATACTCGGTCAGGTCCGCGACGTTGAAAGTCCGTGAGATCGACATGTCATCTGGAAGATTAACAACATAAGCGTTGTCATTGATCTTTCGAATGATTGGGACGGGTCCAATCTTCTTATTTTTCAACTTGTTGTACGTCCCGGTCAGAAATCTCTCTTTACGCAAATAGACTATAACGCAGTTGCCCACCTCAAACACTTTTTGTCGCTGGTGCTTGTCCGCTTGTTCTTTGTACTTCTTGTTCGAGGCATGTAGCTTAGTCTGCACTTCTGCATAGATGCCCATGATCTTATCTGCCATATGTTCTGTTGTAATGCTCGTGCCTGGGTGCTTGAGCAGAGGGACCAAGTCAAGCGTGTGGCGAGGCACTCGTCCATAAATAATCTGGAACAGTGATTTCCTTGTCTAGCGGTTCACCATGTTGTTGACTGCAAACTCCGCTTAAGACAAGGCCAAATCCCACTGCTTCGGTTTTTCTCCTGAAATACAACAAAAGAGGTTTTCTAACGTGTGATTCACAACTTCAGTCTACCCATCAATTTGTGGGTAGTAAGCACTGCTGAATTGAAGTCGCATATCGAATCGAGTCCACAAAGTCCGCCAAAAGTGGCTAATGAATTTCGTGTCACGATCAGAAGTAATTGTCTTATAGACCTCGTGTAGCCATACGACCTCCCTAAAGAATAGATTCGTCACACGTGTTGCATCGAGGGTCTTCTTGCATGGGATAGTGTGTATCATCTTGAAGAAATAATCTACCACCACGAACACCGAATCCATATCCCGTTATGTTCGTGGGAGTCCAAGCATGAAGTTCATTGATAAATTCTCCCAAGGACCGTCAGACACAGATAACGGGGTGTAGAGGCCCGTATTATAAGATTGCCCTTTGAAGGTCTGACAAATATGACAACATTGTACGGTTTTTCCCACATCACATACTAATTGCGGCCAATAATACCACTCTTCCACAAGAGCTCGTGTCTTATCTCGCTAAAGGTGTCCACCGAAGCCACCTCCATGTAGCTCCTAAATAATCTGTTCCCTCAGATAACTTTAAGGGATGCACAATAAATTCCCTTTGAAGAGAAAATCGTCATGTATATGAAGGTCACTGGGGTGGCCTTCTTGGCACTTCATCCAAGAATCTTTGAAGTCCTTATCCTCGGCATACAGCTCCTTGAGACAGTCGAAGCCGACCACCTCATTGCTCATCGTAACAATTAGTGATGCACGACGACTAAGTGTATCAGCCACCTTGTTCTGCTACCCTGACTTGTGCTTCAGAATAAACGTGAATTCCTGTAAAAATGCAACCCATCTAGCATGCACACGATTCACGTTAGTTTGACTATTAATAAACTTTAAAGCTTGATGGTCAGTGTACAAAATAAACTCTCTTTGAATCAGATAATGCCGCCAATGTCGCGGTGCCTGAACAACTGCGTACAACTCAAGCTCATAAGTCAACCACTTCTTTCGAGCTTCACTGAGCTTCTCGCTGTAGAAGGCTACCGGCCTACCTTCCTGTGATAATACTCCTCCAATTTCGACGTATGAAGCTTCACACTCAACCTCAAATAATTTGTCGAAATTAGGAAGCACCAAGACCAGTGTTGTAGACAAACGATGCTTGATCTCATGAAAGCTCTTGTCAGCTTTATCGGTCCACTGGAACGGTCCTTTTTTCATGCAATCTGTTATAGGCGCGACTATGGTGCTAAAATTTTGCACAAATCGACGATAGAAAGTCGTCAACCCGTGAAAACTCCTCACCTCATGATTGTTTGTCGGGATTGGCCATTCCCTAATAGCTTGCACCTTTTTATCATCCACACGAATACTTATGGACGTTACAACAAACCCTAGAAACAATAGGTTGTTAGTTAAAAAACTACACTTCTTCAAGTTGAGGTACAACTTGTTAATTTGTAGGACATGTAGCACCTGCCTGAAATGTTTCCTGTGCTCCACCTCATCCTGGCTATATATCAATATGTCATCAAAATATGCTACCTCAAATCGGCCAGTAAACGGTTTTAGCACTTGATTCATCAAACGCATAAAAGTACTTGGAGCGTTCGAAAGGCCGAAGGGCATGACTAGCCACTCATACAACCCTTCCTTGGTCTTGAATGCCATTTTTCACTCATCATCGGGTTGAATACGAATTTGATGGTAACCACTCCTTAGATCGAGTTTAGAGAACACCTTAGCCTTTCTAGCATATCGAGCATGTCGTCCGATTGTGGTATTGGGAACAGAAATTTGATGGTAATTTTGTTGATTGCCCGGCTGTCGACACACATACGTCAGCTTCCATCTTTTTTTGGTGTTAATAATGCTGGTACGATACATGGGCTCTGCTCTCTCTCAAGAGACCCTTACGGATCAATTCCTCTACTTGCCCCTAAAGTATCTCACACTCCTTTGGACTCATCCGATAATAAGGGTAGTTAGGCAGGCTAGCCCCAGGGACGAGGTCTATGTGATGTTGGATATCCCTCATGGGGGGCAATCTATCATGTAAATCCTCAGGCCAAACTTCTTTGAATTCGTTTAGCAACAGTCTTAAACTTGAAGGGATGTTCGAGGATTCCTCTTCCTTGCCCTTCACCACTACGGCGTATACCTTGCCGGTTTCTTTGGATTCCTCCATGAAATTTTGAATGGCCAAAAGGGAACTCCCCTCAACTTTAAAAGCTTCAGGATGGTTCTCTGGTGCCATAAGGGCAAGAATTATTTTTCGACTATCCTTGACAAATACGTAAACATTGTCTCGTCCCCGATGGGTCGCATCACGGTCCGACTGCTAGGATCGACCAAGTAGCATGTGGCAAGCTTCCATGTCGACCACGTCATAAAGTATCTGATCCTTATAATTATTACCAATTGAAAATGAGATAGTGCATTGTTCAGTTACCTTGGTCTCATTTACCTTTTTTTATCCAGCCGATTGAGTACGGGGAAGGACGTTTCGTCATTAGTAGCCGTAACTTGTTCATCATCACCCTTGAGACGATGTTCTCGCTACTACCACTATCTACGATCACATCACAGACCTTTCCATTAACAGTGCACCAAGTACGAAATATATTATGTCACTATGGGGTATACAGTAATCGCCTCACAACTAGAAATTCGCCATGATCCTCGTCCGTAACTTCATCGCCACCGGCTATTTCTTCAATAGTTTGATCATGTTCATCATAGTCATGGCCCTCTTCTACAGCCTCCTCTTCAGTGCCCCATTCGTTTATAGTCAAGTGTGCTGCGGGACATTGAGAACAGGTGTTTGATAAGTGGCCTGGCTGGCTACGATGGTAATAATTATTCAACCTTGGCCGAGCATAAGGATTTGAAACCCTACTCGGGCCCGCTGTTGTGGGTGCTGCACGTTGAGGTCTGGATGAGCAGCTCCCTGTATCACGGTTTGCGGTTGTAGGAAGTTGAGGATGTTCTCCTACTGGATGTTTTCCTCGTGCCAACATTGGATCCAGCGTAGGGCCTGTCGGGGGTCGAGTTGAAGGATAGGGACGAGCAGGAACTCTTGCAAGTTGCGCTTCTGCCCTACCCGCCAATTAAACTGCTTCATCTACGATTCCGACTGGGTACATCTGAAATCGGTCCTGAGTTATCGGTCGCAACCCACCTATAAATCGTGCCACCTTCTGCGACTCAGATTCTGATAGATCGTTTCGTATAGCCAACCGCTGGAATTCTTTAGTGTAATCTGTAACGGTTCAATTTCCTTATCGGCAATTTTGGTATTGCTGGAATAATATCCGCTCATAATCACTGGGGAGAAATCGTGATCGAAAAAGACGTCTCATCCGTGACCATGATGAGATGGGCGCCTTGTTCTGGCGGGCTCGTGAGAGTTGTAATTGTTCCCACCATGTAAAAGCACCAGATTTTAATTTAAACGCTACCAATTTTATCCTTTTATGATCTAGCACATCTATATAATCAAAATATCTCTCTACTTCGACTAGTTAATCGAGAAAATCTTCTATATGTAATAAACCATTGAAACTAGGAAGTTCAACCTTACCTCGATAGTCTCTTTCAGCACGATCTAGGTGATCGCCTCCATGGATTGGTCGTCGGGCAAAACCCTCATTAAGGTCCTCGCCGCTAGAACGTGAATCATTTGGCGTAGCCATACGGTTTGTCATTAGTAGTGCTCTACAAAAATCGGGGTTGTGTCGTACAGCAACCACGGGTGATGGAGCCACCCTGGGTGGTGGAGCAACCATAGGTAGTGGAGCACTGCCTAGGACTCGGGGCAGAAGTAACACATCCGCAAGATGGTTGAGGGTTACCTGCAGCCCTTGCATGGTCAACTGACTCTCCTGGTGGAAAGCTTCCATTCTTTCCGAAAGATAACGAATCCCTAGATCACCGTCCACAGGATTTTGATTCATACCTTTATTGTTTACCATCGGCCCGAGGGGAATCCTCGCTTTGATACCAATTGACGCAGGGATGAACGTGATGAGGATAACTACTCCGAATCCACGAAGCTTCTCTGGACTCCTCACAGAGACTTCTCGAATCCACGAGGAAAGAAAGCAGAAAATATAAATAAATTCTAAAAAATTTGAAATTGATTAATTAATTCCTAAAAACGAGTTCACAACCCTTTAAATAGGGGTACCAAGCAATGGGAAAGAAATTAGAATTAAACTACAACTGAAACTCTTAGAAATCGCGACTTACTATTTATAGACGGTCGTGATGTCTACTAGTGCGCAAGGTTTTCGGCCAAAAATAGTAAGTGTCCTATTTGGCTTCACCAAACTGTTCTCTTAATTCTTCTAAGCTCTTTTCACGTTGGGCGCAACTCCTAAAGCCCGATGGATGAAGAGTTATAATCAAACTAAAACTTACTATTTATAGTAAAAACGAAATTAAAACAGGGAAACGACCGTCGATCCAAGGGTTTTTCGCAACTCTGGGCGTCGCAACCCTGCATAGCAGGGTTGGTTGGCTAAAGTAGCTCGTTCTACCCCAAAATCATATATTTTACGTCAGGTAACTCATTCCGAATTGCGAGATACACCCGATCTAAGGTCCGATGGTCCGGATCACTTCTGTCATCGACCGGGCCTTTTCTGATCGATCTTGGCCATGAAATTGTCCGTGACCCACTCTACATCACAAGAGATTACTAATTCAAGTATTCCAAATCTAAGGTGAGGCTTTAGTATTCATTAGTTGGATTATAAGGTTTACTGTTATATTTCTAACAGTATATTGCATGCACGAATTTAATTATAAAGTTATGATTGTCCAAAAATATGATGTGTATATTATATTTAGAGTTGTCGGCAGATGAGACATGCATCACCCTAAATCTAACTATCTAGTGTGATTCCCTTCAATCTTTATAAGCTTTTGTCTATGATATGTGATTATATCAATCTGTCCCATCAGACTAGCCGTATAGATCATTGAAGCATTGGAACTGGGTGTCCTTAGTGTTGTGTCGGCTATTCTCTTTATATGTGGGCCCATCAGCCAATGATACAAGCGTAGGGTGTACTTTTGGTTGCAGAAACTTCTTAGCCAGAGAAGAGGAATGATTTGGATGCTTAAGAGTGGTTGAGATGGACAATCACTGGTTTGCAACATTTGGGCCATTCATCAAATAAGGTACAATCAGCATGTCTTGAATGAAATATCTGATAAGTGGTCCATACATCAGGTAATAAGTTCATGTTAAAAATGGGCCGAACATAATTCTCAGCCAAAAACTAGAAAAGCATATTTGGTTGCCAACATCGAGTATTTATGTCTCAGGTGTGTTTAGTCCCGTTACATCCTGTCTATATGAGGCCAACCTTTGATGTAGACCTTTCATTGTGTGGACCCCACCTTTTTATATAGGTGTCCATCATGTGGGGCCCACCCTAGAGGTGGGCCATTCATCGTTAGGGGGTCAACTTTTAATGTGCACTATCCATTATGTAGGGCTCACCTTCGATGTTAGTCATCCATCATGTAGGGCCCACCATCAATGTTATTATTCGCCATATGGGGATCGCCTTCAATATCCACCACCCATCATGTGGAGCCCACCTTTGATGTGGACTGTACATCATGTGGACCCACCTCGGATATTGTCCACTCATCATTAAGATCGACCTTTGATGTGAACCGCCCATCATGTAGGGGCCCACTTTCATGTGGATCATCCATCATGTGGGGCCCACCATTATTTATTGCTCATCACGTGGAGCCCACATTTGATGTGGATTGTCCATCATATGGGCCCCACCTTCAATGTGGGTTGCCCATCATGTAGGGTTTGCCTTGGATGTGCGTCATTCATCATTAAGGGACGACCTTTGATGTAGACCGTCCATTATGTGAGGCCACCTTGATGTGGGCCATCCATCATGTGGGCCCAGCTTCTATGTCCATTGCCCATCATGTAGAGCTCACTTTTGATATGGACCATCCATCGTATGGGCACCACCTTTGAAGTGGGTCGTCCATCATACCTGCCCATTTTGGATGTGGGCTATTTATTATTAGGGGTTGACCTTTGATGCGTAATGTCTATTATGTGGGCCTATATTAATATGGGCAATCCATCATATAGGCCCACCTTTGAAGTGGACCATCCATTGTGTGGGCCCTACCTTCTACGTGGGCAGTCCATCATGTGGGGCCTCCTTTTCTATGCACCTGTGAGTGAGAGAGAAGTAGCAAAGTGAGAAGTTAAAAAGCTTTTAAAAAAAAAAACTTACGGGATATGTGATAAGTGAGCATTAAGTGCATAAGTTACTTTTTCAGTCATGTTTACCAAACTAATTTAAGTGGGAAAAGTAAACGACTTAACATAAGTTAAAACCTAACTTATTTGGTGGAATCCAAACAGGCCCAAAGGGACCAGATTGCATTTCCGTACGGTAAGTGGAATACATAGAATTTATAGAACATAAAATGAATCAGGCCCACATTTAATGCCCATGTGTAGCTCACCTGATGAGTTGGCCAACCTATAATATTTAGCTCAGCTGACCTCCAAATCACTTCAATTTCAAATGGTCTAGGTTCTCCAATATGAGCAACTGCAGTTTGTGATGTGGCCCATCAAATGAGGGGTCCTGATCATTCTCAAGCCATGCGGTTGTGCATGATGATGTTGTTTTTATTGAAGATCCCACGAGGACTGTCAAATTGATGGGCTTAGATCGGGCTTGAAAAAGCCCAAGAGTGGCCCATTTATTTTGTACCCATCCCAAGCCCATGGGCCCACACACACAATCCTGGCCACTGACTAAGGTAGATGGGCTGGACTTGGGTTCGGATATCTAAATCACTTTGAAGAAGGGATTGGCTCCACTACTGCTAACATTGCATGCTCTTGTGAGAACCAAGCCATTCGTCAGGTGGGCCTTATGGAAACATAATCTGATCCAAATATCAGGCCAGCCCACACATAGCCCACATGGAGAAGAATAATGGACGGTCAGGAAAAACCTACCATAAGTCTATGTTCCCCATACACAAATGTATAGGCGTGTGTAAATGCGATCTGGTCCAGTTTGAGGACTGTCCAATCCAAGCCCGTATCCAAACCCACCCAAGCACGGCCCAAGAAATCAGGCCCATCACTCTTGTAAGCCTTGTACAGTACATCAACTAACCCTGGCCCGGTCCAATTATCTCTAGGCCTCAAAACTCATTCCCTCTTAGGCCGTGGGCCTAAAGACCCCATAATGCCCGTGAGCAGCTTGATCGGGTTCGGGGCTTGCTGGGTCAGGGTCTTTTCAGGTCCAGTCTCATTTTGCGGAACCTGATCCGCTCGGGTTTGGTAAACGTGAGGGACCACTCTGATATTTGGACATTGGTTTCCAAGTGAGTTTCAGGTCAGTCAAGATCTAAGAGTGTTTGGATTATAGGGCCAGCCCGATGAATGAGTTATCTCTCACACGTGTGCCACTGTAAATGCATGCGTGGTATGCGAGTGTGCTATCCTACATGAATGGGATAGCTAACCTCTCTGGCTTGCTAGAATAATTTATTTATATTTAAGGTATTTTTTTAAAAATTACTGTTAGTACTAATACTACTGATGTTGATGTTGTTGTTGTTATTGATCGGACCCAACTGGGTTTTTACTTGATCCTAGATGGTGGACCTGGACCAAGTAGATGATGTTAGTGTTGGGTTGCAAACCCCACCTTTGCTGACGAGTAGCTGCAGCCACCACAAAAAACAAAAAACTTTAAAAAAACTGAAAGAAGAAGAGCCTTGAACTGCTATATTGGAATGAATGGAAATGAATACACTGGTGCCATTTATAGGCTTTTCTCCTTACGTGAAAAGACAAGAATCCCTATCTAGATGCTTCCTAAGGGCAGCTAAAGAAAGAAAAAATTCAGAAAGAGATCCTTAACACAGCTAGCAATCTAAACATAGAAAAAAAAAATCTACTCTCATAGCTAGCTCACACGGTTTGCACAGCTAGCTCATATGATTCTCACACGGTTTTAGATTTGTAGAAATCACCATATCCAACACTCCCCTTCAAACCAAAACCAGCTTCATTTCGAGCATCGTTCTTAGTCGTTTGAATGCGTCAGTCGGCAATGCCTTTATGAAAATATCCGCCACCTATTCCGTAGTATGACGATACTCTAATTTCATCATTTTCTGCTTCACATGATCTCTCAGAAAATGATATCGGGTATCAATGTGTTTGTTTCTTCCATGTTGCACCGGATTTTTAGCTAGCTCTATTGCCGACTTGTTATCCACATATATGACTGTAGATTCCTCCTATAGATGCTTCAGCTCCTTCAGTAGATTCCTTAACCAAATTCCCTCACAGACGGTAGACGATGCTACCATGTATTCTGCTTCACATGTGGACAGTGCGACCACACTCTGCTTCTTCAAATTCCATGTGAAAGTTGTCGACCCAAGATAGAAAGCATAGCCTGTGGTGCTTTTTCTTTCATCTTGGTCATCACCCCAATCACTATCAGAGTATCCATACAGTATCGCCTCATCATCGTATGGATAAAAGAGACCGAACTCAATAGTCCCTTTGATATATCAAAGTACTCGTTTTGCAGCTAGCCAGTCACTCTTTTGGTGCTTCCATATATCGACTTAAAAGCCCAACACTATAGACTATATATGGCCTAGTGATTGTAAAGTACCTTAAGCTTTCGATTAAGCTCTTGAATAGGGTTGAGTCGACGTTTCTTCCTTGTCCATCTTTTGTGAGCTTCGGACCTGTTGTAACAGGTGTATTTACGGCTTTACAGTCGATTATCTGAAACTTCTCAAGAAGTTCCTTTGTGTACTTCTTCTGGGATATGTAAATGCTGCCAACTTCTTGCTTCACTTCAATGCCCAAGAAGAAAGACATCAATCCACCATCAGTCATCTTAAACTCTTTGAACATAGCCTGCTTGAATTGTTCAAACATCGCCTGGCTGTTCCCAGTGAACAACAGATCATCAACATATAAATAAGCGATAAGCATATCACCACGGGCATTCTTCTTTGTGTAGACGGTATGCTCATACGAACATTTGACGAAACTATTCTCTTGAAGATAGCCGTCGATCCGTGCATTCCAAGCACGAGGAGCTTGCTTTAACCCATACAGGGCTTTCTTCAGCCGATACACCTTGTGTTCTTCCCCTTGTATGACAAAGCCTTTAGGCTGGTCAACGTATACTTCTTCTTCGAGTACTCCATTTAGGAATGCAGATTTCACATCCAATTGGTAAATCATCTAAATGTGATGAGCTGCAAGGCAGATAATTATTCTTACAGTGTCAAGGCGAGCAACTGAGGCGAAGACTTCTTCATAATCTACCCCATATTTCTGTTTGTAACCTTTTGCTACGAGCCTTGCTTTATATCGTTCGATCTTACCATCGCCATTCCGCTTGATTTTGTATACCCATTTGAGACCAATAGTCTTCTAGCTTTTGAGGAGTGAGGTCAACTTCCATGTTCGATTCTTCTTGATGGTATGAATCTCTTCTTCCATAGCCTTTCTCCAACATTCTTCATTCACAGCCTCCTCAAATGTGAGAGGCTCGCGGTCCGCATACAGGCAGAGTAAATTCACTTTCTCAGTTTCTGCATAGATGTCGTTGAGGCTTCTCATTTTAATAGGAGCCAAGGGTGAAGGAGAATCGGATGAAGATGTGCTGGATGAATTCCGATTTGATGAAGTACTTCTATGAGAGATGAAGCGTACTCCTGGACTTTTGCGATCCGAAGGAGGTGATGTGGGAGTCTGCTCTTGCTTCTCATGTCTCTCTTCTTCGTATTCTTCGATCTCGACCTGCTTTTCTTTGGCCGAGTTTCCCTCGTTCTATTTCCATGCTTCTTCCTCACAAAATACAACATCTCTACTCACCACCAGCTTATTGGTTAGTGGGTTGTAGAGCTTGTATGCCTTTGACTCTTCGTTATAGCCGATGAAGATACACTTCTCGCCACGATCATCAAGCTTTTTCCTTCTTGCTTCTGGAACTTGAGCGTAGACGACACACCCAAAGATCTTAAGGTGCGCCACGCTCGGCTTATATCCACTCCATGCTTCCTGCGGTGTCTGGAATCTGACACTCTTGGTTGGATACTTATTGAGCAGATAGGCAATACATGCAACTGCCTCTGCCCAGAAATTCTTTGGCAGACTTTTCTCCTTCAGCATGGTCCTCGTCATATCGAGGATGGTGCGGTTTTTCCGTTCCATAATTTCATTTTGTTGTGGTGTGTACGCTGCAGTGTGTTATTGCTTAATGCCATGTTCCCTACAATATTCTCGAAAAACATTTGAGGTGTACTCCCCACATCTGTCAGATCTAAGGGTTTTTATTTTAAGACCACTTTCTTTTTCAACAAGGGCCTTAAAATTTTTTAAAATAGTAAAAGTAGCAGACTTCTCTTTGATTACATACACCCACAACTTTCTACTGAAATCGTCAATGAAGGTAATAAAGTATTTATTACCTCCAAGAGAGATTGGTTCTAATAGTCCACAGATGTCAATGTGAACCAACTGCAATGGTTCTCTTGCTCTTCAGGATACTCCACTCGGAAAGGAGTTCCTTTGTTGTTTTTCAAGTGTGCACGCCTCACACACATGTTCTGGAGCTTCAATAGCAGGTAAGCCATGCACCATGCTTGATGAGGATAGAAGTTTCAGGCCACTGAAATTTAGATGGCCAAAGCGAAGATGCCACATCCAGGAATCATTCTTTGCTTTTTCATAAAAACACTTCTCAAGCATTGTGTTTACATGGAGAGGAAACATACGATTCTTTGTCATCTGGACTTTTACTGTCGAACATCCATGCATATCTCTTATGGAAAGAGAAGAGTTCTCCATGTGTATGACATACCCTTTTTCGAGGAGTTGTCCGAGACTCAGTATGTTACTTTTCATGTTGGGTACGTAGTACCCATTGGAAATATAGTTTGAAACACCATTCTTCTGAAATACTTTGATTTTATCTTTACCTTTCACTGGCGTTTTTTATGAGTCTCCAAATGTTACATTGCTATGAACTCCTTCTGTGAGTTCCACAAAGAGTTTCTTGTCGCTGCACATGTGATTACTTGCACCCGTGTCGAGATACCATACATCCTGCTGATCACTACATTTCTCTTATGCAAGGAGAAGTGTGGAGCTTTCTTGTTCATGGCTTGATGCTTCGGCATAGTTGGATAACTCGTCTTGTGAGGCAGGGGAGGACATGAGGTCGAGCACCGTCTTTCTCAAGAGGATAACTATTCCGAATCCACGGAACTTCTCTGGACTCCTCACAGAGACTTTCTCGAATCCACAAGAAAAGAGAGCAAAAAATAGAAATAAATTCTAAATAAATTTGAAATAGATTAATGAATTCATAAAAACGAGTTCACAACCCTTTAAATAAGGGTACTAAGCAATGGGAAAGAAATCATAATCAAACTACAACTAAAACTCCTAGAATTCGCGACTTACTATAAATAGTAAACTTACTATTTATAGACGGTCATGATGTCTACTAGTAAGTATCCTATTTGGCTTCACCAAACCGTTCCCCTAATTATTCTAAGCTCTTTTCACGTTGGGCGCAACTCCTAAAGCCCGACGGATGAAGAGTTATAGTCAAACTAAAACTTACTATTTATAGTAAAAACGAAATTGAAACAGGGAAACGACCGTCGAATCAGGGGTTTCTCGCAATTTCGAGCGTCGCAACTGCATAGCTGGGTTGGTTGGCTAAAGTAGCTCGTTCTACCCTAAAATCATATATTTTACGTCGGCTAACTCATCCGGATTGCGAGATACGCCTGATTGAAGGTCCGACGGTTAGATCACTTCGTCACCGACCGGGCCTTTTTCTCGATCCATCTTTGCCATGTAATTGTTCTGCGACTTCTACATTATCTTGAGTCACCGGTTCGATGCATAGTGGCCAAGCTTATTGCAACTGTAACATTGGATGTTCTTTGTACTTCCTCGTCCACGCATAGATCTACCTTTACCATTTCTTCTTCCATGAAAATTGGTATTTTTCTGCTCATTTTGGTCATGGCTTTGTTGGTATCTGCGCCCTCTGCCTCTTACGCGATTGTTAGCAAAACGTCCGCCACGTTGTGAACTTTCACGTCCACCATTGTTATTATTCAAAGTCAATCTTAACTCCAAAGCTTGTTCCATTGGCATGGAACTGGCATTCTTTTGCATTCGTTGCTCATGAACTTGCAACGATCCCATCAACTCTTCAATGGAGAGTTTCTCAATATCTTTTGATTCTTCGATCGCCACAACCACATGCTTAAACTTGGCTGTGAGGGATCGAAGTATCTTTTCAATAACTCGGACATCTTCAATCTTTTCACCATTTCTTTTCAAATTATTGACAGTTACAAGCAAACGTGAAAAATAATCAGTAATATTCTCACCTTCCTTCATGTGAGTCGCTTCGAACTCGGCTCTTAATGTTTGAAGGCGAACCCACTTCACTCGATCTACACCCTTAAAGATGGTGCTAAGGGTATCCCATGCTTGCTTGCTTGATATTGCTTCAGCAATCTTTTCGAAGGTGGATTCATCCAACCCTTGATAGAGGAGAAATAATGCTTTATTGTCTCCCTTCCTTTGATTTTTTAAAGCGATCTTTTATTCATTGGTGAAGGCGGCTTCTTCCATAGTGGGTTCTTCATACCCATCGGTAATGATCTCTCATAGTTCTTGCTACCCGAACAATGCCTTCATTTGGATACACCATTTTTCATAGTTGTCCATTGACAACTTAGGGACCTGCGGCTGGATGGGGCTGGCCATCTTTTTCTATTTTTTTTTTAAAGAATGGTTGATTTTTTTTGGCTGAAACAGTGGAGTCGTGGACAGATTCTTGGCTGAAACGGTGGAGTCTTGCATAGATTCTTGGCCTTTTGCAATCTTTTTTTTTTTTTTTTTAAAGCAGATTTTTTTTTTCGTTGCAATCTGATTTTTTTTAAAACAGCTTTTTTTTTTAACAGATTTTTTTTGCAATCTGATTTTTAAAAAACAGATTTTTTTTTCTCTGTTGCAATCTGATTTTTTTTTTAACAGTTTTTTTTTTTTTTTGGGAAAAAAAATTCTGTTGTGACTGAAAACTTGCTGGAAAACTTTTACTGGGAAGCTTTTTTGCTGGAAACTTTTCTGCTGGGTTTTGAGTATTTGGAGACACCAAAAAAACAAGTAGAGGTGCAGGACCTCCTTCTCACGGCTGATGAGGCCCAAGGATCAAGGGCTCTGATACCAGCTTGTTGGGTTGTAAACCCCACCTTTGCTGACGAGTGGCTGCAGCCACCACAAAAAACAGAAAACTTTAAAAAAACTGAAAGAAGAAGAGCCTTGAACTGCTGTATTGGAATGAATGGAAATGAATACACTGGTGCCATTTATAGGCTTTTCTCCTTACGTGAAAAGACAAAAGAATCCCTATCTAGATGCTTCCTAAGGGCAGCTAAAGAAAGAAAAAATCCAGAAAGAAATCCTTAACACACCTAGCAATCTAAACATAGAAAAAAAAAATCTACTCTCATAACTAGCTCACATGGTTTGCACAACTAGCTCATATGATTCTCACACGGTTTTGGATTTGCAGAAATCACCGTATCCAACAGTTAGAACATGAGCTAAAAAAATTAAGTATATAAAAAAACTCAAGTGGACCACACCACAGTAAAAAGTGGGGATGAAATAAGGAATGGACAAATTTTCCTGGGGCCCACTGTAATATTTACATCCTTTTCAACTCATTTATAAGGTGATTTGCTATAGGATGCGGGAACACATGAATATCAGCCTGGTCCAAAATTCGAGTAGGACACACCATAGGAAACATTGGGATGAAACGTGATCTATTAATTTGTTGTAACCTTTCTGGCCCACCATCAGTTTTTTTGCCATCCAACTTGCTCGTAAGGTGATTCCTCTAGTTAGATATTAACTCGAATTGAAATAATAGACTCGGAACCAAACGATGTAAGACTTCAATTAAGTAGGTTTCATATGATCAATGTTTTAGATAATCTAACCATTAGATATTTGGATTAATTACATTGGTGGGCCCAATTGAATTTGTGAGTTGTTGGGTGATATCTTCTCTCTGCTACATATCCGGATTACTTCAAATAGACACAGAGTTTAGAATATTTCAGTGAAATATGTGTTGGCTCGAATTTAGATATGTGATACATGTGTGTAGTGTTGGGTGTTCTTGAGCCTGATGTGGCTTATCCGAACCGAATGATTTTAACTCATAGCCTAGAAATATACTAGGAGAATGAAAACATTGTGGATCGATCGTCTATTCAACGTCCTATTAGAGAGATCAAATAATTTTTTAAGGAGATGATTCATCCTTCTAATAAGTTCTTTTTACCTTTCATCCGAAATGACTTGTTCCATATTGATAATAGCAATTGACTAACAATAACACAATAAAAGTAACTAAAAGAAAAGAAGTTGCATTTATAAATGCTTATAAAAAATAAACACTTACAAAAGTAAATCCTCTATAATCAAGCCGCTAAGGTTTAGATAGCAAAGTCCTAGACCTTTGTCCAACAACCATGGCATACATGAAGGGAATTACACTAATTAAAGTTAAACTAACAAGTTGATCCAACATGGTCGTGTAGATGAATAGGATTATACTAAGCTAAACTAAGTTCCGTCCAGCATGGTAGCATAGACAGACATGATTACACTAATCTATAACTTAAGGTCTATCCACTGTGCTAGTCTAGATTGACAAGATAAAACCAGACTAAGATATGCAGCGTTGCATTGTAGTTTGGTTGTATTGAAGAAGAGCCTTTAGCTCTTTGATCTTCTTCTTATTTATAGAATTTATGGGCATTGCTAGGGAGAAATCTAAGTAGTCATTTCTTACGCTAGCTAACATGGAATAATCGTTATAGTCATAAATGGCTATAGTCCATCATATTTCGCCATGTATATAGAACGTTCTTTGCCAGTTAGCCATATATTATGTGCATTGCCCTTCACTCTTATGGTTTCCTTCTATTGATAATTTTGGCCGTGTAGATTCCTTTGCGCAATGTTATAATGTGTCAGCTGAATGGCTTAATCTTCTTTTGACCGTTCCCAACTATCATTTGTGTAACTACTAAAGTGAGTAGCTGACCTTGTCGTGTATCTCGGTCATATGACGTGTCTTGTAGCAGTAGCTAATTAGACTTACCTTTTTCGCATTACTAATGATGTTTAAGATACTAATCAAATTTGGCCATCAAAGCAGTTGAGAAGATCTTCCATTTGTCTTATTCTGAGATATCGCTGCCACGTGCCATTATCTGTATCACTTTAGATCAAGTGTTAACAACATGATTTCTTGCAAAGACATGAACTCTTAACGATATAGAGACTGTTAGAGGAGTGGTTGTGATGAGTTAAACAAGTCCAAACATCTTTTTTATAAATACGAGTATTAGTCCAGATATATATTTTTTATAAATACAAGTCTTACTACCCTCACTATAAGGAGTGGAAGATTACTATAAAGATTAAAGAATTTAAACATCTAAGTTTAATATTATATGATCTTCATAATTGATGCATATTGAATTCTACAATTTAAAATTTAGGAGATGTTAGAACATGAGCTCAAAGGGCCAAGGAAACAATGGGATATAGGAAAACAATTGGTATATGTTGGAGGACTATGGAAGCATACAGAGATGAATCAAGCGAAGTAATCCAATAACAACAAACAAACACAATCCAAAGACTCCGAATTTAACGTGAAAAAACCCTTTCGAGAAAAAACAACAGCACAAAACGATAGTAATGCACTATGAAATCATAAATTACAAGAGATAGAGAGAATACGCGATTCAAACAAGCCTCGAATCTCTCTTACAAGCCCTTGAAAACCCTAGGAATAAATTAGAAAGATCTGAATTACACCTTAATCTCGATTACACCATTATATATAGCTTTAGGAAGAATCACAATCGAAATTGAAAATAAATCCCGCATATACGTAAATCTGTGTAACTCTGCGCAATCTGTTCGATGACACTTCAATGGGACTTCGATGGCATCGACAGACCGTCGATGACATCGAACCTACTTCAATGACATCAAATTAACACCAAAACATTCCAACGATAAATCATGACTTTTTCGAATTGTTCTGATGGCATCGAACAGGCCTTCGATGTCATCAAAACTAACTTCGATGGCATCGAGCAAGACACAAAAGTGTCTAGTGACCATCATGAGAAATTTTGAAATTTTCCAATGGCATCGAGCAACACTTCGATGGCATCGAAGTCTGCTCGATGGCATCAAACTATCATCAACGGGCATGTTGAATTATAGATTTCAGACATCAATCAACAATATCAACTTGATACATAACTCAATATGTTTAAATGCCAACCTTTAAAATCTTTCGAGGGCCCACCATGATGTTTAGATGTCATCCAACCTGTTCATAAGGTGATTCCTCCAAGATAAAAGGAAAAGATAAATTCCGGCCTAATCCAAAACTTTTGTACGCCCGATAAAATGTAAAAGTTAGGCATTCATCTCTTCATTTTCTTGCAATGCAGCTTACTTGATATTAGCTAAAGAAATTGATGAATGGAGTGTATATAATACATACATCCCTATAAGACCCATGGAGTTGGCCTCACAATAAATTTGTCCCCCTTGACAGCCATACGTACATGTTGCCTTCCATGTACTACCATGTAGGTGGAACACCTAATCTAGGCAGTACATGCTCTCGGGACCACTTGATAAGTGACCCAAATCACTAGCCTGTTGGCCAAGCATATATAGGTAAGCATCCCCGAGATTTTACAAAATTACCTTTAGATTAGCCATCTAAGTTAAATGGGTTCCTAAATGATGTAGAGCGGGTGGTGGACACTTTCATGGCCAAGATGGACGAAAAAAGGCTTGATCGGAGGTGGAAGTGATCAGGACAGCCATAAACTTAAAACAGTTGTATCTCGCAAGCTGCAATGAGTTTTTCGACGTACCATATATAATTTTGGGGTAGGAGAAGCTACTTTAACCAACCAACCCTGCTATGCTGGGTTGCCTATACTGTATTTGTGAGATTCCATCAGATCAACAGTCAAAAGTTCATTTTATTTCTTTTTTACTATAAATAGTAAGTTTTAATTTGGTCATAAGTTTTGATCTTTGAGTTTTAGGAGTTGTGCCCAACATGAAAAGGGCTTAGAAAAATTAGGAGAATAACGTGATTAGGCTAAATTGGACACATTATTTTTTGCCGAAAATCATAAAGTCTAGTAGGAATCATGACCGTTTATAAATAGTAAGTTTACTATTTGTAGAAAGTCACACTTTTAGGGAGTTTGAGCTGGTTCGTTTTAAGTTTGAGTTCACTATTTAAAGGTTTGTAGTTTCATTTTTAATAATCAATCAATTTATTTCAAATTATTAGTAATTATTTCTATTTTATTTTCTTTAAACTCAAGGAATCTCTTTAAAAGTTCAGATAAGCTCCATGAATTCTGAGTAGTTATTCTCGAGGAAGACAGTAATTGGCCTCATCGCGTCCTTCCCTGCCTCACTGAATACCCGTGGCCAGGGAAGTGAATTGGATGGGATGAGGCGCAACACGGTAAACTTTGATGTGGCAGTGTTTAATTGGGAAGCAGGTTGGCTGAAGTGCCACACGCCAGCTACATAGCAGGTGTAGATACGTGTTGTGTGAGTGCCGACGCGCCTCGAGCTCCGAGTTGTATGAACAGTTCAAATGATATCAAAGTTACATGGCCCCACAATGATGTTTTTATTATATCCATATTGTTCATCCATTTTTCAAGATCATTTTAGAGCATTAAAAAAAAAAAAATCATATCGAAAGCTCAAATGGACCACACCAAAAATAGCAGCGAGGATAATAATTTTCACTATGAAAAAATTTGTAGGGCCCACCATAATATTTATTTTTCATCTAATCTGTTAGTAAGGTTAAAAATACATGAATGAAGAGGTAAAACTAATTTCATATTGATCCAAAACTTCTGTAACCCCCGAAAGGGTTTCAATGGTAGACGTTCAACCCCCTACTATTTTTTGCAGTGTGGTCCAATTGATCTTTATATTCACCTTATCTTTTAGCTCAAGCCTTAATACAAGCTTGCCAAATGGATGAATGGTTTGGATATAACACATACCTCATGATATGATCCACAGACCTTGCTAACGTCAATACACCAACTATATAGCTGGTGTGTGGTACAGCCAATCCGCTACTGTTTGATTGGGCCAGTCCCGTGTGACATGGAAGCAGATTGGCTGGTGTACTTCACACCATCTACATAGATGTTGTATTAACGCCAGTAAGTTCAATAGCTCTAATCATGAGAAATGCGTTATATTCAAACTGTCTGTCCATTTAGCGAGCTGATGTTTTTATTATATCCATATTGTTCCATCCATTTTCAAAGATCATTAAAAAAAAAAAAATCATATCGAAGTGTTTCAAAATGGACGACACCAAAAATAGCAGTCGAGGATAATAATTTTCTACTTTAAGGCTTGAGATGAAAAATAAGATAGATCTAACTATCAAGTGGACCACACTGAAAAAAGCAGTAAGGGATTGAATGTCTACCATTGAAACCCTTTTAGGGCTCATAGAAGTTTTGGATCAATATGAAATTTGTTTTTCTTCTTCATTCAGGTCTTTTTGACTTTATGAACAGATTGGATGGAAAATAAACATTATGGTAGGCCCTATAATTTGTTTAACGGTGAAAATTATCATCTCTGCTACTATTTGTGATGTGGTCCAGATGATCTTGGGATATGATTATTTTTTGGATAATGCTCTAAAATGTTCTCTAAAAATTGATGAACCGGGTAGATATAATAAATACATTACTGTACGCCATATAACTTTGATATCCTTGATACCGTTCGTACAACTCGGAGCTGGAGGAGCGTCAGTGCTCGTCTTCGGACGACACTTAACTACAGCAGCTATACAGCTGGTGTGTGGCAGACCAGCCAATCTGCTTCCGTGTGACATTGCTCAGGTACATACTCAACCAAACCACATTAAAAAAATGTTGTCCCACCTCTTGCAAAAGTAAAGCCCAATCAAATGTCGACACTTGGAGCATCGTCGTGACTCACAGAATCCAATCTCCATTGGTAGTTGCCTTTTCTAGGTACGTAGAAAATACCAACACTCGGTAGGGAGTGGATCAGGTGAAGCCCCGACCTCGCCAACGTGGTGCAGCCTTAATTGTGTGGCCCACCTTGATATATGTATTATATATCCACGATATTCATTCATTTTGTTAACTGATTTTATGTCATAAACCCAAAAAATGAAGCAAATCCAAATCTTAGCTGGGGCACACAACATCAAATGGATCAATGTCAACCATCCAATTAATTCAAAAAAAAAAAAAAAACAAAATCTACCAATCCCAAGTTAAAGATCCCACAATCAATATGATCTTGTGACATCGCCCATCTAAAGTGAATCTCACCATTTGTACCGTTAATTTGGTGAACGATGTGATACGATGCTCAACTTGCATCACATATTTAAATAAATATCTTAAGAAAAAAAAGCAATAAGAAAGGGATAAGAAATCATTTCAAGGGTAGTGACTAGTGAGACTCGTCTGTAGAAGATGGACTTGGACATTGGTTTTTCAAGTCAGTTTCAAGCGATATATGGCCGGGTGTTTGCATATAGGGCCAGCCCAAATGAATGAGTTAGATTGCATCCATGCATGCCACGGTAACACATGCATGTTATTATTATTATTAATTGGACCCAACTGAATTTTATCTCGGTCCTAGATGGTGGACCTGGACCGAGTTGATGATGTTAGAACATGAGCCGAAAAATAAGGTATATAAAAAACTCAAGTGGGCCACACGATAAGAAACAGTGGGATGAAATGCCCACCGTAGAAGTACTCTCACGCCCACCATAATATTTATATGCCATTCAACTCGTTCATAAGGTGATTTGTTATGGGATGTAGGGAATGCATGAATATCAACCTGATCCAAAACTCAAGTGGCTCACATTGAGAATGAAATTCCAACTGTTGAAATTTTCTTGGGCCCACTGTAATGTTTATATGTCATCTAACCTGCTCATAAGGTCATTCCTCTAGGATGATGAAAAACATAAATTTTAGCTGATGCAAAAGTTGTGGCCCCAAGACTTCTGAGTCATTTCATTCTGTTTCCTGTGGGGTGGCCACTTGAGATCCGAATGTTACTGATTTTTTGGCTCATGTCCTAAAATTAGATGGTGAAACTGATGGATGGAATGGATATAATATGTACATCATGATTGAGACCCACTAAGCTTAGCTCGACAGGAAAATTGTCCCCACTTGTATGTCGCCCAGCTTGTGAGTGGGCCATCTAATCTTTGGGCAGTGCATGCTCGAGGGCCAAGCTGATGAATGGGTCAGATCTCTAACCTGATTGACCATTTTGGTAAAATGTGTCCCCAGCCCTGTGGCTAGTTGCCTTTTCTAGGCCTGCAAATGGAGGTGTCAATAGACCAGGCTAGGTGAAGTTGTACACGAGTTGAACCAAGTCGAGCTTGGCACAACTCGACTTAGCTCCGCCCGTAGCTGACCCCAGCTCAAACTCAGCTCAGCTCTATACTCGAGCTTGACTGGCCAGCTCGACTTAGTTCGGTTAGCAGCTTGAGCCAATTCAAGCCTATACAGCATTTTCCCTAACACAAAATGCACCTTCAATTTTTTACGGTATGAAAAGCAACGATAATAATTTACGGGTATTTCATCAAACAGTCGATAAGTAACATCAAAATAAAAAAAAATAAAGGATACTTTCTTTTTTGGTAATGATTTGTTTTGTATCCATACCTTTCTCGCAACTAGCCAATCCCCCGGAGAATTTATGCACCCGAAACAATACCTCGTTGAATTATTTCATCAAATACGTGGTGAGCAATGTCAATATCAAAATAACGAGTCACCAAACTGATTTGATCCGAGTTCGATCCGGGTCGATTTGAGCCCGGAAAAGCTCGAACTTGGCTCCACATTTTTCTGAGCCCCAAAAGTCAACTCGACTTGGCTCGAACTTAGTTTCAAACTGAGTTGAATCGAGTTTATTCGGGTCAAGTGGAGCGAGTTATCCGTGCAAACTCAGTTCCTGTACAGCTCCAAGGCTAGGGCCGACCCGACGCCCGGCCCAAACAGTTACGATCCCGGCCGATACCTACTCAGGCCCGGCCCGTTGACAGCACTACCTACAAAAGACAGCGCGGTTGGTGTGGATCCCCGGATCCACTGTGGTCCGTGGATCCCTGACTGTGGGGTCCACTTGATGTACGTGCCTTGCATCCACACCGTCCATCCATTTTTACAGATCATTTTAGGGCATAAACCCAAAAATGAACTAGATCCAAATCTTATGTGGATAAATACGGCAGAAAACAGCTGTGATTGAATTCCCACTAATAAAAACTTCATGGGGGCCACTGGAAATTTTATTTTCCATCCAACCCGTTGATAAGGTCACAGAGATCTGAATGAAGAGACCACACAAATATCAGCTTGATCCACAACTTTTGTGGTACACGAGAAGTTTTTAATGATCAATTACCACTGTTTCCCGTATTATCGTCCATCTGAGATTTAGATCTGCTTCGTTACTAGGATAATGCCCTAAAATGAGTTTTCAAAACAGATGGAAGCGTCAATATAAGGAACATACATCACGGTGGACCTCACGGTCATGGATCCGCGCCCAAACCCATCACTCGATAAGGCCAGAGAAGATTTATCGGATCCTCGACTCGAGGCTCTCCGCGTCATACTCGGGTTTCCAGTTTTGAAAGTTAGAGCCCATTATTCGATAATCCGAACCGTTGGTCTATTGTACCCCTTTGTGGATGATCTCTATTCCAAAATTCTCAAAGATTGGGGCCTTTCTTCTCTCTTACGAACCGTCCATTTCTGGGCCATAAGTCTGACCATTAGGATTGTTCTATCGAGGATAGTCTTGATGCAGAGCCCATGCACAAGCCAACGGTCGATACCCATACTGCGAAAAACAACCGTACATGAAGCTGCATGCACGGAGGACGGTACCCTACGTTTCATGTCTCAGAAAGGGTCGGAACTCAGAAGCATCTCTTGCAGACTTTAAGGTGTTATTCAATATACGCTATGGAGCACGCCCATTCATACGCATGCATGTAGCTACTACGCACGTGTAGAAAACGTGTCACAACCTATGCTCCTCAAAATTGTGGGACCCTCTCTAGATGGGGCATAAATGATAAGATTGATCCGATGATCCTATCCTCTTATTAACATATAATGGTTTGTGGAATTTTGACAGTTTGACTATTTACATCTCAACCATCCATCTGTTGGCAACCAATATGATAGCCATTCCCAATTTTAGGATGGTTTTTGCGTTATGACCCATCTGGAGTGAGCCCCACTAATTCAACCGTTTCAACCAGTCTCCGGTGGAACCATCTCGAGGAAGCCTCCAAAGCACGATTTTGTACAGGACTGAGCACGCCTTGCTTGGATACTGGTGAGAAAGCCCCATATGGTAAAATGGAAAGGATGGTCATCCTAGTTTCGTTTGTATTCCACTAAGAAGGGAGCTCGGCTCAGACGCAACTCTTAAGGGTAGGTCGATAACTTAAATGTTAGAGGGGAGTTCGACTGCAGCCTGTTAGAGAGCGCATGTTGGCAAATTCCTCCGCATAACGAATGTATGGATCAGCTCAAATGTTCATTTTTGGCCTCATATTACATGTTTTTTCTAATCCTGACCTCTCGACCTTATCATCATCAGAGATCTCGTGTAACGGTAAAGAAAAGTACGTTGAATGCACGCCCGTAATTAAGGAACATTTTTATTTATGTAATCAACCCTGCAAGGTTATAAATAAGAACTACCCCGATCGTGTGAAAGGTACGCACAACTCTATGCATTGGTAAACCCTCATCACAACTGGACCCAGTTTGGCCTTAGCCATTGAAGGACCCCTGGCTAGAGCCAGGGTCTCTTTTATCTTCTTCATGTGCAGGTACGTAGAGGTCCAGTGGTCCGCCAAGGGTTGACCAGATTTCTGCCTCAACAATTATAGCCACTGTATCAGCGGTCATTAAATGAATCAAAGCCTTGTTCCGTGGTAGACTCTTTGGAGTTTCAACACCTGGTGAATGGTTCGAGTACCCATAGGTAGTGAAATTACACTACAGCCTAAGTGTGTGGGGGTATGTCTGCATGTGCAAAAAAATAATAATAATAAAATAAAAATAAAAATAAATAAAATAAAATTGGCCAACCATCCAAATTCAACAAAAAAAAACTAAATCCACCAATCCCAAGTTAAAGGATCCCACGATCAATTTGATCTTGGGACAACGCCTAACTAAATTGAATCCCACAATCCACACCGGCCGTTAATCTGGTGAACATATACTAACTTGCACAGCTCCTGTGTGCATGTGCAGGGATTGTCATACACTTGCAGACACCATCCACTTTTCTGCTCTTATGGCTGTAACCAAATACGCGTGTGCTGTCATTCTCTGATGGATTCTATGATGAAGAGAGAGACGTTGGAAGAGTAGGAGTAGGGTCTCAACCTAGGGAGGATTCTCTATTTATGAGGTGAAAGATGAGGAAAATGACTCATGACTGACCTCTTTCCTATGCAATACCAAGGCTACCAAAATTCAAGGATAAAAACGGAATGCACCTCAGTTCTTGGAATTGTCATACACTTGCAGACACCATCCATTTAAATGGGGTATGCATTTTCAGTCAATCTGAGACCACCCAAGTTGTCTGACCCACCATAAATTGGCCAACAACATATCTTCGTTTATCATGGATCAAGGTCTAAATAACCCATTTGTGGCCATTGATCTTAGAGCAGTGTAAGTTAAAGTGCTGGTTATGCCACGACACTTGGACAGTCCAATCAATGGGCCTGAACTGTCCATCAAATTCAGCATAAATTTCATGGGCCACCAAGAAAAAAATCGCACTATTGAATCATTCCATCTATCTGTAAGTTGGCCTTTTTTAATAGCCATTGATGGAACTATAGGCTATACTTTATAAGATCTATGTTAAAATTATTATCATTTCAAATCCAACTTAAAATTCTCACAAGATGAGACTCTATTGATAGTTCACTATGATTTTAATAATGGTGGTGATCACTCATCTTCCTCATATGTAGTGATCATATACACTTGTTCCAACAATCGGATCATAATGTGGATGGAATATATTGATAACACCCAGAATTCTAGAAATTTTGAGAATTTTCCTTGAAGTTTTCTATATTAATCTAGTTCTAACAATTTTATTTATAGAAATATACATTCTATGAATCTTACTACTCATTGAAGAAAAATAAATTACAATATATATATATATATATATATATATATATATATATATATATATATATATATATATATATGGGAAAAGGTTCTATACGGCCGAGCTCATGGGAACTCCCCATGATGTCGAGCTGTGTGGGCCCCACCATGATGTATGTCCAACATCCATCAGTGAGATGCATCATTCCATAGTGGGCCTAGGGCTTAAAAATCAAGTCAATCCGTGACTTGTGTGGGCCACACCACATACAAAAGTTGAGAGAGGTTACCCTCCATTAAAACATTCATAATCATTTTTTTGGGCCCACTGAGATGTGGTTCACAAATCCAGCCCATCCATTATGTGTGTCCCACTTGGATGAGGGGTCGGACCAAGTTTCAGATGCATCCAAATTTCAGGTGGGCCCCACAAAGTGCTTTTATATGTTTTAGGTATGTCTTCATATGATTGTAGATGGTATGGCCCATCAGAGTTCCGTATGTGGCTTACTTTTGGGATATCCCATAATTTAAAAGGGACCTATCAAATGCACGGTGTTGATGTTCGACATACATCATGGTGGGGCCCACACAGCTCGACTCATGAGGAGTTCCCATAAGCTTGACCGTATAGAACCTTTTCCATATATATATATATATATGGTAGAGCGAGCCGCACATACTTTCATGGCAAAGATGGACCAAAAAAGGCTTGATTTAGAGGCAGAAATGATTCAGACCATTGGTAGTGTCCATCCACAGTTTGGTCATTGATTTGGATAAGTCTGGCTCACCACCATTTTCTAAAATGTGCTAAATTAACTTATGGAATATGCCCTAAATTCAAAAGGAAGCCTCAAAACATTCGGTTGCATTGATTGTCTGAAGCTCCAAACACGCCTTAAATACAAGTTGTTATTGGTTTAAAGAGGACATTATTAACTGAATCACATTTCTTAAGTAACCATGAATTTTTATTTATTATTTTTTTTTCACACCCTGATTAGTGGGGGGTGGCTAACAGTGAAGTGTGAACTAACGGTGGGTGTACTAACAAGCTAACAAAAAAAAAAGGTGGTAGACCAAGTGAAAAATACATTGTTTCAACATTGAGGTCTTGGTATCGATTCTCTAGTGGGAGTGGCTAACAGTGAAGCGTGAAATGACAGTGGGTGTACGTTACCCATGCCAAATTTGGGAGATTCCATCAAATTGACAGTCGAAAGTCCATTATAATTTCATTTTTACTATTTATGGTAAGTTTTAGTTCGATCATACCTCTTAATCCTTTAAGCTTTAGGAGTTGTGCCTAATATGAAAAGGGCTTAGAAAAATTAGGAGAATAATGTGGTTAGGCCAATTTGGACCCTTATTATTTTTGGCCGAAAATCATGAAGTCTAGTAGAAATAATTGGGTTCAAGCTTTCCCCAGGCCATTCTCATCAATGGACTCCTGACGTATACGAAGGAGTGCGGTTCGTTCATCTATAAATACTAAGTTTACTATTTATTGTAAGTCATGCTTTTTAGGGAGTTTGATTCGAAAACTTCTTCATAGGTTTGATATCACTATTTAAAATATTATAAATTCATTTTTATCATCAATTGATTTATTTTTGAATTTATTAAAACTTATTTCTATTTTCTATTTTTTTTCGTGGATTCGAGGAATTTCTATGAGGAGTCCAGACAAGGTCCACAAATTTAGAGTAATTATTTGCTAAGGAAGACAGTGATCGACCTTATCATGTTCATCCTTGTGTCAAGTATGCCTTTTGGGTTCATATCAAGTGAGAGCATTTGAAGTGACAGGCAAGTCACATTACACTTAGATATTTCACCTTGACACGTTCATGGCATGCAAATAAGCTCTCAACAAATAGCTAACTTTATTATTTTACTAAATATATACACACATATACATATATTTAGAGAAAAATGGCACTATGATATTGACCTCATGGGAGCTTCCTAAAATGCACACAACAGATTAATGAGATGGTTATCCAACATACATTATCGTGGGACCCACAGAGCTCAATGTCATGGGAAGTTCTGGTAACATTGACCTCATAGTGTGTGTGTATATTACCATTAGAATTAATTGGACTTACAGGCCAATTTAACCAGTTCCAAGTCGGTGGACCCAACCCTAAACCCGACCAGACCCGTGTTCTTAACTTGGTCCGAAAAGTTGAAACCCAAAGCCGACCCATTTTCTTGTGGCACCAAAAATATGACCCTACTTATAAAATCGGGTAGGGTCCATAGAGAACCCGCGGGTCCGGATACCTCTCAACAGCCCCAATCCTTGGTTAAAGTTCGAGCCTTACAATTAATACACATCACATCATAGAAAGAGAGAGGTCTAACAACGCAATACAAACACAATGATGGTAAAATGATTCCTTCAATCCTCTCATACAGTTTCGAATTCCGCAGGAACATCTACCATATTAATCAAAGTTCCCATCAATCCCCACCTTCCATGCACCCAACCCAAGAAAAATCTCTCTCTCTCTGACTGTGATATCTACATAGTTTGCAGCCTTTTGCCTTTCTTTCTTTCTCTATTGTTCTTTCATTTTTTGGTTTTTGAGAAACGGGAAATGGGATTCCCATTTACAGTAACAAAGAGAAAGAAGAAGAAGTTTAAAAAAAAAAAAAAAAAAAAAAAGAGGAGAGAGAGAGAAAAGACCGAAAGAAAAATTTAAAAAACAGAGAGGAAGCCTCTATTCAATGACTGCAGGCGTGTACGGCGTAAGCTGCACCCGCACCAACCAAACAGCATAACCCCTATTCAATTACAATAAACGCAACTGCACTCGCGCCTCGAGTGCGATAGTTCCCTCCCTCCCACGTGGGAATAACTAACACATGTGCAAGATCGGATCCGTTCATCAGGTTATCTAAACTGTCAAATTGCAAGATCAATGAAATAATATCAATAGGATAATCATGCAGGCGAGAAGTCCTTAGCTATCATATCTTTCTGATTTTTTGTGTGGGATCTTTTGATGATGGGCTTGGATGTCTCACACGTGTTACACATTCTCATGCATGATGCGAGTGTATTTTCCCAAGTGTACTCGAGGCCTTCTCCTCACCCAAGCAATTAAATCCTCTCTGACGCCTCTTAATAGCCATCATTCCTAAATTAGGAAACATATCTACTCATTGCTGTAACGAATCCTGATGTGCCAGTTCCGTACAAGTGGCCATCCTGGTTTCATGATCCAGACCGTTCATCAAACCAGGAACTCATCTCTGGCGTAGAATGGAAGATCCTCCTCGTCGAACTTTGTCCCTTATTCCATATCGTGACTGTATTTTCCTTTCATAAGGGTCTATCCCTTGCCCCGGGGCCCACCTTGATGATATGTTATATATCTACTCCGTCCATTCATTTCCCATTTTGGGTAGTCATCCCAAACATTAAGTACATCCAAATCTCAGGTGGACCACACCACAAGAAAAAGTGATGATTGAACGCTCACCATTAAAAATTTCCCAAGCCCCACTGTAATCAGATCCTTAATGTTTATTTGTCATCCAACCCGTTGATAAGGTAAAACATAACTGGATGAAAGAAAAATACAAAGATTATCTTGATCCAAAACTTTTATGGACTGCAAAAAGCTTTTAATGCTCATTCACCACCTTTTCCACTGGTGTGGTCCACTGAGATTTGGATCTGCTTAAGTTTTAGTATGACGTCATTAAATGAGTTGAAAGAATGGATGCGCGGCGTGGATATGAAACACATTCATCAAGGTGGGCCCCACACGGTAAGGTAACACCCACTAAGCTGTAACCCGGGTAACAGCTAATGCCACTCCCCATCGATGAACTGTGACAACGTTAAGTATTCATACGCTGCGAGAGCATCACATACCTCACCTACAGGCTTACCTATCTGTTTGCTCTCACAAATCGGGACCGTTGACTAGTTTATTTTTAACCGTCAATTGGTAGTCATAAACTGGATGGTTTGGATTGCAAAATACATATATCATTTTTGGGCTATTAATGTTTTTTATCAACTATGGGACCTATGATCTGGATGGCCACGATTGACATCCATGCATGTCGGATGAGACACCACAACTTTAGAAATATTAGAGAACTATATAACAAAATGAGAGAACTTTGATTCCTTGGTCTGATGTGATGCACCACACGCAGGCATGCAGAGATTGTACAAATGACAAACATATGCATCAATCTAAACCGTTCATATAGTGGGTCTCAAAATAGATGAGCGACTTCCAATAGTTATAATGAAATCATTATCCTTAAAAGCTAGTTGGAAACCATCTAATCGACGGTTAAACAGGAAATATTCAACAGACAGATGTCCATTAATCAGAGGTCAAGATCACATATTCAGTCTGATTTTGGGGTTATATTCCATCCAGAGTAAGCCCCACTACTTGAACGGTTTACATGAATGCCACGTTTACAATTCTCTCTGCATGCCTATGGAGCATTACACTCAGCCAGAGTATCAAACAAATACAATAGAGAGAGATGATCTAGTGCTCTTAGAACTTTACATCCTAGATGCATCGGGTTACTCGGACCGTCCAATCAATCAATCCTGATCGTCCACTGGTTCAGCATACATTTCATGGAGAGAGTCTGAAAATGCACAGCTCCGATGATCAGATCCATCCATAAGTTGGCCTCATTTTCGACCTATTCAGTGAGTGGCCCTCATGTGAGGGGGCACAGATTACCATTGGACCAACCGACGGATGGCACCCGTTTGAGAGATCTCGACCATTCATCTGGTAGGGTACGTTGTGAACATGCCATGGACCATTTATCACGTGAATCCCACATGTGCAAGCAGGATTCTCAGATCCACACGTGTTCCACTTTTGGAACGTGATGCAGTTGTGCCTGACGTACGAAAATGGGGTGTGTGGAAATGTCATTCTCGGTAACCACACGCGTGTACAGCCCTGCTCATCTACACGCTATTGCAGTGGCCAATACGGCACATGTTTACAAGATCCGAGCTTTACATTAGATGGGCCCACATGGTTGAGATCATCACGTCCAAAAACAATTAGCTCGATCACTTCTCAGGTAAGCCTAAGATTACAAAACAAATAGAAGGTCTGATTTCTTTCCTAGCCGTCAGTTTGTTTTGTTTGCTATGTTATACCTTTTCAGTAACGCAGCAGCCTTTTCTTTTCCGCAGACAATCTAGACAGTTCGGCCCACATCATTGAAAGCTCAGATCTTCAATAAACGAGCCATTGGCACGTGTCCTGGCATGTAGATGTAGTACCACGTACCATTTTTCTCATTTTCACTAGCCTGTACCCCAATAAGGTCCTGTACCCTCTGTGGGGTACACTATTATTTATTGATTTTATCTACGCCGTCCATCTATTTTTCCAGATGATTTTAAGAATATGGGACCAAAAAATAGGCAGATCCACGGCTCAAGTGGACCACACCATAGGAAGCATCTCACCGTTGAAACCTTCCTAGGGCCCCACAGTGATGTTTATTCGCCATCCAAATCGTTCATAAGGTCATGTAGATCTGGAAGAAGGGAAAACACAAATATCACCTTGATCAAAACTTTTGCGGCTCCCAATAAAATTTTAACGGTGGGCGTTCAATCCCCACTGTGTGGTCCATTTGAGTCTTCTTATTTTTGGTCTCATAGCCTAAAATGATCGTGTAAAATGGGTAGATGGCGTAGATTAAAGCCCACACATCACGGTGGACCTCACAGAGCGCCTGGATCGATTCCGTCCTGGCAGGGGCAGGAAGCAAACTGCATCCCCCAATAGGTCAATTGAAATTATTTGATACTCGGGCAGTTGTGACAGTTGATACACAGGCTTTAAAAAATCGTTCACATAGAGAACAGAACTCAAAATAAATCGGAGAGTTGACATCTCATCGTCCATAAATTATATTTATTGAACGATTCTGGCCTCTTATTAATGAGCATTTGTTTTACTAAATCGGAGAGTTGACCATTGTGACTGTCCAATAAATGTCCATCAATCATTCATTTAAGGAATCAAATAATTCTAATTTTCGTATCATGGGCCATCTAAATTGAGACCCACTATTTGAATGGTTTAATTTAAGTTATTTATGCTAGGAGTGCAATTTCTTAGCGCCTGTGTATGGAAACCAGCACTCTGCCAGAGTATCAATGTTTTTCCGACAAACTGGTCTTCCAATCCCCAGTGACAAAGTGGTCAACGTCAAGTTCAAGCAGACTACATTTTTACGCATCCCACGGATTACTAAACAATGCATGTAGACAAACTTCAAAGGACGGCTAGTCTCCAGTGGCAGTTTATATACAATCTACAAAATGGTAGTGACTCATCCGCCTCACATGTGGCACCTAGGTGCAGCTATCCAGACCATCCAAATTGTGGGTCCCACTGTATATGGAGCATTCTCTAGAATCAAACCTATCAAAAGATCCTAATATTCGATGGTTAAAGTTGAAATAGCGAAAGATCCAAATTTGAAGGAAAATAAATCAGATATTTAATATCAAGATTTTTATTTTGCTATATTCACAGTTTGTTCAAAGATTTGGACGGTCTGGATCGCGTTATGACTATGCCATGTATATGTTCGAAGAACCACGGTCATTTTTTAAATGGTACAAAACTAACATACGAGAAAAACGAAAGTCATGTGACCTTTTCTGCCATGGAACAAGACCCTACTATCAATCACAGAAGAAAACAGTTATAGAGTCTTTTACTTTAGGACTGCCTCTTCTTTCTATCAGATGCCTTCTTTCTCCTTCCTTTGATACTCTGTCAGTGTGTACTGGATGATACGCAGGCACTTTTTAAATTATTTAAAGATTGTATGGCATGTCATAGTTCAAATTAAACCGTCCTGACTATGTCTACAGTTTAGATGTATTATGAACAAAAAAATTACACTAATCGTATTATCTGACTATCAGATTGGTGGACACTTGCTTGAGTTAATATATTCCAACTGCCTGTGTATCAAACTTCATATACAGCCAGAGTATCAAATAACTACCTAATAAAGATTTCAAATTTTACTACAATTCCTGGCAAACTACAACTACCATACACTGTACTAATCCTACACTCATTTCCAGACATGTTTAAAGAAGAAAATAATAAAAAGGAATTGATATTCACACCCCCAAATTTTATTTTTTAATACACCTATTTACTATTTTGTACTGTTTCACTTCCCAGATTAGGAAGTGGGTGAGTGGAAATCAATATGGTGGGTGTAAAAATAATAAATGTAACAAAAATAATCAAGCACTATTTCAAAAGCTTCAACCCATTTACAGATAATTCAAAATACATTTTAGAAAAAATCTATTTTTTCTTTCTTTCTTTATAATATATGTTTTGAGCCAAAGCCATTGAAGAAAGAAAAACTACAATTGGGTCTTCTTCTTCTCTTCCTTGTGTCGCTTTCTTGTTCTCTAACTTTTTCTTTTGCTTCTGGACAAGACTCCAGTGTTAGTTCATCACCATTTTCAAAAGGCTGGTGATTCATCTTCCTTGCATGTGGCATGGATGTACGGCTATCCAAGACGTCCAAACAGTAGGGAACATATATAGTGGATGGAGCAGGAAAGTACACTGATTGGGTGATCAAACTTCCCAATTGGCGGCTATCAAATGAATGGTCAGAAGTTAGATAATGAGTGGTTCAAATGAATGCCTTGGTGAAATATTTGGGTTGTGCTCCATCCATGAAGGGGTAAGCCATTTGGACCGTCTGGATTTCTGTACAACTGGGCCATGTTTATGGTGGATGAGAGACTGCCATTTTTTGAAGTGGTGGTGAACTATCATTGGAGACTACCTCTTCCCTTCTCTCCTCTTCTATCTGTTGTGTAACGGATTCGGACCTGTGGGTACTACCCTTTTATCTTCTAAAGTGGAGTTCTTCTCAAGCTGCCTTGAAAATCCGCAGAAATCGATTTTCTTCGACTTGCGCTTGTCAGAATCAACGGCGGAAACAGACCCTTTTGGTCTTTTCTTTTCATCTCCACCATCCATTTCTGAATGATCAAAGCCACCAGAGATCTCTCTTGCTGAAACATCAGACCGGCCGATACTTGCAAAAATCAAAAGACAGCCCACCACCATGACCAAAACCAACCTCATCTCTCTCTCTCTCTCTCTCTCTCTCTCTCTCTCTCTCTCTCTCTCTCTCTCTCTCTCTCTCTCTCTCTCGCGAATGGATTAGATAAAAGACTCTCTCTCGCGAATGGATTAGATAAAAGAAAAGGGGAACGGAGAGATGTAAATGAAATGGAGAAAGCGGGACCCACCTTTCAAAAGGCTTAAATGGAGAGAGAGAGAGAGAGAGAGAGAGAGAGAGAGAGAGAGAGAGAGAGAGTGAGAGTGTGTGTGTGTGTCAAAAGGAAAGGAATTGATAGGGTTTTTGGAGGGAAAAGTGCGTGTAGATACGTAGAAACGAAAAGAGTACCTCGGATTATTTACAGCCGCATCTGATACATCCCCATCTATGCGTCAGAACCCCACCAAACAGCATTCATGGCCTTTCAATTCCCTTGCCGGAAAATACCATGCCTATTCGCGCGAGTATCCATCCGAATCCTACTCCATCCACCGTGTGCCACGTGTGTTCTAAATCTGTTAATCCATCTGGTGAGCTGCATGTCAAATTCCATTGGCCCTAAAACTATCGGTTCCGATCAACAGGTGGGCCACACATGCACTAACATTCAACGTACTTTTGTGGACATGGAACGTCAGCAATGGGCCCATCTGATGAACGACTCGGATCTCCCATGCATGTGCCCCATTAGTTGGATTATGTTTGTTATAATACACGCGATGTACTGCTTAACAATACATCACGACTTTTAATCTTGGCATCCGGGTAATCTTTCAATGATCCAAACCGTTTATATAATGGGCCTCGCATCTTGGAAGTGTTATATCCAAAAGTTAAGAACTATTAGATTGTAATATTTTGATCCTTTGATCATCTAACTCTTTCCCTTTTCAACGTACATTCATTGAACATTGATTAATCAAAGGTCTATATATTTAGACATGAGAGTTTTCTTGGCTGTCCTCCATCCATGATGACATCCAATCCATCAATAATCTGATATTCATTATTTTCACCGTACATCCCAAATATCAGATGGACCACAGCAGTGGGAACAACATACAATTACACTTATAAACTCTATGTTTGGGATTAGGCTGAATTTTGGTATTTTCTTTCATTCTGGTGAGTCACACATGATGAGCGGATTTGATGATATATACACACCTTGCTGGCCCCACACACAAACCTCTAAATGGCATCCCATATCCATTGTTTCCTGTGGTGTGGCCCATCTGAGTTCCGGTTCTATCTGAATTAAGTTATATAGACAAGCTTCAAGTGCTACTACACCTTATGAACGGACAGGATTTCCTACAGATAATATGGTGGGCCCACAGGTTGTACGCGCTGTGCATAACAAGTGTTGCACCATATTTTCCTTTCCAGCAAAGGCTTCTCATGAAGTGTTATGGTAGGATACGTCAGTACTTTAGCCGTTGATTTGGATACCTTTCATTGACCTGAACCGTTATGTTATAAGGCTGTCTTGATGGGAACACTTAAAAGAATAAAAAGAAAAAGAAAAAAGAAAAATCTCTCACAATGAATATTTTACTTATTTGAATATTCAAAGTTTATGACAGCCGTCCATATTGAAAAGCTAATAACCCAAATCATTAAACAATTGAAGTGAGCTTTTATATATTGGAACCCACGAAATAAAGTGAGACCAATCAAATTAACGGTTTGGATCATCGGAACATAAACAGATTCAAAAGTTACAATCACACGTATCGTATTGTAGTAAACCGGTATGTATTACAGGAGATTCGAATGGTTAGTCGCGCGCGAGTAGCCATGAGCCCAGTCTTTCCAAAGCGATGAAAGAAGCACAAAGCAGACAGTCGACATACATGAAAATGCGAAGTTAGAAAACAACACATTCCATTCCACTCCACATTTCCACTCACCTCTCTCCCCTATTTTCTTTCCCTTTCGAGAGTTCGACAGTCGAGGCTTTCTCTCCACGTGTTAATCGCAGGAGCCGAGATGTCAGCGCGTTGTAACATTAATACTCTGGCAGACTTTCATCATCCACGCCCATATATATTGTACACGTGGCATGCATGCCCTCGAATGACATTGTCCAAATAGTGCGCCCCACTGTAGCTGCGTACCCAAACATGTAATTGTCGATGGATATTTAAGGAGGGAGACATTAATGGACGGTTGAAAAGAAGAAAGTACTGTCAGGTTTCGATCGGAGATCAGGGTCGCCTGACCAATCTGATTTTAGGTATGATGTCCCACCTATAGAGGGCCTCAGTATTTGGGTGGTTTTAAATGGAGGTAGATATATGCCACGTGTACAATGACTGTATTCATTGGAAGCAGATTGGGTGGGGGCATGTGAGGCCCAATGTGATATATGTGCTTTGTATTCATGCAGTCTATCTATTTTGCCCCCCCCTCATTTTTAGACATGAGCCAAAAATAAAGTAAATAAAAGCTAAAATTAACCATATTAAAGGAAATAACAGTGATTGAACGTACACGATTAAAAACTTCTTATTGGCTTAGAAAAGTTTAGATAATCTAATGTGTGTTTTACCTTCGTCCAAGTCTACGTGAACTTATTAATAGGTTGGACAGCAAATAAACATTATGGTAGCCATCGGGAATGTTTCGAAAATGAATGTTATTTTCCTCATTTTTTTCTCGTGCTTGTGGTCCACTTGCGCTTTATATCTACTTCATTTTTTAAATCATGTCTTAAAATGAGTTGAAAAAATAGATGGATAGCATGGATATAAAACAAATACATCAAAGTAGGCCACTCGGTGGGGCACTCATCGTCCAATCACCAACCAATACTATTCATTCCTTATTAATCCATGTACGGTCGAGGTTTATCTATGCCATTCATCCAAATTTTAAGCTCGTTTTAAGAGTTGAGCCCAAGATTAAAGTATTAATAAAGCTTAAGTTGACCTGTACAAAGAAACGCTCACCTGTGAACTAGTTCGTACCTACTATGTACGAACTTTTTTGAGAACCCATCATACGTGATGAGGATCCAAAATTTGAACCGTTCATGGAAGCAGTACCTCGTGAAACCCCCCGGGCCCAAGTTTTACTTTGAGCTAAAACTTTGATGGTCCATGAAAAATGAAAATAGTTTCCTCCCTTGATTTGCATTTCTCTTTGCTATGGCCCACCAGAATTTTAGATCGAAGTGAAAATTTGTCACATGAAGTTTCATGGGATTCCGCATCACATGGACCGTTCAAATTAGACACCCATGGCACGTGTTCAAAGGTGCGCACGTGCATAGGTGCGTAGGAGAGCATGACTATATATATATATATATATATATATATATATATATATATATATATATATATATATATATATATATATAATGACATTCACGATTGAAAGCTTCCTAAGGTCCACCGTAATGTTTATTTGTCATCCACCTGTTTAATAAGGTTACAAAGATATGGATGGAGGGAAAGCACAAATGTTAGCTTCAAAACTTACGTGGGCCACTAGAAGTTTTCAATGCTATTCGTCTAATTCATACCGTTTCCTATAGTGTAGTCCACTTAAGATTTGGATATTCTTGAATTTTGGGACCATGGAGTAAAATGATACGAGAAAAAGGATGGACCACATGGATATAATACATACATCATGGTGGGCCACACAGAGTTTACTCGTTACGCCTTAGTGTGCTGAGTTACTCTGTACGCAAGCCAATTTCTCAAATTACATCCTCCAAATAGTGGGCACCACTGCAGATGGTTCATCATCCAAGCACTACACCCAACATGAAATTATAAATGGACGATCAGGGAACATCTAACAGACGGCTAAAAAGTAGAAAGCAGTCTTGGGTCCGGATCAGAGATCAGGACCTCTGATCAGGACCTTCTAATCAGTCTGGTTTTAGGCCAATGTCCCAGCAACAAAGGGTCCCACTACTTGAGTGGTTTAATTAAAGGTACACTGCGCCATATGTACAACTTATGTGTGCATGCGTATCAACCGTCACACCGTGCGGGAGTACCAAACTATAAATGTTGCTTGTTGTGCACGTTAGCAAAAGGAAGGGGCATTAAGAACTAATTGCATAAGGCCCGTTTGGCCGGGCGGATTGGAAGGGATATGATGGTATTGGAAGGGATTGGAAGTTAAATCCTGGGATTAGCCGGGCGTGCCAAACAGACTGGGTGATCTGATCCCAGGATGTAGCAATCCCATGGTCTTAAGACAATCTACTGACAACACCATCATTACCTTTAAATCCCATCCAATCCACCCTAATCCGTTCAAATTTTCCTGGGACATGTTTGGTTTGAGGGATTGGAAGGGATGGGAATTGGCCGAGCGTGCCAAACAGACTCAATATAACAATCCCATGGATCTTAAGACAATCCACTGGCAACACCATCATTACGTTGAAATCCATGCCATCCACCCTAATACCATTCAATCCCTTCCAATCCACCCGGCCAAACGGACCCGAAACGGTACTATAACTCGTGGTACGTAGGGCTAGAGCTGTACACGAGTCGAGTCGAGTCGAGTATCGCCCTGCTTATACTCGGCTCTTGACGTCCGAGTGCTGCTCGTACTCGACTCTACTCGGCCAACGAGCAGGGCCCCCCTGCTCGTATTCTACTCGCCCGAGTACGAGCCGAGTACGAGTAGTAAACGAGTAGAGTCGAATCCGAGTTTTCGAGTCGAGTCCGAGTACGAGCACATGAGTTGAGTACCGAGTGCGAGTTTTCGAGGCCATGCAATGGATGGTCCATGCACAAAATAAAAAGAAGAAAAAGAATAATAATATAATAAAAAGAAGAAAAAGAATGAGTAGCTCACATTTATGTCTACACACAAATTAGGATTTTCAATATAACCAAAAAGATTAAAATGACAAATAAATATATAGTTCTGGGCTCCTGGCTATACATTTGTGATTTTTTTTTCTTGAATTGTAAATATAAATGGAAATTCATGAAATAGGGGGAGTTGTAAATGGAATATAAATATATGTGTGTGTGTGTGTCTATAGGTCCATTATGATGTTTATATGCAATCCAATCCATTCATTTTATTTTCCACGTTGGGATGAAATAATTGCCTGAAACATGATCAGGTAAACAGTCCTAAGCTTTGATTTATGAATACTTATTTTTGCAAAGGGCAGTTTCATCATTTACAAAAGTGTTTCATCCGACCAAAGTGTTTCATCAGAACCATAATCAATCAAAGTGGGGCCCAGAAAAATTAGTGGAGTTGCTGTTTGAACGATTGAAAAAGTTGAGGCTGTCAGTGGGCCATGCCTACCCCACCAGGGTCGAGCACTCGAGCTAGAGACGGACGGTCCTCGCAGAGGCTGTGAGACCCACTGTGGAGCATGTGTTTATCCATACCGTCCATCCATTTTGACGGATCATTTTAGGGCATGAGACCCAAAAGAAGGCAGCTCGAAGGCTTGAGTGGACCATCTGTCTCTAAGTCCCTGTGGGGATAATCTCAAAATTATATTAACAATTTCTAATATATATTAGCAATAAAAAAATAAAAAAATCAACCCCACACGGCCACACCTTACCGGGCGAGCAGAAGAGGGACGACTGGCGGCAGCTGCGTGTAGCAGTGCAGGACAGGGCGATGACGGACGACGGGAGTCACGGGACGAGTTGCACAGGGACGACGGTGGCAGCTGCGTGCAGCGGTGCAGGGCAGGGCGATGACGGACGACGGGACGACGAGTGGCAGGGACTACCGGGGGAGGAGTTTTTTTTTTTAACGCTCGCTGGGACGGAAGGGTTTGGCCATTTGGGCGCTGCTTAAAAAGGACGGGTGGGGTAGGGTTTGGGCAGACTGGAAAAATGAAAATGACGGGTGGGGTAGGGGTTTTTTTTTCGGGCGGACTTATATACACGGGTAGCGAGTCGAGTACCGAGTACCGAGTTGAGTCGAGTACCTCTAGACTCGTAATCTAAACGAGCAGTGAAAACCCGCTCGTACTTGGCTCTAACTCAGGCGAGTCGAGTACGAGTCGAGTATTCCGAGTCGAGTCGAGCGAGTACTCGAGCCTCAGTCTGCTCGTGTACAGCTCTACGTAGGGTTGTCAACAGGCCGGGCCTGAAGTAGGTCTCGGCCCGAATTTTGAACTATTTCGGGTTAGGCCATCGGGGTGGCCTTATTTAAACTCTTGACTTTTCAAGCCCGAGCCCGGCCCATTAACACCCCTAGTGGTACTATTTCCGACCAACCACTTGTATAGGACATCATGAAAATGGTAGGCCCAACAGTGAAGATCACTTATGTCTAAAACAAAGATGATTAGCTTCCTTTGTGACCACAACTGTATTTTGAGACGGACCGTCGTTTGCCCATTGATTCTAATGGCGTGGGCGTGTGGCCCACCTGTTGATTATAACATTCTGATCTTTGTTACAGATCATCTTTCGTGTGGGCCTACCATTTTCATGGTACTGATCATGTTGACTGGAAATATGGAACGGTGCCACGAGTTGTGGTACATTGCAGGTACGTGATCCGTTCTCCTCATTTGTCGCCTGGCCTACAACGGAAACAGCCAGGCAATGCCGCTGGCATCCTGCTGGCATGAGGACAGGTTGTCGCCCTGTAGGGGGGCGCCACTTTAGTGGATCCCTAACTGTGGGGCCTACCTTGATGCATGTGCCTTACATCTAGCTACTTCTTTCATCCACTTTAAAAGATCATTTTAGGGCATGATCTAAAAAATGAAGGAGATACAAATTTCAGGTGGACCACACTACACGGAGCAGTGGTGATTGAATACCACCATTAAAAACTTCTTGGGCCACTAGAACGTTTATTTGTCATCCAACATACTGACTATTATAGGTGAAAATGGTCTGACCCCTTATATGGGGTCAGCTTAGACTTATGAACATGCGCTCCCTTGTTCGAGGTTGAAAAGTCGGCTTAGGATTGATCATGACTAAGAGCTCCTAAATGACCGTCTGTCTCAAATTGATCTGAAGAAGAGCTAGCAACAAACTCCCGAGCCTATGCCTCAGTACCATACATTTCTGAGCTTCTGATCCGGAATGACGGATTTCACTGAAAAGACAAGCTTGTTTCTTGTGCCCAAATACTCGAGGGCTCGGCTTAGCTTGGCCTCGACCATCCATTACATGATTCTAGGGCCAACCACTTTAACACTTATCACCTCTGCAAATCCCGCATAACAATTGAGAAACGTAAGCGAAGATTGCGCCTGTCATCGAGAACCATCTCTAACCCTAACAATGACCCATCTACATTATAAATAGAGAACCCGTCTACACTGAAAGGTGCGCAAAATCTGATCCAAAAACCCATCTACTCTACTAGACCTAGATTCTTAGCTTAACATTGGCATCAGAGGGTCCCCTACTATAACCAGGGTCTCCGTTGTCCTCCTCGTGTGCAAGTGTCCGAAGGTACAGCAATTCAATAAAAGGGTGAACTAGATTTCTGCATCAACATTGATAATATCACAAAGAATAATCACTACTATTTCCTGTGGTGTGCTCCACATGAGATTTGGATCTACTGATTTTCTGGGATCATGCCTTAAAACGAGATTTCAAAATGGATGAACGGCGTGGATATAATTCATATATCTCACAGTAGACCCACAGTCATGGATCCACTCGCTGCCTCGGTGAATGGGGATCCACCGAAGCTGCCCCCGGTTGTAGGTACAACTATCAATGGGCCGGGCCTGGGGTTGGTCTTGGCCTGGATTTTGAATTGTGTCGGGCTGGCCATATCCAAAATTCTGATTTTGCAGGCTCATTTCTAGCCCTGAACCGGCAGTTTTGTGGGCGGGCCAACCGTGATGTATCTATTTATCCATGTTATCCATCCCTTTTATCCTATCATTTTAAGGTTTGAGTACAAAAATGAGGTAGATCCAATGCTCAAGTGGACCACACCACAAATAAGTGTTGTATTTAATCAAATCAAGTTTATTATTTGGTGTGGTCCACCTGATCATTGGATCTAACTCGTTTTTGTTCTCACACCTTAAAATGATCTAAAAAAGTGGACCCCACATTATGGAAGCAAGGAGATCCACTTTACAAAGGTTCTCAATAGTTCAAAAAATACTAAGGTTATAGATCTCAAAAAGGAAAAATAAATAAATAAATAATGGCGTAGCCCGGAAACCTTCAGTGTGTAAAACTGACGTGATAACCGACACCATTTTTTTGTTAATTGGTAAGTTTCACTCAACAAATTATTTCAAATAAACACATCGCATGATACATCTGACTAGGTGTTAACCTTACGCTGCGGGGCCCACTACCGCACGGACGCGGATTTCCTGCGAAAGCCTTTCGCAGGAAGTTCCTGCGCAAGGATTTTGGGTGGGGCCTACTGCAATTTTTGTGAGAAATCAAATCTATCCATCCGTTTTTTTGACCTCAATTTAAGAGATTCTACCAAAAATGAGAAGGATCCAAAACTCAAGTGAGCTATAGAAGATGAAACAGAGGGGGAAGGAATGCCCACCGTTGAAACCTTCCTAAGCTCCACCTTGCTGTTTATATGCCATCTAAACCTATTATAAGGTCATTTTCACTCAGATAAAGTGAAAACACCAGAAACGTGGACCGTTACAAAACTTTTATGGCCATTTAAATGTTTCAACGGTGGTCACTAAATATTCACTTTTTCTTCTTGTGTGGCCCACTTGAGTTGTTGATCCTCCTAATTTTTGGTCTCATGATATAAAATGAGCTTCAAAAACAGATAGAGGGGTTGGATTTCTCACAAACATCTAAGTGGGTCCCACGCAGAAACCTCGTGCAGGAACTTCCTGCGAAAGCCTTTCGCAGGAAATCCGCGTCCTGCACGGGGTTTTGAGCTTAGTTTGTTGCAGGAAGCCGATTGGCAGGTGTAGCACACACCAGTTATATAGCTGGTGTATTGACGTCAGCAAGTTCTGTGGGTTCCATCATGAGATATGTGTTATATCTAAACTGTCCACCTATTTTGCGGGCTCGTCTTAAGGCTTGAGATGAAAAATAAGACAGATCTAACGATCAAGTCAACCACACTGAAAAAAGCAATGGGAGATTGAACGTCAATGGCCCACCATGATGTATGTGTTTCATCCATGCGGTCCATCTATTTTTCTAGATCATTTTATGGTATGAGACCAAAAATTAAGTATATTCCAATCTCAAGTGGACTACATTACCAGAAACAGTGTTGAATAAATGTCGACCATTAAAAACTTTTTGGGGCCATAAAATTTTTGGATCAACCTGATCTTTGTTTTTTTACCTTCATCTAGGTCTGTATGACCTACTCAACAGATTAGATGTCATATAAACAGTACATTGGGCCTTCGGAGGATTTTAATGGTGGATATCCTATCACTATTGTTTTCATGTGGTGTGGTCCACATGAGATTTATATGGCACTCATTTTTGAGATCAAGCCCTAAAATGATATGAAAAAATGGATGAACTAAATAGATAAAACACATGCATCATAGTGGGGCCCAAAGATCACCGACCATCAGCCACCGGGCTAGTGGCAGAGGGAGGGGAGTAGCCAATCCGTTTCCGTTCCCAACTCACCGGGCTCATTAGCTATTCTAGTCTTTTAATTATTACCAAAAGCAGAAATAAGGGTGTTTCTATCAAAAGGGAGGTATAAATAATAGTTTAATGCGTAACTGAAAGGATCACCTGCTCACATTGCATGTGTACTTACCATTCCGCATGTCTCCACGTGTCAATGCCCCATACATATGCCATCCGAGCTATATGCAAAAAGTGGGCCCCACGTTGAATGAGACCGTTGCCTACCTGATCTGAAACATTGATTTCTTTTGTACGCATCGCGTGTTTATTGAATGGACCGGCCTGATTTTTGTGTTAGCCCATACACGTTCGTTTTGGCACATGTGCTGGGTTGCACGTGAGTTCTCATGCAGTGGGTTCGTGGTGATCATTCCTCGACTGACTATCAGTCAGAAGACGGATGGGGCCCACCTTAATATTTATTTGCCATCTAATCCCTTGATAAGGTCACAACGAATTGGATGAAGGGAAAACACATATATGAGCTTGGCCCGTAAGAAGTTTTTAATGGTAGGTGTTCAATCACCACTTGTTTCGTTGTGTGGTCCAATTGACCATAGGATCTGCTTCATTTTTGGGCTCAAGCACTAGAATTAGATGGAAAAACAGATGGACGGTGTGGATATAAAACGTCACAGTCGGCCTCACAGACCCAACACCATCAGCTTCCCGCATAGGGTAGAAAAGTGCACTGCGGTGCAGACTTTAGGACGGATCCGGTATAGAGCTCATCAGATGTTTTAATGACATCCAATCCGTCCATCATGAGCGCCACCTAATCTTCTCCTTGGGGCCCAAAAATCTGGCCATCGAAAACTCAAGTGAGCTACACAACAGGAACATTGAGGAAATAAAATGATGGATGCGGATTGCGTCCTACCCCCGCCTGTGTCAGATCATTTTAATGCGAGAGTACAAAAATGAGGTAGATCCAACGCTCAAGTGGACCACACCACATATGACTCTTGCATTTATTAAAATCAAGCTTATTATTTGGTGTGGTCCATCTGAGCGTTGGATCTGCCTCATTTTTGTACTCGTACCTTAAAATGATATGAGAAAAGGAATGGACGGCATGGATAAACAGATGTATCAGGGTTGGACCGCCCACAAAACTTAGTCCTAAAATGATCTTAAAATGTGGACCCTACAGAAGCAAAAAAAACATCAATGGCGTCGCCCGGACTTGAACCGGAGACCTTCAGTGTGTTAGACTGACGTGATAACCGACTACACCACGACACCATTCTTCGGTTGATTGACTAATCTTGCTCATCAAAAATTTTCAACTAAAACTATCTGATGATGCGGCTTAGTGGATATTGGCCTTACACTGTGGGGCCCACATTGATGAATATAATTCATATCCACGCCGCCCATCTATTTTTTCAGATCATTTAAGTTGATCATCCCAAAACTCAAGCAGATCCAAATCTCTTGAGATGGTTAATGTCTATTAAAAGTTTTTGTAGGCTACGATAGTTTTGGATCAAGCTAATCCTTGTATTTTTCCTTCATCCAGTTGTGGTTGACCTTATCAAGGGGTTAGATGGAAAATAAACATTGTGAGTCTGCTTACAGTGGGCCTTAGGAAGTTTTTAATGGCGAACGTTCGATCATCACTGTTTCTTGTGGCGTGATCCACCTGAGATTTGGGCGTGCTTAATGTTTTGGATTGTGTACAACAATGAGCTGTAAAAACGGATGGATATACAACATATAATCAAGGTTTCTCTTTTACCCTTATTTTTAAAGGGGGCACATTTTCTGCTGCTCCCAGTAAGTTTTTAATGGTGGGCCCAGTCATGCACCAACCATGTGGCTCATCCGGTTAGACCCATTAGCCCAATGACGGAGGCCCTCCCATTGGTCCAGCCTCTCATAAGAGAATCCAAGCCCAACCATGAAGCTAATGAATTTGACAAGTCATACAAGTTGCTAGTGTTGGAAAATATGCTTATATATCCAAAATAAAATTTTATATATATATATATATATATATATATATATATATATATTGTTTGTTTTGTAAAATTTAAATTTATGCTGTCCGTAAACCGTGATTTGCTCCCTTATCAATTGCTGATGGGTTACTGACAAATTACTTCTAGGATAAGACAAGCCCATCTACATCCTGCATGCAGCAATCATGAATGGTCCACTTACGAATAATTCAATGCACCTGATCTTCTGGCAGACTCAAACGGTGGACGTATTTGCAGTATTTTATGATGGAGATGTTTTCTGAAGTATCTGATGGATGAGGAGAAATCTATTGAAGTTTATTGAGATTTGGATCGGAATGGTCCAGTTTATATTAGGAGTGCACATTGAACCGGTATAATCGTGGAACCGGACCGGAACGGATCCAACGGTCCCGTTTGGTCTGGTTCTACACAGCACCGGTTTCGGTTCCAAAATTACAAAAACCGTTGGAAAACCGTTGGATACGGTTCAGTTCCGGTTTAGGGGCATGTAGAACCAAATCAAACCGTTGATCGTAACCGTGGCCCAAAATTGTGAATCCGAACCTTAATAGTATTGTTAAGAGAATTGGCAGACACTATTTACGTGAAATCAGGGTGCCATTAGAGTCTGTCTGCCCATACATTTAAAATATATTCTTTGAATGTTTATTCTACCCATTCTACATTGTTTGTCGTTGTCGTGCAACTTATAGTAATCACTAAGAATATATTTTTTTGCTTGCCATTTGCTGTCTCAACCTTTAGTTGCCCAACCTGTAGTTGTTGTTTGAAATAGAGCCCTTCTGTTATGCAGTTAAATTCTTGCAGCTTTTTTGTTGCATGCATTGCTTAGTTAGTATGAAAACAGATTGTAAACAGGATCCAAGCCGTATAAATTCATCTTGTAAGCTATCTGTTGAGTTTTGGAAAGCTAGGTGAATCAGCGGTACTTAAGGCCTACATGTTGCATTTCATTGCAGTATCAATGCATTCCTAATTGTATACTTCCAAGACCTTAATAATATTGTTAAGAGATTAGGAATATAGTCTCCCAAAAATTAGCTCTGTACATTTTGAAAATTGTTCGAAGTTTAGATCTCAGTGCAATTGGTCTGGATTTTAAAAAGCCCATAACCGTGGAACCGAACCGGTTTTCACAGTCCGGTTCCGGTTCGGTTCTAGGGTGCTAACCGTCTGGTTCCGATTCCGAAAATCCTAAAACCGTTAGGAACGGTTTGGTTCTATTTTCACCCCAAAATCGGCCCAAACCAACCCGTGTGCACCCCTAGTTTATATAGTCACCAGGGAGTAGACCATTACTAGGTGGCCATCAATGGTTCAGAACGTTTAAAAAACGTTTCTGACCGTCGATCATTAATTTGAGCCATTTCTGGTCGTCGAATCAAAAGATCTGACCGTTGAATCATCATAGCTCATCCGTTTTCGGACCGTTGTAGCTTTTAAGACTATTAGTCATTCTAAAAAACAGCTAACCGTTTCGAATTAATAATCCCCGACCGTTCTCAATAGCCTGTAATTTTCAAATTTTTTTTATTTTCAAAAACCAAATTTCAAGGGCTAGTGGGCTAGGCTAGGGCTTGTCCATGTCGAATCCAACGAACAAGGGCCTTGATCAAATCCAGCCCAGGCCACCCACATGACAGGATCACAGGGCTCCGGTCGTAGGAAAAGGAGGCCGAGCCTTGCCAACACAACCTACAAAGCTCATATAGTCGGGCTTACACCCATCGAATCTGGATCCACTACAGGTGTTGTAATTAAGCTCCACCTACAACTCGATGTATGAGGCCCACCATGATGTGTCCATAACATGCAATTCGTCCACTCTATGCTCCCCCTTGTTTTCTCCTCGGCACCCAAAAATAAGGCTCCAGTGGGCCACCATGTAAGATCATGCCTAAAACCTCTAAAATTGCATGCATGGCCCACCTGAGTTTTGGAATGGCTTGATTCCTAGGGTGCCGATTCATCATTGTGGGGCCCATCTTCTGAATGGATTAGATGGTATATGCAAAACATGCCAAGCACCACAATCCAAAATGTATTTTAATGGTGAACGTCCCCATTACAACTGTTCCCCTTTTGGTGTGGCCCACCTCGATTTTGGATCAGCCTCGTCTTTGGATGCCGATGGAAGCATGAGGGGGTGCACATGATGGGCGGATTGGATGTCATGCATACATCACAGAGTGGCCCAAAAATGGCACTGTAACTTACGCCTGACCATGCTCTTGTATAACCACCAAAATGCATGGGCTGATGGGACCGACGTGTTCGGACTGACCTGATGGGCACAGCTTCAATCCCACACCCAAAAATGGTTGTACACTACAACCTATCTTTCTTTGTCTACATAAACATTGTTTTCCAGTTTCCACTTATGAAAAGGAGAGAACTGATCACATACAACAACAGCACTGCAGCTTGCAGTACTGTACAACCTTCTTCTGCCAACAGGCCTCTTGCCTAGCACATCAGTACCATGAGAACAGAAGGCCGGCCATGAGGATCATCCTTTGCAAAATTCATGAATTTGAAAAGTTGATGGATTTACCAAATTCACATTCACATTTCCATGATTCCAAACAGGGCCTCAAAAGGAAAATGGTGTTGCTAAATGTGTGCTTTGTGTGTAGAAAAAAAAAAAAAAGCTGCTCTTCTTTGATGTCGATGACGTCGTTGTATAATGAATTGGCCTTTGATGTCGTTGCCCGGCGGGTATGCTGGCCATTTCTCTTGATGGGGAAAAACAATCTGGAAGATGTTTCCTTTCGCTATCCTTTGGGGTGTGTGGAGGGAAGAGAAATGATAGAATCTTTGATGACAAACCGCTCTTCTGTCCTCCCATCTCAAGCAGAGTATTGCCTTGTTGGTGTTTGAGGGGGAGGGGGCCTTTGTCATTGACTTTCTTTTCTTTTATTTTTTTCATTGTTTCAAGCAGCGAGGGGACGACTGACAAGAAGTTTCTGGTGGAGCTCAATGATATGGTTCTCTTTAAAAATAAAGAATAAAAAATCATCAACATTGAATTGAGTCTACATTTCGATGTAATATGAATAGTACACGCACCTAGCTCATTATTCTGTAGTAGCAAGAGCTGACTGCAGTACGTCTTCGAGGTACTTTTCAGCAGCTGTGTATTGCCTTCTTTTCTCCTCAATGGCCAAAGCAGCAAGAGCTTTATCCTGTATAAGTAGAAATGGATCTGAGATGCTACATCTATCCAATTCATCAACTACATACCACAACTTCATTGTGATTGAGATTAGGACGCACGGGAGGTAAGTCCTGATAGCTCCTCAAGGTATCCAAAATGGGCTTTGTTTTCTTCTCCAACTCCTTTTTATGCTCAGCTGTATCCACCAGCATGCCATGGCTAATCTCGGGAGTGTAACCTACCCGATTCAGTAATGCCTGCTCCCAAAATACACTCCGAGGGTGAGTGATGTAGAAATCAGATTTCAGACAATTAGTAAAATGAGGGGTCTAAGATGCAAAGAAATCATATCATAAGCGTCTTGCACATGCATAGGCCCGTTTCATAAGCATAGAACAGAAGGAAAAGAAACCAATTTCCTTTGACAAGACGTTTTATCATGTTTGATTTACAAAGAGAACTGTCGGTTCTTCAATTCCAATTCTCTGGCACAAAATACCAGGTGACCGTTGTATAATGATTTAGAGATTTCCGACTTCCGAAACAAACATATCCTTAAAAATGGAATCTATTTTCAATAATACCCATGGAAATAATCATTACGATTTCCATGTTTTTGGTTTCTTTTCCTTTCTTTTCTTCCTTATCAAACAGGCCTGAGAAATCGCCTAAGAAACTTTGATGTACCAAAAGTATTCTTTAGGCCAAACTCCTAATCCGATCAAGGCAATGACCATTCCACCATGGTGGTAAGCAAAATCTTTATGCTCAAGTGGATTGGCATATCATAAAGAGACTGATGAAATAGAGGGGAAAAAACATTAAATGTGTGAACATGTGCATTTTTTTCACGTGCAAGAAAATATATCTGCATGAATATTTTCATACAAAACTAGAGAAGCGGAGTTCAAGGTGAAGTTAATGAAGTTGTAGAAAGCATTAGAAGTGAGAAGCTCTGAACAGATGATGGCATTCTAGAACGGGAAGAAGCAGCACAAGTCCAGTGCTCCTAGCCAGACACATGAGGGCGAGTGAAACTCCTAGCAAGTCAGGGTCCATGATGCCTACATGCATATCGATAATTAAGATGCAAAGGTTGATCACTTATACATATCCTATCGACATTTTTTTTCGAAAGGTTACTGAAATTTTATTAAAGCAAACAGAAAAACAAAACAGAAGGAAAAACCAACGCTGAAACGCAGAGGTGGCAATCCAGTACAACCTCAAAAAAGAAAAGTTACATCCCTTGAACTTCTCCAGGTTAGATGCTGATCAGGGTCGAATATTGCATATCAGACCCCAGTAATTACCCGATTTTACATACATGATAATGTTTAATGCCGGATTTTAATTATATTTTTATTACAGGATGAAATCAGGAGCATTAATTGGAATTTGATGTTAAAAGCATGGATTTCACGTTCTAAAGTCATCAGAGCAAGAGAACAACCCCAGGGAACCAAGATCAACGCTCGAGATCCGAGGAAATCAAGAAACTGAAGTTCAAGGGGCCCGAAAAGGGTCTGAAATGCAAAGATCACACGTTTCCCGCCATCCGATCAACTCGAAACTTCATACATGTGATGGGGGCCGTGAATTAACCGTACATATTAAATTTCACCCATTGATGAACTCGGGAAGTGCTCCAACTGACAATTCAGCCCACGAATCGTTGATTTCAGGCCCACCTGATAGCAGGACATGCCTCAACTTTGGTCTCGACGGTTAGTATAGTTTGAGAAAGGGAATGGACGGATTGGATTTCGTAAAAACATCATAGTGGGCCATGTGTGTGGGGAGTGTACACCAAGTACACGTGCACGAGCGGTGCACCGCACCAGCGAGGACGGTCAGCGCGGGCGCTGACCCGCGCCCGTCTTTAAAATCCGGACGAACGTCCAGCGTCCGCGGAGACGATCGCCGGTTCGTGGTTGTGGGGCCCACCTACCTTCCAGAACACAAATCCAAGCCATTCATCCACTTCCTGGGACGGCTGTTGCCCACGCCTAGGTGGCAGAATTGCAAATGGTCATCAGGAATGAAATCTAACCATTCAACAGCAGAACCGACGGTGAAGCAAGATATTCGGTGGTCCACACCAAAATGGAGAAAAACTACATATTTCTGACCGAAATTTCGAGACCAATTCTGTGAACGGAGTAGATTTTCCATTCAGTGGAGGGAATGGGACCCACCATCATCCCAGCGCAGGTTGGCGTCCGCGTAACGCACGGCGCTGGCCGTTTTGCGGAAGACAGTGGGCCCCACCCGTCAATCCTCCGGACAATCTGAACCGACCATCGCGTAGAGGGCCATGGATACTACAAAACCATGTTAAGATTCCACTCCCATGCGTACACACGTGCGCGGTACAGAGGCCACAAACAGGCTGCTCGGCGACGTTCAAAACCGATCTTTTCGAGATTTCTTCTGTGGGCCGCGCCAATGGACCTTCAAAACCACTCATTCTTGACTAAAATTTCGTCCTGAATCCAATGGACGGGGTGGATTTTCCAGAAAACACCTCTGTGGGGCCCACCGATCACGGTTGCGAAAAATCGCACTTCGAGTCCGTCTACGACTCTGCCACCGATTCCAGCCATCCAGCAGCTATAAAAGGGAAGTTTTGGACGTGGGAGAGGCATTCGAGGAGAATTGGAGATCCAAAGCCGAGGAGAGAAGAAAGAGAAGGAGAAAGAGAGAGAGATTGTTCGGTTTGGTGTTTCGGTTTATGAATTTTATTTAATATATTTTTATGGATTTTATGGGTAACTAATCTCTCACTAGAAATTTGAGATGAAGCCCCTAATTTGATCACTCTTGTATTAGTTGATTTACTTTGAATTTTATTTAATTTGTTTCTTTCTCTCGAGTGGACTTTATGGGTTTAAATTCCATACTTCTCCATCTATGAACTTGACCAAAGTATAGATGGATGTTGTTGGATGCTTATTACAGTGCTTGGGTCGATCAAGAACAGTTTCCTATAGAGGAAGGAACAGTGCTTTAATGAATTTTGCATACCATGTGCCCGACCAAGGACATGGGATGTATTGTTCATGGCATTGCTTAAAGGAATTAGACAGTCTGTATGCCCGATTTAGGACACATTGTGCTTTCTCTATTTAAGTGGTATCAATCAAGGTCAAGGTGAATCAACAGACAAAACAAGGGTTAGGATAATTAGGGGTGGATTCGAAAGTCCTAGTGCTCTCTCTCTAATTGAATTTTCTTCCTGTTCTTAATTGTTTTATTTTTTAGAATTGTGCTTAGTAGTTCATACCATTATTTGTTGGATTAGTTAAGGAGAGTCTTAGATTTGAGTTGTGACAACCAAGTCCTCGTGGGATTCGACCTCGATCTTCTGAGTTTATTACTACATCGCAACCCTATACTTGGGGAGTGAACAAGTTTTTGGCACCGTTGCCGACTGTTGTTCCAAATTGAATTTAGGATTCTCTCTTATCATAATTCATAGCTTAGGATTTTACTAACTTAGGTTAAAGTTTTAATTTTATTTTATTTTATTTTTAGAAATTAACCGTTGCTTAGGATTCTTCTATTATTATTTTAGGAAACCTAATTTGGTTTTTTTTTTGTTGTTTACAGGAATTGAGGAAGAAAGCTACTAAGTGAGGAGAAGCTTCTTAACACCAATCATCTCCTTTTTCGGGTTCTTTCTTCCCTTTCTCACTTACATAGTTTTAACTTGTTTTTTTGAATAGTATAAATTCTAGTTCTAGTTTTCTTTCGCTTAGGTTATTACTTAGTTTATGCTAGGACGTAGATCTCTAGATAAAGAACTAGCACCGTTTGATCCTGAAATAGAAAGAACACTGCGTGAAAGATTGAGAAATAATTACATTGAAATGGCGTCGAGACCGAAGTTAAGGCTCTCAAAGATTATTCACTCTGTCCAATTTAATGCGCCTTCATGCATAGTGTTGCCAACCACTACGGCGACACACTTTGAACTTAAACCTGCCGATCATACAATTGCTTGCCATCTTTTATGGATTGGACAAGGAGGACCCATATCATCATGTGAAAGAATTCTTAGACATTTGCTCCACTTTTAAGTTCCAAAACTTCTCGACGATTCAATCCGCCTACGTCTGTTTCCTTTTTTCCTTGAAGGATAAGGCGAAAGCATGGTTGAATTCTCTGAAGTTGGAACTATCACTACATGGGACCAACTGCCTAAGAAGTTCTTAAATAAGTTCTTCCCCGTTCACAAAACCAATGCCCTCCGTAGAGAAATTACTAACTTCACACAAAAAGAGGCGAGCACTTTCATGAATGTTGGGAAAGATGGAAGGACTTGCTTCTTAAATGTCCTCACCATGGTTTTGAGAAGTGGCAACAAGTGCAATACTTTTATGACGGTCGACACCCCGGCTGTCGCATGGTTGATGCCACCGGTGGAGGGTCCTTCATGACCAAAAGCGATACCGAAGCATGGAAATTTTTTGAAACCTTGTGTGAAAACTCCCAAAGAATGGGACTATTCGATAGAGGTGAAAGAAGTTCCCAACCACAAAAGAGAGGTGGTATATATGAGATAGAGTCGTGCCGAGTTGTGCGCCAAACTTGATAACGACAAAGAAAGTTGATGCTCGGTATTAAATAATGGACCTCCACAAACACTCAAGTGGAGGCATGTGCCACATGTTCTAGTCACGCCTGATCTTGTCCATCGGGGCAAGATCCCCAGAACTTCTCTCCGAACAAGTTCATGCTATGAACACTTTTCAAAAACACAGGGAATGATCCTTACTCGAACACATACAACCCGGGTGGGCTAGGCATCCAAATTTTTCTTGGGCAAAAGGACCACATCAAGGAGGACCATCTGGAAATCCTCCCATGCAACCGCACCTCCAAGTTGGCAGTCAACAAATTCCGCAATATCAACAACTGCCTACACAATCAAGGAACCCATCTCTTGAGGATACACTTCATCTCTTCATGCAAAGTTCTCTCCAATTCCAAAAAGATACCCAACAAACCTTCTGGTGACCAAAGAAAGCTTACATGCAAATGCACAATCCATTGCTAAGCTGGAAATTCAAATGGGTCAACTAGCTGCCACATTGAATGAGAGAGAGAAGGGCAAGTTCCCTAGCCAACCTGAGGCTAACCCAAAGGGACAGTATGAGATTGGCTCTAATTCCAACCAAAGGCAATACCATGAGCAAGCCAAATCAATCATTACCCTTAGGTCAGGCAAGCAGTTGATAACGGAATAGAGATGTCTGGGATGATTCAAATTCTAAAACAAGATCAAGATGAAGCGAGAGGGACACACCAATGCATCCAAAGTCCAAGAGCCCTCTCGACTCTCCAAGAGTCACTAATGTGCCACCGTACGTGCCCAAAGCACCTTTTCCTGCGAACGTCCGGCACCAATAAAGAAAAGAAATAATTTTGATGAAATCTTGGATGTGTTTCAAAAGTGCAAGTCAACATCCGTTACTTGACGCTATTAAACAAGTCCACCTTCGCTAAGTTTCTGAAAGATCTATGCACTCAAAAGCGTAAGCAAAATGTTCATAAGAAGGTCTTCATTGCGGCAGCAGCTCGGCTCCATGATTCAACATAACACTCCTCCTAAATTTAGGGATCCAGGAGCTCCCACCATTTCTTGCGGCATAGGAGATCATAAGATCGGGAAGGCATTACTTGATTTAGGGGCGAGCGTCAATTTGTTACCTTATTCGGTTTATGAGGAGCTAGGACTTGGTGAGTTGAAACCGACTAAGGTAACATTACAACTGGCTGATAGATCTGTCAAAGTGCCCCGGGGTGTTATTGAAGATGTGTTAATTCAGGTTGATAAATTTTATTTTCCAGTGGATTTCATAGTTATAGATACTCAGCCTGTCCAGAATCCTCATAGTCAGATCCCAGTCATTTTGGGTCGTCCATTCTTGGCCACATCTAATGCTATTATAAATTGTCGGAATGGAGTTATGAAATTGTCCTTTGGTAACATGAATATTAAACTCAATGTTTTTAATGCAGGACAACAATCCGCAGATTTGGATGACATATTTGAAGTGGACATGATCGAGAGCCTTGTGCGGGACTCCTTCCGTACATCTTTTGAAGATCCACTTGAGACACCTTAGCACAAGGCGGCATGGACTTCGACATCGATAGTCCCATCCATGAAGTCAATGCCTTGCTCGACTCTACTCCTATCTTGGGAAATCGAAAAATGGAGAGCGAAAGTGGAACCTCTTCATCCCTCTCGAGACACCTCTTGACACAAGCCGAACTACGAGAAGACAAGAAGCGGTCGCAATTTTCTTAGAACATATAAGGCAGCAATTGAAAGGAAGATAGTGGAAATACAGGGAGTATGCCCCACGATATGCATGGATCATGCCGTGGAAATGTCGCGTGAAATACAAAGGAAGCGTGATCCTCATATGGAAGAAGTCGTGCGAGCAGAAGTTCTTAAATTCTTTGACGACAGTGTCAGTTACCTCCTTGCAGATAGCACCGCTTATGGGAACTCACATCACTTGTCTGGGATCGGTTAATCAAGTGAGTTCCATCAATGTTTGTGGGTAACATTACTGCAAACCCTCACGAGACTACAACTCGTCCACTAGGGGTAACCTAGGGGTTTAAAGGCTTGTTGCATACGCTAAATGCAATCGAGAGCACCTACGAAAGTGGTATAGGTAGGATCTTCTTTTGTTTTCTTTTTGCTATTATTATTATTATTATTTTTTTTTTTTTTTCTTTTCTCTCTGTTGATTTCTCTCTTGAGCTAACCTGTTTTATGATGATATTTTTTTTAGAAAGCTTCTTGATTCTCCGTCCAGGTACTATCTTTCTCTCATTTTCGTTGTCCCATATGCATTGTATGCTTATTTCTTTTACATTGAGGACAATGTAGATTTTAGGTTGGGGGTGGGAGATTAGGTTACCTAATCAGTATTTTCTTGGTCTTGAGCAAAATTTGTGAAAATTTTAAAATTTTTTCTGGAATTTCTATTGAATTCAAGGTGATTTTGAAGGATAGTTGTGGTTTTAACATTATAAGATACGTGATGGATAATTTATGACTCTTGGATTCGGCCATCTGCTTGATTTCACAGTCAAATTTGACTTGTTAATCCATGATTAGATGTTGTAAACATTGATTGAGCCATGATTCCACATATCACATCTCGCTTACACATTAAGTGTTGGTTCGATGACTGAATGATTAACTTAGTAAAAAGAAGAAGTAAAAGGCTAAATCTTCATCATAGGTTTGCTCCCTATAGGTGTGGATTTGATTATCCATAGTTGACATATGAAAAAAAAAAAAAAAAAGTTAGGCAACGAGTTTTCACCATAGGTTTGCTCCCTATAGGTGGGAATTTGATTCCCCTCAGTTGTGTTACTGCTCGTAAAGAAAATCAAAAGATGGTAACATGAAAAGTTAATCTTTGAGATAAGTGTTGGTTTCAAGTTTTGATTGTTACTAATGATATCATGAAATTGACAATTGGATCTCTTACTGATTGTAAGTCGAGATTATACTTTACACTCATGGAACTCAATGTTTAGGAATGCTCTAATTGATGGATTAATATTTTGAACTTGATTATGAAGTTTACTGTAAGCTTGATTCCAAGAGAAAAATTCCACACCCGATCATGAATCTTAGAATTTTCACATCTCAGCTATCTGTTCACAAGTCACTTGAGTTTACAGGAATTGTCTTTATTTCTGAAATTATTTTTCGCATGTTTTGCTCGGGACTAGCAAAATGCTGGTTGGGGGTTGTGATCAGGGTCGAATATTGCATATCAGACCCCAGTAATTACCCGATTTTACATACATGATAATGTTTAATGCCGGATTTTAATTATATTTTTATTACAGGATGAAATCAGGAGCATTAATTGGAATTTGATGTTAAAAGCATGGATTTCACGTTCTAAAGTCATCAGAGCAAGAGAACAACCCCAGGGAACCAAGATCAACGCTCGAGATCCGAGGAAATCAAGAAACTGAAGTTCAAGGGGCCCGAAAAGGGTCTGAAATGCAAAGATCACACGTTTCCCGCCATCCGATCAACTCGAAACTTCATACATGTGATGGGGGCCGTGAATTAACCGTACATATTAAATTTCACCCATTGATGATCTCGGGAAGTGCTCCAACTGACAATTCAGCCCACGAATCGTTGATTTCAGGCCCACCTGATAGCAGGATATGCCTCGCTTTGGTCTCGACGAGTTAGTATAGTTTGAGAAAGGGAATGGACGGATTGGATTTCGTAAAAATCATCATAGTGGGCCATGTGTGTGGGGAGTGTACACCAAGTACACGTGCACGAGCGGTGCACCGCACCAGCGAGGACGGTCAGCGCGGGCGCTGACCCGCGCCCGTCTTTAAAATCCGGACGAACGTCCAGCGTCCGCGGAGACGATCGCCGGTTCGTGGTTGTGGGGCCCACCTACCTTCCAGAACACAAATCCAAGCCATCCATCCACTTCCTGGGACGGTTGCCCACGCCTTGGCAGAATTGCAAATGGTCATCAGGAATGAAATCTAACCATTCAACAGCAGAACCGACGGTGAAGCAAGATATTCGGTGGTCCACACCAAAATGGAGAAAAACTACATATTTCTGACCGAAATTTCGAGACCAATTCTGTGAACGGAGTAGATTTTCCATTCAGTGGAGGGAATGGGACCCACCATCATCCCAGCGCAGGTTGGCGTCCGCGTAACGCACGGCGCTGGCCGTTTTTGCGGAAGACAGTGGGCCCCACCCGTCAATCCTCCGGACAATCTGAACCGACCATCGCGTAGAGGGCCATGGATACTACAAAACCATGTTAAGATTCCACTCCCATGCGTACACACGTGCGCGGTACAGAGGCCACAAACAGGCTGCTCGGCGACGTTCAAAACCGATCTTTTCGAGATTTCTTCTGTGGGCCGCGCCAATGGACCTTCAAAACCACTCATTCTTGACTAAAATTTCGTCCTGAATCCAATGGACGGGGTGGATTTTCCAGAAAACACCTCTGTGGGGCCCACCGATCACGGTTGCGAAAAATCGCACTTCGAGTCCGTCTCTACGACTACTGCCACCGATTCCACCATCCAGCAGCTATAAAAGGGAAGTTTTGGACGTGGGAGAGGCATTCAGATCCAGAGAATTGGAGATCCAAAGCCAGGGAGAGAAGAAAGAGAAGGAGAAAGAGAGAGAGATTGTTCGGTTTGGTGTTTCAGTTTATGAATTTTATTTAATATATTTTTATGGATTTTATGGGTAACTAATCTCTCAGCCTAGGGCTGAGATGAAGCCCCTAATTTGATCAGCTCTTGTATTAGTTGATTTACTTTGAATTTTATTTAATTTGTTTCTTTCTCTGAGTGGACTTTATGGGTTTAAATTCCATACTTCTCCATCTATGAACTTGACCAAAGTATAGATGGATGTTGTTTGGATGCTTATTACAGGTGCTTGGGTCTGATCAAGAACAGGTTTCCTATAGAGGAAGGAACAGGGTGCTTTAATGAATTTTGCATACCATGTGCCCGACCAAGGACATGGGATGTATTGTTCATGGCATTGCTTAAAGGAATTAGACAACTGTATGCCCGATTTAGGACACAGATTGTGCTTTCTCTATTTAAGTGGTATCAATCAAGGTCAAGGTGAATCAACAGACAAAACAAGGGTTAGGATAATTAGGGGTGGATTCGAAAGTCCTAGTGCTCTCTCTCTAATTGAATTTTCTTCCCTGTTCTTAATTGTTTTATTTTTTAGAATTGTGCTTAGTAGTTCATACCATTATTTGTTGGATTAGTTAAGGAGAGTCTTAGATTTGAGTTGTGACAACCAGTCCTCGTGGGATTCGACCTCGATCTTACCGAGTTTATTACTACATCGCAACCCTATACTTGGGGAGTGAACAGATGCCCACTCAATTATTAGGAATCTCACTCTATGGGAAATGATTTCCACCAGTTTGCTCTCATTGCGAAAACATCTAGCATTCCTTTCCTCCCAAACTGACTAGGAAGGACATCCTCCATATCATCGTCCTTTCTCTACAAAAACTCACCCCATGCCAAGCTATCAAAAGGTCGCCCGCAGTTGCTGGGAGAGACCACGACATGCCGAAACGACACGGTAAGTCTGACCAGATTGTCCCAATAAACTGACAACATACAAACAGTTAATCTACCGTTTCCTCATCGCCCATGCAACACAAGCAAACATTCAGAAAGAACCATTGCTTGTTTCCGGAGATTATCGACTGTCAAAACCTTATTTCGACCTACCAACCAGTCGAATGCCGCGATCTTAGGCCGGACAGGATAATGCCAAACATGCTTGGTGATCAATTCTTCAGTTACTGGAACAGTCTTGGTAATACAGTCATAAAAGGAGCAAACCAAAAAAAAGCTTGATTTGTGACAGCGCCAAATCATAGTCTGTGGATGAGATGTCCGGACTACAAAGATGAATGTGATTCATAAGGGCCACGGGCTCTTCTATCTCCTCATCCTTCGGATGTCTTCTGCAAGGAGGTTCCCAAACTACTTCTCCCACTACAAAGGAGAAACAGTTGGAGACAAGAATGGATGGGTTTGGGGCATATCCTATCAACATTTACCAACAACATAAACAAAATGATGTGTCTTGTCCAATACATATAAGCAAAGCGATGGAAGACACTAGTAAAATAAAAAAATAAAATAAAAAAATGTTGCCTTTTATTTCAGAAAAAAAAAATAAAAATAAAAATAAAATCTCACCTTCCAAAAGAAAATGTTGCCTTTTATTTCGAACTGCAATAAAATTGTTGGCATTCAAAAAGAAAAGAAAAAACGGAGACAGTTGGCTACTGCTGTAAAGTTGAAATAAGGTGGAAGAAGCATGCAGCTATGTAGAAATATGATGGTATTAGATAGGCGTTTATATAAAACATAATATAAAACAAATAACCCAAAATAGATTTTGCATTATCAATAGCCTTGATAATGTCGCCATACTACCAACCCCACCCAATATGGGATACGGGTGAATCAACCAACCCAGAAATCCACAAAAATTCTTTGGTGCCATAGGTCTCCTTGCGTTACAATCTACTGTTGACAGCATAGGAGAGAAATCCACAAAAATTCTACCTAGACATGTATCAAGTAACAGGTACATATACAACTGATGAAAAATGGTTTGTATTCATTCAACACTAAGAGCATTTTTAAGTCAGCAAAGCATAAATATATATATATATATATAAACATTTGTGACTCCTGCAAACATAGCCACACAATCAAACAACAATGAGATGTAGAAATGAAAACCCCCAGATGATTTTACCTAACATTATAGATCGACACAATCAGGATTTACCTACTTGGACCAGTAACTCTACAATATGACTCTGGAGTCTAGACCGATGATATGATCAGGTCATGCTCATTTTCTTGCCCGCTCAATTACTTTTATACTAATTAATTAAAGTCCATATAAAAAAACTTATATACAGAAAACAATGCAGTACCTTATAATTAGAATATTGTTGATTGTATTGCCGTTCTTTCGAGACCATAATGGCCAAGTTTGTCTTCCAATGATGCATTTGAGCCTCACAAGAAGCAACTTCATCGTCCAACTTTTGAAAGGTTCTGCAAATAATAAAGAAAAACTGTTTTAAATTTAAGTCATATGAGAACTATCCCCACATGAATGCAAACAAAACACGATGTGCAATATCTAAGTTCATAAAAACAAAAGTATGCTCGCATAAACCATTTTTGTCAGAAGAAAAACTCAAAGGTTATCAGCAACACGATAGCCAGGAGAGCATTCCACTCTAGTGACAGGAAAATTACAAATAAAGGACTCAAAAAGATTTGATAACAGAAGGCATATTGGAACTAGAGTTTGAAAATCTAGTTGAGTCAACCCCAAAACAGGTCCTTACTCATTGCTCAGTTGTAGACTCTGAGAGTTTCAACACTAAGGTCATGGGTTCAAGTGCCCATTGTGGTGTGTGTGGGTGTGTAAAAAAAAAAAAAAAAAAAAAAAAAAAACCCCAAAATGTTGTATTTGACTCAACAATGTGATGACAAAGCCAATTCTTAGACAAGATTAATCCAACCTCTGTTTTTACTGAAAAGTGATCCAATTTCATGGCATACCTATCCTGTTATTTATACATTGGCAGTATAGTAGATATAATTTCATGTTTATAATACTTACCTAGGGTAGTTTATGATTAAACACTATAAAAGAAGCTTTGATTATGCAAGTTGGGTATTTAATACTGACCTTGTCAATCGAATTTGCAAGCGATTGTATTAGTGATCATCTAAAAAAGCTACAGTTCAATATATTTAGCCAACCCCAATTAGTTGGGTAAGGCTTAGATGATGACGGTGATCATATATTTCAGCTGTTTCTATCATCAATAACAAAAAGCTAGTTGTGGGAAAATCTCATCACCATCTAATCAAGGATCAGTTTGTGAAAGAAAGAATGCCCCGCTTTTTACTAAGGAGATGGTAGATCAGGAAATCAAGTGGCGGTACCAGCACACTTTGCATGGAGAACTTTGTTTTATCATGCTTCCTATAGAGAAACTTGCATTAAGGTGTTTCATGCCAGATCAATTTCCTTTCTCTCATCAGTCCCAATTATGAATTTATGATATTTTTTTCTGCACCTACTAAATGGTAAATCTACATACATGGTGATGAACTGAACTGTCAAACGGAAAAACAAAAATTCTATATGCCGCACCATCTAAGGGGTCATTTGAGAGTAGGAATCGGTGTGTTTGGGAGGAGTGTATTTGATGTGAATTGGAATCCAATTCACATCAAATACGCCAAAATGCACTTTTTTGAAATCACAACGAAAAAATGTGATTTATGATCAGGAATGCCCTGCTTTTTACTAAGGAGATGGTAGATCAGGAAATCAAGTGGCGGTACCAGCACACTTTGCATGGAGAACTTTGTTTTATCATGCTTCCTATAGAGAAACTTGCATTAAGGTGTTTCATGCCAGATCAATTTCCTTTCTCTCATCAGTTTGTGAAAGAAAGAATGCAAGTTGATTTCCTTTCATGCCAGAATCAAGGATCAGTTTGTGAAAGAAAGAATGCCCCGCTTTTTACCAAGGAGATGGTAGATCAGGAAATCAAGTGGCGGTACCAGCACACTTTGCATGGAGAACTTTGTTTTATCATGCTTCCTATAGAGAAACTTGCATTAAGGTGTTTCATGCCAGATCAATTTCCTTTCTCTCATCAGTCCCAATTATGAATTTATGATATTTTTTTCTGCACCTACTAAATGGTAAATCTACATACATGGTGATGAACTGAACTGTCAAACGGAAAAACAAAAATTCTATATGCCACACCATCTAAGGGGTCATTTGAGAGTAGGAATCGGTGTGTTTGGGAGGAGTGTATTTGATGTGAATTGGAATCCAATTCACATCAAATACGCCAAAATGCACTTTTTTGAAATCACAACGAAAAAATGTGATTCCATTTGACATGGATTCCGATTATCACAGATTCACAAGCCAAAGTTCTCTCTCACTCTCTCTCTTTCTCTTCCAAATGCAGCTGCCAAACGCAATTTGGTGATTCCAATTACTAGGTTGCTGAATTCCAATGGATTCCAATCACAGGCTGCAAACACAACTACTCATTCCAATTCACATTGATAACTTGGTAATTGCCAATGCATATTGAGTACAAGCTACCAAACTACCCCTAAATGTATTCAAATATGACAGACCCGAAAGAGAATAAAGAATAAAAGGATTACGGACCCACTTTTTCAAATAAGTCAGCCTTGCAAGAGCCTTCCTTGTATAGTCAAGAAGAACTTCCGATTCCTTCTTTACGTTATCCCTGTTCTCCTCTATACCAGTCTTTCTCAAAGAAATATCTCCCATTGCCACAAGGAAACTGCATCAAATCCCATCATCATCCACCGCCTCCATCTCAATTATGCAGAAAATTTTCAAAAGAGAGGGAAAGAAAATAAAAGAAAGGAGATCAAAAAAAAAAAAAAAAGCAATGTGGATTGCGAAGAAGAAACGATATTCACCTACTCATTTCAGTATCTCTTATATTCAACAAATTTGCAACATTTGCTAGAACCTGCGCAGACATAACAGCATTTGGCGACAGACTCTCCTGGGCCAATCCCACATTCTCCAAAATCTCTCTAGTTCTGACAGCTGCAATTGTTCAAGAATCATCAATTATTCTCGACAAAATCTATGGTTTTGACAGTTGCAAAAATCATGTATTCTGAGGCATAGGATCATAATTATGGGTCTTGACAGGCACATTCCAATTAATCAATGTAGGGAAATCCTACCCATCCAATTAATGAGCCTTTCTCCTATTGAATTGGGACCATCAACCACATTCCCTTTCAACCATCCATTTGATGGCCACCAATTAAAATGGTAAGAATTTCGCAAATGGTGCAGCTTTCTGGCTAATGCCCCATCCTTAATGGGGCCCACCATTTGGCTCGTCTGGATTCAATCACATGGATGGTAGATCATGCCCATCTATTCATCCAAATCCAGACCATCCAGCTTGTGTTCAAAGTGATAAGAATTGCCCAATCGGTGAAGCTTTTAGGTAACGCCACATCCAAAGTGAGGCCCACAATTAGATAAGGATCTGATCACCACTGATACTCATGCTCCCATCCACCATACAAATGCAAAGATGAAATAAATTCCAGACCACCCAACTTGCAGGCCCCTACATGGATCAAGCCATAACCCAAAAACCACATAAGAAGTTCTAACTACCCGATCGATGGACATTCACCTGGTGAATTTGGACGGTTGAACATTTTTTTTATTTTCAATTACCCATTTTGTGGTATCAATTTAACGATCAGGATAATCCATCCAGTACATCTGTAGCATGGCCCATAATTTAGACGGCTTGGATTCAACTACACCTAAGGCAAACGTACACCAAATGAATGCCAGAACAGTATTCCACCATACTCCATCAAACTATCATATAATCCGACTTTAACGATTGAGAAATTGAAAATCGCCAGTGCAAACAGTGAGCACCGAGACTCGGTGCGCACATTGCGACCTGACCTTAAAAGAGACAGTTGGCGGGAAGGTCGAAGCGTGTCTAAATGAGAATTTTCAACAGTCCGATTTGAAATGCGAGTTGAGATTCCCGCCCGAGATTGTGCGCACGGACTCCAGGTGCGCACACGATCTTTTTTTCTGAGAAAAAACAGACCAAACCCTAACCTTGAGAGCGGTACTCCGCAGCCTTCTGGCGGAAGTCCGACGCGACGATCCCTGCCGCCTGTGTCTTGGCTTGGGAGAGAATCGCAAGCGCGTGGAGATGCGCGATGCTCCGCGGCGTGTACTCGAACTCGGGGACGTCCTTCCCCGCCGCGTCGAACTGCGAAGCGAGCCATGATTTCACCTCGGCGACTCGCGCCGTGTCGAAGTTGGCCGTGGATTCGCTCGCCGTAGACGGATCCGATGCTGCGGCGATCAGATCGCTCATCGTCTCTCTCTCGGCGAAATAATACTGTTTGAATACCCAGGCGAAGGGGGATTTTGGAGTTGAGGAGATATTTGGTACTCTGACAGAGTTTGGAGTTTGGTACACAGGCGATTGGAAATTGCACGCGTAGATTAGATTAACTCAGACTAACCCGACAACACTATAGAACCGACTCTTATCTAAGTAAAATTATCAAAATAATACTGTTTGAATAATCCTGACCATTGATTTGTGGACATTTGTTTGTGGAATAGGACTTTTGGACCTTTTCATTTTTAACCGTCCAGAGAATGTCTACCAATCTGATGGTCGAATAAGAATAGTTTTTCTTTATCATGATACATCTAAACCTTGATCCATAATTGGATAGTTTATATTGAACTAATATTATTCCACGTTTGCAATTTCTAAGTACCTTTTACGTGCCTGCGTATCATTCACCACACTCTGTTGGAGTATCAAAGTTTTTCTCTTTGGAGTTCGTTTTGCCTCTACCGCGACTTATTGCTTTCAGCGTTTGTCGCCACCCACTGGGGTCCACATGCTGAGTGATCCAATGATCGGAACCATCCATGTTGTGAAATATATTCTATAAGGTCCAAAAATAGAAAATTACGCTATAAGGATGATCAGAACCATCAATATTTGTAGAGTATGCATTTAGAACATGAAAAGAAAATCGTCAATGACTTAAATTCAACACCAAGTATCGAAGGTCAAGATAATAATTTAAGCATTATCATGGTTAAATATCTTAATTATGATAGTAACTAAAATATGGACGGTCGAAATCACCGGACCATCTTAGCAAGTTAGCCCCAGTCGGATGGCGACACACGATGGATTCTGAGTCGCGACAAACACAAAACGATAACGGTATTTCCCCATCGTTGATAAGCAAGACGGCCGCCCGATTTTATGGTTAAAACTGGGCTGGGCCTGGTGGACCCAGCCCATGAAGGTGTCTACAGTTCATGCCGGTCGGAACAGATCACGGAGGGTGGCGGGTCGAAGGTTAGTCTTGGGCCTAAATTTCTAGGCCCATAGCAGCCGTTGGATCTAAATGTTCCCACCCGATTGGTAATCCAGCCGAGTTCGGACTTGGACTGAATTGGCCCACCAACCAAAGTTGTTGGACTTGGGCTGAATTGAGAAAGCCCAGCCCAATTGCCACAATACCCATTCCATTGCTCTAGGATGGAGGGACACCAAAACTCGAGATATTCCAAATTTAGGTGGGCCACAGCAAGGGAGTTGGACGCGTTTGGCTGGTGACCCCAACACCATCCAGCTAGCTGATGTCAAAGCTCTATAAGCCCCACCATGATGTATGTGTTTATCCATGTTGTGCATCCATTTTTCCAGATCATGGCCCAAAATGAGGCAGATACAGGGCTCAAGTGGACTACACCTTAGAAAACGGTGGGGATTGAACTCTTACCGTTGAAAACTTCTTGGGGCCACACAAGTTTTAGATCAAGCTGATATTTGTATTTTCCCTAATCCAGGCCTGTGTAACCTCATGAACAGATTGGATGACAAACAAACATCATTGTGGTACCTAGGAAGGTTTCAACGGTGGAAATCACTGTCCCCACTATTTTCTGTGGTGTGGATGACTTGAGCTTTGGATCTGCCTCATTTTTTGGCTTGTATCCTAAAATGAGCTGGAAAAATGGATGGATGGCATCGATAAAACACATACATCATGGATGGGCGTCACAAATCTTTGATATCAGCTAGCCGGCTGGTGTTGTGGTCACCAGCCAATCCTCGTCCAGGTTCAAGGCAAGATTGTACATTGCTCTCGGAGTGCGTCCCACCTGAGTCTTTGATAGGGATGATTGTTAGGATGTACGGTTCCCATTGAGGCTCACCACATTCACATTTTGGATTCCACATACACATCACGTAGAGCCCCCACATTTCATAAGCAAATTAATGATTATTCCCCATAACAAAAATGGAGTTATTTGTTACTCCATCTGCATATAATGCCTGATACGCAGGCACCTTTTTTTTTTTTTTTTTTTTTTTTTTTTTTTTTTTAACACACCCCACACACTCACGCTGGAGGAATTTCACCACCTATGGATGCTTGAACCCTTGACCGGGAGTTGAAACTCCAGAGAGTCTACCACACATATGCAGGCACTTCAAGTGGCCTATAGATGTAGCATGAATTAACTCTTCTTTGTTGAAATAAGATCATTGCATATTTTTCATTCTTAACCATTTAATAAATGTCAACAAATCTAACAGTAGGATAATCAATTTAGCGTAATTAAATTTTTAGTTGATAATACATCTAAACTTATATCCATAAATTGGACAATTTAAGTTTATGCCACATAAACAATTACTAAGTAATTTACAAGTATTTGCTTATCATCCATCACACTCTACCAGAGTATTAAAGATTTTCTCAACAAAGAAAAAAGATCTATATTCATGTAACTTCATTACAATGACAAATGCAATAAATGATAGGTTACAAACAATAAATAGTATATGAATGAATAATAATCACTCTATACAAGAGATAGAGGGTTTTTTTTTTTTTTTTTTTTTAAAGTTATTTAAAGAGCTCAAGCAAATCCACATTCGGGTGCGAGACCGTCCGGAAAGCGGTACGGATCGGCACAGTAGTTGTAGATCATGAAGTTCTTTTGCACCCATGACAACTTCTCTAGGTTAGTTGAATTTAGTCCTTGAGCCATCCAGGCCATGGAAGGTAAAGAAAGAGATTGTGAAGCACAGGACGATACACCAGACCATATAACACAAGCTCTGGCCATGAAGTTTCTATAGGCGGCAGTGAAGGGCGCATTCGACCAATCGATTTTGATGAGCCCACCTCTTGTGGCCCAGTTGTCGGCGTTCCACAAGCTGGAATAAATCTTCATGGGCTGTTTGTTAGGAAATGGTACGCCCTTGGACTCGAAATTCTTGAAAATTCTGATTGGAATGTCATCCACGTAGAAACTAAAAAGAGTGCAATGCAAACATCAGAAATTTTTTAAAGCAAATCTTATAATTGTTAGGACTACTGTGGGAAGATTAATGGGGAGCTATTTGATACTCTAGCTGCATGCTACACTTGACACACAGACACATAGAAATGGTACAAGTACAAAAATCAGAAAAATCAGAATAGTTTACAGTCCCAGACTTAAGTAGCACTTGTTTGTGTGTGTGTGTGTGTCTATATATATATATATATATATATATATATATATATATATATATATATATATGTGTGTGTGTGTGTGTGTGTGAGTGTGTGTGTGTGTGCGCGCGCGCGCATGTGCCGGTGAGCATTTCTATGAGGTTTCATGAGATGCCACATCACATGGTTGTTTGGATTAGAAGCCCATAACACGTGTGCAAAGGTGTGCACATGACCATGCCTCTCTATATTATGAGAGAGTCATGCTCACCTGCACAACTACGCACATGTTTACCTTTGCACATGTGTCATGGTCATCTAATCTGAACGGTCCATATAATGTGGTATCATATGAAACTTCAAAGGACAAATTTTCACCCTGATCTAAAATTATAGTGTACCATAAAAAAGAGAAATGCAAACCAATGGAGGAAACTGTTTTCATTTTTCATGGCCCAACAAAGTTTTGGATTAAAGTAAATATTGAGCCCGAGGGGTTTCATGAAGTGCTGATTCACGTGAACCGTTCAGATTTTAGAGTCACATCATGTACAATGAGTTCACAAAAAAGTTTGCACGAGTTGGCTGAGCATATATATATATATATATATATATATATATATATATATATATATATATATATATATATATATGTTTTAGGTACTATGCCCTCGTGCTCACGGTAAGCTCCCGTGAGGTCGAGTTGTGTGGGCCCTACCGTGATGCGTGTCGACCATCAACACCGTGCATTTGATGGGTCCCCTTTAAATTATGGGATATCCCAAAAATCAGCCTTATACGGAACTTAGGTGGGCCATACCATCTAAAATCATGTGAAGACATGCCAAAAACACATAAAAGCACTTGGTGGGGCCTACTTGAGTTTTGAATGTTGCTGAAACTTGGTCTGAACCCTCATCCAAGTGGGACACGCATAATGGATAGGCTGGATTTGCAAACAACATCTCGGTGGGCCCAAAAAATGTCCCATGAATGTTTTAATAGTGCATGGCCCCTCTCCACTTCTGTATGTGGTGTGGTCCACACAAGTCACGGATTGTCTTGATTTTTGAGACCTAGGCCCATGATGGAATGGTGCATCTGACTGATGGGGTAGATGTTCGAAACGCAACACGGTGGGGCCAACACAGCTCGACTTCATGGGATGTTCCCATCAACTCGAGCGTATAGTACCTTTTTCCATATATATATATATATATATAGAGAGAGAGAGAGAGAGAGAGAGAGAGAGAGAGAGAGAGAGAGAGAGAGAGAGAGAGAGAGAGAGAGAGAGAGAGAGAGAGTGTGTGTGTGTGTGTGTTAAGTAGCCATTTTTTTTTTAAAGTGGGTCTTAGGAGATGTATGGTTTTGATCAATCAAACGAAATCATATAAGATTAATGGAGAGATTTGAAGACTTACATAATGTGTTGAGGATTCCAAAGGATGGAATAGGTGTGGAAGTCTTTGGTGGGGTCGAACCAAAGGTGGAATTGCTGCTCTCGGTTTCCCTTTCCTTGGGTGAATACATTGGTGTGGATAGTGTAAGGATCACTGCTAAGATTGCCAAGGAATTCGAAGTCGATCTCGTCCCAGGTGGTCCCTTCAGATTTAAGCTGCATCACAATCATCAATCAGTAGTAACGAAAAATATAGGTAGGCCACATAGTAAAATTGGCTAGGCTAAAAATATCAGGCCGGTCAATTAATTAGGTGGGATCCACAGATGTACAAACGAATTTAACATTGAAAAATAAACTATCCACATTATACCTGGCCGACGAGCGGATCAGCCTGATTAACGGTCCAGATCAACTAGGCGGGCCACACAGTAAAATTAGCCTTTGTGAAATATCGGGCTTGTATGCTAATTAGTTGGGATACACATGTACAAAGAAATGGACCATTGAATGACGAATGGTCCACATTAACGTATGCATGTAGACCGACCAATGAGCGGACCACCTGATTAGTGGGCCACATAAGGCTGGTTAACTAATAAACTAAGCAAGATAGGTCATTCACCCGGTGGACCCCACCAAACGTGATGTAGAGTGGGTCGTGGACACTTTTATGTCGAAAGATGGATAGAAGAAGGCCCGATTGAAGGTGGAAGTGATCAGGACCGTCAAAACCCTAAAACAGACCTATTAATTTTGTTTTGACTTTTTATAGTAATTTTTAGTTCGATCATAACTCTTGTTCTTTGAGCTGGTTAGGCCAAATAGGAAGATTACTATTTTTGAGCCAAAGAAGTCTAATAAGAATCATGACTATTTATAAATAATAAGTTTATAGTAAGTCACGAATGTAAGGGAGTTTGAGTTGGATTTATTATTATTATTATTATTATTATTATTATTGTTGTTGTTGTTGTTGTTGTTGTTGTTGTTGTTGTTGTTGTTGTTATATATATTTTTTGGGTTAGTTTGTTAGCACACACCCATGTCAGTACACACACTCCATGTTAGCCACCCCCACTAGGGATCGATACCAAGACCTCAAGTGTTGAAACAAGGTATCTCCATTCAGTCTGCAAGTTGGAATTTGATTATGAAATTTCTTCCTATATTTGGTATCACTGTTTAAAAGGTTGTAAATTATTTTTCATGATCAATTAAGTGAATTTTGAATTTATTAGAATTTATTTTTATCTTTTTACTTTTCATCGTAGATTCAAATAATTATGTGAGAAGTGTTCAGAAAGGTTGTGGATTCGAAGTAATTATCCCTTGAGGAAGATGGTGATCGACCTTATCACGTAGCTTTTAGAGCAAGTGATTAATTGTCCTGCATTAAATTATTATCAGAGCAGGAGTTCTCGTGTTCGAGACTCATCAACAGGGATAATTAATGCAAGGGCATTTTCACTCTAGGCTCAAGTGGGGTTGCCTGTGAGATGCAGGGGAACACTCGAGGTGGGTGGCCCGTGTGAGGCGATATCTATGTGATTTGGGGCCCACGAGGGGAGTTTGGCCGAGGTTCTAATTCATGCGATGTGGGGCTTGAGCTATAAGATAAAGGGATTAACTTGCCATATATATTCTATCAATTCGAGCTTTTAAAGCAAGTGATTAGTTGTCCTGCATCAAATGTATCATAAGAGAGGGACCAAATGCAACAAAAAATTCGAGGTTGGCACATGTGATCACTTACATAGTAGGCAGTGACGGTGCCGGCAGAGTTGCCGGGGACGAGCTTGATTTCCATGTCGATCTTTCCAAAGAGAAATTCGTTTTTGGATTTGAAGCCGGAGCCGGAGTCCTTGTCGAGAGATAGCATAAGAAGCTTTGCATTATTCAATATCTGAGCGCGGTTGTCGCCCCATGTGATCTCGAAATCTCGGTAGAAATTCACACCAGATGCCACCATTAGAGAACATGTTAGTAGCAAGATTACCAACTTCATATGCCCAATCGAAGAAGAAACACAAGGAGAAGGAGAGACCATCTTTTCTAGAAAGAGAGAGAGAGAGAGAGAGAGAGAGAGAGAGAGAGAGAGATCTTGGTTCGTGTTTGTGGTGAGATATGAAGTACTGTTTATATGGGGAAGGAAAGGGTCGAGTGGGAATGAGGAAATCTCGTTGAAGGTGAGAGCTGAGTGCCACAGCTGGCGTTTGGATGTTCAAGCTTGGATGTTAGAAATTTGGATAGGTTGTATTTCGTGGAGGTTTGCTCAAATACATCTTGGCGCATTGGAACCTTTGAATCTGTGTCTTATTCCAATGATCCATACCGTTTATACGACGAGTCGTACTTTTTATTGGACAGTAATCAAATAAAATCTCTCAATTGAATTATTTCAACCCTTTGATCATTCTTATCATTCACCTTGAACATGGACGGCCAAAATAACCTTTATTATTGAATCAAAGAGATGGACTATTCAATTCTATATTTCTTTTTTCTGAAATCCCCATCTAATAGTAGTATTATCATTTTAAAAAAAAAAAGGTTTGGATCATTGAATAGAAAACCCAAATCCAACGGCTAGCGTTGCGACGTATCTTATTAAAGTATATCGAGATGTAAACCTCTTCTCGCACAGGTAGTATTATTTGAGCTCCTTTTGCCTCCATCGCGACGGAGGATTTAGCGTGTGTCCACCCACTGGGGCTAGATACTGACATAGTCGGATAATTTGAACCGTTTATATCATCGTTACCACCGTAAAATAAGCTATTTCCCAATAATTATATTTCAACGATGATTTCGTCATCTGATTTCTACAGCTGAATCTGAGCCATTGAAAAGCTTTTTTTGGTGTTCCAAATTCATCCACACATATTGATGGTCACAATCATCCGGGGAAAGTACCTTCAAGATCAAATCCATTCATCATGTGGGCCACACTCAATGTGTGTTCCGCCACGAAATTCAGGATGGCTTGCTTAGCTGGAGTAAGGCATGAGTATGAAATGATAGAGTTTGAAACTGGCTAACGGTTCACATTCACTAAAGACATGTGCCTTCGATCACAAGAACCTGAATATGGTAGAGCATCTCCACTGTACACGTGGCAGGGTAGCTTATCTAATGGATGTGATTTTCTACACATAACCCATCTATGATAGGGCCCACTAGATGCAGGGAACCGATTTTTTTTTTTTTTCCAGACACATCAACTGCGGAGAGACGGCTCTACTGTATTCTCGGAGCTCCACCGTATCATCTGCCATATAGTCCTACTCGCGCGAGTAGCTTCGCATGCTTCGGCCCCAGCTAGCTGTGTTTGGAGAGCCGTTGCAATAGCTGTCTGCGTCCAAGTCATTTGTTTTCAAGACGATGCAATGTTGTGTTGTTTGCTAGCCCCACTCAAACTAATGATGCACACGTATTTGATATCTCAACCGTTCATCAGGAAATATCACTAAATAATCTAATATCTGAGAAAATTTTAGATGATCTGATCTTCAGGTGGACCAGGCGAGCGCACTTGTGTGCTTGTTTTCGACGTGCGAAGCGCACCCTACTGCACCAGCAAGCGGATGGGCTACTCACCCTGCCACCAGCCCGGTGGCTGGTGGTCGGTTCTCTGTGGGCCCCACCATGATTTATGTGTTTCATCTATACCGTTCATTCATTTTTAAAGATCATTTTAGATCTTGACAAAAATTAGAGGGATATAAATCTCATGTGGATCACAACACAGGAAAACAATAGTGATTGGATTTCCACCATTAAAATCCCCCTAAGGTCCAATGTACTGTCTATTTGACATCCGATCTGTTGATTAGGTCATGCAGACCCAGATGAAGGGAATAAACAAATATCAACTTGATCCAAAACTTTTATTGCCCCCAAAAAGTTTTTAATGGTTGGCGTTCATTCAACACTGTTTCCTGTAATGTGGTCTACTTGAGATTTCGATATACCTCATTTTTGGTCTCATACTATAAAATTATCTAGAAACATAGATGGACGGAATGGATGAAAAACACACATCATGGTGGGGCCCACAGAGCACTGACCACCAGCCATTGGCTGGTGGCAGGGGAAGTAGCCAATCCGTTTCCCGCCAAAGAAAGTCAAAACTCAGGGAGAATCCTAGAAGGTCAAAAGGAACGTTGGAGGCAAAAAGTAAAGAAAAAGTTAGCCGCAGTACCACCCTAAACTACGAGCCTCCGCGATTCAAACTCGCAGTAGGATGATCGGGGCCGTTTATCCGGTAAGTTCCACAGTAGATGGACCACTGTGCAAATTTCCCTCCAATATAGCAGCTCAAACGCCACCTACGAAGTGTAAAAACTCCTCTAATTTTAACCGTCCATTTCCTGCCCACCATTCAAACAGCCCATTGGCATCCGTCAATTGGCTTAACTTTAGCATCCTGGATCGTCCATAGCGGTGAACACTGGATAGAAAGTTCCAGTCTTCTATGCACTGTAGATAGGCCTGTCTATGGTGGAGATCAAGCATGTCAAACTTTAGGTGTACCAGATTCCACTGGTGCAGTACACGTGGTAACACATCCATCCGATCTTTCCATCTAGTGGACCCTATCATAACTGAACCATGGTTCAAATTTCCTCCTATCAGACGATCCTAGCCATCCCCTTTTATGTACTTTCTGCACTGAACGTCCGCCCTTTTATACCGTCACTTTAAAAGCCACTGATCAGATCCTTGTAATTGCAATCTTCAATGTTTTCTGATCCATTTTCCATCCACAGTAGGTTTAAGTAGATGGACGGCCTTATTTTTCTTTCATCATGCCACGTGTAATGTGAGATAATACCATATTCTGGTGCTACCGTTTCTACCGTATCATTTCCGTTAGTTTCGTAGACGCGCCGGACTGTTCATGGAACCGGACGCACGCAGGAAGTTACTGTCATCGAAAGCTGTGTGTGGCCCACAGAGACCGTGACAACTCCAATCATACAGAAATTTAAAAATCAGGTATATCCAAAACTGAAGTGGGCCACACCAAATGAAACAGTGACAAATGAAACCTCCACCGTTGAAACCTTCCTGGAGCCGACCATGATGTTTATATTCCATCTAAACCGTTCATAGGGTTATTACCGCTCAGATAAAATGTAGGAAAAAATATCATCCTGATTAAAAACTTCTGTGGACCCCACAAAGTTTCCAATGGTAAATGTTCAATCCCTCCTATTTCGTATGGCATGACCCACATGAGTTTTGGATCTGCTTGATATTTATATTGCTGTCCGATTGTAGCCTTGCAAAACTGATGGCCGAGTGGATTTGTCACGGGCATCTCTGTGGGCCCCACACAGCTTCCGACGGGACGCGGATTAGATACCGACAGGTTGAGTAGCGAGTCGGCTACTGAAGTGACGTCACCAAGTTCAGTGGCCCGAATATGATGTATGTATTGTATCCACACAGTCCATCCATTTTGAGATATCATTTTAGGGCATGAGCCAAAGAATGAGGCAGATAAAAAGCTATAGTGCACCCCACCACAGGAAACAGTGGGGAGAGTGATTCCCACCGTTGAAACTTATCTAGGCCCACCATAATGTTTATTTGAAATCTAATCCGTTCAAAAGTTAAAAAAGACATGAAATAAGGGAAAACACAAATATCAGCTTGATCCAAAACTTCCGTGGCCTTTAGAAGTTTTTAATGGTGGGCGTCACTGTCCCCACTGTTTTTTGCAGTCCACCGGAGCTTTGGATTTAACTCATTTTTTAGATATTACCATAAAATGATCTCTCCAAATAGATGAAAAGTGTGGATACAAAACATACATCATGGTGGGGCCCACAGAACTTGGTGACGTCACTTCAGTAGCGAGTATTGCTACTCAAACCTGTGAGTAGCTAATCCGCGCCCCTTCCGACAACAGTAGCTTTCTTTGCCCGAGGAACCGGCAATCCGCGTCCGCATGGAACCTCCGTCACGGATTTCAACGACTTTTAACAATAGTATCACAGGGGTTTGTTAGGTCAATACTCCTGATATATGCGCGCCTATGCAAATGTCCTCACACATGCCACGCTGGAATGAATAGGTGTTATCCACTCCGTACAAAAGGTGGTTCGTAACGCGTATATGAGCTGTACCAAAAATCAGGAAATTCAATTCATCAGGTGTCCCACATCGTAAGAAGAAATGGAAGGCCAAAACATTTAAGTGAGCGAATTACATTTGTGGCCCATCTGATGAGTGGACGACTCTTGCTTTCAGCATGTTATTGACATGGTATACATCAACTGCTTCAAAGCTTAAATTGTATCTACGGTTGCCTCGTGTGGGCGCGCATTTGGCTGGGGCTCGTTTAGGATCAGAGAGGCCTCGTCATGCATTGTGAGTGGTGACCGACATGAGGAGATAGATGGCTTGATTTTTAAATATGTAATCAAAGACCCAAAAGGATGGAAAAATACGATCTAGCACACTTGTACGATATTGGCACGTATGGTTACTTGTAGATGGTAGGGTACCAAACTCGTGTGCGGCTTTAGTCAGTTATATATGATATTGTGTCCTTTCAAGATTTGCAATGCAATGACGTAGAGCTGTTTAACGCTTTCGAAACTCCCTCGAACAGGAATTTCCTGCATACAGTTGTAGGGAGCCCATACAACAAAAGGCTCTCTGTGGTCCACCTTGATGTGCGTCTAAAATCTACACCTTCCAAAAAATAAGGACCATCCAAACTCAAGTACTGGGCCGTGTCACAGGAAAAAGTGATACTGAGGAGGCCTATCATTGGAAACTCCTTGGATCAGGATGATACTTGGTGTTTCCCTCCATCCTGGTTGGACTCACCTTATGAACGTAGGGATATAAACATTACAGTGGGAGTCAGAAAGGTTTCTACGGTGAGCGTGTCCATTATCTCTCTTCCCTGTAGGATGGCCCACTTGACTTTTGGATTGGCAGCTCACAGCATCATATAAGCTGGTGTAACTTATCGTAGATAGGGGTGCATATGGGTTTTGGTTCGGTCTGTTTCTGGGGTGATATCAGAACTGAACCATTCGTAACGGTTCCAGGAAATTCAGAACTGTTGGACCATTTGCACCTTAAAACTGAACCTGAACCAGACCGTAAAAACCGATTCGGTTATTGTAACATCCTGAATTTTTCACTGTTTGGATTTTCAAAAAAATTCTTGAAATTTTTTTTATTAATTAACTTATAATATCACTTAAATGACCATTAGCACTCAATGTTAGTCTATTTAGGGGTGGTACCAGTAAAGAACTGCACAAGTCCAATTAATCAGCCGTAGGAAGCCAACGACTCTGCTCGATTATCACTTGAACATCAGGTGTAGCCCCATGATTTACTCATATATGACCCAAATCTAACTGACCCATTACTAACTAACTAAGACAAGCATAACTAAATTAAAGATCTAACCGAAGCCGAGTCAGATATGGCCCGGATCTTAACTAATAGACCAAATCGACCCCGTTACTCTTTTAGCTTAAAACCGACGGTTTAGAGTAATCATGACTAAATTTTCACTTTCACTGGTTATAAACAGGCCACACTAGGAACATAGTTAATCCAAACTATAATCATTGTCCACGAGAAATCTCAATACCTAATTCATTCCAGAAATGCTCCGATTCTCCAAACAAGCTCTAGACCGCTTGTTGATGGGCCACTAGTTCCAAAACTATAGAGAAATGTCTGTCTCACTGGGCTTGTGGTCCATCGCGGACCACAGATCCAGTAAATGTCAAGAAGTCAATTATTCACGCCATCCCAGCGGCTAGAGGTGGGCATCGGTCCTGATTGGAACGGATTGGGTTTAACCCGATCAGATCCGAAATAGCAGTGCTTGGACCCGAATCCGATCAGATCCGGAATCAAATCCGAGTAACCTGAATCGAACAGATCCTATACATGATTCACCTTACCCGAACTCGGACAAAAAAACTGAGTCGGATCCAGTTGGATACGATTCGGACATGTGTAAATTTAATTTAACTTTTTATATAATGTGGTCCACTTCAACCTTTAAAATATGCCATTTTTTTTATCAAAGGCTAAATTGATATGACAAAATGGATGAACGGCTTAGATAAAACATATACATCAAGGTGGGCCCTACATAGCTCGAAAGAGCTTTTCACTTCGTACTCATGTTTTCACTATATATTAACACGACACGTAAATGACGTAAGTTTGCTTTTTAAATACATGCAAACTTTTGATTTTATATATATAATAGTTAGTTGTGTGGATTTAATCATGAGATATATGTTATATCCAAACCGTCCATTCATTTTGTGACCTTGTATTAAGGCTTGAGACGAAAAATAAGACAGATCTAACTATCCAGTAGACCACACGGATTATTTAATGGCGAAAATCATTTTCTAATTCTATTTATGGTGTGGTCGAGATGATCTTTTAATATTATTCATTTTTTAGACGATGTCCTATAATGATCTGAAAAAAAGCGATGAACGGTGTGGATAAACCAAAAAGATTTTAAAACGGGCCCCACACACTTTCCTAAGTAGACAAAATAACTCCCTGTACGACGGGTTACTTTTTGAAGAAGCTTTGTACGAAGGTAGCTTCTCGAAGAAGCTTTGTATTAGCTTCTTGAAGAAGCTTTGTACAACGGTACAAAGGGCAGATGGATTGCGTACTAAGTAAACTCAGTGGGCCCTAGTGGCATTCATACATTTTATCCACTCCGTCCATCTCTTTTGAAAGATAATATTAGGGCATTATCTCAAAATTGGAGTATATCCAAACCTCAAATGGACCACACCACTAAAAACAGTGTGAATTGAACATATACCATTAAAAAATTGTTGGTGACAACAGAAGGTTTCGATCAAGCTGATATTTGTGATTTCCCTTCACCCATAATATATATATATACGGGTCGGGTCGGGTCGGGTCTGTTCGAGTCGGATCCTATCGGGTCGGATTCCGGGTCGGGTCGGGTCGGAACATGGTCTATCCGGAACAGATCCGAAAATATTTCGGATCTGGTTTCTACTACCCGATCCTCCCCGATCTTGACCGTCGGTTATGTTCGAATCGGGTCTGATCGGGTCTGATCGGGTCGGATCCAGCGGATCGGGTATGAAATGCCCACCTCTACCAGCGGCACTTGCGAAGTGCGGCTCACCCCAGCCCACTAGTCTCAGAATCTGGCACTCTTAATTGAAACTGAGATATAAAGCATTTCAGCCGTCAAATTTCTTCTAAATTTACGGTGGTAGTTTAATGTATTTTTCTACCCTCGTCCACCAAATCTGGGACCCGATCGTGGCACAGTGACCATTGATCACAAATCGAACCCGTGCGACCAAACTCCATATCCGACCGTCTCCAAATTTTGCATGGCCCTTCATCGGGCCATGGAGCACCTATCCTATAAGTTTCGTTTTCAGAGGACCACCAGAACCGCCCCATCAATCAGAATGGACCCCACAGGACTGAAACTATATGATCAAACCCCATATCCGTTAATCCGTTTGTTCTCAAACTTTGCACGACCCCCCATTGAGCCATGAGGCACCTACACACTGAATTTAGTGGCCGAAAGGGGTGTTAGGGCTGCCCCAACACCAATAGGGAGTCCTAGTGGTCTATTTTGGAAAATTGTGAAAGCTTTGAGCCAAATGGCCCAACTCTAGGAAATAAAGCCCTAGCTCCTTATCTCATAACCCTCACCACAACCACCTTTGTCAAGGGAGAAAGAGAGAGCAAGAGAGCAAGGAAGAGAGAAAGAGAGTGTGAAGGTGAGCAAGGTGGACCCTAGATCAAGGTGGGGCCCAAGGAAAACAAACCCCCACAACTCCCTACATCTTCTCCAAGAAGAATTCCTCATTCAAGACTGTCATTTTCACTCCGTTGATCATCTAGGTGAGATCCATCACCCATTTTCGTTGAAACCCTTATGATGAGGGAGATTTACATAGAAACCTAACCTACAAATGTTGCTTTAGGGATCCCGACCGTTCGACCCCAAATTCCATATCTCCTAGGTCGTTCTCAAGCCTTCAACGAATCCGAAGGTGCGTACTATTACTCCTAGGTGGCCTAGCACCAATTTCATTATGAGTTTAATGATTTTGATTGCTTGGTTGATATATTTAGAGAATATAGAGAAAACCTAGGAATTTATGTTTATTTAGAGTGGTATGGAATTGTATGTTTTATTTGATTTCCTCACATGATGTTGTTCTTGCTTCTCACATGACTTGGTGCAAATTTGATGATCGCTTGTTGATGTCTTGTTGGATTACTCATATGATGATGCCCTATAGCATGCGTGCCTCATTAATTCTTGCGTAATTTGTTTCCATGAGTTGTAGGAAGTGAGCAACTTCCTCACCAACACACACAACACACATGCACCCTTGCTCATAAATTGTGTTAGCTTGCTTATTAGGAGAATCTGAATTGTATGTTGAGGTATGAGAACATGATGATGATTATGCTAGTTGATAACCTTGTCTGTTGACATGTTGTGGACCACCATCCAAACCCTAGGGTTGGTCAGGAAAACAAGGAGAGTTAAGGTGGTCCCGTTGGTAGGATCGTCTTGAGGCTAAACACATGGATTTGGACGAGTACGTGTAGGTAACAGTAGTTGGACTATATGGGTCGTTTGTGCCCGATGTCGTTCCGTCACATGCTTGCCTGAACTCATGCGGTCTAATCTACTGGTTGACTAACCTTGTTTTGTTAACCCTGGTTGCTCACACATGTATGGAACATGGCACACCCTACAACCGTTGTCGCCTATCGATAACGAATTGAATATCGGTCCACAGTCTCGTGAGCTGAGCATGGTAGAATGGGACACTGTATCCGAGCTGTCGGCCTACGCTGGGGTGACGCGCTTCTCCGTAGTGACCGCGAGCAATCATTTTCTCTTGGCACTCCCCAGTGCTTGAAGTTGGGGATGGAGAACCCAACGGGATCAAGGATCACGAGGTCTCGACCTTACACGTTGGGGGGCCTTGGCCCCACAACCAGTTTAGGACATTGATACGTGGGGTGTACCAGATTCTCAAACCTACTGGATGAATGGAATTAACTAAGAACTCGGCTAACACTATCATCGCATCGCACTAGTTAGGTTGGCGACTCAGCAGTCGAGGTTGCAATGAGGGAGTGTTGTCATATGCGAGCGTGAGATGGTGTCGCTTGAGGGAGTGTTGTGGCAAGGGCATGCATCATATCATCTATCATGCATATGCATTAATAAGATTAGTTAGGTATTTGTGGATGATTGTTTTTCATTAAGTCCATAATATAATTAATGTCGATTACAACTTAAGACTAATAGCACCCACTGAGTTGATCACTCACTCCCACTCTGGGACAGTGTTTTAAAACACCAACTAGACTCTTCAGTAGTTGCAAGTGACGCTGAGTACGAAGAGCCTTTAGGCGCGAGCCTGGATAAGGAGGACGAGCTGTCGTACTTCCAACTGATGAGCAGTCCTCCCTCGACTTCATAGATGGGTTTTGGATCGCTGAGTGGTAGATTCAGCGCACTATTCTTTTGGACTCATCATTTTTTTGTGATTTTGTTGGACAATGCCTCATGCGACCCATTTATATTCTTTTGGATTATATATATATATATATATATAAAATCTCTTTCACTTCAGTAAACTAGTTGTGGTTGTGCTTCATGTTTCAAGAAATTCCATACTGCGCATCTAAACCTGATTAAATATAAATTATTAAAAATCAGTTATAAGTAATACCCGCGAACTTGGGAGTCGAGTATATATATGACCCCCAATTTTTAGGGCGTTACAATTATGCGTTATGGGCTTTTTATAATTTAGTGAGAGAGAGAAAAATGGAATGGGGGCAGGGCAACATGAAGAGAATAAAGAGTTACGGTTTTTTTTTTTTTTTGTTTAATATGGTCTAGTTCCAAGTTCAGTTCTAGGTTCAGTTCTAAGATCGGTTCCATGGTTCAGTTCACGGTTCAGTTCGATTTTATATAACCCCAAATCGTGAATCGATCCAAACTAATCCGTTCATTAATTTTCAAAACTGAACGGTTTATCAGTTCTAGCGGTTCCATGTGCACCCCTAATCATAGATGAAGTGGATTATTGCACACACATAACGGTGGGGCCCACGGAGCCTTTTGTTGCCCGTGCTACCTAAATCACGTCCACAAGAGAGTGAGCCAAGTCACGTGAAACGCACGACCTCACGAGAGGGTCATGAGGATCTGAGATCCTGCATTTACGTGCGTTCTGTGAAAGAGTGCGAAAGCGTGTGGATTGCTGTCGTCTTGCATAGCTGGAAAGTTGTAGCCTATGCTGGCTCCACACGCACCTTTACTTGCGGCACACGTACCAACCTGGGCAGTACGAAAATCGGTGTTGGTCCACTCATCACGTCTCCCAGCTCGATGCCAAAAGAAAGCATCGGGATGGCTGGGCCGACTTTCAGGATAGGCCCACTTCAGGTCCGGCTAGGATTGAACTACTTGTTTGGGAACCATCTACGTCGGGTAGTCAACGTATTCGTGATTTTCGGCAAGTCAACATTGCCAAAGTTTTATGTTCTTCGCGACGAACGGTGTGGATTATTGCTATCGTTTCTTTCACATGCTTGAATTATCGGACGCAGATTTTAGCAGTAAGTTCCTGAGCTGGGATGCAAGATGGGCCCAAAATGATGATTGTGAAAAATCCAGGAAACGGATTGGCTACTCCCCCTGCCACCAGCCCCGTGGCTGGTGGTCGGTGCTCTGTGGGCCCCACCATGATGTATGTGTTTCATCCATTCTGTTCATCTATTTTTAAATATTATTTTATAGCTTTATACGAAAAATTAGAGGGATATAAATTTCAGGTGGACCACACCACGGGAAAATAATAGCGATTGGATATCCACCATTAAAATCCTCCTAAGGCCTAATGTACTGTTTATTTGACATCCAATCTGTTGATTAGGTCATACAGGCCCAAATGAAGTAAAAAAAAAAAAAAGAAATATCAGCTTGATCCAAAACTTTTATGCCTCCAAAAGTTTTTTAATGGTCGAAGCTCATTCAACACAGTTTACTGTAATGTGGTCCCCTGGAGATTGGGATATATATAATTTTTGGTCTCGTATCGTAAAATGATCTTAAAAAATAGATGGACGGCATGGATGAATCACTTACATCATGATGGGGCCCACAAAGCACCAACCACCAGCCAATGGCTGGTGCCAGGGGAGTAGCCAATCCTTTTCCAGAAATCCACCTGTCCATTCGTTTTTCGTGCTTATTTTAGGATGTGTTACAAAAAATGAGGAGGATCCAATGCTCAAGTAGGCCACATGAGAGGGAAATTTGGGGAAGGAAATTCCTACCGTTAAAACCTTCCCGGGCTCCACTTGATGTTTATATGCCATCCAAACCGTTTATAAGTTCATTCCCACTGGGATGAAGTGAAAAAACCCAAAAATTATTTTATGTGGCCACACGTATGTTTCGACGGTGTTAACTGAATTCCCACTATTTCCTCTCACATGGCCCACTTGAGCTTTGGATCCGCTTCATGCAGCACGTCCTAAAATAAGTTCTAAAAAAGAATGGACAGGTGGATTTCTCACAAACATCATAGTGGAACCATCTTGCACCCCAGGCAGGAACTTCCGGGAATCCGCGTCCTGAAGTGAACCGAACCCTTCATACCGTGGGCCACCCTAGATGGAAACATTGCACCCATTCCGTCCATGATTCTAAAGGATCACATTTATATCATACAATCCTAACCTTCCCATCCATGCATGGAAAATAGATGGCTAATATAAAAAGAAGACAAGGTCACTAACGGATGGTTCGCATCTTTAGATCATAGTAGCCTTTGTAAAAAAATAAGAAGACAATGAAGCTGTATGAAAGTCGTACTTAGATTCGGATGCCATAGTAGAAGATGACTAAAGGAGATGAATGAAGCTGCATAAAATGAGTACTTGATTGGGAAGCCATAACGGTAGAAGATGACCGTGACAGGAGGAAACGCTTCAGTTGTATATAGGTTGGGTCATACCTTGATCCATAGCTCAGGTGGTAGATTGAATGAAAATAACTTGAAATGAGTATTTGATTGGGAAGCCATAATTAACCGTAGAAGATAACCGTGATAGGATGAAACGCTTCTTTTGTATATAGGTTGGGTAACACCTTGATCCATAGCTCAAGTGGTAGACTGAGTAAAAATAACTTGATTCAATGCTGAGGTCTTGGTATCGATTCCTGGTGGGGTGGCTAACAGTTTAGCTTTTACTAACAAGCTATTAAAAAAAAATAAAAGCGTTTGGTACCAAGCCTTATGTTTGGGTACCAGCCCTATTTATATATTTAAATGGTTTAGTGCACCACTCACACGATTGCAGATAAATCACTGATACTCCCCATCCAACTATCCAACCTTTAAGACAATTCAGATCGTAGATAAATAATGCCCACCTTATAGAATTCTTACAACCTTTGCAAGTGGCCCATGAAATGTTAAAAAACATAATCGAAAAATCGGATTTATCGATTGAACTATCAAAGTGTCCCATTGTAGCTAATCAGAGTTAGATGCAATAAAAAAAAAATTATCATTTTATTAATTTATTAATATGATTTTATTACAAAACCCAAGTACATTCAAAGAGAACAACACCCATGTAACTGAATTTAAATTCAATAAATAAAAAAAACAAAACAAAAACAATACGAACATGCAATTTCTTATGATTCAATTAGAATTTGCATTCGGCCGGCAGACCTTGAGGAAACCGTTTGAAATCAGTGCAGTAGTTGTAGATCATGAAATTCTTTCGCACCCATCTAAGCCATCTGTGATTAGTCACATCCAGCTCTTGAGTTAGCCAAGCATTCGACGACGATGAAGAAGATCCCGATGCGCAAGAAGAACTGCCGGACGACCACACACATGCATTAGCATTGAAGTTTCTGTAGGCAGCGGTGAACGGCGCTTTCGTCCAATCAGTTTTGATGAGACCACCCCTGGTGGCCCAGTCATCAGCATTCCAAAGGCTGGAGTAGATCCTCATAGGCTGCTTGTTAAGGAACGGAACACCAATGGCCTCAGCATTTTTAAATACTCTGATAGGTCTACCATCCACAGAGAAGCTGCAATAAGTGCAATTAAGAAAATGTAAGAAAGAGAGAATTACAATTAAAACAAATGGGCCTATTTTTCTTTGATTTTTGTGGGGTCCATGAAGATCCAACGGTGGTAAGATCACCATAAATAGATGAAATGAGATTTGAGAAAGCTTACATGATTTGTTGAGGATTCCATAAGATGGAGTATGTGTGGAAGTTTCTGGTGGGATCAAACCATAAGTAGAATTGCTGCTCTCTGTCGCCCTTTCCTTGTGTGAAGATGTTGGTGTGGAGAATGTATGGATCACCACTAAGGTTGCCTAGGAATTCAAAGTCGATCTCGTCCCAATTCGATCCGGGAGACTTAAGCTGCAACCCAATTCAATTACCAGGATGTTAGTAATGAATATATTTTCCAAAAAAAAAAAAAAAAAAGATGTTAGGTATGAGAATTGTAATGGAATAATCATGACCATTGGTTTGTTGGGTCCCACTGTGGATGGACTAATATGGCCCAAGAATCTCCTCTACCTGACCATCTTGACATTTCGATTCGTGGCTTCAAATCAAGGTGTCACGGACACCACCGTTACCATTACGATATGGTATGTACTACTGTTTTTTATTTTTTGAAAAAATTGTTATTGGGTGGTTACAGTCTGTTGCGGGCCATTACAGCCTATTTTTTCTGTAACAGCCATTTCAGCCCTATAACACATAACAGTGTTGACCATTACCATTACATTACCGCTGTTACGTAACCAATTTTGAATACCTTACTAAAACAATGGTCCAAATTCAAATTGAAGAAGACCTAAGATTGATTGATGGGATCTTTCGGTCTGGCATATTATTGGAGCATGGTCCATCCATGGTGAGACCTGAACACCAATGATTTGGATTACCAATCATGGGGCCCACTTGTTTTACGTAGTTCATGGTAAAAATAAAAAATAAAAAATAAAAAAAACTGGGCCGAGTCTTTACTAGCTCGACTCCATATTTAGCACAAAAAATTATAAATATTTGAAACATTGATTATAAGAAAGACAAAATAAAATAGCTAAAATATTCAAGGTGAGTGTATGGTGCAATGGTAGAGGTACCGAGTCATAGGTCCGACTCGTTCTTAAGAGAAAGTTTCACAGTATCATATATTGATACAGTGCAAGGTCTTATATGGAAGTTACCATGCAATGGCCATGAAATACAGAAAGGCATGGGTACTAACATAATAGGCAGTAACGGTGCCGGCAGAGTTGCCGGGGACGAGCTTAAGCTGCATGTCGATCTTTCCAAAGAGATACTCGTTCTTGGATTGGAAACCAGAGCCGGAGGCCTTGTCGAGCGAGAGCGTGAGTAGTTGGCCGTAGTTCATGATCTTAGCCCGACCGTCGCCCCATGTTACGTCGAAGTCTTGATTGAAATTACCACCATAGGCAGCTGTTAAAGAGATTGCTAGTAGTAAAATCGGCAACAATATCATTGCATTGCAAAGGATGGACATGTTTGCCAATATTTTCTAGGCGGAGTAGATATTGCAATAGAGAGAGAGAGAAGCAAGGTAGAGAGAGGGTGGTGTAATCTAAGCTAGAAAAGAGGTTGAAATACGTATGTGTAGAGAGAGAAGGTGGTGTAATAGTAAGGTGGAAAGGAGAGAATAAAGGATTAAAATGTGAAGAGAGAGAGAGAGAGAGAGAGAGAGAGAGAGAGAGAGAGAGAGAGAGATGGTGTGATGGTAGACAAATGGCGCACATATATATATAGGGAGGTGAGGTCACATAGGAGCGAAGAGAGCGAAACATCCGTGAATGTGTGAAAGAGATAGGGTTGTCAACGAGCCGGGCCTGGGGAAGTTTCCGGCCCATTGACACCCTAGCAAGAGAGAATTATTTGTTACTCTGGCTGGATATGAAGCTTGATACACAAGCACTTAAAAATGGTATACTTGGAAAATATTAACTCAAATTAAACAGACTAAAATGTAGATCCACCTATTTCTAAGCTATACTCCAAAACCCAGATTGGTTGAACGATTCTAAACTCTGATACGTGAATGATTATCTTCTAAAATTAGGCCATCGGATTTTTCATTTTGGACCGTCCAATAAATGGCCAGCAATCTAATAGTCAGATAACCCAAACAAAAAAAAAAACATTAGATCGTGATACATCTAAAATGGCAAATATAATTTGGACCGTTTAGTTTGAGGTACTTGTATGCCACGTATGCCGTTTCTCAGTGATTTCTAACAGCCTGCGTATCATCCATCACACTCTGCCAGAGTATCAAACTATTTCTCGATCGAGAGAGAGAGAGAGAGAGAGAGAGAGAGAGAGAGAGAGGTACGTGTGAGGAGCGTGACGAATGAGGTTAGCGCGTGTAAGAGCTGGCAGGTTGGTATTGAAACCTCCAGCTTCGATTCCGCGTTGGACCGTTGTTGTTTCATGCGGCGGTGGACCCTTTTCTGTTCGCGCTTGTCGTTAGTACACAGTTAAATGCCAAGTGCAGACGCCCTAGTTAGATGCACGCAGTGCCAATCGCAGCACACGTGCCACCAAAGCAGATGCGTGCAGAATCAATGCCATCAATCAAACAGGGCCCACTGTGATTATTCCTTGGCCAAGAAATCAGCTGGTTACACTGATAAGGTGGGCCTAAACAGCGTGAAAAAATGAAAGGTTAGAATTAGACAATCAGAAATCAATATCATTGTACAAGTGAGCAATATATCACCAATGGACCGATCTAATTCTAGCCCATTTTTTGTTCATGAAGTATCATTTATCTGATCAACGGTCCGGATTCTTCACACGTGAGAGATGCGCCCCGTTTGCTACCAACCTCTCTCCAAACCTCCAGCGGAGCGGTATGATTAGCATCCGTCGTTTGTAGCCAGCTGTCTATTTGTGGCGTCCAAGGAAAACACCAACTAGTCGCGCGACTGTGCCTTTCTAGAAATTGATCCTCGTACGTGCCAAATTGGACTCCATGTGATAAATCCACTCCGTTTATATGTAACTAATTGATATTATCCGCCTATTCAATGACCAAACTGAACATCGAATATGGAAATATGGTCAATTTATTTCAACCGTCCATATATTTTCTCCATTTGGGACCACATCATTAGCAGACTGGAATATAAATTGGTACCAATGCATATAGAAGACAGATCCAGACATATGGACGGTTTGGATCATTAACATATGTTTCAATTTGGCACGTGCTATCCGCGAGTACCAAAAGAAATTGTACACGGGATGCAATATCAGATTAAAAATAAGACATGATTGGAATGGAGTTGTTTTGATGAAAAAGAAGGGGTCAAAATCAAAAGGCTGAGTGCTGCTTTAATCAGATGGAAGTATCCAAAGTGCGCACATCACATTACAGTTGTGATGCATCACCAAAGCTGGGCCACATGAACAGTCATCGTCACCGTCCATTTAGTGATCCCCACGATGGATAGACCACAGGGAGAAAAACAGCCGAATGGACAATCTATAAATAAAATGGATGGCGTACAAATGAATTTGGGGTTGCAACTACATCAGGCTACAGCCTGGCCCATTGCAGACCAGCTGTTTTTCCAGCAGGCTTTACCATGGTACTTATGTAAAATCCACTCCGGCCATTAGGTGGGTCGCCTCATGTTAAGCTAAGGGCTGTAAGATGAGCTCCGTCTGTGATTTAAGTGGTCTACATTATTGGAAACAGTGTAAAGGACAACAATTCACCCTCTAAACTATTTTCTTTAGTGTGGCCCATGTGAATTATGTATGGATATGATTTTTGGGTGACAAGACTAAATATTTTTGTGTAATCTAATAGCCGGAGTGGATTTCATAAAACCATCACAGAAAATCCTGTAGAAAACGTATGTCCATGTTTCTATCTCAGATAGTCAGATGATTCCTTGATTCATCATAATCACATATCAGCTTCTTTTATTTTATTTTTTTGGTCTCTAAAATTAATGTGCTAAACATACAGGTCCTCTGGTCATAATCAAGAGGCCTGTCAAAAGAATTCCCTTTAATTTTTCAAGCGATCTCTTTAAAGAGGAATGAAAGTAATTAATTTTTTAATGAGCCCACAGCGATATGTATGCAAAATCCCCATTTTGACCATTAGATGCTACATCCACTTTAGGCCTAACAGGTAAAAAATAATAATAAATAAATAAATAAAAATAAAAATTGGGCTGACTTATGATTTATGTGGGCCACTCAAAAAAATTATTTGGTAGACAGAAATGATCCTTGATTTTTATACGCCAACCATGATAATTATATGAAATTCACTTAAACCGTTAAATGCAAAACAAAAATTTAGGCCTGTAGCTAAAAATAAAGATACATATGCAATTTCAGGTGTACCATACCAAGGCAAAAAGTATGAACTCCCCTGTGCTATTTTTAATTATGTGGTTTACCTTAATTATAAATTAAGGTTATTGTTAGTTTAGATTATGGACCTGATAGTCCGGATGAAATTTATATTAATATCATGATGGGGTCCACCCAAGCAACCGACCCATGCCCACCAACCACCCGTTAAAGACACGTTTGGGAAGGCGATGAGATGATAATTATATTAATTAAATGAGGGAGCTTTTCAAAAAGGTATTAGAATATAAATATTATATTAATTAAGTGATATTTTGTAAAATTCCCTTCAAATTATGGCTCCAAGATTAGATGCATCGTAAACCAAAAATTGAAGTCATTTGCTTATCTGGCTACCAAATTAGTGGACATTTACTGAACGCTTAAAAACGGAACATATATATATATATATATATATATATATATATATATATATATATATATATATATATATGAAAAATGTACTATCAGGTCGACCTCGGTCGAGCTTTGTGGGCCCCACTGTGATGTGTGTCTAACATCAAAACCATCAGTCAGATGCACTATTCAATGGTGGGCTACGTTCCTAAAAATCAAGTTAATCAATTATTTGGATGGGCCACACCACATACAACAGTTGAGAAGGGTTACCCTCCCATTAAAACCTTCACAATCACTTATTAGGCCCATCAAGATGTGGTTTGCAAATCCAGTCCATACATTATGTGTATCCCACTTGGATGAGGGTTCAGACCAAGTTTCCGACGCATGCAAATTTCAGGTGGGCCCCACCAAGTGCTTTTATATATTTTTGGCATGTCTTCACATGATTTTAGATGGTATGGCCCACCTGAGTTCCGTATACGATTGATTTTTGGGATATCCCATAATTTAAAGGGGACCCATCAAATGCACGGTGTTGATAGTCGACACGCATCACGGTGGGGGCACACAGCTCAACCTCATGGAAGCTTATCGTGAGCTTGAGTGCATAGTACCTTTTCCTATATATATATATATATATATATATATATATATATATATATATATATATATATATAGAAAATGCTCACCTGCGAACCAATTCGTATGTACTAGGTACGAACTTTTTTGTGAACCCATCATACGTAATGGGGATCTAAAATTTGAACTATTCATGTGAAGCAGTGTTGATGGTCAAATATTACATATCAAACCCCAATCATTACTAGATTTTACGTATATGATAATGCTTAATGGAGTATTTTAATTGTATTTTTGTTACAGGATGAAGTCAGGAGCATTGATTGAAAATTGATGTTAAAAGTGTGGATTTGACGTTCCAAAATCACCAGAGCACAGGATGGACTCCAGAGAACCAATGGTGAAGAATGTACACGCCTGAGATCTGAGGAAAGCACGATAAAGGGGCCCAAAAAGGGTCCAGAATGCAAGATCACATAGTTCTCGTCATCCAATTGACTCGAAACTTCATACATGTGATGAGAGGTATTAAATTTCACCATTGATGATCTCGGAAGTGGTCCAACAGAAAGATCAGCCCATTAATCTTCAATTTGGGGCCCACCTGATATTTGGAACTGCCTCAAACTCGGTTTTGGCGGTTGAAATTATATGAAGAAAAGGATGGACGGTGCAGATTTCTCATAAACAATGCAGTGGACCCCACATGCAGGAGCGTGTGCATAAAGCGCATGTGCGCTGGCGCTACATCGGACGGCAGAGGCTGTCAGCGCGTGCGCTGACCCGCGCTCTCTCTCCTCTTCGTCAAAAACAGCGGTTGCTGTTTCCAGCGTCCCGCAAACCGGCACCGGTCTTCGGTTGTGGGCCACCATCATGAATCAGCGATCCAATCCGGACCGTGCTTCCTGGGGGAGCCATAATCCACGCCAAGGTGACGGAAATGGAAAGTACAATGAATACTAGTTTTTCAACCGTTCAATGGTAAAACGAATCGGTGAGTTCAAAACTCAGGCCACCACAAATCTAACTCAAATGGGCATTCCCAACCGTTTTTTCATCCTCCATCCAATGAACTAATGGATTTCTAGAATACCAAGTATGTGGACCCCACCATCACAACAAGAAGTGGGTTTCATACGTAATCGACGATCATCCGTTTTGGGGCATGTTTGTGGACCCCACCCGTTAACCGTACGGAAGATCTGATCCGTCCATCTTATAGAGTGGTTCGAGAGCTTCAAAACCATGCTGATATTCTGCTCTCATGCGTGCACACGTGTGCGGTACAGAGGTCACAAACGGACTGCTCTGTAGTGTTCAAAACTGATCTCTTCGTGATTTCTTCTCTGAGCCGCGCTAATGGACGTTCAAAACCACCCATTCTTGACTGAAATTTCGTCCTGAATCTAATGGACAAGGTGGATTTTCCGTAAAAACACTATGGGCCCACCGATCATGGTCAAGCGAAAATTTACACTCGTGTCCCGCTACGATACCGATTCCATATCCACTATAAAAGGGGAATTATGGACGTGGGAAATTCATTCAGAACCAGGGAATTCCAGATCTAGAGCAATGGAGAGAAGAAAGAGAAGAACGAGAAGAAAGAAGAGAGAGAGATCGATTGGTTTGGTGTTAATTTTTCATGAATTTTGTTTAATTTCTTTGATGGATTTTATGGGTCACTAATCTCTCAGCTAGGGCTGAGATGAAGCTCCTAATTTGATTAGCTCTTGTATTAGTTGAATTCACTTTGAATATTAATTAATTTGTTTCTTTCTCTAAGTGGGCTTGATTGGTTTAAATTATATACTTCTCCTTCTATGAACTTGACCAAAGTATATATATGGATGTTGTCTGGATGCTTATTATAGGTACTTGTGTCTGATCAATAACAAGTTTCCTATAGAGGAAGAAACAGGGTGCTTTAATGAACTATACATTCCATGTGCCTGACCAAGGACATGGGATGTGTTATTCATGGCATTGCTTAAAGGAATTAGACATTCTGTATGCCCGATTAAGGACACAGATTGTGCTTTCTCTGAATAAGTGGTATCAATTTAAATTAAGGTGAATCAACAGACAAAACAAGGGTTAGGATAATTAGGGGTGGATTCGAAAGTCCTAGTGCTCTTTCTCTGATTGAATTTTCTTCCCTGTTCTTAATTGTTTTCTTTTCTTAGAATTGTGCTTGGTAGTTCATTCCATTATTTGTTGGATTAGTTAAGAAGAGTCATAGATTTGAATTGTGACTCGTGGGAACGATCTCGTAATACGTACCATATCTATATTTGATTCGTATACTTGCGAGTTTAAATATCATTTAAATCATGTTGGTTTAAATAAAACATCAAGCAGCACCTCGTGAAACCCCCCGAGCCCAAGTTTTACTTTGATATAACACTTTGATGGAAAATGAAAAATGAAAACAGCTTCCTCTCTTGATTTTTATTTCTCTTTACTATGACTCAACAGAATTTTAGATTGGGGTGAAACTTTTTCACAGGGTGTATATATATATATATATATATATATATATATATATATATATATATATATATATATATATATATATATATAAAGCCATGTTTCATCGAGTGTCCAGGAATCAAAGGTTAGGATTGTTCAACCAATATGATCTTGGGACTGCCAATTAGTATAGTGGGTTCCAAAATCAGTTTATCTTGAGTATAAATGTGCCACGTGTACAATTTCCAAGTGCCTGTGTATCAAGCCTTATATGCAGGTTGAGTATAATATAACTAAAGGATAAGATGGAAAATGGACCGGGCCTGTGATTAGTAAATAACAAACTTGCATGGGCCTTGCCGAACAGACCCGAACCCATCAGCTCAAAATCCGGCCCTAAAACAACTTAAGCCCAGCCTTTGGCAGGTATGCACACGATCTGGACGGCTCATCCGGCAGGCTCACCAGTTAGAATTGTCTGATTGCCTTGATTTATGGACCATGGCCCATTTTGTGTAGCCCACCCAACAAGCCCAAGTGGTCTTGCAAGATGAACAGATGGGCCATAGCTTGAGTTTGTGGACATGAACAGATGGGCCAAAGCCCATCTATTGGACATATCACAAGGTGTACATTGAAGGTGAATTTGGTCAATAGACACAGGTCCTCAGATGGGCCCACAGTAAAAATCCAGGCCGATCGTTATTGGGTGGGCCACACTGAGTCAGATCATGCGTGCTAAAACTCGCTGACTCAACTCAAAACTCGACCAAGTCAACCTGACTCGGCATGATTTTGAGCCGAGTCATTAGAAAACTCGGAACTGAGAGTAACTCAGCCCAGACTCGCGAAGACCAGTGAGAAATTTGGTTCGATGGTGCTTTTCTTACCCCCCATTTCCCAATGGATAAGCGGGCCCACCTGATGACATGACCAAAGGTGGGGCCCACTCCCACACACGTGTCGGCCTTCTGTCATGTGTGCTCATGCAATGATCATATGGAAGTGGGCCACACCTCCACAAAGCTGGAGATGAAAAGCTTACTTACCTTATTGGATATTTGTGCATTGCGTACAAGGCATTACAACCGACCACACCCAAACTTCGGTATGGTTGGCTTGAAATAATAGTCCAAGGAATGCAAATCACAATACCAAATTCCAACCAAACACGTCCAAATATCTCTATCTCATCAATTTTAGTAGGAAATTGATAGAAAATGATAGGAAAATTGCTATCGTGACAGCCATTTTCTGTTACATATTTCAACAATATTAGCACCACAAGATTTGCATTATGATCTTTTGCCAGCTTTGGGATGAACTGGCCTGGAAAGACCCACTTGAGTGGGGCCCACCGTTTGGTGATCTAGAATGTTGGTCATAATGGAATTTCCATGATGTATGTGTTTTATCCATGCTGTCCATCTATTTTGAAAGATAATTTTAGGTTTCATTCTAAAAGTGAGTTAGATAAAAATCTCAGGTGGACCACACCATGGGAAAACAGTAGTGATTGAATGTACACCATTAAAAACCTCCTAGGGCCCACTGTAATGGTTATTTGACATCTAACCTTATGATTAGGTCATACAGACTTGGATGAAAGGAAAAAATATATATCAGCTTGATCCAAAACTTTTGTGCCCCCCAAGAAGTTTTTAATGGTGGTCGCTCAATCAACACCGTGCGGTCCACTTGAGATTTGGATCAACCTCATTTTTAGGCTCATACCATAAAATGATTTGGAAGAATGGGTGGACGGCATGGATGAAACACATACATTATGGTGGGGCCCACAGAGAACCGACCACTAGCCAATGGCTAGTGGCAGGGGGAGTAGCCAATGATTTGATGTCTATGCTCTCCCAGTCTGTCAGAGTTTTAGGCCATACACTATCTGTGTTTCATCTCACATGATCAACGGTCCCGATCAACAAAACATGGGCCTCACTAAAAGAATTTTGCTGATCAGGACACACTGTTCAGGTTCTGATGCATGGGAACTTCATAATTCCTCAATTCAATAATTCACTCTCTTTCATGAGTTGATTCACACACAACTATTATATTTTTCCTGAATAAACACCACTTTTAATAAGTATATGAAGCATTTACAGAGAGGCCTGAAAGTGACATTTTCCCAATGCACAATTTCGTGCATGTGGGGCCCATGGTTTATTAATCCAAACCGTTGATCACATCCAATATTAGGAAACTTGGTTTCCCAGAAAATTTCTAAAACTTTTACAATAGATAGTAGCTTTTAAAAGTAAGAATATTTACATTATAGAAGTCATTTTTTAATGCATTCGCTCATTTAAAGTGTTTAGGGTTGCTTTCAACCATATCAAGTTGTTGTAGATTATTTTAGCTATGTTTGTATTCTAAAGTAGAGAATTGCTGGAACTCATTGGCAATCTATAACTAAAGTAGAAGAGCAATTACTATATGAAAGAAATAGATACTTTCACCATTTTTACTATTTCCAAATTCCAGCATAAAGTCTACGTAAAATAGATTTTTTTTTTTTTAATTTTTTTTTTTAAATATGTTTAAAGTATTCCAAAACAGTTATGTAATGGTGTTTACATAAATCATTATACATTATAAGAATTTAACAGCTGTTATGAAAAAAATGACTGAAATATATATTTCTTTTCGTAAAAACAAAAGACTCACGACACATATCGTTGCACTAAAAGCCGCAACCGTTCTGGAATACCTTAGTTAGGTTAGTTACTATTAGAGAACTATGCAGTGTATTATTATAATAGGGTTAGCTAGGTTTTAAATGATGCATGTGGAAATGTTTTACTAATGGTGACCTCTCAAATGTAAGCCCTCTTCTTTTACATGGGCACTTGGAACTGGCTATAAACCCTCACTTTGGCACCACCCACATGCATGGTTTTAAGATTTGGATGAGTCGGGTCCGACTCGTCTGAGTAGACTCAGACTCAGTTGGACTCAAATCCTGTTTAATTCAGCAAGTCAACCCTAAGTCATGCGCGTAAAGCCAATTCACCCGCACTCGGCCTAATGAGTACCCAAACCATATGGGTTGTTAGAAGTTTTAAATCCATGCTTACTAGAGCCAGGCACAGGTTGTTCGAAGTTTTGAATCCATGCTTACTACAGTTGAGCATGGGATGACTTGACTTGTCAAATTCAACTTGTCCAACTTGTGCAGATCCGACTTGATCCGAACTGAGTGGGTGAGTCGATTCAAATCGAGTTGACTTCATCCAATCTGAAATCAAACTGAGTCAAGTTCGAGTAACCCAATAACTTGACCCAAAATTCAACTCAGTACTGACTCAACTCATACATATATATTTTTTAAAAAACTCAGATATGAGATGCTAGCTGATGGAGAGGCTGCAACTCTAGCAAGTGAATTTAGGTTTTGAGTTGTGATTTCGGCCCATGGATACCAGCTACACCTGACCTAATTCGGTGCTGACTCGACCTGACTTGGTGCTTGTGACCGGGTCTAGCTAAGTCCGGATTAGTCCAGGCCAAACCCAGACTCAGATCGGGTCAGGCATGCTGGACACGGTACCGAGTCGGGTCGAGTTCGGGTCAAGCCTATTTCAAAACTAAATTGAGTCGGGTTAGCCCTAACTCTAACTCAGTTCGACTCAACTTGATGCCCAACTCTAATGCTCACACACCATCACCATCTAACCCTAACGTTAGGCCTCGTGCATATCAAATAACTATTACATGCACACCCCAAAGGACAAGCAAGCAATATATGAGTTGAGTAAGACCAGGCCAAGGCTGCAAGAGAGTCAACTCGAAGTTAAACCAGATTGAGTCGAATCGGAGATGAATTTTCAACTAAAGAACGATGATTAAGAACTGGGCCCCACCAATGTGTCCCACCATTTTGATAATGCATACAACATGGAACCGTGGGAAGACCATCGAACTACTCTACAGGGAATTATGCTTGCACCTAACACTGGTTAGGAAGTAGGAAGTCCAATAATAGAAGAACCATTCTCCTTACCTCTGGTTGCATGCTAACTTGCCATGCAGCCACATCTTTGCCCCCAGCCAACCTATGGCTTGTGTAGGACATCCATACCGTGGAAACAGTAGGTCCCATCTTGAAGATATCACTTTCCAGAAAACCAGCCTGGTATACTCATCAAATGGGCCACACCTGTATATTTAGTCAGACCGTCGGTTGTCCATTTATTCCCAAAGTGTGGCCCACCTGATGAGTTCACCGTCCTGATTTTTTGTGACGGATGATCTTCATGGCAAGGACCACCCTTTCCATGACCCAGATGTCCCACGAAAGTTGCATGTAGGCGGGAAAGGTGGGGCTGCATGGAAAGTTAGTATACAACCGGCTGTTTGTATTCAGTTCCTATAATTGGTGGGCCAGCTATCTTCTACTGATCTACTCCCTATAGATTAAATGCCTTGATGGAATATACTTGGTTTTTTGGGTACTCTAATTGAGTCCTTTCGAAAATATTCCAATGTGTGGTGGGCCCATCCTAAAATCCTATCCGACCACCATCAAACTTACTTTAATAGAATCTCTAAAAGAAGAGAGAAGAAAAGGAAGAATTATTTTTTTGGTGGGCCAGCTATCTTCTGGGCCAAGTGTATGAAAACCTTCCCATGCACCTTATTGCATTTGGACATGTGGACAACCCATATCACCAATCTGGATGGTCCATATTACTCTTCTTAGAATGCTTTCATATTGGTTGGATGACCCAATCAATGTTGTGAAAAAAAAAAAAAAAATGGATGGACAAGATCTCTTGTAGAAGATAGGTCCGGTAATGACCATTGGATTTCTATGATTATTTTTGCACAGCTAGCAACAGATGAACTGGAATCAACTTACGTTTCAGATAAGCTATGTGCAAAACTCCAATGTTAGTTTAGCACCATTTTGAAAATGGTGGTAACTCATGTTCCTCGCATGTGGAACTGATCCACATCTATCCAGACCATCCAAATTATGGGTCCCACTATGCATGGAGTATATCTCTAAATCACACTAATCGAGTTATTCCAACCACCATCAAATCAATGGCTAGCAAATGAATGGTCCAAATTAAAAGGGAAAAATGAAAAGGTTGATATTATCTTTTCAGTGAAATCTTTTTAGCTATGCCCCATCTACAGTTGGGTCAGCAATTTGGATGGTCTTGATTGTGTAAAATTAGGACACGTGTAGGGTTACCATTTTTTAAAGGCGCAAACCTAGCACATAGGTCTTGGCCTAGTATACTCATACTCAGCGTCCACCACAACATAAATAAATAGAAAAAGGGAAAGAAAATGAATGGGAATGGCTAATCTCAACCAATACCCAATAAAAAAGGAGAAATGGGAAATGCATGTCCGCAGATTTATGCGTACATGTGAGTCATGTGACCCGTGACATGGCATGGATGCACCACAAATGTGACTATCAGTGGGGCCCATTTTCGATAGAGGATATAAAGAATCACATTTGGAGATGATCTTAGCCATCCAATTAGTGGCCCTTAAATGGAAGATTAAAATTAATAACCCATAAATGACATTCATGGGATGATCCCAGTACACGTACGTTAGTCAGCTGTTCTGATTCAACGGCCAACAAATTTGAATGGTTCAGATCTCTCAGATAAGGATTGCTTTTGGAACACGATCCATCCACAATCTGACTCATGATTTGAATGGTCTAGATTGATCTAGATGTAAGCAGTATGTGTTGTGAATGAATTACCACCATTTAAGAAACAGTGCAAGTGGCATTTTAGGTATGTTGGTGGGTGAGATGGTATCCGACCAATGAACGGCGTAGCTTTACCAACGTTTAAAATAACGATTTTTAATAAATGCAGAATCATTCTTGAAATTTTTAACTTAAAAAATGATCAGGCCGATTCTCTAATGCCATAATCAACCAAATAGAGAATTGTTATGAATACGGGCCCACCCACCTATACGCGTGCACACGTGTTAATATGGTGCATGTGTGAAGTCTGAGCTTCCCATATGGCCATATTGAATCGTGACTCAGTTGAGTTGTGAGTGACTTGACTGAGTCACCAAGTCAACTTGTCAGATATCACCAGCAAGAAAACAACTCGCACGTGTGCTTGAATTTAGATGGCCATTGAACATGTACAGGTTTTATCCACACCGTCCATCCATTTTTCCATATCATTTCAGGTCATATGCTAAAAAATGAGGCAAATCAAAGGCTCAAGTGGACAACATAGTGGGGATTGAATTCCTACCATTGAAAGCTTCTAGTGGCCTACAGAAGTTTTGGATCAAGCTGATATTTGTATTTTCCCTTCATCCAAGTCCATGTGACCTTATGAACAGGTTTGATGGTAAGGAAATATCATGCATGGTGGACCCTAAGATAGTTTCAACGGTGGGCATCATTACCTCTATTGTTTCCAGTCGTGTGGTCCACTTGAGCCTTGGATCTATCTATTTTTTGGTATGACGGCCTAAAATGTTATATAAAAATGGATGGACAGTATGGATGAAACCCATACATCACTGTGGCCCTTAGAGCCCAAGACTGTGACAAGGTAGGGACAAGGTCAGGAACCGAGACCTTTCACTCTGGGTAGGTACAAGACATAGAGGCACAGAAAATGGGTCGGGAATGGTAGGTACGGGAGGCAGAGACTAAGAAGAAAGGTCAGGAAGAGTGGGTATGGGAGGTACCCAATCAGCATCCTTCTTGTAATCCCTTAGGGCCTATTTGGGTGGTAGGATTAGAAGGGATCATGTGGGATGGGATTTAAAAAATATAATTATTGAAATCGGACCGTATACTGAGTTACTTAGCACGCTTTTATCATACTGAGTAAACTTAGTTGGGCCTATTGTGAAAGCATGTGGTTTATCCACGTCGTCCATTCGTTTTTATAGATCATTTTAATGGTTCAACCCAAAATTGATGCATATACAAAGCTCAAGTGCATCATACCACTAGAAAAAGTGGAAGTATTGATTTCAACTATTGAAAAATTTCTAAGCCCTCAGTGATGTTTATTTGTCATCCAACCTATTCATAAGATCAGAAAGACATGGACGGAGGGTAAACACAAATATCAGCTTGATCTAAAACTTCTGTTGTCCCTAAGAATTTTTTAACGGTAGATGTTCAATTCACACTGTTTCCGATAGCGTAATCCATTTGAGGTTTGGATATACTCCATTTTTAGAATATAATCCTAAAATTATATGTTAAAAGAGATGGACGGAGTGGATACAATGCATGAATGACACTGGGCCCTTCGAGTTTACTCCCTAAGACTGGTTACTGCACGCATTACGCTTCCATAATTATTACCCATGGCAGGGATGGTCCCCCTTGCCATGAGATAAGATTAATGTCATGCTTTGTTGATAATACGGTAGTACATTGAATGGATATACCCACCATGCATTTAAAATTACCAGGAATAACACACGTATTATATCTAAACCGTTCATTTGTTTTGTAAACCTCATTTTATGGCATGGGCCTAAAAATGAGGTAGATCCAAAACTTATGTAGCCCCAAAGAAGTTTTCAACAATATGTATTTAATCCCCGTTGCTTTCTATGGTGGGGTCCACTTGAGCTTTAGATTTACCTGATTTTTTGGCCCATACTCTAAAATAATTGGACGGTGTGGATATAGCCCATGCATCATGGTGGGACCTACACAACTTGTTAACATTGAGTGAAATTGGCATGGGACCCAATGCAATTCCATTTAATGTAATTCCACGTTTTTCCATTCTTCCCAAACATGGCGTGGAATTGGCACACACTAACGAATCCCATCCCACCTCATACCTTCTAATCCCACCGCCCAAACAGGCCCTTACCGTCAATTCGTGTCTCACGTGGACGTGGGCTTCCAAGACCACGTGCGTTCATCGCCACCATAGAATCTGAAGGTGGTGAGAGATGGGGCCGCTAATGAATAGTGGGCCCCACCAAGTAATCAAGTACCTAGGATAATGATCCCTTTAGCCTTAAACACTGTTTAAAATATTGATTGTAATCATTTTCAGAATCTTTTTTTAACTTTTTATAAAACAATGGTTGTGCCGACTTTCTAATGCCAGTTAAGCAAATTAAGAATTGCTATTTATAAAGGCCCACCCACGACCACACGAACATACACGTGTGTGACATCTAAGCCTTTTAAAATTCCGCCAGTGGGATCCACTCTTTCAATTCTGAGTTGAGTCGTGTAGGTCGAGCTGGCGTCGAGTTTTGAATTCTGACTCGGGTTGATGGATCACTCAACCGAGTCTGTGTTGACTCGGACGAGTCGCATCCCACTTGGACTACAGTGGTGTACAAAACGAATGGATGGCTAGGAACTTTCGTTTCAGTCGTTCCTTTGTATTAGACAGCAGAACTAATCGGTGTAGCCCACCTGATGGAAATCTTGGATCTTGCCTGTGAGTACCATATTGGCACGTGTGCTTGAGCTTAGATGGACATGGCTCCAACCGTCAACCCCATCCTGTGCTTAGCACATGTGCTTAGAGTTTATATACTGACGCTGGGGAGGATGTCCAGAGGTCGAGCACTGTCTTCCTCGCCGGGATAAAAACCCTAAACCCTAAACTGTAAACCTTTCTGTTCTGTTCTAAATACACCAACTTTTCTAGATTTCTTATAGAAATACCTTAATCCACGAGGAGAGATAGAAAATAAAAATAATTCTGATAAAATTCGTAATAATTTAACTGAGGAGAGATAGAAAATAGAAATAATTATGATAAAATTGATAATAATTTGATTGATGACGTAAAATGAGTTTACAACCCCTTAAATAATAACATAAACTTTACTATAAATAATAAATTTACTATAAAATGTGGTGATGCATAGTTTTGAATAACCCAATGGATAAAGAGTTATACTCAAATTAAATTTTATTATAAATAGTAAAAACGAAATTAAAACAGGAATTCCACCGTAGGAGAGTTCGGTGGCTAAAATAGCTCGTCCTACCCCAAAATCAATAACTCATTCCCGTTTGTGAGATAAGTCATTTTAAGGTCCCAACAGACCAGATCACTTTCACCTCCGTTTAAGCCTTTTATGATCCATCTTAGCCATGAAACTGTTCGCAACCCGCTCTACATCATATACACATAAGATGATGCGTATGTGATCATACCCGCCCTTGAATCAGACGGTAGTAAGGTATAGGGCCGCTGGAGAGTATGGGGGCCCACCAAGCAGCTGGTCCATACCTCAAGCATGTAGTAGACTACGCCACAAAGCAATGAGGACGACGGCTGCGATGATAATGTAATGCAGATTATGGCGTGCATCCATGGCCCACTTCAATTTATGATCTTGGTATATTGAATTCCAGATGATCACGGCTGTAGAATCTAAATAATTGGGGTTGTTTGGGAGTCCAAGATAAGGAGTGCATGAGAATGACATGAAACCAAACCATTAGAATATCTATATGATACCCGGCCGCCCTGCATGCATCGTTACATCCAGTTTACATTTCTGACAAATGGAGCCCATTATTCGGTAATCCAGTCCACTGATCAGCTGTACCTCACGGTCGATTGGTAAGCAATCTCAATCCTTCGATTTACGGCCTGCCGACAGACGGTTGAGAAGGGAATAAACCAATGGTTCATATTAACCTGAAGAAAACCACAAGACACGGATCTTCCAATATATGAGATCATTAGTATGGCCTTTCCACCATGACAAGCAACAGATCAACGGTCCGGATTACGGACGGTGGACCCACTTGTCAGTACAAAGCTTTGTCGGTGATGCTTAACCTAGGATGCAGCGTGTGGGCCCACCGTAATGTGATCATGGGATCCAATCCGTCAATGATGTGCACCACATGTTGTCCTTGTCGTCCAAAAATTCAAGCCGATCCAAAACTCAACTGGGTCACATCATATAAAATCGCCACTAAAACCTCTAAAATCACGTGGCATGGCCAACCTGACCCTTTTGAATGGCTCTGGCATTTTGGGTCGTCCATTCATCCCCTTACATAAAAAAAAAAAAAATTAATTAAATTAAAAATAAAAATATGGTGGGCCCCACACACAGTGGCCCACTTGAATTTTGAGTGGGCCTGATTTTTTTTTTGGTTTTAAAGATAACCTGAGGGGGGAACCGTACATGATGAACGGATTGGATATCATGAACACATAACTGTGGGCCCCACACGTGGCGTTGTAGATTAGGTTTAACCTGCAAAGGCTGGCAGTAGATGGATTTGAGTGTGACATCAGAAGAACTTGACAAAAAACGCCAGTTGTGGCTGGCTCGTTTCCGACGAGATAGGGATGGGATATCCAATTCCAGTCATTCTCTATTCATACGAGGATATGTATGGTGTCATGAGCATGGTACGTCATGGACATGGAAATAAACATATTCACCGTACACGTGGCATTCATGTATCGTGGACAGTACAGCCAAAAATCAAAGATGACTTATGTAGGTGGGCCCACGTCATTACAGCTAGCAAAGCACAATTATCCATATCCATGCACACCACGCTATATGATGGGATGTGCAAATTAATCAGGACCGTTGAAAAGGTGATCAGTGATCCGAACCATTCCATAGGTGGTCATCAAATGGATTTTCAGGATGAGAAAACATCAAATGTATAGGACGATCCTGATCGTCCAATTCATGAGCATTGGGTTGATGAATTTAAACTGTTGACTATTGATTTTTTTAGCTTTCCATTAGTTAACCGCCAAATGGACGGTGGGGATCACCCACTGAGGGCTAGATTTGGGATAGGCCATATCAACTGTGGGCCCACAATTTGGAGAGTTGGAATTGAGTACAAGCAATGCCATTTGTAGCGTGGCTTGACACGCCGTACGGATATGACAGGGTACGGGGCCACTCAGATTTTTAGAGAAAAAACTTTGATACTCGGGAAAAAGTGTGATAGATGATACACAGGCACTTAGAAATCACTCAGATATCAAATACGTGCCACAGAATTAAGTCCAATTAAACTGTCATCAAAATGTGGAAACTCATTTATCGAACTGTTACAATTCATAGATTATCCGACCATCAGATTGGTGGACACTTATTGGACGGATAATAATAAGAAATATCCAATGGTCCTATTTTGAAAAACATGAGTCCAATAATAAAATGAGCATTCTTCAAACCATCCGGCTTTGGTAGCTCCAGCTTACAGATAACACCTTATACAAGGTAGTTCTATCTAAACAATTGATGAGTGGCTGTATATCAAGCGCCATACATTACCAGAGTATCAAATAACTGGTCTTTGATTGGCTATGAGTCATCCACGACTCAAGTTGATGTTTGATTTAGCCACGTAAACCATGTTTATAATTATTTTTCAAGGAAAGGACCCAATAGCTTCCCTCTATTAATTAAGGTACTTGTTCGATACTCTAGCAGTGTATGATATTTGATACACAGGTGCTCAAAAATAATTCTTATTGCATATATTAAATTAAACTGACCAAATCCTGTAATCCATTGCCTCTTAAATCACAGCCCCAAATCAGATTGGTCTAATAATCTAAATATCAGATTGGTGGACACTTTTTTGTTGAAATAATAAAAATGTTGGACAGTTTAATATCACATACTTGTATGTCAAGTATACAATGTAAGTTATTTACAAGTGCCCGTGTATCATCCATCCCAATCCACCAGAGTATCAAAGTTTTTCAACCACGGCATCTCTATCCACCTAATATCCACATCCAACCGTCCATCAAATGCCCATACCTGATCACCCAGTGGTCCTTCCCACCCCCCAAAAAATACACCCAAACACCACCAACCCATGAAGCCAGCTGCACCCCACTCCCCTATCAGCCGCCCCCTCTCTCTCTCTCTCTCTTTCTCTCTCTCTATAAATTCCAGTCCCACCCTTCTCACGTTTCACAAAACACACTCCATATAAGCACCTTCCAAAACCTTTCCAACTTTACCCCCAAAAACTTTCGAAAATGTCAAAACTACCCCTTCCCACCCTCTCCGCTCTGCATGCCATCCTCCTCTTCACGTTCTTCCTCACTGTTTCCTCCGATTTCACATCCGACGTCGATCTCACGTGGGGCGGCCAGCGTGGCCAGATATCCGACGGTGGCCGCCTCCTCCAGCTGTCGCTGGACAAGGCGTCTGGCGCCGGATTTCAATCCAAACATGAGTATTTATACGGCAAGATCGACATGCAGATCAAGCTCGTGCCCGGGAATTCGGCCGGCACCGTTACCGCCTACTATGTGAGCGAACCCGAAATACTACTTCCTGATGCACCCTACACATGCCATCGTCCTAACATGTGATCTGAGCCGTTTATCAATCCGGCACTGTGGTCTACTGTTCAGGTGGGCCATACTCGTACAAAAAAATAAATGGGTTGTTAAGAAAATGTTCACCAGACAATCCAAATATTTTTTTTATAGATGTCTCAAATCTATAATTCATGCCTACGTAGATGACCGGTCCGATATCATCGAGTGAAAATTCAAATATTACTGATGACATTGATCAGGCCTTGAATAATACCGAACGGTATATATTCGATTGTATCGAAAAAGGATACCAAAGTGTCCAGTAACCAAATCTATTTATTCTGAAAAATCTCGATGGCATTGAACCCGCCATCGACGGACAGATGAATTACATATTAAAGACATCTATCAACAAATACAACGTACGCGTGTGGCCCACTTATTCAATATGTGTCATGTAATTCGAACCGTTCATCAATCCAGCACCATGGTCACTATCCAGGTGGTCCATACTGGTACAAAAAATAAATGGGTTATTCAGAAAATGGTAATCCAACAATTCAAATTCATGTATGGGGCCCACCTAATAATGCATGGACTAGGATGGCTTTTGAGGTAGGTATATTCACTGTTGGCCTACCTAATGAACAGCCAGGATTTCGCACATGAGTGATACGTTAGCATGTGTGATTGGATGCACCCAATTCTCAGCCTTATGAATTGGAAATAACCAACTTGTAATTTCCTTAGCATTCGTATCAAACGTTTGGCTCCAAATTGCGATTACAAACATTCGCAATTCAATTCCATTGCGGGGCCCACATTTCATTTTTCATGAATTTTGATTTTTATTGAAGCTAACATGATTGGAATTTTGGTGGGGCAGCTGTCGTCGCAGGGGCCGACACACGACGAGATCGATTTTGAGTTCCTTGGGAACGAGACGGGCCAGCCGTACATCCTACATACTAACGTTTTTACGCAGGGGAAGGGAAACAGGGAGCAGCAGTTCTATCTATGGTTTGATCCAAGAGCGGACTTCCATACTTACTCTATTTTATGGAATCAGCAGCAAATCATGTTAGTTTTGTGATCATTTTCTGCTTGTAAATGGGCCATAGGCCCATGATCTAAAGCCCAAGCCCTAGACCTGCACGACAGGCCACCTTTGGCCAGGCTCGGCCCATTACTTTAGCCCATCATCTGAAATTGGGACCCACATGCATGGCCACTCGTAGAGCTGTACACAAGTCGAACCGTGTTGAGCTAAGCCCAGCTTGGCTCGGCTCATCCAAGCTACTCCAGCTCGAACTCGGGTTCAGCTCAGTCCTCGAGCCTAACTAGGCAGCTCGGTTCAACTCAATCAGTAGCCTGGGTCAGCTTGAGGCGAGTTCGAGCTGAGCTCGAGCTCAATCTTTCAAGCCAAGTTCAAGTTTCAGCCCACAAGCTGAGATTGAATTTAGATTTGATGATTTTTAATATATATAAAATATAATATATATTTTATATAATTTACTTAAATATATAAATATATACAAACTATTTATACTAAGTGAACTTAATACAAGTCGAATCAAATCAAGTCAAGTTTGAATCAAGTTTCGAGCTGAGTCGAGTCGAGTTCAATCCAATTTCAAGTCAAGTCGAGCAAGTTAACCGAGCTAACTCGGTTCATGTACATCTCAAATGGCCAACCAATTCGAGCTGGCCTTGGGCTTGGGTTCCAACCATTTTTAGCCCGCCCACGCAGTCCAGCCAGACCCAACTTCATATGTAGATGTGTTCAGTCGCACAAGATTCTTTCCTTTAAATGTCTATCTCTTTTCGCCTTTGTGGCCCACTTGATCGACGGATAGATCAGAAACATTCAAGTGCGAACTACAGAGTTGATCAATTTTGAGCTGGGCCAAGTGGGGTTGAGCCTGGCCCAACCATTTTTCGGGCTCGCAACTTCGACCTTATAATGTCAAGCCATGCAGGGCCTAGCCTGGCCGAGTCCAAACCCGGCCCAATGCCAACCCTACACTCAAATCCATACACGTGGCAGCCCAGTTAGTAGATCCTGATCACCTGTTCAGTGGGCCAGACAGTCCCTGACATTGATGGCCCACAGCTTTAAAAAATAGCTGATCAGCCAGAAATGAACTTTGGGGCCCACATATTTTGTACTTAAATGATAGACCACACGAAGGAGTAGGGCCCACTATTTAGATGGAAACAAACTAACGGTCGTTTTTTTTTTTTGAAATTTTCTTCAGCTTCTCAGTAGATGGTACGCCCATCAGGGTCTTCAGGAATGCCCAAGGGGCGGGGATCCCATACCCAAAAGACCAGCCCATGCGCCTATATTCGAGCCTTTGGAACGCAGACGACTGGGCCACACGTGGGGGCCTTATCAAGACCGACTGGACCCACGCTCCCTTCATCGCATCCTACCGTAGCTTCGGCGCCGACGCGTGCGTATGGTCGGCCGGTAGATCATTGTGCTCTGCTACAAAGGCTAGGTGGTGGGCCCAATCACTGGATTCAAATGGGGCCCAGAAGCTGAAGTGGGTCCAAAAGAATTACATGATCTACGATTACTGTAGGGATACTAAACGGTTCCCTCAAGGCCCACCCAAGGAATGCTCTTTGTCTGGCATATAAAGTAAGGCCCACTTGTTGTTCTAAATTACCGAAATGCCATCACCGGTTGGGGAGAATTTGTAGAGCGTTTGGAATCGGAGAGGGGCAATTTGGGTAATTATGCTGAAAAGAGAGGGTTGTTTGTGTGATTGGATTAGCAAAGTGTGATTGCTGTTGTTATTTGTTAATTATTGTTAATGAGAAAAGCTTTGCTACTCTGTCAGGGGTTGGTGGATGATACGCAAGCACTTTGAAATTGCATACGTGGCATTACAGTAATTAAAATTAAAATATACAAAGTTCTGAACTAAAACTTACACCTACTTGGTTTTCTAAATATAGGATTGGTAGATATTTATTGGACGGTCAAAAATGAAAAATATCCAATGGCCCTATTTTCAACCGACAAAGTGTAAAATCAAAGATTAGAACGGCTCAACCAATCTGAATTTGGGTCAGTGAGCCACAGTATCAAATTAAAATAAGTTCAGCTTTTAGGAACGAGGTTTGCTCGAATACATCGGACGGTTTGCAATAAGATGCATCGGGGGCTCTAGCCTTTGGATTTGGAAATTTTAAATGATCCAAACCGTTTATTTGATAGGAATCCCTCTGGATGGTAGATGCTGGAAAGAAATCTCAGATTGTTCACTTTCAACCCTTTGATTGTACAAAGTATATTGTGACCGTTTAAGAGCCAAGTTATCAACGGGTTGAAATTTTCGAATTGAGAAGATGACCCAGATCCAACGGCTACAGTCCTTTTTGCGATACATGGAATGTATTCTAGCAAAACTCTTTGGACCTGGATCCTTACTCTTGCTCGGGTGGTAGACTCTCAAGAGTTTCAAACACCTGGTCAAGGGTTTGAATATCCATAGGTAAAGCTGGGCAAAGGACCGAGTTGGATCGGATTGGGTTCAACTCGATTTGGTCAGAAATCTAGCTGGGCTAACCCAAAATCGATCCGATCCGAGACCGAATTTGGGACATTGAACTCAAATCGATCCGACATATGGTTGGCCTGACCTGAACTGAGTCCGACTCGGTCAGGGAAACCGAGTCGGATCGGGTTGGGTACGATTCAGATCGACTTTTTTAATAGTGAAAATCATTATCCTCGCAACTATTTTCGTTGTGGTCCATTTGAGCTTTAGATATAATTCATTTTTTGTCAAATGCTCTATAATGATCACGAAAAATGGATAAACGGTATGAATATAATAAATACATCATTGTGGGGCCCATGTAATGTTAATCTCATTTGAGCCATTCGTACAACTCGGAGCTCGAGGTGCTACAACTGCATTGACGTGCTGTGCATGACGTGCAGCTGTAACGTGTTGTGCACGAAAGTGCCTGCATTGTCGCATTGACGTTAGCGTGGGTCTAATCATGGGGCATGTGTTATATCCAAACCGTCCATTCATTTGGCGAGCTCATTTTAAGGCTTGAGATGAAAAATAAGATAGATCTAACTATCAAGTGTACCACACTGAAAAAATGAAAAATTAGATAGATTTAACTATCAAGTGGACCACACTGAAAAAAGCTGTGGGGATTGAATGTCTACCATTGAAAGCCTTTTTGGGGTCACAGTCTCACAGAAGTTTTGGATCAAGTTGAAACTTGTTTTGCCTCTTAATTCAGGTCTTTGTGACCTTATGAACAAATTGGATGTATAATCAACGTTATGGTGGGCCTGTTTAACGGTGAAAATCATTCTCTACTGCTATTTGTGGTGTAGTCCAGATAATCTTTAAATATGATTCATTTTGTGGATAATGCTCTATAATGATCTCTAAAAATATATGAGTAGATATAATAAATACATCACTGTGGGGCCATATAACTTTGATCTCCTTTTAACCGTTCGTACAACTCGGAGCTCGAGGGAGCGTCAGTGCTCATCTTTGCACAACACGTACCTACAACTACAGCCTATAGCAGCTATATAGCTATGTATGGTACACCAGTAAATCTTCTTCTTATTATACTAAGTGAACTCTATTAGGGCCCACCGTGAATGCATGTGGTTTATCTATGCTATCCATTCGTTTTTCCAGATTATTTCAGTGGTTGAACCCAAAATTAATGCATATTCAAAGCTCGAGTGAACCATATCATAGGAAAAAGTAGAATTATTAATAAGAACCACTCTGGATCGGGTCGAATCGAATCGGTCCGGATTGACCACGACCCGATCTTGATCCGAAAAAATGTCGGATCTAAATAGCCCTACCCGATCTGCACCGTCGGTTCGGCTCGGAATGGGTTGGATCGGGTCTGATTGGGTCGGATATGCCCAGCTCTATCCATAGGTAGTGAAATCCCACTACGGCACAAGTGTGTGGGGGGTGTGTGCATGTGTTTTTTTTTTTTAAAAAAAAAAAACACTCTTTGGACCTAGGAAGTAAACTCGCGACTCGAGTGTAGAAGATAGAAGTGAACACGCGCTTGGATTGGTTACGTATCGCCATTGGTTTGGGAAGCGGATTGCCTGTGCGGGCATGGAGATACTCCTGTGACGCCTGTTGTCCGCAGTTCTGTGGGCCTCAGAGATTCCCATGATAAATCCACTCCGTCCATCAGTTTTTCAAGACCCCATTAGGACAGAAGTCTAAAAATCAGGCAGATCCAAAACTCATGTGATCCATACCACACAAAAAAGCGGGGATTGAACGCTCACCATTGGAAAACTTGGGGGGCAACAGAAGTTCTGTATCATGATGATATTTGTGCCTACAGTTTATCTGAATGTTAATAACCCTGTAAACGGTCTGGATGGCATATAAACATAATAATCAGCTCCAAGAAAATTTCAACAGTGGACGTTCCAGTTCTCACTTTCGTTTGGTGTGGCCCACCTGAATTTTAGATCTGCCTGATTTCTTAATACTCCTGGCCTATGGATGGAGTGGATTTGTCAATAACATATCTATGGCCCACACAACTTCCGACAACAGGGGGAGAGACGGAGGCAATCCACGTCCATTGGTTTGGATATCAATATCAGATTTGGTTAGGGTCATGATAATTGTGACATGACATCATTTTCATTGACTAGTCAAACACTATAATACTCGTTCGGACAACCTTTTAAAAGTTAATGCTCCTCCAATCAAATGCTGCCATGCCACGGCCGACCTAGCCTGACCAAATCGGGTCTGCCACTGGACCCGGCCGGTGCCTGAACGGTATTCCATTTCCAACCATTTCAAAATCCAGGCCGTGACCTACCAAGGACTGGTCTGTTGACCGACGCGGATTAGCTACTTACAAGTTGAGCAGCGAGAATCGTTAATGAAGTGTTATGTGTTGTATCTACATCAACTGTCCATTTGGAGAGATCATTTTAGGGGATGATCTAAAGTAGAGCTTGGCATTGAGTCAAGTTGGAATGAGTTAAGGCTGACTTGACTCGATTCGGTTTTGAAATAGGCTTGACTCGAACTTGATCTGACTCGATACCGAGTCTAGCATCCTTGACTCAATCCGAGTATGATTCAGTCAAAAGTATTGAGTTAGGTCGAGTTGGCACCGAGTTAGATTAAGAGATGAGGGAAGGAGAGACTGAGAGAGTGGAAAGAAGAGAGAGGAGGAGGAGGAGGAGGAAGGGTGATGGTGGTGGGTGGTTGATGGGCTTGGAAGATGAGGATGATGAGAGAGAGAGAGAGAGAGAGAGAGAGAGAGAGAAGGAGATTTCGGGATCGAGTCAGGATAGGGTGCGGCGGGTAGGGTTAGAGAGTCGGGCCTAACCGGATCGAGTGTCAAGTCGAGTCAGGTCAAGTTACTAAGTAACTCGAACTCAACTCGGTTTGAGTTTGGATTGGGCGAAGCCTACTCGGTTCGAACCGACTCACCCATTCGGTTCAATTCGGTTCGGGTCAAGTCAGATCTGAACGAGTCGAGTTAGCCAGATCGAGTCGTCCGATGCCCACCTCTAATCCAAAGAATAAGTTGGATCTAAAGCTAGAGTGGACCTCACCACATAAAACAGTAGGGAGAGTGACGGTACCATTGAAACCTAAGGTCTATCATGATGTTTATTTGAAATCCAACATGTTCATAAGTTATCAATGACATGGAAGAAGGGGAATATATATATATATATATATATATATATATATATATATATATATATATATATATATATATATATATATATATATCAGCTTGATCGAAAACTTTTGTGGCTGTTGGAAGTTTTTAAGGGTGACCATCACTCTCCCCATTGTTTTCTATGGTGGGGCCCACTCGAACTTTGGATCTAACTCATTCTTTATCCTATGCCCTAAAATTATCTATCTAAATGAATAGACATCGTGGATACAAAACATACATCATGGTGGTGTAAACAGAGCTTGGTCGCGCCACTTCAGTAGCGAGTCTCGCTACTTAACCTGTCAGTAGCTAATCCGCGTCCCCTGCTAACAGCCCTCCCCATGCATGGAGTTGATGGCCTGCCACCTATGTGGTGGACCAACATCCATCTTTCCCGGCACCTGTCTAGAAGAAATTTGATTGGGCAAGACATTGTGTGGAGCCCACCAGTGATATGCACATAGAATCCAAACCATGGATAATGGTGCACGTCCTAATGTTTACCATGCATATTAAGAATCATCCCACTCCAAAACTCAAGAAGGACATTCCACAAGGAGAAATGCACAAACACACCTAAAACATATATATATATATATATATATATATATATTCATGCCGTTTGGCTAACCCTTGTTTCATAATGGCATGAGTTTTGGTGACCCTTTGTCACATGGGGCTCACCTGATGAAAGGGTTGGTGACATAATCACAACACGCTGGGCCTGCATTCCATAAGGACATTGCTGTGGTGACCATCTTCCTCCGCGGGTAAACTCACCGTTCCAATTGGTGTGGCCCACCTAGGTTATGGATCAAGCTGAATTTTTAGATCTAGGGCTATCTTGGTGGTCATAGATATAATGGATGGATTCAATGGCAGCTAAACATAAGGTAACCCCCACGCCATCCGAATGATCATAGAAGTGTAGATGGTCCGATTTAAACTTTTTTTTTTTTTTTTTTTTTTTACCCCACACACTCACACTAGTGGAATTCACCACCTATGGATACTCGAACCCTTGACCAGGTGTTGAAACTCCTGAGAGTCCGTTTTAAACTTGACCATGCCTTGGCCTGTTTGGGAGTGTGGAGGAACCCCCGGGATTGGAAACCCCTTGGATTGGCAATACTGCCATTGTGTTTGGGTGTGAATAACTTTAATTCAAAAATAACAATGCATGTATATTTAAGGGGACTTGAATTTAATTATTAAATCAACTTTAATATCTCTAATTAGTGAGATATATAATTTTTGACACTATGGTTGTGATAAGCCCACTAAAATATATGTTTTGCCTGAAAATGATGAAATTCCAAGTCTCGGATGGACAGCAAGCACAAGAACATGTCTGAGTGACTAACCAACGATTTTTAATCGTTGAGTAATATGGACAATGTTTGGACGGTGCTGGACAATGTTTGGATGATGCTGATTTACATGGATAATGTTTGGATGGTGTTGATCATCATTAGTGGGCCATGTGCCCAATAGAATGATAGTGTACAGTGACATACATGTTATACATACAACTATTGAAATGATTTTAGGTATAATTCAAGCTCTCACTGTGGATTACAAACCCCCTCAAAGAAGGGATTGGCAATCCCCAATTACTTTACTTTATGCCGCCAAACAACCAAGGAGATTTGAAACCCCCCCTCCAATCCACGGTGCCAAATGACCCTAAGGCTTGGCCCAAAATAGTATTTAAGTGGCTAAGTCGAGATGTGTTTGGATGCACAAGTGAATTAAATTGCAAACATTCAAATGAACTCAAGAAAGTAAGTTACGATTTGATAATTTTCACCTGCAATTTAATTTAATTGTGCATCTAAACATGCCACACAAATTTTATTTTATTTTGTTTTTTCACAAATCAAACTAAAACCTGTTTGCCTAGGGGGAGTTTGGCATAAAGAATTAGAAGGTCTGGTCCACCCGAGATTTGGATCTACTTTATTTTTGGGCCATAGTCTCAAATGAGGTGAAAAAAGTGGATATAAAATAAATAAATCAAGACGTGGGCCACACGGTCACAGCCTGACCAAACTCGGGTTACCCCGACCTGACCGTATACGCTCACCGACAGAAACGTGTCTCTACCCCATTGGATAATCTTCGGTCTTACTTAGAGAAAAACTTTGATACTCTGATAGGGTGTGATGGATAATACACAGACATTTAGACATTGCATGTGTGGCATACATCTAAATAAAATAAAACCGTCCAAATTATGGTCTTAGTATAGATACATTTGTTTAAAATTTAAATGAAAAATATCCAACGGTCCGATTTCAACAAACAGTTGTCCACAAATCAGAGGCTAGTGTTGCTCAAAACATATTATTTTAATAATCTAACTTTTAGAAAGCGAATTCCACAATTTTGTCGGCCCATCTACACACAACTTTTGAGTGCCTGCGCATCAAGCCGATATTTTTGTTTTCCTTTATTCAGGTCTATGTGACCTTATCAACGGGTTGGATGGAAAATAAACAGTACAGCGCATCCTAGAAAGGTTTCAACAGTAGGTGTCATTATATCCACTTTTTCATGTGATGCGGTCCACTTGATCTTCAGATCTGCTTATTTTTTATCCCATGCCCTAAAATGAGCTATCAATTCGGATGGACGGCATGGATATAAAACACATGCATCAAGGCCACAGCGTGCCACCACCCAATCCGCTCTCACCTAAGGTGGTACTATTCGAAAGGCGCCGATGCACGTGTACTTCAACATGTAGACTGGCTACAGCCAGTCAAATCTGTGGACCCCACCTAAGCTTGCAGTGAGCTGGATGTCGGTGAACTTTTTGCCATATCACGTAACTGTCAGTCAACTCCCGGTTTTACGGCTTTACTGAAACTCCACTTGATGGAGAAAAGGACGAGGCATATCCAACGGTTGGGATCATCAAACGGTTAGATATTTTTGGGTGTCTTCCATCCTTAATCGGCCCACCATATGAACGGTTAGGATCACCTAAAGGTGGGCCTCAGACGCTATACAGAAAAAAAAAAAAAAAAAAACTGACCTATTTTCAAATTCAACGGTTAAAAAGGTACGATAATGCACCGGCCACGGTCATCCAATTACTGTTGGTTCTCAGCCATGCACAATCTACACTGATCCACACATGGACGGTTCAGATTGACCGATGGAAGCAATCATCAGTGGGCCAAGACCCAAATTCCTGGTATAAATAAACCCCATATAGCATACACTTCCACCCTCCAACCAAACCGAAAAAATGGCCAAATTCACCTATCTTCTTATAACAATCTCTCTCTTTCTCGATCTTATGACCGTCCATCCTTCAACCGCAAGGCCCACTACGTTTCTTGAAGATTTCTACATCACATGGTCAGAATCACACATCAAGCAAATGGAAAATGGGACAGCAATTCAACTTCAGCTCGACCAAACATCTGGTAGATAGCAATTTCTTCAAATATTATTAGTTACATAGACTTGTATCACCTACATTTTTATCTAATCTAATCCAACGGTTCAAAATCTTCTTCCATGGTTTTTTAAGGGTGTGGTTTTGCTTCCAAGAACAAATACTTGTTTGGCCACATCAGCATGAAAATCAAGCTCATCCCAGGAGACTCTGCAGGGACCGTTACAGCATTTTATGTACATATTTTAAAATTTCTTTCATTTTATCTGAGTTTCTCGATTTGATTAGAAAACTATATGCTTAATCAAATAAAAAAATTTAAAATTTTGTTGGTTTATTTTTAATTTTTTTAATTTTGCAGTTGAATTCAAATACAAATGAGAATAGAGACGAGTTAGATTTTGAGTTCTTGGGTAATCGATCGGGCCAGCCATACACGGTCCAAACTAATGTGTTTGCGCGTGGAAAGGGCGATAGAGAGCAGAGGATGAACCTTTGGTTCGACCCGGCGGCCGAATTTCACACATACTCAGTCCTATGGAACCAGCACCACATTGTGTAAGTTCATCATAATTAATTTTTTACCATTTAAGATGGTTGGCAGAATCTAGAAGCATTTTAAAATGTGGATTTTCAAAAGCCAATTTTAAAATGTGTGTTAGATTATCACTCATACTAAATGGATGGTGGGAGATATGGTTGCAAACAGTACACAAGCAAACCTTTCCTGATATCCCACTTTTGTCAGGACTTTAACCATTGAATTGGGGTCATTTGCATTCATCCGGACCGTTTATATGATGGGAATGCAGATGAGGACAACCAAATGAAAAACTCTCAGGTTGAAATATTTCAATCATTTTATTATTTAAAGGTTAGAACATCAGTTTTCATTGGGAAGGATTTTTCATATTTATTTTGGCTGTCTGTTCTCCAAGTGAAGTCTATATAAGCAGTTCAGATGATTGAAAGATGACCCTAGATTCGAAGCCTAGGTTCATGTGTCCTATGGCAATAGGGCCGTTTGGATGGTCCATTTTTTGTTAGTTCAAACTTCAGTGTCAGCCACCCTCACTAGGGAATTGATACCAAGACCTTAGTGTTGATATGAGCTATCTTTCACTTAGTCTACCACTTGAGCTATGGATCAGTATACAAACATCGCTTACATAAGAACGGCATAAAAATATATATTTTCAATGCATTTGTCTAACTAAGGCTTGTCTTGATAGGTTTATATGAATAGATTATTTTATTATAATGACTAGTATATGAATGGATATTAATAAATACATTATTTTCAAATCTAATAGTGTAGACTAATTTTTCTGATAATCCAAAACGTTGGTCTATTGAGTCTTGATCTGGATGGATTATGAACCTAAAAAATTCCTGGATTGACCATTTAATCTTTTAATTTGTGGCCTACAAGTAAACGGTTAAGAAGAGAAATACAAAAGGGTTCTCGTTCAACCAGAGAAGAAAATTTCCTGAAGTTTAGACATTGCAATCTTCCATCTAGGAGATTGTAGAACACAATCGGTCTACGTCAATGGCTTAGATTAGAGAGAGAGAGAGAGAGAGAGAGAGAGAGAAGATACTGTTTAAGCATTCAAAATCACTATTAAAGCTTTCTAATGATAAGCTAGGAGCATGCTTTAATAAAGGAGATGCTTCTCATTAATGAAGAAGAGATGGCACTTTCAAAAGGGAAGGTTCATATTACCTGTGAACCTACTAGGGTTACTATCTCCAACTTGGGCAAAATGACTTAGACATGCATGATATCTACCTCGTCCATTACGTACACATCCCTTGATTTACCTTAATGCCAAAAATCAGGCTAGTTCAACACTCAGGTGGGCCACACCATTGAGTTATAACTAATAACTTTAATTTCACATGGTATGGCCCAGTTTGGATTTGGAATTACTGTGATTTTGGTTATGTCTTTCATCTTGATGAGGCACAGCAGATGGATGGATTGGATGGTATATAAACATCATACTGGGCCCTACAAAAACTAATGGTAGGCATCCCACCACAACAATTTCATATGGAAGGGCCCACCTACGTGTGTTGGATCATCATGATTTTTGGATTCCATGCTGAGCATGAGGCAGCGGACCTGATGGACGGGGTAGATCTTATATAAGTTGGACCTTCATGGCTCTCAGTCAACAAAAGTGCTCTCTCTCTCTCTCTCTCTCTCTCTCTCAAATATCTTATGCAAGCTCACCAGGATTAAGTGAAGATACAAAAATAATCCCGACCGAAAGCTCAAGTGGGCCACACCGCACTAAGTTATTGGTTTTAGTGGGAATTTTACACTGTTTCCATTAGTGTCGCCCATTGGCTTATTTTTACCCATTGATCTTTTGTTTGTACGGTTAAAATAAGGGTTCCCACCTTAAGGATGGAGTGGATTTGCACATACAATTATGGTGGGTCCCACAGAGCCTGGGTATTCTACACAGCTGTGTAAAACACTGGTCCTGGACTCCTAGACGACTCCTCCAAGTCTTTGGCTGACCTACCTTTAAAGGAAAAAGTATGACAGTCTTTGACACGCACCGCTGAAATGATGGGATTCTTTCGTGCTTGCATGGGTTCCTAACCGGAGAAAGGTGAGTTCCAGCCATTTCATTTTCTAACTAATTACTGTCCTAAGGACTCTCATTTTCCAACCTACATTCTACAATGACCAAAAAAAAAAAGCCAAAATAAACTGACCATGTAAACATCGGAAGCATTGGATATGTTTGAAAATTTTAAATTATAAACTATTCATGATATATAGATCCGGTAAGATAAACCGTTCTAATTAGCAAGGGTTCAATTTTCAAAAGTCTTATTTAAATAGCAAATGAAAATCTCATTTTTTTTTCATACAACGATGGCATTATATTTTATACTGAGTCAATTATCTATAAAAAAAATTAAAAAAAAATTTGAAATGATTACTGTGTTGAATCTATTTCTATTTTTTTATCTAAACATAATTAAACATTCCATTATGAGAAAAGTACTTCATTTTTCTTTATTTTCTTCTTTTTTTCACTTAATCAGATGAGCCTTACAAGAAATACTATTACACAGGTTTTTCATTGACAGTGTCCCCATTAGAGTGTTCAAGAACATCGAATCTAAGGGTGTCCCATATCCTAACTCTCAATCAATGGGAATCTACTCAACCCTATGGAATGCTGATGACTGGGCCACAAGGGGAGGGTTGGAGAAGATCGATTGGAGCAAGGCACCCTTCTACACTTACTACAAGGCCTTTGATATCGACGGTTGCGCCGTTCCGGGCCCACCTAGCTGCACCAACAAAACCAACAACTGGTGGGCCGCGCCGCCGTACCAACAGCTTGATCCAATCCAATCTAGGAAATACCGGTGGGCCCGATTAAACCACATGATCTACGACTATTGCACTGACAAGACCCGAAACCTGGTCCCACCACCAGAGTGTTTGGCTGGGATTTGATGGGATTTTATTTTATTTTTTCTTATTAGGATGTGAATAATGAGTGATGGAAGTGGGGCCCATATATGTGAAAGAATTAGGGCTTTGGGGATGGGGAGAAATCATTGAGTTTTATGTTCCTTTCATGTCTTTTGAAGGGTAAGTGCATTAAAATGCTTTTTAGATATTTTGAAAATAAAGGTGATCCAAATTTCCTTTAATGCCCATGGCATTGTATGTTAGGAAGCAGTGGGCGCATGGTTATTTTGGTCATTTGGGTGGTTAGTGGCCCACTTTAACTTTGGCATTTTCCTTTTGTTTCCTTAAAGGAAAAACAGCTGGGGACCAAAAGCAGTTGAAGCTGCACGTTTTTTGGTTGGGTCCAACGGCTATAATTTAGCAAGGTGACGCGGACTTGTGGACCCCTCATTGTGGCTAGAGTTTGTTTTGCCTTGTCGCGACTCATGATCCTGCGTGTGCCACCATACACTTGGGCCCACATGCTGCAATGGTCCAATGATTTGAACGGTCCATATTTCATTGCTACCGTAAATAAGCTATTGTCCCATAATCACAACTCAGTGATGATCATAACCTTTGATTTTTAGAAGTGATCAGGTACATTTAAGAAGATCACCCTTCTCTAAAATCAGGTGAATCTGCGTACTATATATGCCATACATTGAGTAAGATTGTCGGTTGTCCATTGATTCCAATGGTGGGGCCCACCTGATTAGTGAGCTGGCCTGATTTTTGTGCAAGGTGATCTTCATGGTAGAGCCTAACTTTTTCAATACAATGATAACCTATTGGAATGTCATGTTGCTAGGAAGAATGGTACCATGTTGCAAGTTGTGGTACCTAACTACCTACTAGACGTGTACACGAGTAGGCACAGCTCGAATAGGCTCGGCTTGGTCCTCGAGCTTGACCAGCAAGCCCAGTTCAGTCAGCAGCTTGGCAAATTCGAGCCAAGTTCAAGCCAAGATTGAGCCAAGTTCACTTTTTTTTTTTTTTTTACATGCACACACACACCCCACACACTCACACTGGTGAAATTTCACCGCCTATGGATACTTGAACCCTCGACCGGGTGTTGAAACTCTTAAGAGTCTACCACCTGAGCAAGAGTAAGGATCTTCGAGCCAAGTTCACTTGTGCAACATTTTGACAAACACAAACTGCACCTTCAAATGCTTCACCATACGTAAAACAATAACAGTAGTTTTATGGGTATTTATTCAAACACCTTGTCATCAACATCAAAATCAAGAAGAAAAAAAAATATTTGTTTCATATACATACCTTCCTTGCCATCAGCCGATACTTCCTTGAGTCATTTCATCGAACGCTTAGTGAGCAACATCAATATCAAAGTAACTGTGTCACCGAACTGGTTTGATCCGAGTTCGATTCGTGCTGGGATTCGATCTGAGTTGAGTTGAGCTAGGGCAAGCTCGAACTCAGTTCGAAATTTTTTCAAGCTTAAAAATTCAGCTCAACTTAACTCAAACTTAGTTTCGAGCGGAGTCGAATCGAACTTTTTCGAGTCGAGTCAAGCAAGCTAACTGAGCTAACTCAGTTCGTGTACAACCCTACCTACTACTACCTTAGCTGCAAGTGATAACTTCTCTTTAGGTTCGCAACTTGATTTGATATACATTTGCAATTACCATAGAATTCATATTAATTGAATTCGATAATAATGTTTGACGACTTGTAAATAAACTTCACTAAAATTCACGTGAATTTATTGGGCGGCTTAGATTTGAAATGCATCAGTTAAGAGAGAGTGAGACATAGGACAATGACTTGCAGATGAAATCAAATGATTTTACTGAAATTTAAAAAAGATGAATGTTTTTTATATTTAATGTAAATTAGATTCATTTAGAGTTGGATGCAAGAACGGTCCGGTTCCACGGCTCAGTGATAAACCAGCTTTGTTTTAACACTGAAAGCAAGGATCTGAGTGCTCATGTGGTGTGGATGGATGTGTAAAAAATAATAATAATAATAAAAGTAGGGCGGCAATGGGCCGAGCCACTAGCTATATAGAGTCAAGGCATAGGCTCTAAAACTTAGCCTGTGGGCTTAGCCCTGGCTTGAAATCTTGGTTTGATGGGCCCATTTACGCCTAGGCCAATGATAAATAATGCTTGGGCCCAAATGATGAATACCCTAGCTATCAATCTCTAGTCCCACTGACCTTCCTATTACTTATAACTGCCAATCAATTATGTCTAGGGTTGCAACTTGACCTGGTTGGGTTGGGTTGGGTTGGGTTGACCTTAAGATGACTCATCCCACAACCCAACCCAACCCAAATTCTAACTCAGCACAAGGTATTCAACCCAACCCAAATTAACCCAAATTCTAACTCAGCACAAGGTATTCAACCCAACCCAAACTCCTCTGCTTAACCAAACCAATCCAATCTGACCCTAAATACATGTGATTATCTCAACCTAACCCAACCTGAATCTGCTCAACCAAGGCCAGATCCAAAGTCAAATAAGGCTAGAGGTTTTCAACCCAAACCCAGTCCAATGAACTTGACAACCCAACCCAACCCAAATCGAACCCAAGTTGCAACCCTAGTCATGGCCACATATGACTTTTAATTTAGGTGCATTTGGGAAATTGGCGTATCCTAGCTGCTAAATTTGAACTTCCAGCGTATCATGGACGCGGATTACGTCCTGCCCCTGCCCGCCTGTAGCCACGAATGGGCAGTTCTATAGGTGGGCCGCTGCGATGTATATGTTTATCCATGCCATCCATCCCTTTTATCATATCATTTTAAAGTATGAGCACAAAAATGAAGCAGATCCAACGCTCGATTGGACCACACCACAGATTACTCTTACATTTTCATTGTTCTAAATTCATCTACCGATGGCGATAGGTGGACGGTTCGATCATCGGACCACAAGCATGTGGGCCCCAGTGGACAGTTATCCCGAGCATCATCAGAGGCAAAAGCAACTCACTGTTCATGTATCTTGCATTTTCAACGACTTTCCATCAAATGTTGTTTTCATTGAACTTTTCTTTCAAAATAGGCTAGAGGGCGTGTATCGAGTGTCATACTCTCCCGCAGTAACAAATAACCCCATGGTCCCACGTTTGCTAATTAGGGTTGACAATTGAGCCGGGCCCAATCAAAATTTTCAATAGGCCCAGTCCGAACGGTTCAAAATCCAGGCCGGTGCTAACGGAAGCGGATTGCGTACTGAGTAAACTATGTGGGGCCCACCGCCATTCATTCATTGTATCAACTCCGTCCATCCGTTTTATCATATAATTTTAGGCCTTTAAAACAAAGATTAATCATATCCTAAGCTCACGTGGACCACACTACCTGAAACAGTGTGAATTGAATTCTACCGTTGAAAAGTTTTTTGGGGGTGGGGCGGATGGAAGTTTTAGATCAAGATGATATTTGTGTTTTCCCTTTATCTATTTTTGTGTGATCTTATGAACAGTTTGGATGATAAATAAATATCATAGGGAGGTTTCAACGGTGGAAATCAATACTTTCACTGTTTCCTTTGGTATGGTCTACTTGAGTTTTTGATATACTTCAATTTTGGGCTCAACCCCTAAAATGATATGGAAAAATTGATGGACGGCGTGGATAAGGCACATGAATTCACAGTGGGCCCAACAGAGTTTACTCAGTACGATAAGAGCGTACTGAGTAACTCAGTACACCTGAGTGCACACTGTGAGTGGAGTCCCGCACATGAAAATGTAGCAGATGTGCTAGATCAGCGCCGCTCATTAAAAGTTACCCACTTTATGGATTGATTGTCCAAAAAATGAGGCAAATATGATTATCAGTGGACCATACATGTACAGAAACGATGAACGGTTAACAGAATTCGGTACAGATTCTATGCTGGCATGTTGCTCCTCTTAGGGGGCGTTTGGTGGATGGTATTAGAGGTGGGATGGAATTGCGGTTCCGTGCAAATTCTATAAAATCAACTTAGGAGGGATGGAATTGCATTTTTTTTTATTTTTTCTTTTTAAAATTTTTTTGGAGTTGGCTTGTTAGTACACATCCCCACTGTCAATACACACTACAGTGTTAGCCATCCCCACCGAGGAATAGATACCAAATGGAATTGCATTTGGTCCCATGGAATCGTATTTGTTCCCATGAGGGAATTCTATGGATTTTGAAATCCATTACACATGCAGGCCCCAACATTGATGCATGTGTTTATCCATGTTGTCCATCCATATACACCATTTACACATTTAAATGTGACATTTTGGTTATATACACGTATGTGACCGACATCCATTGTGAATTTGTTTCGTTGATTATAATTTCATTAGTCTACCAAACAGGATTTTCCTTAATCCAATATTTTTCCTTATTTCTAGATATGTAATCATTGTACCATAATGGCGTTAATCCCATCTATTCCAATTCAATACCATTTAATCCCGTGGACTTGGATTAGCAGACTCTCGGACTCGGAAGTGACCCCTCCGCGAGATCTCGGTTCTGATAGGTGTTGTGACCCCATCATGATGCGTGTGTTTGATCCACTCCGTCTATCCATTTTACCAGCTCGTTTTAGGGCATGAGCCCAAAAATGAGGCACATCCAAACCTCATATGGACCACACCATAAAAAACAGTGGTGATTGAACACCCATCATTAAAAACTTTCAAGGGCCCACTGTAATGTTTATTTGCCATCCAACTGTTAATTAGACCACACACACCTGGATGAATGGAAAACACAAATATCATCTTGATCCAAAACTTTTGTGGCCCCAAAAAGTTTTTAATGATAGGCGTTCAATCACCACTGTTTCCTGTGGTGTGGTCCACCTGAGATTTGGATCTGACTCATTTTTGGGCTCATGCCCTAAAATGAGCTGGGAAAATAGTTGGACGGCATTGATAAAAACACATACATCATGGTGGGGCCCACACAGTTTTTACAGCACCGACCAGTACTGACCTAGGTACTGGAGGGATCACAACCGAATCCGAATCCTAGGTTAGTGACCAGATGGACCACATAGTGTCCAATGCCCACCTGGAAATGTGAGAGAAGGTTGTTGGGTCTGTTCATGACAGTATGAAACAAGTCACATCAAAGATCACCTGGCACCCAAAAGGATCTCCATCCAATTTCTTACTTCTTATTTGGTATATATGCTAAATTGATGTATGATTTATCTAGAATGTTTTGGAATGTTTTTACGGATGATTGCGATAATATAGACTTACATGTATGGTAGAAATGATGGTTACAAATTAAAATATCTTTTTTTTTATCAATCTTAAAAAATCAAATGTTAGTTTCTTCAAATTGATTCTACACTTCCAAAAAAAAAATGTGAAAAACATAAATTATTAAAGGATTCTTGTATACTTTTAAGGAGATTAAAATAATAATAATAATAATAAATAGGAAAGATAAGAATCACACTATCATGATATAATATTGTAATATCGCGGTGCATGTTAAAGGAAAATGGATGATTAATGAGTTTTAATTTTTTTTTCTCCCTACTTTTATTAAAGAAAATTATAAGAAAATTTACGATTTACAACAAATTTGTTTTTTTGTTAGCTTGTTAGTACACCCACTGTCAGTTCACACTTCACTGTTAGACGTCGGTGTTGAAACCATTAATCAGTCTACACATTTACCATTTACAACATTTACCATGGCTGGCCCTACCATCTTGAGCCATTAATCAGTCTACAACATTTACCATGGCTGGCCCTACCATCTTCACCATTAATCAGTCTACAACATTTACAATGGCTGGCCCTACCTCGGTGTTGGAACCATTAATCAGTCTACAACATTTACCATGGCTGGCCCTACCATCTTCACCATTAATCAGTCTACAACATTTACAATGGCTGGCCCTACCTCGGTGTTGGAACCATTAATCAGTCTACAACATTTACCATGGCTGGCCCTACCATCTTCACCATTAATCAGTCTACAACATTTACCATGGTTGGCCCTACCTCGGTGTTGAAACCATTAATCAGTCTACAACATTTACCATCCACAACATTTACCATTTACAACATTTACAACATTTACCATTTACAACATTATAAGAAAATCGCTATCTTTCACTCAGTCTACAACATTTACCATTTACAACATGATTCATGATTTGATACCATTAAATCCTTATTGTGATTGTGACATGATAGCGATTTTGACAACAATGGCTGGCCCTACCATCTTCGGCCCTCCACCGCGCAGCCTACTCAGTCTCCAAAGGATGCTCCCATGTCAAATGAAATTCCGTGAGTACATACTACCAAGGGAATCTCCATGTGCAGGGCAAGTACAAAGAGGAAGAGAGAGAGAAATGGGAGGATATATTTTCAGAAGGGAAGAAAAAAAGAGAACAAAAGGAATGGGAGGATATATTTTCAGAAGGGAAGAAAAAAAGAGAACGAAAGGATAAAGCTACATGGCATGGTTAGAAAAAGAAAGTAGCCAATGGTAGGCGACCCATCCACACTTTTTTTCTATTCCGTAGCCTCTACTCAAGTTTAGATCTGGATAGGTGTTATTCAGTGATTATGATAGGCTTCGCGTAGCCTTTTGTTGGATGGGTTAATGAGAATAGACTACTCACGCACGAAAAAGATGGATGAGTGGGTAAAATCGAAGTTGTCCATTGACACGGCTAAAACCCAAGCCATCCATTTATAAGCATGCAAGTTTTCAATTCCAGAAGTACGAATGATCTATATTGAAAATCTTATTTAATGTCTTATAAAATCTCAAAGATCACAACTCTCCTCAAACTAATTGCATGGATAAAAATGTCCTTGGATATGGGAAAAGAAGAGTCTGATTATTCCAGAGTTATATGCTACTCAATACCAGGCACTTTGAAATTGTACATGTCACACATATTGACTCAAATAAACTGACTAGATTGTGCAGCCGACTATCGCTAAAGTCACAATCCCAAGATCCAAAATGTTGAATAATCTTAATCTCTGATTCTTAGATACTTGTTTGTGGAAATGATCTTAATATCTGATTCATGGATACTTGTTTGTGGAAATAAGACCGTTGGTTTTTTTTTTTTTTTTTTTTTTTTTTTTCATTTTTAGCCGTCCAATAAAAGTTCACCAATCAGATAGTCAGATAATCAAATACACTTAACATCTGGTTCATGATACAAATACAGTGAGTACATAATTTGGACAGTTTAATTTACCTAGTTGCACATGTGCAATTTCTACGTGCCTGCATATCATCCGTTACACTCTGGCTGAGTATCAAAGTTTCTCTTTGTAGATTGCCCTTTGACCCAAATCCTGGGATCTACTGGAATATGGATTTCACCCCAATATAACCCATAATAGATCACTGTCCTCTTCGCATGCAGATGCCTGTTATAACTGTTCAATGCAAACTACCATAGGTTGTAGATGAAATAAAGATCGATCAGTTCATGACAAGGTCCGTTGTCGAGGAAAATATGGACAGTGATAGGATCACCATAAGTAGCTTACATATTCAAAGTGACAAGTGAATCACGTGGTCCGTCTATCTTGAACCAAGTCATTGACTAAACCTTGCCCAGGTTCTTCAAAATTCCTTGCACTCTTCGGTGGGCCTTGATCTAAAGCTCACATTTGTTGGATATCATGCTCTTTCAGTAAGCCCAAGTATCGAATTTTGTGTATTATTCATGTATCATTATATATATATATATATAGATATATATATATATATATATATATATATATATATATATATATAAATTTTACTTTTATCTATTTTATCCATACCGTCCATAGGAAAGAGAAATTAAAATCAAGGAAAGAAGCTGTTTACATTTTTCACGGTCCACCAAAGTTTCGGATCAAAGTAAAAATTAATATTATGGGGTTTCATGAGGTTCTACTTCATGTGAACCGTTCAGATTTGCGAGATTCATCACGTATAATGGGTCATCAAAAAGTTCGTAGACGCGTAACGAACTGTTCGCAGTGAGTGTTTTTCCATATATATATATATATATATATATATAGGGAAAAGGTTCTATACGGTCGAGCGTACAGAACCATCCCATAAGGTCGAGCGTTGTCACCACCTAGGCCGTTGGATGGGAGAAATATCTTCCTACGGTGAGATATTTCTAGCCGAGTATATACTCGGCCCTATAAACAGGGATTTTACCCCATTCCAAGGATTGAGATCCCGCAACTCCCTCTCCCTCAATCCTTGCGACCAGACGCCCCCCGTCCCTCCCCCTCTCTCTCTCCAGCCACGCCCGCCCTCACCTACCTCTCTCTCTCTCCAAACACGCCCGCCCCCACCGATCTCATTGCTGCCGTTCGGGCGGCTGAGGATTTTGGAGCTGAGAGGGTGCGATCTTTTGACATCGGCCGCATAAGGGCTTCTTGAATTGAGGCACACTCTGGAGAAGATCATCTGTCACAATTCTACGGTAATTTCCTTTCTCTTGGAATTGATGTTCACACCCTGCTGATTGATTTGAGGACACTTTTTTTTTTCCATTTCGAGTGTACTCTTTCAAGTCCCATAAATGTATGCAGATTGTTGGATTCATACAGTGGCTCTCTTTCTGATTTTTCTTTTGCCATTTTACCTATGAGGAAATATACAGTGCTTGATATGGAAATCAGCGTTGGTGGGACCCACCTTTCAGTTATTTAAATTTCTGCGCCCTGGTTTCTATGAACGATCAACCATAATGCTAATTTGTCAAAGAATTCTGGTCCTCCAATTTGTGGGCTTTATCCTGTTCCTATAGGGATAATTTGCTGGCCAATAATAAGATGGGTAGGATTTTCTGGTGGGACGGTTTAAGCAGCAGTGCCCATCGATGGTGTGCCCACAAAAATTGTAGTTTGTATGTGTGAAGTGGGCCTCACTACAAGGGGCTCTGCCCTGAACTGGAGCCTTAAAGCCTATTCAGCCTGAGCTTTATATAGTTTCTGATCTCTTTGAGGCAATATAGATTGGCACACTGAATTTTTATTTATTTTTATTTTTTTCTATATATCTGAAACTGTACAGGCAGGCCCACGTTTTTGTTATCAAGGACATTTGTCTACTGTGCCATCTGCAAAATCTCCCCCATTAGGAAATATTACTAACATGATTGGGCAGTTTTCTCCGGTTAAATGTGGATGGATGGACAAATCATCTGTTTTACAGGTCACCAATCTGATTGCTAATATCATCAGATGGAGGAGCGTTTTGGGGCATAGTCAATCCACAATGGGGCTGTAAGATGAACACACTGGGTCACCAAAAGTTGGACCCCACTTCTGCACAGAAAAAAAGAGGTCATTTTGTTTAGCGAAACATCATAGAAAATGTGTGCACAGTGGACTGGTTTTACTACCTGTTTGGTTCATTATATGTCTAAACCACAACCTTCACCTTGGATTAATTTGCATGCATCCCACAACTTGGATTAATTTGCATGCATATACCCAATTTATAAATTTATGTGTATCATCTATCACACTCCACAATCAACCATGTGCTAAAAGTCTCCTATATCTGGGTAGGTCCACCATATGGAAAATTTTGCTTGTCAGGTCTACCCAATATGATCCATTAGATTATGCTAAAGGTTGTTATTGGTATTGTTTTTTTTTTTTTTTTTACTGTATTTTACTTCATTTATAAATAGTAATTTTTGTGCCCTCATGTTTCTTTCGTAGATTTTGGTTAAACGCCAGAGTTTACTTTGAATTTGTGGTTGGGGAAATGGAGTCGCAACCTAATTTTGGTTAAACGCCAGAGTTTAACAAATTCCTAGATGCATCACTGAAACTTCCTTGGTAATATCACCCTAAAAGGCCTGAGTTATCAGCCCAAAAGGCCTGTAGTACTACAACAATCTCATCAATGGACTTGTCCTCCATGGTAATATCACCGTGAAACAACAACTTGATTCGTCATAACAAATGAATTTTGTTTTGCCTCAGTTATAGATTGAAGAATCCTTGCAGGAGCTTGCACCAGCTTGTTGTTTATGCAGACTCAGGTATTTATCATGTTTGTATGTTTGAGTCATTTATCTTTCCACGTCTTTAACAATGTTTATGTTATTTTCCTCTTAGGCCGTTGTTGACATTCTTCAGAAATACCCTGTGCAAGAATGTGATATTTGGTTTATCAAGTTTTCATGTGATTTTCATTACAATGCGGCAGCAATAGGTAAAGGCAATTTAGATACAGTTTTTGTACTTGTTACACTCACAACTGCATTGGATCTGTTCTATAATTCAACCTTTTGAACTTGGTCCGATGATCGAGATTGAAAGATTGCAAACATAGGCTATGTTTGGATGCACATTCGAATTAAAAGATTGCAAATATAGGCACATTTCAGATCTTTCAAAAAAGAAGAAAAAAAAAGAAAAGAAAAGAAAAGAAATTGTTAAAACTTAAGATTTTTTTTAGCATAGCTCAGCAGATTCTGAAGGAATGTCAAGAGTTCTGACCTCTTTTGGGAAAGAACAAATGTTGCTACATCATAATAGTATTCATATAACCTGCATTGTAAAAGATCGAAAGGAAGCTTATTGATTGATCCCTTAGATGTTCCATACAAGAAAGAGAAATCTGATCATTTGTATTAATATTTTTAAGTGGATTGTATAACTAAAGGAGATTGATTGACATGACTTGTTTATATTCTTTGAAGAGTTCCTCTTCCGTGACCATCATTCCTTTTTCTTTTTTCTTTTTTGAAATTCTGTACACTATAAAGTTTTTGTTCTTTCTTACACTGTTGAAATTTGTGTAGATGGAGGTAGTTAAATCCTTTAATGATACAGATGGACCACAATGGAAGCATTCCCTTTTTGGAAATCCAAATGACTCAGAAAGTTTCAGGTTTGTATTTCTATGTTTCATTTCTATGGCAGATTACGGAAACTGAAACAAAGGCAGAAACATTAAAGGATAAATGACTGGAAAACAATGGGAAGGAAAACATTCCTGATAAATGTAATTACCCTCATCTCCATGCTTCCAGGATAGGAATCCATTCTGACAGCTTGGAAAACTTATTATAAATTCTGAATCTCCAAATAGCAGAAGCATTATTCTCAAACTGATTTATGATCATGCTCAGCAGAAAGGACACATGTCAGTCACCTTCTGAAACTGGAGCAGAACATTCAGAAGAGCTAAAATTCATGCTCTAAGCAATAAAACACAACCCTCAATCATTGCAACCCAATTCCTTTGGCCACTTTCATCCAAACCATGTTCATTGCATCAAAGCATACGATAGCAGGAGGCCATAAGCAGAGATTGTTACATGAATTATAGATGACGTCATCCAAAATGGGGTCCATGATCAATTGTCGGAAAAGGAGGGATGCATTCGTTTCTTTCTTTTTCTATTTGGTATTTTAATAAGGTTTATTTGGTAGCTGTTGGGAGCCTATAATATATGGGATGTACAGTTTTGAGATTATTATTTCCTCAAATTTTATTTGAAGAGTTCCCTCTCTCCCTCCCTCTATATCTATTTATTTATCTAGGGCATGTTTGGGTGCAACTACGAATGAGTTTTAGTGCATTTTTCTCCCATATCAGCACTTGTTGGAAGGATGCAAATGGCTGTTTTTAAGCATCAGATTTTGACCCACTCAGGTGTCCAAATATGCCTGAATTTTCAGGAGAGTTTTCCATGATGTGTAGTACACAATGGAGGAAGTATCTTTTGGAAATCCTTTAATGTTTCTGCCTTTGTTTTAGTTTAATCCAAGGAAGTGTTGCTTGCTGTCCTAATTGGACTGACTTGTGTTGGCTTCGTAGTGTAATTTTGATTTTTGCAGCTGTGGTAATGGATCATGTGGCTCTGTTTTGTAGTTTGTATTTTGTGTTCACCGTAGCTCTGTTTTTTTTTTTTTCTTTTAAAGATATATGGCTTTGTATTGTTTAACCGTGTATAACCTTTCTAACTTGATAAGCTTATCTTCTTTGAAAATTTCAGGATTGGAATTTATTCATGCAAATACTGAGAATCTACTTAAAGAGGAAGATGGTCGCTGTCCTTTTGGTTTACCATTGTTTTCCCCATCATGATCAAGCTTGCGTGAGCTGCAACTTTAGATGTGTTATTGATGAAGATAATGGTTTTGTTTTGATGGTGGCATATGAAGGAGAGAGGGTGCATGAGTAGTGTGAAAATGAAGAATTCAAATCTTGATAATGTATTTCTTTATCAATCATCAGACAGAACTTTAAATAGAAACAACTATTTTGTTGGTATTGTGCTTTTATGAATGGATTAAAATAAATGTTTGTATTTAAATGAACAAATGAACACGGTCTTGCTATCAACTAAAACTGTATTATTTTTCTAATAGCCGTAGGGGGTAGTGGTTGGTGTAGTTGTGGTTTCCAAGTGGTGTAACTCAAACTGGACCGTCCAAGTAATGAGGAAACATTGTGGATGGAGCTATGCCCAAACACACTGATGGAATGATCCTAACCATCAAATCATGGATATCAAATGGACAGTTAAAATAAAATTGCTAGTGGTTGAAATTCAACCACCAGGATCAAATACTTAGGATGGTATTGTCAGGGAGATTTTCAAGCTCCATCAACGATGGTGACTGGTTTCTGGACACCTCAGATTTCTGAACAGAAGTGCCACCTATATGGTAGATGTGTCACCAAAAATGACACAAACTATCACTATATTGTAGCCCTTCAAATTGAGGTGCTTGCTTTCACAGAATGGTTCAAAATAAAGTTCCACTGCCTGTTACGGTGGACGTGATAATGGTATATTCAATCTGTCTTTCTGTCTTGACAAAATGCCTGAGTCGTCACTGGTATTTAAATTGGAGGATGATTTTAAATACAATGGCATTACATGCCTGAGTAGTCACTGGTATTTATTTATTAAAAAAACAGCTGCTATTTCATTAGGGGAATTACAAATAAATTAAAGGCAATTTGAAGTGGATTGTGACACATGTTTTCCCATCTCACATTCAGATCCCAAAGAGGTTGATGCAAATGTAGAGCATTCTAAGTCATTGGGAATGCAGGATCAATTGAACTTTTGCTCGTAACTCCTCTGGAAGAGCATCTAGGAATGCAGGATCAATTGAACCTGAGGCTGTGGCACCATTGATTTGTTGCTCCTCGGTTGGACCACTCTGATCCCCTCCTCGGCCAGGATGTGGCAATACTTCATTAACACTTTGAAGAGATGCAAATCCTATTGATGGACAATCGTAACCATCCAACTGGATTCCTCAAAATAGTAATAATTTTGTTAATACTTGGATTAGCATGTGAAACCTAGAGCTAATATCCTTCAAAATAGAACACAACCAGCAGTGACTAAGATGCAATTGCAAGCAGCATCAGTTGAAGCAAGGAAGATACAGAAGTGTGTTGGAATTACACCATTATTTAGGGCTCAACCAGCAATGATTTTGTAGTAGGCGATGAAAATACACCAATCACCATGAAAGTGGGACAGGCAAAATTTTCATTGAAAAATCAGAAGGGCAGAGCAAACAGATGTGAGATTGAGTTGTTTTGAATCGTCCACCACTACCTATGTATTGTTATTATTAGGAGTTGGTCACTGGCAACCATAGTAGCAAGAATATACTCCAATACAACCGGTGGATTGCATGAGTCTACAACAAATACATCATTCTAGCACATGCAGATCCAATATAACCTGCTCCAATCACTCCAACTATCTGCCCCTTGAGTAAATTACCATCAAACCTAAGATCAATGTATAGCATCTGTTCTTGGGTGGTGGAAGGAGAAACCTACAGTATAAAGAAACTAAGACTTGATATTTGATATCTGCTATGCTAATACAATTTTCCATGGATAATTAATTGATTTCTGCATGACAATAGTATTGATTTCTCCTTCCACCACCCATCCACTTGCTTTCAATATCATGAGAAAAATGTCCAAATCTATAACTCTCCCTATAAATTCCCAAGCCTCCCCAGATATTCCCAAGCCGAGAAATTGCTGAGATTGAGATTTGTCATTATGCTCAAGACAACCACCTGTTTGAATGGTTAGCTTTGTAGTGAATTGTCCATTTTAGTAGACATTTTTACTATAATTATTTTTAAATGAAAAATCAAACTTTATTAAAATGAACCGTAAAAATGGATGGGCCGGGACTGCCATAGACATTGCATACGGTTTTGCCAAACTCGCAAAAATGGATGGGCCGGCGTGTTTAGAGAGAGAGAGAGAGAGGTAGGTGAGGGCGGGCGTGTCTGGAGAGAGAGAGAGAGAGGTAGGTGGGGGCGGGCGTGTCCGGAGAGAGAGAGAGGAGAGAGAGGTGGGTGAGGGCGGACGTGGCTGGAGAGAGAGAGAGAGAGAGAGAGAGAGAGAGAGAGAGAGAGAGATGGACGAGGCGTCCGGTCGCAAGGATTGAGGGAGAGAGGGCTGCGGGATCTCAATCCTTGGAATGGGGTAAACCCCTGTTTATAGGGCCGAGTATATACTCGGTTAGAAATTTCTCACCGTAGGAAGATATTTCTCCCATCCAACGGCCTAGGTAGTGACAGCGCTCGACCTTACGGGATGGTTCTATACGGTCGAGCGTATAGTACCTTTTCCCATATATATATATATATATATATATATATATATATATATATATATATATAAGATTCTGGTTTTCTTCCTATCAGATGAAAATTTACACTCATTAAATACGAGAGATTATAGATAATAAGATTTCAGACAACGTTCGGCAAACTAATCTGCCTTCTAGCCAAAGAACCCTTGCAAACCAAGCGAAGATAGAACTAACAAAAAATTAATCAACACCCAAATATAAATGTAGAAGCTCCTACCTCGAACTCAAATAACCGTTGCATTCATCTCCATAAAAAGTATGTATAACAACTAAAATCATCCAATCCTGCCTAGGATGGATATATAGACTCATGGACAACCCGTGCAGGCTTCAAAAGAAAAACTCCCAGCAGAGTAACCCGTGGAATGGCAAAAATAGGGCTGCCCCCAATCATCAAGCACTAGAATCTGACACAAAATCTACTCACACCAATAAGATTGAATTCAAAGAAGCACTATCATCATTTAAGACCTTATCAAACTAATTTGAGTCGACTAAAAATCCGGTGCCACCATTCCACTATCAAGGACCATATCTGCAGTTAAACCAATGGTGATCAAATCTTTTCTATTCGGAGAAGCACCATTCTGCCAAAAGAATATCATCGTCATCATCTTCTAAGCCTTATCCCAACTACTTGGGGTCAGCTGCATGAATCCTATTCCACCATGCCGCTATCAAGGACTATATCATCAGTTAAGGGATACAAAATAATATAAACTTCTCATTACCCCAGGACTCTCCAAGAGAAGCAATTCAATCACAGAGTTGGAAGGCCCATCTCTGATCAAATGCAAACAGATGAATTGCCACACCTACAGCAAATAAAGCATATGCAATCAACAAATGCAAAAACCCTTCCTCTTCTTGGTTATGCATAGAGCAGTACATTGGGTTAGGCCATGAGACACATGGTAACTCTGCATTCTGAGGAAAAGCATGCCAGTAGAACAGATCAGAGACACAGAGGGCAGTACGGGACTTCAACAGCAACAACCTTGACTACCCTCTAATCTAGATGATCATGTATCCCTGCCGCTTGTCGAGACATCCTACTCCCACCCTCGTCCATGTACACGCCTTGACTTCTCTTCATTGAATTATATTATTTTAATAATAATTTGGTCATTGAGCAAAAGATAATGATGATGAACCAAGTTGCCAAAATCATATGATTTACGATTCAAATCGTATCATACCCTTATATGATGTGATTGTACCGCTAATTGATGATGATCATCCAAAGCAATCCAAATATCTAGGTCCTGTCTTCATGAAGTGACTTCAATTAAAGAAGAAGAAGCCATGAAAAACTAAAAAAACACAGCCCAATCCCAAACAGTAGCAAACCCGGATGTAAACATTTATCACTTTAATATTTCATGCACAAGCATGGCAATTTATGTTTGATATTCAATTTAATGAAGCAAGATTTTGCAGAACTCATATGTGATGTACCTGAACTCCTATTGGCCTTTGGACTCTTATGTGATGTATCTGAACTCCAAATAAGCTTTTCCTTGTGCTTCCAAAGATGCTAACTAAAGGAGGATTCTCTCACTAGGGAAAGGGTCCTCAGGATATCCTTGCAAGTTTCTTGGGATAACTTTGCTTTGTAACGGTATCCTCTCTTTCATTCCATTTTTAATAAATCTTCATTACCAACCAAAAAATAAAATAAAATCACAGTTATCTAGGTCCGCCAAGACTGCAGAAATTAATGAATTATGGTGCCAATATCACCGATAATCTCGGGAATGAATGTATAGTTGAAAAGAACACCCGGTATCACCATGAAGCTACCAAGAGAAAGCAAAAAATCCACAAGAATGCATGTTAATAGAGAATGGAATCAAGAAAATAACCGGATGCATTGTGCATTGCTATTACGTACCACATAAGTAGCTGATAACATCATTGTTCTTGAACATATCTTCTTCTTTTTCCTTTGATTGTTGATAATCGAACTTGAACAGGAGCTCATCCGACAGAATCCGAATAGAAGTAAACTACCCGAATACGAAACAACGGTGCTGAAATTCGAAATCTAAAGCACAATGTTACAATCCCAACCTCTCTTGCTCTCTCCACCCCAGATTATGCAGAGAGAGATTGCAACTTTCGAAGACGTTTAATGGCTGGAGATACTGTCTTCGTGATCTTCCTCCCCTTCTTCCCCCCGCTACCCCTGTGCTTCACTTTCTTTGCAAGGGGAGCCTCTCTAACGGGCCCTGGAGGCACACCTTTCTTCAGTGCACTCCCTCTCGGAGTAGCAGATGGCGGTAATCTCAAGCTCTGTGGAGGCAATGGGCTGTGGGGTTTCCACACCAAGTTGCTCTTCATAGAGAAGCGGACCTTCTTGGCGCTCTTCTCCCCACTCTTACCTGCTGCACTCCCGCCAACGCTGCCCTCAATAACAGAAACCTTCCCGTCAGCGATCTTAGCCCTTTTCCTCTTCTTTGATGCCTTCCCATTCGCCGCCACCGTAGGCGCAGCACATGAGCTCGTGCCATCCACTTCCATGCCAGCTTCCGCCGCAACCTTCTCAAACTGCTTCTGCAGATTCGAAATTACCGACTCATCGAAAGAAATCCCAATATCATCTTTCTCAATGTCCGATCCATTTACTGTAGCTACGTGGCCATTTTCAGTAGTTTCAGAGTCAGAAGAACCATTCTTTTTCTTCTTCTTCTTCTTGCTCTTACTCTCTTTGTCAACAACCTCCGACTGTTTCTTGCTCTTGGCCTTTTTGCTCTTCTTGGAGGCCTTGCGATCTTGCGGGTTCCCCTCAACTTGTTCCGAAGGAGCTCCCGCCACGTCCCCCAGCTCTGTATCCAGTCCCACATTAACCTCTGGCAACGAAATTTCGACCCCCAACTTCTCAAAATCCTTCTCCAACTTCAGGAATTCCTCGTGCAATCCAAACAGAACTTTCCGATTCGCCTGAACTGCATCTGGGTCTGACGCCAATTTAAAGAACTTCCCCGAAAACCCCATTTTCAAAGCAATGATCCCAAACTTCTCTGCATCCTCATCGTCCGAATCCACGCAAGTTCCCCCCTTTCCAAGATCTGAGATCTTCTTCTTCCCATTCTCGAACAAGCAATCAAACATACTCTTTCTTATCTTAGATACCAACACCTTATCAGTCGATTTCTCCAGAACGGAGAAGAACGGTTTCAAAAGGGCGTCGAGAACGTCCGCCGTGAGCGGGAGGAATTCCTTCAGTTCTTCCAAAAAGGCCTCTGAGATGTGGTAATTTACGCCCTGCGCCGGGTAACTGTCGGTGGGCAAAAGCGTCATTTCCACCAAAACGTCCATCAACCGATTTGAGAGCTCGAGATCCCATGAATTCGATTTCAGGAGGAGGAAGAGATGTCGTAGGAATCGACGGATTAGGAGATAGAACTTGTCTAACCTGAGGGAATCGATGCCGGCCCACTCACGACGGATGGTGGTGATGAAGCAGCGGAGGTATTGGAGGCAGATAGGGGAAGGGTGGAGGGAGAGGAGGAGGGAGGATAGCCGTTGGATGAGGCGGAGCTGGACGGGTAGCTTGTCGGCATGCCAGAGGGAATAGAAGAGCCCTTTCCAGATCTTGAGCATGTCGGAGTCGGAGATGGACGGATGAGATGAGAAGAAGGTGGTGAGGTGGGCCAGGGCTTGTGATCTGGTCCGGGTGTTGCAGGAAGCTAGGTGCTTCGCGATGGACGGTGCGCCTGCCTCGTCCATGGATTTCGACGGACAGAAAGGAGAATAAAGGAGAGAGAGAGAGAGAGAGAGAGAGAGAGAGGCTTCGCTTGAGAAGGAGAGCAGAAGAAACCCTAAAAGACGTTGAAAGATGCCAAAGCGCTTCCCAAGATGAGAGATTGAAGAGCTAAGCCACGAAACACGTGCCGAAGTGGCACACGCGTAGCAGATCGGGTCCATGTACTTAGTGGGCATCTACACGTGGCCATGACGCGTGAAGAAATCTGGACAGGTATGTCCTCACACTTGTAAGTCGACTACAGACCGTTCGTTTTGCCCTTATAAGTGTGGCCCACCAGATGAGTGAACTGAATGCAAAATGACCTTTTTAAGGTGGGACCCACCTAATGATCGGATGTGATGGCCCACTATATTTTTAAGTGGGTGGGTGTTCCTCTATCCACCTCTTTGAGTCTTTCCTTGCGCGAATCATTGTTGCCATCCTCGTAAATGATTCTTATATGATGTGGCCAGCTTGCTAGAGTCCAAAATCGTTTACCATATATCGCGATTGACGCTCATTGTCTCATGTCGCCTGGTAGGGCCCACTTGAAGACCTGGTCGGATGATGGCCACCGTCCGTATTACAAATATGAAGTTGCATGTGCTATAGAGAAATGAAATATTACTGATGGAATGGCGGTGGCTATCGGAACTCATAGCTTGATGTGGACAGTTGGAAAACGTCGCCGACCGTCCGTTTTCGAATCCAACGTAGGAATAACGTCACTTGCGATCAAAATGCGGCACACACGTGCAGGATCGGATTAACTTCGTACACACGTGTAGGATTGGATAAGGGGGGCACACGCGTCAGATTCTTCCAACCTGTACATAATAAACACGGCAACCGGATCTTTGGATGGGTGACAGCTGTACAAGGAAAATGAACGGTTAGGAGGGGTTAACCGTTGCTTTCCAAATCATTTGTGTGGCCCACCTGATAGGAAGATTAGCCTCAAATCTTCAATAATCCATCTACGAATAGGAGATCAGCTGATTAACGGCTTCGATCTTATAAACGTCTTCCTCGCTGCCACACAAGGTGAATAAAATGCAAAACACTTTAGGGATGGTACAGATCGGGCTGGCCCGTCGGGGTTTCGGGTCCGACTCTTCTAACGGGTAGGCCCGATCTGAGATTGGGCTGTATCTAAGCGGCCATTCATCAGGCCCAATACAGCCCGTTATGGTTCAAGGGCATTTTGGTCACATATCAAGCATGACCGGTACACCTAATCAACAGCTCAGATTTTCCAAAAAAATGGGACCGGATACAATGAGGCCAGGGAAATACTGACTTTGGAAAGGCCTCGACATGCACCTCAACAGTAGTGTGATGACGTAGTGAGATCCGATTGGTGGGATGTATGCCGTTGGAAAATCTACAGGCCGAGTACATACTCCGTCCATCTTAGACAGCATATGTTCCGTCAACCAAATCTTATGGGAAACGGATTGGCTACTCACCCTGCCACTAGCCCGGTGGCTGATGGTCGGTGTTCTGTGGGCCCCACCATGATATATGTGTTTCATCCATGCCATTCATCCATTTTTACAGATCATTTTAGGGCTTGATCCCAAAAAATGAGAGGGAAGAAAATCTCAGGTGGACCACACCACAGGAAAATAATAGTGATTGGATATCCACCATTAAAATCCTCCTGAAGCCCGCTGTACTGTTTATTTGACATCCAATCGGTTGATTAGGTCATACAGACCTAGATGAAGGGAAAAAACAAAGATCAGCTTGATCCAAAACTTTTATGGGCTTCAGAAAGTTTTTAATGGTCGACATTCATTCAACACTGTTTTGCTGTAAGGTGGTCCACTTGAGATTGGGATATAGCTCTTATTTGGTCCCATATCCTAAATGACCTAGAAAATTAGATGGACGGCATGGATGAAACACATACATCATGGTGGGGCGCACGGTGATGTATGTGTAGTAGATCCATGCTGTCCGCTCATTTTGCAAGCTCATTTCTGATCATAAGCCCGAAAGTGAAGTGGATACAAATCTTAAGTTAACCACACTGCAAGAAATATTGGTGATCGGACGCCCACTTTTAAAAACTTCATTACAAGAAACCATGGCAATTGGATGCCCACCACTAAAATTTTCATTAAAAGTAGTAGTGATTGAGCACCCACCATTGGAAAGTTGCCAAGGCTTATTGTAATGCTTATTTGCTACACAAACCTTTGATAAGGTCAGACACAGATAAAGAAAGGATTAAAAATAAAAAAACAAATACAAGCGGCCTTACGAAAAGTTTTCATTAGCCAGCCAACACAGTTTCCTTGTAATGCAGTCCACTTGAAATTTGGATCCGCTTCATCTTTAGGCTTATGCTTTGGAATGAGTTGGCAAAATGATATATGCTACTTATATACCAAGATGGGCCCCACGTCAGGGCTGCCCTTAATCGGCTCCCCATGTGTAGAAGCGCCCATTGGGTGGGGGGCTGCTTAAGTGGATCCTAACCATGGGCCCATCATGATCAGGATGGGTGTGTCTTACATCCATGCTGTCCACCAATTTTTTTACAACTTATTCTAAGATATGAACAAAAAATAAATCATATATAAATCTCAAGTGGACTACACCACATGAAACAATGATGATTGATTACTGTGAATGCTTAGGTAAATTATCCCTCGGGTTGCTTACTAGGCAATCGGGTCAGATTGTCTAATAATTGCATGAGTGGAACAATATGTGTGTGTGCGGTGATAGATATATAAATATTGTATGCTTAGTTAATATGGATGATAGCATATGAAGGCTCATATCCAAAGTCTATTCAGATCCAGTGAAACCCATACTTAGATATCTATAATCAAATCTCGTGGAGGAGTTGAGAAGAGGGGTTAATGGATTTTTAAGTTCTTTGTTGATACGAGCAACATCGTATAAAGTTCCAAATCCGAAATCTATCCAAATCCAATAGAATTATAGTTTACTCGAACCTCGAGGAGGGATTAAGAAGAGAAGCTAATAATTATACTTATACCATTCGTAACCCCTCATTAACATGCTTGTATTATTGAATTGAGCAAAGGGGTGGGGGTGTTACTTGGGTTGCAATAAGCCAATATGATTATGGATTGTACACTACATTTGTAACGTCCTGGATTTTCACTGTTTTGGATTTCCAAAAAAACTCTTGAATTATATATATATAATTAACTTACATTTTCACTTAGTGACCATTAACACTCAATATTAGTTTATACACGGGTGGTACCAGTAAAGAACCGCACAAATTCGATTAATCAACCATAGGAAGCCAATAAATCCTACCGATCACTTAAACACCGAGTTTAGCCATATGATTTGTTTACATGTGGCCCAAATCTAGCTGACCTATCACTGACTAATCAAGGCAACCGCAACTAAATGAAGACCCACCTAAAGTTGAGATAACTAGGGGTCGGATCTTAATTAACAAATTAAACTGATCCAGTATCCTTTTAGCCCAAGAACTGATTATTTAGAGTGATTATAATTGAATCGTCATTTCCACTGGTTACAAATAAGCCACATTATGAACTTAATTAATCTAAACCCTAATTTATTCCATAAATGTCTCAATTTTTCAAATAAGCTTTAGACCACTCGTTAGTGAGCCACTAGTTCCGAAACTATAGAATAATGTCCGTCTCACTAGGCTTTACATCTATCATTGGTGGAGAATCGAGATAGTACCCAAAACTGTGCAACTTCGGCCAGAGGCCGAGTGCTTGAAATGCACAAATACCCCATGCTGAAGCCTGAAACTTAAGTGAAATAAGTTCATTTGTTCTTTCACAAAGTTGTAGCTTTCGGACCATCAATTCATAGCCAAAGTCGGGGTATCGACTAAAGATATTTCTCCAAACATATCCGTATAGCCACGGCCCCAATCGACTATCGGTGACTGTTGAAAAGACTTCTAATCATATTTGTCGATCGGCGTATCTAAATGGCGGGCCGATCATATCCATACGTAGATCATCATTAGAGCTAACTATCCTACACTGTATATCAATATGTACACCCAATAGTGAGCCCTAAAGGTTAGAAAAACTCTCTCATAAGGCTAGTATAGTAAAAACTCAGCCCTTGGGACCATTTACACCAAATCTGACACTATATAAGGGCTTCATTTGGGCACCCCATCTCTCCATACGAATTTGCATTTTCTAAAAGAGAGAAAGAGAAAGAAGAAGAAGAAGAAGAAGAAGAAGAGTGAGAGTAGGAGTTAGAGGTTTTGGTGCTTCTTTTCATCGGTCTCCTCCAACCAAAGCCCTGGCCTCAATCATTTTCCTCTACCGAATCCACCCTACTTACGATTGGGAGGTAAGAAACAAATCATATTTTCTAACTTAGATTTTTCTAAAATAAATCACATAAATCTCATATAGTTCTTGGTGTTTGTATAGGAATTTATGATTTTCCCCAAATCCCCAACCCTAGGAGCTCGAAATCGAATATTCCTTCTTAAGGTACGGACCATTATCTATAGGTTATCATTTATCGACCCTTGAGGGTCTCAGTTAGTGATTAGATGCTTGTAGATGAATTTGTACATGCTAATGTATAAATATTTTGATTTGTCTATAATATATGTTATTTGTTGGATATGAATGCTCACATGTTTGATGAAATGCTTGAATGGTAGAATATATTGCTTTTTCGATGCTCATGTGCTTGATTTAATACTTAAATGATTGTATTATTTTATGCATGCTCGCATGTTTGATTTAATGCCTTAGTGAACGTAGTATCTTATGTATGCCTACATGTTCGATGAAATGCCTAAGTGGTTATATAGTAGAACTTATGCTATAATTGTGTGATGTAGCGTTTAATCCATAGCGATACTTAGGATTACTACAATATTGGGTCAATTGGCTAACCGCCTGAACTAAAAGGGTGGCCCAAGTTAAGGCGGCTACCCTGAGCTTGTTCGATTGACCTAGGTTGAACACGAACAACCGACAGTAACTGGACTACACGGGCTACTTGTACCTAATGTCAGTTGTGTCGTGGTTCTCTTAGGTCAATCAAATTAGTCCACTAGCTGACTGATCATGTATGTTCACAATGTATGACATGACTAAATGAAATCTAAGATACCTCGTTTCCAATAGATGTGTCCATTCATAACCGTTAGTGCGATATGATCCAACTAAGACTCATGAGCCGGGCATGGTGGTATGAGATACCGTTTTCAAGTTGTCGGCCTGTGCTAGGGTGACAGCCTCCTCGTAGTGACCAGTGAGCAACTAAGACTCATAAGCTGAGCATGGTAGTATAGGACACCATGTCCGAGCTGTCGGCCTATGCTAGGGTGATGAGCCTCCCCATAGTAACCAGTGAGCACTAATGGAAGTGATATATTATTGTTCGAACGGCCCCCGTCAAATTACCCGGCCAATGATTCCATGCTTAAGTACCGTTCGAACGACTCGGGCGTGAATGGAATTGGGTGATGAGCCCCTTTCCTTTATGTGTTTTGGTTTTATGTGACAAGGCCGCACCTCAGAACTGAATGATCATACCCGGTATCGGGTGACGATTCATACTGGATTGATACTTATACATTTAGGTATTATACCGTACCTTTGGAATTATCGATTTGTGAGATAAACGGGTGATACCTAAAGTTGGATCAAGAGACATTGGTAAGGAGTCGCTACGTGCGGCTACGAGTCACGTGATCCGAACAAGGACTCGTGATATAGTGTCAGTATCTTAGTTTCTCCAATATACTGGATGAATGAAACTTAATAATTACTTGGCTAACATGATCATTCATCGTATCGCGTTAGTTTATAATGTGGCGAAACAGGCGTTGAAGTCGCATGTTGAGGAAGTGTTGTTATTTACAAACTAGGTGGTCGGAGTTGCGTGTGAGGGAGTGTTGTTTAGAAAGGGCATGCATCATGTTATATCTCTATATCCATATTTAACAAGAGTATTTAGAAATTGTTTGATTTCTTGTTTATCATTAACTGCGCTGACTGTGTCGATAGCATGTGTAACTTAGAACTAATGGAACTACTGAGTTAGCTACTCACTCCCACCTAGGATGATGTTTTTAAACACCAACCAGACATATTATTGATGCAGGTTTTATCAAGGCCACCGGCAGGTAGGCTTAGATCGGTTTGGGCCACCACCGTTATGTTCTGAAAGATTTGGAATAAATTGAAAACTTTACACTTTAACTATCTTAAGTATGTATATTGTGGCTTGTATAATCCTTATTAGGGCGGACACCACTTTTCAATTGTACTTTTATTTTTTGCCCTATATTTATTAATTTCTGTTATCTTTGCCTTGCTTTGGTTCTGCTAAGTTGAATTGCGCAACTTTGATTATTTGTGTGCGGACTTAATGTGAATTAGAATGAAGACGGATGTGCATTTTATTAAGTTAACGCCTGGAAACTCGAGATCGGAGTCCATGTACTCGGGTGCCAATTTTCAGGGCGTTACAACATTTCATAAGATTGATAGAATTGCTAGATTGAGTACTGTTATAGAGTTGCCACTAGCTAAAGAAAAAAGCTCTAAAAGTCCATGGTTGGCCAAAATCCGTGGGATTACCTTGAGAGAGCAAAAATCAATGAATTCTTGATTCGAATGACTCCTGTTTAGATATGCACTATAAATTCTGGACAAGGGCCTCGTTTACAAAAAATGAAGAAGTTAAACACCCTCTAACTGCCCCCATGTGAAACACGGTCTATATTTTGCTAGACTGTACACTTTCAAAGGGGATTCAAAGAACTTCCAATAAAATATTAAGCATTATATGTCTAACTATAAAAGATAAATTGAAAACGAAACGGTAACGATAAAAAATGGTTTTCCGATGAAAGGGGAAAAAAAAAAAAGAATACAGAGTTTTTTATTACTCATTCGAGTCATGTATTATAATACAGAATATCCTTAAAAGTGCTAACTATAGAACATACTTTACGTAATGTTTGAGCAAAGCTTACAATCTCATGTGTTCAAAGCAGTGGAGTTAGAATATATAGACAGAAAAATGATAAATCGAAAATACTCTTGGTCTAAAAAGTGTTGAAGAAAGACTGAGAAAGAAATCCTTGCATCCCTCTCACTCTTGGTTTGAGAAAGAGACAAAGCTTTCTCTGGCTTCCCAAGCTCTTCCTCACTCTCCCTCATTGGAAAGAATTATATCGTTAAACTCTCTTGCCAGACTCTCTCTCTCTTTCCCCCTTTTTGTGAAGGCCAAGCCCTCCTTTTATAGGAGTTTTGGAGGGACACCTTGTCGGGTTTGGCTTTCTCGAGCCATTGACTTGCTTGGAAGCGAGGCTCGCGCAAACCAAATATGAAGCTCATTCGAAAATGAGGCTTGTGCAAAACGAGCCCAAGGTAGGGTTGCCTCATGCAAATCGAGTCGAAACTAAACCCGAGCGAGGGCCTAGGACGCCCAAATTTGCAACCGGTGGATGTGGCACCAGGTATGCTCAAAGCCCGCTCACCCCCCATCAGCTTTGTGAAAAGCCCACTGAGCTTCCACACACTTTTCTCAGCGCTTAGTCATGCATTGATCATGGTTGCCTATAATTACCCACCATTAAAACTTATCGAGGACCATTGGAATGTTTATTTGGCATCCAACCTATTGATAAAGGTCATGAAAGCCTAAATGAAGAGATCACACAAATATCAGCATGATCTAAAACTTGTATTACCCACAAAAAGTTTTTACCAGCCAATCACTATTGTTTCTTATGATGTGGTCCATCTAAAATTTGGATATAATTCATTTATGAGATGATACCCTAAAATGAGATATCAAAATGGACAGATTACATGATTGTAAGGCACATACATAAGGTACACCCCACAGTCAACGATCCATTGACCTCGGTGGATCCGGAGAACCGCTAAGCTGCATCCCATTGGGTGGTGACCTAGCACTGTTGTGGGGCCCATTGTAACATACATGTTTATATTTATGTCATCTATCTGTTTTGCCCCCCTCATTTTAGAGTAAAGCCAAAAAATGAAGCAAATCAAAAGCTCAAGCAAACCAATATTTGCCTTTTTTCCTTCATCAAAGTCTGTATAACCTTGTCAATGGTTTAGATGCCAAATAAACGTTAAGGGTGTGTTTAGGCATTTTCTTTAGGGTGGAATATGAGAGGTAGGATTGTAAAATCCACCCCGATTCTATCTCATGTACGTTTGGGCAACCCTTCATCCCTCTCATCTTTCACTTCTGAAATCGTCTGTCAGAGGAGAGGGATTCGGGCGGGATTCAAGTGATCCCTCGTTAGGGAACGGACGGTCTTCAGACAACTTCTCGAGCCCATCCCACAGTGATAGCGCATCCAGAGTACGGCTACAGTAGGATGTGAAGTTCCCGCCAGATGAAGATGAAAATGGATGTGGGTAGTGGCGAAAATGGAGGGAATCCTGATTGATTTATACCCCTGCAGCCAATGGTTGGATGTGGATAGGGAGAAGAGAGCTCCTTGTTCTGAAACAAGGATCAGTGAGAAAATAGGTAAGCCCCTTCATGAGGACCACTGATTTGGGGTTTCTTTCAGAAAAACTCTTCCTCTAATTCTCTGTTATGAATTGAATTTGGTCGGAAGTTCGTCATTGTCCGCTCCTTTGTTGCAGGCGGGCTACGTCTCCGCCTACTTGGAGCTCTTCGGCCAGAGCGGAGGATATTGATCATCCCAAGTTAAAACAGATTTCCTGTAAGTTTCTGAAAAATGGGGGTTTTCATTTTTTTAAATATTTTTTACAATAGATTGGATGGACCTTGTTCTGAAACGGGTTGGAAAGAAGAGGTAAACCTGTTGCATGGACCTTGATCTACCTCATTTTTTGCTCAGGTCCTAAATTGTGCTGCCGAATAGATGGATAGAGTGGATAAAACACATACATCATGGTGGGGCCCATAGACTAGGCAATCCCGCAGTGTCCCACTCATTAGCCACCTTTCTAAATTGACTGTTAATGACAAAGGTCCACTTCGAGCGTACTTTTGTAGTCCACTTGATGAGCGGATCGGGATGTCCTTTGGCCCAATCACATACATGGTGGGGCACGTATCCAAGGCGGACATCAGGTAGGGCCCACCTTGGATGTGACTGTGTTAAAAAACCAGGCCCATCCAACAATCCCAGATGATGTATTTGAGTACTAACTGTGGACTGTTGATCAAGCTATTTTTAGTTTTACCATATGTTGTATCCCATGGGCAATCCAAACAACCCCACTCCGTGATATCCCATGGGATGAAAGGAATCCCATGAAATCCAAACATAACGAGGACCAATCCTGGGATAGAGGTGTATACTGCTATCCCAAGACAATCCACTGTCTGTCATAAATGTTGTTGTCGGCGTAATTCCATCCCATGTAATCAACCCTAATGCAAATGCCCAAATAGGTCCTGGCCGGACGGATTGTAATGCCCCATACTTTCAGTGCTCGGGTGTCACCATGAAAATCTGATTTAATTGACATGTGTGTGGGAACACGAGTAACTTAGTCATGCAGTGATTCTCAATCCCTCCATCTCAACTGTCTGGTACGACCTTGATTCATATATCGGGTCATCTAACCATTGAATCTCGAGGACAAAACTCTCTCATCACAAAACTTGCATTGATCTTCAGAAACCCATTGTCCCTAGGATCTTAATCACCTTAATAGGCCAATTAAACCATACATTAGGAGTTTCGAGATCCGAATTAATGAATCCACCGTCCATTAGACTCACAACGTTCTACTAATCAATTTAACAATCAATCTTCCTAAGTTGACCGTTGAATCATAAAATTCAACCATGAACTGCTCTAGTAATAGAGGTGCCTGGAGATTGGATAGATAGGCTCAACGCTGACAGCCACGATCAAAGGCAAATCCTACGAATAAATGGATAAATGAATGAGCATCCAAGTGTACACATATAGTGATAATAGTACAAATAATATTACTAGGAGTGTCTAAAATAGTTGGGCTTAAATACACCAAAGAGCCAAAGAACCTCTTGTCCGCCAATATTAAAAATTAGGGTCGATCCAACCGCAGATTCATGAAGACCCTACTGTTTAACCAGACTAATTTATCGCACCATTAAACCATCATGGACCTTCACTTAACTGCCCGAACACTTTGGACATTGATAACTCGAATTCAAGATTAATCTAGCCATAAGCTGACGAAATGAAATCGGTAGAGGACCTGATCATTCAGTTCAGGTAAAACAAATATATATAAATAAAAAGATTAGTATAATAGGAACATTAACAATAAAAAATACCACTTAGACATTTCTAGTCATTACTATCACCATCAACGGACTCCTAGTAATGAAGTAGGACCCCTTTAGACCGTTGATTCTTGATAGTGTGGCAATCTGATCGCTAGAGCAATAGCAATCAACGTTTATAGGCCATAGTGCATTAGCATGACCCACCCAGACTTGGGCCAGCCTGATCAATGGCCCAAGATACTATGTTAGAGCTCCCCAGAAGGATGAACGGTGTGGATTTATCGCAAACATCACTGTGGGCCCTATATTGTTGTGCTCATACACCATGGTGTAGTGCACCTGGCGTGCATCAGATGTGCCAGCTCAACTGACCAGCGCTGGCACGAAAACTCCTCAAAACAGAGGAATTTCCCTATGTTTCTATTTTCAACAGCAGACGGACGAACGTCCATGTTTCTGATCGTGGCCCGCGAACTAGGGTCCACACCCATTATCTGAACCGTCCATCAGGTGCGGCCCTCAATTGTAACACCCCGGATTTTTGCCAACCTGGGATTAGACGTCCTTAGGCAATGGATCAATCCTAACACAGGTTTAACTTCTTAAACGCTCAATTAAAGCCTTAAATCCCTTTTCAAACCATTTTCTTCACAAATCTCACCCTTCACTACCTTGTTATTGCAATTTTTCAAAGCACCTTCGCCCTAGATACTATCTTAAACTAGCTAAGTAGTATAACTTGGATCACTTTAGATACAAACTGCAAAGGACTAAATACTACCTCAAACGGAAATCACTTAGGATTAAATCCTTTAGAAAGTTGACAAAGTTAACTAAGTGTCAAACTAGATTAGCCATGAAATCCATTTGAATCGCTTTAAATACGATCTGCAAGACCCAAAACTTGTAGAATCATTGACGCTAGGTTACCCTAAAATCTAAGATCAAACTCATTACCCGACTGCTCTCGAGAGCACGTTGAAACTCCGTATCTGATCTGGACCACACATTGGGAGTCCGAATAATACGAATTTAAGGACTTAGGACCGCCTCGCTGGGCTCGACAACCATCTCAAAAATCAAATCCAGCCGATGTCCCACGGCTGTTCGCTTGAGTCCGGAGCGAGAGAGTGTGAAAACACTTGTTTTCTTTAAAACTAAATATCTTGAATAGTAATCTGAGACTCGTCGGTTGCGGATCAGTTTTAAGTAACCAGACCGTCAGAATCTGACCAAATTACACCCTCGGATCAGGAAAAATTTCATACACATTTACATGTACTCGGAATCTCCGATCGAGATCCCTTGATCGTCGAACTGAAACTGGTCCGCCACGTGTGATCTGGAAATCCGACTGAAACGAAAACTTAATAGAACGAAGATCCAGTGTCGGTGAGCTTAAGTCTGACCTTTGCCTCAAGGAGGCCCGCTAGAAGTCCCCCGTTAAGCTGAAAAAGTTCCGCTTTGGCTATAACCTAGGTGAACCTTGTCCAAAAGTCTATTTTGGTAAATTTTTGGGCTATATAAGGACCTCAAACCCTCTCTCATGGCAGCCATACGAATTTGAGATTGAGAGAGAGAAAAGAGAGAGAAAGTGTGGGAGATGTGGGAGGAACTCCCTGCTGCTGTTCCCTACCGCTATTCGGGCTCCACCGCCTGATTCTTATCACTTTCCCGGCGATTCCGGCGTCGTTTCTAGGTAAGAAACCCTAACCCTAACCTTTTTTAGGGTTGTATAGGTTGTAGGTTATGAAATAGTTAACCTATTTCATTCCATAGGTTGCCAAACTCCCGTATACAGAAGCTTAGCGAACCTATCGACTCCGTTACGATTCTACGACAAAAGGTGAGGACTTTAGGTGTATAGGTTACAGTTTTCAATGCTTTCAATGTCAGATAATGGTAGATTCATGATCTGCATGCAATTGCACATGTACAAAGTGCTTTCCGTTTTCTGTTTCGATTAGAATTGTAGAATTTGGAATTTCACATACTCTAGGTATTCGTATAAAATACCGTATACGTATTTTTTATGGAAATGTGTTTGACATGTTTAATTGTCGTATGGATATATGATGTATAGATAAAATACTCATTTGGCGAAAGGGTTCGCCTAAATACATGTTTACTAATATACACCATGTATGTAGAAATACGGTATTGTAAGAAGTACCGTATACGTGTATATTTTAGCGATGTGTTTGTCATGATTAATTGTTGTATAAATATATTATGTGCGTATAAATTAATTGCTTGGTGAAAAGAATCGTCGTATTACAAGTTCCCTTGTAAACACTATGTATGTTGAAATTGGGTATCCTAGAAAATACCCTATACGTATAAAATTTGCTGATGTAATTATCATGATTATTTGCTGTATGAATATGATGTATACGTATAAAATACTAGTTTGATAAAAGGACAACCCTAGTGCACTTTTCTCTAACATACGTCATGTATGTTGAAATAGTGCATTCCAAGTGTTGGTGAAATTGCTTGTGAGTGTAAGTGCTTAAGTGTTAGAACTTTAGGTAGGTGCTGAGATGGGATTCTCAACTACCTTAGAGTCACATATGATACCCTCCATGTGGTTATTTACTCTAACCACTCACCTATGAAATATATGTATTTGTATCCCTATTTGTATAATGCTTTACAACATGCTTTTGAACATGCTTTGTAACTTGTTTTATTAACATGCTTTATAACATGATTGCTAGCATTCCTGAATTTCCTTGTTTATCATGCTTTACTCCACATGCTATGGATGACAATTGATTGTGTTTGGGCCTATGATTATAGTCCAGACAATCGGTACTAGATTGGAGATCGTGGTTGAGTTTCATGTCGCCACGTGAGATGTGTTCGACGAACTCGAGTCGTACTTCGGTTGACGATAGTGGTTGGCCACGCGAAGTGCTTATGCACTTCATGTCGTTCAATTTGTTGTGCGCTTGAGCTAGCCGAGCTCGTCATGTAACCCGATTTGTCTAATGTATGTTCACCATGTTTGGTCGCTACTGCTTGAACCTAGGGTATCAAACTTACAAGTGAAAACTCTTTTAACCATGGTACCTCGATCCGCTAAGACTCATGAGCCGGGCATGGTGGTATGGGACACCGTGATCGAGCTGTCGGCCTACGCTGGGGCTACGTGCCTCCCCGTAGTGACCAGTGAGCAACTTAACTCGTGAGCCGATTATGGTGGTATGGGACACTATATTCGCGCTGTCGGCCTACATTGATAAGGTGATGGGGGAGTGATGTAACCTTTGTGCGTAATGTACCGACAAATTTGTAGTGACCGCGAGCATATTCTCAAGTCGCGGTGCGCCTTAGGGTTCGCCGCGATATATAGAGTATGAACTAGGCCTGTCTCTCGTATAGTGATGAATCGTTTAAGGGGTGATGGGGAGTGGTGCAACCTTTGTGCGTAATGACCACAGCGACCTCTGCGGTGACCTAGAAACATACCATCGTCGATATTAACTAGGATCCGACGACCCTAGAATGGATCATGTTTGGGAATGATACAAGGGAGGTACCTTAGTTTCCCAATCCCGCTTGTTTGAAATGGATTAATTAAAAACTCGGTAATCATGCTCATCATGCATCGCATGTGCCCGGAAGATGTGGAGCACCGTGGGATGTAAGCATGCCGCGAACGTGAGATGGTGTCGCATGAGGGAGTATGTCGGTGAGGGCATCCATCATACCTGCATTCATACTTGTATTAATCAGAGTAACTAGGAGTGTTTGATTTACTGCTTTATCATTACTGCTTGACTGTATTGATAACATGTTAACCTATGCTTTATTGTTCCACTGAGTTGATCACTCACTCCCACGATACAGGACGGTGTTTCGAACACCCACCGGACTTTGTCGATTGCAGATGGCGACGCTACTTCGAGGCGAGAGCGACTTCTATGATGACGAGAATGCTTCCTCGTATATCTTTGTTTTCTGGCGGCTTCGTGAGAGCCGTGCCTTGATTGTCGGGCCTACAGGATGTTGACTAGATCACACTACACAACTTGGTATAATTTAAAATCATACTTGTAATTATTTAACCCGGTAACTTTATCACACTGGAGACCCACCACGCTTTATATATTTTATCTATCTATCACGGTCTTCCGCTTGCAAATTTAACTGTCTCTGGAGTATGATATGCTGTTTTGGCTTAATCTCACTCATGTTCATTGCACTAATACCGATCACATTCAATCATCATTCATTTTGTTGCATAAGTGATGCGTTGGAACTCGGGAGTTGAGTTTATGCTCGACCCCCGATTTTCAGGGCGTTACAAGATGGTATCAGAGCATGATTTGGATTAAACTGGACCTGGGTTATGGTCACACGATGCACTCTGACGCACTCTGACTTAGGAGGGAGCGACGGAATGTAGAAACAGTCTTAGACATCCCTGTTCCATCTAACGGCTAGTTCACTGAAAACGAACGCCGAAATCGAGTCTGTATTCAATCATGGTCGCACGGGTCGACCTTAAAATATTCCTAGGCCGTCTATAGATAATTCTAGATTACAATCCACCTCATCCCAATCGTTGAAAATCGGTAATGAACTTGATGAGGATAACTACTCCGAATCCCCGGAGCTTCTCTGGACTCCTCACAGAGACTTCTCGAGTCTACGAGAAAAGAAAGCAGAAAATAGAAATAAACCAAGATTAGTTACTTGACGTACCACATATGATTTTGGGTTAAGAGAAGCTACTTTAGCCAACCAACCTAGTTATTTTCCAAGATTCCATCAGGTCGATGGTTGAAAATACATTTCATTCACTTCGCTGTCAATTTCAGTCACTTCGCGGTCAAACTAGAAATTGAGCGGGACAAATATGAAATTGAGTAGGCAAATTGAAAATTGAGTGAGGCAAGGTAGGAATTGAGCGAGGGAATCTAGAAATTGAGAGAGGCAAGGTAGGAGTTCAGCGAGGGAATCTAGAAATTGAGCGAGGTAAGCTAGAAATTGAGCGAGGCAACGTAGAAAATGAGCGAGGGAACCTACGATTTGAGCTAGGCAACCTAGGAATTGAGCGAGGGAAGCTAGAAATTGAGCGAGGCAACGTAGGGATTCAACGAGGGAAGCTAGAAATTGAGCGAGGGAAGCTAGAAATTGAGCGAGGCAACGTAGGAATTGAGCGAGGGAAGCTAGAAATTGAGCGAGGGAAGCTAGGAATTGAGCGAGGGAAGCTAGAAATTGAGCGAGGCAATGTAGGAATTGAGCGAGGGAAGCTAGAAATTGAGCGAGGCAACGTAGGAATTGAGCGAGGGAAGCTAGAAATTGAGCGAGGCAACGTAGGAATTGAGCGAGGGAAGCTAGAAATTGAGCGAGGCAACGTAGGAATTGAGCGAGGGAAGCTATCAATTTCTAGCTTCCCTCGCTCAATTCCTACGTTGCCTCGCTCAATTTCTAGCTTGCCTCGCTCAATTTCTATCTTCCCTCGCTCAATTCCTACGTTGCCTCGCTCAATTTCTAGCTTCCCTCGCTTAATTCCTACGTTGCCTCACTCAATTCCTAGCTTCCCTCGCTCAATTCCTACCTTCCTTCGCTCAATTTCTAGGTTCCCTCGCTCAATTGCTACCTTCCCTCGCTCAATTGCTAGCTTCCCTCGCTCAATTTCTAGGTTCCCTCGCTCAATTCCTACCTTCCCTCGCTCAATTTCTAGGTTCCCTCGCTCAATTTCTAGCTCCATCACTAAAGTTCAAGCAAGATGGAACTGAGATATCAATATTAATACTAATTGTTGCAAGATCTAGGAAGTCATCCATAAAAGGATTATTCCCAACCCAAGAATCAAATCAAAATCTAATCCTTTGACCATTGCCTAAAGAGAAACTAGATTTTTTTTTTTTGAAGACACAAGGTGTCTCCACTTCTTTTTTGAAGTGAGACTAATCCCTGCAGATACAGTGGATTTTGATTTAGTGATACCTTTTCAAATATAGAAGAAACGAGTATAAAGAAGAACTTTTGGTCCACCATCTTATATGGGAAATGCCGTGTTTAGCTGAAATCAGGGATTTCCATAAACCCTTTACCTCATTGGCAAAACGCTACACTCATTTCTCAAGAAGAACAAAATTGACCATATATATGCTCTCTTATAATCACTCCAATTTAATAACGGGAATTTTCTCGAGGAAGATCCACTTCCTTGAGAAAATTTAATAATGGGAATTTTCTCGAGGAAGATCCACTTCGCTACAAGAATTCCCTTACAAATTTATTTCAATGATAGATTTTCGAGCATTGAAATAGGGACAAAAAATAGATGTGTAAGTTCGACATTGTTACTTTGATGATGGTCAATTTTCCTCCAAAGGATAGGAATTTTCTTCTATAGGAGGATAGTTTTCTCTCAAACCTTTCTATAATTCTATCCCAAAAATAAGGCGAAAGGCTTACCTTATGCATAAAGGTGTGATCATTCCACATAAGCATCATGGTAGGCCCCACACAACTCTAACGTTCGAAGGTGTGATCATTCTCTATTTATGTTTCTTATTATCATTTTGTTTTATCATGAATTCCATGAGCCTTATGCCATTGTATCTGTCCAAAGATACAGTGGACAGGATTATTTCAGGCAACTCTTATTTTCCACATGGCCCACTCAGGGTTGGATCCACCTCTAAGCATGGCCAAACTATCAGCCAAGAAATTCACTTAAGCCCTCCACCCCTCAAGACTGTGGCCCTCACCATGGGACCCACCTTGATGTATGTGTCGTATATCCACATCGTCTATCCGTTTTGTTAGCTAATTTTAGGGCATGGTTCCAAAATTGAAGCAGATACAAATCTCAGGTGGACCACACCTAACCCGTTGATAAGATCACACAGACTTTCGAAGCCCCCAAGAAGTTTTTAATGGTGGGAATTCAATCCCTACTGTGTGGTCCATGGATAACAAAAAACATATTAAGGTGGGCCCTATGGCCAGTGCCGCACCAACTGGCCTTCGGGTCACAAAAACCAATCCGGTTTTCCAGACTAAATGCCACCCGAGCTAGATCACCCAAAGTCGAGCAGGCCGAACGGGCTATTAGTCTAGAGGTGTGCACGAGTCGAGCTTGGCCAGTGCCGCACCAACCTACCTACATTTTTTTCTAACACATTTATATAAATATGTATATATAAGCATATAAAAAAAATTTCTCTCATTTTTTCATTTCTTTCTTTATTTATATAACAAGAATATCTTCTAAACCAAAATTAGTTACTTGACGTACCATATATGATTTTGGGCTGAAAGTCGGGCAGGTTCAACCCGACCAACCTGTGACCCACCCGACATTAGGTTGGGCTTGGGCAAGATGTATCGGGTTTGGTCTTGGGGTTGAGCCATACAAACACCAATCCGATAAAACTTGGAAACGGAATCGCCGGGATTGACCGTCAAATGCATGGAAATGACTGTAAAGTGAAGGGAATTGACCGTGAAGTGCATCGAAATGACTGTGAATCTAAACAGAATCGTCGAAATTGACCGTGAAATGCATGGAAATGACCATGAAGTTAAGCAAATTGAACCCCAAGCAGTGCTTCTTTGCATCATTATGGACCATGGTTGATTATTTCCATTTCCAACTACGAGGGCACAACTACGAATGAAGATTTCTCATTCCGTTTAAGACAGTGGTTTTCTATCTAAAACGCCCGGTCCTTCCAATGATCCTAAGATATCCTTACGAAAGATTTAGTCCGGCATGGGACACTATATCTACGGTGATAAGCCATTGGTTTATTCATAGCTTCAACAAGATTTTACATTTAGGTGTGAAAGACTGAGATAATGAAGCTTATCTTTCATTACTCAATCTGTATGGCTTCTGAAATTTCTTGGAAGCTTGCGAGTCCATCGCTCAATATGCATATAAATTATTTTTTTTTTCATTTCTTTCGTTATTCATTTAACAAGAATATCTTCTAAACTAAAATTAGTTACTTAACGTACCACATATGATTTTGGGGTAGGAGAAGCTACTTTAGCTAACCAACCTAGTTATTTTCCAAGATTCCATTAGGTCTATGGTCGAAAATACATTTCATTCACTTCGCGGTTAAACTAGAAATTGAGCATGGCAACCTAGCAATCGAGCAAGGCAACCTAGAAATTGAGCGAGGCAACGTAGAAAATGAGTAGGGAACCTAGAAATTGAGCGAGTGAACCTATGATTTGAGCTAGGCAACCTAGGAATTGAGCGAGGGAAGTTAGAAATTGAGCGAGGGAAGCTAGAATTTGACCGAGGGAACCTAGAAATTCAGCGAGACAACCTAGGATTTGAGCGAGGGAAGCTATAAATTGTGCGAGGGAACGTAAAAATTAAGGCAACTTAGGATTTGAGCGAGGCAACATAGGAATTGAGCGAGGGAACCTGGGAAATGAGCGAGGCAACGTAGAAATTCAACGAGGAATCCTAGGAATTGAGCGAGGGAAGCTAGAAATTAAGCGAGGGAACCTAGAAATTCAGCGAGGCAACCTAGGATTTGAGCAAGGGAAGCTAGAAATTGAGCGAAGGAACCTAGAAATTGAGTGAGGCAAGGTAGAAATTTAGCGAGGAAACCTAGGATTTGAGCGAGGCAACCTAGGATTTGAGCGAAAGAAGTTAGAAATTAAGCGAGGGAAGCTAGAATTTGAGCGAGGGAACCTAGAAATTCAGCGAGGCAACCTAAGATTTGAGCGAGGGAAGCTACAAATTGTGCGAGGGAACCTATAAATTGAGCGAGGCAATGTAGGATTTGAGCGAGGCAACATAGGAAATGAGCGAGGGAACCTAAGAAATGAGCGAAGCAACGTAGAAATTGAGAATCCAGGAATTGAGCGAGGAAGCTAGAAATTGCGAGGAACCTAGAAATTCAGCGAGGCAACCTAGGATTTGAGCGAGGGAAGGTAAAAATTGAGCGAGGGAAGCTGAAAATTGTGCGAGGGAAGCTAGAAATTCAGCGAGGGAACCTATGAATTGAGCCAGACAGCCTAGGAATTGAGCGAGGGAAGCTAGAAATTCAGCGAGGCAACCTAAAAATTGAGCGAGAAAACCTAGGAATTGAGCGAGGGAACTTAGGAATTGAGAAAGGGAAGCTAGAAATTGAGCGAGGCAACCTAGGAATTGAGCGAGGGAAGCTAGAAGTTCAGTGAAGGAACCTAGGAATTGAGCGAGGCAACCTAGCAATCGAGTGAGGCAACGCAGAAATTCAGCGAGACAACCTATGAATTGGGCGAGACAACCTAGGAATTGAGCGAGGGAAACTAGAAATTGAGCAAGGCAACATATAAATTGAGTGAGGGAACCTAGCAATTGAGCGAGGGAAGGTAGGAATTGAGCGAGGGAAGCTAGAAATTGAGTGAGGGAACCTAGAAATTCAGCGTGACAACCTAGAAATGATCATGGATTGAATGAAATGGATTTTTTTACCATCGACCTGATGGAATCTTGGAAAATAGCATGGTTAGTTAGCTAAAGTAGCTTCTCTTACCCCAAAATCATATATGGTACGTCAAGTAACTAATTTTGGTTTAGAAGATATTCTTGTTAAATGATTAAAGAAATAAATGAAAAAAAAGAGGGAAAAAAATTTTATATGCTTATATATACCTATTTATATAAATATGTATTAAAGAAAATTGTAGGTAGAATAAATTTCTCCATGTAAAAATAAAAAAAAAAAAAAAAAAAAAAAAAAAATTCATAGAGTGGCACTGAGTAAAGTTATGGCTACGGTTATAATCCGTAGCTAAAGGTAAAAATACCTTTTTCACCATATCGACGGACTGTCGATATATCGACAATTGTAGGATTTTTGAGGAAAACTCACTGGACAGTTCTGGACCATTTTCGATATATTGACGGACCGTCGATATATCGACGGTTTTTTTTTTTTTTTTTTTTTAATTTTTTTTTAATTTTTTGCTGCGGTAATCCCACCACCTTTTGTGGGTCCTATTATGAGGTATGTGTTATATCCAAACCGTCCATATTTTTGGCGAACTTGTATTAAGGTTTGAGATGAAAAATAAGACAGATCTAGCTATCAAGTGGACCACACTGTTAAAGGCTGTGGATGATTGAACGTCTACCATTGAAACCCTTTTAGGGGTCACAGAAGTTTTGGATCATTATGAAACTTGTTTTTCCTCTTCATCCTGGCCTTTGTGACCTTATGGATAGATTGGATGGAAAATAAATGTTATGGTGGACCCTACAAAATTTTTAACGGTGAAAATCAATTTCCCCGCTGCTCTTTGTGGTGTGGTCCAGTTGATCTTTGGATATGATTTTTTTTTTTGGATAATGCTCCGAAATGATCTTGAAATATGGATGAACGTTGTGGATATAATAAATATATAGCTGTGGGGCCATGTAACTTTGATCTCTTTTAAGCCGTTCGTACAACTCTCAGTTGGAGGAGCGTCAGCGCTCGTCTTCGCAGCGAAAAGGAGGGGTAGTTTCGTCCTCAAAGTCGCTGTCCGCACGTGCTAGTCTAGATTGGTAACTAAAGTTTGTATTCTTTGATAGAAACCGCTGGGTAAAAGGTTTTGTCTACAGTGGTCATTTTCTCCCCAACACTCACATAAGATCCTCTCCATTTCTAAATCCATAGAGTCGACGGACATAGCTCCTGAAAAATGGCTTCCGCTCTCCATCTGAACTGCTACTCCATCTCCGCCGCTCGCACTTCTTTCATTCCCACAACGTATAATACACTCAGGAGTATATCCATATATGCGCCTCACAGAAGAATCAGAACGAGTACATCGCATTCCCATACGAATCGTCAACCGCTGATTCTCGCATACAAGAATCAAATTGAGAAATCCATCCCGTGGTCTATAGGTGTAGGGTCCACTCCAGATCTCTGTTTCAGGTGAGGGTCTGTTTTCCATGTAAGTGATTTTCTCTCTCCATTTTGGATGTCATTTGAAAGGGCGTGTAACTTGATCCAACGTCCCACGAAATCGGCCTGTTAGGATCGTTGGTTGGATGTGATTTTTGGATATGATCCATCTGAAGTGTGGCCCACAACTTGGACGGCTTAACCTGAGTTACATGCATGGCAACGCATGCATTGGTTGGGTGCATGCGTATGAACCATCATACTCTGCCAGAGCATCACTTTTCTCTTTTTGGAAATTATGCTTATCTGCTGAATTTTGGTGTGGACGGGATTTTGGGATGTGGTGATAGAATGCACATGTCATATAGTGTAAGAGATGGGAATCTGTTCATTTGGTGTGTTGATCTTAGGAGGGCCATGCGTCCTACTCTCTCCCACGTGATGATCCAAACCAGTCAGATTTTTAGAATCGTTTGATTGGAGTGATTTTGATAGAGCGCACCAGATGAATGGTCTGGATCATTGGCGGATGGAACTACTTGTGATTGGAGTGATTGTTGGCAGGTGGGGACTACTTGTGATTGGAGGGATGATCCAAACCAGTCATATTATTAGAATTGTTTGATTGGAGTGATTTTGGAATGTGGCCCATCACATTGTAGAGTGCACCTGATGAATGGTTTGGATCATCAGAAGCCTGAATGGTCTGGATCATCAGAAGGTGGGACTAAGTGAATAAAGAGGTAGCCGATTTATCAACATTTTCACCTGGGCCAATACTCTGTACAGGTGGGTCGCACCTTCCAACGATCCATACCATTCATTTGGTATGATCATTTCCATCGTCAATTGGCAATGTTGCACAAAAGTCCTCCATAAAACAATCTTAGTCATCCAGTAATTGGCCCACAAATGGATGGTTAGGAACAAAATGTAACCAATGCTCCTACTGTAACAGCAAGAAGTCCAACAATCCAATGGCTGAGATGGAATTAGATTGTTTCAGCTTGGTCATCCATGGTGAGACCCATCACATGGATAATGTAATCTGTAAAATAAATAAATAAAAGTAGTTGTTTTGATCTGAACCAAGCTCGTGGTGCCTGTTTTAATCCACGTGCGATCTCCTTGAACAAATTAATGCTGTTAGTATGCTTTAATCAGGCTCCTACTTGAGTCGCGGTTGTGGATTTAAGTAGCAGTTTGGAGCAAGAAATTCCCTAATGGTAATGGTGGCCATAATGGCCACCACCGTTATCTTTACATCATGGGCTGTAACGGCCATTACGGTCCCCATAATGGCCATTATAGTCTCTCTTTTTTTATTTATTAAAAAAAACCTGAAAAACCTATATCGGCTCCATAATGGACTGTTACAACTTTTACGGGAGGTGTAACGGGCTGTTATGGGGCTGTAACAGCCGTTATGGGTAATTTTTTGCGTAACAGCCATTACAACCCTGTAACGTGTAACGGTTGCCACCGTTACCGTTATGTAATGGCATTTACAGTCCCTTAACAACTGTTAGGACACACCATGGGTTGGAGTGTGACATGTTTGAGGACCAAAACTGGTATGACTCATTACAACTCAGCCTCATTTTGGTGTGGTGAATTGTTTCGTTTCAGACCCAAAGCCAATATGACTTGTACAGTACTGAGTCATATCAGATGGTTTTTCGAACTATGGTTCCGATTCTTTAAATGTAGCCATATCAGCATAAATTCACATGAGTTCCTGTATTACTTCTCTAGTTTATATGGGGTGGCTTTACTTGTGGAAAGCATCCATTCCTCGTCCTAGATGATTATTGTTGTGGTAAAGAATTTTATTGATGTGGCTGATGGGTTTGCAGGTGGCTGAAACACTTTAATTTCTCCGGTAGATTGGCTTATGGATTCGTCGGTATTTTCTTTTTGTCCCTGAACTTTGTTGCAGAGGCACATGACAATGCAGGTCTTTCATTGAGATATGCGTGTGAAGATGTTTCTCATTACTATTCCCATGTGGAACGGATGGAAGGAGCTGCATTGATGAAAGAACTGAACTCCATCGTCTCTCATCATCAGTCCTTGCCTTACAAAGAGGTGCTTACAAGGTTCAAAAGACTTAAAATATTTTCCATTATCTTCTTACTGCAACTGAGTTGTTTAGTTGTGGTCCTTGTGGATAGGGATGTCAACCTGTTGGTTTGGGGTCGGGTTCTATGGTTCCCATACCCAAGCTAACCAGGTTCAAGTCTTGCCAGGTCTGGGTCTCATTCTCGAGGACCCGCATCCAATCGGGTCTGGTACCCATTTGCTTTTTATATCTAGGTTTCTAGTAGGATTCGGTTCAAATAAGAGCATATGAGGACCACCTGAATTCATATGAGGACCAACCCCCAATTGCAATTACTTTGCATTTCTCAATTTGGACTTGAAACCATCTAGATAGCTACTTGAGGGCTACTCATTGTTATTTGAAGTGGGGCTTGGCCCGCTCAATTCAACTAAAGATCCAAACGTAGCGCAATTGTCATTTGAGCATGTTGGGTCCCCTAGAAATTCCGTAAAATCTAAATCCAAAACAAAATGGATGGGACTTATTGTGTCCTATAGGATTAGAGATTACCATCCAAACATACTCTTAGTTTGTAGTTGATGCAGTGATGAACGTGATGAGGTCGATCACCGTCTTCCTTAAGGATAACTACTTTGAATCCATGAAGCTTCTCTGGACTCTTTATAGAAACTTCTCGAATCCACGAGGAAAAAATAAGAAAATAGAAATAGTATTCATGAAAACTTGTAAATTGATTGATCGCTGAAATAAATGAGCCTACAACCCTTTAAATAGGGATACCAAGACTTAGGATAAGTTTAGGAATTAAACTATAACTAAAACTCCTTAAAATTCTCAACTTACTATAAATAGTAAATTTACTATTTATAATAAGTGTCCTATGTGGCTTAACCATGTTATTCTCCTAATTTTTCTTAACACGTTTCATGTTGGACACAACTCCTAAAGCCCAAAGAGTTATAATCAAACTAAAACTTACTAAAAATAGTAAAAATGGAAATAAACATGGAATTTGACCGTCAATAGGATGAAATCTTGCAAATTCGGCGTGGGCAACCCTAAAATCATATATGGTACATTGAGTAACTCATTTCGAGTAACTCATATATGGTACATTGAGTAACTCAATTCGGTTTGCGAGATATGCTTGTTTTAAGGTTTTGACGGTCTTAATGATTTCTGCCTCTGATCGGGCCTTCTCTGATCCATCTTGGACATGAAAGTGTCCTCGACCCGCTCTACATTAGTCCCCTCCACTTCAAAAGAACTCGTCCTCGAGTTTTCGTGCTGCTTCGGTTCATGATACTCGGTTTGGTGCGCTGTAACGATACTCATATCAAAAGTTATGATCAATTTCAGTCCACCTTCTTTTGATCAAACCATGCTAGGAATGTATTTGTGACACATTCTACATCAAACCCCTCCGCTTGGAAAAAACTCGTCCTCGAGTTACTCAAGGGACTTGGTTCATGATTTTGAGATAACTTTTGATGTCAACGTTTTTCAGCCATTTTCTTGTACTTGGCATTAGGCTCTTGAGCTGACACAATACATGTACTTATGCTTTCCTTGACTCGGCTAGTATCGATCAGATCCTTCACTCCTGCCTTTAAGATCTGATATTCTTTCTAACTCACCTGACAGTGAGGGCAGTTGGGCAAGCTAGCCCCAGGGACAAGGCCTATGTGATGTTGGATGTCCCTCATGGAGGGTAATCCATCGAGTAAATCTTCAGGCCAGACTTCTTTAAATTCGTTTAGTCTCGCCGACTTCCTTAGATTCCTCCACGAAACCTCGAATGGTTAAGAGGGAGCTCCCCTACACTTTAGAAGCTTTAGGGTGTTTCTTTGGTGCCATAGGGGCAAATATTATCTTTCGACCGTCCTTAACAAAGACGTAAACATTGTATCGTCCTCGGTGGGTCACATCATGGTCTGACTGCCATGATCGACCAAGTAACATATGACATGCTTCCATATCTACCACGTCACAAAGTATCTGATCTTTATAAATTTTACCAATTAAAAACGAGACAGTGCATTGTTCAGTTACCTTGGTCTCATTCACCCTTTTAATCTAGCTAATTGAGTAAGGGGAATGATGTTTGGTCGTAAGTAGCTGCAACTTGTCCACCATCACTTTCGAGACGATGTTTTCGCTACTACCACTGTCTATGATCACTTCACAAACATTTCCATTGACAGTGCACTGCGTACGGAATATATCGTGTCGCTGTGGATGTAATTCCTTTCGTGGGGTATACAGTAATTGCCTCACAACTAAAAATTCGCCACAATCCTGAACTATCAACTCATCGCCATATGCTCCTTCCTTAGTGGCTTGCTCATGTTCATTAACACTAGAGTCTTCTTCTGCAGCCTCACCTTCAGTGCCTCCTTTGTTAATAGTCAAGTGAGTTGCAGGGCGTTGAAGCCTAGATGGATCGCTCCCATTGATTGCAGAAGGTTGAGGATGTCCTTCTACTGGTTCTTTTCCTCGTGTCAGTCCTGAATCCTGAGTGGGACCCGTCATGGGGGGCCGAGTTGAAGGGTAATGCTGAATGTGAACTCTTGCAAGCTTTGTTTCTGCCCTTCCTGCCAACTGAACTACTTCATCCACGGTCTCGACTGAGTGCATCTAAACTCGATTATGAATCGCTGATCGTAAATTGTAATTTACCTATAAATCTTGTTACCTTCTGCGATTATGTTTCCGACAGATTGTTTCGTATTGCCAACCGCTAAAATTCTTTAGTGTAACTTGTGACGGTTCGATTCCCCTGTTGGCAATTTTGGTATTTCTGGAACAATACCTGCTCGTAATCACTAGGGAGGAATCGTGATTGAAGAAGGCGTCTCATCCGTGGCCATGGTGAGATAGGTACTTTGTTTTGTTGAGCACGTGAGAGTTGTAATTGCTCCCACCATGCAGAAGCACCAGATTTTAATTTAAACGAATTTCACCCTTTTATGATCTGACACGTCCATATAATCAAAATATCTTTTTATTTCGGCTAGTCAATCGAAGAAATCTTCTATACATAATAAACCGTTAAAACTTGGAAGTTTGGCCTTACCTCAATAGTCTCTTTCAGCATGATCTAGACGATCGTCCTCATGGAATGGTTGTCAGGGAAAGCCTTCATTAAGGTCATCGTCACTAGAACTTGAATTTTTTGGTGTGGCCCAACAATTCACCCCAGTTCTATGGAAATCATGGTTGTGTCGTACAACAACTATGGGCAGTTGAGCATCATCTTGGGCTTGGGGCAGAATCAGCGCATCCGCAAGACGATTGAGGGTTGCCTGCAGCCCTTGCATGGTCAATTGACTCTCCAAGTGGAAAGCTCTAATTCTTTCTGAAAGATAACGAATCCCTGGATCACCGTCCACAGGATTTTTGTTCATACCTTTGTTGTTTACCATCAGCCCGACGGGAGTCCTTGCTTTGATACCAATTGATGCAGTGATGAACATGATGAGGTCGATTACCGTCTTCCTCAAGAATAACTACTTCGAATCCATGAAGCGTCTCTGTACTCCTCACAGAGACTTCTCAAATCCACGAGGAAAAAGCAAGAAAATAGATATAGCATTCATGAAAACTTGTAAATTGATTGATCATTGAAATAAATGAGCCTACAACCTTTTAAATAGGGATACCAAGACTTGGAATAAGTTTAGGAATTAAACTATAACTAAAACTCCCTAAAATTCACATACTATTTATAGTAAGTGTCCTATGTGGCTTAACCACGCTATTCTCCTAATTTTTCTAAACGCTTTTCATGTTGGACACAACTCCTAAAGCCCAACGGATGAAGAGTTATAATCAAACTAAAACTTATTAAAAATAGTAAAAACGGAAATAAACATGGAATTTGACTGTCGATAGGATGGAATCTCGCAAATTCAGCGTGGGCAACCCAGCATATCTGGGTTGGCTGGCTAAAGTAGCTCGTCCTACCGCAAAATCATATATGGTACGTCGAGTAACTCATTCCAGTTTGCGAGATATGCCTGTTTTGAGGTTCCGACGGTCTTGATGATTTCTGCCTCTGATCAGGCTTTCTCTGATCCATCTTGGACATGAAAGTGTCCGCAGCCCGCTCTACATCAGTAGTTTATGCAATCACATTATCAAACGGTTCTTGCTTCAACTTCTTGTGCAATTCCTTTCAAGATTACAGAAGATGTCGATATTTCACAGATTTTTATCAGGTTGACACACCTTGATGTCTTTGTCTGACTTGGTGAAGGGGTTGTGAATCTGTTTCCAGGAAGCAAATGCCCAGTGAAAGAAATTTTGTCTATATTGTTTGTGTATTGGGAAAGCTATTCTCAAGAATCCAGTTTTTGTGTTTGGATATTGTTGTCGTTAGGAGAGGAGAGGCCTTTTTATCATTTTCAAAAATATGACCATTGGATGGGAATCCATTTCTCAGAATTTTGCAACCCATCTTAAAAAAGGGTATCATAAAAGGGGCATATTGTGGAATTGGATTTCCAAGGGATTTCATTTCCCACCTTTTCCCACTACCCAAACACAAATTCAGCCCCTCACCATGGAATCCATTTCCCAATGTCTGGATTCCCAAGAACCAATAAAGGATTGTGTGGGTTGTTTTTATTCCATGCTCAAGGAAGACATCTCATATACTATCGCCAATACAATAGTTGGCTGAGTAACATGGTTCATGGCAGGTATGGAATGCTCTCAAGATTCTTGATGCAGCTGATGTTGATGACCCGGAAGCCTCTTCAGACGTGTAAGTTCTCTTAAGCATGCATCATCCTTGTCGAATGGTGTTTCAGTCACATTCTTATATTTCGCCTAATTCCAATTGCAAGACCAAGATTTCGATATCTTATTTCTAACATGTGCAGTGTAGAAATCTACTCCTTGAGAGCTGTCTCCAAATCATTAGCGGGAAAACCAGAAGGATGGAACAGTGAGTAACTCCAGTATCTATGGTTATAGCTGCTCGATTGCTTGTAGCTGAAGATGCTTAGTTCCTATTATATGAATCTTCATCCGACTATTAAAGAAAGTTACTCTACTGTTTATAGTGGAACATACAATTTTCAATAGAGCATTTGCTTGGCCCAATGAACAGAATGTGTGGCCGACATATGTCTGTCCTAAGTTGTTTTTGTGGTGGGCAGGAGAAGCCCCGAAAATTCATCTCATTGGGTGATCCTAATTCTCTGATGGGGCACCCGTTAAAAGGGGACCATTCAGTTGGAGTTATTCATTTTCACTGGATGGAGTGATAGTGGCATTGTCCATCCCATGTTGGGCACACCAGATTGACGGCTTACGATACTGAAAGGTAGGACCAACCTTTATGATTGCTGGTTCAATCAAAACAAGAATGTTCCTTCCAATCAAACAGAATATAGTTGCTAGGTTACGTGATACTATAGGTGGGCCAAACTGAATGTGAAGGTGGTCTATTGTTTAATCATTGCTCCATGAAATGCACATCTGTCATATGTTGTTAGGCGTAAAAGTGCTAGAGAAGCAATTCCGTTCCCTGATGCATATGATAGTCTATTCCAAGCATTTTATTAAATGTGCAGTTGCTGCAAAGAGTATGATTAATTACTCTGTCATAATCTAGAAGGTTTTAAACTGTTATCCATGCATGTGGATGCTTCAACACTCCTCTTTGTATTTTTAATAGCATGGATGTGGTGGACACTTTGGCGCATGTGTTTTCTCGGTTTAATTGAAGTTTCCATTGCTAGCCAAAAAAAGAAGGATTAATTACTTTGTCTTCTTTGCAGGGGAACATTTATGGCCTCGTTCATATGGACTAACAGACGGTCCATCCTTGACTGATTTACACAATATTCGCCCTGCAGATGTGAATGGTGAGATGGGTTTCCCTGCATCTAATTATAAGTGATATTGAAATCTCTTTAGAAATGTGGATTGCCTTCTGCTCAAGGTCTTTTAGTACTAGTTTTATTGATTTTTTCCCCATGTATCCTTGTGCGTGCGTGCATATTCATTTATGTCTTGGCACCCATAAATATTGCCTCTTGCTAGACATTTACATTTGTACCTGGACAGTCATATTCATCTCTCTCTCTCTCTCTCTCTCTCTCTCTCTCTCTCTCTCTCTCTCTCTCTCTCTCTCTCTCTCTCTCTCTCTCTCATCTTTGCTCAGAACATCAAGTAATTCCGATCATGTTATCGTTCTGCTTTCTTGAGTTGAAGATGGTGGCATCTTGTCAAGACAAGTTACCATTGAGGCGGGATCCACAATAAAGCTTATTGGGCCCACTATGATGTATGCATGACATCCAATCTGTCCATCATGTGAGCCCCTCATTTTCTCCTTGGAGCCCAAAATCAGGCCCAGCCAAAACTAAGGGGGGTCACACCACGGGGAATGGTTTGGATGGGAACACCCTCTATTAAAAACCTTCCAGATTGTGCAGTGGCTCACTGCGTTTTGCATATGCCATCCAATACATTAAGTAGATGAGCCCCACTGGGATGAATGGACACCCCAAAAATCAGGCCATTCTAAAATCATATGGTGTGGCCCACCTAGGTTTTGGAATGGCCTGATTTTGGATGCCAAGGAGAAAATGAGGGGGCCACACATGATGGATGGATCAGATTTCATGCACACATCACAGAGGGCGCCACAGATCACATTGTAGGTTAAGCTTAACTACATAGTTTTGTATTGGATTGGCCACATTACAGTCAGCTATATAATGTCATGTGAACCCTAAATTATATAAAAAACTGATAACAGACAGCACTTTCTTCAAGTGAATTCGTCAAGGGGAAACAAGTACTATGGAGAATGTGCTTCCTACTCAAAGGACTGCTTGAAGCCTGCAAGCAATGAAGCTGCATCGGACACAGAAACTGACAAGAAGAGATGGGCCCCGCCCTTACAGGTTCTTGTTTGCTATCTTATTGGATCCTGCTGTGTTCTTTTTCTTTCATCACATACAAACCTCATGTGTAAGTTCTGATTGCGAGTTCTTGCTTTTTGAAATGAAAGACATCTTCTAATTATCAAGTCAATAAATCTATTTGACCAAACCAAAAAGCCTCTCAATGTTTGGTTTTCTTTTGATCAGTATGCATCTCTATGCATGTCTGGCCCGTGTTTTGGCTATCTGAGTCTTTCATATGGTGGTCTCTGAGTATACATATGCTACCCAACAATCTCTCCCACTGGATGGTCCTAATCATGTGAGCTGGCCTGTTTTACATCTGGACAATTGGTTGTAACTTGTCCCATTCACAGCATCAGCTATGACCATCTGATAGGAGAGACGTTAGGACATGGCCCATCACAATATGGGGTCCTCCAAATCAATATCTTAGGTTACCCAAAGGTGGGTCCACTTGTACCTGAGTGGAACAGAAAAACATGTTTCCCAACGAAAATTAGATAATAAACCTCGTCTAAAAGATCTGAGTGTCATGTGACTTTCAGGTTAGGGGGGATATTGCAAGGTCGCTAATGTACATGTCAGTGCGCTATGGGTTCTCTCAGCCTAGCGGAAGTCCCAACCTGCAACTTTCTGATTCCCCAAGCATTGGTAGGTTACGATGACTTTAAATAGAATGAAGAGCTAGTATCCTATGATAGTTTATCACCATTTTAAAAAGGGTTGACTCTTTGACCATACACATGGCATGGTTGTACGGCAATCCAGACCATCATAAACACTCACTCAATTGTGGATGGAATGTAACCCAAAACTTTGAGATGATGTTAACCATATGATTTGCCCTTGGAATTTGGACAACTCACTATTTTGCTTTTAACCATCCTTTAGATAGCTGTGAATTGGATAGTGGGTTGCATAATCAGTGCAATTTTAGAGATACGGTCCATCAATAGGGTGCCCCAGAATTTAGATGGTATGGATAATCATTCATGAGTGCCTTTGTCTATGACATTAGCCATTTCTGCGCATTGGATTTATAGCTGAAGTTCGGGGGGAAAAAAAAAAAGCGATATAATTTTTTATTTTTGAACAAAAATAAACAAATTGAGGTACTTGTATCATCTTTATGTTTCATATCATTTTCATTTACTCCTGGTTGTACATTTGTGCAAGCTCTCTTAGCATCATTCTATATCTTTCATGGGCTAGTCTTCTATGTTAGCTTTTGGACCATTTAAAAAGTGGTGGTGACTCTTCAAAACAAACACATGGCATAGTTTTACGGAAATCCTGGTGGTCCCAAACTGTGTATGGGCATAACCGAAAAAATTCACTGAGAAGATAATATCAACTGTCTGATATATATATATATATATATATATATATATATATATATATATATATATATATATATATATATATATATATATATATATATATATAAAAATTTTGAATTTGGACCACTCACTATTTTACTTTAAACATCCATTTAAGTTCCATTAATCTGACAGTTAGGATTGCTTGACCAGTGTGGTTCTAGAGAAATGCCCCATCCACAATGGGTGGACAATTTGGATGTCTGCTTGCATTGCTGTACATCAGTGCCACATGTGAAGAAGAATCGCTCCCATTTTTTAGATGGTGCAAAACTAACACAGGAGTCTACCCCATCTTTCATTATATAATTTCATGTGAGGGTTGCTTATATTATTTCTTATCTTTTTTTTTTTTTTTTTCCTTCCAAGAAGACTTCTCTACTCACCTTTGTATCCTCCCACCCACCCGCACTCAACAGCGGATGGTGTTCGAGAAGGGCAAAAGTTTGTCCAACATGGATTTTCTTTTAGGACTCGAAGGATTTTTATTTATTTATTTATTATTGATAATAGCAGGTTGTTCCTAGGTTTGTTAATGGGCCAGGCCAAGGACGAGAAAATGCCAACTTTTGAATAGGCTGAACCCAAGGAGTTCAAAATTCAGCCTTAAGACTTTTCCAAGCGTGACAACTGCCACTCCTAGCTGTTAGATTTATTCTGTGTTGTGTTTTAAGTGCAAGTAAAAAAAAAAAAAAACCAACGTTTTGGTTTCAGAGTCTGTGTGAGGAGCGTGAAGTAGCTACTGGTGATTTCTTTGGGCTGCTTGTTCTGAGAGAAACAGACAATTTCAGTAGTGGATATGACACATGCAACACACATGGAGAGAGACACTGGTTTGCAAGATGTGGGAAAGTGCCAAAGAGAGGTAGAGAGTTGCTTGTAAAAGGGAGTTATTTTATTTATTATTGTTATTATTTTTGAAAGATGAGAGTTTTTTTAAGCTGAAAAGAGAAACTACAAGGAGCAAACAAGAAACAAAGCAAGAGGGAAAAAAAAAAAAGATGAGAATTTTATTAAGCAGAAAAGAGAAACTACAAGGAGCAAACAAGATGCAAAACACGAGAAAAGAAAAAGAAAAAGAAAAAATACAAAAAACCAGTGCCATGACTGGCAAGAAAGCCCCCTTCAAACAAAAAGGGAGTTATTTGATACGCTAGCAGAGTGTGACAGACTGACAGTTGATACTTGGGCACTTTGTAATTGTATGTGTCATACATTAGCTCAATCAAACCGTCCAAGTTGTGGGAACCACATTAGATAGGTTAGTTTGCAAAATTGGAATTGACTTAACATTTTTAATCTCGGATTAATAAGCATTTCCATGTGGAATTTGGACCATTGATTGTTTTGCTCGGCCATGCATTAAATATTCACCAATCAACCAATTAGAAAATAAAATCAATATAATTTATTAACATCCTTCCAATTCGAAACCCATGATTTTCACGGGTAAATTCCAGTTCATGGTCTTCCATGTGTACATTTTCATAATGTCCATGCATTAATCATCTTACTCTACCAAAGTGGTTAAAATTTTCTGGTTGTAAAAAACAGGATGTTTTCCAATGAATGGGCAGTCGTACCTTCCTAAATTACCTAAATACCCTCTTCTTTATTTATCATTATTATTATTTTTTTAAAGAAAAACAAAAAACTAAATACCCTTCCCTTGTCCTTCAAATAAGGCAAGCCTCTACCTCATCCAAAAACCGATTGCGCTAAAAAATTGCCCCAGGCTACTTGTGTCATTCATAGTAGATTGTGTGTATAAATATATCATTGGGTTTTCACACCAGCTATTGGTTTTATCTTTAGGGGTGAGCTATGGTATTGGTGTGCATGTGCCACCAAATGTTAAATGAAGGCAACTTATCAGCCATACAAGTAACTCCAAATCATGGCCCGGTTGCAGTAGGGCCGAGCCCAAATTACACCGGTTGGATGATCTTAATATCACTCACTGACTTTGGAGTTTGGACTCACCATTTTCTTTTTCATGGACAATTAGGATCATTTGGTAGGTGTTTTTTTTTTTTTTTTTTGATTGTCTTCCTCTCACATTGGAAGCCCACCATTTCATGCTATGTTGTATTGATTTATTCTTCCCAACACTAAATAGAAGTGGGGAGAAAGAAAAAAAAGAAAAAAAAAAAAGAAAAAAGAAGGAAAGAAAAAAATTCACAGGTTAACACAATCCCATTTTTTCCTGAAAATTGCTATTCAACTCTACTGCGTTCGCCGAGAATTTTATATATATATATATATATATATATATATATATATATATATATATATATATATATATATATATATATATAATTGTTAGATCGGGTTTTTCTCGCTGCTGATTGATTTCCAAAATTCAATTGATCTGAGCTTGCATGAACTCTCCCTTACAAGTGCCGATCATTTGTTGCAGAAAGAAGAGAAATGGGCCTTCTTTCTGCATTGTTGAGATGGAATGAACTTGACCCACCATCAAGAGCGGAGCAGTTGAGAAATGACAGAATATGCAGGCTATATCAGCACAACAGGAACCCTTTTGTTGATCATCCCGAATTCGCCAATCTCATATGGAAACATGCCATTCCAAGCAGCCCGATTGTGTACAATTCCTCAAAGGCATGGATAAATGAGTTCCATTACAACAACAAAGGGAAAGACTACAATGAGGTGCATGAATCTCAAAAACCAAAATCATAATATTTGTTGTATGTATATTTAGAAAAGAGGTTGGATTCACTTCAAAGCTTTGTTGGTTAAACATAGCTGCAACGTGATTGTGGAACCCACCATTATATGTGCATGACTTCCAATCTGTCCATCATGTGTGCCTCCTTATGTTCTTCATGGCGCCCAGAACTCAGGTGGGCCTCACTACAAGGAACAGTTGGGATTGGGACACCTGCCATTAAAAACCCTCTAATCTGGCCATTTCAAAACTCAGGTGGGCCTTAACACATGATTTTAGAAGTTGAACTCACGATCTTACATGTTGTGGCCCACCTGAGTTTTGGGTCAGCCTGATTTCTGGCTGGCAGGGACATGCTGGATGGTTTGGATGTCATGCACACATTGCGTTGTATTCTTGTTGGTTAATCATAACCTATAAAACTTTGTAGTGGATCCAGCCTCAAGAAGAAAATCTCTCTTGTTTCTTATGATCTCCAACCCAAGGATATAGGTAGTCTCGGCAAGCCTTTTTGCTGTCCAAGTGGGGCTTGTGGTTGAGGGATAGACTGTCTTATGGTCCCAACAGTGGATAGAGAGACCATGCCCCTCCAAGATTGGAAGATCCTGACCATCCAAAGTTTACCCATCTCTCTGTTGAATGTGAACCATCGCCAAGTTTTTTTTTTCTTTCCCCTCCCAGTTGCAGACTATTGATCGAAGGGTTAGGCTGTCCCATCAGGTAGTTTTATAGGGCATGGTGGGCCCCACCCCTACGGCCTCAAGTCCGAAGGGATACTAGCATAGTTGAGGGAATCAACTAGTAGAATATCATCTCTTCCATAGGATGAGCAATGTGAATCATTGATCACAGTGGCATCCTAGGCCCACACACATTTATACCCTGCCCATCTACATGCTAGCACATGTGCCAATATAGGATGTGTTTAAGATCCTACCCATCCAGTAGGTAGATCACACTTTGGATATTCTGTCCTGAAAATTGGCAGGTTCACTGGTGTGCTAGTGTATGAAAGGAGAGAACTTTGATACTCTGGTTCAGTGTGATGGACGGTACCCAGGCACTTAGAAATTGCATTTGTGGCATACAAATAATTTAAATTAAACTGTCCAAATTATGGCCCAAGTTTAGATGCATCGTGAACAAAAAATTATGACAGTTTGATTAGCTAGCTATCGGGTTGGTGGACATTTATTGGACGGTTAGAAGTAAAAAGATCCAATAGTCCTATTTCAACAAACTTGTCTTTCCAGTAGGGGGTTAGGACCGGTCAAATAATCTAGCGCTGTGACTTGGTGACAGTGGGTTCTGCATTTTAGACAGTGCTAGTTTGAGTTAATGAATGCCACATATACAATTTCTTAGTGCCTGCGTATCCAGTCTCATACACTGCCAAAGTATCAAATACCTCCCCATGAAACAAAGGATGTGTAAAGTAAGTGCTTTGTAGCCACCCACTTCTGCACCGTCTCTCTTTTGATGAGAAAAACCACCTAAATTTTGTTGAAGAGCATCTAGATGTTGTACCCCACTTTATGGACTGCTCAGATCTTTCACACGTGGATTTAGATTCTGTCCAATGTTTGAAATACCAATGTCTTTTCCTTTTCAGTTTGTTGAAATCATAGTCGGACCGTCCACGAGTGCAGCTGCACTGGAACTTGTACTATACAATGGAGCCAATGGGTAGATGTACAAGTCATTACCATTAGCAGATGAAAGAGCATTCACTGCTGCTACAGTCGGCAACTCTGGATTCTTGATTTACACAGTGTTCGTCCCACTTCAGAACGGTCCTGGTGATGGTATAGCATTGATTTCAGGCACGGAAGACGGCAGCGATCGCGAAGTAGTCCAGTTTCTTTCTTACGATGGTGTGGTGAAAGCGATCGATGGCCCTGCCAAAGGTACCATATCAGTTGATATCAAGGTGCATGAAACAGCAGGTTCCTCAGAGCGTGATTCTGCGGATTGACGGGAAGGATTGGTGAATTCAAGTGGAGAACATTCATTGATGGAGCGTAGCCGGGTAAGCCAAACATAGGACAGAATCTGTTGGATCCATAGAACTTTGCTAAGCCCATGTGGGCCTGTACGTGCGGCCACCATGTGGGACTTCGTAGACGTTCATTAGGTGGGCCACATTGTGTGGAATACGTGGTGGAGAATCAGACTAATCGACTCATGAGGTGGTTGCATGTGTGTGAAAAAAATGGACAAGTTTGAAATATCCATTGCAGTCCACATTTGAGATAGAATTGTGGCCCCACCTGATGAGTGGGCTGGCCTGATTTTTAGGCCAGATCGTTGACAAGGTGGGCCAGTCTGATGAACGGTTCTGATTACGTCTTACTGTGTGTCGATGACGTGTATGCCAATGTGGGTAAACAACATTGACCAAAACTGTCAAAGCGGTGTAATTTTTTTCTTAGCAGCAATTCCATCTCTCTTCTTTCATGGGATTGTTGCCGCAAAATTTCTCTGCCTTGACTACTCTCGAGGAGTGAAAAGACCAAAATGTCCGCATGTGTTCTTCTTCTGAAGGTGGTGGAGCCGATCATTGTAGGGCCCATGATGTGGGTATGTGACATCCAATCCGTCCAACAAGTGCAGCCCAATATGGTGATTGGATGCACCAAAATCAGGCCATTCTGATCATTGAGTGGGCCACGCAATAAAAAACAATCTCCACCATGCAAAAAATCTGCAAATTCACGTGTGGCTCACCCTATGATTGGCCTGATTTTTTGTGCTTCTGATCATCATCTTGGGGTGGGCTTCTGGGATGGGTTGGATGTCATATTCACACCTTGTGAGCGTCACAAAACTCAATACTCCACCATTGGAAGAAAAATAAACTTGAGGGCATTTTGGTCATTTTAGCCGCTCGAATGAATATTCTGGCTTTAAAAAATAAAAATAAAAAAAATCAAAGGGCTGCACATGCCAACTTGGCACATGTGTGTAGCATCTGTCCGTTCATCCATTAGATGGTCCGCTCAGTGCATGTCCTATCCTAAAAATCAGGCCGGTGAAGGGCCGAGTAACACCCGCGCATGGGGACATCCACGTGTATGATGGATGATCTAAACCATGCATCCTATGCTATGGTCCATTCGCTATTTGACGATTTCGATCTGGCCAGAAATAACAAAGGCATGGTGGGCCCCATGCCTCCAAATGCATTGTATCCCGTCCCTTTAAATCGATTACTCAAGTTCATACATGCTGTGGCATATGTTGTTTTGTTGTGGGGTAAGCAAGAAAAAAAATCCAATGGTCTTTATTTTGAATTGCTTGTCACTCTTTACTCAGATATGATCTAGTGGGCTAAGTGTATGGGAGTCTTCCGTGCACACCAATCTGGACCGTCCATCAGTTGAAGTCCACTCTTCATAGGCTGCCTTGAAAAAATGACACCAATTGGATAATCCAAACCATCTTTTCACTGGCATAAAATATGGATGGACAAGATCATTTGTAGAAAATAGGCCCCAAGAAGTTTTGGTAAGCGTTGAATCCCCTACTGTTTCCTGTGGCGAGGTCTACTTAAGCTCTAGATCTGCCTCATTTTGGGCTCATGCATTAAAATGAGCTAGCAAAAGATGGACGGCTTTGATAAAGAAAGCAGATTAGCTGTTACCCGAGTGTGGGGCCCACCTTGATGAATGTGTTTCATATCCATGCGGCCCATTCGTTTTTTCAGCTCATTCAAGGAGTTATCCCAGAGCTTAAATTCAAGTATTGAGAGAGACTGTAACTTTACTGTACTTGATCACTTAAATATATTTACTCGAAGTCATTAACATGCCGATATTGATATGGATTATAGGTTTCATCCAATTTCATTTACATATATCACATATCATACATCGAAATCCAATATATATTTAATTCAACTACCTTAAATTTAATTAAAGACATTTCCATTCGGGTCTTAATCAAATTATAAATGTCAAATAATTAATTCAACTACTTATAAAATCATGTCCAACACATTCCAAAGAATAAAAAATATTGTAAGAACATTAAATGCAAACTATAAGAATAATCATTGCTGGTCCAAAGCAGTAATGTTTCTTGCTGATAAGTAGGGCCACATGTCTCGTTGGTCCTTTTCTGGCTCAGCTGTGTCTTCATAGTTTTAAATAATTGGCTCACCTTCAATTATATTTGTATGGTCTTACATCAATACAAAGTAAGCTGGCCAAGCTTATTGAAAAGTCCCAATAAGATTCTTCGCATCAAATTATAATAGAGTAATAACAATCATATACAATATAAGTGTAGAAAGAAATGCAAACATCATGTAATGTGTGAATGCATCAAATGGGAATCCATCCACTTGAGTTGGAAACCTGTCAACTCGCATTTGCCCCTTGGCAGGTTTTTAAAACTTGGTAGGCATAGGCAAAGCCAACATATACTCCTCGATTAGGCTTCCACTAGTATAGTGGACGACTTCTGGTAATAATTCTGCCAAGTATCATCCATGAAGGTCTCATAGAAATTCAGCACATGTTGTACATGCAAATGATAAATGCTCAAGCATATCAAGTAATCGTGAATGATATATCATATGTTCATTTCCATTCTCAGATTTGAATCATTATAGTTTTCATGCTAACTGATAACATTATCACAACCATCAATTCATAATTATATCAATTTAGTAAATCAGATTACTAGTTGTAATTATACATCAAATCAGATCATAAGTTCACCAATACATTAAATCAGATCATTAGCTATAATAGCATATTGAACAAATCACATCTTAATAATACAATTTAAAAAAATATATATGTTCAATTAAAACCAATAAGTGATCGTAATAACAAGATTAAAGCATACACACAACACATCATTAATTAATCTATTTTAACTTAATAGAGGAAAAACACATTGGGATCACTTAACTTGGTGCGATAGAGATAATTCCGTAGAACAAATGGTTTGATTTCAATTAAAATTTTCTAAAATCATATAAATGAAATTATTTTCTAATCTCACTAATTCATATGATGGGGCCTACCTTTGATCCATCTAAATTTATTTAAATAATCTTATAATAAGATATCTCGTTTAAATGAATTCATGAATTAATTAACCATATTGTAAAAATTAAGGTGTTTTTAGAATTTGGCCTATAAATTTTTGTAGATTTAGGTTGTTTTCAATAACAATATTTAATTTAAGTTTTTTTGAAGGTTCGGTCGGCATTATCTAACATTTTGAAATTTTATGTTAGAACCCTCTGATTTCTCACGAAATTCTTGTTTAGAACTTTTTTTTAAAAAAAATTTTAAAAAAAATTATCATTTACAGTTTGTAATAATTTACATGAAAATTTATGGATTTATCTACTTTGATAATTTAAAATTCAAATAATGTTTAATAGATAGATCAAGGCCAATCATTGATCATCACTTGATCAATTTCAGGGGACAATCGGTGATCATTTTGATCCGACTATCCATACATTAATTTAATACAATTTCTAATGATCATATTGATTGATCAATGCGGCCCACTAGATGGTCAGATCAATCATCAAATCTGAATATTGTCATCATCTAATGTCCAGATTTTGATAGTTGGTACAAATTGAGTTGAATCTCAATCATCTAATGGTTCCACACAATAAATCAATACATGATTTATTGTCTACAATTATCTTAGATTGATGCAGCGCATCCAATAGTTTGATTGGTCTAGAATTTAGGGTTTTAATTAATTTTGTTTTTAGAAATTCATTGAAGGACAAAGATTTAATCATGTGTCTTACATTAGGTCATACAATTCTCTGCACCAAATTGTGGCTTGCATGGAGAATTATATCTTTTTCAATTTATAATATATATATTAATACTCAAATCATCTGATCAATCTAAATTGTTCAATACTATTATCAGATAAAATTATTCTACCATGCTCATAATTAAAATGAAATCATGAATCTTTATTAATCAATGCAGCTAATCAAGTGCTCGAATGATTACAAATCCTTAACATCCTAACAAATTTGCTCCTGCAAAATTAATGTACTGCATGGATTATTTTATCCGTTTTTGGATTATGAGAAATAATTTTCTGTGCAGAAAACTTATTTCTGTTGCATATAAATTATCTAATTAGAATAGGTAGATGATTTAAGATGCATGATTGATGGGTGATTAATCTAAATCATTTGCCGTTTAGATCTATTAGAATAGGCACAGTTTACCTGAAAAAGTATAAAGTAAGTGAGTAGATTACAACATAATAAGCTTATGTTAGAGGTATTCTTCTCGTTCTTCTCTTTCGAGTAGAGTCTCTCTTTTTTTAGTTGTTTCTTTTAAATAGGATAAGACTTTCTCTTTAAGAAAGTTAATTCCATTAGGAGACATACGGAGGAGATGAGATAACGGATGATGAGAATACATCTCTCTCTCTAATATATATATATATATATATATATATATATATATATATATATATATATATATATATATATATATATATATATATATATCGAGCTCATGGGAACTTCCCATGTGGTCGAGCTGTGTGGGCCCCACCATGATGCGTGTCGAAAATCAACACCATCAGTCAGATGGACCATTCCATGGTGGGCCTCAAGCTTAAAAATCAAGTCAAGCCATGACTTGTGTGGGCCACACCACACAACAGTTAAGAGGGGTTACCCTCCCATTAAAATATTTTTAATCATTTGTTGGGTCCACCGAGATGTCGTTCACAAATCCAGCCCATCCATTATGTGTGTCCCACTTGGATGAGGGGTCAGACTAAGTTTCAGACGCATACAAATTTCAAGTGGGCCCCACCAAGTGCTTTTATATGTTTTAGGCATGTCTTCATATGATTTTAGATGGTATGGCCCACCTGAGTTCCGTGTACGGCTATTTTTTGGGATATCCCATAATTTAAATGGGACCCATCAAATGCACGGTATTGATGTTCGACACACATCATGGTGGGGCCCACACAACTCGACCTCATGGGAAGTTCCCATGAGCTCCACCGCGTAGAACCATTTCCCATATATATATATATAGGTGGACCAAACCAATAGAAAAATTGGAGAATGATCGTTATGATCGTTAAAAGCTTTTTATATGCCACAAATGTGTTGAATCAAGCTAATCTTTGAATTTTCCCTTCAACTAGTTCTAGTTGACCTCATCAACGCGGTTTGAATGAAAAATAAACATTATAGATCCGCCTACAGTGGACCTTGGGAAAATTCTAATGATGAGTATTCAATCATTAATTAGTGTTTGTTGTAGTGTGGTCCACCTGAGATCTTGATGTGCTTAATGCTTGGGACCGCCTCATAAAAGGATCTAGAAGAACGAATGGACGGAGAGTGGATATACAACATATCATCGAGGTGGGCCCTACGGTAAGGGTAACACCCTCTAACCTGTTACCTGCCCTGGGTAACACCTAATCCGTGCCCTTTGATAAAACACATCGCTGTGGGCCCTACAACACCACCTCTCTCTCTCTCTCTCTCTCTCTCTCTCTCTCTCTCTCTCGTCATTTTTCATTTGAAAGTCTAACCTGGACAGGTGGTTCTCTCCCTTTCTATGTATATTATCATTTTTTGTTTGAAAAGTATATATATAGAGAGAGAGAGAGAGGCCATTGAGGGTCAAACTTGGGCAGGTAGTTTCAGCAGATTGATGGTCTAACTTAGGCAGGTGCTTTCAGCAGTTGAATCTATGATCATCATGGTTACTGCCGTAAATGGGCCCCACTCGTGGGTTGAATATTTATTTTTTATTTCTTTTTGTAAAGCATTTGGTAGGAATTAGGTTATTAAATTTACAAGGCCACTGTCTAAAGACAGCCAGTCCGGAAGGTATGGTCCATGCTTGAAATCAAAGCCCAATGCTCGGTCTACACGTGGGCACAGATACGTAGCCATATAGTGCTAGGGTCTTGAAGTAGAACAGGATGCGGACACTTTCATGTCCAAGATGGACCAAAGAAGGCCCAATCGGAGGTGGAAGTGATCAAGACCATTGGAACCTTAAAACATTAAAATAGGCATATCTCGCAAATCGGAATAAGTTACTTGACATACTATATGTGATTCTATGATTTTGGGGTAGGAGGTGATGCTTTAGCCAACTAAACCAGCTATCTCTGGTTGCCCACTCTGAATTTGTTAAATTCTATTAGATCGAAGGTCGAATTCTCTGTTTATTTATGTTTTTACTATTTTAGTAAGTTTTGGTTTGCTTGTAATTCTTCATCCATTGAGCTCTAGGAATTAAATCATCGGTCAAATTATAAATTTTCATGAATATTATTTCTATTTTATTGTTTTTTACTCGTGGATTCGAGAAGTATACATGAGTAGTCGAGAAAAGCTTCATAAATTCGAAGTAGTTATCCTTGAGGAAGAAGGTGATCGAACTCATCAAGTTCATCCCAACATCAGGTCGGAACTATTTAACTTTCACCAAAGGCATGGTCCATGATTGAAATCTAGGTCAGGACTTGGCCAACGATGTCTGACCCAGCCATGTTGCACCCAAGTGCGATGTCCTATCCGGGGCTGCACTTGAGACCTGTACGTACGGATTGTCACCCCCTCATGAGATGTCCACACCATGCTTTTTTTTCTTTCGTCCTCTTATGTAATGGAAGGACAGTATCTCCTTTATATTTTAAAAGGTGTCTTGTGACCATCTGTTTGTGGACCCAAGACAGCAACATGGGCCCCACGTGATTGGAATGATACGACCCATAAAATAATAATAATATATATATATATTTTTGAAGTATTCCTTTTTTCAATTATTGATGGATCGTTGCATTTGTCATGGATGCGGTTTCTTGTACGAATAAGCATTTTCCCACACCTGCTGCTTGTGGGGCCCTGTTTTATGGAATCCAACCTACTCAGAAGCCGGTACCTGAAAATCAGGTGGACCCAATCATGCTAATTTGGATGGTTTTAATCTCTTGGCCAACCGAATGGATGGCATATATAAGATGTGGTGGGCCACCCAACCATAGAAAATAATGGACGGCTATCCATAAACCTCCAAATTCAGTGGCACACGTGATGGTTTGGTTGTATTAGCCTATTTTTGGGCGTCCAACTTCTCATGATGGGCTGCCTTTTGCTGGACAGGTTGGATGCCATTGCCATATACATACTGGTGGGCCCCATGCACGATACTTGTGGGATAAGCTATGGACGGTCGTCGTTGGCTTGCAGATTTCGGCATAATATTTTAATAGAACTTTGATACTCTGGCAGAAGTGATGGATGATACGCAGGTACTTAGATGTAGCAAACGTGGTAACTAAAACTAAATTGTTTATGCGTTGAATTTTAGATGTATCATGAACTAAAAACTGTGGTTATTTGATTATCTAACAATCGGATTGGTGGTCACTTATTGGACGGTTAAAAATGAAAAACCATCCGATGGTCCTATTTCAATGGAGAAATGTCCACGAATCAGAGCATACGATTGGTTGACTTAGAAACAGTGGACACCACAATCTAGTGGGTTTTATTTGAGTTAATTTATGCAACATGTGAAATTTCTGAGTGCCTGCGTATCAAGAGTCAACGCTTCCAGAGCAACAAATAGTAATTTTTCACGCATAGGTATACCCACCGACTGGACCATACACGTGGCAACACGTTACATTTGGACTTTTGCCCAATTCCCACTGAGTACGGGTAGCTGTCCTTTTCTTTTTTCATTAGAACTTTAATACTCTGGCAGTATGTGGGAGATGATACGGAGGCACTTAGAAATTGCATACTGGGATACAAATAATTAAAATTAAACCGTACAATTCATGGGGTCCCAGTTTAGATGTACTGTGATCCAAAAATTATATTTCTCCTTTTATGTTATTACCGGATTGGTGGACATTCATGAACGGTTAGAAATAAAAAAATCCAGTGGTCACATTCCCACAGAAAATCGTTCACGAATAAGAGGTCAAGATTTTTCGAGCTGGTATTTGTGTTTCCCTTCATCCAGGTATTTGTGACCTAATCAACGGGTTGGATGGAAAGAAAACATTCCAGTGGGCCTTAGGAAGTTTTAAACGGTGGACGTTTAATCACTACTGGTGCGGTCCACCTGAGAGATATATCCACTCATTTTTTTCTCCACTAGCTATAATGAGCTGAAAAAAATGGATGGACGGTGTGGATGTAATTCACGTACATCATGGTGAGTCCCACAGAGCTTTTCCATCACCGATTGGGTACGGGAGAGGTCACTACCGAAACCGAGTCCTCTAAGACATGGCTTTGATGGATGTCGGTCGAGGTGGTTGGAGGTGGGTGGATTCCTGACTGTGGGGGCCACCTTGATATATGTGACTTACATCCACTCCGTTCCATCCGTTTGAACAGATCATTTAAGACATGAATCCTACAATGAAGCGTATCTAAATCTCAGGTGGACCACGCCAGAAGAAAAAATGCTGATCAAATACCCACCGTTAAAAACTTCTTAGGGGCCACCGGAATGTTTATTTGCCATCCAACCCGTTGATAAGGTCACAAATACCTTGATGATGAAGGGACCACACAAATATCAGCTTGATCTAAAGCTTTTTTGGCCCGCAAGAATTTTTTAGTGGTCAACAACCACTGTTTCATATGGTGTGATCCACCCGAGATTAGATTCGCTTTACTTTTGGGATCATGGCTAAAATGAGCTTTAAAAACGAATGGACGGCATGGATGTAAGGTGCATACGTTACAGTGGTCCCACAATCAAGGATCCACCGACCGTAGTGGGTGGATCTCCAGATCCACCAAAGCCGCGTAGTGGATTAGGTCAGACCCAGGACTCACCAATACGGTTCGACCCTTACCGTGACGCCCACCTTGATGTATATATATTCGTATCCACACCGTCCATCCGTTTTTTCAGATAATTTTAGGGTATTGGTCTAAAATCGGATCCAATTATCAAGTGGACCATACCATAGAAAACAGTGGTGATTGACCGTTAATGTTCCACAAAAGTTTTGGATCATTCAGATATCTGTTCTTTCGCTTCATCCAGTCTTATGTGACCTTATCAACAGATTGGATGGTAAATAAACCCTCCCAAAACATTAAGATACGCCCTAAGAATTTGTTAACTGTAGGGCACTCCATTACCACTTTTTCCTATGGTATGGTCCACCTTATAATTAGATCTATTTCATTTTTGGAATAATACCCTAAAATGATATGGAAAAATGGATGGACGGTGTGGATGTAGAATAATACATCAAGATGGGCCCAACGTTAAGGGCCGTACCGTTTTGGGTGAGTCCAGGGTCTCACCCAATCCGCTGCCTTGAAAGAGGGTCTTTCTCAACTCATTCGCTCATACGTACAGATAAATACGACCGCTTATTAACGTGACGCTTCTTTGTTTTTTCTTATGTACCCAAGCGTACGTTAGTCCTTCGGCCTTATTTTAATAAATATTATTTGATAGAAGGGAAAAGATTCGGTGTTTTTCCTGGTTGCAGTGCATTCTATCATCTTACACGTGCCACACAAGTATGAAATCCGAACCATCCATCTGGTGAAACCAAACCTACACGACCATGATCCCAAAAAATAAACGGTTGGGACAGTTCTAAGGACCGGAGAACTTCTGTTCATCGAATGGAGTCCATCGTCTACTTGTTAACAATCCAGATCTAACCCCTCAGATCCAACCAACTGATGGTGGTGACCGTTTTCCTTCTAAGCATGTCAATGGCCCACCAAATAGACGGTTAGGATCATCCGATAAGTGTATGCCATAGTGTAAAAAGTGGAAAGCACTGTATTGTCATGAAGATCATGAGATGGTTCACACGCATGCATGCAGCGGAGATACACAACACACATGTTCCTTCAGCTAATTCATATAAATGAACGGTTCAGATTGCGTTGATTGGATGATCCTAGCCTGTTATTAATGGATGTTTGATTGTTGGATTTGGACGGTTGAGAATTTTTCATTTTGATCATCTCATTGATAGCCACCACCCAGAAACTAATGATCGTTACTTATATCGGGCCACGATCCTTTGATACCTTGGACTAATATTTGAAAGGTTAGGATCGTCTTACATGTATGCCAATGGTGGGCCGCATGACTACAAATCTCCGTAGTCTGCCAAGCTATCAAAGAACATCGTCTGACAGTCATTTCCACTTTCGGCCTGTCAGACCTCTCGCAATAGTACTGTGCTCCTTTAACACCACTTTTTAAAACGGTGGTGATGCACTTGTCAAGAATTGTTTAAATGGTGATGAACTAACATCCTAGTATAATGCCACACGTCGAAATAACACGAGCAGGTGCGATCTGGGAGTTGCCTGATCGGGTGAAGGTCCCTTTAAAACTAGTAAGTACACTCGCTCGCGTGTACTTTGTAAATACATTCGCGTCACACGTGGAAAAAATCACACGTGTATGAGATTTGATCCGTTCAAATGGAGATAAAAATATTATTAGTTTGATATGATCATTGAAGAGCCACCATTTTGTTTCAATTTCAGGCCATCGTTTAGTTTCTATTAGCCGTTGATTTATTTAGCACGGAGTGTAGCCAAAAAGATTATCATTTTCCGCTGATTTTTAATTTTCTGAACGTAAAAAATAAATTTTTTTCCTGATGAGAAGCTCAGATATCGTACACATATGCACTGTTTCTACGTGCGAGTGAGTGCACTCTCTTCTTTGCATTTCTCATTGTCTCCACAAAATGTTCGTATTTGCCTCTGTCGCGACGGAGCGTCAAGTATTTGTCCCGACCCGCTGGACCCGACATGCTTAGATGATTCGATGATTTAAACCGTCGATATTCTCTATTAGATATCTCTATAATAATTCACACCTTCAATTTTTATACTTTACTATGAGACATTGAGAATCTTCTTTCAATTGATCTAAATCCCTCTACACATATACTGATATTAGAAATAATATTTTCAATGAAATTTCTTAGGATAACTGGAATAGCTGATATTCCGAAATATGGACCGTTAAGATCGGTGTAACACTTATAAAGTGGGGCCCAACGGACTACGATATACGTTTAAAGCTTAGTCGCGACAGAGGGAAAAAATATTAAAAAAATGGGTAGCGTATTAGGTGTCAACCGGGCAACAGGTTAGTGGGTGAGGCCCTGACCGTTGATGTATTTGTTGTACATCCAAGCGGTCCATCAGTATTTTCACTCATTTTAGACTATGGCCCAAAAATGAAACAGATCCAAATCTCAAATGGACCACACCACAGGAAACAGTGGTTAATGAATGCTTACATTAAACTTCCTAGGGCTATCCAACCTGTTAATTAGGTTATACATACTGAGTGAAGGCAAGAGGCAAATATTAGCTTGATCCAAAGCTTTTGTGTCCCCCAAGAAGCTATTTATGGTGGGAATTCAATCCCTACTGTGTGGTCCACTTGCGATTTGGATCTTCTTCAATTTTTGGCTTATGTCCTAAAATGTTCTGAAAAAGCTTTTTGACGGCATGGATATACTATAAATACATCAAAGTGGGCCCCACGGTCATATCAACCCCCACTAACGTGTTACCCGGTTAACACCTGAACCGCTCCCTATAAAAATCCGAGTATTGCATGCATATTCATCCTCGGCACAATCAAATCTTATCAACCATGGGATCTGTTTCAGGTAATGATATTTCTCTCCCTCTCACGTTCCTTCTATCCCTACAAAACAATGATCCGACCGTTCATCTTTAAAGCCCCACCAAGATGTTCCACATGTCAAAATCTCACTACAAGTAGATCCTCAGCGTCCATAATAAGGCAAGAAGCTATTTGATCGACAGTGGTCGTCTCTGATTAATGAGATTTCTGACATGTGGCCCATTTTCAGCGGGACATTCTAGATGAACGGTTTGGATCATGAGTAGATGGCAGCATTTCTCTATACCCTGACTATTTTTTCCCATTTTGTTTCAGACGAGAGCATGCAGCATCTACTCTTAGATATCGGTGACGAGAAATCGGTGGCGGAACCGAAATTTCGGATCCGAAATCTGACAAAACGGACCGAAACTGGGGACCCGATTCTTAAAGGGGTCTGTCTCGATATTCCGAAGGGTATGATCGTGGGAATAATCGGGCCGAGCGGCGGCGGGAAATCGACGTTGCTGAGGGCCTTGAACCGGCTGTGGGAACCGGATGCCGGTTCGGTCTTTCTCGACGGGGAGGATGCATGTGAGCTGGATGTATTGCACCTCCGGCGCAGAGTAGGGATGCTCTTTCAAGTGCCCGTTCTTTTCGAAGGTACGTACGATTGGTGGGTCTAACGTGCGCCGTTTTACAGATACGAGAGTTCCTCCAACCGCTGTGTGACATCCACGCCATCCATCAGTTTCCCCATATTAAAAACTCTAAGTGGGCCCCGTAGGATTGAACGCCCACCGTTGAAACCTTCTTGGGACCACAGGAGTTTTGGATAAGGCGCGCTGATGTTTGTCTTTTGTTTTTAACCTCTTCATCATCGTGGGAATCACCTTATGAACGGTTTGGATGGCGTGTAAACATCAAGGTGGGCCCAGGAAGTTCCAATGAAGAGCTTTTTCATACCCATTGGTTCTTGTGGTGTGGCCCGTTTGAGTTTTGGATCTGCCTGGTCTTTTTTGGGCTGACAACCGAAAAAATGGCGAAGCTGATGGACGGATTAGATTTCATAAGGACATCGTGTGGACGCTCTCCGTGTACGAAGCGGATTGGCTGGTGTACCGCACACCAACGATATATCTGGTGTGGGTATGTGTCGTACGTAGACGTCCGCGCTACGAGTTGTAGGGACGGTTCAAAGGAGATCAAAGTTATATGGGCCGAAAAATGATGTATTTATTATATCCACACCGTTCATCCATTTTTCGAGTTCACTTCAGAGCATGAGCTCAAAAACGAATAATACAAAAAGCTCAAATGTACCACACCACAAATAGCAGCGGAGATAATGATTTTCATGCGTTAAAACATTCGGAGTTACCACCGTAACGTTTATTTTCCATTCAACGTCTTCGTAACGTCACAAAGACCTATTCAATGTCTTCGTAACGTCACAAAGACCTGGATGAAGAAGAAATACAAATATAATATTAATCAAAAGCTTCTGTAATCTCAAAAGGGTTTCAATGGTAGACGTTCAATCCCTCACTTCTGTTTTCAGTGTGTCCATTTGATCTTTATATCTGTTTTATTTTTCGGCTCAAGACTTACAAAGAGCTCGCCAAATGGATGGACCGTTTGGATATAAAACATACCTCATGATAGGACCTACAAAATTTGGTGACGTCAACACACCAGCTTGATCGATGGTGTGCGGTAAACCAACCAATCACCTTCCCCCTCCCTCCTCTTCGTGACATCGTACCTTACGTACATTTTACTGTCGGAAGAAGGGAAGCGGATTGGCTGGTGTATGGTACAGCAGCTATATAGAGGGGAGGTTTGGTTTTGAAGAGTCTTGCTACTATATATCCCTAATATATTACCATCCAAACCGTTAATAAGATGGGCCTCACCGTAAACCGGGGTAACGTAAATTTTTTTTAAAAAGGAAAAATTCTTGGATTGGTATGTTTCTACACGTTGGTCATTTAACATTACCGAATTCATTGTTTTGAGGACTATTGATGGTGTATTTATATCTTGAAATTTCGGTATCACTCATTCACGGTAACGGTAAGGCCCGTCTTATTAATGGTTCGGATCATTGTAAAATGACCCTAAATCCAGCGTCGTTAAAAATGGTAGTATTTCGCGATGTATTTTACTGATGGGAGGTGTTTGATTTGATTTGACAATCTGGAGAGCGTGCTTGATACGCATGCACTTAAAAAATGTCCGCCTGTAAACCGAATTGTTACGTGAGGATCACTGGATTATATGATTATATCCATCTGTAACCGTACAATAAATGTCCACCGATCCAATCATCCGATGATCAGATCAGAATAATTTTTGGTTCACGTCGCGTGTAAACTCTAACCCATATTATGGACAGTTTAATTTGGGATACTTGTATGCCACGTGCCCAATTTCTAAGTGCCTGAGTATTATCCAGCACATTGCCAGAGTATCTAAGTTTTTTGCTCTTGGGTGTTTAACACGCGTTTCCAGGAATCACACGTGCCATCTGGTAAGTGTTTGGTACATCTGATCCGTCGTAGTTTTTTTCGTATACTTGCGTTTGCGATCGGGTCCACTTCATGCACTGATCAGATGTCCCGTTCACTTGACAGGATGTCATTATTGTTGCCTGGGGCCCACTGTGATGCATGTGCCTTGTATCCACGCCGTCCATCCGTTTTGACAACTCATTTTAGGAGTAGATCCAAATCTCAAGTGGACCACACCACGTGAAAACAGTGGTGATTGATTATCCACCATTTAAACTCTTTGGGGCCACCGGAATGTTTATTTTCCATCCAACCCGTTGATAAGGTCACAAATACTTAGATAAAAGGACCACACAATCCAAAACTTTTGTGGCCCATAAAAAGTTTTTAATGGTCAATCACCATTATTTCCTCTAGTTGATCCACCCACCTGAGAGGACTGTTGGGGCCACTATGATTTATGTAGTTTATATCCACACCCTCCATCCGTTTTGAAAAGCTCATTTTAGGTCATTATCCAAAAAATAAAGGAGATTCAAATCTTACGTGGACCACTTGGTAATTGAATCCCAACCATTAAAAACTTTGGGGGCCACCAAAATGTTTATTTTCCATCCAAACCTTTTGATAAGGTAACAAAGACCTGGATAAGGGGCCCACGCAAATATCAGCTTGATCCAAAACTTTTGTGGCCTGAAGATGTTTTTAATGGTCAATCACTACCGTTTGGTGTGGTATGGTTCAACTGAGATTTGGATCTGCTTCATTTTATTTTATTTTTTTGGCGATTATACCCTAAGATGAGCTTTGAAAACGGTTGGACGGCGTGGATGTAAGAAACATACACGAAGGTGATCCCACACGAGTCGGCAGCATGGTTATGGCTAATCACAAGGGTAGCAAGTAGCCACCGCCTCTCTTATAGGATGACGAACGATCCAGATGATACTGACGTCTGCATGTGCTTTTCTATTTCGGGCAGTGATGTGATACTCTGGCAGCGTACAACGCTTAATACGCAGGCACTCGAAATTATACACGTGGCATTCATTAACTCAAATTAAACTGACAACATCGCGGAATCAACTGCCTCTAAGATACAATCCCAAAATCAGACTGTTTAGACGATCCTAACCTCTTATTCGTGGACAGTTGTTTGTTGAAATAGGACATTGAATATTTTCATTTTAAACCGTTCAAAAAATGTCCACCAATCCAGTATTCAGATAATCAAGTAATCTTAAATTTTGTTACATAGTTCATTGAAAGTGGGACCCATAAATTGGATGGTTTAATTTGATTAATATTGCCACGTATTCAGTTCCAGGTAATCTCTAAGTGCCTGCGTATCATCCACTACACGCTGCCAGAGTATCAAAAAATTTCAATTTTCTAATAGCTAGACACGCGCAGGAACCGTAGCAGACAACTTACGGTACGGACCGCAGCTGCAGGGCCAGAAGCTAACGGACGCCGAGGTGTCCACGCTGCTAACCTGCGCCGACCTCGATCCGTCCTTTGCCGCAAGAAACGGCAACGAGCTTTCGGTGGGCCAAGCGCAGAGAGTGGCCCTAGCAAGGACCCTTGCCAACGAACCCGAGGTAAGCCATCTCACGTGCGTCCACGTGGATAGTAATCTATTCTACGTAAGCCACATCTGGGCCGAACCAATCTCTACCGTTGATTTTTCCTGTGGCCCGCGATCAAATAATCCGAAGGCCCATCTGATGCGCCTAAGATCTAGGCCGTTCACGGTTTGATCACGGGTCTAACGAAAATCAACGGTGGAGATTGGATTGGATTGGCCCAGATGTTATCTGCCGCATTAACCTACGGAACCACGTTGCTTCTCTTGGATTATACTGGGGAAGTTTATCTGTGGATGCATTCAATGCAAGTGGATTGGAGAGTGACCCCTAACACCAATATTCTGGTGACCGGAGTGTGGGGCCCACCTTGATTTGTGTTTTATCCACGCCGTCCATCCATTTTTCCAGGGCATGGGCCCAAAATTGAAGCATATCCAAAGCTCAAGTGGACCACACCACAGGAAACAGTGGGGTTTGAAGAACATCCACCGTTGAAAACTTCTCAGGGGCTACAGAAGATTTGGATGAAGCTGATATTTGTGTTTTCACTTTATCCAGGTCTGTGTGACCTTATTAACAGGTTAGATGGAAAATCCACATCAAGGTGGGCCTTAGGAAGGTTTCAACAATGGATGTCATTATCCCCACTGTTTCCTGTGGTGTGGTCCAGTTGAGCTTTGAATATGCTTCAATTTTGGACTCATGGCTTAAAACTAAGTGTCAAAACAGATGGACGGCGTGGATAGAACACATACATCACTGAGGGCCCCACAGAGTCAAGTAACCAGAGATATCAGTGATGTGGGGTCACCACCCACGTTAGCAGGCCCCACACAACAGGGGGACCAACCAAAGGGTGACATGGCCGAGGCAGGGGTGGCAATGGGCCGGGCTTGGCCCTGAAAATCAAATTTTGAAGAGAGCCGGCCCATCATAAATGGGCCACTGCAAGGCCCAGATGGAACATAGATCCGGCCCATTTGTGGTTATCGTAGGTGGACCCAGTTCTGTGGCCCACGCTATCTAGGTCTGGGCCTCAATTTCTGGGCTTAGGCTCAAATCTTATATTTCTTTTTTTCTTATGTTAAGGTGTTGTTATTGGATGAGCCAACGAGCGCTCTTGATCCGATCTCGACGCAGCATGTAGAGGACACGATCGTGCGGCTCAAGAAAACTCATGGGCTGACAACCATCATGGTCTCTCACAGCATCAAGCAGATACAGCGAATCGCTGACTTGGCGTGCCTCATCGTGGAGGGCCAGGTTGTGGACATTTTAGAACCGAAGGATCTCTCCCGGGCCCAGCATCCTATGGCCCAAATGTTCCTTGAACTCAGCTCTTAATCTTTCCATCGCCTGAATACAGAATAACTGTGTGATGTTCCGGGCCAATCCCACCAAGAATCAACATTTTCAAAGGATGAAGAGTTAGGATCGAACTAAAACACACTATAAATAGTAAAAACGAAATTAAAATGGATTTTCGACCATCGATCTGATGGAATCTTGTAAATTTGGCATCGACAACATGGCATAACGGGTCAGGCCCAGGTTAGGCTCCGGTCAGCCCGAGCCTGACCTGTTTACTAAATAGGCAGAAGACCTGACCCATGACCCCATTGACCTGTGGCCCAACCTGACCCCCTTTAAAATTGAGCAAGACCCACTTAAAATTGGACCTGATCACGCTGGAGTTATCGATGAGCTATATGGACGGTCGGGTTGGGTAGGGTTCAATTTATTTATTTATTTATTTATTTTTACACACGCACAAACCCCACACACTCATGCTGGTGGAATTTCACCACCTATGGGTACTCAAACCCTTGACCGGGAGTTGAAACTCCAAAGAGTCTACCACCCGGGCAAGAGTAAGGACCCTGGGTAGGGTTCAATTGAAGCTTGACCCATTCACTAAAACAGGTCACATATTTAACCCGTACCCTAAGCGCTATCCATTTAGCTTGCCGTGACCAGTGATGTAGAGCAGGTCACGAACATTTTCATGTCCAAGATGGGCCAAAGAAGGCCCGATCGAAGGTGAAAGTGATTAGGACCGTCAAAACCCTAAATTGGAATGAGTTATTCGATGTACCATATATGATTATGAGGTAAGAGAAGTTACTTTAGTCACCCAACTCGCTGTGCTGGGTTGTCAACGCCGAATTTGCAAGATTTCATGCGATCCATGGTCGAAAATCCATTTTAATTTCATTTTTACTATTTATAATATGTTTTAGTTTGATCATAACTCTTCATCCTTTGAGTTGCGCTCAACCTAGGCTTAGAAAATTTAGAAGAATAACGTGGTTAGGCCAAATATAACTTTACTTTTGGCAGAAAACCATGAAGTCAAGTAGGAATTATGACTATCTATAAATAGTAAGTTTACTATTTATAGTAAGTCACAAATTTAATGGAGTTTGAGTTTGATTGCGAAACTTCTTCAGTTTGATATTACTATTTAAAGGACTGTAAATTTGTTTTTTTTCATCTATCAATTAATTTTTAAATTTTTTATAATTTATTATTATTATTATTATTATTATTATTATTTTCTCGGAGATTTGAAGAATATATGTGAGGAGTCTAGAGAGGCTCCGTGGATTCGGATTTGTAGTAATTATCCCCTTAGGACACTGATCGATATCACGTACATCCCTGCATCAATCAGCCTGCCAACCTGACCCACTGTCACTCCTGGTTTTAGATAGGGCTGTCAATAGGCTTGGCTAGCTGGGCGAGGCGTGACCTAATTCTGGATGGGCTTGGAGTGGAATACTCGGCCCAAGGTCCGACCGGAGTCTACATTTAAGCCCGATTAATAACTGGTCCGGGTTCATGGATCATTTGAAAGCCCGTCAGGCCGGCCCGTGTCGCCCATTTAAGATTGAATGGCATTTTTGTCATATATCGTGGACGAGGGGGCACACTCAATAAACGTGCCAGATCTTGCACGGAAATGGGTGGCCAGGATCAATCCAGACTCGCACCTGTTACTTTTACTTACATGATTCTTCGAGTTACATGATTATTTGCATGTGGGACCCATTCTGTAATGAAAACCGTTAATCGTTCCTTATCAAGTACTGCAACGTCCTACAATCAGTGCGGACGGTCAAAATTTCAAAGGAATAGGATCCTCCGATCTTGGAGACTCGGGCATCCCTTATCCACAATGAGATCCATCAGATCAACGGTTTGGATTACAGGACATGGGTCAGAGCTCCCAACTGTAGGGTTGATGAGTAGGATCCTATTATTCATCCTACTTTAGATGGCCCTGCTCAAAATCAACCGTACATTTTGCTGGTGGCAGGTGAGGCCCATGCCTAGCGATCCAATCGTTGATCTGATCCCACCATGGGCAAGGGATGGGATGATTCAAAAAAAAAAAAAAAAAAAAAAAAAAAAAAAAAAAGATCCAGAAAATAGATGGATGTGATCTGAACACTAGTGCTTAACGATCCAAAAAATAGATGGTTGGGATCATCCGATCTAGAATTTTCTGGGGCATCCCTTATCCACTGTGAAAGAATAAACCACTGGTTCAGATCACTGAACCATGGGCCCCACTGATTGGAAATCTGTTCGTCAGCTAGTTATATGCAGGGCCCCACACTTCCTCCAGAATCCATTGCCGGTCAGGCGTCCGGATCTGCTGGTTTCCAGACACATCAGGCCATCTTACTGGGGTACTGTACTGGAATCTTGTACAACACCTGTACGTAAAACAACCAAGTCTGTGGGGCCCACCATGTTGTATTATTGAAAAATCTGCTCCGTCTCTGCTCCGTCTCTCAGGTTCTATTCGGGATGGTAGGCCCCAACGCCACAAATAATCCAAATCCACTATTCGTATGGGCCACAGCACATGGAAAATGTGGATGCAATGCCACCCGTAGGCTTGTGTGTGGGCCACCATGATATCTTTCATCAAACCCATTAAATAGGTGTAATTACCAGATGAAGAGAAGATACCAAAATCATCTAGATAGAAAACCCAAGTGCGCTGCACCGTGTGATTTTACACTGTGGAGAAGTTTTATATTGTTGCCATTGGTGTTGGCCATTTGGGATTTTAAGGGAGGTTAATGTACGGTCCAAATGATAGTTATTAATTGATGGATGGAGTGGATTTTACGTATACAACTTGTGGACCCCAAAATCCGGTGATTGAGCAAAGATTTTCTTGCACGTACATTCACATGATCTGAGCTTCTTGCTGATTACATACAGGCAAGGTACAACGTCCTGTGGTACCGTGCAACATGCCACGTGCGAAGAAAATCAGTACCATGGAAATTGTACGAACTACCATGAAAATCACTGAAAACCAAAAAATGGACCGTTCAGACCATCATTTTCCCTAATCTGTTGGAATCGATGGAAATATACGGTCTGAATTAACTTACTGGTCTGGGCCACCTAGTGATCTGATCTGCCTTATTTTTTCGATTAGGATAATCCTCATGGTGGATTCTAATGTTTTCACCGTACAGATGTCCTACTTTACTGACGTGTTGGTGGAAAAGATGGCACGGTCCCACAAGTTGTGGTACCGTTGCTGTACGTGATTGGTTCTCTTTGTTTTACATGTCACGTGCTGAGAGCGTGAGACAAGGCTCGGGCGTCGGATACCCTGCTCGGGTTTGGTTTGTTTCTCAGGAGGAATGATATGTTTCCTGACCGAGGATATGCACGCCCTAGTCACGTGAGGTTTGCAAGGGCGCGGCTACGGTAGATCCCTGTCTATGTGGCCCACCATGATGTATGTATCGTACATCCACGCCTTACATCCGTTTTAAAACCTCGTTTTAGAGCAAAATACAAAATATTAAGCAGACATAAATCTCAGGTGGACCACACCACAGGAAACAGTTGTGATTGACCGTTAAAAACTTCTTGTTAGCCACAAATATTTTTAATCAAGCTGATATTTGTGTGGTCCCTTTTATCCAGATATTTTTAACTTTATCAACAGTTTGGATGCCAAATAAACACTCTGGTGGCCCCCAAGAAGTTTTTAACGGTGAGTATTCAATCTCCATTGTTTCCTATAGTGTGGTCCGCCTAAGATTTATATATGCTTCACTTTGGTATTGTTCCCTAAAATGAGCTGTTAAAACCGATGGACGGCGTGGATATAAGTCACATATATCACGGTGGTCCCCACAATCAGGGTCCACCGAAGCCGTGCCCGGTTTGCAAATACCACAAGCGCGTGGGGCCTACCCATCCACACGCATACGTGCCAATGTCTAACAGGCGTTCGAGATCTGAGCTGTCCATCTGGTTGAAAATAATGGTTTGATCTTATACCTCAGGACAAAATAGCTCTAGTTGGCCACAGAGTACAAGATAAAACGACTCCTAGGAAAAAAATATCTGGCCGTCCATTGTATTGGGATGATGTAGCCCACTTAAGTGTGAGCTACGCCGATTTGTAATAACGAAGATCTAGATACTTCATCCCAGTTGATGGAAGGCTCAGATCTCTCATTGCAGTCATGTGTTGGCACATGTGCTTGGATGTACAGTGTTGTGTCAATTCAGTCAAACATGAGGCGACATGTAATGATCAACGGCTTTAATTTCATGTGTAACTATGATGCCCCACGTGATAGTTAACGTGCTCAAATAGATTTGAATCTTTCGCAATCTTTAGATTGTACAGTTGTTTCTTAAGATATAAATCATTGGAGAACGACTTCATTATGTAGATGCTCTTCTGCTTCATCCGTGGGCCTGTAGTAGTCGTCTTGTTAATTACATTGTAAAGGACTTTGTTGGCCAAACACAATTGAATTATGTTAATTGACTTATAATCCTTTATAAAGTCTTGAATTTTCACTGTTTTGAATTTTCAAAAACTCTTGAAAATTTTTAATTTAATTAACCTATATTATCACTCATTGACTCTTAATGCTCAAAGTGAGCCTATATGCGGGTGGTACCAGTAAAGAACCACGCAAATCCGATTAATCAACTGTAGGAAACCAATGAATCCATCAAATCACTTAAATATCGAGTTTAGCCTTGTAATTTGTTTATTTAAGGCTCAAATCTAGCTGACCAACCATTGACTAATCAAGACAGCCGTAACTACATGAAGAATTACCAAAAGCCAAGATAACTAGGATTCAAATCTTAATTAACAAACCAAATCAATTCAGTTACTCCTTTAGCTTAAGAACTAATGGTTTAGGATGATTATGATCGAATCACCATTTTTGCTACTTACAAATAAATCACTCTATGAACATACCTAATCCAAATCCAAATCATTGCACATAAGAAATCTTGATACACAATTCATTTCAGAAATACCCTGATTATCCAAAGAAGCTGTAAACAGCTTATTAATGGGCTACTAAACTTAATGTTATAGAAATATATTTGTCTTAGTGGGCTTGACGACCATCGCGAGACATCGAGCTGAGATTGCGTCTCGAATCGTTCAACTTGGATTCGCAAGGTGAGTGTTTGAGGTGTGCGAATATCTTATATGAAAATCTGAAACTTAAGTGAAATAAATTCATTACTCTTTCGCAAAATTGTAACTTTTGGATAATCGGTTCATGACCGAATTCGGGGTACTGATTAAAGATATATCTTCACACATATCCGTATAGCTACGACCCCGATTGATCATCGATGACTGTCGATCTAAGTTAAAATCTTTCCGGTTAATCTGTACGCCCGATTATCATATAATTGTGTCCAAACAAAGATCGCATTGTTGGACACCTTTTCCATGGATTAGATTGACCTATATGCCTTCCGTCAGGTCCCACTGGTGGGAAACAACCTCCTTTAGGGTTAATATAATGAATAAAGGGCCATTAAGGCCATTCGCACTACTTCTGACACTATATAGAGCCTTCATTTGGACACCCCCTCCTCCCATACGAATTTCAATAAGAGAAAAATGGAGAAAAAAAAAAGAGAAAGAAGAAGAGAAGAAGAGTGAGAGTAGGAGTGGGGAGGTTTTGGTGCATCCCTTCTTCGGTTTCCTCCAATTAAAGCCCTAGCCTCGATCGTTTTTCTTTGCCGAATCTACCCCATTTGCGATTGGGAGGTAAGAAACAAATCCTACTTCCTAACCTAGATTTTTTTAGGATGAATCGCATGAATCTCACATAATTATTGGTGTTTATATAAGAATTTGTTATTTTTCCCAAATCCCTAATCCTATGAGTGTTTTGAGTCGAGTGAATCATTGCAAATGTGCGGAACATTATGCCTAGGTTTCCATTCATTGACCCTTGAGGGTCTTAGTTAATGATTTATTGTGGTGAATGATTTGTAAATAATTAGCATGTTCATATTTCGTATTTGATTGTAATATGTGTCATTGCTATGCATGCTCATATGTTTGATAAAATGCCAAAGTGATTAAATGTGTTGTTCTAATGATGCTCACATGTTTGATCGAACTCTAGATTGATGCTCACATGTTTTATTAAATGCCCCAATGAATGTATTACTCCATTGAGGCTCGTATGTTTGATGAAATGCCCAAGTGTTTGCGTTGTTAAAGTTATGATTCTTATGAAACCTCGCAATGATCGCATGATGAGTTGCTAGGTCCGTAGTGATATTAGAATTGCTTATGATATTGGGTCAGTCGGTAAATTACCCAAACCAAGGGGTGACCCGAGTTAGGTTGGCCACCCTAGGCTTGTTTGATCGACCCAGGTTGAACATGGACAACCAACAGAAGCTATACTACACGGGATGCTTGCACTCAATGTCGGTTCTATCAGGGTTCTCTCCAATCAATCAAATTAGTCTACTAGCCGACAGATCATGTAGGTTCAAAATGTGTGACATGACCAAATAGAATCTATGATACCTCGTACCCAATGGATGATCCATTTATAACCGTTAGTGTGATACGATCCCACTAAGACTCATGAGCCGGATATGGTGGTATAAGACACCGTGTTCTAGCTGTCAGCCTACGCTGGGTGATGAGCTTCCTCGTAGTGACCAGTGAGCACTAATGGAGGTGATAGATCATTGTTTGAACAACCCCCGTTAAATTACCCGACCAATAGTTTCGTGCCAGAGTACCGTTCAAATGATCCGGGCGTGAATGAAATTGAATGATGTGCCATTTCTTTTATGTGTTTTGGTTATATGTGATAAGCCCGCACCTTAGAACTGAGTGATCATACCCGATATTGGGTGACGACTCATATCAGGTTGATCCTCATACATTTGGGTATCATGCCGTACCCTTGAAATTATTGATTGGTGAGATAAACGAGTGATACCTAAAGCTGGATCAAGAAACACTGGTAAGGAGCCACTACTTGCGGCAACGAGTCACGTAATCCGGATAAGGACTCGCGACATAACATCGGTATCCTAGTTTCGCTAATATGCTGAATGAATGGAACTTAATAATTACTTGGCTAATATACGTATCAATCGTATTACATTAAATCGGATGTGACGATTTGGCGTTGGAGTCGCGTGATGAGAGAGTGTCGGCACTTGCGAAATACGCATTGAAGTCACATGTGAGGGAGTGTGTAACGTCCTGAATTTTCACTATTTTGGATTTTCAAAAATCTTTTTTTTTTTTGTAATTAACTTTGTAACGTCCCGTCCAACCAGCACTGTATCCTGGGGCGTCCACGTCGGAATTGCCGCAGGACTGTCCGTTTAAGCTGCTCTGGGTGAGGTACCACCAGTAATTATAGGATTAGGCTAGGATCAACCCGTTAGAACAGTCTAGGCCGACCACGATGGAACCTGGCGTGGCCCGCCAAGCCTGATGGCCGTGTGCATTCGTCAACAGCCCGTGTGGGCCACCCAGTGATCAAGGATGGTCAGAAAAATCTAAAATTTTCGGAAATCATATATCACACTGGGCTTGTGGGCCATCGCGGACGGTGGACCCAGTGGACACCCCGAACTAGGATCTGCCACTAGCCGAATGCATCCCACCAATGCCAAACAGAAATTGGAGCCTGACACATACACCCCGAACTAGGATCTGGCACTAACCGAATGCATCCCACCAATGCCAAACAGAAATTGGAGCCTGACACATACAATGAAAGCGGGATTCCGGGCGATCCAACCGTCGGATTTTCTCCAAACTTGTGGGGGTGGTTTAAAATATTTTTCTACGCCCGTCCACCAAATCTGGGACCTGATCGTGGAACGGTGACCGTTGATCGCAAATTGGACCCGTACGACCAAACCGCGCATCCGTTTGCCTCCAAATTTTGCAGGGTCCTTCATCGGGCCATGAAGCACTTACCCTACAAATTTCATGGCCGAGGGCCGCTAGAACTGCCCCAATCACTGGATCAGCCCCCACGGGGCCATTTTGGGACGAAAGTACACTCGCCGATCATATATCCGTTCATCCGTTCACCCTCAATTTTTGCATGGACCCTAGTTGGGTCATAAGACACCTCCACGCCGAATTTGGTGGCTGTGGAGTGTCGGGCCCACCTCAACACCAATAGGTGTCTCATAAGTCTATTTTAGGAAGACTTGGGAGCTTGGGGCCAAAGGACCCAACTCTAGGGAAATAAGCCCTAACCCTCTTCTCACAAACCCTTCACTCTCTCAACAACAACTCTCTCTCCCTCCCATCTCTCCCTTCAACTCTCAACAACCCATCCCTTTTCCTTCTTGATTTCCCCAATCTCCAACAATCAACTCTCCTTCATCATCCTCACCACCTTACAACAACAAAGCCCTCCCCTGTAGCTTCCACCCTTCTCCAACGACCAAGGAAGGTGTAGAAGGAAGGAAGAGAAGGCAAGGAGGTTGTGGTGGACCCTAAAACGTGTTGAGGCTCAAGAGATCCGATCCTTCAACATCCTAACCCTTCCGAAAGGGGGGAAAACTCTCCACCGCCACTCCGAAATTCGTTTGTGGGCAACCTTGGTAAGATCCCTTACTATTTTCTTTGAAATCCTTGTCTTGAAGGAGAAATGGGGTAGATTCCTCTCATGCTTGGATCGTTTTAGGGACTCCGGCCGGCCAACCTTCGAAACCCTCGCCTTTAGGTCGTTTCCGAGCCTCCGCCGAATTTGAGGTGTGGACTATTGCTCTTAGGTGGCCTAGCACCAATTTTAGCATGGATATAATGATTTTGAGTGCTTGGATGCCTTGTTTGAAACTCTAGAGAGAACTTTAGGGGTTTTTCATGATTTGTTGGATTTGTTGGAATATGCATGTCAAATTTCCAAATGTGGTATGCATTGTGCCTTCTCATATTATGAGGTCGGATGATAACATGCTTGCGGATGTGATTCATTGCCTTCATGTGTGATGCTTCATGGTATGTGTGAATAGCATGTGATTCATTGCCTTCATGTGTGATGCTTCATGGTATGTGTGAGTAGCATGTGATTCATTGCCTTCATGTGTGATGCTTCATGGCATGTGTGAATAATTGTTGGGACACTCATGATTTTCAAGATGGAGGAAGTGAAAACTTTCTCACCCCACTCACACACTCACATGCACTTTAATTCTAAATGAGAATTGCTAGTTGTTAAAGGTATTTGATTTGTATGATTGGAATGCATGAGAATGTGATATGGATGTGATGAATGATAACATGAATCGTAGCATGCGGTAGATCTCCTTTACTCTCTTGGGATGGTTAGAAATGGACGAGAGAGGGTAGCCCCATTGGTAGGGCTACTCTAAGGCTAGTCTGGCAGATTGGGCGGAAGTGTTCGGGTGGCTGTAGTTCGACTACATGGGACCCTTGTTCCCGAGGCCATTCGTCTCATGCCCGCCTAGTTGTGCAGACTAGCCTACTACCTGATCATCCCCGTTTGTTAACCATGTTTGCCCACTTATGCATGGAACCTGATGCACCCTACGACCCTTGGTGGCCCATTGATAACAAGACAAAGAAATTGGTCCACAGTCTCGTGAGCCGGCCATGGTGGAATGGGACACTTGTGATCCAGAGTTTGTCGGCCTACGCTGGGGTACCGCGCCTCCCGTAGTGACCGCGAGCGATCCTTTCCCTATCGGCACGCCTCATGTGCTTGGAGTCGGGAATGAGGACCCGACAGATCACGGACCGCGGGGTCTCGGCCTCACGCATTGATGGGGCCTTGGCCTCAGCAACTGATTAGGGCAGGTGACAGTAGGGTGAATCAGAATCCCCAACCTGATGGATGAAAGGACTTAACTAAAAACTTGGCTAACACGATCGCATTGCATCGCATTAGTTAGGGTGGCGACTCGGCAGTCGAGGTCGCTCTGAGGGAGTGTTGCCATATGCGATCGTTAGATGGAGTCGCTCGAGGGAGCGTTGCGGCGAGGGCATGCATCATATCATTGCATTGCATACGCATTTAATAAGAGTTTTAGGTATTGCTGGTTGACTGCTTTTCATTTAATCTATGTTATAATTGATGCCTGTTATAACTTAAGATTAATAGTTCACACTGAGTTGATCACTCACTCCCACTCTGGGACGGTGTTTTAAAACACCAACCAGACGCTTCCATAGATGCAGGTGGCGACGATCAGGAGGAGCCTGGCAGCACGAGTCTGGAGGAGGAGGAGGAGTACTCCTACTTTCAGTTGATGGGCGGAGCCGCATCGGACCCGTAGATGTGTCGAGGGGTCGCTGGGCCGGGAGCTCAGCCCTATTCTTTTGGACTTGTTATATTTTTGTGATTTTAGTTGTATGGCGCCATGGGCGCCCCTCCATTCTTTTGGACCTGTATATAGTGATTTACGTTGTTTATTTTCATTTCAGTGGATGTGTGGTTGTGATTCATGTTCCAGGTTGTTCCAACTTGCGCAAATATTTAATTTGATAAACCATAAACTATAAAAATGTGTGATAGGTGACACCGGGAACTCGGGTGTTGAGTAACTACTCGGCCCCCGATTTTCCGGGGCGTTACAAGTTGGTATCAAAGCATGGTTTGGAATTAACTGGGCCGTGGGTCATGAACCCGCTCCGCACCCGCTGGCGCGCGTAGGTGCACATTAGGAGCCGTAACCGGGACTTAGGACAAGAGGAATTATTCCAGGGTTAGAGTGTATCGGTCTAGGATCGCGCTGAGGATCAAGGGAATTGAAGGCCGGAGCCAACGCCAAGTGTGGGTGAGATGGTTTCGGACAAATCTCGACTGTTCCGGCCCAATCAGGGATAGAGTAGTGGCGGTGAACAAATTTTCTTCGGAATTAGGGGAAACATAGAAAATCGAACTTTTTACCCCTGAGAAAGAAAAATCTCCCGAAACGAATAGGCCCATTGCGTAGATCAGATTCTCCTACCCCAAATTCATATATGGCACTCCCCGGGGAGCATCCCCGACGCCCGGGAATGCCCCGTCAAAAGTCGGACTAGGAGACTGGCGGGCCCGCCCCACCGAACCGGCGTTGTCGCCCCGCCGGACGTCCAGCGGGCGGCGTGGCCCCCGCCGCGTCCGCGTTTTCGCCCCGCCGAGCCGCGGGCTCGCCCCGCCGGGCGGCGTCGTCGCCCCGCCGAGCCTCCAGCGTTCCGCGTGGACCCGCCGACGGCGTGCTCGCCCGCCGAGGGCCGCGTTCCGCCCGCCGAGCGGCGTGCTCGCCCCGCCGGACCGCCCATCCCACTCCACACCCAAAAATTTGAAATTTGGGTGGGCCCCACTGTTTGTTTCCTTTAAACAACCCCCTCCCTCTCCCATTTCACTCATTCCTCTCCATCCCTCTTTCCCTTTTTTCTCATTTCTCCCAAAAAAAAAAAAAAAAAAAAACCATTCCTCTCCACCTCTCTCTCTCATCTCTCTCATTTCTCACCACCTCTCTCTCTCTCTCATCTCCCTCATTTCTCTCCACCTCTCCCTCTCCCATTTCACTCATTCCTCTCCATCCCTCCTTCCTTTTTTTTCATTTCTCTCAAAAAAAAAAAAAAAAAAAAAAAAAAAAAAAAAAAAAAAAAAAACCATTCCTCTTCACCTCTCTCTCATCTCTCTCATTCCTCTCCACCTCTCTCTCATTTTTCCAAAACCTCCCATCTTCAACATTTTCCCATTCCATTTCCAAAACCCACATTTTTCCCATTTCCAAAACCCACTTTTCATCCTAGTCACATTTTCCACATTTCATCCTAGCCACATTTTTCCAAGGCATTTCCAAGGTATTTCATCCTAACCAAGGGAGATGGCCTTCCTTGCCACTATTGTGTCATTTTTCACCATTCTGGTGATCCTTTCCCTCATGGGGAAGAAAAGACCGGCTTCCGGGGAAGCGGGACCGAGCCAAGGGCGACGCGGTAAGAAAAAGGGTGATCCGTCTGGAAAGGCAAGCACTGAGGTTCGATCGAAGAGGCGGAGTGATTCCCGAAGAAATGAAGCGCTCGCCAATGATTTGGGAAATTTTCGAGTGCGTCAAGTCGCCTTCGAGGCCTTCGTGGAGGAACACCTCTTAGGTAACAACTCCCTCCTCAACCGACTAATTGAGAATGAATGGGGTCCCATATTTTATGTAAACACGCAGGCCGATGTGGGGCAGGCTAGGATGTTCTACACTCGGATTAGAAATCCTATGTTCGAACCCCTTGGTTTTGATCTTATCGTGCGTGGGGAGGAAATCCACTTGGGAGTTGAAGAGTTCGCCGAGTTGTTGGGAGTGCCGATAGGGGAGGTGAAGATTGATGAAGCGAATCTCGAATCGGGAGCGGCTCGCGATGAACGTTCCCGTTTCCTTTGTGGTCAAGTTGTCCCTTGGATCCGGGATGTCGGTCTGTACGCGACCCACATGATCCCCAAGTATCGGGTGCTTCACCGCATTGCCACCCACAATGTATACCCGAGGTTGAAGAACCGTACTGAATGCTCTCGCTACATGGTGGAGTTTTTGTACCAGGTGGGCCAGGGAGCAAATGTGTGCGCCCCTAGCACAGTGCTCTATCAGATCGTGAAGGCCGCGAGATCGACTCGGAAGGACATAGCTCTCCCATTTGGCCGACTAGCCTGCTTTATAGCCGACCAGTATGGGATTGGTGGATCAGACGGAGATCACATACCGGTTGAAATCCTGGGAAACAAAGTGCTAAACTCTATGGGCGTGGGACCCAGGCAAAGGCAGGCCCACATTGATCAGTATGGGGATGAAGATGAAGAGGAAGAGGAAGATGAGGAAGGTGGCGAGAGCGAGCACGATGATGAGGACGAAGCCGAAGAGGCAACTGAGGCTGAGGGGATCAGTGTGGTTAGTCAGGAGCCTCTCGCCGTCTCAGGTATACACGAGCGCTTGGACGCGCTCCAGGCAGAGGTAGCTGGGATCAAAGAGAGCCAAGCAAGAATTGAGGCCAATCAAGCGAAGCAGGAAAAGTGGAACAAGAAGATGTATCGGGCCATAAAAGCCCTGATCTGCTGCAGCAAGGGGGAGGAAGCGCCTCCGCTCTCGCCTGACTCGGACGAGTAGTAGTACTACTAGACTGATAATTGGTAGCTTGCTTTAAGTTGTTTAGATCTAACACTATATATGGGTGGATGCTTAGGATTTTGTTTCCGTAACATGTATTTTCTTTCTGTCTAGTATGTTTGGTGTGCTTGTAATCCATACTGTAACATGTAACTGGCCATGTCAATGGCATTTTGAAATCAATGTGAACGTGTGGATTGCCTCGGCAGATCTTTTGTCATCTTGACATGCTTGTATGTACATTGCTGGTGTTCACGAATGGATTGTATGAAATCTCGCATATGTACGCATAACCTGGGCATGAGAAATGATCTAGTACCTAACCTATTTTTGGGACATTCTTCCAGGAAATGCCTCCGCGACAAGAGGGTCGGTTTGTCCGCCTCCCTCACGGCGGCTTGGTCGATCGGGACCAGGTCCCTGCCGAGCAACAAGGCCCCCAAGGTGCGGATGGTTCCCAGAATACGGGTAGTACCACCCAGGAGGCGGCCCCAAATGCTCCGCCGCCACAAGCCGCGGCACCTGTACCCCCTCCGCCACCGTCCATGGACCAGATGAGTCAAATGTCGCTTCTCATGCAGCAACAACAACAGATGATGGCGCGAGTATGCAACAGCAACAGCAGATGATGGCCACGAATATGCAACAACAACAAAACATGTTGGCCACTGTGGTGGGGGCCTTGGCCCAGAATTTGGGCACGCCGCAACCAGAGCTACCCGCCATGGCTGCTCCCGCGACTAGCTCGAGCAACTTGTTTCAACAATTCCAACGGCATAGGCCGCCTACCTTTGCCGGTACCCACCGCCCAGAGGAAGCGGAGTACTGGCTCAATCGAGTTACCAAGTTGTTGCGGCCTCTCCACTGTTCTGAAGCGGAGAATGTGGAGCTCGCCTCTTACCTCTTTGAGAAAGAGGCGGATTTATGGTGGGAGAGTGTCCTCAGGTCTCTTCCTGAGGGCCACATATGGACATGGGAAGCATTTGAAGCCCGTTTCAACGGGAAATATATTCCCCAATCCTACCAGCATGAGCGGGAGAATGAATTCCTCCGCCTCCAACAGGGGGGAATGAGCGTGGCGCAGTATGAGAACCGGTTCACCGAACTATCTCGCTACGCTTCTGAAATGATCGCCAACGAGGCGATCAAAATGAGGCGGTATACGGCAGGGCTGAGGAGTGGTATTCGCTCCAAACTGTGTTGCATGAACATCGGGACTTATGCGGAGCTCGTTGAGATGTCTACACGAGCTGAACAGGACGAAGAGCGTGTCTCACGGGCCGTACACAGTTGGGGCCACGAAACCGGACTGAAGGACCGTCCTCTTCTTTTACGGGGAAGAGACCGCGCCCGAATTCTCCACCGCGGTCAGCTGTTGCACCGGCACCTCCTTCACGACCTACTCAGACATGCAGTTACTGTCGGAGGCCGGGCCATTCCGAGCCATACTGCTTTACTCGGATGAGGGACCTCGGCTTCACGCCGCCTCAACGCAACAATAGGCCTCCGCAACAGGCATTACAGATTCCGCCCCTACGGACGATGGGGCCTAGCCCGCAGTTCCGTCGCCCCCCTGCACCTCAAGTCAGGCCGCCACAACGGCCTATGCAACGACCGAATTTTCCACAGCAGGCGCGAGTCCACGCACTGGCGGCAGAAGGCCAAGATGCTGTCATCCCCACTCCCACGGCCTTCGAGATGACGGCACACATTGAAGGTACCCCCATCTTTTTGTTGGTGGACACAGGATCCACTACTTCTCTCATAGCACATGCTACCATCAAGCGTCTAGGATTGCACGCTACCCCCTTTACCGGGGTGAGGATCATTGCCGCCGCCGGTACTGTCTCAGAAGCGACGAAGATATGCCGTGATTGCCCCATCGATTTGGGATGCAAGGTGGCTTTTGTGGACTTGATAGTGACTAAGATCTTCCACTATGATGTCATCCTGGGCATGGATTGGTTGGTCGCGATGAAGGCCGAGATTGACTGTGAGACCCTGACAGTGAAAATATTCGAAGAGGACGGCACTTCTCTCACGTTTCCAGTCCAGGTTAGCCACGATCACAGGATTTTATGCTATGCTTCTTTGGAAGACGGGTATGATGGGCCCTCACACTCATGCACTCCCGTAGTCCGAGACTTCGATGATGTATTCAAAGCCATACCTGGGCTTCCTCCTCGACGGGAAATAGACTTCACTATCGATTTGACTCCGGGTGCTAAGCCCATCTCCTTGCCTACTTACCGCATGCCCCCATGTGAGATGGAAGAGCTACGGACTCAGATAGACAGCTTGCTAGAAAAAGGCTTTATCCGGCCCAGTGTCTCGCCGTGGGGAGCCCCGGTCCTATTTGTGAAGAAGAAGGACGGCTCATTGCGATTGTGTGTGGATTACAGGAGATTGAACCAAGTGACGGTTCAGAACAAGTACCCTTTGCCCAGGATTGACGACTTGTTTGACCAGCTGAGGGGTGCCAAATTCTTCTCTAAGATCGATCTACAATCAGGGTACCATCAGCTGCGAGTCAGGGACGAGGATATACAGAAAACGCCCTTTAGGACCTGCTTTGGCCATTATGAGTTCCTAGTTATGTCATTCGGGCTCACCAATGCCCCAGCTGTATTCATGGATCTCATGAACAGAGTCTTCAGGCCGTTCATATACAGATTCGTTGTGGTATTCATAGATGACATATTGATATACTCAAGGAGCCGCGAGGAGCACGAAGAACATCTAAGGGCGGTCCTTGGAACTCTTGAGAAAAATTGATTATTTGCACAGTTTAGGAAGTGCGACTTCTGGAAAGAGGAGGTCAAATTTCTGGGCCATGTAGTGTCCAAGGAGGGCATATCGGTAGATCTCGCCAAGGTTACGGCTGTGCAAGATTGGAAGCAACCGAAATCGGTCACGGAAGTGAGGAGTTTTCTCGGTCTCGCTGGGTATTATCGAAGGTTCATTAAGGACTTTTCAAAGATAGCTCGGCCACTATCCCAACTGACGCGGAAGGACCTCAAGTTTGCCTGGAATGAGAAGGCGGAGGCGGCTTTCCTAGAGCTGAAAGATAAACTGACTTCAGCACCTGTGCTTGTGCTTCCTGAGCAAGGGATCAAGTACACTGTCTATACCGACGCTTCCCATGTGGGCTTGGGTTGTGTGCTTATGCAAAAGGACAGGGTAATTGCTTATGCATCCCGGCAATTGAGGAAACATGAGGAGAATTATCCTACCCACGACCTCGAACTTGCGGCGGTAGTATTCGCGTTGAAGATATGGCGACACTATCTTTATGGTGAGGAATTTGAGCTCTTTACTGATCACAAGAGCCTCAAATACATCTTCACCCAGAAGGACCTGAACATGAGACAACGTCGCTGGATGGAGACGTTGAAGGATTTCAAGTTCGATGTCTCATACCACCCTGGCAAGGCCAATCTGGTGGCGGACGCATTGAGCCGCAAGAAGACCATTGAATTTGCGGCCCCGCTGATGGTGAGAGAGTGGGACATGGTAGAATTCATACGGGACTTCGACATGAAGCTAACCGTAGAGGAGCCTTATGCGGCAGTAGCCCACCTTCAAGCTCAGCCAATGATTGATAGCAAAATCATTGAAGCCCAAGAGGGCGATGAGCTATTACAGAAGATGAGAGTAAGAGCGAGGAATGATACGAAGTCCGAGTGGAGAATTGGAAAGGATAGGGGATTGCGCTACCGAGGCCGCCTTTGTGTTCCTAACCTACTGGGACTGCGAGAAGAGGTCCTAAATGCTGCTCACAACTCTAAGTTGGCGATGCACCCTGGTAGTACAAAGATGTACCGGGATTTGAAGCGGAACTATTGGTGGGACAACATGAAGAAAGAAATAGCGGAGTATGTGTCCCGATGCCTCACATGTCAACAAGTCAAGGCTGAGCACCGCCGACCACCGGGCCTTTTGCAACCCATGCCCATAGCGGAATGGAAATGGGACTTCATATCAATGGATTTTATTTCCGGTTTGCCCAGGACTAGGAAAGGGCATGACTCGATATGGGTGATTGTGGACAGGCTAACCAAATCAGCCCATTTTCTGCCAATCAAGACTTCAAGCTCCGCCGATGATTTGGCTAAGTTGTATATCAAGGAAATAGTGCGGCTCCATGGCGTCCCATTGGAGATTGTGTCGGACCAGGGATACTCGCTTCACGTCGATTTTATGGACCCGCATTCGGGAAGCTATGGGAGTAAAGCGAAGTTTAGCACCGCCTTCCACCCGCGAGACGGATGGACGGACCGAACAGGGTGAACCGATTTTGGAAGACATGTTACGGGCTTGTGTTCTAGACTTTCGGGAGAGCTGGGACGATTGTCTCCCATATGCCGAGTTCGCCTACAACAATAGCTTCCAGGCTAGCATCGGCATGGCGCCTTATGAGGGCTTTGTATGGGCGTCCATGCCGAGCCCCGCATTGCTTTGGGAAGAAATTGGCGAGAAGAGCTTGTTAGGGGCCGGATTTGGTGCGGGTCACGGCCGAGAAGATTGAAATTATCCGGCGTCGCCTCTTAACGGCTCAAAGCGGGCGAGAAAAGCTATGCTTGACACAAGGCGAAGAGACTTGGAATTTGAAGTCAGGGACCATGTATTCCTCAAAATCTCCCCAATGAAGGGTGTCTGCGCTCGACAAAAGGGGAAGCTCACGCCCGATTCATCGGGCCTTTCCAGATTTTGGACCGGGTAGGTGCGGTTGCCTATCGCCCGGCCTTACCTACGCCACTTGCTTGGAGTGCATAACGTCTTCCATGTATCCATGTTAAAGAAGTACGTCCCGATCCTTCACATATCATCAGGTGGGAACATGTGGAACTCAAGGATGATGCCACATACATTCTTCGGCCTACTAGGATATTGGACAGGAAGGAACAGGTTCTACGCAACAAAGTCATCCCATTGGTCAAGGTCCTATGGACCCATCACGATGAAGAAGAGGCCACTTGGGAGACAGAAGCAGAAGTCCGCAAGCATTACCCGAGCCTGCTTTCAACAATACGAACAGGTACAAATTTCGAGGACGAAATTTATTTATAAGGGGGGTAGATTGTAACGTCCCGTCCAACCAGCACTGTATCCTGGGGCGTCCACGTCAGAATTGCCGCGGGACCGTCCGTTTAAGCTGCTCTGGGTGAGGTACCACCAGTAATTATAGGATTAGGCTAGGATCAACCCGTTAGAACGCCTAGGCTGACCACGATGGAACCTGGCGTGGCCCGCCAAGCCTGATGGCCGTGTGCATTTGTCAACAGCCCGTGTGGGCCACCCAGTGATCAAGGATGGTCAGAAAAATCTAAAATTTTCGAAAATCATATATCACACTGGGCTTGTGGGCCATCGCGGACGGTGGACCCAGTGGACACCCCGAACTAGGATCTGGCACTAGCCGAATGCATCCCACCAATGCCAAACAGAAATTGGAGCCTGACACATACACCCCGAACTAGGATCTGGCACTAGCCGAATGCATCCCACCAATGCCAAACAGAAATTGGAGCCTGACACATACAATGAAAGCGGGATTCCGGGCGATCCAGCCGTCGGATTTTCTCCAAACTTGTGGGGGTGGTTTAAAATATTTTTCTACGCCCGTCCACCAAATCTGGGACCTGATCGTGGAACGGTGACCGTTGATCGCAAATTGGACCTGTACGACCAAACCGCGCATCCGTTTGCCTCCAAATTTTGCAGGGTCCTTCATCGGGCCATGGAGCACTTACCCTACAAATTTCATGGCCGAGGGCCGCTAGAACTGCCACAATCACCAGATCAGCCCCCACGGGGCCATTTTGGGACGAAAGTACACCTCGAGATCATATATCCGTTCATCCGCTCACCCTCAATTTTTGCATGGACCCTAGTTGGGTCATAAGACACCTCCACGCCGAATTTGGTGGCCTGTGGAGTGTCGGGCCCACCTCAACACCAATAGGTGTCTCATAAGTCTATTTTAGGAAGACTTGGGAGCTTGGGGCCAAAGGACCCAACTCTAGGGAAATAAGCCCTAACCCTCTTCTCACAAACCCTTCACTCTCTCAACAACAACTCTCTCTCCCTCCCATCTCTCCCTTCAACTCTCAACAACCCATCTCTTTTCCTTCTTGATTTCCCCAATCTCCAACAATCAACCTCTCCTTCATCATCCTCACCACCTTACAACAACAAAGCCCTCCCCTGTAGCTTCCACCCTTCTCCAACGACCAAGGAAGGTGTAGAAGGAAGGAAGAGAAGGCAAGGAGGTTGTGGTGGACCCTAAAACGTGTTGAGGCTCAAGAGATCCGATCCTTCAACATCCTAACCCTTCCGAAAGGGGGGAAAACTCTCCACCGCCACTCCGAAATTCGTTTGTGGGCAACCTTGGTAAGATCCCTTACTATTTTCTTTGAAATCCTTGTCTTGAAGGAGAAATGGGGTAGATTCCTCTCATGCTTGGATCGTTTTAGGGACTCCGGCCGGCCAACCTTCGAAACCCTCGCCTTTAGGTCGTTTCCGAGCCTCCGCCGAATTTGAGGTGCGGACTATTGCTCTTAGGTGGCCTAGCACCAATTTTAGCATGGATATAATGATTTTGAGTGCTTGGATGCCTTGTTTGAAACTCTAGAGAGAACTTTAGGGGTTTTTCATGATTTGTTGGATTTGTTGGAATATGCATGTCAAATTTCCAAATGTGGTATGCATTGTGCCTTCTCATATTATGAGGTCGGATGATAACATGCTTGCGGATGTGATTCATTGCCTTCATGTGTGATGCTTCATGGTATGTGTGAATAGCATGTGATTCATTGCCTTCATGTGTGATGCTTCATGGTATGTGTGAGTAGCATGTGATTCATTGCCTTCATGTGTGATGCTTCATGGCATGTGTGAATAATTGTTGGGACACTCATGATTTTCAAGATGGAGGAAGTGAAAACTTTCTCACCCCACTCACACACTCACATGCACTTTAATTCTAAATGAGAATTGCTAGTTGTTAAAGGTATTTGATTTGTATGATTGGAATGCATGAGAATGTGATATGGATGTGATGAATGATAACATGAATCGTAGCATGCGGTAGATCTCCTTTACTCTCTTGGGATGGTTAGAAATGGACGAGAGAGGGTAGCCCCATTGGTAGGGCTACTCTAAGGCTAGTCTGGCAGATTGGGCGGAAGTGTTCGGGTGGCTGTAGTTCGACTACATGGGACCCTTGTTCCCGAGGCCATTCGTCTCATGCCCGCCTAGTTGTGCAGACTAGCCTACTACCTGATCATCCCCGTTTGTTAACCATGTTTGCCCACTTATGCATGGAACCTGATGCACCCTACGACCCTTGGTGGCCCATTGATAACAAGACAAAGAAATTGGTCCACAGTCTCGTGAGCCGGCCATGGTGGAATGGGACACTGTGTGATCGAGCTGTCGGCCTACTGCTGGGGTACCGCGCCTCCCGTAGTGACCGCGAGCGATCCTTTCCCTATCGGCACGCCTCATGTGCTTGGAGTCGGGAATGAGGACCCCGACAGATCACGGACCGCGGGGTCTCGGCCTCACGCATTGATGGGGCCTTGGCACAGCAACTGATTAGGGCGTGTGCAGGTAGGGTGAATCAGAATCCCCACCCGATGGATGAAAGGACTTAACTAAAAACTTGGCTAACACGATCGCATTGCATCGCATTAGTTAGGGTGGCGACTCGGCAGTCGAGGTCGCTCTGAGGGAGTGTTGCCATATGCGATCGTTAGATGGAGTCGCTCGAGGGAGCGTTGCGGCGAGGGCATGCATCATATCATTGCATTGCATACGCATTTAATAAGAGTTTTAGGTATTGCTAGTTGACTGCTTTTCATTTAATCTATGTTATAATTGATGCCTGTTATAACTTAAGATTAATAGTTCACACTGAGTTGATCACTCACTCCCACTCTGGGACGGTGTTTTAAAACACCAACCAGACGCTTCCATAGATGCAGGTGGCGACGATCAGGAGGAGCCTGGCAGCACGAGTCTGGAGGAGGAGGAGGAGTACTCCTACTTTCAGTTGATGGGCGGAGCCGCATCGGACCCGTAGATGTGTCGAGGGTCGCTGGGCGGAGCTCACCTATTCTTTTGGACTTGTTATATTTTTGTGATTTTAGTTGTATGGCGCCATGGGCGCCCCTCCATTCTTTTGGACCTGTATATAGTGATTTACGTTGTTTATTTTCATTTCAGTGGATGTGTGGTTGTGATTCATGTTCCAGGTTGTTCCAACTTGCGCAAATATTTAATTTGATAAACCATAAACCATAAAAATGTGTGATAGGTGACACCGGGAACTCGGGTGTTGAGTAACTACTCGGCCCCCGATTTTCCGGGGCGTTACAAACTTATATTATCACTTACTGACCATTAGCACTCAATGTTAGTTTATACACGGGAGGAACCAGTAAAGAACTGCACAAGTTCAATTAATCCACTGTAGGAAGCCAACGAATCCACCCGATCACTTGAACATCAAGTTTAGCCCCATTATTTACTCACATAGGGCCCAAAATTTAACCGACCCATCGCTAACTAATCAAGACAATCATAACTAAATTAAATATCTAACCGAAGCCGAGTCAGATAAGGCCCGGATCTTGACTAATAGACCAAATCAACCTCATTACTCTTTTAGCCTAAAACCGACACTAGTTATAAATAGGCCACACTATGAACGTAGTTAATTTAAACCCTAATCATTACCCACGAGAAATCTCAATACTTAATTCATTCCAAAAATGCCCCGATTTTCCGAACAAGCTCTAGACTGCTCGTTGGTGGGCCACTAGTTCCAAAACTATAGAATAATGTCCATCTTACTGGGCTCGACGTCCATTGCGAGAGTTGGACCTGGGTACTGTCCAGAACTGCTCAACTTCAGCCAAAGGACGAGTGCACGAGAAGTGCAAATACCCTAAAGAAAGAATCTGAAACTCAAGTGAATTAGGCCGTCCACTCTTATGCAAAGTTGAGGATTTCGGACCGTTGGTTTACGACAAAACTTCTTAATTGGAGTAAAGATATTTCTCTGCTCATATCTGTATAGCCGCGGCCTTGATCGACCATTGGTGACCATTGAACAGACTTCTAATCATATCTGTCGATCAGTGCATCCAAATGGCGGGTCGATCATATCCATACGTAGATCATTATTAGGGTTAATTATCATACGGTGTATATCAATATGTACCCATAGTAAACTTTCTTTATGTAATAGAGAGACCCACAGGCGGGAGGACCCTAGAGGTTAGAAAGACCCTCCCATAGGGCTAGTGTAGTAAAAACCTAGCCCTTATGGCCATTTACACTAAATCTAGCCTTATATAAGAGTTTCATTTGGGTACCCCTCTCCCCATACGAATTTACCCTAGAAGAAAGAAAGAGAGAAATGGAAGAACAAGGAGGAGAAAGAGAGAAGGGAGAGAAAGGAGAGAAAGAAGAAGGGGGAGAGGGTGAGCCGTAGTTGAAGGTGGGGCCCAAGGGAGGTAGAGTCTTGCAACTCCTTCCCTCTTCCTCAAGAAATCCCTCACTCACAACCACAAGAACGACTCTCCGCCGATTGGATAAGTAATCATCCTTCTTCCTTAGAAACTCATTGTCTTAAGCTAGGCCTTGCATGTATTCTAACATGCAAGTACATTTGACTCAGGATCTCTACAAATCGACCTGCGAGTTTGGCAACCCTAGGTCGACTCTGCAAGCTCTTAATGATCCGTAGGTGTGGACTATTATTCTTAGGTGGCCTAGCACCAATTTGAGTATGGATTTAATGATTATGAATGTTTGGGTGATGTGCTTGAGAAATTGATAGAGAACCTAGCGAAAACTCCACATGATAGGTCCTCCCAAATTCCATAAAATGATTGAGTGTCGTTTCTTTGTTCTTCAACATGATTGGGCTTAATTTTGGTGTGACACATCTCATATACGATTCTAATATAACCTTCCTTGTGGCATGCATGATTGTATAAATTCTCGTTGTATATTTGTGCTAGCATTCATCCTTGTTGTACTTTCGTGTCGTGAATCATGTATAGCTCACAACACACATACACATTTATTACAGATTATTATTAGTAGTTACAATTGTAGAAAAATCTGAATTTATATGTTTGATATACGAGTGCATGACATCACTTGTGTTAGAGGATGAATTCTGATTTATTGAAGTGTTATTGAATACCATTAAATCCCTAGGTTGGTCAGGAAACTGAGGTGAGAGAAGGTGGTTCCGTAGACTAGTGGATTTGGGCGGATGCGAATGAGTGACAGTAGTTGGACTACATGAGTCGCTTGCATCCAATGTCGTCCGTCACGTATTCGTCTGGACTCGCACGTTCTAGTCCCCTTACTGACCAACCATGTTTGTTAACCATGTCTGCTCACGCCTGAACGGAACCTGGAACACCCTTCGCCTACTGAAGCCCATTAATAGCCATTTGAAACTAATCCACCGTCTCAAGAGCTGGCCATGGTGGAATGGAAAACTGTGACCGAGCTATCGGCCCACGCTTGGGTTACGAGCTTCCCCGTAGTGACCGCGAGCGATCCCTTTTCTCAGCACTCCCAATGTGCTTGAAATCGGGGATGGGGAACTCGATAGGATTAAGGATCGCGGGGTCCTGGCCTCGCACGTTAAGGGGCCTTGACCTCGTAACCAGTTAAGGGCAATGATACGTGGGGTGTACCAATTTTCCCAATCTACTGAATGAACGGAATTAATTAAAAACTTGGTTAACACGATCACGATCGCATCGCACTAGTTAGGTTGGCGACTCAGCAGTTGAGGTCGCAATGAGGGAGTGTTGGTCATGCCCGATTGTTAGATGAAGTGGCTCGAGGGAGTGTTGTTGCAAAGTCATGCATCATATCATAATACATGCATATGCATTAACAAGACTAGTTAGAGACTTATGAATGTATGTTTTTCATTAAATTCATCATATAATTGATGCTTGTTGTAACTTAAGGCTAATAGTAACCACTGAGTTAGCTACTCACTCCCACTCTGGAACGGTGTGTTAAAACACCAACCAGACCCTTTACTAGATGCAGGTGAGGCGGAGCTCAACGAGCTGAGCGGGGTGAGCATGGATGACGTAGATGAGCTTCCCTGCTTCTAGACTTTTGGCAGATCCTTTTAGTCTGAGTTCGGGCTATCGCGGGGTATGGGTCAGGGCTCTGGTCACTTTGTGACATATATGAGTGGGACTAGTTCTCTATTTAGATGACTTGGAATTTGTGGTTTGGATATTTTATATTTAGTGGCACTTGATACTGCTTTATGACTTGCTTATGTTTCATGCCTTGTTAAAGTCTTCATTGTTTATGAGATCATCCAAATGTAATTAAAATTTGAAGTCTATTAAGGCACCCATGACACTTGGGAATTTGAGAGCCGAGTTCCTACACGGCCTCTGAAAACCCGAGGTGTTACAGAGTGTTGGATTGAAAGGTACATGCATCATTACATAATCTTATTCATGCATTTAACAAGAGTATTTAAGAAATGTTTGTTTTCTTATTTTATCATTACCCGTTCTAATTGAATTGGTAACATGTATAACTTAAAATTAATACAACCATTGAGTTAGCTACTCACTCCCACTTGGGACGATGTTTTAAAATATCAACCAAGCATTGTTATTGATGCAGGTTCTATCGAGGCCTTCGGCGGGTAGGCTTGCATCGGCTTGCACTTTTCGCCGTGATGCCTTAGGAGCATTGAGCGAAACTAGAAAACCTTGCTTTTATTTTACTTTTGTGCATGTATATGTTAAAGTCCTCGATCGGGCATGCTTTATGTGTAAACTTTGTTGTATGTTCATTGTGGCTTGTATAATCTCTATTTTGGGCAATCACCACTATTGAAATTGTATTTTTTTACGGTTAGCCATATATTGTTGAATATTTCGTTATCTCTACTTCGCTTTGGATCTGCTAAGTGAATTGCGTTACTCTTATTATCCGTGTGTTGAATGAATGTGAATCTAAATGAGGTCACATGTGCATTCTCATTAAGTTAACACCCGGGAACTCGGGATCGAGGTCTCTATACTCGGGTGCCGATTTTCAGGGCGTTACATCCTCTATGGGTTCAAGTCCTTACTTCAGTGGTAGACTCTGAGGAGTTTCAACATGAGGTATTGAGTTCAATACCCATAGGTGGTCAAATCCCACTAGGCGTGTGTGGGTGTGTCGTGTGTGTGTGTACAAAAAAAAAAAAAAATTCATCACAATCCTTTTCTTTCATTGATTCGAGACATTTTACTTTATCAATGAATTAGAATATCTTTTATTTCCAACTTCCATAATTTAAAATTATTTTTACCCATAAATTTATCTGTTTTTAACTTCTCATTTGATCTCCTTGATACAATGTCTTAGATTTAATATGAAAAACCCAACGTACTTTCTAATACCACTTGTTAGGAACATAATAAGTCTTAACATGACTTATCGGGCACAAAAGCAACTCCAAAAAAGAATTAAACAATATAATAGAAAACACAAAATTCAACCAACCATAGATAACATACAAATTTTACATAGAAAAACATTCGTGAGAAAAAAACATCGCACAAAGTGACGAACAATCCACTATTATTATAAAGTTATAAGAGGTGAAACAACTTACAATTTTATTTCTCTATCTCAACACCCTTTGCTCTCAAGCTCTCACGATTTCCTTAATTCTAATTTCGTATTAACATAATATTTCTAACCTCCATATAGAAGTAGAAACAAAAGCACACATTTAACTAAAAGTTACACAAATTGTCGATCAGATTATCAATTGAATTGACTTATATCAACACACAATCAATCAAGTTAACACCTCTATCAATCGAATTGATAATGCTCAAAAGTATCCAAAGAGTAGAGAGTATATTTGAATTTTCAGAATTTTCTTGATGGAATCAACAAGACCACCAATGAAATCGAAAATCTTATTTTAGGATTCAAGCCACTCAATCAACACACTTATCGTCATGGAATGTATGTTATGCAATCGGGACCATTCAAATGTGGGCCCATTGTAGATGATTATATACGTGATCTAGTTAGCTTACATATTCATTTAACCGTCCATTTCAGCTATCAATTGGACTGTCCAAAATAAATTGCAGATTTATATGATCCTGATCTGCATCTTCGAGAATAAATACTGATTTTTCTAAACCAATGACCTATTTATTCCCACCGTGGATAGAGAATAGACCAAACATGTAGATGACCGGTAGATCCCAAAGACCAATCAGTGAGACCCATTTCAGTTGAATGCTAACCGTCGTTTCACTTTGCTGCACAACCGTCTATCTTAGGCCATAAATAGAAACGTTACAAATAGTTCAGAAAGTGAGAATTTCGAGCGGTGAATCATCCACGGTGGTAAACAACTGGCCAATTGTCTTGATCACTGACCCGTGGGGCCCACTTGTCAGAATGAAAACCACGGATTATTCTATTCCTCTTGAAAAAGAAAGAATCTGAAAGTCTAGGCCGCAAGGCAAGGGTACCGTTACTGGAAATTATCATACACCGCGTCTGAATGTGAACTTCCACATACATCCCCGTATTTATTGCCAATATGGTGACGTGTGTGGCATCTAATCCGTGAAAAAGGTGGTCCCGACCACGAAGATCTCCTGGAATGAAAATATGGCCAATTAATTTATTGCTAGACTGCGGTTGTACATTATAAATCATACAGTGGCTATAAATTAATAACTATGTACTGTCCAGAGAGATAAATGGATGGACCAGAATGTTTCATAAAACGATATTCAGAGCATGGTCCACATTTTACACGGATTGGATTTTCTAATTACGTGACGTATTAGCATGAAAGTAAGGGATGTATATGATCATTCGTATTTTAATTTTGAAACTTAGCATGCAGCGTCCTATGTTTCCAGCCAATTTGTAAGTTGCATGTAACATCCATTCCATGAAAACAGTGGATCCCACCATGAAGATCATATGGCCCAAAAATTAGGTTGGTCTACTAATCAAGCGGGCCGGACCATTGAAACAACTAAAATCACATGTGTGGCCCACCTAATTAATCGGTGCATCTGATTTCAACGAAGGTGATCTTCATGGTGGGGTCCAAGTTTCTCAAGGGTCGGATCTACTACGATATGAAAATTTGGCGGGAAAAACAGTGCTTCATATTAAGTTAGCCTACTCTCTCTTGCGCGCCATCATCTGAATCCCTGATAATCTACATTCGACTGTATTAAAAGTTATTATGCATCCCTAATTTTCCACTATCTTTATACATATGAATAAAATCTGACCCATTAAAATTTTATTTATAATAATATTTAATTGAAAATAATTTCTATCTGTTCATCAGAATAGCCACGGTTTCATGAAAAGTCATAAAATCGATTGTACATTTAGGGAATCATGATGTACTTAAATCAGTCTGATTTTTTCTTTACGGGATTTTAATAGTTTGATATACCGATTACATGGATAAGATTTTCTATAAATTCTACTCAATTTCACAAAAATGGAGCTGGATATTAATTCAACATCCAGCAGGTAGTAAGTTTTCAGTTCTCAGTTATAGCAAAAAACCGTTGCTCTCTCTTCGCCGGTTTTCCAGACCCGAAATCGAAACACAACCCGCTAATCAGCAGTCGGCCCTCCGCTTTTGTCTAGGGCTTTTTTGAACTCGTCTCTCTCTCCGTCGAGAAAAGGGAAATTACTATTCTACCCTTCTCTTCTTTTCTCTTTCTCCATCTTTCTCTGTCTGTTCGAATATGAGATTATTAAGATTGCGAGATTATCTTATTAATTAAGATTATTAATGTAATAATTGAAAATTACAGAGATTTTAATTTCAGTTTTATTTCCAGCTGCATTTGCTTCCGTTAGTGTGATTAGCGCTCTCTCTCTCTCTCTCTCTCTCTCTCTCTCTCTCTCTCTCTCTCTCTCTCTCTCTCTCTCTGAATCCTTTTTCTTGCTTCTGCTGGATTTCATTTCTAGAGTCTCTACTCCTTCTACATTGATTCTTGCTTCTTTCGGAGGTCGACACTGCTGCCTTTTCAGGTTGGATCCCATGGCAAGAACGAATCTCTTTCTCTCTCTCTGTTTTTTTTTTTTTCTTCATTTATTTTAAGAGAATTTCTATTCAGTTATCTGTATTTTCAAATTCATGGAAAGAGAATTTATTTATTATTATTATTTTTTTTCCATATGGAAAGTGGAGAAATTTTGGGGTTTTGATATGCTGATTGGTTAAATGAATGGCAATGTGATGGGTTGGTGGATGCATACTTCAGCAGTGGTGATTGTTTTGGGTCGGACGTTTTTGATGTTTCTGGATGGGATTGGTTTTGGATTGAATTGGTGCTGATAGAGATTCTGTTGTGGTGTTAGTAGACTATTGAAAAAGGATTTTATTTTTATTTATTTTTTATTTATTTTTTCTTGAAGTGGAGAAATTTTGGGGTTTTGGGATGTTGATTGGTTAGATGAAGTGGCGTGTTTCTGTACATTGTGTGGGAATGTGATTGGTTGGAGGAGATTTCGTGCGGTCAGAGATTCATACAGACACAAAGGGGTTCAACAGGAAAGTCATTTCGATCCATGTGTAATTGAGCGGTTGTGATTGTTTGGGATGGACAGTTTTGATGTTTCCAGGTGGGGTTGCTTTAGGATTGAATTAGTGCTGCTAGAGATTCTGTTACACTGTTTTGCATTTTTCTGAAATTCCAATTTCAGGATTTGGAAATTTGCCTATTTAGCTTGTTTATTCTTCTTCGATTCTTGCTTGGTTTTCAATTCCATGTTTTGATGCTAATGAGGTGAATCTGAGACGGTTCTTTCAATGCATGTTCCTAATCTCGACTTTAGGAGCTTTTGAATTTTCCATGAAATTCCTTTTGTGAAAAGATTGCAAATTGGCTTTGATTTGATGATTTTGCCTGGTGATTGTTGGGTATTATTTCCTTGGAAAGTTCGATGTTTGTATTTCTCATGTGTGTATCTTCTGTCAAATACATACATTTTTTATTTGTTTTATCCCCTATACAACTATACCAATTCCCATGACATCTCTACTGTCCATGTAGCACTAGCGCAAGGTGATCAGGACCATTGATATTGTAGTATACCAAATGGATGGGCCATATCCCTATAATCCAGGGGACTGGTCTGTAGTAGCCATCTGATCTGTGGCCTGAAAATGTGACCGTTTGCTATAAATCAGCCAACCATCCTCTCAACATGCAAAGCTCACAACAAATGGGTGGTCAGAGTTGTCCAATCACTGAGAATTAGTTGGCAGCCCATCCATGTGGTGGCACACCAGATCAACATCCCCAATCACATACATATTTGCCATGTATATGGTGAGGAAGGAACAGCGTAGGACTTCTGTGACAATGAATCATAGTGCACAACAAAGCAATGATGCAACTCTGAATATTGACTTTGAGCACAATCCTTTCTCACATTTGTTTCTTAAAATGTGCACATTGGATTATCGGTACAAATATCATACTGACCGTCTATAGCTGCCCCTTGCTCCTCTTCAATCATGATGCACTGTCAATTCGTGTTTCAGAACAAGTGCTTGGAAAAACTTTAGAATCCGCCTTCTTTTCAAAACAAGGCATTGGAGTATCAGCGGTTTCATCCGTGGACAATATGGCAGTATCAGCCGGATACAACCAGATATGTACTGCTTTCAGTGGTGACTGATAGGGTACACTGAAACTGATTTTCAACCCTTGTTTTAAACATTGTTTGCCTCTTATAGTGCAGAAGTCTAAAAGTCCCATAGTTCAACGGCTATTTAGAGAGCTGTGATTTGAATTTCATTTAGGGCCTGTTTCGATTGGTGGAAACCAAAAAGTAGATAAAGAAAGGAAAACATCACATTTGAAGAAAACTATGGAAAAGAATCCTTACATAACTTTTTTTTTCCCCAAAAGGTGGGAGCACACAACCTGTAACTTTGTTGATACATGTTTGTTTTTAACATACATGCTTTCAGCATAATGTGGAATGGTTAAAAAGTGAGAGTTGTCTTTCGAAAAAGGTGAAAATCTCCATTTTCTAGTTTCTAGAGAAGAAAGTGAAATGGCCCTTTTCTAAGGAGATATGAGGAAATGAAAACCGATTCTTCACCCTCTTAGCTTTCACAGACAAGGGGAACTGTCACACCAGAGGAAACCAGTTTTCTTTCCTCCGTTGAATCTCATTTTCCACCAATCCAAATAGGCTAGAATAATCGATTAAAGAAAGCATATTTATGCAATGAGTGTGTGTATATGGCATTACTTCCCTGGTTGAATTCCTATACTTCCGTACATTTTTATTGAATGTAAATCAATGGAACTTTATTGATAGTTATCCTGAATTATTACCTCTAAAAATTGCATTGCAGGGCAATTCTACTTCGTCTTCCTGCCAAGGTGGAGAGAGATAGAGAGAGACTAGTTCCTTAAAACCCAAAGAACAAAATGTCTGTTTCCATGAGAGATTTGGATCCTGCTTTCCAGGGAGCTGGACAGAAAGCGTATCCTTCATCATATAAATTTCTTTAATATTAAATAGATTTTATTGGATTTTTTTCCTCTGCCTTAAGAATTCATTTCTTCTTGCCAGTAAATGGTTTTCAATTAAACTTCACTAAGCTGCTATGCAGCATGTACCTCTTCTATGTACATGATTAATTTCTTAAAATGATCTCTCTATGAATGTGCCTTTTAGTGATGTTTCATTGTTTTACACAACACTAAATGTGCCATGAATATTCAGTGAGAGTTGAACTCTGAGAAGCCTCTGCCGTTGTTATCTCCTTGTAGAAACAGAATTTGCAATTCCAAATTTCAATAGTTCTGTTGGTTTTCATTTATGTTTTGTGTAGTCCTTGACAAAGCATAGTGGATTGGAGATATGGCGTATTGAAAACTTTCATCCAGTCCCCATCCCAACGACCTCATATGGGAAGTTTTTCACTGGAGATTCATATGTGATTTTAAAGGTACACTATCGCCTTTCTTATTTAGTTTCCTAAAGATACTCCCGCCAGCCTTTTGACTTCTCTTTGCTTCATAAATCTCTCACAAATATGGGTTAAGGATGCCTGTATAATCAGTTTAATTGTATGCTGGTCATTGGTACTGGTGTTTTCATCATCGTGAAGACTTGATTCAAGAAATAGGTTCAAGTTCAACAGTGCATTATCATTAGCACTTCATTCATATAAAAAGAAAAGTGAGCGTTTTCTTTCTTACTATAAATGTAGCCTAACATGCCCTCTGAAATAATGTGCTTATATGAACTTCAAGATGAGTACATTCTCATATGTTCGTCTCAGTTGGCATCTAATTGTTAATTAAAATTTCATTTTTATCTAGTTTCTATATATAAAAAAATTTCTCTGTGCAGACGACTGGCTTAAAAAGCGGTGCTTTTCATCATGATATCCATTACTGGCTCGGTAAAGATACTAGTCAGGTGATTTGTTTAATCTTTTATTTTTATTAACTGATTTTCCTGCAAAAGATATGGTAGCAATACTCATTAAATGTTTTCTTCTTCACAATTCATCTGTTAAAATAAATAGGATGAAGCTGGAACTGCAGCCATCAAGACCGTGGAACTGGATGCAGCTCTTGGAGGACGTGCCGTTCAGTACCGTGAGGCACAGGGCCATGAAAACGAGAAATTCCTGTCATATTTCAAACCATGTATCATACCTCAAGATGGTGGCACAGCTTCTGGGTTCAAGCATCACAAAGCTGATGAGTACGAGACCCGTTTGTATGTTTGTAAAGGAAAACATGTCGTCCATGTGAAAGAGGCAAGTTGAAGTTATCTAGCTGATCATGTTACAAGGACTAAGATACATTCTTCATTTATCTAAATCTAATAGAGTTGGCGGTTCATTTTTATTAGGTCCCTTTTGCTCGATCCTCACTCAATCACGATGACATTTTCATTTTGGATACCAAGTCTAAGATTTTTCAGTTCAATGGGTCCAACTCATCCATTCAAGAAAGGGGAAAAGCTCTAGAAGTTGTCCAGTTCATCAAAGATAGCCATCATGATGGGAAATGTGAGGTAGCTGTTGTTGGTAAGTTTACAACTTTACATATCCATCCAGAACCCTGATCAAGGCAATCGAACAGCTTACGATGACTTTATTTGATTTGATTATTGGTTCATTTTATATAGAGGATGGAAAGATGATGGCTGATGTTGAAGCCGGGGAATTTTGGGGTCTCTTTGGTGGCTTTGCTCCACTTCCAAAAAAGGCAGCCATAGACAAGGATACACAAACTGAAGAGGCTCCTGCAAAGCTGCTCTGGTATATAAAGAAAAAATTCACAAATTCATATTTGAAACTGCAGCATTTGGATATGCTATCAAACATTTCTCTCATCCTTGCTTGGATTCTTCTTGTTTCATGAAAGTATCCTTTGGAGCAGATTGTGCATACTACACTCTTCGTAGTTCATTCTGATGAAATTTCTTGTGGCTTTCCAGCATCCAGAAAGGGCAACCAGAACCCATTGAGGCTGATTCCTTGACAAGAGAATTGTTGGACACAAACAAATGCTACCTGCTAGATTGTGGGCTGGAAGTTTTCGTATGGATGGGTAGAAATACTTCTCTTGATGAGAGGAAAAGTGCCGGTGTGGTAGTAGAAGTAATACCCAAAGCCTGCTTATCAAAAGTTACTTTTGAATCTTTTTTTGTTTCCAGTCCAAATCTTTTATTCTTAGTGTAATAATCTTAATCCACCACACAGGACTTGCTCCACGGCCCTGACCGGGCGAAATCTCACTTCGTTCGCATTATTGAGGGATTTGAGACAGTCATGTTCCAATCGAAATTCGATTCATGGCCACAGACAGCTGAAACTGCTGTATCTGAGGATGGTAGAGGCAAAGTTGCAGGTCAGTAATTCTAAAGTTTCATATGTACAGTTCTCCATTAAGGAACAACGTGTTCATAAGATAAGTGTAACTGAAATGAGGATGTTGAGATGGATGAGTGGCAAGACAAGGAAGGATAGATGTATAAATGATTGCCTTTGAGGAAATTTAGGAGTAGCACCAATAGGTAATAAGATGAGGGAAAGTAGACTTTGATGGTTTGGTCATGTGCAACGGAGACCAAGAACCACGCCAGTTAGGAGTGAGTTGGTATAAGTTGAAGGTTCTTAAAAAGAGCTAGGGGAAAAGACTTGATGACCTATGGTCTAACTGAAGTTATGGCCCTTGATTAGAGTGGAATGGCAGAAAAGGATTCATGTAGCCAACCCTAGTTAGTTGGGATAAGGCTTAGATGACGACAAAGATGTTGATGATGATATATTCTTTTTATGACCACAACTTGGTCTCATTTCTTCTTTTTATGACCACAACTTGGTTTTCTACTTTTTATAATTTACTATTCCGGTTGATTTGTCAGCACTTCTGAAACGCCAAGGCCTTGATGTCAAGGGCCTCCTGAAAGCTGCTCCAGAAAAAGAAGAACCTCAACCGTATATTGATTGTACTGGCAATCTTCAGGTGCTGTTATGACTCTTCAATTTCTCTTTAGATACAGCTTTTTATCTGCTGCTTTGTCATATTAACTGCATCACTAGGCATTGCATATATTAGTCACGATGCAGAAATAGCAATTGAGGGATTAACGTAGACCAGCACTGCAGTTGTATATGAAATTCCATATCTAGTTTCTTATTACTGTTTCCAGCTTGGATGCACAGGTTTGGCGTGTGAATGGCCAGGAACGGACTCTCATTCCATCTTCCGAGCAGTCGAAATTTTACAGTGGAGATTGCTATATCTTTCAGTACACATATCCTGGAGAAGATAGAGAGGAGTATCTTGTTGGCACTTGGTTTGGGAACCAGAGCATCGAGGTCAGGAAATTTACTGTGCAATTTATATTTACTATTGCATCTTGTGTATTTGTTTGCAGTCAGGACTATTTGAACTTTGAGTGCCTCGAGTTTGGAGCACAGCCCATATGCTCAATGTAAAAGTTATAACTGAGCGTAATGTCATTTTCATCAGGAACTAACTCGGCAATCTTTTACTGTTATACTTTGTGATATATTCTGTTGCTGTATTTGTCTTCATGTGGCAGTTGGGTGATATGCTTATGGTCTAATTTCATATAGGCTAGTTCCTCTACAACTTTGTTGAATAAGCTTATTCAACAACACTTTTCATGTTGGTCCCACCATAGCTTGTGTGGCATCCAACCTGTCCATCAGGGTCGTGCCACCATGAAAGTGGGACGCCCCAAAAATTATGACAATCCAACCACCGCAAGAGCCACCACCTGTTTTGGAGGGTTTTGGGTGGTCGAAGATTGTTTTCTATGGTGTGGTGCACCTGATGATTGGATAGGCTGGACTTTTATAGATGCCCACCATAATGGTTGGGCTCATTTGAGGGTTGGATGGCATACACACAACAAGATGTGCCACTCGCTGGCAGGTGAATAACTTTTACAAGTAGGTGAATAAGTTTTGATATGTGAATACATTTCCACCCCGGCGAATAACTTTTATATTCATGTGAATAAGTGTTGTAGAATAAGCTTATTCTACAATGTTGTAGTGGAACCAACCTCCCTTTTCATATCACTTTTAGTATCTTGTACTTTGCAATATTATTTTTTCTCAGTTGTTGGGAGTTTGGACTGCCCTTTGGTAGTTGCCTCTTTGGCATCTCTCTGTATTCCTTTATAAGCAATATATTCGCCTAGTTAACTTTTTTTCAAAAAAAATTATGAGGAAATATGAGCATTGCTGTCATCAAGCAAGTCATAGAAGAGTACAACTCTAGTTGTGTTACATGTTAGGCTTTACATAGTTGGCTGCATGTGCATGGAGTTCTCCGTAATAATCATGGATTACTTATCCGAATCGACTCAGGCTTGGGTGAGTTCAATCCACTTAGGTATTACGATTGCAACATCCATGCGTCTGCAATCGTGACTCTACTCAGGAACGCATAAGTTGGTCTAAGTCGCCAATTCAAAAAAAAAAAAAAACCATTTTAATAGTTAGTTCATATTGGCGAAAGAAACAGTGCTTTCTAAGATATTGTGTACTGCACTGACTTTATTGCAGGAAGAGAAGGAAGCAGCAATATCACTTGCAAGCAAGATGGTTGAATCTCTGAAACTACTGGCTGTTCGGGTAATTTACTAAGATATTTGTCTTAAATTTGAGAACCCCTTTTTTTCACATAATTTACATGTTATTTCCAAATTATTTCTGGTTATGCATTTACAGGCTCGCATTTTTGAAGGGAAGGAACCTATTCAGTTCTTTTCAATCTTTCAGAGCTTTATCATGTTTAAGGTTTGTTCTTGTATTGAGATTTGTTATGCAAAAATGGCTCTTTTCTGTTCTGCTGGAAAGTTATTTCCTGAAATTTCTTTAGATCTTTCCTGATGAGTGATGAGGCACTGATTAATTTGAAACATCACAGGGTGGTGTCAGCTCTGGCTATAAGAACTACATAACTGAGAAAGAAATGACAGATGATACATACACAGAAGATGGGATTGCATTGTTTAGAGTTCAAGGATCTGGTCCAGATAACATGCAAGCAATTCAAGTTGAACCGGTATATCCTGCTTGAATTATCAATTTATCATGTTCTGATATAGTAATTTAGTAAAGTATGTAACCCCTCTTTGAGCATGTTATAAACCATTTGTTCCAGTCTCTCCCTTGAAAACACTGGCATGATCTTTGTTTTCATACTTCCTTGAACACTCGTCTTGGATCTTCTATCTATGCTGAGGCATTGGATGATTACGTTTGATGATTCTTTAGTAATAAATTGTTAGAATTTGAGGTAGGGAAAGTAGTAGTAGACTTGAACCACGCTACCATTATTTGCCCCCTACTGATAGTTAAAACCGGTTTGAAGGGTTGCTAGAAAATCTGCTTTCAGGATAAGTCAAGCCACTTCTTGATCACAAGAATGGTGTCCTTCTACTTGCAAAATCAAGGAGAACGCCCACCGAACACTCAGAACACACTTATTTGGCCAAACTTGGCCAAAAAAACAGATTTTGCAGAAAACCACAGTTTGATCAAACACCACGAGATTATCTAAGAAAGTAGAGAGAAGGGTTTTTGAGGAGAACATACGGCTTTGATAGATTAAGTTGAGATGATTCCGGAATGACCTATCGAGGGCATTTTATAGATGTATAAAGGACACTTTGAGGCTCTTGTATGTGTCCATTCAGTCAAATTGAACGGACACCTTTCTTGAGTAATCACATCCTTTCATAACGTCTGTTGATTTGGCTGTGACTTTCCACCACCATTTGAGTTTATTTTTTCTTGAAACAATTACCCACCAAGAGACACTTATAAACACCCTTTCCCTATCCAATTGCCATAACTGAATCCCACAAATCATTCATTTATTTTGAAAAAAATTCACAACATGTACTTTATATTGTATTTTTAAGAAAAATAAAATTATTATTTTAGAAAACAAATAAATATATTACATATGGAAACTTTCTTAAAAGTTCTCATATGGCTAAGTGATAAGAAAAGAGGTTTTCGCCTTGGCAAAACTTGAGTTCAAATCTCCACAAGGAAGGTATGAAGCACGGTCCATGCACGCGTGGGGCATAGGTTGTAGGGATGCTTGGGCACTTTTTGGCACTTTATTAGGCATACTTTGCACTTTGCACGTACACATCATCGCAAAGAACCTAAAGAACCTACTCTTTTTGGCACTTGGTTTGGACTCATTTGAGCCATAGTGCAATAAGTGAACTAGGGTCTAGCTAGAGTTTTGACCCATTGGCGCCTAAGGTTTTAGCCATAGTGTTGATTGAGAAACTAAGACATGGTTGTACATGTGGCAGCAATTGTGATGACTAAGATTTGGGTCTCATGCGGCAACAATTTTATATCGTTGACCCATTGGTGCCTAAGGCTTTAGCCATAGTGTTGATTGAGAAACTAAGACATGGTTGTACATGTGGCAGCAGTTGTGATGACTAAGATTTGGGTCTCATGCGGCAACAATTTTATATTGGTGACCCATTGGTGCCTAATGTTTTAGCCATAGCGTTGATTGAGAGTAATTGAGACATGGGTGTACACATGGTATAGGTGCCACGTGTCGTACATGTGGCAGTAGTTGTGATGACTAAGGTGTGGGTTACATGCGACAACAATTTTATATTGTTAATTGTCTATGTCCAAAAGAAATAGACAAAGGATCATGTTCATTCATAACAGAGTGACTGGTTGCTGTGAATGTGTGTGTGGATGTCCTGAAGAGGCACAAGAGTGTCTCTCCAAGAAAGACACCATATCATGGACATTATAGTCCAGAGATAAATATAATTCCCATATCAAGCTATCAAATATTGCATTCTCATCTCCACCCTCTTGCACTTGTCCTTTTGAGAAAGTTTTTCGTGAGGCATACCAGTGTCATCTCTTGGAGATCTGTTCAACAACAATTAGAGGTGGAAATCTTTGTTGATTTTTATATCTATGAGTTCATTGTATCTTGAAGACAATTTTCCATCTCCTTTCTTTTGCACTTGCTAGAATATCCATAAAAGGGCAGCAAATTTGTCTCGAGACATTGACTATTCAAGTCTCAAGACTTGAACAAGCAAGATCTGATATTTTTATTTTTATCTTCCATTTCTTCTTTCCTCCATTGAGTATTACTTCCTATTTTCCAACACTTTTTTCATAATACAGTTGAGAAGTGTTTCCGTTTTATGAATAAGCGAACTAAGAGACAATCTTGTTGTAGGCAAGCATTTATTTTTCACAAATGAACTGTTACAAGTTCTCCAACGTCGGGGACCTTTTCCTTTATTTGTTCATGGCGTCCAGCAAATTGCATTTCTTTATTCAATCTCCTCTTGGACTTGAGCTTGAACTTCCAGCATATGATTGGCGAACCATCAGCATTTTCATTCAGATCACCATGGAACTTGAAGAAATTTCTTAGATTGAATATGTGATAGATTTCATGACCTTGTGGTCTGTTAACTTTATATGCAGTGTTGTTGAACTTTTTAGAAATCCAACACAATTCAAACTTCTATTTCGATTGCAACAATTTCCAACATTTGCCTATCTTCTTCAATTTGTGACTTTAAATTATAAAGTCAAACTCCTTAATGCATACACACGTGACAAGAATTTTATCATTCTATTGACTTTTTCTCCTAATAAGGAAAACATACTGATGTTTTATTTCTATCAGGTGGCATCATCGTTGAATTCCTCTTATTGTTATATATTACAAAGTGGCTCTACTGTCTTTACGTGGTCTGGAAGCCTTACTACCTCAGAGGACCATGAGCTTGTTGAAAGACAGCTAGATCTGATCAAGGTTTATTCTTTCTAAGAACTATTTAGCTGTTGTTGAAATCGTAAATTTAGTCTTGTAAATGTTACTATGAGTTCTTTTCCTTTTTAGACGAGCTAGTCATTGGATTACGCCAAATACTAAATACATACATGTATACATACATATATCTGCTATATATAACTTTGAGTAACAAGTGCAATTAGTTTTTGGAGGACTAAACTTTTTTTTTTTTTTTTTTTTTCCAAAGGATATGGTAAGGAATTTGAACCAAAGGTAAGGGCATCTAGGTTTTTTAGAGGTGTCTGCATCCAATGATTGTAGTATCAATAATATCGACAAATATATCGGCCGATGTTATCGGATTACACAGTACCGACATGATGCTAGACTTTAGTTGGGAAACTTCCTAGTATCGGTTGATATATCGCAATGTATTGCAAATAATGTATTGCAATGTATCGCTATATATCGACGATACCTTAAGTGCGTCAGTCCCCTTTGTGAAAAATATTGAAAATTTTGCCAAAAATCCAGAATTTTTTTATTTTTTTTTTCTGATTTTTCTTTTCATTACATTTGTAAGGATATTTCAACCACTCCTTTTTTATTGTTTGGAGAGAAAAGGGGATTTGGTGGCGGAAATTGAGATAGGAGAGCATGTGGTATACACATGTCTCTCCACGTCCTGCAAACAGCTTCCTCTTCTCTTTCCATACCTACTAGTATACACATGTTGCATCTAATGCTTATATTCTGCGTGGTAGATGGTCACCTGTAGTCATTTGATAAACTTGCATCCTGCACTCCCACAAGTCATAACCACCAGGCAAGAACCCACATGCATCATCCTTGAGCAAACTGTCTTTGGAAAATATCTTTATTTTGCCACATTTTTCAGTCCGTACTTCCTAAAGGTTATTTATATTTGAAAATTCTAACTTGGGTTGACTGGCAGTTCTGAATGGTAATAGTTATACTTCTTATGTGGCATTCTATAGGGTCTATGAATATTGTCTAGATTTTCAGTTCCATAAACAAGCAGTCCTCTTGCGTAACTGTTATGAAATCAATATAAATTACTATTTTGATTAATATAATCATTATTATTGGTATCATTCTTCAGTCATTTGCATGACGTCGTTGCCTTTTCCATGCATTATCACACCATTTACTGTACGTGTAATATCCCTGTCAACTGTTCTCAGCCAAACATGCAGTACAAACCACAGAAGGAAGGTACAGAAACCAACAAGTTCTGGGAATTGCTTGGAGGTAAATCTGAATTCCAGAGCCAGAAGATTGGGAAGAATACAGAAGGTGATCCTCACCTATTCGCTTGCACTTACTCAAAAGGTAGGAGTAGAAAAATTGTCTCCATCCTCTTCCGAAACCTTCATTACAATTTCTAAGTGACATAAATGCAAGTCTAATACATGTGGGTTTTTTCTTCTGTGCAACATCGCTGCTATTACATTCATTGGTGTGCAGGCAACTTAAAGGTGGGTACCTTTACTAAATTACAGGAGCATGTCATCTGCAATTCTATATACTTAGACTGAGTAAATTACTACTTATTGTCATAAGACCAAAAAATTAATGCAGATAACTAGGGGTGGCAATGGGCTGGGTTGCCCAGCCCAGCCCTGGCTGCCCAGCCTGTAGGGCCAAGGCTTGGCCCCCTAAACTTGGCCCGAGGGTGTGCGGGCTTGAAATCTATGCCCAGTGACCAGACCAGGCCGGGCCAAGGCCAATGATGAATGGTCTTGTCCCATCATCAAGTGGGTCTCTTTCATACAAAAGAATGGATGATTTGAAGACACCTGTAAGTGTTCCCATTCAATGTACAAGTGTAGTTAAAAAGCAGTTTTGGATTCAGGGTCATGTTTCTATCATCAAAAACCTCTCTTGCTGTTTGGGGGATAACTTTTAATGTTGGTATTGATTGTACTGGTGTTGCCATTGCAGGTCAAGGAGATATTCAACTTTGACCAGGATGATTTGATGACTGAAGACGTATTCATTCTGGACTGTAACTCAGAGATCTTTGTTTGGATTGGGCAGCAGGTGGAATCCACAGTAAGAATGGAAGCTTTGAATATTGGGGAGGTACACTATTACATTTGGTCAGCAGCATGCATCAGTTTCTACAAAGGTTTACAGAATCGTCCTAAACCGCTACATATTCCCCAATGTACTGGCTTTGCCCATGAACAATGTGGTTGTATCAGCCCGTATCTGTCTGAAATAGCCTGATACAGGGGCGATACAGGGTGATATGGGGCCATATCTGTGGTGAACAATATGATACCGGAGGCACCGATTTAAAACCTTGGTTCCTGTTGAATTGAGTTTTACTTGGTCAGGCTCCTAATGCATTGTTTACTTCCTCTTCTTCTTTTCTTTCTTTCTTTCTTTCTTTTTTCTTGACAGAAATATCTCGAGCACGATTTTCTTCTCCAAAGGTTATCTCAAGAAACTCCTATATTTGTTGTCATGGAAGGGAGTGAGCCACCCTTCTTTACACGCTTCTTCATCTGGGATTCCGCAAAATCTGCAGTAAGCAATTTCTTCATATAACAGAATCTCCACGTAACATTTAAGCATATTATTTTATTTATGTCCAATGTTCAATTCAGCAATTTGATAGATAAATCTCAATTTCTAACATTCTCTAAATTCATGAAACCCGCCATTGTGTTACATTGCATCTTTGTGCTTGGTCTATAAGCATACCAAGCACACTGACCTGTAGATGCTGGAAAATGTGTTTTTTTTTTTTTTCTGGAATGGTTGCTGGTTCGAGTGAGGGGTTGTGTGTCTAAAAGACTCTTAATCTCAGCATTAGAAGTTTCTGACTTGAAGGCTCTTGATATTTCATTTTTCCTATAGATGCATGGAAACTCGTTCCAGAGGAAGCTTGCAATAGTGAAGAATGGGGTCATTCCAATTATAGCCGTAAGCGAAGAATTTATATATATTTTTGTAAGGGAATTTTATTAGAATTAGTTTCCTGATTAGATACTTACTGCTTTATCAGAAGCCTAAAAGACGGGTACCAGTGTCATATGTAGGAAGATCAAGTGTGCCAGACAAATCATCCCAGCGTTCCAGGAGCATGTCCTTCAGCCCCGACCGAGTCCGTGTAAGAGGCAGATCTCCAGCCTTTAATGCACTGGCCGCCAATTTTGAGAGTGCAAGTACCAGGAATCTTTCTACTCCACCTCCAGTAGTTAGAAAGCCCTATCCAAAATCTTCAACACCAGAATTAGCACCAGTGGCCCCCAGATCAGCAGCAATAGCAGCCCTCACTGCTTCTTTCGAACCAGTACAAGAAAATAAAGCCCCAAAAACTAATAAAGGTCTGTGCTGGCAGTATTTATCATTTTCATGCAAAAGTTCATGTCGTATTTGAAAAACTGGACCAGCTTTCTTTGTGGTGAAGTGAGCACTGAGGCCTCTAAACTGAAACCAGTGGCAGATTCCAGGGAGGACCCTGATTCTATGAGCAGTAGAATTGAATCCCTCACTATACAAGAAGATGTTAAGGAGGGTGAGGCTGAAGATGAAGAAGGGCTTCCAATATTCCCCTATGAACGCCTAAAAGTATCATCTAGTGACCCTGTTACGGAAATCGACATGACCAAGCGTGAGGTAAATGACAAGACTGCGTTTGGATGCTCAACTGATTTGAATTTTAATATTTACTCGAGTGGAATGACAAAGTGGGGCTAAACCAACTCCATGGATAACGAGCGACTAGCCTTGATGCTGCAAGATTGTTTCGGATCCAACTTGAAACATTTGGAATTGCAGTTTGGGTTTGGTCGTCTTGCGGATTAAAAATCGGTCACACCCACATTGGTCATTTCTTCTATATCAAATTGGATTATCACAATTCAGTTCCAAGTGAGCATCCAACAGTGCACCATAAAACATCTGATTTGGTAGTAGAACCTTGTCTAAGCTGTTCTAAGATTTTGCTTTGTAAATGCAGATTTATCTGTCTTCAGAAGAATTCCGAGAGAAATTTGACATGACAAAGGATGCTTTCTACAAGTTACCCAAGTGGAAGCAGAGTAAGCTTAAAATGGCTCTCGAGTTGTTTTGAGTCTTCTGGTGCTACTAGTTCCTCTTTGGGTCCCTGCAGCAGCCAGCATCATGCAGTAGAAAAAAACCGTTTGCAAGGTATATAACTTTTTACCACTTTTAAAGTTTAAGCACTGTTTGTTTATGTGTATTACCTTGGAAATGAAATCCATTCCACAGAATCCTTGAATTGCCTTGTTTGTGGGGGAAAAAATTGTGTGGAAATCATGTTGTCCAAAGTTTACAGAGAAAAAAAAAAATCATGAAGAACAATGACCCCCCAAAAAAAGGTATTAAATCGATTTCCATGGCAAGGAAATAAAGCAAGTAGGACCATGCCTTCTCACTTTTCTCCTTTTCCAAGGATTTCCAAGAAAACTCACACTCCAAAACAAACAACAGAACCATTGTTGGAATCCACTACCTTCCATGTCTTGCAAGGTTTCATTTTAGTTTTCCATATCCATCCTGCTTAGATAAAATGAATCCAAAACGTAGACATGGAAAAACCCTTGTGGTATCTAGCGAATAGAATGCAGAATCCAACAATATTTCCCTTGTTCACTTGTTTGGTTTGGAGAATGTTTTCTATTTAAAGGAGGTTAGAATGGCCTATGGTCAAATTGAGACAGCCATCTCTCACAACCTTTGTAAGTCCACATTGACAAGGTTTTTTTTTTTTTTTTTTAATGGGGGAAATCAACACCTACATTTTTTGAGTAAAACCTTGGAAATGGAGATTAATTTGTATACATACTTTTTTCTTCACGACCTGTGGAAAAGTCGGATTCCATGGTAATCGAATCATCTCCCAAGTATTCAACCTATCCAAACACCCCCAAAACAAATTGTATAAATGCGGGTGCACACCAATCTCCTGAAGTCCAATGGTGGGCAGGGATCCTAATACATTTGAAAATGGGATTTGATGACCCCATTTCGAACTGTTTGTTGAATTCCAGCCTACCATCTTTCCTCATAGGGATTTGGGTGCGCAGCAACCCTCAATGTTCACTGTGCACAGTAGACAAATACCTTTAATTGTTTGCTTCATCTGGGGCAGATGGGACCCAAACTCAAGTGCAAAGGGGACAGGTTCAGTGCCTAAGCGAATTGCGTCAGTATGACCGCCTGCCGAGTTTCCTCATTTTTTTTCTTCCATGCTGTTTGGATATCAGATAACCAGCTTCAGTTTCCTTGGCTGTTTGGTATTCTATATGATCACAGGTTGGGCTATAAGCTTGGCCTTTTTTGTTATTTTTTGCTATTTGATTTAGCAATTGCTTCTATCAGAAAGATCTAAGAGAGGTTGCTTCAAGATGCTAGTCTATAGTTTGTATTGGAGTAATGAAAATGTGTACAGCTGTGTAAGAAAAAAAAAAAAAGTTGTTGCGTCACCAGCCAACTCCATGTTTGCTTCAGCAATAAAGTCTCAGTGTTTCTTTCTATTCTTTTGGGTGATTGGAAGAAAAAGTTGTGGACTTATGGCTGCAGTCATGTTTGGCTGCACTATAGAAAGGAATTGCAATTGTTAATCTAATAAAGCGGATATGACTAAATTGTAATTTCCAATTCATATAGAGAATCTGTGCTCCAAGTTGCAACTGCATTGTATTGGAGTAGAAACTGCGATCGCAATTTCAGGGTTATTTTATTTTATTTTTTTAAAATACAATTTCCACATAGAACTGAACTGCCCATTTGCAATTATACTCCTGCTCGCAAATGCAATCAACTCTTTATTGGATTGCGTCTGTATTGCTGCTTTGATGTTTGGGCTATTTCAGCTTTACAAATCCAAAAACTTGCATCTCCACCTCTTCTTTTTTGAAACATGCACCCTTTTTTTTTTCTTTCTTTTTTTTTTCTATCTTGGGTACTATAAACTGTGGTACTAACATAGTACTAAAAGTAGAGAGAGTGGTGCATATATCCTGTTTGATAACCACTCGAAAATGAGTCTGTCTCACTTTTTTTAGTTATCAGTAATTAGTTGATTGATCATAGTTTATGTAAATTATGGGTTAAAACTCAATTTTAAGTGGCAACCAAACGGGGCTTACCCATTATCTTCTATAGCCAGTTTTGGCATAATAATCGCTTCTTCTTTTGGTTACTGCCCATGTGCTTTGACCCTTTATAATCTGGTGGTCAGGGTTTTAAGACTCCAACATGCGCCTTGGACAAGTCAACTAGGATTCAGCATTAGCCAATCCAGTTCAACGCCATGAGTTGGGCGGATACAACCCCTGACTTGGATGAGTAGTGGCTCATCTTGAGATCAAACGAGTCAATCCATATCTAAAAACCCTGAGTAGTACATATGATGGGGTCGCATGAGAATGGTGACATGTTGAGAACCCTCATCTTTCACCCTTGCAAGCGTCTTTGTAAATGCTGCTGCACCTATAACTTACCCAGCTGAGGATATCTATAGAGCTAGGGCAGTTAATGGGCTAAGCTGGCGAGTGGGCTTTGTTGGGTAGGGCTTGGACTGGCATACCAGGCATAGGGGTTCAAGGCCAGGCCCAAGATTTAATCATATTTATTAGTAGGGCTGGGCCTAGGCTTGGGCATTAGGCCTAAAAAAACATGCATGGTGAGACACATAATGGAAGGGCTGGCCCTTGCTCAAAGAGTGGATAAACAGGTAGGGCTTGGGCACTGACCGACTATAATGTCTGCATGACTCAGGCCCACCAAAAGTCCAGCCTAGGCTCAGGCCTAGTTTTACTTTGCAGACTGTTCTTGGACAGACCTTCATCCTGACCAGCCCAGATGTTGACGGTCCTAGCAAGAACAATCAGAAAGTACAAGTGGCCAATCAAGCTTCCTGGACTAGCTCCCCCCACTAGCTGGAGTTAAGTTGGCAAGGAGTGATTAATGTTTGATATGAGGCCTAGTCCGAGCATCTTTGAGGCTCTTCATAAATGGTTGTCTAAGGTATTTAGCCTGACCTAACTTTAAGAAACCATTATTAAACAGAACAGGCTCGTTGCCACTAAGGAAACCCAAGTCAAACCTATTGACAGCCCTAGCTGAACATCTACATATCCTAAAATTTTCTTACACTCCATTTTTTCCCCATCTTTGAGGATACATTTGGTTGGCACCAGATACCATGAAATTTAGTGATTAATCAGTCTAATATGGTGGAAAATATTAAGCCATTTCATGATATTTGTTGCAACCAAACATAGCCCAGAGGTATTTCATCAAAAGGATATGAGCATGCACTTATTTCCTCCAGTTTCACGATAACTAACCAAATCTTAGTTGTCGCACAGCACCTCTAGTTTCATGATGAACTTGCCATATCTTAGTTGTACACAGCACCTGTGTAGTGAACAGAGAATTTATAATCACCCATAGCTTCCCATTTCAACCACATTTTAGTAATAACATTTCTCTCCTAAAATACCAGTGACCAAGGGTTATCATAACCCCCTAAGAACCCAAAGATGATGCATATGCGATGCAAGCACACATGACAATATCGTTGGCCACAGTGAGAGGTTACAAAGCATTATATGCAATTGATGTAAAATTTGTGCAATCTCATCTTATATAATTTCTTTCCCCAAACACCCACAATCCATCAGAGCCCGAGTTCAGTCCCATTTATAATGTTCATTCTCAAGATGCAATCCTCCAACCATTAATTACAAGATTACAACCATGGCCATAACATTTTCCATCTCTGGCATCTAAAGTGCCTTTTCTTGCTTGTGCATTCTCCAAAAAAATGTACATGATAACAGCAATGAACGTTGCAGCTAAAGGGAATTGATGATCCTGTATAAATGTTATATGGGCGTCGAAAAATATCTGTGGTGCTTACGGACAATGAACCTATTGATGGATAGCTCACGTTAAGACAACGGTACCCGTCAGCCTGCCGGACAAGCACAGAGCAGAACCATGTATGTTCACATAAATACACTTGCATGAAAGAAATGCACCAGTCCTCTTCAGAACTTCACACTGTATCCCCCACCTTCAGAAATCAGCGAAACCATGTTCAGGCCTATTGCTATTTCAGGGAATTTACTAGGTAATGGTCCTCAGCAGGCAAGATTCCATGTCTGTAAGGTGCACAGCTTGATCACCCATGCCATTGATCTGATAGGCCAGACCATGGAAGGAGACACCCCAACAATATCCATAATGGAAAGATCCTGTCTTTCACATTGTGGACCACAATGATAATTCTCTTGGAAATCTATTTGCAGCCACCGATCTAAAATGATTAAGATCTTCCGATCTGGCAGATATTAAAAAACAATTACATAACGGCCATGATGGTAGGATCTGTTTCACAGTAGAGGTTTATAACACCAGTTCTGGACTAAAAAAAAAAAAAAGGGCCGTAATGGTCCCGTTCAAGGGCCTTTACAGTTTCTTCCTTCAAAAAAAAATGACTGTTACAAATCATAACAGCCATAAGGCTGGCCGTTACAGCCAATACCGTTATTGATTACATTGGGCATCGCCCATCCATGGCGGGCTTCATCAGAACAATATCATAGATCACAGGACTGTGGGGCCCACATGCACAGAATAATGTACCCCAAAACCTTAAAGCCAGATGAAGGACAAGTGAGGATCTAACCAGAATAAGTTGTAGAAAACAGGGTAGAGCACTCAGGACAGTAGTGTGTCCTTCATGTTAATGTTGACCGTTGATTTAGGTTTGGAAGGCGGCAACTTAGACAATGCCCAAGCTGGTGTCCTGTTAATCCACAATCCTTCACCAGTTACCTTGTGTTTAAAATCAGGGGCTTTGGGATTGTGCTGCAAGTGCAAGAATGAAAATGAGCAAAAAGCATTAAAAGAAGAAGAAGAAGAACTAACTGCATTAGAATACAGTGAGAAGAATTGAATGATGAGTGCTCAAAGCTAAAAATTCCGTGTTCTTGCTGAGGTACCTTACTGGATCGATTGTCCCACCAATTCTTTGGGTTTTCCACCAAGTCCTTCCAAGATGCGTCTGTAGATTCCAGGCACGGTTTCGAAGATGGCTCTGTAGATTCCAGGCAGAGTTAGAAACTGTGTAACAAGGATATATTTAGCTTTTTAGACTAAGAATGGAGCTCCAGTGATAACAGGAAGATGGGGTCCACATGATGTGTTCATGGAATCCAAGCCATCCATAAGATGCATCACCTCAGAAAACAACTCAGCCCGATCCAAATCTAAGGTGAGCCACAGCTAGGGGAATGAGCTGAGAGGCAACATCCACACATGAATTTCACAGCGGCCCACATGAGTCAGAAAACAACCTGAATTTTTTCCTGACACTTCATCTGTACAGGATGAAGGATCTGAATGGCCTTGATCATATATCCACAACTAGGTGAACCCCTCACTGAAACAACAGTGGGCATTCCCTCTCAATACGTTCCATGTGCTGTGGCTCATCTGAGTTTTGGATCGGGCTGATTTCTGGGTCTTCAGATTTTCTAAGGTGATGCATAAGGTGACACATACTATGGACGGGTTCGATTCTGTGAACATATCACTGGGCTTCACATCTGCCCAGTATCACCTTAAGCTTACAGTGGTACCGGTACTACTGGAGTGCGCCCCTTTTTCTAAATGTACCATGTCCTCACATCTGTGTTTTTTGTCAACACTTTGTGGGAGTGGTTAAAATTAAAAAAGTAAGAATACTATTTCTTTACTTTTTTAAAAAACTTTAAATACTAATTCTTAATGTTTATACCTTTTTACATATAAATAGTTAATTTATAGGTTTATTATCTTTATTTGCTTAAACAGATCTTTTTAAATATAACAATCACCAATATACTATTAAAATATAATATTTTATTACAGACTTGATGGCAAGTTCGACATTTGAAAACCACCTGACGCGGACACGTGTCTGCATCTAAATGACTTGAAAGGTCATAAAATGTTAATAAAGAAAGAAACGTAATGTTCGTAGTTTCAAATTTAAGTGGTAACATCATTTCTATGGAAAGAGTTAGATTGTGTTGAAGGATTTCATGCATTCTACAATAATTGTCCACAAAGCAGTTCAATGATCATCAAGCTGACCAGTATATCCAGTAATACTCACCCCCAACTGTTCTTTTAATAGGCGATCCATGCTTTTCTCCTTTTTTCACATCAAATTTTAGTCCTTCAAGTCCCGACAGGACCTGTTCTGGTGCACGGTTGATCCATATTGGCAGTTTTTTCTCCTTGTGTTTAAAATCTGGATGCTTTGGGCTCACCTGAATAAGAAGAGAATTCTATGTTTTACATACACGCATACCAAACAAAGAATACAGTGTTTTTTTTTTTTTTTTGAAGGGAAGAATACAGAGTGTGTGGATAGAAATGATCACCAATCCATTGAGCTTATCCAATCGGTGATCCCACCACTGCTCTGGATTAGCTAAAAGATCTCTCCAAGGGCTCCCCACCGACTGCACAGTTTTCCTTGTGTCTTCTGGAGATATATGATATTATGAATTGTGTCAGCATATAAAATGCTAATCTATCATAAAATTCTAGTCTTTTTGTTTGTTAAAGTATATTGAAATTATATAGTCCCAAATATCAAGGAATTTGATAAAATCGTGATCCTCTTATGAAAGGCCAAGTAGGAGAGTAGGATTACAAATGCATGCTAACAACTGTCTGACTTTTGTAGAGCCTAGAAAGCCAATATTCAAAGCATAATTATAGATTAACTCTTTACAATCAAGCATCGTGCATGATTGATTGTTGCACCATCAAGGTTGTGAATATGATATGGGAAGGTGTAATGGGTAAAAAAAATGCAATTTATCTGTTTAACATGCACAATTCTTACAAACATGACTATCAAATGACATGAATCACATCATATACATAAGCCAATTTGTTGAATCATGCTTAAATTTCTTGTGTTTTCATCTCCAAAATAAGCCTAGATATAGTCAGAATCACTAACCTTCCTCTTATGTTTTGAACAAAGAAAATATGCAAACAATTGAGAAAATGGAAAAGCAGAATCCTAAAAGGGGCTTTTCTTTTAACACATTGGATGATATGGCCACTGACTTCTGATTTTGGTTGTTTCAAATGGCTGACACTAATCAAAATCAAAGAAAGAAGGGATCAAGGTTTCTGTTACAACTACGACGAGAAATTCCATTCAGGGCATCGTTATTAAACAAAAAACTCTTCCTTCTGCAAGGCAACTGATCGGATGAGGAAGAGATCGGTGAAGAGCTCAATGAAGCTAAAGTGGTTACGGAAGAGCCTCAGGAACCCTCTCCAGAGATCTCATTACACGCTATTACGGGGGCTCCGATACCCTAGACTATGAGGGTTGAAGGTCGCATCAATAAGTAGCCAGTTGAGCATCTTAATCAACTCGGGTAGCACAGACAACTTTGTGAACCCCAGCCGTGATCAAAAGAGCATGTATCAAGGCGCAACATGGGACTAGTTTAAAATGATGGTGGCCAACAGTGAAAGGCTAACTAGTGAGGGAAAATGCAAGGGGCTTGACATCACCGTACAAGGATTACCCATTCACACCAATGTCTATCGCTTATTCTTGGAATTTTTCATTGGCTACGCAAATTAGGACCCATTATTTGGAATTGTTCAAAGATGCTTATGTGATTTTCCATGAAAGGAAGGGAACACAAGCTCAAAAGATGCTCGCCAAGTGAAACCTAGGTGCAAGTGTAAAAGCATCATGAAGTTGATTCGGAAGCGGGATAAGGGGGCGATGGTGTGCATCAGCAATGTGACCGGCCAGCTAGAACCATTTCTCTCAGACGATCAACTGAAGTCTCTACTCAATAACTTAAAGGATGTGTACATGGCACCGGGTGGGTTGCCGCCACTGTGCCCATAGGACCATCGGATTCCCTTATCTTGAGGAAGCCAACCTGTTAATGTGAGATTGTATTGGTACCCACACTACCATAAAAATGAAATTGAGAAAATAGTTCATGAAATGCTTGATATGGGGATCATCAGACCGAGCTCCAATCCTTACTCATCCCCAATTTTACTAGTCTGAAAAGGCAATGACAATGACGTCTCTGTGTGGATTGCCACTCTAAACAAGGAAACCATTAAAGATAAGTTTTTAATTCCGTTATGGATGAGTTCATTAGTAAGCTACATGAGTATAAATATTTTACCAAGTTTGACATTCAATCTGGATACCAATAGATCTGAGTTCATCCTGATGGCATTCCCAAAACTGCCTTCTGAACACACAAAGGGCACCATGAGTTCCTCATTATGCCCATTGGACTTACAAATGCTCCCTCTACATTTCAAATCCTAAAGAATGAGGTCTTTAGGCCATATCTCTGCAAGTTTATTTTGGTCTCCTTTTTTTTGTGATATATTAATATACAGTCGACCATGGGGAGACCATTTACCGCATCTTCAAACCACTTTGAAGATCCTACGTGCTCACCGGCTCTATGCCAAGATAACAAAATGCATGTTTGAGAAGGAGGAAGTCAAATACTTAGGCCACATAATATCACAACAGGGAGTAGCTGTCAAACCCGAAAAAATTGCTTGCATGCTCAAATGGCCTCATGATGCAGGACATGAAAATTAAATATGATATGCAAGATCTCAGGCTTTAGATCATACTAATTCAGAAACAATCACATAAAATTCCACATCCCACACAAAAGTTCAAACATTCAAGGGGAATCTATGCGGGTCCAGGCCTGCACATGTTAGGGCTGGATTACTAAAAAATTATGGACCAAACAGTACTCAAAGGGAAGTATATTCATCCGCACATACACAGAAATATATCCCCAATCCAAAGGATTCATAAGTTTCAATTCTAGAGAACCCTAGGGTTAGGAAAAAAGGGCAAATAAATTGGGATTAATGCAATCTAGGGTTAGGGTTACGGAAAATAAGCAAGAGAGGAATGAAAGAGGGGAAAAAAAACTGAACTTGGCGACAGTCCAAGCGCGCGGACAGCTGGCCAGACCTGACACACGTGCGTAGGAGCCTGGCCGCACGTGCGTGTGGGCCCCGAACCCGAAAACCGACTTCTTGAGTCTGGTCGGCCAAGGGTGAGCTCCAAAACCTCCGATTTTCAGGCCAATCCGATATACAGTCTGTGCGTGGTGCTCCGCCGAAGTTTCAGCCCTCCTGCAGGGCCAAATTTTGGAATTCTGCTGTAGAGAGAAAAATTGCTGCAATAGAAGAGGGATTTGGAGCGCATATGATTGTAGGAGAAGAAATTTATGGATAGTAGAAGGTGGGGGCGAATCGGGATAGATGTGGCTTCGCACCATAGTAATCAGCCCTTCGAGGAAGGGAGGGTTTCACACCCAATTGGATTTTCACAACTCAGAAACTCAGAGAAGTAGAAAAAACGCAGGAATTTTTATTAATCTTCAATAAATTAAAAAGACTACAAGGGGTGCCTATTTATAATAAAACTCTATACCCCAAAACTCGCGTCATGTGCGCAACCTATTACTTGGCGATGAAGTAATAAAAAATAACAAATAATCAATGCAATCTAAACCGTCCATGATACTCTTAATACCAATAATAAGCAAAACCTAAAATACTAGATTAATTAGAATAGTGGGACACGATCATGAGATCCCATGGTGGGCTTTACATGACTATCGAGTCCACTCCAACGAACCAAAACGTGGTCCTCTAACTAGGAGGCCCTCCCTGGACGTCGTCATCGCTCCAGATCAATGGTGGGACTCTCCTCCTTCGTGCATACGTGCATAAGGGGAGCGTGCATATGCACGTGATGTCTCCATCAACTCTCTCCGACTGTGAAGATTTCGTCATTGGGGAAACAAAACTACTGAACCGCTCCAAGATGTCAAGATCAAGTCTCTGAAACTCCTCCTCAGTGAGCCACGTACTGTCTAAAGCTAGGCGTAACTTCCATTTAACTGGGTACTTCTGAAACCCACCGTCGGACATTTATAATATCTGATGGTCCAGAATATCCTCTATTTCCTCTCGGGTGTGGGGAGGTTAGGCATGGGAGGTAGAGGCTAGGAAGAAAGGTCGAGAAGAGGCCATAGATCAAGGGACAAATCTGGAAAATCAGGATGGGTGGGCAAAGGGTCGGACAAAGTATCAGCGGTCCCCTGAAAAGTAACTAAATCCTTTACATTGAATGTGAAGATCTACCATATACCCATTGAGACCGTTTCGTTTTATAATTTTGAAGGGTCCAGCGCTATGCCCATGTAATTTACGAACGGCCCCCTGAGGATACTGCTCGGGCCTAATGCGGACCATCACAGAGTCTCCTACATTGAATTCCTTGAAACGTTTATGCTGGTCTGCAAAAAACTTGTAATGTTCATTACTAGTAGTAATCTTTCACCTGATTTCTTGATGCAATGAATGAATGTGATGCGCAAAAGACTCTGCAAACTTTGATGGCCAATGGACAGTGACATAGGGACAAGATTAATAGGCTTCCTAGGCTTATAACCAGTAATGACTTCAAAAGGACTTAGACCTATGGACCTATTGACAGAACTATTGAACGCAAACTCGGCTATAGGTAGTACGGTGTCCCATGTCCTGGTGAGCTCCCCTACTAAACATCTAAGCAAACTCCCTAAGCTCCTATTGACCACCTCAGTTTGACCATCGGTCTGAGGGTGGTAGGCAGAAGAAAATTGGAAACTAGTGTTCATCATGTGTCATAGTGCTTCCAAAAGTAGCTCATGAATCACACGTCATGGTCAAACACTATGGTTTTTGGTAACCCATGCAGTTTGACGACCTCACTGAAGAACAGTTTGGCAACATAAGATGCGTCGGAGGTCTTAAAACAAGGAATGAAGTGGGCCATTTTAGAAAAATGGTCCACGACAATAAATATGGAATCGTGTTTTCAAATAGTCTTGGGGAGTCCAAGCACGAAGTCCATACTGATGTCCTGCCAAGGGATGAATGGAACTGGCAATGGTGTGTATAATCTTATATTTTGTTTCTTCTACTTTGCCAGTTGACAAGTACGACATTGCCCTATAATTTTGGTCACGTCTCGCTTGAGGCTTGGCCAATGAAACCTATCCTCCACTAGGGCAATGGCCTTGTCTCGACCGAAATGACTCGCAACCCCTCCTGAATGCAACTCCCAGACAAGAAAATCGTGGAGGGAGGTGCGCGGTATGCACAAGCAGTCACTCCTAAATAAATATCTGTGTAAAATCAAGTACTCACTACCAGCTCCTGACGGACTCTCTAACAAAGATGCATATACAACTCCAAAATTTGGACACTCAGAATAATCTTCTTTGATGCGATCGAGACCCATGACTTTGACACTCATGGAATTGAGTAATGCGACTCGATGACTCAGCGCGTCGGCAGACTTATTCTCTACATCGGCCTTTTGCTTAAGCACAAAAGTGTATTCTTAAAGGAATTGAACCCACTTGATGTGCCTAGGGTTCAATTTCTTCTGAGAGTTCAGATATCTCAAGGCTTCGTGGTCTGAGAATAAGACGAATTCTTGCGACAATAGGTAATAACGCTAATGGCGCAGTGATTGCACTACCACATAGAACTTTGTCATAGGAGGAATATTTTTGTTTCGCCTCATTCAGTTTCTCACTAAAATAGGCGACAGGGTGCCCTTCCTGACTAAGTACTCCTACGCCGACTTCTGACGTGTCACATGCGACTTTAAAAGCTTTTGAAAAATCCGGAAGTTGCGTGACTGGAGCTTCGGTCATCTTAACCTTTATCTCCTTGAAGGCCTTCGAGGCTGCCTTTGTCCATTGAAACTCTCCATTTTTTTTGCAATCCGTGATGAGAGCCATAATGGAACTGAAACCTCGAATGAACCGCTTATAGAAGGTGACTAAGCCGTGAAAGCTGCGCACCTCATGAATATTGCAGGGTTCAGGTCAATTGACGATGGCCTTGCCTTCTCTGGATCCGCCGATATGCCCTCAGCTGACACAATAAAACCTAAGAAGATAACACTACTAGAAAAAAACGCACGCTTCTTTAGGTTGGCGTACAATTTCTCGGCTCTAAGGATAGCATAAACCTACCTCAAGTGGTTAAGGTGTTGTTCCTTGGTCATGTTATAAATCAAGATATCATCAAAGTATACAACCAGGAACTTCCCCCATGAAAGGCCTCAACACTTGAGTCATCACACGCATGAAAGTGCTTAGAGCGTTAGTTAACCCAAAAGGCATAACTAGCCACTCGTATAACTCATCATTCATCTTGAAGGCCGTCTTCCACTCATCATCAGGGCGTACACGGATTTGGTGATAACTACTTTTGAGGTCAATTTTCGAGAAGATAGTAGCATTGGCTATCATATTCGACATGTCATCAAGACGCGGTATGGGAAACCGATACTTGAATGTGATTTTGTTGATGGTCATACTATCAACACACATCCTCCATGTGTCATCCTTCTTAGGTGTAAGAAGGGCGGACACGGCACACGGGCTCATGCTCTCTCGAATGAAACCCTTCTCTAAAAGTTCATCAATCTGTCTCTTCGACTTAGCGTGCTCCTTTGGGTTCATTCTGTAATGCAGGAAGTTTGGTAGAGTCGCCCCAGGGATTAAATCAATGGCATACTGTATATCCCTCATGGGGGGAAGCTCATTTGGTAGATCATCGGGAAAGACATCACGAAACTCATGCACTACCTGAATGGCCTCAGTAGGTAACTCTACACTAGCCTGTGGTACACTCTCCCTAGCCACAATGGCGTATACCATCGAGTCCGCCTCCGTTTCTCACTCAAAGTCTTTGGCATTTAGAATATGGAGAGGTTTGGACTTGGACTTCGACTCCTTCAATTCTTTTGAGCCACTCACACCACTCTGCGTGGTGGACTCCTTTCCAGTCGTGTTCTTGGGTGGTAGTGGATTTAGCTTGACCTTCTTGCCCTCGAACCAGAATGTACACACATTTGAACGACCAAATATGGTAACATCCCTGTCATAGAGCCACGATCTACCCAAAATGATATGGCCAACATCCATGGGAACAACATCACACTAAAGTGTCTTTATATGATCCAAACTGAATAGGAACAAGACAACGGTGCAAGACTGGAATGAAAGTTTTATCAACCCAGGACACTATAGGGTTGGCTTCAAGCTTCGAGCTCAAATGGCTTACAGTGCTAGTCAATGCCACGTTGGCACAACTACCACTATCCACGATCATCTTACAAATCTTTTCCCCACATTTTGCACTAGTATAGAGGATCGTGTTGCGGCGCCAATCATAAGTGTTCTTGACTTGAGCAAAGGCGCAACACACAACTGTGAGGGTCACAGACTCTTGCGCTCCCTTTTCCTCATCACTAGGGGTTTCTACTGGCACATATTCTTCCTCCTCACCGTCACTCTCTGGAGATACTACTACTTGCCCACCAATAAGGAATACTTTGGTGCCCTCTTTCGTGCTGCAATGGTGGGCAAAGTGACCAAACCCCTGACACCTAAAACACCTAGTTGCCCCACTTCCACACGAGCTAGACCTGACAATTTATTTACCATTATCATCCTTGGGCCTGGACTAAGAATTGTTGGAAGGTTTGTTTTGGTATCCAGTGCGAGGTTTAGCCCCAGCGGGGTTGGCCTTAGCACTAGAATCGCGAAAGTCAAACCGCCTTCCCACAGATGTTTTGAGGTATTGCTCGACGTCTAACACTACTTGATACAACTGTTCAATAGTGTCTATGTTTTTGGCGAGCAATTCTCTCTTAATGTCAGGACGGAGGCCTGTTTTAAAGCGAGCGAGGGTGAGTACGAGGTCCTCATCAACCTCACAACAGGTCAAGTACTCTTCGAACTTCTCAATATATTCAGCAACACTCATGGAACCCTATCGAAGAGACTGTCATTCCTCAATCAACCATAAGCGATAGGAGAAAGGGATGTACTTCTCCTTAAACGTTTCTTTCATTTCTCCCCAATGGACTATTGAGAGCTCCCTCGCTCTTTCTTTCGTTCTACTGTTGCCCAAAACCTCTTTTGTTTGGCCCACAAGCTTCGTCTTGGCAAATCAGACTCGACGAGCATCCGACATGTCATACCACTCAAAATAGTGGTCCATATCCGCCAACCAATCTAAAAATGCTTTAGGGTCCAAGTGGCCATCAAACGTAGGGGCATCTACTACTCCCTAGATGAGTTTCACATCTGGGTCATATTGATCATGATATCCCTCACGGGGTGGGGAAACGGGTGCGCGCCCATGACCAATTCCTTGGCCACCTCCATTCCTTAGCTTAACCTCCTGATCACCTGCCTGAGATTGGGCATCTTCTCCAATGGTGGGGTTTGCCTCGAGGGAGGTCGCTAGTTGGATAACGCACACATTAAACTGCTCAAAGCGTTGGTCCATACGTTGTTCCAAGCGCCTACCCAAAAACTCAAACTGCTGGGTCAACTTGTACACTGATTCTTGCAATTGCTCCATGTTTAGCGTAGGGTGCAACCAAAAGCACGACCTGTACATGTGGGCATACAACACATAACTCAACCTAAGGACCTTCTACTACGACTATACGTGCCAAACGGGACTAAATGCTCCTATAGGACTTTATATGTGTAAAACGACACAATACTACTCGATTTTCAACAACCTACCTATCCAAAGAATCTGTCAGCAGAAAATCCAGCAAAGATATTGGGGATTTTCTGATAGCGGAAAATTCAACAGCTTGCACCAGGAATTATAGACCTCCAAACAGCTCTATATGATGGGACCTGATGCATAATGGACATAAACAAACTAAATCCTAAACATGTAATGCATTCCCTATAAGAACCCTAAGCTCTGATACCAAATTTGATGCAGGACATGAAAATTAAATATGATATGAAAGATCTCAGGCTTTAGATCATACTAATTCAGAAACAATCACATAAAATTCCACATCCCACACAAAAGTAACATTTAAGAAAAAAAAATCTATGCGGGTCCATGCCTACACATGTTAGGGCTGGATTACTAAAAAATTATGGACCAAATAATACTCAAAGGGAAGTATATTCATCCACACATGCACAAAAATACGTCCTCAATCCAAAGGATTCACAAGTTTCAATTCCAGAGAACCCTAGGGTTAGAAAAAAGGGGCAAATAAATTGGGATTAATGCAATCCAGGGTTAGGGTTACGGAAAATAAGCAAGAGAGGAATGAAAGAGGGAAAAAAACTGAACCTGGTGACAGTCCATGCCCGCGGACAGCGGGCCACACTTGACGCACGTGCGCAGGGACCTAGCCGCACGTGCGTGCGGGCCCCGAACCCGAAAACCGGCTTCTTGAGTCTGGTCAGCCAAGGTGAGCTCCAAAACCTCTAATTTTCAGGCCGATCCGATATACGGTCTGTGCATGGTGCTCCACCGAAGTTTCAGCCCTCCTGTTGGGCCAGATTCTGAATTCTGCTATAGAGAGAAAAACTGCTACAATAGAGGAGGATTTGGAGCGTATATAATTGTAGGAGGAGATTTATGGATGGTAGAAGGTGGGAGCAAATCAGGATAGATGTGGCTTCGCACCACAGTAGTTAGTCCTTCGAGGAAGGGAGGGTTTCACACCCAATTGAATTTCCACAACTCAGAAACTCAGAGTAGAAAAACGCAGGAATTTTTATTAATCTTCAATGAATTAAAAAGACTGCAAGGGGTGCCTATTTATAATAAAACCATATACCCCAAAACTTGTGCCATGTACGCAACCTATTACTTGGCGATGGAGTAATAAAAAATAACAATTAATCAAAGCAATCTAAACCGTTCATGATACTCTTAATACCAATAATAAGCAAAACCTAAAATACTAGATTAATTAGAATAGTGGGCCACGATCATGAGAACCCATGGTGGATTTTACATGGCTATTGGATCCACTCCAACGAACCAAAACGCACTCCTCTAACTAGGAGGCGCTCCCTAGACGTCGTCATCAATCCAAATCGATGGTGGGGCCATCCTCCGTGCGTACGTGCGTAAGGAGGGCATGCGTGTGCGTGTGATGTCCCCATCACCTCGCCCCACTACTCCAAAGGCTTGTGAGGCTTCTTGGGCCTCACCGGATACTCTAAAAAGTTCATAAAGGACTATGGAAAGATCGCATCACCACTCAACTCTCTTCTGAAAAATAATTCTTAGATGGAGGCGACTGAACGAACCTTTCATTTACTTAAGTAAGCCATGACGAAAGCACTTGTCTTGGGCCTTGGTCCCACCTGACTTCACCAAAACATTCGTCTTCGAGCGTGATGAGTTAGGAAACGGAATTGGCACGATATTGATGCAGGATGGGCAACCATTGGGCATTCATTAGCCAAGCATTATAAGGGAAAAGTCTGAATCTCTCCACTTATGAGAATGAGCTCCTTGCTATAATTGTTGTGATTCAAACATGGTGTCCTTACCTATTAGGGAGGCGATTCAAAATTAAAATTGACCAAAGAAGTCTAAAATATCTCTTCGAGCAGCGTATAACCACTACTGCACAACAAAAGTGTTTAATAAAGCTCCTTGGATATGATTATGAAATACACTACACGAGCGGACGTCACAATAAAGCAATTGATGCCTTATCTTGAGGGGTTGAAGAAGGAAGCCTCTTAGGTGTCGTTTGTTAAACTGAAAATTAAATTAAGGGCTTGTTTGATAAAACTTATTTTCAACACTAATCACTAAATTTTGGTATTTTCAGTAATTTTTCCTTATTTAGGGCGTTTGGTAAATTCACATAATTAAGTGCTTGATTTCAATTTCCACTGGAAAAAAAAAGAGTAATTTTTTCAGCTCCCATCTCCTCACTTGTTACTTAACGTGGAATGTGGTAAGTGATTTTGCTCCCCATCAACAATTTAAAATGTCAACAATGTCCTTTCTCTTCTTAAAAAATAACAACACTTTTTGAGTCGCCTAATATGGTTTGATTACAAATGTAAACCGATAATATCGCAATACTCATCAAGCCCTGCAAAACGAGTGGTCACTCGCCAAAACGGAGATCGGAGAGCTGAGATCTTGAATGTCGAAGTTGGTGTATTGTTGCACATTCGGTTATAACGATTGGACTTTGTGGCATTTTTTTTTCGAGGTGTTTCTAGACTCCTTTTGCAAAGTGGACTGCACATCTTGTAGTACTCATTAATAGCTTTAAAACAAGTGGTCGCACATTCCGAACGGAGATCGGAACCTTGAGATCTTGTACGTCGAAGTTGGTGTGTCGCTACACATCTAGGCCACATGCACGATAATAACAATTGACTTCGTGACTTGGTTTTCAAGGTGTTTCTAAACTTTTTATGCGAAGTGAACTGCACATAATGTAGTACTCATTGATAACTTCAAAACAAGTGGCCGCATGTCCTGAACGGAGATCAGAGTGTTGAGATCTAGTACGTCAAAGTTAGTGTGCCACTGCACATAGGGCCACATGTGCGATAATAACAATTTGACTTTGTGGCCCAATTTCTAATGTATTTCCAGTCTCCTTTTGAGATGTGGACTGCACATCTTACAATACTCGTTTATAACTTCAAAACAAGTAGTCACATGTCCTTAACATAAACCCAAGTGTTGAGATCTTAGACGTGCAAAATTGTGTCATCACATATGTTAACATTTTTTTTTTAAATGCAAAATTTAGCGTAAGCTATTTGTCACCGATTTTTGTTTTTGCATTTTTTGGGTCTCCTTTAGGAGACTTGAGCCTTCCATGACATTCAACGCTTCAAGTTCTATGAAATCAAGGGGTCACTCGTCTAAATCAGGGCATGGTCACTCGTTCTAAATGAATAGGCCATCTTGAGCATCAATTTCTGTTGCGATCCATGCCCCGATCTGGATGAGCAACACCTTGATTTCATTGAGCTCAAAGCGTTGGATGTCATAGAAGGCTCAGATCTCCCTAAGGAAAAAAAAATGTCAAAAATTGAGCACAAATAGCTAACGTTAGATTTTGCGGTTTTTATTTTTATCAGCATGTGTGACAAAATTTTATACATTCAAGATCTCATCACTCAGATCTCCGTTTAGGACGTGCACCTACTTGTTTTGAAGCTATAAACGGATATTGCAAGATGTGCGGTCGCATCTGAGAAGGATACTAGAAACACCTCGAAAATTGAGCCATAAAATTAAATCGTTATTACCGCACATGTGGCTCGATGCACAGGCAACACACCAACTTTGACATACAAGATCTTAGCGCTCTGATCTCCGTTCGGGACATGCGACCACATGTTTCGAAGCTATCAATGAGTACTACAAAATATACGGTCCACTTCAAGTAAAGATCCTAGAAACACCTTGAAAATTGAGCCACAAAATCAATCGTTATTACCACACATGTGGCCCGGATGTGCGGCAACATACAAGCTTCGACATACAAGATCTCAGCGTTTTGATCTTCGTTCAGGACATGCGGCCGCTTACTTTCGAAGCTATCAATGAGTACTACAAGATGTGTTGTCCACTTCGCTAAAGGAGTCTAGAAACACCTCGAAAAATGGGCCACAAAAGTTGTTATTACCATATGTGGCCCAGAGGTGTAGCAACACACCTACTTGGACGTCCAAGATCTCAACGCTTGGATCTCTGTTCTAGGCAAATGACCACTCGTTTCGAAGGGCTTGACAGGTACTTCAAGATTAACAGTTTACATTTGTGATCAGACCTCATAAGGTGACCCAAAAAGTGTTATTATTTATTGAGAAGAGGAAAAACATTATTGTCATTTTAAATTATTGATACGAAGCAAGTTCACTTACCATATTCCACATTAAGTGATAAGTCAAGAGAGGGTTGTTGGAATAAAACCCATTTTTTCAATGGAAATCGAAATTAAGCACTTAATTATGTGGATTTACTAAATGCCATGAATAAGGGAAAATCATTGAAACTAGCAAAACTCAATGATTAGTACTAAAAATAAGTTTTTATTAGACAAGCCCTTAGTCATATCACTGCCCATTCTTATGTGGATTGATGAGGTTCGGGCGAAATAGAGCACCAACCCTAAATTACAATCGTTGTCTCAACATTGGCAAGAAGGCTGGACAGCACATGCTATGGAGTGATGGGATTCTATACCATACAGGCCAAAGTTCTCAAGGAACTTCATAAGAGTCTAGCAACTGGGCACTCGGGGTTTCACAAAACCCTTCATTGGATAACCACATCATTTTATTGGCCAGGGTTGTGACGTTATGGTCACTAGTCACTAAGAGAGTGATGTGTGTCAACACCCCAAAAGTAAGAACGTGACACCACCAGGGTTGTTACAGCTACTTCCAATCCCCTGAGCGTGTTTGGACAAACATCTCTCTTGACTTCATGAAGGGTTACCCCTCTCACACAATAAGAGTGTGATATTGGTTCTGGTGGATCATTTATCTAAGTACGCCACTTTGTAGCAATGAAACACCCCTACAAAGCTTCGGTGGTGGCCTAGCTCTTTGTTGAATAGGTATGCCATGCACCATTATCGGCGACAAGGATGGAATTGTTTTGCTTACAGGGAACCAAGTTGAACATGAGCTCAGGTTACCATCCTCAATCTGGCAGCCAAATTGAAGTGGTTAACCAGTGTTTGGAAAATTACCTACGATGTTTATCAAGTGAACGACCAAAAGAATGGTAAAGTGGCTATCGTGGACATAATGGTGGTACAACACCTCTTTTCATTCAACCACCAAGATAGCCCATATGAAACCGTTTATGGCATGCACCCACCCCCCAGCTTCCCGTTATGCGTCGGGGAACACTCAAGTTCAAGCAACCGAGATATGCAGTCAGGACCACATTCTGTCCTCCCTCAAGAAAAACTTACATGCAACACAAGAGAACGAAACGGGTAGCAAACTCATGTTGTCCTGAGCAGGAGTTCAAAGTTAGCAATTCGGTGTATTTACAGCTCTAACCATACTGTCAAGCCTCTATAGTTTTCAGGAGATCCATGAAGCTATCTCCTCCTTATTTTGGCCCATTCAAGGTTCCGCAACGTATTTGACAGGTTGCCTGCAAATTGGAACTACCAATGGGACCCAAAGTCCACGCCATTTTCCATGTCTCACATCTAAAGAAAAAAATAGTGACTCATGTGCATGTGCAAGACTCCTTTCCTCCCCTAACTGAAGATAGAATTATTTAGCCAAAGCCATAGACCATTCTCAGCCATAGGATGGTGAAGCGAGGCAACTGTGCTATTATGGAAGTACCAATTCAATGGAAGGGCATGCAACCACAAGACGTCGCATGGGAGATGTATCATACACTCTTTGAGCGATTTCCTAATGTAGACCTTAAGGACAAGGTCACTCCGAGCGGGGAGGATTGATACATGCATACATGGATCATAGGGCCTTCACACGTGGATCATGGGGCCTTCCCATGACTTTACAGTTGGTCGTTGATTGAGTCAAGGGTCATCTATGCTTAGGTAGTTTTGTAGGTATGGGACACATGTCATGTAAAGAGTCATCCATGTCTACGTAGTTTTGTGGGTTTGAGACACATGTCATGCAACTAAGTTGTGCTATCGTGGGTGGTTGAGTTATATAGTTATTTAATTATGTGATTGAGCAATGAAGAAAACCAACAAGTCCTTTTGCTTTCTTCTCTGAAAATATTGGAGTCCGGCTCTCCTTGAAATGAACCAACCTGTGTTATCACTTTATTTTACCACAATTCCACCTAAAAGAAAGAAAGGCCATACCAGATAATTTATTTGGTGTGATTCTAAAGGTGTGGCCCATCATGGGACTAGATCAGATCATATTCCCTCTCTTCAAGTTCTCTTTAAATTATTTTCTAATAACACGTTACTTATAAGAAACAGTACGTTAATAGACTCTTAGGCAAATTATTGTTTCAGAATTATTTTATTTTTCTATTTTATTCATTTCTTAAATTGCTGAAATCATCGGGAAAATCATGAATTTTAATGTTCTACTACTTGACACAAGTGTGAGAAACCATCCTATAATCGGATTTTTAGGGGATCAAGAATTATTTTATTTTTCATCTTTTATGTTTTTTTAGGAAGATTTTTTTATTTTTTTTTCATTTTTTATCTTACATTGCTGAAATGTTGGGATATTCTTGGTTTTATTTTTATCTTTTTATTTGACAAACATGCGTATCCTTTTCCTACAATTAGATTTTGTTTTTTAAGGGAGTGAACCAGAATTATTTTATTTTTCTTAAATTATTCCTCAAAAAATATTTGTTCTTGAGTGTGATTCCCCTCCTTGGCTTTACCCGATACACGTGGTTGTGGATGATTGCGTGCATCCGCAAGGATTAGTCTCACTTCAAAAATGAGGTGGGGACACCCTGTGTCTTCAAATAATAATAATAATAATAATATCTGTTCTTAAATTGCTGGAAATGTTAAAAAATTCTTGGTTTCCAATTTTTTTGCAATTTGTAATCTCACACGTGTATGAGATGCAATCCTATAATCAGATTTTTTTAAGGTGGGATTCTTGGCTCCTTTTTTTTTTTCAATTTGACATGCATGTATGAGATACGATCCTAAGATTAGATTGATATTATCTGATTCTTGTAACGTTGAAGAGCTGGAGTTAGGGTGCATCGGGGTCAAGTTGTGCCAAACTCCAAAAAAGGACTTCTGTATCGATAATTTGTGCATCAGGCAGGCTTTAATGTCGAGATGACCTCACCCAAACATTCACTAGGTGGGACAAGAATATGGAATCTGGGAGATGTTTTTTTTCAAACTGTCCATTTTCTCATTTGGACAGATGATTTTCAATGGGTGAGAAGTTTAGGTAGTGATCATTCATGATAAGACCCACCAACCATATGAAATACCTGGATCACAGAAAGGTTGACCTGCATGTGGGGTAGTTGGTCTCAATTAGAGTCACTATTTATATTTGGCTATATTGAGCATTGTTTGTTCTAATCTATAACCTGTTGGTGGGTCTTTTTTACTGACATAAACTATAGGGAAATGCTGATGTTGCGTGTCACATATCATTGGTCTTCAATGAGTAGTTTAGCAAGATTCGACATGCATACACATTTGTAGTGGGTGCTGAAGTTTTGGAGGTGAGTCAAAGCTTAGGGTGTTGCAACTCATCCGTTATAAAATGAAGTAAAAAATATATGTACCATTCTTCAAAATTAATTTATTCAAGAAATAATTTTACCCTTGTATTATCATAATTCAAAGTGCTACCCATGTGCATTGCACATGCATTTTACTAGTTTTTTTTCGTTTTTTGTTTTTTGTTTTTTTTTAAAGGATGGCCAGATATGCACCACAACACTACAATGTAGGAGGAGATGACCGGTTGTCTCCTCATTTTTTTCCAGCATAAGTATCAAATTGTGCGAAGAACCTGTTCTTTTTTCAGATTACTGGTAGTAAGAATTTTGCTTGTCAGCCTGACAGCCAACAAAAAAACATCCACTCTTAGTAGGGAAAAAGTGCCCTGCACCTAAGAACAAAGGTGTCTTGCGTGCACGGATGGTGTGAGAGATTTAAGGAATTCCTTCACTAAGAATATACTGAGAAAGGAGACGAAATCTTTTCGTCAGGTTCATTTTCATCATTCCTCTTCATAGAATATCTAACTTAAAGAAAATAGAGGTGTATAAAAGTTTTGGTGTGGGATATTGAGTAGAAGATCCAAGTCCAACAGCAAATGAAGAAACAAATAATGCACGGTAAGCAATGTTTTGATAAGCATAAATTAGTGGGAAATAGAAGAAAATAGGCAATCAACAAATGAAAAGGAGAACCAGAGCAATCCATATAGCTCAATCGGATCAATAGAAAGCAAGCAAACATGCCTTTTTATCTTGACTCTTGGATAACTCTCTATAACAAGCTATATACACTTTTATTGTTGCTCACATATTATGTACACCTACCACTTATGAACCGATTTTAAGGGATCGAAGTCCTTTCCAGGTAAAGATGCCTACACAAACTTTTATTAGTTGCCATTAAGCTTGCTAGACAAGTTTTGTAATTCAATTATATTTGTGATGTGTTTTCCCTATGGGGGAGAAAAAAGCTTCATCGAAGTACAACAAATGACAGAAACTTGAGTGTCCATTCAGAAAATGCTTTTCAGAACTAAAATGGAAATGATAATAATACAGTTCGTTCATAAGGTGTGAAGAAGCAATACCGGTTTGAGAGAGACTTGTAAATTGTAATTTAGCTAGATCACCAGATGCTTGTCCATTTTCTTCATATGGTGCTTGTGTTCTCTGATTTGGGTAAGTTTTCTGGACAAAACTTAGGCTCTGTACCATGACCTACAGAATCATAATTTCTATGTCAAATTCATACAAACTGAATAAGAGAGATTGGCTTGCATAACAAAAAAAAGAACCACAACATATAATATTTAATTATGTTGATAAATGTGAAAAACAAAGCAACGAACAAGACAGAGAAAACGAAATATTATTAGTATCAAAAGACATTACCCAGAGCTCCTTGCTGAAACATCCACTTAGTGGGTTCCCGTCATGCATTGCTTACTTTGATAAGATAATTCTAACCATCCCATCCATGGCTTGGAAAAGGGATGGCTGTAAAAAGGGGACAAATTTGAGATGGGATAGGATTATCTTGTGGTGTGATTTTCTCATTGTGGCACATAAAATATGGACCTAACCTAATGTACAGTCCAGATCTATTGATTAGACTGTTCATGTGTCCCTATGCAACTAGGAGCATTGGAATATCTGGCTGGGGTGATTTTCTCATTGTGGCCAATGAAGTGTGGACTTAACCTGATATACACCCCATATGAATTGATTGGAAAGCCAAACCTTACTGAAGCCATATCCAGTGCTGAACTTGTAAGGTCAGTTTCAAATATTATACTCTATGGAATTGTGCAATCACTATATCTTGGTCTTTAAGGCGTGTTCACGTATGATGCTCTTCATAGGAAATAATATATGTTGTCACTATTCGCTAATAATTGTAACAGTTTCACCATGCCATTTTTTGCACAAAATGATTAGGCAATCCCTTATAACCACAACGATTTATACCTGAATGCTAGTTCGCCCTTGTTCGATAGTGAATGGCGGTGGATCTCCACTCAGCTGTCCAGTTATATAAATGAGATCATTTTCCTTGAGATGGCATGCAGCAACATGTGCCAAATCACCTTCAAATATTATTGGAATCCTGATATATAAGAGGAAAAAGAACAGGTTGAGCACAATCCAAAAAAAGAAAATCAAGAGATTCCATGTGCAGATGACCCAAAAGAAGATATTTGAGTATTTAAGCATATTACGCAGTTACTTCTAATATCTTTTGGAAATCGAACATTCAGCTGCCAATGGGTACCCAGACCAGTAGGCACCCAATGAAATCAACCCAATTTTAACGTGTCCACCTCCCATTTATTGGACTTGTCAAGAATCAGATTGGGCTCGGGTTTCAGCTTTTGGACCCAATTAAAATTGGGTCTAGTCGGGTCAGATCCAGGTAGTTTAGTAGTAAAATTATATATTTAATATTCATTGATTACTATAGTAAAAGAAATGAGGTTTCCTAAGCGACAAACATGTAAGAGAGCTCGTTTACACAACATGTGTCTCAGAGTGGCACATGTGTGCACAATCTAATCCATTCATCATGTAGGCCCAACGATGTAAATGCTCTTGATTGTCCCAAACTCGAAACCTAGATCTAGAGACCCTATGGGAACCCAACAGGGGTACCCGAACCTGATCGGATCTGGGTCTGGGTCTCCAAGATCTAGACTTGGACCAAAAGGGCCCAAACCTGGCAAGACCAAAACTGGTTAGCCCGGGTACAAGTACTATGGAACCTGACCCATTGACAACCCTAATTGTACATGGGGTAATGATCCAACACAACACCTATACATGGTTAGTACATGATAGAATGCCCGTCCTACCATAAACATAAGTTTGGCCTTGCTCAATATGGACCATCAACCTTGCAGGCCCCACGTTAGACTTTCTATGACTTAAAAAACACTTTGAATGGAAGACCCATCTATCAGATAGAAGGCAGAAAATAGATGGTCAAAAACAAGAAATATGACTGAGATTCAATGGCCAAAAATCCATAGACCTGATATCTGCAGCCAACAGAGTGGACAATCTAGATCAACAATCAGAGCATTGCACATCTGATATATTGGTGTTCATTGTATATAAATTCTGCTGTCTGCTCTGAATCTAAGTTAATATGTTGGGGTGCCATATATCATATGATTTGAGAATTGATAAGAAATCAGCAAAATACTTATTGAAATAATTTCTGTGACAACATAATCAGTCATTCATACGAGAAACATATTGATGGCAAAAACAGATATATATATATATATATATATAGCAAAAAGGAGAAACTTAGTAAACTCATTAACTTTTTTTCGCTGGAAGTTGCGTGACCCATTGACAATAGAGCACCTCTTCCACAGGGATGGGCAGAAAGCAGATGCCCATGAAATAGGATTTTCTGAGTCACCTTCCACCACAAGCTGACCTGAGAAGAATTCCCTTACCAACTTAATGCACACACGAACTGCCTCCAGCCTGGTGCAATTAGAACCACCTCCACTGATTGGCCCTGAGAAAGCCCATATGACCCCAAGCTCATGCCGAATAATGTCAGCTATATCTATGTATTCAATACATAGGACGTCTGTGTATTCAACATACGCAGACATCCAACATTATTCTAGACCATCAGCTTAACCGACTCCAATTTCCTTCCCCATGGCCCAAAATGCATTCCATTAAGAGGTTCCTAACCATCAAATCAACAGGTTTTCTGCCATTGAATTTCGACTGTTGACTATACTTTTCCATCTGCGGGATTGTTAGGCCATAGGTAATGCAGGGCATTTTCACCACTGGGCTCAAGTGGGGTGGCATGTGGGATGCATGGGCACACTTGGGGTGGGCGGCCCGTGACAGGCGAGTGGCTCGTGTGAGGCATAACCCATGTGATGTGGGGCCCATGAGGGCGTTTGACTGAGGACCTAACCCATGGGATGTGGGGCCTAGCCCATGAGATAAAGGGATTGATTCACCATACTCTATCAGTTTGAGCTTTTAGAGCAAGTTTTTAGTTGTCCTGCACCTAACCCATGAGATGTGAGGCCTAGGCTATGAGATAAAAGGATTGATTCGCCACGCTGTATCAGTTTGAGTTTTTAGATCAAGTGGTTAGTTGTCCTGCATAAATAGGCAATGCCAATGGGGACACTAAATGGATGGTCCATGTCAATCAAGGTGGGCCCAATGGAATTATGACAAATGATAGATGAATTGGCTAAAATTTCAAGGTGGGCCCAATGGAATTATGACAAATGGTAGATGAATTGGCTAAAATTTCTGGGGCGCTAGCAATCCAATATCGGTCCCACTAGCTGGACGGTCCAAAGTAGTTAAGAGTTTGGGCCAAGTGTCCATGGAAGTACCAGATCATCATTCCTCATATCAACTTCGATTATTTGACAATAAACAGTCGAATTACTGGCAACAAAGAAAAGGCGGAAAGCAGACAGACATCGATATAGAGAGAGAGAGAGAGAGGGGAGGGAAGAAATCGACACACCAGAGCCGCGGGAATTCCTTCATCTTTTCCTGTGTGAGGACGGAGACGGCCCAGTACCTACCGTCGGGGGAGATGTCGAGCTGGACTGGGATTCCAACGGAGCCCATGAGGTGCACGGAATTAGCGACCTTCGGCTGCCATGGTACTTCGGCAGGCCTCGACCAATTGAAAGGTTGCTGTGGAGGGGCCACCGACGGGACAGCATAGTCCCGGACCACCGTCGGGTCAGGAGCAGGTTCGGGATTTTTGGATTTGGGTTTGGGCGTTTTGGTCCATCCCGTTTTCGCCGCTGGCGCTGACGCTGCTGGTTGAGTGGAGATAGAAGATGATTGGAGGAGGACAGAGCGAAGGAGAAGGAATCTCTTGCCATTGCTTTGTGAGAGAGATGCTACGATTTTTCCAGAGAGATTCATAGATTGTGAGATGAGAGACTCGAAACCTTAGAAATCAGAGATGGATATGAAAACCTGGAAAACCTCTAGAGAGAGAGAGAGAGACCCTATAAATGAACGAAAGATGAAAATCAAGAAACTAGAGAAACCCTAAAAATGAGAGAGTGAGTGTTTGTGTTTTTACGAACTCGGGGCGGGAAGCAAGCGTCTTGCTGTTAACGAGAAGAGTTCCTGGAGATTCGCGCGACTGGAAATTGCAAAAAGAGATCCGCCGTATACGTGCATACGTGGCACCTGATAAGTGATCCGGACCATTCATCGGATATTTCCTGACTGGAAATTCAGAGCGATCAGCTCGTTGTATGTTTTGCAAAATATTCGAAATGAATGGGCGGTTAGAAATAAATCAGTGTTGGACGATGCCTCTGCTACTTATGCTGATGATTAAATTGTCATACATATTTGAGCAGGAGTTAGAAATATAATGTATCAACAATAATTGTAACCCCAACCTATTTGAGGAATTATAATTGAGGAATATAAATTAATGTTAGGATAAGAAAATAGCTTTTTTTTCTAAAGATAATTAGCATTGGTTGATTTGGATTGATACAAAAAATTCTCATACCATGATTAAGCTCAACACCACTCTAGGGCATCTTAACATGCCCAAGATAGACCACTCAAGAGATAGGCCATTATAAGAGATCATTTAAAGATGGGTCATTTTTGTCGTTTGTGATTGTAATTGATGAACAATTTATTATGCGATACATTTCTCACAATGAAATCGTTCAAATTATTATTAAATCTTATAGAAATAAATAAGAAACTGAAAAGTGATAAAGAAATAATGATGCATTAACAATTAATTTAACTTCTAAACTTGAATTTAAAAATATATATATTAATTTTTAAAAAAAAAAAAAAAAACTGAAACACTTCAACATATACTAATTTGATTTTTTTTGTCCATGGTCTTCTCAATTTACCCCATATGATGAATGGTTGTGATTACACACACATGCTAGGAATGACATCTCACTCTCTCCTCACATGCCATGCCGTCGTTTGGCAAGCTGGGTTTAGTGGTAATAAGTAGTATGCGAATCACAAAAAGTTGTTGGGTTTAGCAACCAATACACCAATTCAACCGTTACGAAATTATTACATCAAGGCATGAATCCAACACCAATTATCATTGATTCCATGTGGTAACGCCAGTCAACTTCTACATGGTGATTTCACTTCTTTTGGATCGGATTCAGCCTGGTATGCTGACGTTAAGCTTTTCCCGGGTTTCCTCTTAAAGCAGCGCAGCTCCCAAGTACCATTTGTCTCTAAGCCTATCTTCGTCTGACAACAATGTTTAAGTGGAGTCGGGATCCTTTGTTACCAGGTCAACAGAGAATTCCTAATACCCTAAAAATCATTGGTCCACGTCAACACTCACTGGAAAAATTAAAAAAAATAAAAAAAATAAAAAAAAGCTTCGGACACCAAACCACTAGGGTAACAGGAAAATCTTGTTGACCCAGTAACAGAGGATCCCGACTCGTTTAAGTGATATCAACCGTAGTCACCGAGTGCTTCACTCTCATTTTAGTTGTAGGGCTCAAAAATTAGATAAGTATGTGACTTAGGATGGTCATAGAAAGGAAAACAATTGGGAGAGAGATGCCCACCCTTAATTTCAAGGCCCACCACGGTGATTACATGAAATCCACTATAATTGTTAAATGTCAAGCTAAAATTTAGGCCACGGGACCAAAATAAAGCCTATTCATAATTTAGGTTGGCCATAGCAAGGGAAACAATTTGAAGGGTGAGCATTGCCCCATATACTCTTTTCAATCATGTGATCCACTTGAATCACACACTAGGCTTATTTTTTGGCACTACGGCTAAAATAAATGATGCACTTGATGATAAGGGTGGATTTCAGGTAAGCATCACAGTGGCCCATCAATCAGCTTCTGCATTAAAATCACTTCAAATCTACTTTAAGAATTATTAGGCATCACCGTGATGTTTAGGTGAAATCCACCTAGATCACTGGATGTGTCACCCCAATTTAGCAGCAGTAAAAAAAAAATTTGGCTCGATTTGTGATTCAAGTGGACCATACAAAGGGAAACAATTGGGAGAAGAATGCTCACCCTTGATTTTTTTCAGGAGCATATCACGATGATTGTATGGAAATCCACTCCATTCGTTAGATGGCAAGCATAAATTTAGGCCTCACGACTAAAATCAAGCACATCCATGATTAAGGTAGGCCACATGAAGGAAATTAATTTGGAGGATGAGGGTTGCCCCACATATTATTTTCAATCCTGTGATCCACTCAAATAACTGATGACTCATTTTTCAGCCTCATGGCTAAAATAGGATGATACACCTGGTGATTAGGGTGAATTTCATATAAACATCACAATGGGCTGCATGTGAGAATCCATAAAAATACATTTGTTGTATGCTTAAAAAATGACCTGGTTTCACTTCGTTTGCTAGACATAAAAAAATTTATTTCATGGAACTCCATGCACACTGTGCCTACAACCGAGGATTCCGATTCGTATGAAATACATGATAATTGTGATTTGGATTCCAATTCATACTGAATCCATGTTGGCAAATGACCCCTCAACCTTTTGCCTGGAAACAGTGAAGATCTATTATGGCCCACCATCTAAGTTGATCCAAACTATAAAACAACTGTAACCATTGTTCCACAACTTACATTGGTTGCAAAGAAAATGTATCAAGAAGACCGGTTCTTTGGAGCACACGTGTGTGAAAAACAAGGGACAACAAACATTGACATGTTGTGTGGGTTTGGATCATGGCGTGCCCTTTTATAGCACATCCAAGCCATGTATCAAGGGGGGCTTGGAATTTCGTCTTCTCTAATGCACTGTGACATCTATCTCATAATGCTATAACTTGTAAGATTGCTAACGATTCATTGATTCCAAACACCTGAGATTTTGATCCACCTCATTTTTGGACCATGCCCAAAAATGAGTCAACAAAACATATTAAAGTCATAGATACAAATGCATCCATCAAGGTAGGTGTGGACGTTGGGATCCTGGGCCAAAATCGACTCAAGGTTGCTTTCTCCACGGGTTGCCTCTTTCAATGACTTTCTACACTTGTGATTAATGGATTATGTTTTACCAGAGTTGCCATTGGCCATTTTTTCGTATCTATAGTTTGCTAGACCCTATATAAACACTAGAGTATGGATCCAAAGATTTCCTACCCTAAGATGACTATTTGGTTTTACAATTAAAGATTATAGGTAAGGAATCGCAGTTACAGAGAGTGAAGGTGTTAGGCACCCACTTTGCCCGTACAGATGTATGATATCTACTTCATAAGTTATTAATTGTTCGTGATGGTTAGGATTCAATTCTCTTATATGAATGCATGCAATGCTTGTGACAAATTGCGACGTAGTTGACAGGTTTTCTGTTGGGCAGGATCTAATTAGATCGGCAAGTCTCAGAGCATACTTTCGAGCCAATTTGGTGTAAAGTGTGTTGAATGATTGGATGAATGTTATGTTATACAAATGTTATGGGCTATATGAAACTTGATTGAAAACAGTGGGGTGGGTGGTAGTGTCACAAGGATCTTATTAAGTGACTTGGATTGAACTTGGGCTGATTTAAGAGGCTAGTATTAGGGCTATTCCTATGCTAAGCTCTCTTTCTCACCCTTGCTCTCCTTAGTGTGATGGATGCTTGGAATGTGAAAGAGTTTTTGAATGCTTTCTACATGCTTGTGGGATGGTAAGGGATGCTTCATTTTTTTTTTAGGATACTTGAAATGTGAAGGGAAAGGGGGGTATTTATAGCCATCATCTCGATTTTCTGGTAATTCCTGTAGAGCTTAAGGTTAGAAATGATTTGGATGGTTGGGATTTGAGATTGTCATATGGTAAAATCTCATGTGTTGGTTTGGATGGTATAACGTGCAATTTTGGCTCATCAAAAGAGGGGCATCGGAGTAATTGTCAAATTTTGCACATGCATGAAATAAGCAAGGAGGACAACAACACATGAGTGGACGGCTGGTTAAAATACGACCAACACCACATGGCGAGCGACACCTTAGGTGCCACTCGTCTTTTCTTTTTTGCTTCAGCTTTGGAGGGAGTCTCCCCCTGTATACATGGATAGGTTTGGTCCTCCAAAGCTGCCTTGTTGTCTCTCCTTTTCTTTGAATTGGGCTTTGGAATGGGCTTGGGCCAAATGAGTTTATGGACTTGGTTTGACAAGGTGAGTTGACTATGTAGGCTATGTGGGCTGACTAAGTGAGTTAACTCAGTGGGTTGACTCTATAAGCTAGGTTTGGGCTCCAGACCAGGTTTAGGGTTTTGTTGGGTTACGGTGATTGAGTTAATTGAGTTTTAGGGTTGGTTCCTGGGGTTTTGGGGTTTATAGGGTTTGAATCGGGGTTAAGGGTATGGATTATGGTTTCTGTTCAATAAAACTTATCAGCTCAAGGTGGGGTGTCTACAACAGGGCATCGCAAGGCACTTCTCAACTCCAGAAGCCCCGTAGTGGAACGAGGTGACAGAGAATGAACAAAACTCTATTGGAAAAGGCGATAAATATGCGGTTACATGTGGGACTACTTAAAAGATTATGGGCAAAAGTGGTTAACATGGCATGTTATATTATGAATCGGTCACCATTTACAGCTCTGGACTCTAAGGTTGTACAGGAAGCGTGGACAAGCAAGGATGTCGATTACTCGGGATTGAGGATATTCGGGTGTTCAACACACATACACATGTAAAGACACAAAGGATGAAGTTAGATTCCAAATCTAAAAAGTGCATCTTTGTTGGGTATGAGAAAAGTATTAAGAGTTAGCTTTGGGATACTATTTTTCAGAAGGTGGTCATTAGCAAATATGTCATCTTCGATGAGGCATCGATGTTGAAGGCCAACAAGGATGCTGTAGAGAAGTCAGAAATACACGGTGATACAAAGACATTGTTGATATAGGTGAAGTTAGTTGAGCCGATTACTAAAGGTGAAATTCAACAAGAGTAGTAAATTGACTGAAACAATCACCAGGATACCAAAAGAAAGTATAGCCAGGAACAGGGAAAGAAGAACCATTAGAGCCTTAGTTCAATATGGGTTCAGGGATATGGTTTCTTTCATATTATTTACAAGTGGTGGAGATCCCTTCATATTTCAAGAGGCTAAGTCTAAAAAACGATATCGACCATGGCAAAGGAGATGAACTCTTTATATAGGAATCGGACATGAGAGTTGGTGGAACTTTCACAAGGTCTGAGGGTTATAGGGTATGAGAGGGTATTAAAAAAGAATGACTCATTAACAAAAAAATATGGCAAAAAGTTCAAGGCACGACCTGTAGCAAAATGGTACTCATAAAAGAAATGGAATTTAATTTGAAATTGGAGCAGCTTGATGTAAAGATGACATTTCTTCATGAGAACATACGAAGACGACATTCTTCATGGGAACTTAGAGGAAGTTATTTATATTGAGCAACTAAAATAATTCAAGGAGCTTCATAAGGAAGATCGTGTATGTAGACTAAAGAAGTTATTGTACAAGCTTAAACAGTCTCTAAGACAATGGTAGAGGCGGTTTGATTCCTACATGTTGGAGATTGGCTACATTAAATGTGAGTATGATTGTTGCGTATATTATAGGGTATTTAAGGAAGGGTCCTACATTATATTGATGTTATAAGTTAATGATATCTTAATTGCTGCAAAAGACAAAAAGAAGACACTCTTGCTTCTCTCCGTTAAGCAATGAGTTTAACACAAATGATCAAGGCGCTACAAAGAAGATCCTACGCATGTAGATTCGCAGAGATAGAGAGTCTGAAAAGTCGTGATTGTCTCGGAATGGATATGTATAAAAGGTGTTAGAGAGGTTCCACATGGAAGGTATTAAGCCGTTTAGCACATGTATAATGGGTCACTTTAAATTGTCAGCCAAGTCCTGTCCGAACACAAAAGATAAGATTTCAGACATATCACAGGTGTCATACGCGAGTATAGTGGGAAGTATCATATATGCGATGGTTTGATGGTTTGCATGGGCTGAATATCTCATAGACATTTAGCGTGGCCAATGAATGCATGATAAATCTATGAAAAGAGCATTGAAATGTTGTTTAAAGGATTCTTAGATATTTTGGGAGCACAATTAACACTAAGATCATGTTCGGAAGATGTAGAGTTTCTTATAAAGTTATAGGCTACATGAAGTTACAGGGGGCAACGTTATCTTCATCAAGCTCATGTTAGGACATGGGCTCAAAAATCAGGCTGATACAAAAATCAAAAGGCCCCAACAGTAGAAAACACAAATGGGATGCTACCATTGATACCTTCCAGTGCCCACAATGATATTTATATGCCATCCAAACCATTCATAAGGGGAGTCCCATCAAGAGTAAGGAAAAAATAAAAATAAAAATCAAATATTAGCTTGACCTCAAAACTCCTGTGGGCCCAAGAATGTTTCAATTATAGGAGTCCCCATCCGTAATTCTCCATGTGGTGTGGCCCACTTGAATTTTAGGTGGGGCAATATTTTTAGCTGAATCAGATAACGGACGGTGCGGATGTCACACACCAATCACAGCGGGCCCATAGAGATCTTTGTTGCACGGACTCCCTTCAACAACTGCGCAGGAACTTCGCGTCTTCCTCGATCCATCTCACACGAGCGACCAAAAGTGGCGCTCATGGATCGGGATAAACGGACGCCTTTAAACCCAAAATCAGTGGGACCCACTGGGATGTTTGTATTATATCCATTCCATCCATCCGTTTCTCCAGCTCATTTTAGGGCTCGGGCCAAAAATCGAAGGAGATCCAAAAGCAAATTCAGCTACACCACTGTAAACAGTTGGGATGGAAACACCAACCGTTGAAACCTACTGGGATAAAGCGTGATGTTTATATTTCCATCAAAACCGTTCATTAGGTGATTCCCATCTGGTGAAGGTAAAACAAAAATATCAACCTGATCGGAAAACCTTTGTAGTCCCCATGAAGTTTTCAACGGTCAACATCTAATATCCACTATTTCCTTCAGTGTGGCCCACCTGAGTTATGGATCTCCCTCGAATTTGGGCCCATTCTCTGAAATTAGATGGAGAAACGGATGGACGGAGTGGATATAATACAGACATAAGGGTGGGCCCCACTGAGCCAACCCTGAGTTACAGGCAAAATGGTGTCAAAGAGAAATTTTGTTAACAACCGTTTCCCTTTTGACTTTGTCAGCATTCCACTTGTATTGTTAGTTTGACAATGCGTGGATTTGGCCCACCATCCCCTTAGAATGTGGGCTCTACTCCCCCCTTATACCTTCCATCTCTCTCCACCATTCATTTTCATTTCATTCAGTTTTCCTCAAAAACAAGAACTCTCTCTCTCTCTCTCTCTCTCTCTCTCTCATTTTGGAAATGCAGAAAAAGTTCATTGCTTGATACTTCAATCAAGGTACGTGCACCATACCATCTCTTAGGAATTTTTTCCCTGTGTCATGATGAGTTGGTCAGATGATCAGAACTGTCCATTTCCGCTGTACTGCTGTTGATAATTTATGGAGAAATAATTAGGCTTCCTTGATCATCCTGACATCTGATCACATAGAGATGGTTTGAATTACCTGTTCAACATAAGAAAGTTTCTTTGGGTGGCCTGTATTGCATAGCATTGAGAGCCTGGACGGTTCTGATTATCTGATCATCTCATCATGTGGGCTCAGTAGAGTGACGCATGGTGGGATCCTTGATCATATGGTCCACTGGTTTTGTGAGTCGAACATAAGCACTTGAAAATCTTCTTTCCAATGTTGTAAATTCATCCTCACATGGCGATGGCCTGAATCATCTGTTCAGTGTAAGTTTCTTGGGATAGCCTGTAAACATAGCATCGAGAACATGGACGGTTCCAATCATCTGATCATCTCATCATGTGGGCCACGAAAAAGGGAAAATGAAATCAACCATTAAAATAGTTTCTTTTAGATAGGCAATTTTCTTCTTTTTATTTATTTATTTATATCAAAGAGTGATTAATTTTATTACAAGCATGAAAACATAGTAAAAGAAACACTAAGGCCTTTTTTGGTAGCAGCCATCTAACAATGAGTTCATATAATTTTAATAGTAATTGTGGTTATGGTGCGTTTGGTTGCACCAAATATCATGAAATTTCATGATTAATTGGTCCAATTTTCATGAAATTCAGCGAAACCAAATGCACCCTACTATATAATTTCTGCTAACTAGAATAAGACGAATTCATCTTTAAGTGGCAACCAAACAAGGCCTAAGGGATCAATAGCAAATAGCTCTCTGATCACTCCAAACATGAAAACATTTAATTTTAGAAAAAGAATCAGTAGAAAAAAAATAAAATGGGACATTTGTTTCAATGAAGATGGTAATGGTAGTTTTCAATCTGTGCACAAGAACTCGCGATGAAGTAGTCCTTATATTGTAGTTGAGTTTCTTTCAAATCCAACTTGGATGCAATGCAACTGCAATTTGGAACCCGAAATGCTTAGGAAGGAAATTAAAATTGGGTTATCTCCATTTTAACAGACCAATGTTTAAAATCCAATTCCAGGTGCCTCCAAATGCTCTTTTACGTCCATGTTAGGATGCACCCTTAATTCCATGAAGACAATGCTGATATTGTAATTGCCTTAGTACTCATAATGAGAAAGTAGCCCTCAAAATTTCATTCCATTCCTTTCATGTCCAATTTGAAAGTAATGTAATTGCAATTTCAAGCTCAGTCCCTTTGTGAATTTTGATCAATGTGGCCTTGTTGGATCGATTGTCAATCGGAATCTGGTGCAGCCAAACATTCTCCTCTCAATGAACTAACCTGTTTGGTAGATGCCTAAAAATAATATAATCTTATTTTAGCTAACAGTAATTATGTATTAGAGATCTTGTTCTCAGATACATATTGAGGTCATGTTAAGTAATTATGTATTACTAGTGGGCCCATGGTCCAGTGATCAATGGCATTGATCTGTTGGGAGTAAAATTGATGATGGCCGATGCCAATCTTGGGTCTTTTACCCAATTGGATGTGGATTTTTTGTATTTCTCTTCGCAGTCCACAAACGCCAAAGCTCAGGATCATCTTATTGGGGAGGTTTTTGGGGGCAATTTGTGTTAACCCAAGAAACCAATGGTCTAGATCACTGACCTATGTTGGCCCAACTTTTCCAAACTGAAAAAAAAAAAAAAAAACAAAAGTTCACATTGTTCTAATTCCCTTCTCACTCTCTCATTTCATGTGTAGAGGGTCTTTTTGATCAAGATGCCTACAAGAACAAAAGATGGCACTGGTCATGGAAGAGAAAAGAGCAGCATTTCCCCTTCAACACCCCAAAACATCGACGCCCAGCATGGGAGGACTCCCAGATCGTCTTCCAAATCATCGGTATCTGGTTTGCCAGGCAAAGACAGTTCAACCTCATCAGAAAAACCAGTCCCACATTATCTCAAGCCGACAATAAGCTCCACCCTTGAAGCTCACAAGATTGTGAAGAAACCAGCATCTGAAGGTCCAACAACAAATCGCCTGACTACTAGAAGATCCTTCGAAAAGCCTCCATCTGCATCTCGAACTCCAAAAGCACCTCTCTCCGCCGGTTCCAAAGAGAAACAGCTCAAAATGTCGATTTCCTTGCCTAAAACTTCCAGTTCCACAAAACCAATCTTGGGTAAGATGGTTAGAACTGCTGGAAAGGCGAAGAGCACGAGGAAGGAGGTGGGAATTCCAAAGAAAAAAGAAACCAAAGCAACTAGTACTTCTACTACTACTAGCACTAGTCATGAAGGAGAAGAGAAAGAAGTGATCCACGACGTTATGGTAGAGGAATTGAAAGCAGATGACGAAGAACATGCCCAAGTGGAAATTCCTATGGTACAAGATCAAACACCTGACAATTCCAAAGATGCTGATCAGAATATCTTGAACAAAGCTTGCAATGCTTCACCATCATTAGATGAACATGAGGTGGGCACCACTGACGAAGAAGTAGATGAGAAGATCGACGAAAACACTGAAGGCGAAGGCCAAGGTGATCATGAAGTCAAAGAAGAAGAAGACAGCAGTGATGGAGAGCCCAACCACCAACACTTTGAAGAAAATCTAGTCCATGAAGATCACGAAGTGACAGACGAAGAGCATGGAGAGGAGGGCGTCGACAAGAAGCTGAAGATTGAAATTAAAAAAGTCATAACCAATCCAGAAGATGGTGATGGCAAAGATATCGACAATGCAGGCGGCAACGAGCAACACGATGGAGACATGGAAGGCTCACCTCACAATACAAATGCGACGCCGAAGCACACAGATGTTCGAGGGAAGAAAGAGGTGCCGCAGGCATACAACGACGTGATCGAAGAGACGGCAAGTAAGCTTGCAGGTCAGAGGAAGAATAAGGTGAGGGCGCTGGCCGGGGCATTTGAGACTGTTATTTCATTACAAAACCCAGAAGGATGAGGTAATTAAAAATCACGACGAGCTGCCCCCGGTGTATTATAGCAAGAACATGGCTAATGGTGGTTTTAGTGATGAATCTCGAAAAAATGGTTTTTTCAGGTTGGTTCTAACATGCACTTGGAGATCATGATGTGATCTAATGTCACACTTGAGCATGTAGGCCAAATTTCAGACTTCATCTACAAATATTTTGCTTTGATTTTATTAATATAAAGGAGTTGTTCTGATTGGGTTAATCATCTCCTTGAATTCCATAAGGGCCTGTTTGGGTGCCACTTAAAGATGCATTCATCTCATCTGATTATGCATCCATTGTTATTTTATTTTTACTTAATGATGAAGATAGTATCTTTCCATGGATGGTGAGCCCTATTTGTCTTTAAAACATTTAGATGTGGAGTAAAGCAGTTTAGTGTTAAAGCATTTGCACAATAAAAGCCTATATCATGAGAGTAGCTCACCTCACGTGTTTTTGGCATATTTTTCTTATGTATGTCACTTTCATATGTTTTGTTTGTGCTATTACATACAAGCATGAAAATCTATTCGCATTCAAAGTTTTTATCCAAAATATAGATATAATGTGTTTTGTTTTGATTGCCGTTGATGGTAATTTGATGGTCCACATTAAGGATCCACCACTTGATTTATATAGGCATGGATATTTGGTAGATGCATATAGTAGTGGAAGGAATTGATTGGATATAGGTACATTAGATAAGGTGGGAACACTCCCTTATATTCTATCTTCTTTCTTATAAATAGATCCTAACCAGCGAGAGAGAGAATACATGGAGAATCCGGAGATCCTTGGCCTCCCATGACCCTAGACATTACCCAGAGAGAGAGAGAGAGAGAGAGAGAGAGAGAGAGAGCCCTCTCTCCCCTCTGTTTCATGTGTGACAACGTGCATTTTCCTTAGCCCAACTCAAAGAGTGATGACATATTTGGTTTTGGTTTCCATTTATCTTTTGTTTAGGATTAGATATGGGAGAGACGTTTTAGATTAAAAGCTTAGTATCAAAAAATAAAATAAAATTAAGTAGTTCATTGACAGTCTTCAATTTGGTAAATCTTAGTTTTTGGATTTAGGTTCTCTTTTTCGTAAAAATCTGTATATCTAAACAAAGATCCTTAGAATTCAATCTTACAATCTAAACTTTTGAAAACTTTCAATTTCCATTTTGTTTCGAATAACCTAACAATTTGGACTGTACATTATGTGGGCTCACTCATGATTCCCCATCCTCTCAAATCACTTCTATTAGATGATCTTAATAATCCGATTAGAGGTTCAGAAGAAAAAACCAATCCATATTGGGTCCAGAAGAGAGATTTCCACATGTGAACTGTCCATCATGTGGAGCACATCTGTTATTGGCCATCCCTCTCAAATCCCTGTGGAGCCCATCTTTAATTGGCCATTTACCTCTCAAATTCCTTCAACTGGAATCCTAAACATCAAATTAATAGTTTAGTACATGGACATACCATTTCAAGTATACTATAGATGTACAAGATTGGTGTGGCACATCCATCATGTGGGACCCACATTTGATTGTCCATCCCTCTTAAATCACTCTAATCAAATGACCTAAATCATCCAATTAGCGGGTTGGGAAATGGAGGTTCCATATTGAATGCATTAGAGACATCTAAGCATTGATGGTGCATTGTTATCCTGTGGGTTCCACTTTTTGTTGGATTAGTGGTTTGGGAAATTGATGGTCTATTTTGAGTATGCTAGAGATGTCTAAGCATTTATGTGAATCAAAGTATATCTGTACTTTGATTGACAATACTTTTAATTTTTTTTAAATTTTTTTTACATGCACCCCCACATACCTACACCACAATGGATGCCCGAACACATGACCTCATGTTGAAACTCTTGTCAGTTTATAACTGAGGCATGAAAACAGGTGCTTTGATCACTATTGTTTCCCATTCTTGTCAAATCGCTTTGATCAAATGACCCACATCATCATATTAGTTATTTGGAAAATGGACTTCCTGCTATCATGTGGGCCACCTTTGATCGTATACTTCTCTCATACAACTTTGATTGAATGATCCTAACCATCTGATTAGTGGTTTGAAAAATGGATGATCCATATCCACTGTAGACGCAAAGATAAAAGCATCAAAATCTAGTAGAGCCATATACCCACATTACAAGTGGTTGGGTTATCCATCAATCAGGTAAACTTAAAATTCAAGTAGCCAAACCCCACAAGAAACTATTAGGATGGAGATGCTCACAGCTGAAACCTTCCTGACCCACAATGATGCCTGCTAGCAAAATGGCATATTATTATTATTATTATATCCCATGAGTATGGATGGATGAATTACATGTAAAATCATTATACCTACATGTGCATGCCTTAGATTAAAATTTTGAACATTATTATTATTATTATTTAGTTTTAGGTTACTTTTGGAATGAATAGATAGTATCAGTTAATTGTTATTATTTAGTTAAAATTCAGCTAATTGTTTTTTTTTTTTTTGGGTGTCGACAGTTATACTACAGCCTTAGATCAGAATTTTGTATCTCATTTTTCATTTTTATGTCATTTTTTTAATTTCCGGGCAATTTTCAAAATGAATTTGTATCAGTTCATAAAATCCACAAAATTAGTTTTTTTTTGAAAAATTATAAATCTTTTGAGTATGGATGATTGAAATACATGTAGAATCATTACATCTACACCATGGACAGCTCATACCATAGTGGCACACGCTGTTTTTGTAGAGTTGGGCATTATACAGTTATACAGAGAAATATGTAATACTTACAATTATGTCATTGTGTGTAAAAAAAATAAAATGCCATCCCATATTTAGGACCTGAACACATGACCTCATGTTGAAACTCTTGCAAGACTACCACTGAAACATAAGCAATGGTTGAATTCATTCTCACCAAAAAAAGGCCTTATTTACATTTTTTTCTCTTGATCCTATTTTATTTATGATTCTCCCAGCTACCCTAGATCAAATCTGCCTTCCATTCTTCAGAAACATGCCCAATATATCACAATTGTCAAATGCCATAGCACTGTAGTTCTTGGGCTTGTGAAATAATGTTGTTTTCATCAACGGCATCATATTCCTCAATTCTTTCCAAATGACAATCAGTTTCTCAATATTTACATCTATACTCTTCTAGCCTCCAATATTCTCAACAATACAGTTTTCTGCATCTACCTCCTCTGCTTTCTTTTGAAAACCAATATCATAGACAGCCTCTTCTACTTAACTAATTCAACATCACATTCTTCCCTACTTTGGGATTCACAACTAATAACCATTCTCATTTTTAGCTGTGCCTGCTTCAGCAAATAGTGAACACTGATTTCAGGAAGTACCATTCAGATACAAGTCTCTGTTCTGATATCTTGATTCAATACCATTGATGGTTGGAAATTAATCATATATAGGAAATTAATCATACACACACACACACATTTGGCCATCCTTTCATATTGCCATCACAGATGCATTTGGTTATACTTATTGATTAGTAGCTTATAGCCTTCTGTTTGGGCTTTCTCTCTCTTGTGCATGTACCATCCACAGGAAAGAATATCTTGTGGAAGTTCTAGGAGAAGCTTTAGGCCTTATATACAATCAAGATGGCTGGTGACCTGATGTGGCCGGATATGATTGGGTCAGTCACGTGGTGGTTGAGCCGAAAGGCCACCACAATGCTTGTGTGAGAAACCCATTCACCCATTTTGCAAATCCAAAACCAAAGTGGGCATGCACAGATGTTTCATTGGTGGGCACAAGTTGTGTTCAATCCCCACCGTTGCCTATCCTAAACGTCAGCTTCAGTGGATCCACAGATGTTTCAATGGTAAGCATTGTCTTTAATCTCCACCAGTTCCCGTCCTTATCATGAGCCATCAATACAGATGAATGGCGTGGATTTCTCACAAACATTATTGTGGACCACCCCAACTAGCTCCTGACGGTAGGGGCTTCCTGTAGTTCCAGATCATAGGCCATGGGCGTGGTCCATCCATCCACCTTTCTAGCCCATGGTCCATCCTTCCACCTTGCATAAATAACCAAAATCTCAACGATCCTGTCCATCCAATCACAGGACTTCATGCGGACGGTTGATTGTCAGCACTTGTTTAATAGGTTTAATGTTTGAATATCTACCTACCATTCCACACAATCGGAGTAGATGCATCATAACCGTTCATTTAATAAAGTCCAATAATTAATAGCAGATGTCATTCATCAAAAAGAAAAGGCCATGGTTCGAATCAATCACCCTCGTCTAAACAGGAGGGAAAAAAAAACAATAGAATAAAAGAAACGGCTGAGATTGAAATAGAATGTGATTGCTTCAAATTTGAAGGAAGCAACGGTGATCTGCACTTCCAACAATCGTGTAGCAACAACATTTCTTTAGGCACTATGCAAAAGGTGGTCTGTTATTGAATAAACAAAACCCCCGTGTCTGAACTAGAGCCATCGATCAGAATTTCAAATACGGACAAATGGGAACCATATAGTCCAGCAATCCAGACCGTTGATCTGGCTTTTACATCTCTCCTTAACCATCTATCACTTTTGGTCATATAGTGATAGGGTCAGATATCAAAAATGATTTTTTACAAAAAAAAATAATAATAATAATATCATAAACATATAGAAAAATCAAAGAAGAAAAAAGAAATGTTGCCAGGTATTGTGGCATGAACCGACGGTTGAGATTCATGCAATCTTCGACTGGACGGTTCGTATCGGCTCTAAGCGGCAGACAGGTTACCATGGACTGGCACCAGCTGTTGACTCAGATATAGAGCCTAGAAAGAAAGAAGAAAGAAGAAAGAAGAAAAAAGAAAAAAAAATAAAATAATAATGACGAAAAACCCAGAGGGATTCTGAATATCAGTGAGGAGAGAGGGGAAGAGGGGCGTTTCATATCTTTACATCCTAGGGTTTTTCATTATATAGGTGAGGTATGCAAGACCCAACCAATAGCAGATGAACACGTGTCAGAATCCTATTCACGTTTCCATGTGGACACGGAAGGGACGCGGACTGCGTACCCCTGCCCGTCCCTAGCTCCGAACGGGCAGTTCTGTGGGCGGGCCCACCGTGATTTACTGTACATCCAAGCCGTCAATCCCTTTTCTAAGATAATTTTAAGGCATGAACACAAAAATGAGGCAGATCCAACGCTCAAGTGGATCACACCAAATAATAAGCTTGGTTGCATTAAAATGTACAAAGCATTAAATGTCAGTTGCATCAAATGCAAGAGTCATCGGTGGTGTGGTCCATTTGACGGTTGGATCTACTTCATTTTTGTTTCGATGCCTTAAAATAATCTAAGAAAAGGGATAGACGGCTTGGTTGCATAGATACATCACGGTGGGCCGCCCACAGAACTGCCCGTTCGGAGCAAGGTTTGCGTCATTATTATTGTTGTTTCATGTCAGGTGGTCCACTTGACCCTTAGATAAGCCTCAAATTTTTTTTTTTAACTTATAACCTAAAATGAAATGAAAAAAAAATGAAGGGTACGATAAAACCATACATCATGGCAGCCCGTCGTAGCCCCAGTCTGTGCCGAGCTCGGGAGAGAACGTGGGAAGCACTCCATTCGGGTCCGAGTGGGGGTGTTGTCTGCTAATCGAATACCTCTGTGGGCCTAATGTATATGTTTTATCCATTCTGTCCATCCATTTTACCAGTTCATTTTATGGCATGAACCAATAAATACAGCATATCAAAATCTTATGTGGACCACATAAGAGGAAACATGGTGATTGAATGGCCACCATTAAAAACTTTTTAAGACCCACTGTAACGTGTTTTTGCCATCCAAACCTGGTGATTAAGTCACAGAGACCTAGATGAAGGGAAATCATAAATCTGATCCAAAACTTTTGTCGCTCCTAATAGTGGGCGGTCAATCACCACCGTTTTTTCCTAGTGTACGTAGTCCACCTGAGACATAGACATGACTCTTTATTCCCAGTGCTATCAACTTTTCCAATAGCACACAGTTCCCAGTTGGTGTTGTCGGATCCCAATTCGGCAGCGTGCAGCACACTCAATCCACTTCCTCACTCAGGTTCATATAGTGCAGCCTGCCTCAAGCTGATTCAGCCTGCTTAATGGTTTTGATGAAAGATGTGCATCATGGTGGCACCGCACAAATGCCAACGGCATCCTATCCCTATCGTTCTACGTGGTGTGCCTGTCTGAGCTGTGGACCTAGCTGATTTTTCTCCTTTGGGATTAAAATCAAGGGTAGTACATGATGGACGGTGTGGATGTTGTATTTACCACACAGTGGGTCCACAGACTTGGTTGATACATCTACAGTGGACGGTGTGGTGTGGATGTAGTCCATTTGATTAAATTATAGAGAAAATGACCACTGTAGACAAAACCTTTTACCCAGCGGTTTCTATGAAAGAATACAAACTTTAGTTGCCAATCTACACTAGCACGTGCGGACAGCGACTTTGAGGACGAAACTACCCCTCCTTTTCGCTGCCAAGACGAGCGCTGACGCTCCTCCAACTGAGATTTGTACGAACGGCTTAAAAAAGATCAAAGTTACATGGCCCCACAGCTATATATTTATTATATCCACAACGTTTATCCATATTTCGAGATCATTTCGGAGCATTATCCAAAAAAAAAATCATATCCAAAGATCAACTGGACCACACCACAGAGCAGTGGGGAAATTGATTTTCACCGTTAAAATTTTTGTAGGGTCCACCATAACATTTATTTTCCATCCAATCTATTCATAAGGTCACAAAGGCCAGGATGAGGAGGAAAAACAAATTTCATAATGATCCAAAACTTGTGTAACCCCTAAAAGGGTTTCAATGGTAGACGTTCAATTTCCCACTGCCTTTTACAGTGTGGTCCACTTGATAGTTTGATTTGTCTTATTTTTCGTCTTAAGCCTTAATAGGAGCTCGCCAAATAGATAGACGGTTTGGATATAACACAGACCTCATGGTGGGGCCCACAAAAACAACGAAAATTTCAAAAAAAAAAAAAAAAAAAAAAAACAGAATCTGCGATGAATCGCGGATTCCGCGTTTCCACCGCAACTCGCTGTATGATTTGGGGATGGATCGCGGATACAAATAAAAGGCTATGGCTACGGATTATAACTGTAGCTATAGCCGTATTCTGTGTACTTTTCTTTCTTTTTTTTTTTTTTTTTTTTTTTTTTTTTTTACATTTAGAATTTTATTCTACCTACATTTTTCTCTAACACATATTTATATAAATATGTATATATAAGCATATAAAAAAAATTTCTCTCCTTTTTTCATTTCTTGGTAACCAAACTAATTTAATTTTTCTTGGTAACCAAACTAATCTGATTTTTCAACGTATAAAATTTTATCGAGAAGATTTGGTAACCAAACTAATCTGATTTTTCTTGGTACCTTCTGCCTTCTATAGATGATAGCCTATTCTCAACAACCTTCCTTTTTTGCATCATCGTTAAATTTATCTTTATTTCCCTTTACCTGAATTTTGAGATAAATATATATGCAATCCCGACTCTCCAGGGTCCAAGACCCTCCTAAATTTGTCTCTATGCGTACTTCTTCATTCAACAACATTTAAAATTAGCCTCTCCATTTCACCCTAATCTCACCAACTTTCACCAAGACCTTTTGATCCTTACCATTGATGCTTCTAGTGTGGGTTGTCTCTACTTTTCCACTTCCTTGATGCATCTTTCTCTCCCTCTTTAATGCTTAACCTATCATACAATTCATGATACAGTTTATACCTCTCACATATAATTATTATATATTACCTATCTTGATAGAATAGAATAGTGGAAAAGGATTCATTTAGCCGACCCCAATTAGTTGGGATAAGGCTTAGGTCAATTCCAGGCCTCCCTTGCTCAATTTATATTCTCCCTTGCTCAATTCCTAGGTTCCCTCGCTCAATTCCTAGGTTTTCTCGCTCAATTTTTAGGTTGCCTCACAGAATTTCTAGCTTCTCTCGCTCAATTCCTAAGTTGTCTCGCTCAATTCATAAGTTCTCTTGCTGAATTTCTAGCTTCCCTCGCTCAATTTCTAGCTTTCCTCGCTCAATTCGTAGGTTGCCTCACTGAATTTCTACGTTGCCTCACTCAATTGCTAGGTTGCCTCGCTCAATTCCTAGGTTCCTTCGCTCAATTTATATATTGTTTCACCGAATTTCTTCTATCTTCCTCGCACAATTTGTAGCTTTCCTCGCTCAAATCCCAGGTTGCCTTCGTTGAATTTCTAAGTTCCTCGCTCAAATTCTAGCTTCCTCGTTGAATTTCTAACTTCCTCGGTCAATTCCTAGGTTGCCTCGCTCAAATCCTAGGTTTTCTCAATTTTCTACCTTGCCTCGCTCAATTCTTAGTTCCTCGCTCAATTTCTAGCTTCCTCGCTCAAATCCTAGGGTTGTCACGCTTGAATTTCTAGGTTCCTCGCTTTATTTCTAACTTCCTCGTTTGAATTTCTACGTTGCCTCGCTCATTTCCTAGGTTCCCTCGCTCAATTCCTACGTTGCCTCGCTCAAATCCTAGGTTGCCTCACTCAATTTCTAAGTTCCCTCACACAATTTGTAGCTTCCCTCGCTCAAATTCGAGGTTGCCTCGCTAAATTTCTAGGTTCCCTCGCTCAATTTCTACCTTCCCTCGCTCAATTCCTAGGTTACCTCGCTGAATTCCTACGTTGCCTCGCTCAATTTCTAGGTTCCCTCGCTCAAATCCTACCTTCCCTCGCTCAATTCCTACGTTGCCTCGCTCAATTTCTAGGTTCCCTCGCTCAATTTCTAATTTTCCTCATCAAGATCAAGACTCATCCAGCCTCTTGGGAAAACACTTGGGATGTTTTCCACGACTATTCAATGCCCAAGCTTCTTCGTGAATGGAAATGGACTATTTATAACTTTCAGCACACCTCATGCATCCTGATGCATTAGTCCCTCTCCTTCAGGCTTTTGGAAACTTGATGTTGATGCAGCTCACTTGGTAATCCAAGGGAGTCAATGATCAGAGGAATTCTAATAGATGGAGAATGGCTTGGAGGCAAGATCAAATCTTTGGGCCAATGGCCAACAACAACTCTAATCAAGCAGAACTTAAAGCGATTAAAGTAGGTGGAAAGATTTTACCGATCGATTCAATGACACCTTCATTGCGGTGTTCTATGCATCATTATCATTATATGTATCGCACCCTTGGGATACCGAAACATGTATTCATATCGTCAATAATACCACACATATCGGGAATGTATCCAAGTGAAACATTCAGAAAATGATGGAATATTTAAGTGGAACTTCGGGAGATGTTAAAGGACGCATGATTTCCCCCATCTCCTCAATTTTCTCCTCCAAATGCATGGAAATCATACATACATATGTATTTGTACTAGACTTCATGCTAATACGTAAAAAGAAAAGAAATTTAAACAAGTTTTTATTAAATAATGATTTCTCCACCAAAAATGTTGTAACATCCCGAAAATCGGGGGTCGAGTAATAACTCATTTCCCAAGTTCCAGAACATCACTTATGCAACAAAATGAATGATGATTGAATGTTGACTGTATTCGTGCATTGAACATGAGTGAGATTAAGCCAAAACAGCATATCATACTCCAGAGAGTTAAATTGCAAGTGGAAGACTGTGATAGACATATAAAATATAAAAACTGTGGTGAGTCTCCAGAGTGTGATAAAGTTACCAGTTTAAATAATTACAAGTACAATTCTAAGATTTACCAAATGTGAGGAAGTGTACTGTCTCCTATCCCAAATACCATAGCACCGTCAATACAATACCAGGTCTTCATAGACCTGTCAGAGAGTTACATGTAGGAGAACTCCTCCTCAACATCATAATAGTAGTCTGGCTCTGCTTCATAAGCATCGCCATCACCTGAAACTCGACAAATCTGGTTGGTGTGTACAACACCGTCCCGTAACGTGGGAGTGAGTGATCAACTCAGTGGAACAATAAAGCATAGGTTAACATGTTATCAATGCAATTAAGCAGTAATGATAAAGCAATAAAATCAAACACTTCTAACTACTCTTATTAATGCAAGTATGAATGCAGTCATGATGTATGCCCTCACCACACCCTCCCTCGTGCGACACCATCTCACGTTCGCGGCATGCTTTCATCCCTCGTTCTCCATCTTCCAGGCACATGCAATGCATGATGAGCATGATTATTGAGTATTTATTAGTCCATTTCAAACAACAGGATTGGGAAACTAAGGTACCTCCCTTGTATCATTCCCAAACATGATCCATTCTAGGGTCGTCAGTCCTAGTTAATCTCAGACGATGGTGTGTTTTCTAAGTCACTGCAAAGACTGTCAGGGCTGTTACGCATAAAGGTTACACCACTCCCCCATAACCTCTTTAAGGATTCATCACTATACAGAAACAGGCCTAGTCCATACTCTCTACACTGCGGCAAAACTCATCGCCTCACCGCAAATTCAGAGTATGCTCGAGGTCACTACAAAGGGCTGTCAGGGTTGTTGCTCGCATTCGTTGCACCACTCCCCCATCACCTTATCAATGTAGGCCGACAGCACGAATATAGTGTCCCATACCACCATAATCGGCTCACGAGTCCGGTTGCTCACTGGTCATTACGGGGAGGCACGTGGCCCGCGGCGTCGGCACAGCTCGACCACGGTGTCCTATACCACCATGCCCGGCTCATGAGTCTTAGCGGATCGAGGTACCATGGTTAAAAGGAATTTCACTGGTAAGTTTGGTACCCTAGGTTCAAGCATAACGACCAAACATGGTGAACATACATTAGACAGATCGGGTTACTTGATGAGCTCGGCTAGCTCGAGCGCACAACAAGTTGAACGATATGAAGCGCAAAAGCACTTCATGTGGCCAACCACTATCGTCGACCGAAGCACGACTCGGGTTCGTCTAACACATTACACGTGGCAAATGAATCTCAGCCACGAATTCAATCCCGTTACCGATTGTCTGGACTATAATCATAGCCCCAATCACATTCAATTACAGATAGTTAAAGTAGTAATGACTCAAGATTCAAATCATAAAATCAAAGTATGATATTATCCGTTTAGGGCTGCCAGGGCTGTTGCACGGAATCGTTACACCACTCCCCCATCACCCTTGACGGATTATACAACATAAACATGAATTTAAACATACGCATTACATAAATAAAATCATACAAGCAGTTGAGCATGTTAACAAGCATATCATAGAACATATTATAAAGCATGTTATAAAGCACTACATAAATAGGAATACAAACACATATATTTCACAAGTAAGCGGTTTAAGTAAACAAGCTCATGGAAGAAATCATACATGTCTCTAAGGTAGTTGAGAATCCCATCTCAACACCCTCCTAAGGCATCAACATCCAAACACTTACTCACACAAGCATTTTCACAAACACTTAACATACACTATTTCAACATACTTAGTGTATGTTAACAAACATGTATTAGGGCGAGTCCTTTTACCAAGCATATATTTTACGCATATATAGTATATTTATACAACAAATAATCATGGCAAACACATCTCTAAAATATATATACGTATACGGTACTTTCTACAATACAGTATTTCTACATACATAGTGTATATTAGCAAAACATGCATTAGGACGAATCCTTTCGCCAAATAAGTATTTTATCCATATATCGTACATTCATACAACAAATAATCATGTCAAACACATTTCCAAAAAAATATATGTATACGGTTTTTTCTACGAATACCTAGAATATGTAAAATTCCATATTCTACAACTTTAATCGAAACAGAAAACGGAAAGCACTTTGTACATGTGCAATTGCATGCAGATCATGAATCTATCATTATCTGACATTAAAAGCGTTGAAAACCATAACCTATACACCTGAAGTCCGCACCTTTTATCATAGAATCGAAACGGAGTCAATAGAATTGCTAAGTTTCCGTATTCGGCAGTTGCAACCTGGAGAACGAAATAGGTTAGCTATTTCATAACCTAAAACCTATACAAACCCAAAACAGATTAGGGTTAGGGCTTCTTACCTAGAAACGGAGCTGGAATCACCGGAAAAGCAATGAGATGAAGTGGTTAAACATGTATAGCAGCGGTAGGGAGATGCTCCCACATCTCCCACACTTTCTCTCTCTCTCCTAGGTTTTCTCCCAAATTCGTATGACTGCAATAAGAGAGGGTTTAAGGTCCTTATATAGTCTAAAATCTCACCAAAACAGACCTGGGAACAAGGTATACTTGGGTTTTGTCCAAAGGGTACCTGTTTCAGCTCAACGGAGCATTTTCAGAGCCCCCCCTTGAGCCAAAGGTCGGACTTAAGCTCACTAACACTGGATCTACGTTTAATTAAGTTTTCATTTCAGTCGGATATCTAGATCACGCGTGGCGGACCAGTTTCAGTTCAACGGTCAGCGAATCTAGATCCGAAATTCTGAGTACATGTAAATGTTTATGAAAATTTTCCTGATCCGAGGGTGTATTTTGGTTTGATTTTGACAGTCAGGTTGCTTAATACTGACCCACAAGCGACAAGTCTCAGATTACTATTCAAGATATTTATTTTGTAAAGAAACAAGTATTTTCACACTCTCTCACTCCGGACTCAAGCGAACAGCCGTGGGACACTGTTTGGATTTGATTTCGGAGATGGTTGTCAAGCCCAGTGAGGCAGTCCTAAGTCCTTAACTTCGTGTTAATCGGACTCTGTGCGGTCCAGACCTGATACGGAGTTTCAAAGTGCTCCCGAGAGCAGTTGGGTAATGAGTTTGATCCTAGGTTTTAGGGTAACCTAGCATCAATGATTCTACAAGTTTTGGGTCTTGTAGATCGTATTTAAAGAGATTCAAACGGATTTCGTAGCTAATCTAGTTTAGCACTTAGTTACTTTGTCTCATTTCTAAAGGATTTAATCCTAAGTGATTTCTGGTCGAGGTGGTACTCAGGCCTTTGTAGTTTGTATATAAGGTGATCCAAGTTATAATACTTAACTAGTTTAAGATAGTGTCTAGGGTGAAAGTACTTAGAAAAATTGAAAGAACAAGGAGGTGAAGGGTTGAATTTGTGAAGGAAATGGGTTTAGAAGCGATTTTAGATCGTGGATTGGTTCGACAAGTTAATAAGGTGTTAGGAGCGGCCCATTGCCTAAGGACGTCTAATTTCGGGTTGGCGAAAATCTGTTTGTTACAATCTACCCCCCTTAAAACAAAATTTCATCCCCGAAATTGGCTAAGGGTAATAAAGAAAGATTTAATTATTTCTTTTGCCTAAGTTTTATTGATTTCGAGTTTCTACGCGTGGTAGGGCATATTAGCCTGGTTCATTTTGGTTTACCCTCCTTAAAACTTATTTCTTTATCCATTTCTTATACCCTGATGATTTGCTACAATTTATTTCTTTACCTCATTGGGGTCTTGACTTCGGTTCCCAACTAGTTAGAGTAAGATAGTTGTTTTCGATGTTTGACCAATATGGAGAGACGGTTATAGTGGGCTTGATCCCGAAACATCGATCATCTACCTAACTAGGGTAGAAGGCTCATCGTATCCCTTCCTAGTCCTGGTAGAGGTCTTCTGCTCAGTCAAGCAGTGAGTCCGTTGGTAGTCGCCCAGGATTGAGAATTGGGTTAAGCTGCGAATGTTTCGCAGTTGTATATTTCGATAACTCCGTATCAGGTCTGGACCGCACATCGGGAGTCCGATTAACACGAAGTTAAGGACTTAAGACCACCTCGCTGGGCTTGACAACCATCTCGGAAATCAAATCCAAACAGTGTCTCATGGCTGTTCGCTTGAGTCCGGAGCGAGAGAGTATGAAAACGCTTGTTTCTTTACAAAATAAATATCTTGAATAGTAATCTGAGACTTGTCGCTATGTCGTCGATAAACAACCGACCGTCAGAATCGGACCAAAATACACCCTCGGATCAGGAAAAATTTCATAAACATTTACATGTACTTAATTTGGATCTAGATCCGTTTCCGTTGAATCGAAACCGTCCGTCATCATGCGTGATCTGGATATCCGACTGAAATGAAAACTTAACTTTTAACGCCCTGAAAATCGGGGGTCGAGCATAAACTCAACTCCCGAGTTCCAACGCATCACTTATGCAACAAAATGAATGATGATTGAATGTTGTCTCAGATTAGAGAATGAACATGAGTGAGATTAAGCCAAAACAAAGATATCATACTCCAGGAGATAGTTAAATTTGCTGAGCTACTCATGATAGATATGTAAAATATATAAATCGTGGTGAGTCTCCGTAATGTGATAACATTACTAGGTTAAATAATTACAAGTACAATTTTAAATGATACCAAGTTGTGTAGTGTGATCTAGTCAACATCCTCAGTTCCCCGACAATCAAGGCACGCTCTCACGGCTCCAGGTTCAAATTGATATACGCGGCATTCTCGTCCATAGAAGTCCGACTCGCCTCGAGTAGCGTCGCCATCCGTAATCGATACAAAGTTTGGTGGGTGTTCTAACACCGTCCCGTGTCGTGGGAGTGAGTGATCAACTCAAGGTGGACAATAAAGCATAGTTAACATATTATCAATTCAAATTGACAAGAATGATAAAGCGATAATCAACAATTTTAAATACTCTTATTAATGCAAGTATGAATGCAAATGCATGATGGATGCCCTGAAAAACCACCTCATGCGACACCATCTTACGTTCATGCGGCATGCTTTCATCCCTCGGTGCTCCACATCTTCCAGGCACATGCAATGCATGATGAGCATGATTACCGAAGTTGTTATTAGTCCATTTCAAAAAACATAGTATTGGGAAACTAAGGTACATCCTTGTATCATTCCCAAACATGATCCATTCTAGTGGTCGTCGAGCCAAACTCAGATAATCTCATACGATATTATGGTTCGAGAGGCATCGCGAAGGCATCGCAAAGAGCTCGTCACCGTCGGCAAGACGGATACAGGTCTCACCAGTATGCGGCTTGAATTGTTTGGGCACTTCAAGTACAGGTCTCACCGTGTACTCGGCTCCAATCGCGGAAGTCACGTCGAATACGTCTCACCGTATTTACTCAACTCATACTCTAGCAGTTGTTGCGAAGGGCTCATCACCAATCACGACCTTAGAGTATACTCGAAGACACTATGGAGGACTGTCACCACAAGACGAATACTGGTCTCACCAGATTTCGCTCTCGCCGTAAATGACAGTGTCGACAAATTAAATATAGTGTCCCATACCACCATAATCGGCTCACGAAGTCCGCGGTTGCTCACCGTCACTACGGGGAGGCACGTGGCCCGGCGTGGTAGCGACAAATCGACCACGATGTCCCATACCACCATGCCGTGCTCATGAGTCTTAGTGGATCGAGGTACCATGGTTAAAAGGGATTTCACCGTAAGTTTGGTACCCCAGTTCAGGGCAAGAATGGCGTCCAAACATGGTGAACATACATTAGACAGACGGGTTACTTGACAAGCCCGACTGGCTCGAGCGCACAATCAATTGAACGACATGAAGTGCATAAGCACTTCGCCGTAGCCTAACCACTGTCGCCAACTGAAGTACGACTCAAGTTCGTCAAACACATCCTACGTGGCGAAATGAATCTCAACCACGATCTCAAGTCTGGTACCGAAAGCAATCAATCCATATTCCAAAGCATGTGGAGTAAAGCATAATAAACAAAGTCAAACATGTTAACAAACATGTCATAAAGCATGTTACAAAGCATGTTATAAAGCACCATATAAATAGGAAAACAGACAGCACTTTGTACATGTGCAATTGCATGCAGATCATGAATCTATCATTATCTGACATTGAAAGCATTGAAAACCATAACCTATACACCTAAAGTCCGCACCTTTTGTCGTAGAATCGTAACGGAGTCGATGGATTCGCTAAGCTTTCGTATACGACAGTTTGGTAACCTATAACATGCTTTCGGTTAGTTATTTCATAACCTAATTTTTCCGAGTCGTTATATTCACCTAAACTTCAAGATTTGTTTCTAACATGAAAGCACTTAAACAAGTTTGAAGAATAAGATAGTGAGAGATGAGATTTGTGAAGGAAAAATGAGGTTTTCAGGAAAATGGTTTGAAGAAGAAATTTGAGACCTTTAAATTGAGTGTTTGAGAAGTTAATCAGGTGTTAGGATTGACCCATTGCCGAAGGATGTCTAATTTCAAGTGGCAAAAATCTGGGATGTTACATAACTAAACGTAGATCCAGTGTTAGTGTGCTTAAGTCCGACCTTTGGCTTAAGGGGGGCTCCGGAAATGCTCCGTTGAGCTGAAACAGGTGCCCTTTGGACAAAACCCAAGTATACCTTGTTCCCAGGTCTGTTTTGGTGAGATTTTAGACTATATAAGGACCTTAAACTCTCTCTCATTGCAGCCATACGAATTTGGGAGAAAACTTAGGAGAGAGAGAGAAGAGAGAGAGAAAGTGTGGGAGATGTGGGAGCATCTCCCTGCCGCTGCTATACATGTTCAACCACTTCATTCTCATCGCTTTTCTGGCGATTCCAGCTCCGTTTCTAGGTAAGAAACCCTAACCCTAATCTGTTTTGGGTTTGTATAGGTTTTAGGTTATGAAATAGCTAACCTATTTTGTTCTCTAGGTTGCAATTGCCGAATACGGAAACTTAGCAATTCTATCGACTCCGTTTCGATTCTACGATAAAAGGTGCGGACTTTGGGTGTATAGGTTATGGTTTTCAATGCTTTCAATGTCAAATAATGATAGATTTATGATCTGCATGCAATTACACATATACAAAGTGCTTTCCGTTTTCTATTTCGATTAAAGTTGTAGAATATGGAATTTTACATATTCTAGGTATTCATAAAAAATACCGTATATGTATATTTTTTTGGAAATGTGTTTGACATAATTATTTGTTGTATGAATGTACGATATATGAATAAAATACTTATTCGGCGAAAGGATTCGCCCTAATGCATGTTTTGCTAATATACACTATGTATGTAGAAATACTGTATTGTAGAAAGTACCGTATACGTATATATATTTTAGAGATGTGTTTGCCATGATTATTTGTTGTATAAATATACTATATATGCGTAAAATATATGCTTGGTGAAAGGACTCACCCTAATACATGTTTGTTAACATACACTAAGCATGTTGAAATAGTGTATGTTAAGTGTTTGTGAAAATGCTTGTGTGAGTAAGTGTTTGGATGTTGATGCCTTAGGAGGGTGTTGAGATGGGATTCTCAACTACCTTGGAGACATGTATGATTTTCTCTATGAGGTTGTTTACTTAAACCGCTTACTTGTGAAATATATGTGTTTGTATTCCTATTTATGTAGTGCTTTATAACATGCTTTATAATATGTTGTATGATATGCTTGTTAACATGCTCAAATGCTTGTATGATTTTATTTATGTAATGCGTTGTTTAAATTCATGTTTATGTTGTATGATCCGTCAAGGGTGATGGGGGAGCGGTGTAACGATTCCGTGCAACAGCCCTGGCAACCCTAAACAGATAATATCATACTTAGATTTTATGATTTGAATCTTGAGCCATTACTGCTTTAACTATCTGTAATTGAATGTGATTGGGGTTATGATTATAGTCCAGACAATTGGTAACGGGATTGAATTCGTGGCTGAGATTCATTTGCCACGTGTGATGTGTTTGACGAACCCGAGTCGTACTTCGGTCGGCGATAGTGGTTGGCCACACGAAGTGCTTTTGCGCTTCATATCGTTCAACTTGTTGTGCGCTCGAGCTAGCCGAGCTCATCAAGTAACCCGATCTGTCTAATGTATGTTCACCATGTTTGGTCGCTACTGCTTGAACCTAGGGTACCAAACTTACCAGTGAAATCTCTTTTAACCATGGTACCTCGATCCGCTAAGACTCATGAGCCGGGCATGGTGGTATGGGACACCATGGTCGAGCTGTCGGCCTACGCTGGGGCCACGTGCCTCCCCATAGTGACCAGTGAGCAAACAGACTCGTGAGCCGATTATGGTGGTATGGGACACTATATTCGTGCTGTCGGCCTACATTGATAAGGTGATGGGGGAGTGGTGTAACGAATGCGAGCAACAGCCCTGACAACCCTTTGTAGTGACCTCGAGCATACTCTGAATATGCGGTGAGGCGATGAGTTTTGCCGCAGTGTAGAGAGTATGGACTAGGCCTGTTTCTGTATAGTGATGAATCGTTAAAGAGGTGATGGGGGAGTGGTGTAACCTTTGTACGTAACGGCCCTGACAGCCTTTGCAGTGACCTAGAAAACACACCATCGTCTGAGATTAACTAGGACTGACGACCCTAGAATGGATCATATTTGAGAATGATACAAGGGAGGTACCTTAGTTTCCCAATCCTGCTGTTTGAAATGGACTAATAAATACTCGGTAATCATGCTCATCATACATTGCATGTGCCTGGAAGATGTGGAGCACTGAGGGATGAAAGCATGCCGTGAACGTGAGATGGTGTCGCACGAGGGAGGGTGTGGTGAGGGCGTACATCATGACTGCATTTATACTTGTATTAATAAGAGTAGTTAGGAGTGTTTGATTTTATTGCTTTATCATTACTGCTTGATTGCATTGATAACATGTTAACCTATGCTTTATTGTTTCACTAAGTTGATCACTCACTCCCACGTTACGGGACGGTGTTGTACACACCAACCAGATTTGTCGAGTTTTAGGTGATGGCGATGCTTATGAAGCAGAGCCGGACTACTACTATGATGTTGAGGAGGAGTTCTCCTACATGTAACTCTCTGACAGGTCTATGAAGACCTGTTATTGTATTAACGGGGCTATGGTATTTGGGATATGAGACATTACACTTCCTCACATTTGGTAAATCTTATAATTGTACTTGTAATTATTTAACCTGGTAACTTTATCACACTCTGGAGACTCACCACAGTTTTTATATTTTATATGTTTATCACAGTCTTCCGCTTGCAATTTAACTCTCTGGAGTATAATATGCTGTTTTGGCTTAATCTCACTCATGTTTAATGCATGAATACAGTCAACATTCAATCATCATTCATTTTGTTGCATAAGTGATGTTCTGAAACTCGGGAGTTGAGTTACTACTCGACCCTCGATTTTCGGGATGTTACGAATGTATTTTGCTGTCAAGCAACTCGTGTTGTTAAAACACCCCTAGGAAGAGATTCCCCCCCAAAAAAACTTCTAGAAAACTGAGGATTTCTATAAATTTTTATTTTTCCATGACATCTCGTGATATTTTCGACATTGCATCATCACAAATGAAATGAAGAAGGGGATATTGTAGAACTTTCAAATATTTGAAATGCACTTAAACCCACCCTAAGATGCAAGCTACTATAATATCAAATGCCCCATAGATAAGAATGTGAACCTTTCAGAGCATAAATGAGACAAAGAAGAAAATAAAAAAATGGCTTCAGTTAACATATCACCAAACTAGCATAAAGGAAAGGGGATTCATTCCCCTTTTGTTCTCAATAACCTCATAAAACACAATACCATGAATTTCATGACACCAGAATCTCTTAGGTTTCCATGCACAAAACTACAATGATACTTTTAGCGTTGGAGCTTTTGAAGCTCCGGTGCAACACACTCAAACCAAACACCCTTTTGTTTGAATCGGGGATCAATCGCGGATTCCGCGATTCCACCGCAACTCGCTGTAGAATTCGGGGATGGATCGCGGAATCCGCGATTGATCCCCGATTCAAACAAAAGGCTATGGCTATGGATTATAACTGTAGCTATAGCCGTATCTTGTGTACTTTTCTTTTTAATTTAAATTTTTTTTTTTTTAAATTTTTTTACATTTAGAATTTTATTCTACCTACATTTTTCTCTAACACATATTTATATAAATATATATATATAAGTATATAAAAAAAATTTCTCTCCTTTTTTCATTTCTTTCTTTATTATTATTATTTTTTTACACGCACACATACATGCTTACACACGCACGTTGTGGGATTTCACCACCGGTGGGTACTCGAACCCTTTCTTTATTCATATAACAAGAATATCTTCTAAACCAAAATTAGTTACTTGACGTACTATATATGATTTTAGGGCTGAAAGTTAGGCGGGTTCAACCCGACCAACCTGTGACCCACCCGACATTGCAACCTAGAATTTGAACGCGCTACCTATCAATTGAGCGAGGCAACCTAGGAAATGAGCGAGGGAAGCTAGAGATTGAAAGAGGGAACCTAGGAATTGAGCGAGGCAACGTAGGAATTGAGCGAGGGAAGCTAGAAATTGAGCGAGGGAAGTTAGAAATTGAGCGAGGGAAGCTAGAAATTGAGTGAGGCAACATAAGGATTCAGCGAAGTAACCTAGGAATTGAGCGAGGGAAGCTAGAAGGATCCTAGAAATTGAGCGAGGCAATGTAAGAATTTAGCGAGGGAAGGTAGAAATTAAGCAAGGGAAGCTAGATATTCAGCAAGGCAACCTAGGATTTAAGCGAGTGAACCTAGAAATTGAGCGAGGCAACGTAGAAATTTAGTGAGGGAACCTAGAAATTCAGCGAGATAACCTAGAATTTGTGCGAGGGAAGCTACGAATTGAGCGAGGGAACCTAGAAATTGAGCGAGGCAACCTAGGATTTGAACGAGGCAACCTAGGAATTGAGCGAGGCAACATAGGGATTGAGTGAGGGAACCTACGAATTGAGCTAGGCAGCGTAGAAATTCAGCGAAGAATCCTAGGAATTGAGTGAGGGAAGCTAGAAATTGAGCAAGGGAACCTAGGATTTGAGCGAGGCAACCTAGAAATTGAGCAAGGCAACGTAGGGATTGAGCGAGGGAAACTAGGAATTGAGCGAGCCAACATAGAAATTCAGCGAGGAATTCTAGGAATTGAGTGAGGCAACGTAGGATTTGAGCGAGGCAACCGAGGGAACGTAGGAATTGACGAGGAAAGCTACAAATTGAGCGAGGGAACCTAGAAATTGAGCGAGGCAACGTAGGAATTAAGCGAGGAAAGCTAGGAATTGAGCGAGGCAACTTAGGAATTGAGTGAGGCAACGTATAAATTGGAGCGAGCCAACATAGGAATTGAGCGAAGGAACCTATAAGTTGAGCGACGGAACCTACAAATCTCTTTAGGTGATCAAGAGGGCCCCTTTTCCAAAGAGATGAGATTATGACGAAAGGTATTATCTCAACGCTTCTTTTCTCTCTCTTGCTCTTAAAAATCGTTGAATCCAAAGCCCTCAGAGAAGAAAGATCCTGGTTGCCTCGCTCAAATCCTAGGTTGCCTTGCTCAATTCCTAGGTTCCCTCACTCAATTGCTAGGTTGCCTCACTTAATTCATAGGTTGCCTCGCTCAATTTCTAGCTTCCCTCACTCAATTCCTATGTTGCCTCACTGAATTCTTACCTTGCCTCACTCAATTTTTAGGTTCCCTCGCTCAATTTCTAGCTTCCCTCGCTTAAATCCTAGGTTGTCTCGTTGAATTTGTAGGTTCCCTCGCTTAATTTCTAGCTTCCCTCACTTAATTCCTAAGATTCCTCGCTGAATTCCTACGTTGCCTCGTTCATTTCTTAGGTTCCCTCACTCAATTTCTACGTTGCCTCGCTCAATTCCTAGGTTGCCTCACTCAATTTCTAGGTTCCCTTACATAATTTGTAGCTTCCCTCGCTCAAATCCTAGGTTGCCTCGTTGAATTTCTAGGTTCCCTCGTCAAATTCTAGCTTCCCTCGCTCAATTTCTAACTTCCCTCGCTCAACTCCTAGGTTGCCTCGCTCAAATCCTAGCTTTCCTCGCTGAATTTCTACCTTGCCTCACTTAATTTCTAGGTTCCCTTGCTCAATTTCTAGCTTCCCTCGCTCAAATCCTAGGCTGTCTCGCTAAATTTCTAAGTTCCCTCGCTTAATTTCTAGCTTCCCTTAATTCCTAGGATTCCTCGCTGAATTTCTACGTTGTCTCATTCATTTTCTAGGTTCCCTCGCTCAATTCCTACGTTGCCTCGCTCAAATCCTAAGTTGCCTCGCTCAATTTCTAGGTTCCCTCGCACAATTTGTAGCTTCCCTCGCTCAAATCCTATGTTGCCTCGCTGAATTTCTAAGTTCCCTCGTCAAATTCTAGCTTCCCTCGCTCAATTTCTAACTTCCTCGCTCAATTCCTAGGTTGCCTCGCTCAAATCCTAGGTTTCTCACCGAATTTTTACCTTGCCTCACTCAATTTCTAGGTTCCCTCGCTTAATTTCTAGCTTCCCTCGCTCAAATCCTAGGTTGTCTCGCTGAATTTCTAGGCTCCCTCGCTTAATTCCTAGGATTCTTCGCTGAATTTCTACGTTGCCTCGCTCATTTCCTAGGTTCCCTCGCTCATTTCCTATGTTGCCTCGCTCAAATCCTAGGTTGCCTCGCTCAATTTCTAGATTCCCTCGCACAATTTGTAGCTTCCCTCGCTCAAATCCTAGTTGTCTCGCTGAATTTCTAGGTTCCCTCGCTCAAATTCTAGCTTCCCTCGCTCAATTTCTAACTTCCCTCGCTCAATTCCTAGGTTGCCTAGCTCAAATCGTAGGTTCCCTCGCTCATTTTCTACGTTGCCTCGCTCAATTTCTAGCTTACCTTGCTCAATTTCTAGATTCCCTCACTGAACTCCTACCTTGCCTCTCTCAATTTCTACGTTCCCTCGCTCAATTCCTACCTTGTCTCACTCAATTTTCAATTTGCCTACTCAATTTCATATTTGTCTCGCTCAATTTCTAGTTTGACCGCGAAGTGATTGAAATTGACAGCGAAGTGAATGAAATGTATTTTCAACCATCGACCTGATGGAATCTTGGAAAATAACTAGGTTGGTTGGCTAAAGTAGCTTCTCTTACCCCAAAATCATATGTGGTACGTAAAGTAACTAATTTTAGTTTAGAAGATATGCCTGTTAAATGAATAATGAAATAAATGAAAAAAAAGAAGAGAGAATTTTTTTGAAAGTAATCCGTAGCTACAACTAAAGCTACGGTTATAATCCGTAGCCATGAAAACTGTAGCCATAAGTTCCAGGTTTTTTTTTTTTTTTTTTTTTTTTTTTTTTTTCTTCTTCTTCTTCTTTTGCTGTTGTAATCCCCACCGCCTTTTGTGGGTCCCATCATGAGGTCTGTGTTATATCCAAACCGTCCATATATTTGGCGAGCTCATATTCAGGCTTGAGACTAAAAATAAGATAGATCTAACTATCAAGTAGACCACACTGTAAAAGGCAATGGGGAATTGAATGTCTACCATTGAAACCCTTTTAGGGGTTATAGAAGTTTTGGATCATTATGAAAATTTTTTTTTCTTCTTCATCCAGGTCTTTGTGACCTATGAATGAACTTAGACGGGGAGGATTTCTCACAAACATCACAGTGGCCCCCAAAAAGTTTTTAATGGTCGACGCTCATTCAACACTGTTTCCTGTAATGTGGTACACTTGAGATTTGCATATACCTCATTTTTGGTCGTATACCATAAAATGATATGGAAAAATATATGGACGGCATGGATGAATAGCATACATCATGGTGGGGCCCACAGACCACCGACCATCCGCCATTGGCTGGTGGCAGGGGGAGTACCCAATCCGTTTCCGTGAAAGGAGGGGTAGTTTCGTCCTCAAAGTCGCTGTCCGCACGTGCTAGTCTAGATTGGTAACTAAAGTTTGTATTCTTTCATAGAAACCGCTGGGTAAAAGGTTTTGTCTACAGTGGTCATTTTCTCTAAATTATACGATTCTCGAATGAAGTTTTGGCAGATTTAAGGTTTTGTATAATACAAACCATCCAGAGAGTGGACATGTTCTCGTTTTACTTTCTTCACACCCCCCCGTTTTACTTTCTTCCCCCCCCCCCCAAATAGGCCCTGTGACTAAGGAGGGGGCCGTCCGGTGTGGAGAGCCTGGATCATCTGTGGGCCTATTATCTAGGCACGTGGGCTGGGCTCTGGTCTTAGTTATTTCAGCCCAACTTCATGTGTACAGGTCTCCCATTCCTGTCATGTTCTCTGCAGGCTAACATCATTTCATTGACTAACCAACAATGTCTCATGTACAGATGTAAGTCGAGGGTGAAAAGAAAAGGCTAAACACTCAATAGCTTGGTTCGAATTTTTGGGTGCGTCAGCAAGGGCCATCATATCAACGGCTTGCATCACTGAACCACATACCCAACTTGAACCCAACCCAAATCCTCTTAACTCTAACCAACCCAAGTCGACCCAACCCAAATACAAGTGATCATTCCCAACCGACCTAACCCAACTTGAATTTGCTCAACCTGGACCCAGACACAACTTGAACAATGAGTTCATAAATCAAATAGAGGCCCTAAACAAGGAAACTCCTATTTAAATGTGCTAAAAAAGAAGATTTTTAAAAAAAGGGGGGGATCATATTAAGGAACAACGGAAAAAGTACATCCAAGTATTATTCAGAGGAAATCAAATGAAATGTTTGAAATTTCTATCAAATGATCCAGAAACAGCCCATCTACTGAAAAAATGACATTTAGAAGTGTATGACACAAATGAAATGTATTTACTTTCACCAATCAACAGTATCAAAGCAATATATCAAAATGCTAATAGAAATGAGATGTATATGAAAGATGAATGTAATGTATTCAACCCATGAAAAAGGAGCCCACGATATGAGATTTCTCACGGATTTCCTGTTTACAGCCATGCATATAGCTGCAATTCGAGTTCAAGCTTGTGAATGGCTGGAATTCTGCTAGAATCTGTTGGACGCAACAGCAAAGCTTGCATCTGTAGGCTACGCACCCCTATCCACGCTCCCCACGAAGCCAATCCCAAACACCACAGGTCCACAACACACATTGAAAGAGGCATTTTCATCTTGGCTCGAACTGGATCCATCCTGCAGCATACAAAAGAAAGATCAGTTACACAGGATCTGCTCATACGGTTAAGTGGGAAATGGGCTGGTTGGATGTACTCTGCGAATCGCATTTGTGTTTGGTGATTTTGGCACACAAAATGCATCTTGTTTCCATTATTTTCAACTCCAAGACAAGATAATGCAAATGCTTTTTCTTATCTTGCTCATGTTTTGGAGGGGTGGAATGCAACCCATCTGCCTTGGGCAGCAGGAACATCCAAACACAACCTATAGTACAGTAAAAACACCTTCTAAACAGCAAAGTGGAATCTTACCCCTACTGCAACAGGACTTTTGCTTTCTCTCGCACTTTCATCTTTGGCACTGAGCTGCAGGGCTGCAATGGGAGGGCCCGTTTGATCAGAAACAGTGTTGTCTTTTGTAGGCAAGTTTGCAGTAGAGTTCCCATTTTGTGGAAAATAACCTTTGTGAGCACTGTCTAAACCATCCAGCCCTATACATTCAGTACCTCCACTGGTAACCTCATTTCCTTTTATGGAATTCGTGTCAAAAGATAACACTTTATATTTCCTGTACCCTATAAGTCTGTTGCCACATGTAATCTTAGCCTTGAATTCTTTTTCCTCAAACTGGTGATGATCATGTGCCTCAATACTATCAAATGGATCAGCATTTTCACCTCTAGCTGTGCCTTATTCTGTTGTATCTGGGACTCTCATGCTCTCTCGGTCCCCATTGCTTTCTGGGAACCCTCCAGTAGTGAGTAACTCTTCCTGAACATCAGACTTCTTGGACACTGCTTTGTCTAGCTTGTTTGAATCTACCCTTGCACCACGAGAGTCTTCCATCGATCCGAGCTGCTCAGGCCTCACAACCAATTTGCCAGAGTGCAAATCCACCCATTCATCAGTTTCTCCGTATCATTTTAGGACAAGAGCCCAAAAATGAGTCAGAACCAAAACTTGACTGGACGACATGACAAGAAACGATGGCAATTAAACGCCTGTCATTGAAACACACTCGAGGCTCACCTTGATGTTTCTGACAAATCCATCCCATCCACTAGTTTTGCTAAAAAGTTTTAAAGCGTGAGCCCAAAAATGGGACGCGGATTAGATACTGACAGGTTGAGCAGCTACTAAAGTAACATCACCAAGTTCTGTGGGACCCACCATGATGCATGGGTTGTATCTGCACCGTCCATCCATTTGGAGAGAACATTTTAGGGCATGAGAAAAAGAATGGGTAAGATCCAAAGCTCGATTGGACCCCACCACAGAAAAAAGTGGAGAGAGTGATGCCCACCATTGAAACCTTCCTAAGGTCCGCTAAGATGTTTATTTGAGATCCAACGGGTTCATAAGTTAAGACAGACATGAAAGAGGGGAAAACACAAATTTCAGCTTGATCCAAAACTTTTGTGGCCCTTAGAAATTTTTAACGTTGGGCGTCACTCTCTCCACTATTTCTTGCAGTGGGTCCACTCGAGCTGTGGATCCGAGTCATCCTGTCTCATGCCCTAAATTGATATCTCAAAATGGATGGATGGTGTGGATACAACACATATATCATGGTGGGACTGACGTCACTTCAGTAGAGAGTCTGGCTACTCAGCACCTGCCAATAGCTAATCCGCATCCTCAAAAATGAGCCGAATCCAAAACTCCAATGAGCCACGCGGCACAAAACATGGCACTGCATGGTCTCCATTATTATTATTATAATTATTATTTTGTTAGCTTGTTGGTCACCATTATAACAATTGTGGGGCCACCATTATGTCGGTGAGAAATCCACCACATCCAACAGCTTCACTGGATCATTTTACAATGTGAGCCCAAAAAATGAAGCAGATCCAAAATTCAAATGGGGCCCGCACGCATCAGGAAGCAGTGGGGTTATTGAAGTCCCACCATTAATACAATTGTGGGGCCTAATGTGTCATGGGCCAGTTGGTTAAGTGCTGTTGGTTATTTGTCATGTCAGCAAGTAGTGGGATGTTAGTTATTGTCATGTAAGCAAGTAGTGGCTGTTGGTTACCATGTAGTTATTGTCATGTAAGCAAGTAGTAGCTGTTGGTTATTTGCCATGTAGTTATTGTCATGTAAGCAAGTAGTGGTCTCAGGTTATTTGCCATGTAGTAGTGGGTCATTAGTTATTGTTATGTTATTTAAGTTGTTGTTACTAATGAAAATCTATCCCAGAAGTTTATTCATTATTCGTAATAGGAGGACTCGACCCCCTCGAAGTGGCTATCAACTTACTTTTTATATCTAGATCATTACAAGTGGTATCAGAGCCGTTCGGTCCATGGCTGAAGGGCACAATACTCGCTTATCCCACCTTGCTGAATCGTTGGCTGCAGTTCGGCACACACAGGAAATTCAACACCAAAATCAAGAAGCTTTGCAACAGTCCAGTGGAAAACTTGTCAGCAAATTACAACTGGTGGTGACTAATGTGGAGACCTTGGTCATTCAAGAAGAAAAATTAAGGAAGATTCTCACATTGGGTCATCCTCTCAGCAGGGAAATCCTTTATTTGAAGAGCATGGTGGAATTCAAACAAGGGCTATTCGTCTCAACTTTCCTAAATTCGATGGCGACGACCCTAATGGTTGGATTTATCGCGCTACTCAATTTTTTAATTATCATCAAACTAACCCTCATCATCGGGTCCTTTTAGCTTCCTTTCATATGGAGGGAAAAGCTCTCACTTGGTTTCGTGGATTTGGAGGCTTCAGGGGGATCACTAGTTGGGATGGCTTCTCTCAATCCTTACTCACCGGATTTGGTCCTTCTCTTTTGGACGATCCGATGGAGGCCCTTACACGACTCCACAAACTACAACCGTGGAGGCTTATAAGTCACAATTTGAGGTCTTATCTAATCGGCTTAAAGGGTTGGCAACCATTTAAGCTCAGTTGTTTTTTGAGCGGCTTACGGGAGGATATTCGGTTCATGGTTCGTATGCTAAATCCCTCTAACCTCACAATGGCTTTTGGTATGGCGAAAATGCAGAGGAAAATGTAGCGCTATTCAAAGGTGAGCTCTCTTCCCACACGCCCATTTATTACCAACACCACCTCGGATACAAAGGCTATTGTTCGGTCCAACGTTGTCCCCATTACAAATGAAGGAGCGACGGCAAAAGGACTTTGTTACAATGTGATGACAAATGGGGCCATGCCATAAATGCAAATCAGCCGTTTGTTTATCATGGAATGGGTTGACTCGAGGAGGACGAGCCACAATCCGTTCACGCCACCACTTCTAGAAGGAGTAGAAGTTCCCTTGGGAAGGGTAGAAGATGATACGAACACCTCTCAGATTTCCATCCATGCTCCCCACGGTTCCCAAGCCCAAAAACCATGCGCATTCTGGGCCATATTAACGGTTGTGCAAAGTAGTGATTCTCATTGATCTTGGGAGTACACATAATTTTCTGGACCCCTCCATTCAACACGGCGCATCTGCAAAAGAACAATCCACAAAGTTACAGACTCTCATGGTTAGGTGGCAAATGGTGACACTTTATTCAAGACGGCAAATGTGCGGATCTTCAATTTCAAATGCAGGAAACACTTTTTGCATGATTTTTATGTTTTAACATTGGGTGGTGTGATATTGTATTAGGAGTTCAATGGCTCCGCACTGGGGCCTATTTTATGGGATTTTGTCCTCATACATTTAATGGAATTCACTCTCTTGAATTTTAAGCATGTTTTACAGGCATTACTCCTACCGAGGTATCCATGATGGATGGGGCACAGCTTGGTAAGGCTATGAAACAAGACAAAGGGGTTTGGTAATTCACTTCTCAATCCTACTCCATTCAAATAATTCTACTTTGAAATCGACCATCTTCTTACAAGTTTACTTGAACAATTTCGGGATGTTTTTCAGAACTCATGGACTTCCACCAAACCGTGTTCACAACCACAATATTGTCCTTCATCCTCATTCCAAACCCGTGTGTGGGTCCATATCGGTATCCCTATTTTCAAAAATCTGAAATTGAAAAACTTGTTAATGACATGCTTGCCTCAGGTATTATTCGTCCTAGCCATAGTCCTTTTTCTTCTCCGGTTCTTTTTAGTTCGTAAACAAGATGGTAGTTGGCGTCTTTGTGTTGACTATCGTGCTTTAAATAAAGAAACCATTAAGGCCAAATTTCCTATTCCTATTGTTGATGAACTCCTAGATGAATTGCATGGGGCAACTATTTTTAGCAAGTTGGATTTACGTTCCGGGTATCATCAAATTCGTGTTAATCCTGAGGATGTCCCAAAAACGGCTTTTCGTACACATGAAGGACATTATGAGTTTCTCGTAATGCCCTTTGGGTTGACAAATGCCCCTGGCTACTTTTCAATCTCTCATGAATCATATTTTTAAACCCTTCTTGAGAAAATTCATCTTAGTTTTCTTTGATGACATTCTTATCTATAACACCAACTTGGAAGAACATCGACACCATTTAGCCACTACAGTCAAGATTTTACACCAACATCATCTTTTTGCAAACAAATCCAAGTGTGCTTTTGGGTGTCTTGAGATTGAATATTTGGGTCACTTAATCTCAAAGATGGGGTCCGGCCGACTAAAAAATTGAATCCATGTTAAACTGGCCTTTTCCTTCCACTCTTAAGTCCTTAAGGGGTTTCTTAGGTCTTACTTGGGTATTATAGGAAATTCATAAAAGGATATGGATCTATTGTTGCCCCCTTGACTTCTCTACTTAAAAAATTCCTTTGAATGGAATCTTGTCCAAAAATGCTTTCACCGCTCTTAAAGAAGTACTAACCCCCTGCTTTAATTCTTCCCGACTTCACTAAACCCTTTACTATTCAATTGCTTGTTATGGTGTAGGTCTTTATATTAATGCAACAGACGTGCCCATTGCCTTTATGAGTCAGTCGCCATTCATGGTAAAGCATTGCACCTTTCCACATATGAAAAGGAGTTGCTGGCTTTAGTACTAAGTGATGAAGAAATGGCGGTGTTATGTGTTGGGGCAGACTTTCAGAATACAAACAGACCATCAAAGCCTCAAGTACTTACTGGAGCAGAAGGTGGGTACTCCAATGCAACAAAAATGGCTTACTAAGTTGTTGGGATTTGATTTTGTGGTTGAATACCGAAAGGGAAAAGACAATTTGGTGGCAGATGCTCTATCCAGGAAATTTGAAGATGCACCAAGCCAGCTGGCTGCATTGTCCTTTCCTTCTCCTAGTTGGCTTTCAGATTTGCGTGTATCCTACTCCTTGGATCCAAAATTAATGAAACTTATCTCGGATTTTTCAAACCATCTCCTTGATGTCTCTAAATATCAATTAAAGGATGGCTTGTTGTTTTACAAGGGCAGTCACGATATATTAGTGACTCTATCCATCGTGGAGCCGATTGCTTAATTTGTTCATGGGAGCCCTCAGCGTGTCACTCGGGCTTCATAAAACTCTTCATCGAGCTAGGGCCAATTATTACATTTTAAGGGTATGAAAGAGGATGTCAAACGTTCATTCGAGAGTGTGATGTTTGCCACGACATAACAAAACGAGAAAATCTTCATCCCATGACTCCTCCAACCTTTACCTATTCCTTCAAAAGTATGGTCGGATATTTCCTTAGACTTCATTGAAGGGTGCCTCTTTCTAACGGTTGGTGATTTTGGTTGTGGTGGACAAAGCTTAGTAAGTATGCGCATTTCCTTCCAATTGCGCACCCTTACACAAATTTCTAAAATTGCTCGATTTTTATTGCCAATATTTTCAAACTCCATGGCATGCAGTTCTATTGTTAGTGACAAGGGGGATCCCGTCTTCACTAGCCTATTTTGGAAAGAATTGTTCAAATTGGGTGGAGAGCTAAAATTTTCTTCCGCTTATCATCCACAAACAGATGGTCAAACGAGATTGTTAACAAGTGTGTGGAGCACTATTTACTGTGTTTTTCCTGAGATAAACCAAGAGATTGGTCTCGGTGGTTGCCTATTGCAGAGTGGTGGTATAATACGAATGTTCATTCTTCTACTAAAATTACACCATTCGAGGTAGTTTACGATACCCACCGCCATCATTGTTGGCTCATTCGCCGAAACGGCGGCGGTTCGGTCAAGTGGAAGACACACTGAACGAGATTTTACGCCTCTTGCGGGGAACCTACACATGTCACAAGAAAGGATGAAGCGTTTTCAGTTGATTTAAAACGTTTGAACGGCGGTTCAAGTAAGCGGCCGGGTCTTCACAACGTCTCCAACCATACAAACAACATTCGGTTGTGCACTGAAGCTTTCTCCCGATTTTATGGTCCTTATCGGATCCGAGAGGATTGGGAGTGTCGCTACCGTTTGGATCTTCCATCAACCTCCCTCCTTCATCCCGTATTTCATGTATCGTGTTTGAAACTGGAAGCCGGGTACTCGAATGTCTTTGGTCTCTACAATTCCTCCGGTGGTACATTGATGGTGGGCCGCAAGTGAGCCTCGAAGAAATTTTGCGGCGACGCATGAAGAAGAAGCAAGTCTCGAGCTGAGTGAATTGCTTGTCAAATGGAAAGGACTTGGGCTCGATAATGCCTCCTGGGTTGACTTCCAACAAATACGCAAAAGACTCCACGACCTTGAGGGCAAGGTCTTCGATGGGGGAAGGATTGTCATGGGCCATTGGTTAAGTCTTATTATTATTTGTCATGTCGGCAAGTAGTGGGATGTTAGTTATTGTCATGTAAGCAAGTAGTGGTTTGGTTACCATGTAGTTATTGTCATGTAAGCAAGTAGTAGGGGTTGTTATTTGCCATGTAGTTATTGTCATGTAAGCAAGTAGTGGCTGGGTTATTTGCCATGTCAGCAAGTAGTGGGCTGTTAGTTATTGTTATGTTATTTAAGTTGTTGTTACTAATGAAAATCTATCCCAGAAGTTTATTCATTATTCGTAATAGGAGGACTCGACCCCCTCGAAGTGGCTATCAACTTACTTTTTATATCTAGATCATTACATAATGTAATGTTTCTAAGAAATCCAGCACGTCCATCAATTTTTTCGGATCAGTTTAGCACTATAAACCAAAATTTAGGCGTATTCAAAACTCAAGGGGGCCACACGGTAGGTAACAATGGAGATTAAGCATTCCCCAGTTGAAACACTTAGGACCCACATTGATGTTTCTGACAAATCTGCCCCATCAACTAGTTTCCTTGGATCATTTTAGGATGTGGCCCCAAAAATCAGGAAGATCTGGAACTCAAGTGGGCCGTTCAATAAGAAAAAAACATATATTGAACACCCATTGTTGAAACACTCTTTACTAGGGCTGTACATGAACCGAGTTAGCTCGGCTAGCTAGCTCGACTCGGCTCAGATTGAAAATTTTCGAGCTTGCCCGAGCTCAACTCGGATCGAACCCCAACTTGAATCAAACTCGGATTGAAACAGTTCGGTGACTCATTACTTTGATATTGATGTTGCTCATGAAGTGTTTGATGAAATGACTTAATGAAGTATCGGCTGGTGGCAAGGAAGGTATATATATGAAACAAATACTTTTTTTTTCTTGATTTTGATGTTGCCTACAAGGTGTTTGATGAAATACTTGTAAAATTGCTGCTGTTTTACATACAGTGAGAATTTGAAGGTGCAGTACACGTGTTTGTGAAAATGTTGCATAGGCTAACTCAGCTTGACCTCGACTCGATCTGACCCGAGTTGCTGACCGAACCAAGCCGAGCTGGCCAATCAAGCTCGAGGACCGAGCCGAGCCGAATTCGAGCTAAGGTCAGCTAGTGATCGAGCCGGCACAGCTCGACTCGATTCTACTCGTGTACACCTCTACTCTCTACCTCTCTTCGGTTTCCATTCAAGTACACCGAAGAAGTCGGGGGCCTACTGTGATGTTTTTGAGAAATCCACCCCATCCACCATTTTAGCTAGATCATTTTAAGGGGTGGGCTCAAAAATGAGCCAGATCATTTTAGAAATCAGCCTAGTCTATACCCATTCCTTAACATGAGCTAGAAAAACAAACGGACATGGTGGATTTCTCAGAAACATCAATGGGTCCCACCTACATCAGCACTTGCAAGCCAATGTTTAGTTAGTGCCTCGTGTGCCCATCCCATGGCCTTGTGTGGCCTCGCATGCCCCGTGTGCCCCTCCCACGATAGCGCGTCTCACCACATGACATCGCATGTCGTTGCAATCCCTTGTGTGCCTCTCTTAGGCCATTGCATGTCCTCAGTTGCCCAGCCCATCCCACACTACCGCATGGTCTTTGCTTCGACAAGACTTTGTTGCCTCCCTTTTCGCGCCTAGTGAGCCTGTCATATATAAACTAGCGCGTACTATCAGCTATATAAAAACTCAATAAGAGAAAAAGAAAGCTCAAATAAGCGTAAAGGTGACAGAAAAATATTAAAATCCCTATAATATTGTAAATATCACAGTAACAAATCCAAATTATCACAATCATCAATTGAACAATTGTTTTATAGTTTGCAGCTGTCATGCTCGAGTTCATTGCTTGAACCATCTATTGACATCACCCACATGGATGCATGGTCATGTGATCCAAACCATCGTTCTGGAGGATTATCGTGGACACCTCATAGTACAAAAAGCAACATCAGGTTGTCAGCCCCCACATGGCTGAATGATCGAGAATCCAAATTCCACCCGAAATCCCTATAGGGAAATGTGGAAGGTAGCCCTCACAGGTAACAATGATTGGGACCCTCAAATTGATCCTTCAACGGCCCACCTATTTACTCTGAGCGGATGGAACTATTCACACCTCGATCCTACAAGTGGCCCTGTTTCTACAGTCAAATCGTCAAAGGACAAGCAAGATGGAGTTCATAGCGAACTCATTTCTCTCTTGACATCTCCCACATTTCGATCTTTCGATCGTTCCATGATGAAGCCACTCCATTTTCTGGGAAGGAGAGTTTGGGTGGGATTGTAAGGACATCCTCTTATCAGTATCTCCTATCATAAATCAAATTCAAAGTTGAATTTGAAATATATGGCTGAGGAAAAAGATCAGAAAAAGCTATCGTGGGACCAACCCACTAGTGATTACTCACCGAGTGGGCCCCACGGCCCCAACACCTGTGGACGTCTCGACATACAAAGAGTAAAAACAAATGAACAACCATGGTCCTCTGATTGTAAAATCCTCCGTATTAAACATGGACCCTTAGCTTCTTCCATTTTCAAATGTTAAGTGAGGAGTAACCCATTCGCAGATATCTGATGTAGGATGGATAAAGAACAACTCAATGAAGGGCCAAGATTGCACAAATTCGGGGTGGAGGGGGCCCCATTTGCACAAACTAAAGCTTTTGATATGTTATAAGCAACAGTTTTCATCAATAGATCAAATCTTTATCTCTCGTTTTTAAAGATTTTCTCTTTCATTGTGGATTCAAGGGATATTCTTGAGAAGCAGCTGGTGATCGCCTCTTTCTCAATGCCCACTACGTTAATATCAGTTCTGTGGGCAAAACAGGGTAGGGAGCAGCAGGTGTATGCTTCCGATTATCCGACCAAACATAGACATGGGCTCATCAATGATCTCAGGCCCAGGCCATAAAAAAACACATCCGCAACGAAATCTCTAAGACACAACAAAAGAATCAACAGAAAATATGCACAATACTCCAAAAGACATTACGATTTCAGAGAGAGAGAGAGAGAGAGAGAGAGAGAGAGAGATCAGAATCCAAACTCATCAAACACGGAAACAGAAGCAGTCCCCAGAGACCACGAACGCCACAAAGAAGTGAGAAAGATCTAATACAAAGAGAATTAAAAACGAGTTTCTTGTTCTTGAAAGAAATAAAGAATCAAGATCGGAAGAATTTGATAATGGAGAAATAAAGAAAGAAAATATCTAAAAAGGAAAAACAAAAAGGAAAATGACAGAGGGAATTCTAACATGATTTAAAGATCTGCAAGCTATTGATGAGAAAATAAAAGAGAGAGAGAGAGAGAGAGAGAGAGAGAGAGAGAGAGAGAGAGAGGATGGAAACTCTTGTACCTTTGCTGTCTAGAGGAATTCTCTATATATAGCAGTTTACAGATATTATAAAGATTACAAATCTTGTGTCCTAGAGTAATTGCAGGAATTGACAAAATTATAGGAGAGATTAGCGTATTACAATCTTTACATAAATGAAATGAGTGAATGAATACAATTCTCAAATCATGGAATGGAATCGAGAGATATGTTGAGAATCTTGTTATCCGTTTTGGAAGGTGTTTCCTTAATACCTTTGCAAGTTCATCGGGAAGGCGACGTTGAGCTTGGACCGAAGATGGGAAAACCTTGAGATACTAATGCTTTTGTGAGGCCATCGGCTAGTTGGTCCTTCAGCTTTATAAAGCAAACTTCCAATGATCTTTGCTAAACTCTTTCACGATGAAGTGGTAGTCGATTTCTTGTTTTGTGCGTGCATGAAACATTGGGTTTTTTGGGAGATATGTCGCCCCTATGTTGTCACACCGAGAGACGCCGGTTAAAGAAAATGCCGAGCTCACGTAGTAGAGATTGGAGCGGACATCGTCACCGTGGCAGAGTGAATATCACGTCACTCAAGTTCTGTGTCCGAGGCCACGGTCGATTGCTTTTTAGAGCTCCATGAGATTAAATTGTCACCAAAAATATGCAAAAAGGTTGATTTTCGTCAGGGAGGAGAAAAGCATCGGAATAAATGGAGAGTTGTGTAGACATGCTAGTTCGAATGAGTAATCCAAAATTACATGGAAAACTTGAGGTAAGGTAATATCCTTTTCACTATTAAAAATGTTCATCGGGGGTTTGTTTTCAATCAGGTTGGCACACTTTATTTTTTGGCACTTAGATATCGGGCCGTGTAAAGACAAAAAAGGCTCCAACTATGCTTCGGTTTGGAGGGATCCAGTATGGAGCACCCGAAAAAAGTGATAAAATGAAGACATGGGTGAAGAGAAAAATCGAGCATTGTCGTGGCCTAAGAAGATTATATATGTACTGACTTTGAGATAAGAATAGCCCCTCTTTCACGTGATGAGCTGCAATGCACAAAAAGAAACTTAGAACACCTGAGTCTTTGACACAAATTTTGGCCGGAGATCAATTTAGATATAGCTTGCGAGGTGGAGCCAATGATGATGATATCATCAACGTATACCAGCACAAAGAGGGTAACCGAAGCTTGCCTAAATGTGAAGAGAGAAGTATCGGAGCTTGAGTTGACAAAGCAAAGTGATTGAAGGTGCTCATGTAGGCGGTGGCACCAGGCCCGTGGGGCTTGTTTCAAGCCGTAGAGTGCATTGTGCAGTCGACATACATGATTAGGAAAATTGGCATGAACATATCCAAGAGGTTGATGCATATAAACCTCCTCCGATAGACTCCCGTGAAGAAATGCATTTTGTATGTCAATTTGATGAATTGGTCAGCGTTTGGAGACTGCAATGCTTAGAACAAGCCGGATTGTTGTGGGCTTGACCACTGGACTGAATGTGTCGTCGAAGTCGATTCCGGGTTGTTGGTGGTAGCCCTTTGCAACCAGCCATGCTTTACGGCGTTCGAGAGTGCCGTTGGCATTGAGTTTGGATTTGAAAATCCACTTGGAGCCGACAATGTTCATGTTTGGTTGTGATGGTACTAGAGACCAGGTGCCATTCTTCATAAGAGCTGTGAATTCCTCATCCATTGCATTGCGCCACGCACTGTATTTGCGCCACGCACTGTATAATTCATGGGGAGTCGAGGCCCACCACATCATTGCAACAAAGAAAGACCGAAGCGGGTAGCGTGGTGTTCCATCGTGAAGGTCTTTGGTTTGACGATGTGGTTTAGGGACCGTGTGGTCATTTGGTGGGAACGGAAACCAGGTTCTCACCGTCCAAGCTCTATTGAGAGGGTGGTGGACATGTTTAAGGGAAGAGCAGGGGAAGGTGGTGACGAACTAGAAACTGGGTAGTCATTTGAGGTAGGAGACGACATGTGATTGGATGGATTGGAGTGGTACAACGTCGTTGCATTAAGATGCGAGGCAATGGGAGACATGTCGTTGGCAGAAGGAGAGGACTCATGGGAGGATGAGTGGGCGTTGTTGATGTTGAGGGGAAAAGGTAGAGCAATAGTTGGGTTGTAAACGGGCTGGGTGGGAGTGGGTTTGTGTGATGTGCTGGCAAATGGGAAGATGGTCTCATCGAATATAACATGCCGGTATATGAATATTTTGCCACTTGAAATGTCCAAGCACTTGTATCCACGATGCATGTTGCTAAGACCAATGAAAACACATTGCTTTGAGCGAAAATCATTTGTGCTGAGTGAAGGGACGGAGGTAGGGAAAGCAAGCACACCCGAAAATTTTAAGTAGTGAAAAGTCAGGGGCATGTTTATAGAGTTTTTCAAATGGTGAAATACCAAGTGGAGTTGTGGGAAGACAATTTATGAGATATGTTGCCATTAAAAAGGTATGATCCCAATAGGCATGGGGAACACTGCCGTGAGATAGAAGAGAGAGTCCCGTTTCAACGATGTGACAGTGTTTCCTCTCAACGGACCCGTTTTGTTGTGATGTGTGAGGACAAGTTACACGATGTTGAATGCCAATTTTGTTAAAGTATTTGTGGAGGGAGCGGTATTCTCCTCCCCAATCCGTTTGTACTGCTTTTATTTTCTTTTCAAATTGGCATTCAACTAGTTTTTGGAAAGAATGCAAAATTTGCATCACATCCGATTTGTTGGGTATGGGAAAGAGCCATGTGAATTTACTAAAATGGTCAACAAATGAGACATAATATTTATATCCATTGGTTGACATAATAGGGGATGGACCCCATACATCAGAGAAAATTAATTCAAGAGGAGAATGGGAAATAGACTTTGAATCAGAAAATGGAAGACGATGACTCTTTCCTTGTTGATAAACGGAACACACACACCCGCCGTGTTATTTGATGAGAGTGGTAGAGAGAGCTTGGAGACGAGGTGCTGAACGATTTGATAAGATGGATGGCCCATCAGACAATGCCAGACATCAAGAGGAGCGCGGTGAGAGAGGAACGATTGGTGAGATGTTGTTGGTGTAGTTGATGGTGGGAAGGAGTAGAGGCCATCTTTAGATTTGCTGCGCATTGATGGTGGGAACGATTGGTTCCGTCCTTCACCAAAAAGAAAGATGGGTGAAACTCAATATAAACATTATTTTCACTCGTAAATTGACTCACATATATCAAATTCTTTTTAATCTGTGGTACATGTAATAATTGAGATAATGTGAAAGAGTGAGTTGGAGTTGATATAGTGGCATAGCCAATATTCTTTAAAGGCAAACCCGCATCATAACGTGGATTTGATCACCTCCATGGTATGGCTCAATTGTAAGTTGAGGTTATGTAAATCATTTGTGAGATGATTTGTTGAGCCGATATATACCGGTTGTGTCCCAGTTGATGAGGCGAGGTCATGTATCAATCTCATGGTTGGAGAGGCACCTTGGTACGCATGATCGAAGCGATAGTAACACTGTATGGCAGTGTGACCAATTTTGTCGCACACTTGGCAAGATATTCTCGGGTTGTGAATTTCCTCGCCCACGTCCACCACGACCTCTGCTTCTGGAGTTGGGATTGCTGTAGGATTAGTGAGGCTGTGATGAACGTTGGTTTTGTTGGGATTTTCCACCACGATTGCGTTGATCATTCCGGGTTGCCACATTCACCGAACCTATTGTGGCGTCAAGAGTAGATTGTTGTTGCTCTAGGCGTAACTCAAAGCTGAGGAGATGGTTAAACATCTCTTTGAAAGTCATTTTGTCGACTTGAGTTAAAATGGAAGTCACAATGGCATCATATGATGTGTCGAGGCCTCCAAGAAGGTAGGCAGTGAACTCATGAGTTTGTAGGGACTATTTCATTTTCTGGAAATAGTCAGAGTAGGATTTCATTTTCTGGAAATAGTCAGAAATGGACATATTTCCTTTCTTGGTGAGAGCCAAAAATTGGCGAGTCTGAATTGCTCGAGCCGAAGAGATAGAGGAGAACATTTTCTCAAGGGAAACCCATACTTCTCTAGAAGTTGAGAGACCTACCATCTGAGCCAAGATGCCCTCGAACAGAGAGGATACCAAGGTACTGAGAACAACCTGGCCTTGATCATACCAGAAGTTGAATTTTGGGTTAGGAATTTCTGTGGAGGCAGAGGTGGAGGTGGCTGTATCGGGGTTGGGTATGGTTGGTGGGGGCAAATATTGTTCCATCAACATATCCAAACAGACGTTGGCCACGCAAGTAGGGGACGATTTGTGTTTTCCAAAGGAGATAGTTGTCTTTGGTGAGCTTGATTGTAACCAGACTATGGATGCTTGTGGGGTTAGTACGAATATTGGGTGAGGCCATGGGATCGAGCTTGGGAAAAAAAGACAGAGGTCATGGTTTTGCTTTGATACCATAAAAGAACAATACTCACGGGATGGAAACTCTCGAACCTTTGCTGTCGAGAGGAATTCTCTATATATAGCAGTTTACAGATATTATAAAGATTACAAATCTTGTGTCCTAGAGTAATTGCAGGAATTGACAACATGATAGGAGAGATTAGCGTATTACAATCTTTACATAAATGGAAATGAGTGAATGAATACAATTCTTCAAATCATGGAATGGAATCGAGCTTGCTGTCATATGTTGACTGAATCTTGCTGTCATCCGTTTTGGAAGGTGTTTCCTTAATCGAGAGAGAGAGAGAGAGAGAGAGAGAGAGAGAGAGAGAGAGAGAGTTCTAACCGGATTTTGAAGATCTTGTAGCGATTGATGAGAATGCCGTACAGGGAGAATGCTAACCAGATTACGAAGATCTGCCAGCGATGGATTGAGAAAATGAGACAGAGAAAAACAAAGAGAAGATAGAGAGAGAAATGCAAAAAAGAGAAATGAATGAGAGAGAGAGAGAATTCTTACCGGATTTTGAAGATCTGCAAGCGATTGATGAGAAGACAAGAGATAGATGGAGGGAAAAAGGCCGGAAAGGGTTTTCAGCGTTTGCTAAAATCCATAGAGGAAAAGCTCTTGCAAGATGAAGAAACTACTCTTGTTTTTTTCTGCTCGGGAAGAGAGAAGCTTTTATAGTTTTGGGAGAGGGCGCATGGAAGATTTTCCGGACGGGGATTAGCTACTGACATCGTCGGTGTGAATATCACGTCACCAAGTTCTGTGGCCCCACCATGATCTATATACTGTATCCACACCGTCCATCCATTTGGAGAGATCATTTTAGGTGAGGAGAAAAAGAATGAAGCAGATAAAAATCTAAGTAAACGCCACCACATCAAACAGTGGGGATTAAACGCCTACTATTAAAAAATTCCTAGCATTTGGAAGTGAAGCAAGGAGTAAGAACACGAATTTCGGATAAAAGTTGTTCAGGAGCCCGTGAAAAGGGGAAATGGATTGGCTACTCCCCTGCCACCAGCCAGGCTGATGGTTGGTGCTCTGTGGGACCCACCATGATGTATGTTTTTCATCCATGACGTCCATCTATTTTTATAGATCATTTTATGGTATGAGACCAAAAACGATGATATTTGGAACAATGTTAAATGAACGTGGACCATTAAAAACTTTTTGGGGGACATAAAAGTTTTGGAGCAAGATGATATTTGTTTTTTTTCCTTCATCTGGGTCTTTATGACCTAATCAACAGATTGGATGTCAAATAAACAGTACAGTGGGCCTTAGGAAGATTTTAATGGTGGATATCCAATCACTATTGTTTTCCTGTGGTGTGGTCCACCTGAGATTTATATCCCTCTAATTTTTAATACATCATGGTGGGGCCCATATAGCACTGACCACAGCCACCGGGCGTGTGGCAGGGGAGTAGCCAATCCGTTTCCGTAAAAAGGCTCACCGTGACATGAGCAATCCATCCCATCCATCCATCACGAGCCGTATTTACGAAGACCCAAAAAATACACATCATAGGAATAGTGGGATGGCACGCCGAACATCGAACCTTCCCGAGGCCTACCAACGGGCGCAGCTTCGGTGGATCCCCGGATCCAGTGAGGTGGGTGGGACCCCTGACTGTCGGGCTCACACTGATGTATGTTCCTTAGATCCACACCGTCCAACCATTTTGACAGCTCATTTTATTGCATGATCCCAAAATTGAAGTAGGCCCAAAGCTTTAGTGGATCACACCACAAGAAATAGTTGTGATTGAATCCTCATCATTAAAAACTTCATGGGGTTCACTGGAATGTTTATTTTCCATCCAACCTGTTGATAAGGTCACGAGGACCTAGATGAAGGGACAACACAAATATCCTCTTGATTAATCTTTTGTAGCCCCTATGATGTTTTTAGGGGGCGGTTACTATTGTTTCTTATGCTACAGTCCAAATATGAGTTTTCAATACAGATGTGTGACACGGATGTAGTCACATGTATCACAATTATCCCCACGATCAGAAGTCTCGCTTATTGAAAATGCCCCAATTTCATGTTAAAACATGGGCTATGGAATGAACCAAAGTTTGGTGAACAAGTGAAGGATATTGAAAATATTTAGTTTTTTTAAGGCAAAACTTTTTAGACAACTTTTAGAGTTTTCCATTGGTCAAAAATTCTAGTCGATAGGTCGACTCAACCGGTCAATGCATCTCTACCCATCAATTTAACAGGTTGACAGATTACGCAGTTTTAGTGTAATCGAGATTAGGGTTAAGGCTAGACGTGCTTAGGGGTTTAAGATGGTTTTAAAGAGAAAAAATGACAGGGTTTTTCTCTTCGGGCTTTGAATCGATAAGGTTTTATCACTTATAATTTTGTTATTCATCGTGGATTATTGCTTTGTGCCATGATTTTTTCTTGCAAGGGTTTTTTTACGTAAATTCGAAGTTTCTCTATTAAATTTGCTTGTGTGATTATGATTACCTTGTTTGATTCCACTATGTGTGCTTTTGCAAGTCCCGACAAGTGATATCAGAGATAACATTGTGAAGCATATCAAATATAAAGTTAAGGTATCTATTTACCATGAAGTTCGATGTAGAGAAGTATTATGGAAAAAATAACTTTGAACTATAAAAGGCCTATTCAATCCCGGCTTGTAAGGTAGAACTTAGGCCCAAGTCCTGCCCAAACTTATAACAGGCTAAAACCAATCAGCCTGAGTGTCACGCCCCAAAATTCGGTGCCCGAATTAGCCAAACTTGACTCCGAGTACCTAATCATGATTAAAAATTTTAAACATTCACAACCACAAATTTAATAAAAATTACATCATGATATATCAAGCATTCATCCAATATAAGCAGAAGCATGAGCATCTCACTGCATAGTTAGAAAAAATAAAAAATAAAAAATAAAAAAGAAGATATGAAAAGAAAAGAACAAAAAAAAGAAAAAGAGCATATACCATTTCTCTTAAGAAATGCTAAGGGCGTGTTCAGATGCACTATTGAATAGAATTCCAATTGTACTTCCCTCGTCATTCACATCGACCGACTGGGATCTAAGATTGCAATTCTAAAACTTTCATGTTAGGCTTTGAGGGGAAATACAAGTGATTTGAGAGCAGCTGCTAACTCAAAATGAACACCGGAAACTTCATTTTCCGTTGTTTTAATATAATTGAGAGGGCTGATTGGGATTGTTTGAGCAACAACTCACGTAATCGTTGACCTCTTGACAATTGATCCTGAGTGGCTTTATCGAGATCAGAAGTAAATTGTGTAAAGGCTTCTAACTCCACAAATTGAGCCCATTCCAATTTTGATATTCATGGCTTTAATTTGAGTTGCAGATCCCAACATCGAATAGATCTACAGATAAGAATATTTGTCATCTGTGATGGTTCCAACCTAATCTACTTGTGTATCCAAATGCAGCCTAACTCAATAAAACAGCATCATATTAAGATCAATCTACGAAAAAAAACATTTCAACATTCTTCAACATTCTATAGACAACAGGAATTGAATACCTTTTTTTTACACACACTCACACCCATACACACCACATGGGCACTCAAACACCTCAGTGTTGAAATGCACATGGTCTACCACTGAGCCATGAGTAGGGACCCATGGCAGCGGTAATTGAATACTCACGTACACAAGAATGGCTGTATACAGAAATGGACAAACAGATCTTCCAGATTGTATCATGTCGATACTCTAACATCGAGGCAAGTTCCATGCATTGCAGGTATGAGTGGGCCCCTAGTTCAGCAATCCAAACAATTGGTCTGCTGTATCCAAACATGGATGGAATATGCCCCAAAAAATCTTGAATAAGACAATCCTAACCTTTCAATTCGTGGCCTACAAATGGACATTTGAAATGGAACACACACCATCAGTCCGAATTCAGCTGAAAAATGTCCAAAGATCGGTTGCTAAGATCTTCCAATATGGGAGAGTTACCAAGGTCTGGATTACTGGCCCCACACTAGTCAAAACTGAAAACCAAGTATACCTCGGAAAACCTCAAGGATCCTAAAATTCCTCTTAAACCAACAAGTATCCAGAGGCAACTCACATGCCACCTAGCAAGCGTGTGGGACATACTGATTGGCACAAAAGGCGTCATCCACCGTGAAGATATAAATACGATAAAATCAGGCTGGTCAGTGAAGATATAAATACAATAACATCAGGCCAGTCCATTTATCATGTAGCCCATCCCTATTCAAGAGTTGCTAAAAGCCACATTTAACCTACATATGAAGCCTGCCTGGCGAGTAGGCCGGCCTGATTTTCGTGTATGGTCGTCTTCACAATGGGTGCCACCTTATGCACTCTCAGATGTCTGACACGTAAACTTAGTTTGCACATGTGTTACACGTAAAGGTGAGTGTGGAGAGGTGCATGTGGAGCTAGCAAACCTCTACATGCCCATATCCATTATAGTGCTGTATTGGGCTTTTACTTGCAAGATAACAAATGGATCATCATGAAGTGGGGGCCACCTTGTGCTACCCCCCATGCACCTCTACAATCTGTTAGCTCGCCTGGTGAGTGAACCGACCTTATTTTTGTGCATGGCAATCTTCATGGTGGGGGCTTTTTATGCACAGCTCGGATGTCCAACACAGACACCAAGTTATGGTGCTGCATGCAGATAGGGTGCGTGTGGGGGATAACAAACCTCTATATGCTCATATAGATTACACTGATCCTAGCGAACAAAGAGGTCAGATTAATGATTAACAGCATACCTGCATCCTATAATGCTGGCAGTGATGCCCAACGAGCGATGCTGCCACATCACAAATAGACAATAATTAGCATGAGTAGGAAAAAAAAAGTACTATCTAGTGTCTACAAGGGTTTTAATCCAGACCACTGATTCCAGATGAGGGATTAAAAAAACCTAAATACGAATATTCAACTTGCTGGACCAATACATTCCTGTTTCACAGATGGTGCATAGTCTTATACTCAATTCCCTCCACTGTAGAGGCATCGATGATTGATGTTTCATTATCTACTGTAATTAGCAAAAGAAGTACCATTAATGGTAGCTTAAGGGTTACCTACTAAACATTAAAATAGATATATTAAAGTGATATGTAATTTTACCGGCAACAAGTGTCTAATGTGACATGTTTGCAAGAAATAGGTCGTACACCCCATCCAGTCTTTAATGTACACCTACTATTCATCCCTTATCATTGCCTCATACCAGATTGTCCAAGATTATTTCCCCCTTGAGTTTCTATCAACACTTCAGCCAAACAGGAGGTGGCGGCTTCAATGGTCAATCCTTTCACAACATGCTGCAATCAGATATGACCAAATTCCAGCTTCTTCCTACCTCCAAAACACAACTTTAAAAGCTTTAGTACAAACTCTCCAACTAATGAAGTGTTTAATTCTTTCCTTCGCTACTGAAATCAGAGATCGAATAACATAAAAATCCTTCTGTTCCGTTCTTTCCAAATACCCCGCACAAGGGCTAAGAGAAGCAATCTCCACAAGACCAACCACCTTATCTTGAATGGACCCTTTTCACCCTGCTTGACATCAACCACCGAATTGAGAAGAACACACGAGATATCAATTACCTGAAAACATTAACCTACACTTCCCTAGCTGCCTCACAATGTAAGAATAGGTCCAGCCTAATTTTTGGGGCCATGGCACAATGCGAGGTGGGGGTTACATACCACCCAGATCTTGAGCAGGAGGTATTAAACAATGTTCTGGCCAAGAGATTGTGCAGTACCATTCAGGTTCTCAGTTTGTACAAGTGGCATACGTTTTTAGTTATCATAACCATTGATATCATTTTCAGTTTCTACAAGTGGGGTCCATTTTTTTAGTTATCAAAACCATTGATGTTGTGGACCCACTTTGAATAGTACATGGGCCTAGAATCAGAGTAAGGACATGGGAGTTCCTGAAAAGAAAGAAGGGATATGCCGACACCCTCACTAGCCACAACTGGCCTGCAGTGGAATTAGCCCCTCTGCCTAGATGGAAAAACAAAAAAATGTTTAACTGAGAGGTGAGATATCTAAATTTGTTGAGGACGAACTCTGAAGGATCAGACCTTGCTTGGTTGAATTACATTAGGCAAGCCCTCAACAATAATCAACCCAACCTCAATCTTACAGAAAATATAATTTGATTCACAAAGTGATAGGGCTTTTGACCATATGGGCCACGCCCCATAGAAGGGCCCAAAAATACAAAATGGATGGAACCACTATTATCTCTTAAAACCACACCAGTCCAAGACTGCTGAAGGAAACACCATAAAAGTTTAATTTACGCATACTGACAGGAGGGAGCCATCAAGTGACCAGCTTCATCTTCGAATGTTTGCTCATGCAACCGACGACCACTCTCTATACAGATCTGAGGCGTGAATACCCCTGAAATTGGAGCTGAGCAACCAACTGACAATGCTTTGATTTTTTTTCCAAATATTCCAGCGATGAAGAGAACTCTTCCTTGAATATTCTGCTGTTTCTTTCCTTCCACATCACCCAACATGGAACAAATGGAAGCAGCTTCCAAAGCATTTTTACTCCTTTCTGGAAGGCCCATTGCCCCAACTGATAAACAACTCTTCTAGCTTTTCCCTTACCAGCTACACAAATCCCATATGTTTCTCCATGCAAATCAAACACCTACTGGGGAGGGAGAATTACCAACTATAAACAGAATGTGGTTCCTGAATTATGTGCCTTCCTTACATGAACCACAGAATGAGTTCCCATCCAAAATATCTGTGTGGCATACAATTCCAGGTCCACCCAAATGTGGGCTAAGAGTTTCATTCACTGCAGATGAACACAATTAGTACAGTCAATGTCCTGGAGAGAGATGCTGCCCAAGTATATATCGCTTATGTGTTTCGAACAGAGCGGAAGGCACTTCCGGTTCAGACTTTCGTGAATGGCACCCATTCCTTGGACCCACTTCTTCTGGTCCAATGGATCGACATTCAGACGATTTTGCAGTAAACGGATTCGATAAAAAACGGTATCCGTCCTATCACAGAAATGCACCAGACAGCGACATGGTGGCTCATCAGATGCCAGTCTAATCAAAGCCATGCATAGGTTCCCATCTACAGGTTTCGGGTCAGAAAGATTTCTATCACCCATCATTTTAATCTCCCGTTCCGTGGGGAAGTGCAATTCCTCTAAGCCACCCACCCCAGGGACTTTCAGATCCTTCGTGTAATGCCTGATCGCTTCACGCTTGGTAGATTCGTGCTTTTCTGCCAACGTCAAGATACATGAGAACCTCAAGTGGTAGCTGACAATAGTTTTAACCGTTCTAAAATTGTGGCAACAGCAGAAGAAATCAAGCCATCTCTTCCCAACACCAGCATACCACTTGATAATATCGGCATCTTCAAGTGCGATAAGTAACTTGATGGGCTGCGGGCGGCCCATCGAATTTGTAAACCCTGCAATCTTAACAGCCTTCCTTATCAGCTCCAACGGCGTGTCCACTTTCATACACAACTTTGTCAAATCCTCCACTGTTCTCACCGCATATTTCTGCCTCTCTTCTTCTTCGTTCTTATCTTCTTCCTCCAAGACCTCACAAGCTCTCTCCACCTTCATATACTTATCAACCTTCTCCTGGAATTCATCATAGGCATCCACAAGCTCCGATGGCAGCTGGTCCCTGACTGCTTTAATTGACAAAAAATCACCTGAGGACAGCTTCCGGCGCCAATTCCAACACTCCTCTGAAGACCCCAAAAACTCCCGAACAACTTCCTCTCCCCAAACCCCAAAAATCTCGCGAACCTCATTCTCAATCTTCATCTCAAATTTGAACCTGTCACACCGCTTCAGCTTCTTGAAAACATGGCTTAGAATCTTCAATCCCAATTTCTTCCGTATCGTCTCCCTTGCATTCCTCATTTCTAACACCCTCGCCTCCTTCCGTTTGATGTACTTCTTCTTGGCCCGGATCGCCTTATCCGACATGGGCGGATGCAAAACCATCGGCGAGACTGCCTGAATCTCCATTCCGAGAAAATCCATCTTCTCGGACACAGCGCTGTGGATTGAAGTCTTCAATCTATCTATCTTCAGCTCCAAATTCCCTTCTAAAAATCTAACAACTCGGTCTTTCAAATTCATAGTCAGCATTTTCGAGCCCGAAGTTATAACCAATATCTCATCCAAGTACCTAACTGCATATACTTTTACAGGTTTATGGAAAACACCGGACCAGCCTGAAATCTCCTGGGGATCAAATTTTGGATTCTTGCTGTCGATCCTCAACCGTAGATCCTGGATCTCTTGATCTAGACCGTTGAAATATATATTAACCAGAATGGCACTCAAATTGCTCTCTTGCGGGAAACCCCTTCCAAAATAACACCCTCCGAATTCGACCTGAACTACCTCAAATTCAAAGAATTTCTGTATCAGATCAACCAAAGCCTGATCCTCAATCTTTTCTGTCAAGATGGAAGCCAATTTCTGAATATGGCAAATATGGAATTTTTTCTGACGAAATTCAATTCGGAACCACCAGTTTGGATTTTCCACAGAGTTCTTCAAGTACCGAACTGCAGTATGCCGGCCCATCCCGACTCGGGCACCGTATGCAAACGTCGCGAACCGCGAATCGTAGATGACTTCCAGCACCATCCGGACCGCCTCGATCACGACCTTCAGTTTCAGGTTGGGGAGAACCAGCGGCTCTCCTTTCTTCCGGTTGGGTATCAACCGGACGCAACATGATCCCACGTCGAATCCGTTGGCGCGGAGTTCAAGAGAGAGGGCTTCGATTGGGAATAAGTCCGAACTGAGATCAGAGGCGGGTGCGTCGGAATTCGGGTTTGGGGTGATGTTTCGGACGGCAGCGGAGAGGACGGAGGGATCGGAGACGACGGATTGGAGAAGGTTGTAGAATTTGCCTTGCCGGTATTGGGCGAGGGTTAGGGTTTGGAGATTGGAATTTGAGATGGGAGCGTTTGAAGGGTTTTGTGGGAAAGGGTTAGGGTTTTGTAGGGGAATGGAATGACAGCAGAGAGAGATGATGGAGCGTTTGGATTGCCAGGAATTGAGTTTTCTGAGATTTAAAAGCATGGGAATTTTGAGAGAGAGAGAGAGAGAGAGAGAGAGAGAGAGGATTAGGGTTTTTCTACGATTTGAATTTGTGAGGAGAGGTATTTAGGAGGGAGAAAGGAGATTGCCGCGGTAAGACGTGCTAGATCGGCACGTGTATGAGATCAAGGCCGTTCATCGGACGGGGGCCGCAGTGATCATGAACGGCTGAAAATCAGGCCGGTCAATTTGTCACGTGGGCTGAGTGTGTTTGGAGTAGTAGGTATTGCATAGGAAATGATATAGTAGAACTGAAAGAAAAGAAAGAAACAGGGTAGGACTCCGTACATAGCACGTGGAAGGGTTATCCATCAACATGAACCGTCCAACCGGTGGGCCTCATTGTGGATGGACGATGTTTCAAACGCCAGTGTTTAGGATGTGTTTGGCATCGTTGATTTGAGTGTACTCATAATCCAAAAGTCATTTGGCATGATTTGAAGGTATTTTCGACTAGGGCGGATTAGATGATACTCTGGCCTCACCCAATACCCGTCACAGGGCATTATCAAATAATAGAAGCAGATTCAATCATGGGGTGGAATATGCCATAGGAAACAGCAGATTCAATCTAACTGATTTTTTATTTTTTTTTCCCTTTATTTAGCTTACATGACCTTATTACAAGCCCCCAAATTACCCCCCTTCCCTCTTTCCTTTTGAATTCAGATTCTATGCTAACTAAAAACAGAAAATATTTGTTTGTTGTAATGTAATTGGGTCCACGTTTTTAGCATTGCTTAGCTAAATGATAATGTGGACCAATCACATTGCAGAAAAACACATTCTTCTTACTGGATCTTTCCTTATCCACCCCCATTTGAAGGACATTGTTTAGACAATATGAAATAGCGGTGATTAATTGACAGCCACAAAAGTTTAAGATCAAATAGGTTTTTTTTTTTTTTTTTCCTTTTAAATACAGATCCTATGCTAACTAAAAACAGAAAATATTTGTTTGTTGTAATGCAATTGGTTCACATCATCACTTATTTTGACAGCATTGCTTCATTAAATGTAGCTAAATGATGATGTGGACCAATCACATTGCAGGAAAACACATTTTGCTTATTTGTAACATGAAGAGGATCTATATTCTTTCCTTGTCCACCCCCATTTGAAGGACATTGTTTAGAAAATGGGATTAAATGTGCCACTCCAATGAGCTATTATTTATAAATAGTCTCACGGATGATAACAAATTAGTGACTGTTACCCTAATCGTGTGGGGCCTACATTGATGTATACGTTGTGTATCTATGTTTTTTTCATCATCACTTACTTTGTCAGCATTGATTAATTAAATGTAGTTAAATGATGATGCGGACCAGTCACATTACATTAAAATAGGTTTTTCTTATTTGCAACAAGCAGAGGATCCAAATTCTTTATTTTTTTACCCCTATTTGAAGGCCACCGTTTAGATCGATGGGATTATCTAACCTATGTGTAACTCCAATCAGCTATCATTCATAGAGGGTCCCATGGTAGCAGCTTAGTGAGCGTTATCACTAATTGTGTGGGCCCTACATTGATGTATATGTTGTATATTTATATTGCTTATTTCATTTTAAGATATGAAACTAAATTATAAGAAGATTTAAATCTGAAGTGGACCATACGAATAAAAACAGTCAAGAATAACCATTAAATTTTTTTGCGGGCGACAAAAGTTTTGGATCAATCCAATCTTTCTAATTTTCCTTCATACAAATCTTCTTGACAGTATCAACAAGTTGGATTGTTAATAAACATTAGGAAAACCTTACGATGTGTCCTTTGGAATTTTTAATGGTAAGATACTCAATCACCCTTGTTTCCTGTGGTGTGGTCTAGTTGAGATTTAGGTCTTTGTAATTTTGGTATACCGTCTTAAAATGGGTTACAGAAACATATAGATGACATAGATATTAATGTAGAGTGGGTCATGAACAGCTTCATGGCCAAGATGGATCAGAAAAAGCTCAGTTGACGACAGAAGTGATTCAGACCGTCAAACCTTAAATCGGGCGTATCTCACAATCTGGAATGAATTATCCGACGCAAAATATATGATTTTGGGGGTCCAACTCCTCTATCCTCTATGATGGGTTGCGCAAGCTGGATTTGCAAGAAACCATCAAATCGACAGTTATTTTTCTATTTTAATTTTGTTTTTACTATAAATAGTAAGTTTTAGTTTGATTATAACTATTCATCTATTGGGCTTTAGGAGTTGTGCCCAATGCAAAAAATGCTTAGAATAATTAGGAGAATAGCGTGGAGAAGTCAAATAGGACACTTGCTATTTTTTGCCGAAAACCTTACTGGGCACTAGTAGACATCATGACCGTCTATAACATGTTGCGAATTCTATGAGTTTTAGTTGTAGTTTTATTCTGAAATCTCTACCACTAGTACCATATTTAAAGGGTTGTGAACTCGTTTATTTTATTCATCAATCAAATTTCAAATTTTATAAAATTTATTTATATTTTTCTTATTTTTTTTTCTCATGAATTCGAGAAATATCTGTGAGTAGTCTGAGAAGCTCCATGGATTCAGAGTAGTTATCCTTGAGGAAAATGGTGATCAACCTCATCACGTTCATCCCTACATCGGACATACAACACATCATCAAGGTTGGCCCCATGGTTGAGGTAAGATCCACTAAGCTCTTACCCGGGTAACACCTAATCTGCTATGGGAGATGATAGGGTGGTAAAGCCATCTCTACAAAGACGAGTGGCAAGGTGAAGTACAAATGGAGTCCATCCATTTGCAGGACTATACTTGTGATCAATCCGGAAACTACTAAGATCTGTAGATATCGGTGACTATGAGACCCACCATGATGTATGTATTTTACATCCACGCAGTCCATCTATTTTATTACCTCCTTCCAGGACATGAGCCGAAAAATGAAGTAGATCCAAATCCCCGGCGGACCACACCACAGAAACAGTGGTGATTGAATTCCCATTATTAAAAAATCCATGGGCCCACCACCATGTTTACTTGCCATCGAAGCTGTTGATAAGTTCACACAGACCTGGATGAAGGGAAAACATAAATGCTAGTTTGATCCAAAATCAGGCCAGCCCAGCCACTAGATAGAAATCACCTTTAGATCGTTGCTCGACCCTTTATTTGGATGGTGTGGCCCATCTAATAATTTGATCTGCATGATTTTAACATTGTATGATGTAAATGATAACACCAGCATTTTTAAGGGCTCGGATTTTATGCAGACACGACACATTGGCGGGTCTGGTTTGTTCAAACAATCTGGATTTTGGATGATTAATTTGAAATGTTAGTTGAGTTGATCTATGCCACCTGCGCAATTTCTAAATGCCTTCGTATCATCCATGGCTCTCCGCCAGAGTATTAAATGATTACTTTTATTCATATCCGAAAAAATGGTTAATCTCAATTGCAGTCTATAGACATGAAAACTTGGTTGAACTTGATATCTAGTTGGATCTGGTGGAGTTTAAAGCAAGCACAACTAAGCATATGGAATTGCACGTATTCCATATAAATTTCATCCTACATTTGGAACTGATGGAAGGATTGACTTAATCCAGGTATCATATCATCCAATCCCATCAAGAAATACAAAGGGAGTTATGGTAGAATATGAAATTTATTACATTTGTGGGCCTCACGTTGATCCAAGTGTTCTATCCACATTGTCCATCCATATATGCCCTTTACATGTGACAATCGAGTTTATATATATATATATATATATATATATATATATATATATATATATATATATATATATATATATATGTTTTGACATCAATCGTGAAATCTAAGTGAATTGATTATAATTCCATGGTCTCGAAAATGCTAGTTTTACCTAATATTGCAGTGTTTTTTTAACAAGGAGAACTTGATCTCAAACATGAGATTGAAGGGTCAAAATTCTATAAGTATTTTCAAATATGTAATTATTGTGTAATAATTGTATTAATTCCACCTTATACAATTCAATACCACTTAATCCTACAATTTAAATTTGGTGGAAATCATCATCTAGTAGTCATTTAAGCCTTATCCCAGCTAATTTGAATATATAACGGGTAATCTATACCTTAGTTTAGGAACACGAAAACTTGACTAGATGTCTAGCTGGGTTGGTTCAATTGGAAGACTTGACATAGTCTCTACTTGACTAGACTTGCCATCAATTTTAAATTGTGTTGTCATTGTCTAAGTCTTCTCCCAACTAATTAGGGTTGGCTACGCACGAATCATGTTTTGTTGTTCCTTTTTATTAATTATTAAAATAAGTACATAAAATATCTAAATCAAAACAAAATGTGTTGTTTGGTTTGTTGGTAGTTTGATTCTTGTTGCCTGGGCGAGTTACTTGATCAACTCGATATGACTCGGTGTGACTCCCACAAGTCAATTTAAAAAACATGGTACGAGGATAGAAAAATGAGAGTTATTTGATTATCGAGCAGAGTGTGATGATTGACACTTACACTCACACAATACAAAGAGTAATAGTTATAGATAATTTTACTACAAAACTGGTCTTTAACAATTTGTGAACTTTCAATTTTAAAAGAATATGAGAAGGAATTTTAAATATAGGTAAAGGTTTTATGTAATTTATAAGTGCATGTTTGATAACAACCTATAGATTTTACCCCCAAAGTCCCGTTAATGGCTTGGATTTTATCTGCTCAAACTCTAGCTCCTCTCTCTGTCATTGTAAGTTTCTGATGTTTTTATCCATATAACCCACACCAATTTCCTCCCAAACTCTTTCTTCCTCTTGAAGTGTGTTTCACATACCACGCCCACCACTATTAATATGGAAGTTTATCAATTATAAAATGATTAAAAATAATAAATCCCTACTCCCTAATTCTCGATATTCCCTAGAGTTGGGCATCGGGTCGAGTTAGACCAAGCTATGGCTGAGCAGACTCAATTCGGTTTTGAAATAGACCTAACTCAAACTCGACCCGACTTGGTACCGAGTCCGGCATCCCTGACCCTATTCGAGTCTGAGTCTGGCTTGGACTAATCCGGACCAAGTCCAATCCAATCACAGGTGCCGAGTCGGGTTAAGTGCAACGAGTAACCACAAGTTGAAATCACAACCCAAAACCTAGATGCACCTGCTGATTTGGGTTTTTATATGTGTGTGTGTGTGTGTACGAGTCGAGTTTCGGATCGAGTCAAGTCACCGAGTTAGATTTGAGTCAAGTTATTTGACCTTCCATAATTTGAGTTCGGAAAAAGTCTTTTAGTTCGAATCGAAATCGAACCAGGTCTAAACGACTCGAATCTGCCAAGTCGAGTCATCCGTGCCCAGCTTTTATATTCCCTATAAACTTCTTAGTGCCAAGGTTGGGCTAAAGTGTTTAGATCCGTTTATTGTGCTTTTACTTGAATATTTGCAAGCTTGATTTGTAATTGGGTAAATTTTAGGGCTAATTTGACATCTATTATCTCATTCAATAGGAGCTACTCTAATAAGAACTAAGAAATTAAGAATTTTTTTTCATAACTTATTCTCCAACAAGCATGTTTGGTGGTGAAATCCAATAGATGTGTTCAAGTCCTTACCTCAGTCCCCAGGTCTTGGGTTTGAGTATCCATATATGGTGAAATCCCACTCTGGCATAAGTGCAAGAAGAAGCAAGTTTGGTGAACTTATTTTTTCATATTTGAAAAAATCTTTTATTTAAAATAAACATCATCATTAAAACATTCAAATAAGAGTTTTATTTAGAGTAGTTGCTTTATAAGACACAACCTTAATATAAATCATTTATCATGTGGGCCACCTTACATATGGGTTGTTTACGAGGTGAACCTGCTTATGAAAGAAGCGTTGGGCTGGATTGATTTAGGCATGGGACTGCCTTAACGAGCTAGGATTGGGCCACCTGATGAGTGGATTGGGAACATCAAAGCCCTACATAGAGGAAACTACAATGGAGAATATCTGGCCGGTATTTTTCACAAGGCCGTCTGCACAATAGGGCCACCTAATGGATGGCTGGTACACCACACACATATTCCCACGTGTGCACGTGTGCATGAACAAAAGTTTCTACTCAAGAAGCGAATTGAGTAGTAACTCACTCTGCGTAGCGTACTAAGTAAACTCCGTGAGGTCCACCATGATTTTGTATCTAATCCGCTCCATCCATCCATTTTACCAGATAATTTTAGGGCCTAATCCAAAAAATGAAGTATATATAATGTTCAAGTAATTTTAGAGCCTGATCTAAAAAATGAAGTATATATAATGTTCAAATGGACCACACCCCAGGAAACAACTGAATTCAACATGTACTGTTGAAAAAATCTTGGGGCCACAGAAGTTTTGGATCAAGCTTATATATGTGTTTTCCCTTCTTCAATGTCCGTATGATCTTATGAATAGGTCAAATGATAAATAAACATATGGGGCCTAGAAAGGTTTCAAACGTAGAAATAATTATCCCCACTGTTTACTGTAGTATGATCAATTTGATCTTTGGATATTCTTCAATTTTGGGCTTAACCCCTTAGGGCCTGTTTGGATGCCTGTAAGTTCTTTTAAGTTGTACATGACTTACCTGTAAGTCACTTACAGGTGAAAGTTACTTATAGGTAACCTGTTTGGATGTAAGTTGTAGGAGGAGAAGAGACGGAAGGCGGTAACTGTAGCGAGAGATCGTAGAGAGGGAGGGGGAGAGATTGCAGAGACGGAGAGAGATTGCAGAGAGGAGAGGGGGAGATTGCAGAGACGGAGAGAGATTGCTGTTTTCAATGGTTGGTGCTTCTTCTTCATTGGCTGGAGCCTCATGGCTATAATGGTGGTTGGTAGGTTAGTGCGTTTCTTCTTCTTCCCCTCTTTTTAAAAATCTGACCATTGAGCTTGTAAGTAACTTACAGGTTGTAAGTTACTTACAGATAATTTTACTCCCCGAAATAACACCTGTAAGCAACTTTCCTTTAAGTCACTTCTCACTTACTCAATTTACAGGCATCCAAACAGGCCCTTAAATTAGATAAACCACATACATTCAAGGTGGGCCCAACTAAATTTATTCGGTACGATAAGAGAGTACTGAATAACCCAGTAGGCAATCCGATTTCTACGGAAGTGGATTTGCTGGTTTACCACACAGTAGGTATATCTCTGGTGTATTGATGTCAGCAAGTTCTGTGGGTCACATCATAAGGTATGTATTATATCCAAACCGTCCATCCATTTTGTGAGCTCATCTTAAGGCTTGAACCGAAAAATAAGGCAGATAAGTGGGAGATTGAACATATATCATTGAAACCCTTTTGGGGTTCATAGAAGTTTCGGATCAATATGAAATTTGTTTTTCCTCTTCATACGGGTATTTGTGACCTTATGAATAAATTGGATGGAAAATAAACGTTATAGAGGGCCCTACGAAATTTTTAATGGTGAAAATCATGATCCCGCAACTATTTTTGGTGTGGTCCATTTGAGCTTTGGATGTGATACATTTTTGGATCAATGCTTTAAAAGGATCTCTAAAAATGGATGAACGGTGTGGATATAATAAATAAATCATTTTAGGGCCATGTAACTTTGATTTCCTTTGAACCGTTCGTACAACTCGAAGCCCGAGGGGCGTCGGTGCTCGTCTTCGCACGACACGTATCTACATCAGCTATACAGCTGGTGTGTGGTACACCAGCCAATCGGAAACGGACTGGCTACTCCCCTGCCACCAGCCCCCTGGCTGGTGTTCGGTTCTATGTGGGCCCCACCATGATGTATGTGTTTCATCCATTCCATTCATCCATTTTTAAAGATCATTTTAGGCTCCATTCCAAAAATTGGAGGGGTATAAATCTCAGGTGGACCACAGCACAGGAAAACAATAGTGATTAGATATCCACCATTAAAATCCTCCTAAGGCCCACTGTACTTTTTATTTGAAATCCAATCTGTTGATTAGGTCATATAGACCCAGATGAAGGGAAAAAACAAATATCAGCTTGATCCAAAACGTTTATGGCCCCCAAAAGGTTTTTAATGGTCGACATTCATTCAACACTGTTTCCTGTAATGTGGTCCACTTGAGATTGGGATATATCTTATTTTTGGTCTCATACTATAAAATGATCTATAAAAATAGATGGACGTCATGGATGAAACACGTACGTCATGGTGGGGCCCACAGAGCACCGACCACCAGCCATTGGCTGGTGGCAGGGGAGTAGCCAATCCGTTCCCCAGCGAATCCGCTTCCGATTTCTACTCAGTTACTCCGTACGCAATCCGAATTCGGGCTCGTCCTGGTCCAAAGATATTCCTCGAGACAGGCACTGTGGGCAATCTATGTCCTTTCCATCTCTAGATTGTTCAACGCACGTCTCTTCCTTTTTATTCTCAACCACTGAAAAAGATAATTTCAACGCTTTGATTTGGAGGCGTTATTTGATACTCTATCAGAGCATGGCACTCTATACACAGTCACCGAGAACTTGTACACGAGGCATACATTAGCTCAAATTAAAGATTAAATTGTGGACCATGCCATTTATAACACACGATCTCAAAATCAGATTTGGTTAACCATTGGATATTTTTAATTTTTAGTCAGATTTTTTTTTTGCCATTTTAAGTGTCCAAATAATCAAAATAAGAATACATCCAAACAGGGACCATAATTTGAACGGTTTAATTTGATTTGTATTCCACGTTTTTAATTTATAAATGCCTGTGTATCATCCACCATGCTCTGCAAGAACCATTGATTGTTCATGGGATTGGCTTTTCTTATTTATGTAGGTGTTTGGATAGTAAAACTCGACCGTGTCAAATCATGATTTGTTGAGTACAGAAGCCTTTTTAAGGGAACGGATTGGGTGACGCGGCGAAATCTGAATAGGCCACAGCAGATTTTTTCAAGGGCCGGTAGATATTTTTTTTTCTTCTTCTTCAATAATTATACGAACGTATATCATTTGCCAGATGCATTCTCTCCGTACGCGTGTTTATTTACGTGCACGGGCTGAGCGTGTGGGAAATCTGAGCTGTGGGTCACACCATGGCAAACGAGCTGGTGCAATAATTTGGCTAGAGCTGTACACGAACCGAGTTAGCTCTGCTAACGTGCTCGGCTTGACTCGAGTGGAGCTGATTTTTAGAGCTTGAAAAAAATTCGAGGTGAGTTCGAGGCTGTCCAAGCGCAAAACGGCTCAGCTCGAATTGAACTTGGATCAAACCAATCCGTTGACTCAATTATTTTGATATCGATGCTGCTAACTAAGTGTTTGATGAAATGACCCAACTAGGTGTTGTTTCGGGTGCATACATTCTTCGTGGGATCGACCGGTGGCAAAGAAGGAATGGATATGAACAAATCACTATTAAAAAAAATATCACATAGTAAAACTACCCTTGTATCTTGATTTTAATAATGCCTACTGAGTGTTTGATGAAATAAATATAAACTGTTAGTGTTGTTTCTGCTGCTGTTTTGCATACCGTGAGAAATTGAAGGTGTACTCCATGTGTTTGAGAAAATGTTGCAAAGGCTCGAATTGGCCCGAGCTGCTGACCAAACAGAGCTGGCTAGTCAGGCTCAAGGACCGAGCCGAGCCGAGTCAAGTTGAGCCAAGCTCAACTAGGTTTGACTCGTGTACAACTCTAAATTTGGCTGGTCAACTCATCAGGCAAAGGTCATACATGGTCGTTGGATGTGGTTTGAGAAGTTTTTAGGGCAGTATGTTGTTTTATCCAAAAATGGCCCACCACAAGTGTAGTGGCTTACATTTTTTTCCGAGTTATTATCTTCATTTTGGGACCCACCTTTGGCATGAATGAGATTTCCATAAAACCTTGCACGCGTGTGGCATTAGGAGGTGTGTGTGGATATGGCACGAATGAAGCTAGCAGGCCCAACAACTTTTGTTTATAAGCCCACTCATAGAGCTGGGCACGGGACGACTTGACTCGCCTAACTCAACTCGTCTGACTCATTCATACACGACTCGACCCGAACCGAATGGGTGAGTCAGTCCGAACCAAGTAGGCTTCGCCCAATCCAAATTCAAACCGAGTTGAGTTCGAGTTACCCAGTAACTTGACCCGGTCAGACTTGACTCGATCTGAAGCCAACTCGACTTGGATTCGGGTATATATAAAATTAAAAAACCATAATTTTTAAGTATATCTAATCCTATATGCTCGCCTAATGCCTACCCAATCCCAAATCCTCTCTCTCCCACCCTCATCCTCCTCTTCTTCTAAGCCCAACAACCACCTACCACCTTCACCACCCTACTCCTCTCTCTCTCCTCTCCACTCCCACCCTCCCTCCTCCCTCCTCTTCTAAGCCCAACCACCCACCACCCTCCTCCTCCTCCTCCTCCTCCTCTCTCTCCTCTCCACTCCACTCCACTCCCTCCCTCCTCTTCCAAGCCCGACACCACCTATCAACATCACCACCCTCCTCCTCCTCCTCCTCCTCCTCCTCTCTCTCTCTCTCTCTCTCTCTCTCTCTCTCTCTCTCTCTCCACTCCCTCCTTCCCTCATCTCTCGATCCGAATCAGTGGCAACTTGAACCAACTCGGTACTTTTGATCGTGTTGGACTCAATCCGGATTAGTCCAAGCCAGACCTGGATTCCACATTAGTTCAAGCATGCTGGACTCGGTACCGAGTCGCGTCGACTTCGAGTCAGGCCTATTTCAAAACCAAATCGAGTCGGGTTAGCCCTAACTCGGTCTGACTCAACTCGATGCCTAGCTCTACCCACTCGTGTGTATGACCTAATCTATATTGCTTTGAGATACCCACATACATAAGGTGGTGTTTGTGCCCATTCTCGTTATTTCCTGCAAAAGCGAAGGAGTTAAGTGAGATCTGAATGGATTTAAGTGGTGTATTTGGATATCCGTGAGACATACAAAGAGGATCCTACAATAGTACAATTGGAACATATCAAACAACATCACAATATTACTTAAGTGGTTGAATCATGTAAAAGTGGTCACATGATGAATGGAAAGAGCAAGAGCAAAAAAAGGCTTATGCAGTATTGAACACTTATAACAACCGTCATAATATAGGAAGGATCCATATGGCCTAAGGTAAGATTATAAATAACAAAGGAATTTAACGGTGAAATAATGTCTCATACCAATCCAATCAAGCCTAGACATTATCATTTCAATCACTTGTCATTTTACATTCATTAATGCAATAATTCTATTTTCCTATTAAATCAATTACATTCTATAGTGTGATTGTTTATTTTTCACTAACTATTTACATTCCATAATGTAATCGGTCGCATTAATCAGGTGGCTGGTAATCTTAGTTGTAATTTAGGTCTGAGCTCACACGCTGGATTCAATTCTACATTCGAAAGGTGCTTCGCAGTTGCTCTTCACAAACGATTATAAGAATCCCTCTCTCGTTTCCCTTTTATTTATATCGAAAAACCTTTTTGCATGGAATGCAGTGTAACCCATCATTTGAGGATGAACCCTCCCATCTAAATATCGTCTGATTCTAAGTGGTTGAATAGCCGACCAATTTCATTCGATCTCGTTCATATACGGTGTATCTACCTATCTCGACACTTGGGGTTATAGTTGCTCAATTTGAATTGAGCGACAAATTCAATTTCAACAAGCCCCCACTTATCACATGAATGAACTGCCAAAAACAACTACTAACAATTGGATACATGTCAATTTCAACAAGCCCCCACTTATCACATGAATGAATTGCCAAAAACAACTACTAACAATTGGATACTATCATGTAGATGCCGTATAAAACAAGCCAATTCCCTAAGTAGGTGGCTATGTTGCTCAAAACAAATGGATAGCTACAAAAAATGCATGAAACAGATGCATGGTTGAAAAAGGTTTCCGAGCCGGGCCGTTTGTTTTGTATGACGTGGCACCTATACTGTGGGGCTCACCTGATGGATGCTCTGGATTGACTAGCTCGTTTGGACGGCTAATTTTGACTCTTGAAAAGAACTTGAGAGGCAGGTGGAAGAACGTGTCCTGCTCCTCTGACGTGCGTGATTCCGTGTAATCGGACCACGTTCGGCTGATCCAAACCGTTGATCTGATGAGTTCCGCAGTTGATGTAGGCTACCTCTTAAGATCTTCAAATAAACTCTTCCAATCCTTGGAATCCGTCAGAAATGTATGGATCCAAATAAACGGACTAACCATTTTATTTTTATCTGGACCGTCCAATCAGCCCATGGGCTAAAAAGTTTCAGAAATCTTTAAAATTCTAATGGCTAGATTACATCAGCCATACCAATCTGGTGATCCAAACCGTCCAAACGCCAGCCACCGAGATGATCAAAAGAAAATGGTCAGCCAATGGTTTATCTTAGAGTTTTAGATTGTGGGAGTGGTGGGAATCCCGACTTGTGCTCTACCCACAACCAGGCCCATGATTTGGACGTTTTAGATTGACGTGTGTGTATGCCACGTGTCCATTATAGATTAAAAATTCAACTCAAACACAGAAAAAGAAGATTCCCTTGATTTCCAATCCTTCTAGAGCTTATAATTAAATTCTACAACGACGAAAAATACCATACCTTCCTCTTTCTTGGATTTAAGATATTTGTGGATGAGGAAGTCCGATCCTGATGCACCAGGACATGAATAGTGCCTTGATTCTCACTCGATCTTACAAGTGTGTCCCATGGATCGGTGATCCAGACCGTTGATCTGACTACCATAGATGGGATGTATCCCAGAAAGCGTCCAGATCAAGAGATCGTAACTAATCAATTACTGTAATACACTAGTGGGTTCTACAATAAGCTTATTCTAAGATGTTTGCGTGGGGCCCTCCATAATGTAATCAAGAAATCCAATCCTTCTATCATGTGTGCACCTTCATGTCCGAATTGGAAATAAAATATCAGGCCGATCCAAATCTCGGGTGGGCCACACCAATTAAAATCATGAATAAAGCCTCTACAATAAGTGGTGTGGTGTGGCCCACCTGAATTTCAAAATGGCCTATTTTTTTGAGATGTTCATTCATGCTGGCGGGGCAGGTATTATGAATGGATTGAATGAATAAAAAGAACACGGTGTGCCCTACATACAGCTGGGTTTTAACGGTGTGAGGCCCCATCCTAACTCCTCCCTCTGGTGGGACCCAGCTTTGTTTTTAATCGAGCTGATTTGGGGTGATGGAATGAACCTCAGAGGAACAATTCATGGACGGACTGGATGTCGGCCCCACATCATGGTGGGCCTCACAATAAGCGTTAGCTCGGTTAGCTTGCTTGGCTCTATTAGAAAAAGCTCGATTCAACTTGGTTCGGAGTTGAGTTTAAGCTAATTTGACCTGATTTTGTATTGAATTTGTACTTTCTCGGGCTCGACTCACCTTAGATTGAACCCCAAGTCGATTCGAACTTGGATCGGATCAACTTGATGACTCAAGTGCTTTGATATTGTTCTTACTTATCAAACCCCAGCTCGAATTGTTCTTGGATCGAATCAGTTCGATGACTCAGGGGGTTTGATATTAATGTTACTTACCAAGTGTTTGATGAAATGACTCAATAAGTGTAGCTAGGGATAGGAAAGGTATGTATATGAAATAAATTTTCTTAACTTATGTTGCCTACAAGGTGTTCAATAAAATACCCGTAAATGACTGCTGTTGTTTTACTTACTATGAGAAATTAAAAATACACTTGGCCGTGCCGGGTTCGAGCTGGGTCAGCGAGTTGCTTAGCCGAGTCACTCGACTCTGCTCACTCCTGTACACCCCTAAAAAGGCATATTCCAGGCCTCTACATCTGAACGGTTGAGATCAACGAAATCCCTGAGCATACTCTACATCAGGAACTCTCCCGTCAGATTAGCGAGCCGTAGCCCACTTGGACGGAGTGCGCTAAACAGGACACAGTCCACGTCAGGACCCGAGAATCTGTCCAGACAGAAATGCCAGCTGACCTCACCTTGGGCGAGCGGCTGAGATCAGCACGGCAGGGGAATCCTATGTGCCACGTCAGATTTACCCAATTCGGGAGCGGATTAGGTGCCACCCCGACCTAACCCAAGACGGTGCAGCTCTTACCTTGAGGCCCACCTTGATGTATGTATTCTATATCCACACCGTCCATCCGTTTTTCCATATCATTTTACGTTATGGGCCCAAAAATAAAGAACATAAAAATCTCAGGTGGACCATACTTATGGGAAATAATGATGATTGAATGTACTACCATTAAATACTTCTTATGGCGCCCCCTAATGTTTCCGTAATATATATTTACCATCCAACCTGTTGATAGGGTTAAACAAAGCTGGATGAAGGGAAATAATAAATAGCATCTCGATCCAAAACTTTCGTAGCCCATTAATGGTCAATTGCCACTGTTTCCTATGGTCTGGTCCACCTGAGAATTTGATCTATTTCGTTTTTGGGTTGATGATCTAAAATGATCTGAAAAAACGAATTGACGGTGTGGATATAGAATACATACATCAAGGTAGGCCCCACGGTTTAGGCCACACCTAATACGCTCCCTACCCAATTCTGTCCACGTCAGCATCTCCATGCGCGACGCTGCCGGCGTGGAGGCCACGAGTCTCGAGTGGGGGCGCACGATGGCTGTTGGCGAATCTCGCCCAAGATCTCCGGTGCGCAGTGCGCACTTGGGGAATGAGTGTCGGTGATCACGAGATTCTCCTCAACAGCTGCTTCCACGGTTGCGAGAAATTGAAATCCGGAACGGAATCGGGAGAATGTCGCCGAGAAGCAAGATTCAGTGCACGTCGAGCAGTGTTTAGAAATATAGTACCATATCTATAAATCATGTGGTCAGTGAATATGTCAGTCAATCCAGACCGTCCATCTGAAAGACCACCGTATGGATGGGCCTGATCAAAGATGTCTATAATGTATATTGTTATGGGAATAGTGGGTCAGCCAATAAAAGGTCAGGTCGGAAGGGCTAAGCAAGCCTAATCAAACGGTAAACTCAGTTTAAGACTACTTCCAACCAAGGAACTAGCTCGAACTTGGCTCCACGACCACCATCAAGGATAGGTTGGGAAGCCTAAGTTCAACTAAACATCGTCCGCTCTTCACAAAGCTTTCAGGTTGGCGAAACCCCGGGTCGGCACAACATCACCCTCAAAGGTTCCGATGTTACTCCAATCGGCCTTACTCGAGATCTCAATCGAAGATCTCGGGAGACCACCGCAACACGGATCACTCTGAGATCTCGGAGAATATCAACGACATACTTGAGTTTCAAATCCCTCTACAGTACGTTCTTACTAAAAAGGGAGATATTCTCTATGTCACTATCTCACTTCAACTATAAATATGAGCATCTCTAATGGTGAAAGATACACAAACTCTGGCCCCAAAACTCATTACTCAATCCGACCCAAATTCCTTACCTGACTTGGGTATCAGAGGGTCCCTTGCAATAGTCGGGGTCTCCTTTGTCCGTCCCTTGTGCAGGTACACAAAGGTCCGGGAAAGGCTAGCTAGAAATCTGCATCAACATATATAATGTAAGAAGTGTTTACCTAATTTTGTCCATGCAATTAAATTTCTAAGGGTGATGATTTTTTAATATTTTAAGGACAACATGAAATATTTTAACCCAAATGAGTGATATTTCAAGAACTAACCATCCAACACTGAATTGAAATTTCTCAGGCAAAAGGTAAAAACAACTTTTATTTTACCCATTATCAACTCTCTTTTTCTTTTCTTTTTTTGTTCGTTAGGTTGTTAGTACACAACACTATCAGTTCACACTTCACTGTTACCCATTATCAACTTGAGTTCCTTTTTTATCATTTCAAGTCACTCCTGAAAATAGTAAGCACCCATCATCTTCTTTTTAATTAGAAGTGCATATGAACTATATTATTTTGTTTGACATCTATTTTCTATATATCTTATATTATTCATTTAAAAATAACTAAGGAAAATTATGTGTTAGGTGGTGATGGCAATTGTTTGGTTTTAATCATATGTGGCGTGTGGGTGCATGCTAGAATTGATTGTGTGGCTCTATTCAAATTGAACAACTTGACCCCAAGCACTAAGATAGACAAATATGTCGAATGCGAGCATATATGACTGAGATCTGAGAAGATCGATCGCCTATTCAACCACTCATGATGAAATTGTAATATCATCAGACGATATTCAAAAGGTGGGGTTCTTTCTTTGATGATGAATTGCTTCTTACTTTTAGTACAAAATGACTTTAATGCACTGGTGCAATCGAACAAAATAAATACTTACAATCAATCATAGGGATCAACCACAAAAAGCTTTTACGAAAAATGAATTTATATTGAGAATAAATATACTCTAGCATATGAGTGTAGACTTAGATAACAACTAAAAGATTATTGTTATTATTAAGATAGGCCTAAGCTATGGTAAGGAAAGATAATGATAATTTCGTTGGTTTGTTGGATTGATATGAGACCACTTGTTTTATTGAACTTCTTGTTATTTATAGATCTCTATATCAAATTCTTTTGAAGTGTTTCTCTTTTTTATTTCAATGGTTACGTTAGCCGAATCATTACAATGCCGATTTTTTAGATCATTCTGTCTTTTCATGTTCCTCTAACCATCTTTTTTCCGCTCAATTGCTTTTCGCCTCTTAAACTTCTTAATTGTGTCTCGTCATCAGATGACGAATATCATCCAGCTCAATGCTAGCTATATTTTTGTGAAAAGCACTCTAAATATCTCTAAAGATCTTTCGCATGCTATTTATTTCCCCTACAATGACATGTGTTTGTTTTAATTAACTATTTCATGAACGATTAGAAATAGAGTAAAACAGATAGATGAGTCCAGATCATAAACAAGAAGCATCGCACTCTCATCACTAAGTTGACTGACGTCTCTTTTAGTTGGGCTTCTCACATTATTTTCTCAACTAAGCTTGTGATTTATTGTCTACATCTATTCTCTACTGATAATATGGATTCTTTTTCTTTGATTTTTTTGTTGATTTAGTTTTTCTTTTCTTAGCTTGTGGTATGGTCTTACTTTAATCCTTAGCTCAGGATTTGGGCTTTCTTACTCTTGCCCTTTCGTTTTTTTCTTGATTTAGATTTTTTTGTCTTTTTTTTTTCTTTAGGTCGGTGTGTTTCTTTAGGTCGGTGTGTGAGCTCTTGCTCTATTTTTTGGCTAAGAATTTGGACTTTCTTGCTACTGGCTTTTTGTAAATTTTGAGCCCATGCCTTTTGGATTAATGATTTTTTTTTGCTTATCATCTCCCCTCGCCCTTAAAAAAAAAAAAGAGGCAAACTAGAAATAATGAAAATGGATTTATCTCCTATTGAAGTCATTCTTGACTCCTGTCTCAGCCTGTAGCACTTAAGGACACACAATATCGACCTTTCTTCTAGAGCTGTACACGAGCAGAGTTAGCTCGGTAGCTCACTCGACTCGACTCGAATTGAGTTCGATCGAGTCGATCTTGGCCTCGAAATGATTTTGAGCCGAGTTGACTGACTCAACTCGACTTAAATACTGCTCAAACTCGCTCGACTGGGTTCGACTCCGCTTGACTCGGTACAGGGTATATATACACTTCAAAAATATGCAACGGTGTAGGAGATTACATCTTTCTCAGGCATTTTGTCAAATATCCAGCATGCTCGGTCTATGCTCCCACATTTTGAGTGCATATGGACCGGGGCATTGGCTGTGACGAGCATGAGTTCGGCACATCTCTCCTCTATATGTTTAGACACTGAATTTGCCAAGTCAGCATCCCAAGCTGTGTGCAAGCGGAGATCACTACCACCATTGCCACCTCATTGGCCTCCACATTTGCATCCCTCATCTCCTTATACGTCTCTATTGCTTCTTTTGAGAACTCATTCTGTGCATAACATGCAATCATGGCCACCTAGGAAGTGGGGTCCCGTGCAGGCGCTCCATCAAACACCCAACGGGCACCTTCCGCATCTCCACACTTCCCATATCCCGCAATTATAGCTATCCATGACACTGCATTTTTCCCAGGCATTTCATCGAACAGTTCTCTGACGGCACCAACATCCCCCAAATTCGCATACCCAGCAACCATAGCAGTCCAAGAAACGACATTCCGCTCCGGCATTTCATCAAACACTTGTCTCGCATCTTCCATCAGACCCACCTTCGCATAACCCAAAACCATCACCCTTGCCACTGCAGTCAGTCCAATGCATAGCTCAAACTCGGCCGAGCCGAACACGAGCTACTGTTCCGAGCTCAAAGGCTGAGCCGAGCATAAGTGAGACTCGAGCCGTCCGAATCGAGCACGAGTTGGGCAAAGCTCGACTCGGCTTGACTCGTGTACACCTCTACTTTCTTGTCATTTTCACCTTTTTCCCACATGAGATCCTCTTCCCTCTCACCTTATCCACCACACGTGCCATTCCCTAGCTGTATTACATAGGTTGGCTTGAGCCAATATATCTATACATGCTCCCAAAATCACATACAACCAAAATCCAAAGACCAAGGTGAATCTAATGGTTACAAATCAACGACCGGTGAGGCTATGATTCATCTCAGAATGGTCCCATCGGCTTAGATATTTAGATTGGCCTATCAATATATTATATCATATGCTAATATAGTAATAAATGTGCATTTAAAAAACAATATCATTCAATCACATGTTGTTTGACTAATACGTCCATTAGAGAAGTCCACATCAACGGTTGGATTAGATGGTCCAACAAAGGAAATAAATAAATAAATAATAAAAACTCATGGATGTCCATCTTGAAAACCTTCATAGACCCCTTGGCAGCATCTGCCGACCTAGAAGGCCCCTGTCCACCAATTTGTAAGTTTCAGCCACGGTGCCTACCTTTTTCATTAACCTCTATTAAGAATTCCCTAATTCTAGAAGCCGCACCCTCGCGATGTATTGAGAAGCTAAGTATACCAAATTCTAACTGCTACTTAATTTCTCGTTACAGGATATACCGGGAATTTATCGCGTATTTTTGCAGGATGGTGAGACGTGGCTGTTTCTTATGGTGGAAAGGACCAATCCAAATTCGACACGTCCTGTGTGATGTCACGTGGACCCCACCGCCCCTTCGAACGGTCGTCAACTGAAGTCGAAGAGCGAATCATTGAAATTTTAGTACCGACGACTTTTATCCGATAGAGTGGGCCCCACATGTCCTTTTGCAGACACGTGTCGTAATAAACGGTGGATGAGGTAGCGTCGGCTGTACACGAGACAACGATATCTTTGAAACCGACTGCGTGGTTTTTAAAGAGATGTTTGTCTACAATACATCCCGTCAAACTACAATGGAATACGTCGTAAGTTAGCCTTTGGAACTTGGGGTCATATTTCAATGATCCAAACCGTTTAAATGATGGGAATCACATGGAAAGGTGTTAATAAATAAATGAGAGATGATGGATTTGACCATTTCAACCATTTTGTCTTTTGAGAAACATGGACGGACTGTTTTGAACCATTTAATAACCAAACAAGAAAATATTTATATATGGAAATATTTTCTAGTAGGCATCATCCTCAGTAAGGTCCATAGAATAAACGGTTTCGATCATTGAAAAGGACCTCGATCCTACCGTTAACTTCCCGACGTTTCCAATGGAATACGTCGTACGTCGTTACGTAATTATAAAACCTCTAGAAGTAGGAGTATGGGTGACTGACTGTGAAGACCTTAACTGACCACCGCTTCCTAAAAAAGAGTGATTTGATATGATACAGGAGCATGATAAATTATACACATTCACTCGTACGTTGCAGATATTCCATTCTATTTATCAATCCAAACCGTCAATTCGTGAATATAATAATATTAAAACATAATATGTAATAATATTTATCTTCCGACATTAATATTTAATGAAATTTAATGAGGGACTTTCTAACATTTTAAATTTAATTTTAGCTATCGATTTGTTTCAATCAATCAGATCGTAAGAATTTAATATTCCTTCATAATTCATCTACGATTAGAACCGTTTGGAATTAGAAAAGAATGGGTGTCATGTACAGATACAGTTCGCATGTGTATGGATTTCCATACTCTTTACGAGCATCTATTTTATTCTCTGGCCACAAAAGTCGATATCCGTTTACTACAGCCGCTCCTCGGCAATCGGCACGGCTAAAACTCGCCGCGCGTTTGCGAACAACGATGGTCCGTTGGATTGGTACGGTACACTCCGTTCCAGATTTGTGGCCCATAACGTGTTTGTTACAAGTCCAAGAACAGTATATTTTCCTAAATCTTAACCATCCAAATCTTTGGTCCCGTTGTATTAGTATGGAATCCAGAAGATCGTGTAAATTTGGACTGTTCTAGCCGTTTATCTGGTGACCATCAGATGGACGGTTGAGAACCACGTAATAAGTTATCTGAATTCATCAAATTAAATAGGATTGTTAGGATCGTCCGATGCACATGATATTGAGGCCCTTGGACGTGCAATTTCGACGGACTGGATTGCCGAGCATGTATAAGTGTGTGGCGGGGCAGTTGCTCCAAAGGTGTGATTGTGTACACGGGTACCTACCACTTAGAAGAAAAAATTAGCACCGTAGAAACTTAATTTTTATTTTTTATTTAGGGCCGTAAAATTATGTCATTAAAGTAGAGTTTTAAAAGAGAATTTTGGATAAAAATATTTAATTTTTAAGTAAAAGCAGTTAAAAAAGTAGAGTATTTTCGTTTTCATTGAGTTGTTAGTAGAAGGAGAGGTCGTAGGTTTTGTTGGGGTTGAAGAAAAAGAATGTTTATGAAAAGTCAAATCAACAGTAAACATTTACCGTTAGAACTGATCACATACAGGTAAATGTACCAGAGCTTGTGGTACAGCATAATTGTTCCTGCCAACATGACACGTTTTCAGGAAATCTGTACCATGTACACGATCAGGCCCATGAAAGATCACCTCATGTATAATTAGGATGAACCGCTTATTAGGTGGCCCACACTTGTTTTTTTTGAGACAAATCGCCTGTTTTCGGGGGCGGATTGGGTACTACCCCACCAGGACATAGGTAGTGACGGACGGTCGTTGGGGATCTGTGGGACCCAACATGATATATTTTTAAATCCAAGCCGTCCATCCATTTTGAAAGTTCATTTTAGGGCATTAGTCTAAAAAGGAAGCAGATCGAAAACTCGAATGGACCACACCAAAGAAATAAGTAGTGACAATGACCCCACCGTTGAAACCTTCCTTGAGCCCACCGTTATGTTCATTTGCCGTCCAATCTCTTCATAGGGTCAAATAGGCCTGGATAAAAGGAAAACATAAATATCAGCTTGATCCAAAACTTCATTGGGTCCCAGAGGTTTTCAGTGGTAGAGATTCAATTCCCACCGCTTCATGTCGTGTGGTCGACCTGAGATTTTATCTCACTCATTTTTGTTCTTATCAGTTAAAATAATTTTTTAAAAATAATGAACGTAATGGATAAAACACATACATCACGGTGGGTCTCACAAACCCCTGACATAACCATCCGTCTCTATTCTAGTGGTGGTGGTAGTACCCAAATCCCCGCCCCCTGTTTTCGTTGATTCCAATGCTTTGGCCCTTTGTGCCATGTCACAGTGGAGCGCAGATTAGCCATGACTACCCGCCGCTGAAATGACGTCACCAAATTTCATGAGCCCTAACATGATATACACAGTCCATCCATTTAGAGATTTTATTTTTGGGCACAAGCCAAAGAATAAGTCAGATCCAAAGCTGGAGTGGACCCATCACAGAAAACAGCGTGGGAGAATGACGCCTGCCGTTGAAACCTTACTAAGGGACGCCTACTGTGAAAACCTTCTTAATTACCGTAAGTATGTTTATTTGAGATCCAACCTATTCGCAAGTTAGTACAGGGAAAGAAGGGAAAACACAAATATCAACTTAAATAGAAATCTCAATGCGGCATGGTTTTGGCGTCTTTACTCGATGATGGAATACTTTTATCTTAGGCCGGTTCTATCCGAACAAAGATTGTGCTCTTTTCTTAAACAATCCTGTATGTAAGAGTGCAACGTATCAAAAACTTTTGTGGCCTTTAAGTTTTCAATGAAGAGCGTCACCCTTTGCATTGTAATCTAGCTAGTTCTTTGGCTCATGTCCTAAAATAATCTCTCCAAATAAATGAATAACATAGATGTAACACATATCATGATGAGGCCTACAAAACTTGGTGATTTCATATCATAGTGAGTCTCATACGTGTCCACAATACTAATAACCACAATGGATGTTGGTATGGATCCCTAGTGGGGGTGGCTAACAGTGAAGTGTGTACTGACATGAGTGTGTACTAACAAGCTAACCCAAAAAAAAAAAAAAAAAAAAAAATCCACAATGGATGTCAAATGATAACCGTTTGTCATGCTAGAAAATGCCAACATGGTTACAAGATAAGATTATGAATGGAGTGAATTGAGTATTGAATTTAATTGAACGACAGACTGATGGAAGATGTGGACTTAAATACTGCGTGTTTTCTTTAGATGGGTGCGGGCCATCTCTAATAGTAGCTGGCCCTCCAATCAAATCTTTCCACCGCGTGCCTATGCCAACGATGATACTAGTAGGATGGTTCCCGATCCGCCTTTGCCCAAAGATGACATGTGGGGGGCCATGTTGCTTTAACTACTGTGTTCCATGTCATGTGAAGAAGGCTCAATCATAGAGAACACAATGCCTATAAGTTGACAACCATGTCTTGACAAACTAATTAAGATGTTCATCACCACATGCATGCACATATTCGGTATACACACTCATGTCAGTACACACACTTCACTGTTAGCCAACCCCCCACTAGGGATCGATACCAACATCCATTATGGTTATTAGTATAGTGGACACGACTTGGTTACTTACAAGTTTAGTAGCGAGACTCGCTACGAAGTGAAGTCACCAAGTTCTGTGCGCCTTACCATGATATGTGTTGTATCTATATTATTCATTTATTTGGGAAGGTCATTTTAAGACATGAGCCAAAGAACTAGTCAGATTGGATCCTTACTCTTGCTCGGGTGGTAGACTCTCAAGAGTTTCAACACCCAGTCAAGGGTTCGAGTATCCATAGGTCGTGAAATTCCACTAGCGTGAGTGTGTAGGGGTGTGTGGGGTATGTGAATGAGTGTATGGATGTCTTGGAAAGGCAAAAAAGTATGTGGGAATGTTGCAGAGTGTGCCCACGATTTTCACGGGCTTTTTGGGTGTTTGTGTTGGGGCAAATGAGTGTGGTAGTAATTTAGATATTGAATGTATTTTTATTGGAGTCGTTTCTAGTTAGATAAAGCTTTAGAATCAATGAATAGTTAAAAATTATCAAATTATTTGTAAGTTGGAGAATAGCGAGGTTCTCTTACTCGCGTGACTCTTGTGGTTGATATGTAACATAGCTTCTGAATGAGAGCCTTAATTACACCATTTTCGATACTCATATCACCATTTTGGGTATTCATATCATGTAGTCTCTACTTTACAGGATTTTATAATTTTTGGAGATTCGACAAAATTTCGATAAGATTACATCTAGCCCTACTTAGCAAGATTTAAGCCCTTGATAGGTGAAAAAAAAGATTGTAAGAATAAATAAAAATGAATGTCTAATATTGATGTTTTTTGGGCTGTGTGGAGCAGAGTGTGAATTGATTCAAGATGTGATTTAAAAAAATGGGAAACCAAATACCTTTTTCCCATTAAAAAAAAAAAAAAAAAGCTGGTCGGATGTTCCCAATTTTAACTATAATCTTTTGACTTCAATAATTTCTTTTACTTCGACTTTTTATCTTTTTAGTTGAAAAAGGTGACGGTACTATCAAATTCTCTCGACTTGAGTGGGTAAAAGAATGTGCAACAGCCAAGTCACACGTTGACTTTCAATAACCCAAACTCCTTCTAACTAGCATATATAATAGAGGGTCGTTACACCCCCCATTAATGTTGCTAGGGTTGGAAATCCCTCATACGTTGACTGAGGATGGTGGGCCACACCCAATGAACACAAATCATCTCATACGTGCCACTTAATATGCCATAGATCTAAAGTTTCCAAAAAGAAATTTGAATTAGTGAGCTTACTTCATGGCCCATCATATAATTAGTTTAATAAAAAGGGTTGCCACAAGCTTTATTGAGATAGGCTTATCCCAATAATTTATTTTAAATAAATACTTTATATGTCATTTAATAGTTTTTAAAGGATTTATCACTCCAAGTTCTATCATGATAAATATTCAATTACAAAATGTAGATATAACCTTAATATGATTACCTATAATCATATTTGCTGTGGGTAAACATGGACTAAGCGAGATGGCTCAAGATAGGAGGACGACTCCTATCAGGAGGTTTGCTAAGTCATAAGTCACTTGACCACAAAGACTGAGCTAAATCTAACCAGCATCAACTACAACCTCGATTTAAGACTGATCCTGACCTCGTTCTGACCGACCTTGTGGTCTGTCTGTCTGACCTCGAGCTCAATCCCAACTTCAATTCGTCTAAGTATGAGGTTGAGCTCAGCCTAAGTCTAAGGTAGAGCTCGAACTTAGACCCTGGCCTAGTCAGCCGCCCACCACCTAGAATCGACCAGAAGACCCTCTTCTACATTCTCTCCAAGAATCTCAGAGAAACAACCGCACTTCTTCAAAATTAGCTTCCTAGTGGGATACTGACGCAGGGATGAACGTTATGAGGATAACTACTCCGAATCCACGGAGCTTCTCTGGACTCCATACAGAGACTTCTCGAATCTACGAGGAAAGAAAGCAGAAAATAGAAATAAATTCTAATAAATTCAAAACTGATTAATTAATTAATAAAAATGAGTTCACAACCCTTTAAATAGGGGTACCAAGCAATGGAAAAGAAATCAGAATCAAACTACAACTACAACTCCTAGAATTTGTGACTTACTATAAATAATAAACTTACTATTTATAGACGGTCGTGATGTCTACTAGTGCGCAAGGTTTTCAGCCAAAAATAGTAAGTGTCCTATTTGGCTTCACCAAACCGTTCTCCTAATTATTATAAGCTCTTTTCACGCTGGGCGCAACTCCTAAAGCCCAACGGATGAAGAGTTATAATCAAACTAAAACTTACTATTTATAGTAAAATTGAAATTAAAACAGGGAAACGACCGTCGATCCAGGGGCTTTTCACAATTCCGGGCATCGCAACCCGACATAGCAGGGTTGGTTGCCTAAAGTAGCTCGTTCTACCCAAAATCATATATTTTACGTTAGATAAATCATTCCGGATTGCGAGATACGCCCGATTTAAGGTCCGATGGTCTGGATCACTTCTGTCGTCGACTGGGCCTTTTCTAATCCATCTTGGCCACGTAACTGTTCGCGACCCGCTCTACATTAGTCTCCTTCACTTCAAAAGAACTCGTCCTTGAGTTCTCATCATGCTCTGGTTCATGATACTCGATCAGGTCCGCGACATTGAAAGTCCGTGAGATTGCCATGTCATCTGGAAGATCAACAATATAGGCGTTGTCATTGATCTTTCGAATGATTGGTACCGGTCCAATCTTTTTATTCTTCAACTTGTTGTATGTTCCGGTCGAAAATCTTTCTTTGCGCAGATGGACCATTACTTGGTCGCCCACCTCGAATACTTTTCGTCGCCGATGCTTGTCCGCTTGCTCCTTATACTTCTCGTTCGAGGCATGTAACTTGGTTTGTACCTCCGCAGGAATGCTCATGATCTTGTCTGTCATATGTTCTGCTGCAATGTTCATGCCTAGGAGCTTGGGCAGAAGGACCAAGTCTAATGTGTTTCGAGGTACTCGTTCGTAAATAACCTGGAACGGGGATTTCCCTGTCGAGCGGTTCACTATGTTGTTGAATGCAAACTCCACTTGAGACAAAGCCAAATCCCACTGCTTCGGTTTTTCTCCTGAAATACATCGAAGGAGGTTTCCCAAAGTGCGATTCACAACCTCAGTTTAACCGTCAGTTTGTGGGTGGTAGGCGCTGCTGAATTGAAGTCATGTATCGAACCGAGTCCACAAAGTCCACCAAAAGTGGCTTATGAACTTCGTGTCACGGTCAGAAGTAATGGTCTTGGAAACCCCGTGTAGCCGCACAATTTCTCTGAAGAATAGATTTGCCACGTGTGTTGCATGAGAGTCTTCTTGCATGGAATAAAGTGCGCCATCTTGGAGAAACGATCTACTACCACGAACACCGAATCCATGCCGCGTTGTGTTCGTGGTAGACCAAGCACGAAGTCTATTGATAAATCCTCCCAAGGACCGTCAAGCACAGGTAACGGGGTGTAGAGGCCCGCATTCTAAGATTGCCCCTTGGAGGTCTGACAAACATGATAACGTTGTACGGCTTTTTCCACATTATGTACTAATTGCAGCCAGTAATACCGCTCTTCCACAAGAGCTCGTGTCTTGTCTCGCTCAAGGTGTCCACCAAGACCACCTCCATGTAGCTCATGAATAATCTGCTCCCTCAGAGAACTTTGAGGGATGCATAATCGATTCCCTTTGAAGAGAAAATTGTCCTGTATATGAAGGTCGCTAGGGTAACCTTCTTGGCACTTCATCCAAGAATCTTTGAAGTCCTCATCCTCGGCATACAGCTCCTTGAGACAGTCGAAGCCGACCACCTCGTTGCTTATCGTAACAAGTAATGTTGCACGACGGCTAAGTGCATCAACCACCTTGTTCTGCGTCCCTGACTTGTGCTTCAGAACGAACGTGAATTTCTGTAAAAACGTAACCCATCTAGCATGCACACGATTCACGTTAGTCTGACTATTAATAAACTTTAATGCTTGATGGTCAGTCTACAGAACAAACTCTCTTTGAATCAGATAATGTCGCCAATGTCGCAGCGCTTTGAACAATGCGTATAACTCAAGCTCATAAGTCGACCACTTCTTTCGCCATTGAACTTCTCATTTGTAAAGGCTACGCTCTGCCTTCCTGTGATAATACTCCTCCAATTCCGACGTATGAAGCGTCACACTCAACCTCAAACAATTCGTCGAAATTAGGAAGCATTAAGACCGGTGTCATAGATAAATGATGTTTGATATCATGAAAGCTCTTGTCAGCTTTATCGGTCCACTGGAATGGTCCTTTTTTCATGCAATCTGTTATAGGCGCGACTATGGTGCTAAAATCTCGTACAAATTGAAGATAGAAAGTCGTCAACCCGTGAAAACTCCTCACCTCATGAATGTTTATCAGGATCGACCATTCCCTAATAGCTCGCACCTTTTCATCATCCACACGAATGCATGTGGACGTTACAACAAATCCTAGAAATAATAGGCTGTCAGTTAAAAAACTACACTTCTTCAAGTTGAGGTATAACTTGTTAATTTGTAGGACCTGCAACACCTGCCTGAGATGTTTCCTGTACTCCGCCTCATCCTGGCTACATATCAATATGTCATCAAAATATACTACCACAAATCAGCCAGTGAACGGTTTTAGAACTTGATTCATCAAACACATAAAAGTACTTGGTGTGTTCGATAGGCCGAAGGGCATGACCAGCCACTCATACAATCCTTCCTTGGTCTTGAATGTCGTTTTCCACTCATCACCGGGTCAGATACGAATCTGATGGTACCCGCTCCTTAGATCAAGTTTAGAAAACACCTTGGCCCCTTCTAGCATATTGAGCATGTCGTCTAACCGTAGTATTGGGAACCGATATTTGATGGTGATTTTGTTGATTGTCCAGCTGTTGACACACATGCGTCAGCTTCCATATTTTTTTAGCGTTAATAATGCTGGTACGACACATGGGCTCATGCTCTCTCTCAAGAGACCCTTACGGATCAATTCCTCCACTTGCCCCTGAAGTATCTCACATTCCTTCGGACTCATCCGATAATGAGGGCGGTTGGGCAGGCTAGCCCTAGGGACGAGGTCTATGTGATGTTGGATGTCCCTCATGGGGGGCAATCCATTAGGTAAATCCTCAGGCCAGACTTCTTTGAATTCGTTTAGCAACAATCTAAGCTTGGAGGGATGTTTGAGGGTTCCTCTTCCTCGCCCTTCACTACTACGGCGTATACCTCGTCGGTTTCCTTGGATTCCTCCATGAAATTCTGAATGGTCAAGAGGGAACTTCCCTCAACTTTAGAAGCTTCAGGGTGGTTCTCTGGTGCCATAGGGGCAAGGATTATTTTTCGACCATCCTTGACGAATATGTAGACATTATCTCATCCCCGATAGGTCGCATCACGGTTCGACTGCCAGGGTCGACCGAGTAGCATATGACAAGCTTCCATCTCGACCACGTCACAAAGTATTTGATCCTTATAATTTTTGCCAATTGAAAATGAGATAGTGCATTGTTTAGTTACTTTGGTCTCATTCACCTTTTTTATCCAACTAATTGAGTACGGGGGAGGATGTTTCATCGTTGGTAGCTGCAACTTGTTCACCATCACTCTCGAGATGATGTTCTCGCTACTACCGCCGTCTATGATCACATCACAAACCTTTCCGTTGACAGTGCACCGAGTACGAAATATATTGTGTCGCTGTGGATGTAATTCCTTTAAGTGAGGTATACAGTAATCGCCTCACAACTAGAAATTCGCCACGATCCTCGCTTGTCATTTCATCGCCACCTGCTATTTCTTCAGTGGTTTATTCATGTTCATCATAGTCATGGTCTTTTTCTGCGGCCTCATCTTCAGTGCCCCCTTCATTTATAGTCAAGTGTGCTGCGGGACGTTGAGGACAGGTGTTTGATAAGTGGCCTGGCTGGCCAAAGCGGTAACAATTGTTTGACCTTGGCCGAGCATAAGGATTTGGAATCCTATTCGGGCCCGCTGTTGTGGGTGCTACAAGTTGAGGTCTGGATGAGCCGCTCCCCGTATCACGGTTTATGGTTGTAAGAGGTTGATGACGTTCTCCTACTAGATCTTTTCCTCATGCCAGCACTGGATCCTGCGTGGGACCCGTCATGGGGGGTCGAGTTGAAGGATAGGGACGAGCAGGAACTCTTGCAAGTTGTGTTTCTGCCCTACCCGCCAATTGAACTGCTTCATCTACGGTCCCGACTGGGTACATCTGAACTCGGTCCTGAATTGTTAGTCGCAACCCACCTATAAATCGTGCCACCTTTTGTGACTCAGATTCTGACAGATCGTTTCGTATAGCCAACCGCTGGAATTCTTCAGTGTAATCTGTGATGGTTCGATTTCCTTGTCGGCAATTTTGGTATTATTAGAATAATATCTGCTCATAATCACTGGGGAGAAATCGTGATCGAAGAAGACGTCTCATCCGTGGCTATGATAAGATGGGCGCCTTGTTCTGACGGGCTCGTGAGAGTTGTAATTGTTCCCACCATGCAGAAGCACCATATTTTAACTTAAACGCTACCAATTTTACCTTTTTATGATCTAGCACGTCCATATAATCAAAATATCTTTCTACTTCGTTTAGCCAATCGAGGAAATCTTCTATACGTAATAAACCATTAAAACTAGAAAGTTCAGCCTTACCTCTGTAACATCCTGGATTTTCACTGTTTTGAATTTCCAAAAATCCTTAAAATTTCTTTTTAATTAACTTATAAAATCACTTAATGACCATTATCACTCAATGTTAGTTTATACTGGGGTGGACCAGTCTAGTTATGATGGGACCAAGTGCGGGTCGCCAAGCCAGATGGCCCGTTTACACTTAACAACAGCCGTGTGGGCTACTCAGCGACCGAGGAGGGTCAGAAAAATCTAAAACTTTAGAAAATCATAGATCTCACTGGGCTTGTGGTCCATCGCAGACTACGGACCCAGTGAACACCCAGAAGTACCATCTGACGCTTGCCCAATGCGCCCCACCAATGCTAGATTAAAATTTGGCACTGACAAAAGAAACTGAGACTCCGGGCCTTTTATTCGTCGGATTTTTTTCAAATTTACGGTGAAGGTTTAATGTATTTTTCAATGCCTGCCCACCAAATCTGGGGCGCCCCGATCGTGGCACGATGACCATTGATCGCGAATCGGGCCCGTACGACCAAACCCCATATCCGATCGTCTCCAAATTTTACGTGGCCCCTCATCGGGCTATGAAGACCCAATCGTATAAGTTTCATGGCCAAAGGGCCGCTAGAACCGCTTCAATCACCAAAATGGCCCTCGCAGGGCCACTTAAGGGACAAAATCGCTTACTCAGACTCTATATCCGTTCATCCGTTTGTCCTTAAATTTTACATGGGCCCTAATTGGGCCATAAGACACTTACCCACTGAATTTGGTGGCCTGGGGGGGCTTTAGGGCCACCCCAACTTCAATAGGGAGCCCTAGAAGGCTAGTTTGGAAAATTATGGGAACTTAAGTGATTTGAGTCATCCACTCTTATGCCAAGTTGGAGATTTCGGACATTCGGTTTACGACCAAACTTTACCAGTGGATTAAGGATATTTCCCCGCTCACATCCATATAGCTGCGGCCCCGATCGACCATCAGTGACCATTGAACGGACTTCTAATCATATTTGTCGATCGGCGCGTCGAAATGGCGGGCCGATTGTGTCTATACGTAGATCATCATTAGGACTAACTATCCTACGATGTATATCGACTAATACACCCCATAGGCTAGAAAAACCCTCCCATAAGGTTAGTATAGTAAAGACCCAACACTTGGGGCCAATTGCACCAAAACTGGCACTATATAAAGGATTTCATTTAGGCACCCCTCTCCCCATACGATTTTGCCCTAAGAGAAAAAGGGGAAAGAGAGAAGAGAAAGAGGAGAAAGAAGGGAGAGCAAGGGAGTAGTGAGAGCGGAGGTGAGCAAGGTAGACTCTCAATAAAGGTGGGGTCCAAGAGGATCAAACCCACAACCTCCTACACTTTCTCCAAGAGGAAACCCTACACCACAACCACCGAAAATCGTCCATGGGCCATCTAGGTAAGATCACTCACTCCTTTCTCTTGAAATCCTTGTATTGAAGAAGAAAATGCATGAATTTCTCTCATGTTTGAATTGTTTTAGGGATTCCGGTCGGCCAACCTCCAAAACCCTCATCTCTAGGTCGTTTCCAAGCCCCCAACGAATCCGAAGGTGCGGACTATTATCCTTAGGTGGTCTAGCATCCATTATAATTTGAGTTTAATGATTTTGTGTGTATGGGATGTTGTTTAGAGGATCTAGAGGAAACCTAAGAATTTCATGTTCGTTGAAATCGATGGATTTGCATGTTTAGTTCCCTTTTGATGTTGATCTTGCCTCTCATATGCTTGGTTACAATGAATGTTGTATGTTCATGTCTTGATGGAGTTGTGTGGAATGTTCTTTATAATATGTTGTTGCCTCTCACATGGTTAGATAGAAAATCAAATGCTTACATGCTCATGTCTTGGTGATCCATATATGTTGTTCCTCATAACATGTATGACTCGTTCATGTTTGCGCATTTTGGTCCTATGAGATGTGGGAAGTGCTTCACTTCCGCACAAACACACACTACATACAAGCACCTTATTTAAATGCGTTGTTAGCTTGCTTGTAGAAGAATTTCAGATGGGTGTGATGAATGTGTATGCATTATATCGGCTATGCTAGTTGATAACAATGATGAATAACATGTCATGACTGTTTGTCGACCCTTGGGTTGGTCAGGAAATGAGGAGAGTGAGGATGGTCCCGTTGGTAGGACTATCCAGATAAAGCCGTGGGTTTGGGCGAGTGCGGATGGGCGGCGATAGTTAGACTACATGGGTCTCCGTGCACCCGATGTTGTACGTTGCGTGTTTGCACGAACTTGTGCGGTATAGCCTAATACGACCAATCTTGTCTTAACCTTGATTGCTCACACATGTATGGAACTGGCACACCCTACCACCGTTGTTAGCCCACCGATAGTGAGAGCATTGATCCACCGTCTCGTGGCCGGGCATGGTAGAATGGGACAACGTGTCCGAGCATGTCGGCTATCTTTGGGGTGACGCGCTTCCGTAAGTGGCGACCGCGAGCGATCTCTTCCTCTCAGCACTCCCCATGTGCTTGGAGTCGGGGATGGGGAACCCGACGAGATCACGGATCGCGGTGCCCTGGCCTCGCGCATTGAGGGGTCTCGGCACCGCAACTAGTTGAGGGCATTGATACGTGGGGTGAATCAGTTTTCCAAACCTGCTGGATGAATGGAATTAACTAAGAACTTGTCTAACATATCATTGCATCGCATTAGATATGTTGGCGACTCAGCAGTCGAGGTCGCTCTGAGGGAGTATTGTCATATGCGATCGTAAGATGAAGTCGCTTGAGGGAGAGTTGTGGCGAGGGCATGCATCATTTCATCCATCATGCATGCACATTAATAAGATTAGTTTGGTGACTGTGAATGATTGTTTTTCATTAAATCCGTAATATAACTGATGTTTGTGATAACTTAGACTAATAGTTCACACTGAGTTGATCACTCACTCCCACTCTGGGACGGTGTTTTAAAACACCAACCAGATTCGCTCATAGATGCAGGCGATGCAGAATTCGTGGAGCTAGGCGATGCGGGCCTCGAGGAGGAGGACGAGCGGACTCAGCTCTACTCTTGTGGACATGATGTTGTTGTGATTTTGTTGAGTAACGCCTTATGCGACCCGTTTATTTTCTTTTGGACCTGTATATATTGATCTCTTCATTTCAGTAGACTAGTTGTGGTTGTGTTTCATGCTCCAAGAAATTCCAGGTCGTGCATTTAAACTGGACCAATCATAAAATTATAAAATTGATGATAAGTGACACTCGGGGACTCGGGAGTCGAGTTTATGCATGACCTCTGATTTTCTGGGGCGTTACAACCTTGATAGTCTCTTTCAGGACGATCTAGGTGATCACCTCCATGGATTGGTCGTCGGGCAAAACCCTCATTAAGGTCTTCTTCGCTAGAACTTGAATCATCTGGTGTAACCCTACGGTTTGACACTGGTAGTACTCTACGGAAATCGGGGTTATGTCGTACAGTAACCATGGGTTGTGGAGCACCACCTAGGGCTTGGGGAGAAGTAGCGCATCTGCAAGACGGTTGAGGGTTGCCTGCATCCCTTGCATGGTCAACTGACTCTCCTGGTGGAAAGCTTCCATTCTTTCCGAAAGATAACGAATCCCTGGATCACCGTCCACAGGATTTTGATCCATACCTTCATTATTTGCCATCGGCCCGAGGGGAGTCCTCGCTTTGATACCAATTAACGCAGGGATGAACGTGATGAGGATAACTACTCCGAATCCATGGAGCTTCTCTGAACTCCTCACAAAGACTTCTCGAATCCACGAGGAAAGAAAGCAGAAAATAGAAATAAATTCTAATAAATTCAAAACTGATTAATTAATTAATAAAAATGAGTTCACAACCCTTTAAATAGGGGTACCAAGCAATGGAAAAGAAATCAGAATCAAACTACAACTACAACTCCTAGAATTCGCGACTTACTATAAATAGTAAACTTAGACGGTCGTGATGTCTACTAGTGCGCAAGGTTTTCGGCCAAAAACAGTGTCCTATTTGGCTTCACCAAACCGTTCTCCTAATTATTCTAAGCTCTTTTCACGTTGGGCGCAACTCCTAAAGCCCAACGGATGAAGAGTTATAATCAAACTAAAACTTACTATTTATAGTAAAATTGAAATTAAAACAGAGCTTAAACGTCGATCCAGGGTTTTTCGCAATTCACCAACCCGAAAGCGGGTTGGTTGGCTAAAGTAGCTCGTTCTACCCCAAAATCATATATTTTATGTCAGATAACTCATTATGGATTGCAAGATACGCCCAATTTAAGGTCCGATGGTCTGGATCACTTCTGTTGTCGACCGGGCCTTTTTTGATCCATCTTGGCCATGTAACTGTTCGCGACCCGCTCTACATCAGATACGAAATCTAATGACGATTTCATTGCTATACCCGGCACCGCCACCAAGGGACCTATATATACATGCCTCTTCCACAAAAAAAGGTAGGCACAATCTCTAGTCTAAAATCCCTTATTTTACTAAACTTAGATTTCCTACCTGATTTAGGCATCGGACGGTCCCCCGCATTAGGCAGGGTCTCCTTTGTTTGTTCCTTGTGAAAGGGGCATGTATATATAAGTCCCTTAATGATTTCTGTATCAATAATATTATCACTTAATGATTTTACGGGCACCCAAACAAATCCTAATAGATTTTAATGTCTTTAATTGAAGACAAATATCAACTTCACATGAGTGCTTATGTAGTCCAACATGCGCGAAACACTTTAATAACATAAATCATGCAAGTCAAATAATTTTCAATTCACTCAATATTCAGTGGACGTAAGATGCCAATTTTTCTTTAATTTTGATATCGGTCTAAAAATATTCATCATTAAAGGTGTGTTGGGATGTCATAGTCTATCTCTTACTCTATCTCCAGAGGACAAATGGTAGAGTGACATGTCAATTTGAGCCTTCCATCTTGTTTTTAATACTCAGATTCCCAAGAGTCATGTGTCCGACCGTTAGATCAAGATGGCCCACACTTATACAGTCTCATATGTTATCTTGATGGCTCCCATCATGAATAGTGATGCTAAGACCATCACTCAAGCTAAAAGATAGGCATGCTCATACATTTAAGATCCAACGGTTAATCTGATGCGATCACTGATCAACAATGGCCCACTCAATGGAAGTCTTACATTTCCACCCAAAAACACTTTCAGATCCAAACACTTGCTGGCCCAGATACACAGGGTTAAAGATGAAAAAGAATCAACGGTCCATATTCAACAGAAGATGGTCCAACGATCAAAGGTTTTGATCTTTAAATCTGATGAGTGATTTTTGAATCATCCCAGTTCTACAATGGAGCCTATAAATTCAAATGTAGCAATCGCCCCAACAAGGGAAGCATCAGAGCCGTATAATCCTAGGTTGTTTGGGGCCAACTGGCAATGCCTGTGTGAAATCCACTCCGTCCATCAGTTTTACAAGCTCGTATATATACGATTAGAGCACAAAGATAGGTATGTTCATATCCCAAGTGGGCCCATAAAAAGTGGGGATTCAGCTGCCGTTAAAACTTTCCTGGGCCCACCGTGATGTGTATACGACATCCACCTTGTTCATTAGGTGATTCCCACATAGATGAGGGGAAAATAGAAATACTAGCCTGATCTAAAACTCGTTGGGCCTAGGAATGTTTCAACGGTGGGAGTTCAATCTCCACTGTTTCTTTTGTTATCGGCAACTTTAGTTTTGGATTTGTCTGATTTTTGGGCTCACACCATAATATGAGCTGCGGAAACAGATGGACGGAGTAGATATAACACAGACATCGTGGTGGGCCCCACAGATCTCTTAGGGGCTCCCTGTAATTCTCACACAATGGTCCCATGTTTCCGGAGTCGTGATTCGTTCTTCCCAATGAGACACGTGTACATGATGCGAGCCGCTCATCTGGTGATCCATATTTCAAAACAGGCCAATCTGATCATGATGCCAAGCTTCTTTTACACTTGTGACCCACAAGGGGATCATATCAGGTCTATTTTTCAACGGTGGCAATTAGCTGGTAAGATTCGTTCACGGAGCGGCTGTGATATATCACACGTGTTTAACGTCTCCATGGGTGACTAGAGTCCTGATGCTACAAACTTTACGAGAAAAAATTGATACTCTGACGGAGTATGGTGGATGATACGCAAGCACTTAGAAATTACTTAAAATTTCATTTATAACTAAAATTCAACCGTGCAAATAACATTTAGAATCTTAGATATAAAATGGACCGAAAAATAGTCTCATTTAATTATCTCAATATCAGATTGTAGGTAATTTATTGGACAGCTGATCACGAATAATAGACCTGTCCACGAATCATAGGTTAAGAATGTTCAAACAATCTAAGATTTGGATTGTAATTTAAAGGAAGATTTTTCAACAATTTACTCGGATTAATTTGAGTTATTATATGCAACGCATACAATTTTTAAGTGCCTGTGTATCAACCATACACAACCAGATTATCAATTAATTTCTCAAGAAGATACCAAAACCAAATATTTCAAAATTCAAACACCCTTCCAGCATAAAAATAGCCGTTTCGTTTCATCCAAAGCAATAATCGGATACAGCGGCTGGATCGTAAGTTTTCAATACATCCACTTTTTTCTGCAAAGTTTTTACATTCACATAAAATCCAATCTATTAAAAAACGTGAGCCCCACCTTGGTGATTAATTCAGATGAAAATCAGACCGATCGACAGATAAATAAACACACAAATCCAATATCTAAGTATATCCGTAGAATATGTATAATGTTTGTGGCCCACCAAATGAGTTTGAGGCTCTGATTTTTATTCAAATTATCAATGTTAGTATGGTCCACAAATTCACGGTTAGGATACTCTTTTTCTCTTATACGTTGGCAAAGAGAGAAGGAACGTACCAGAACTTATGTTACAGCTGCCGTATAGCTTTCTGTTTACTCCAAATCGCCGATTACGACGAACCCGAAGAGTCGTTTCAAAAAATAAAAGCAAAGGCCGACTTCCCAACTACCTACCAGGCTCTCATCCCAAGAAAAAGCCACGTGTCATATCTGAGAGAGGAACATCAACTCAGATGGACCAACTAGATTATGCCACGTCACACTCTACCAAAAAGCCAAGAGACGTCGTCGTCTAAACGAGTCGAATAGGCGATGAACCGACAGAGAGAGAGAACGAGAGCCGCTGCTGCTGTCGTGTCGCGGTTCGAAGAAAAGGAAAGCCGGTGCGTGGGGGAAAAAGTAGCGACCGACACGTGTCGGTTACCTGCTCCTTCTACCGCATCAAAATAGAAGAAACCGGATACTGGAAAAGAGAGAGTGAGGAAGCGAGGGGGAAGGTACGGACGCGAGCCGTCTAGCGCGAGAAACGAGAAACGTGTTTTCCAGGTTCTGAGAAATCCTCTTTTCAGCTTACTACAGACGCGACTACAAAACCGTCGTTCGGGGACGGGATTTTTCTCTTCGGGGCTGAGTCGACTCGGTATCTGGTTTCGGAGGCGGAGAGGGAGGTCTGGCTGGGTGTCGAACGTGGGCGGTCCGATTCGTTGCGACCCGCCGGAGGAAGATTCGGGTTCGGGTGATGGATTGGTGGCAGAAGATGATCTTCCCCATGCGGAGGGTTTGGATCGCCGTCTCGGCTCGAGTTCGGGCTCGGAAAAACGGTACGAGTTTTGGAATTTTTTTTTTTTTAATGAGTGTTTTGTGTTTGAGATTGAGATTTTAGGGTCGTTTGGATGGGGTCGATCTAACGTGCGCCGGTTGCGTTCTGCTTTTGAAACTGAGTTGGACTTGGGGTGATCTGAGTGGGATCGTGGCCGTTTTGCGCACGGGGGTTGTGTTGGGATCGTTATGATATGTTTATCGTTGAGTTCTTCGTCGGCGCATTTTAGCGAGTTTGGCGATCTCTTTTCCTTTTTTTTTTTTTTTTTTCCTACTTTGAATTTTCTTTTCTGGAATTTCGTTTTGCACTGACAGTGGCTTGCGCTCGAGGTCTCCACCGGTGCATTTTAGAGCTGTATTTCCATCTTAAATGTGGCAGGTGGTTTTATCTAACGTGCGCCTGTAGTTTGCTGCGCTGAAACGGAGTTGCATTCGGGGAGATCTGACCGAGATCGTGGCGCTTTCGCGCACGATTTTTGAGTTCTGATTACTGGGGGTCCGTTGATCGTTTAGGCATTCATCGGCGCATGTTAGCGAGTGCGCGATCTCGTTTACCTTTTTATAAGTTTTTTTTTTTCTTTTTTTGGCAATTTCATTTTTTTACTGGCAGTAGATGATGGATGAACCAGATTACGGTAGAGCCATCTCTGGACCTTACACGCAGCAGGTTGCTGTATTAATCAGGACCATCCATCTATTGGGACCTACCATGGATGTTGGGATATTTGAAGATTCATACAGATCGGACGATCCTCTCACTATGATCAGTGGCCTACGAAGCAACGGCGGAGATTTGCTGTGAAGTGCAGAAAACGAGGGCTTGGATTGTCTTATAGGCGTGATTTCTTAACCACAAGCCATCCATCCATGGTTGGGCCCACTAGATGATCTGCCACGTGTGCTTCGGGGTACGCCGAATGATTCGATCTAGCTAAGCGCCATTCTCCACTAGCGTACGCTAGCAGCATCATTCCCCCCTTGTTCTTGAATACTTGCCTTAGTTTTTTTATTTTTTAATTTTTAATTTTTTTTAATGCCTCTATATTGCCCTTTTTTGGAGGGTTTCACCTGGAAGCGGTTGAGTACACCATCTGCGCATGTTAGCGAGCTTTCCGTTTTGTGGTTATTTTCGCCGTATTTGATTTTCAGCAATCCTCAGTCTCATCCGAATTATCGTTTGTTTATACGGAGATTTATTTCCTTTTTATTTTTATTTTTTCTCCTGAATAACAACAGTACTTCTTCTGCTTATATTACAGATGCCTTTTGTTGTTAGCTCTTGCGGTGGCCCGGGAACGGGTCGTTGTTAGATGTCATATCCACCGGCGCATCCTAGGCTGATGCCTTTCGGTTTTTGGGAAGTCTTTTGTCGAACTCTTTTTTTTTTTTCCCCAGAACTCGAATATTCGACCAGCGCATGTTAGCAGAAACCCTTGTTTGGTTTCATTCATTTCGAGATGGTCCGTCACAGCCGTTTCCAACTGCTTACTAATCCCACATGCGCGAGGAACCCACACGCAAGCACACGTGCAAATATGGAACGCGTGTTCTTGATAAGATCTTTCCATTTGGTGGGCTACACTCGAAATTCATGCCTGAAGATCAGGCCATGTAACAGATCTCTATTGGTATAGGGCCACATAGAGATGTCCCAATAGAGATCTGTGGTACTTTAACATCTGAATTTTATCGAATTCAAAAGATTTTACTGATCACCCAATTATCAGAGTATCTGATAATCTTACTAATTACCCAATTTTCGGTTTATCTGAAATTTTACTAATTACCCAATTTTCGGTTTATCTGAAATTTTACTAATTACCCAATTATCGGATTAATGACTTCTAAGCGGGACGCCATTATCGGATTATCTTTCTCGGTGGGATGGCATATCTGCTTTTCCCCAACCACCCAACTGCATTTCCATGGTTTACTCAACTAAAAATATTTTTAATTAAAATATTAAATATTAATGTATGATATATTAAATTTTATTGTGTTAAGTTACACTCATACGGATGATGAGGTTGATATGGTAACAGAGCATTTTCATGATTTACTCAACTGATAATATTTTTAATTAAAATATTAAATAAGAAGGTATGATGTGTTAATTTTTATGCTGTTAACTTACATTGATATGGGATGATGAGGTTGAATTGGTTGACAGAGTATTTTCATAATTTACTCAACTGATAATATTTTTACTTAAAATAGTAAAAATATTAAATATGAAGGTATGATATATTAAATTTTATGGTGTTAACTTACATTGATATGGATGATGAGGTTGATATGGTAACAGAGTATTTTCATAATTTACTCAACTGATAATATTTTTACTTAAAATATGAAATATTAAGGTATGATATATTAAATTTTATGGTGTTTAACTTACATTGATATGGATGATGAGGTTGATATGGTAACAGAGTATTTTCATAATTTAGTCAACTGATAATATTTTAAATTAAAATATAAAATACTAAGGTATGATGTTTTATGGTGTTAACTTTCACTAGCATGGATGATGAGGTTGATATGTGAACCGATTGTGGTGATTGACGTTATCTTTTACTAAAGTTGGTAAGACTTTTTGCTTAATATTAATATGTTATGAGAATTGTTTTTGTATTTTTGGGTTTTTTAAAAAAGTTTTAATAGCTATTTATTTAATTTTGTTTAGTTGTTTTTATTAGATATTAGTCGGATAACCAACTGCCTGACCGTATCAGACTTTTTTAGACAATATCCATATCTATACACACATCTCCATCCAATGTTCAAGTTGGATATTGGGTACAGATATTGCAGCACCAACCTGTATCTACCTGTTTATCGCTCTACTTTTGACAGTTCCATGGAAATCACATGAGCTAAAATAAACAGGTCATGATACAATGCGATTTAATTTGGAATACTTGTATGTAATATCTAAATGCTTGTGTATCAACCATCACACTTTGCCAGAGCATTGAAGTTTTGTTTTGTTTTTTTTTTTTTTTTTCTGAACAAAGCATAGTAGACTCACTGCAAGACCTTTCTCTTCCCATGGCAAGAGCGCTCACTGCAAGACCTTTCTCTTCCCATGGCAAGAGAGGGGATGTGCAGTCCGCTCGATGCGCAATTAGCAAGAAGATGACAGCTTTGTTGATTTCTCTCCTTTGCAGGTGGTGGGCTTCTGAAGCTCCATAATGACGTGCAGACGTGTGGATACCAAGACGTGCAGGTGATGTGGGAGATGTTGAGGCGTACAGAAACAGAGCAATCGCATGCCCCCAAGCGCAAGCGGCCCTTTTGGAGACTCTCTGTGTGGTCCACCACATGCCCATCAATGACCCGCACCTGACCCCTACACATACAACATGGCCCATTAAAAAAAAAAAAAAGGAAAACAAAAAAAAAAACTGAAGAAAATCTCCCATACTCTCCCAATAAGATCTCAAACACAAAAGGCCCTCTCTTTGATCCGAAATGTATATTTTTGTGTCTACCTATGGCCCACCATGAGACATAGTTCTATGTTTATGTATATATATATATATATATGAAATCCTATTATATGCTATTATAGTATGAGATGATGATAACATATGCAGTTTTGAGGCTTTAATCTCCCCCTTTTGAAATTTGGGAGAGAAGGTTGCTAAAAATAAGGTCTCCAGTCTTCCAAGGAAGATGGGATGATGGGATTCCTCAGTTCATTAGGTGATTAAGAAGAGTCAGGAGTCTACTATGTTGGCGTTGGTGATGTGGGTTTTGTATGCAATGTAGAGAGCTGGGGTGGGTTGGTGTCTTCTTCGACTCGTTTCATGAAGGAATGATAGGGTCATTGGTCACCTTCAATTGTACATGTAGAGCCATCTCTATATAATGTGACGAATTTTATTCAGCTCTCAACTTGTAGTTAAATGCAGTATTACCAGCAGTCTATAGAAGAATGATAAAGGCCATTTATTCCTGATGGGGAAACTACAAATTTGAATTTGGAAAACATTGAGGATGTGTTTATCTTGAATCCAAGATGTAGGCATGGAAAAATGAAATGGTGTTCACATGAAATGCAAGGTAGACCCCATCGGGAAATCTATTATTTGGTCTATTATGATTTGCGGTGCAATTTTATATAGATTGAAGTGGAAATGTAAAAAGATCAACTGCATTTAGACTGCGGAATTGATATATAAGGATTTCATCATAGCTCTACATGTCTTTGGATCATTAGAAAGTTGCATCATGGAATTAGCACACGTTTTCATTATAGCTCCACATGCTTTTGGATCACTAAATGGTTGCCCATTGTAGATGAGCCTGTTTGGATGGCAAATTACGATAATATGATAATATTGTAACATTAAAGCACTATCATTATTATTTTATAGTGATTGTTTAAACACAAATCAGGTGGTGAAATAGAAATGTAATCATTGTAAATTTACAATAGGTTGCTAAAAAATGGAATTGTAATTCGAAATCATTACACTTTTATAATTTATTACAATCGTAAATGGCTATCCCAACACTTTTATAATTTATTAAAATAGTAAATGGCCATTCCAACCGGCTATTTGTCCTAGTGATTAATACATGGAATCCACAGTTTTATTTGCAATTGAAAGAGCCGTGAAAGTCAAATCAAGGAAAAAATGATTATTTTTCTGAGAATTCCTGTATCCAAACAAGGCCAAGTTAAAATTGTTCTAACATTAGTTGCCGAGATCTTTTGATTTGGGACATTTTTGTGCAGATTGATTCAAGATAGAACTTAACAGGCAATGGTCTTGATTATCAAACAAAGAACCCACATGTGAAAAATTCAGTATTTATCTTTGCATGGCATGCAAAGGTTTTCTCTGGCCATGCATCATTCATGATCCAGCATTGCTGATCTCGTTCTTATTTCTTTTCTATTCTTTTTTTCCAAATCACTTTGCACATCCATACCAAATTGCGAGAATCTTTATCTTTGTAATGCTCAATCTCTGTTCATGCTGCCTTCTAGCAGCGTACGGCCCACCATCAAGTGGGCTTGGCTTTTTAAGGGATTTTTATTGTAATTTCCCAGCTGCAACACAACACAACATGATCTTGACCATGTTGCAAGGATCACCTCAGATTATATGCTGTGGGGCCCACCTGATGTATGTATTCTATATCCACACCATCCGTCCGTTTTGCTGGATCATTTTAGGTAACTAGCCTAAAAATGAAGAAGATCGAACTCTCAAGTGGACCATACCATAGGAAATAGTGGCGGTTGACCATTAATGCACCACAAAGATTTTAGATGATGCTTGTATTAGTTTTTTCCCCTTCATCTAAGTTTGTGTGACCTTCTCAACAGGTTGGATGGCAAATAAACATTGCGGTGGGCCCTTGGAAAATTTTAATGGCAGGGCATTTAATCACCACTGTTTTCTATAGTGTGGTCCACCTGAGAATCGTATCTTCTTCATTTTTAGGCTCATACCCTAAAATTATATGGAAAAATGGATGGACAGCGTGGATAGAATACATACATCATGATAGGCCCCACGGTAAGCAGGGGTGGCTCAACATTTTTGGGGGCCTTAGGCAAGCCATAGAAGTGAGGCTTTTTAGTTTAAAAAATAAAAAAATTAATAAATTAATAAATTCAAAATTAAGCAATAAATTTGCTTCTTGCCTTTTTAGATGCAAAATTACTAATTAAACTTTTGTATTCAAGTTTACACAATAAATCGGTTTCGATAGCTAAAATTGCTAAACCGTTTAATCTATCTTGAGACATAATTGTTCATAAATAATTTTTTATAATATTTAGTTTTGAAAATTTTCTTTCTGCAGATGCAACTGTAACAAATATGGCAAGTAGTATTTTATATGCAACAAAACAATTTGAAAAATAATCTAATTCTTTTATTAGATTAAGTATTTCAATTGAAGTATTAATTTCTATTTTTATATCTTCTTTTAAAATTTTTAATTGTGAAAATAAATCCAAACGGTTAGAAAAATGAAGTTAGACTTTAATTTAGAAAAAAGACGTTAGAATTTAATTAGCAATAAAATAGGTAATTGTGGTCCTAAGTTTTAGGAGAAGAATTTACTGGGAATGATGCTGTTATTTTGAAAAGAGACTATATAGTTAGATTGTTATTATTGATAGTACTAGTTTTTAGGATTTGTTTTTTATTTTCAATTTCAAATTTGTAAACTAATTTTTAGATGTTCCTATAGGCTTTTTAATAAATTTTGTTTCAAAAAATTAGATTTTTTTTTTCTTCTTCTTACTTTTAATGTTGCTATAATATAGGACCTTCATAATTAAGAACTTTTAATTTTGTTATAATATAGGGCCTTTGTAATTAGGGGGCGTCAGGCGATTGCCTCACCTGCCTACCCCTTTAAGCCGACGGTAAGGGCGGCACCGTCTCGGGTTGAAGAACCACACATTTGCCTTACTTTACTTCTCTACTATGCTACTCCCGTCGGTTCTCCCCTACCCAGTTGACTCGGCACAACTCGGCATGACCCGATCCGAGTCATTCGCTGAGTCATTTCTACGCGTCTTCATTATTTTTCCACTATCCTGCATGTTGGCACACGTCCCCACTGTTACTTAAAAACGCGGTTGCTTTCTCTTATAGATAAATCCTAACCCTTGAAGTACATGAGGCTTGGCCCACAGCTTTGCAAGTGTAGATATGATTTCAATTTTGAGAAGCAGGGCGAGCTACACAGTAATCCAGACCATTGGTCTACTGGGTCTCAATGGTACAAAATGCCCCAAAAAAATCTCGGATTGAGAAACTCTTCAATTGACTGTGGAGTCGTACTTCCCTTCGCAACCATCTATTTTTAATTGAAAAAAAAAAAATCAAAGGCTAAGATTGTCCCATCCAGGATATCCTCTGGGCATGGTCTTATCCATGGTGGGACACAACATATCAACGGTCCCAATTACTGAACCATGGGTCGAGTTATCATAATTGGAGACTTGTGTATACTTCAAAGATGTGTGGGGGCGACGTATCATGTGATTGCTGTTCAGTTCCTTGCACCATCAAAAGCAAACTTCCTTTGCCTCTTCACTTCCTTACGCCATCAAAACCTTTCAAACTTCATAAGCTAAAGACCAGTCAATACGGGATTAGAGGAGACAAGATCCAGACCGTTGGATTTCGTTAAAAGCAAAGTCGTGTAACCTTTTCTTTTCCTGCCATTGGATAGGAAAGTTCATTTGGTACGCTTTAGATTCATAGGCAAATACCACATGATATGTTTTACAATCTACTGGGATTCGCCATCAGAAGTGGTGGCCCACCCATTGGGAGATCATGGCCCACCAAGTTGACGGAACAAAAGTCGAGGCCAGAACCAATAAAAATCTTTGCATGGTACAAAAGTCTGTCTAAGTGCAGTTAAGTGGGTTTAAGTGAATCTAAGGCTCCGTTTGTTAAATCTGAAATCTGAAGCTTGAATATGAAATCAGAAACCTAAATCTGAAATCTGTAGTAAAAAAAACTTATTTGGTAATTATGTCTGAAGTCTGAAAATTAAGTACCAAATTTGAACAATCTGTTCTTTAACAAACATTTGAAATGCCTGAAATATGTTAATTTGATACATTTGCCCCTATCTCTTATTTGGAAATGTTTTAAATTATAAAGAAATTATTTTTTATTAAATAAAAATAAAATTATTCTATTTAATTCAAATAAACTATAAAGTACTCAATAAAAAATTTAAATATCATTATTCATAAAAATAGATAAAAAAAAATTAATGATTTGCATGTATAAGTGTGTCTAAATACTCTTAAGACCGTTCTTAAATATGGCAATCCCCTGTGTTTGGGTGGGGCCAAGCTAAGCCTATTCCTGCCCCGAGACCTAAGGCCTGACCCGACCTGAAAATTTGTTAAAATCCCATTTCTCCATTGAATTTTCCTTATTTATCCGTTTAACAAGTGGGCCACACATGCACAAAAATATAAATATTTTTGATAATGAAAAGCAATGGTTCACATTAAAGATAGATGATTGCCTAAGGATTAAAATGACATATTTATTTGTATGATATACATTAAAAGTCGGGTTGGACCAGGTGGCGCGACGTAGGGTTGGACTACAATGTCTTAAGCCCAAGCCCACCTAAAGATTGATTGTGCAATGCATACAAGGGCCAAGCTAGTAGGTCTAAGCCTGGCTAAAGTTAGGTCATGTGAGTTACCTGTCTCATTGCCTTAATGGTTCTACACAGTTCTAAACAAACAATTCAAAAACCCAAAAGCTCAACTCAATGACTAGGCACTGGGTTGACTCGTTGAGTTGAATAAATTTTAAATTAACTCTACTCACTATTATAGAATCCAGATCTTCTATTATTAAAAAATAAAATTTTCTTATTTCTTGCATTTTTATCGAGGCATGACATAGAACATTATTACATTATCGTTTCCTGCATTTTTATTGGGCTCTGTCATCAGACACTATTGAATTCAATAGTGTATTGGACATGTCTCAATAAAAATGCAAGAAATAAATATTCATATTTCATAATAACAAAGTATCCATATTCAATATTATGGTATACAAGTAAAAGACTATTTGAAGTATTAATAAATAATTAAAATCATAATAATATTATAAATATATGAATTATCAAAAAAAAAAAAAAAAAAAACAACAATATCAATTTCAGCTTATGGGACCCTCATATAGGTTGTCACAGGTTCAAAGTAGCTAAGTTGTCCAACTCATCAGTCTTATCGAATCCAGAATGGGTCAAGCTCATGGTCGAGTGACCAAGCTGTCTATGAGATAGTTATCAATTAGATGGTTAGGATATCTGGAGCAATGTGATTTTATAGATACACTCCATCCACAACGTGCCCCACCACTTGGATGGTCTGGATAATGTAAGTGACACATGTGAGTAGGATGAGTCACCACCATTTTGAAAACGATGGTGAACTATCACAAAGACCAGTGTTGAAAACCACGGTCAAGAAATATTCCTATGCTCCCTTTGTCGGAAGCTTTGTGGGGAACACAAAGATACCTGTAGTAAATCCACTCCGTCCATCAGTTTTGCAAGACCACCATAGGACATGAATCTAAAAATGCCCACCATTGGAAACTTCGTAAGGGTGATAGAAGTATTGTATCAGGATGATATTTGTGCCTACAGATAAGTGGTGATAAACCTATGAACGGTTTGGATGGAATATCAAAGTCATGGTCAGCTCTGGAAAGGTTTCAACTGTGGACGTTTCCTTTCTCACTGTCTCGTTTGGTACAGCCCACCTGAATTTTGGATCTGCCTGATTTTTAAATTCCTGTCCCATTGTGTGCTTGCAAAGATGATGGACGGAGTGGATTTGTTATGGGCATCTTTGTGGGCTCCACACAGCTTCTCGCCATGATTTGGTGATCAGAACATGCTCCAAAGATCTTTTAGAGTTGGTATTTGGTCTCAAATTCGTCTGTGCAGAACACATGCTAGGGTTGTAGGCATGACAGAACCGATTAGGTCAGATTCAAACCATAACTACCTATCCTTGATGTTGAGATAGAGCGAGGCTACGTCGTGGCTTGACCATTCATCCATTCAACCAACTATCATGCGCGTGATTGGTGTAAGTTAAGGGTCTTACTCCAAACAAGTTTTTTTTTATGTTGGAAATTCAAAAACTATTAGAAGTACATGAGTTATATGGTCGAAATGAAAATAGAAGAGATGGATGTAGTGAAAAGATGTAAATGATTTACCACTACAACGGGATCGTACACTTGGCTAAAAGTTGTATGGTGCTTCTAAGAGCAATGTGCTGGTTTGAAATAGAGACAATGTTGAAAATTACAACTATGGTCAGCTCAATGTATGAGCATAGGTGGACGGATTTTTACGATACTGTCTTCCTTCAAATCTGTCACGCATGCACAAATGGAATGGAATTACAACTATTGACTAAGACCTAAGTCAGTCTGGTGAGCGGACGAGGATGAATTGAATCTAAATCTATGCTAAGTGTGCGTTGCTACTAAGTAGGGGAGCATTAAACCTAAATACACATTGTTACACTGAATTGATATTTATGTTTTCTTAGTTTCAGAGAGGATCTTCTTCATGTATTTGCTTATGTTATTTATAAACTTTCGGAAGAAAGATGAGACACTAACTATTCATTCATGTAGTTTCATTATGTACAACCTGCTAGAAAAAAGAGTGATTACAATTTATTGAATATGATATCATTTATGAGAGTGTTCTTTTGGGCTAACGTGATTGAAGCAACCATTTATTTTTATCAAGCAGAACAAAAATAGTAAAAATATCTACAAACGAACTAATCTCCAAATCCACGTCGCATGTTTCTCGAATATCTTTTATGTCGTGTGGCAACATGAGTATCACCTGTTTTAATCCACATGGATTTTGGTAAAAACATTTCAAAAATCCCATCAGCTATATTCGATTGCAATGTAGACTTCTGTTCTCTTTTTGACCTTCCATCAAATGACGTGGTGAGAATGAGGTGCCATGGTTGATAAAACAACAATTATGGGAGAGAGTATCAATCAGGACTATCGGTTGACTGGGATGTATCATGGTTGACCTATGTTCCAAAAATTAGACTAAACAAAGGATCCTAGCCATCACTTTGAAAATCGTAAAATATTTAGACGGTCCCAATTGTTAGAACACACTCCATGTTCTCATTATAGGGTCATCCCGACTCTTGGACCGGCACAATTTTGTACACGAGGTGTGGTCCCATGGTTTGGTGATCCAAACCGTTTATCTCATGACATCACAGCTAACGGGGGTTGCCTTGAAAATAGTCCATATTGGAAAATCCTAACCTTTCGACGATGGCCCACATAGAGATAGTTAAAAAATACAGTCCGTACAGAAAGGAAACTTGAATGATGAAAGGGTTGAAAAAGTCCAATGAGTGATGTTTCTTGGATTTCCCCCATCAACAATGAGGTCCATTGTTGGGGATTATACTACAGAATCACGCAAAGATGGATCTAGGATAGCAATCCAAGAGCACCAATCAAACACAAGAGAACACAAAGATTTAATGTAGAAAACACTTTCGGGAAAAAACCACTACACGAAGTGACAGATCTTCACTATGAAAGCAGAAATCACAAAGAGAGAAGACTTACCCGATTCGAACAACCTCGAATCTTACCCTTTCTACACCTTTTGCAAACCCTATAACTCTTTTAGAAACCTTTGGAATACTTTTAGAAAGCCTTAAAATACTTTAAAATGGCCCTAGCGACTCCTATTTATAGTTGAGAAACTCTAACTTGCGCACCTCCCTGGAAACCGCCTCAAATTTACGCAGTCCGTGCACAATCTGCATAACCTTTGACTAGTCGAAGTCTGCTTCGATTGGTCGAAGATCTCAACAATTTCAAATATATTGTTGCTGGACTTCGAGCAAAACTTTCTCAGGGCTAGTCAAAGATTTCCATATTTAAGATATCTTTTTAACAACACCCATCATATAAATGGTTTAGATCATTCAAACATGTTGCCATGTGTACAGAGTCATGCGTGACACTGATGAGCTTGGACACCGATGAATTGTAGGAGTCGGACCCGAGCCTTTGATCACCATGAGATCCCAGTTCTCATAAATGGAGTCGGTGATTGGGTAATCCAGACTATCGATCTATTGCATCTACAGTAGATGGATGATTCCAAAAAAAAAGAAAAGAAAAACCCTCTTCGGAGTTACAATCATGACCATTTGACCATAGTTGGTTGAGAAGAGAAGTAAAGAAATGGTCCTCATCCGACTACGAAAAATCCAAGTTGGTGGCTAGGATCTTCCAATGTAGGGGAACTTTGGTGGTATATTCATGATGGGACCCAATAGCTAGCATGGACCCCACTTGTGGAATCTAATTGATATGAACTTCATTTTCATCCCTTAATTTGTCTAGGCTCTATACCTTGACCCAAGCTGAATCAACGATGTAAATTACTCTTCATGCGATTGGTCTCAGTGATGAATGGCTAGGATCGTTGCTTCACGCATTCCATAGGGTTTTCACGAGTCATGGCCACATTGAACTTGGACAAAACCTTTTTAGAATATAATTGGGTTACACGTTTGGTTGCACCAAATATTAAGAAATTATATATTATATTATGAAACCACGTACGGACACGGATTCCCTGCTAAAGCCTTTCAAAAAGCTCCGGGGATGGAAGTTGGATGAGCCTATGGTAATGCTTGCGAGAAATCCGATGTGTTCATCCATTTTGATAAATAATGTTAGGACATGCGTCCAAACATCAGGCAGATCAAAAACTCAAGTAAAACTCCTAACATAAAAAATGGGTAAGAAAATGTCTACCATTGAATCCTTCCTTTAGTCTACTGTGATGTTTATATGCCATCTATACTGTTCATGAGGTTAATCGTACTATGATGGATCGAAAACACAAAAATATTATCTTGATCTGAAACTTCTGTGGCCCTGGAATATGTCAATGGTGTACGTTCAATCCTTACTATTTCTTGTCAATCAGCCCACTTTAAATTTTGGATCTGCCTCATTTTTTAGCCCATGTCTTAATAAGATCTATCAAAACAGATGAACGATGTGTATTTCTCACAAACATGAAGGTAAGCCCCACCTAGCTTCTCATCACAGAACTTCCTGGAAAGGCTTTCCTAAGAAATTCTGATGGACCATGGACTCCCCCACTTGTGCTCAAGTGGACCTTTTTTTCGTACGAAGTTATGATGGACGTGTTTGGCATTCGCTTTTTACAATCTTTATAAAATTCAATATTCCAAGTTCTCAAAAGCTACTTCAAGAGTACTTTTCTCTATCTAAAAGAATTCTATTTCTTTTGTTATAGAAAAGCAAAATCCCTTTCAATGTTAAAGTTCTTTCATGCAATCATGTTGCAGAAGAGAAGCATCTCCCACCATTGCAAATGTCTCTTCGAAGAAGGTGGAATGTACATTTTTTTGTTTTGGATCTCAATTATGTACATTTGAAACCCTTGGATTGGAGATCCAGACCGTTGATCTGATGGGCATTAGTGTCCATCGAAGATTTATGAAAAATCTCTCGGATTAAAAGATATCAGACCTTTGATCAGTGGCCCACAAATGTGAAGAAAAGAATGATATGGAAACAATTTCAAAGATGTGCTGTTTTGTACCTTTATATGTGGGATATTAATTGGGAAATCCCATTAAGGTGGCGCCTACAAGATCAATGGTCCAGATCGTGGGCCGTGACCCCATGTGTTAGGAATTGCGTGGTAGGCAAACTGTACGTCCGTGAGGGTAGGAATCTCGGACGCCAAGCTAGGTGGGTCCCACAGTGATGTTCGAGAGAAATCCACTCCGTCCATCCGTTTTTCCAGATCATATTAGAACATAGGCCCAAAAAAAGAAGATCCAGAACTCAAGTGGGCTGCACGACAGGAAACAGTGAGGATTGAACATCCACCGTTGAAATATTCGTGGGGTCACGTAAGTTTTGCATCAGGCTTTGTTTTTTTTTTTTTGTGCGTTTTCATTTCATCCAAGTAGCAATGAACTTTTGAACGGTATGGATGGCATATAAAAATCACAGTGAACCCTAGGGACATTTCAACGGCAGGCATTTTTCTACTCACATTTTCCTGTCATGCGGGCCACTTGAGTTTTGGATTTACCTCATTTTTGAGCCCATTACAAAGCATGATATGGGGAAATTGATGGACGGTGTGGATTTATACAAACATTACTATGGGCCCCACCCAGCTTCCCTTTGCAGGAATTTCATGTGAAAGGCTTTGGCAGACAATCCGTCCGGAACTTCTAAGTTCTAACTCATACTGCTGCCATTGGCTGAGTGGGTGGGCCCCATTGGAATAGTGATGTGGTTTTGTATTACATGTGGCCCTTATTCAATAGCTAGTGGGGCCCAGAACAGCGAGATCTGTAGTTGCCGTGGACTACAAAATTCGGATAAAAAATGATGGACGGCCTGAGAAAGGGACCCCCCCTAAATAAATAACCACTATCTTTCCATTTTCAAGATTATTCTGAAAATTACTCAAATGGAAAAGTTGAGTTTGTTAAGCTCGCACTCGCGCATATCACTTCCCTCCGTGCGTTTCCACACGTGACAACGAGAAATATATATCTGAGATCCAAGATTTTAGTCAGGTGGGACTGCACTTTTTGGACCGTTTGGATTAAAACTCAGGTCATTTCATTCATCAGGTTGGATATGATGAACAAAACAAATGGACGGCTACGATTTTGTTTTCAAACTATGAATTTATATACACTGCGGAAAACTCGAATAAAGGATTTTATCTCTGTGACATAAGATCGAAATAGCGTGGGCCCATCCGATGAAAATCTTGGATGCTTCACACGTATTTCGTACTGGCATGTGTAGCTGCGTGTGGATGTCAGGATGTGTAGGCTTCGCACGCGTTTCGGCTTAGCAAAGGTGAAGAAATGACGGAGCTGATCTATTTCTTCGCAAGGCTTGCCAAGCACCGTGTCTCCATGTCATTTCCCGCACACGTGGCATGTATGAGTTAGATCAGAACCGTTCATATAGTGGAGTCCATGGTTAATATTTCATAGACCAAAAATAAAATTGATCGGATGATCCTAGCCTTTTAATCAATGGTAAACAAAAATCAGCAGCTTCTTACATTCCATAAGAAAAAGTTCATTAGTCAGATGTTATGATAGTATAGTCAAAAGAAAATTCTGTCTGTATACAATCAGTAGCGAACCCACGAGATGGATGGTTTGGATCATCATGCACATGTGCAACGTGTACGGCACAGGATTTGGAAGTCACAGATAAGTGCTAGCATGGTGCACGTGTGTGAATTCCAGGATGTTCTTCTAAGATGGACGGCACGTAGATGAAAAATTGAATGGTTAAGAGAAAATGATTAACAGTCACCGTTCATCATAGACACGTGGCCAACCTGATGACCAATCATCCTAATGCTCGAGGGAAATTATCGATGCGGTAGGACTCACCTGATAAGCGGTTTGGATGTAACACACGTGTTCTCCATTACCACTTGTGATCATTCAGTTGAGCCAATCCGGTGGCCCCCACAGAATGCAAGAAGCAGACGGGCGGGAATTGGGTACTATCCCGATGACGGACGGTCCTTTCAGGGGCTCTATGTGGCCCACCGTGATGTATGTTTTTTATCCACGCCGTCCATCTATTTTGAAAAATCATTTTAGGAGATGAGCCCAAAAATGAGAGATCGGATGCTCAAGTGGACCACACCATATGAAACACCGGGGGGTTGAATGCCTACCGCTAAAAACCTTATGGGGGCCGGAAGTTTTGGATCAAGCAAATATTTATCTTTTCCCTTCATCGGTGTCTATGTGACCTTAAAACGATCTTTCAAAATGGATGGACGGCTTAAATAAAATGTATATATCATGGTGGGCTCCATACGGCTTAGATAAAATGTGTATATCATGGTGGCCCCATAGAGCCCCTTACAGGACCCTCCCTCTCTAGCTAGGTCCCATTGGGTAGTATTCTATGGATGTGGGTTATTAATTAAAACGAACCTCAATTATGATGTAATGAAAGTGGTGAGACTAAATTTTGAATCCCTATTTTTTGGGTCCTTTAGATTTATTTTTGACTTTTCAAACGATAAAAATATCTCTATGTCAGTTGTTCCCTTATACTGTGTTACATAGTTAGAAGTTGAAGGTGCCTTTTGAAAATGGGGTGTAGGTTCCACTAAATCAATACTTAGAGTCACACGTTAGTTGATTAAATCCATTCACTTTAATCGGCAATCGTGAACCCACAGTATAGTTATTAAAAAAATATATATATATATATAGGATTATCTATGGACCACAACTATATTAATATCGTAAGTTAATTGTGAACTGTTTTCTCCAGTGTAGTCCATTCATGATGATTTTTGCTATTGAACTTGGGTAGATGTCATTAAATTATATTTCATTTCATTTGAATAGGTTAAATCTTCTACAAGATTATCTAGTGGACCCTATAAGACGTGGGATTAGTTCAATAAGTGGGTCCCTTATGTGAGAAATGTCATTTGTTATTTTATTATCTTTTTCTTCTTTATTTTTTTCAAGGAGGGGACCATTTTGGCTGTTAGGACTGTTGCCACCTTCACAGGACCCACTCTGTTGAACCTTCAACGTGCACTCAATATCATTCTCTCCATTCCGGTAAGCTTCTAAATTGTTTTTTAAAGATTTTTGGTCCTATGAAAACAGACATAACTCACTTGTTACATGTCTGATTTTGATGATCTTGTACTCGTTGTAAAAGTAATTTGATGAACATTCAAATGACTTTAGAATCACCTCATTTCGAGCACCATTCGATTGCCTAAAAGAAGGCCAAACGTTATTGTGGTTTGCTGATACTCACTTTGGATCGTCGGTACTCATTATTAATCGTCAATCCCACGAAAATAATCATAACGTTATTGTTGCATGTTCGATTTTGGTGATCTTATACTCGTTAGAAATATCATTTAATGAAATTTAAATGACTTTAGAATTATCTCATTTGGACACCATTTGATTGCCCAAATATGGGCCTAAAGATACTGTAGTTTGTCGATACTTACTATGGATCGCAGATCCCATTAAACGATCATAACTCCCTCGGTACATGCCTGATTTTGGTGATCTTATACTTGTTAAAAGTATAATTTGATGAGCTTTAAAATTAGCTTATTTGGACACTATTTGATTGTCCAAAAGTGAATCAAAAGTTCATCTATTTAGATATTTTATTCAGTAATAAAAACCATAATGGACTTTGGGCCCACATTTGGACAATCATATGGCCTTAAAATGAGGCAATTATAATTTATTTTAAAGTTTATTAAACTATCTTTGCAACAAAAATAAGATCAACAAAATCGGACATGTAACAGGGGAGTTATCATCATTTTCGTGGGATCTGCGATCTACAATGAGTATCGATGAATTAGAATAACTTTGAGCTGCAATCTATAATGAGTATCGATGAATTAGAATAACTTTGAGCCTACTTTTGGGCAATCAAATGATGTCTAAATGAGACAATTTTAAAGTTATTTAAATTTTCATCAAACTACTTTTTAAATGATTATACGATCACCCAAATCGAACATGTAACGAGAGAGTTATGACTGTTTTTGTGGGACTGACAATCTATAGTGAGAACTGGCGATCCAGAATGAGTATCAACGAACTGCAATTAATTTGGGCCACTTTTGGGTAATTAAATGATATTCAAATGAGGTGATTCTAAATCTAGTTAAAAGTTCATCAAATTAATTTTCTAATGAATACAAATCATCTAAATTAAACATGTAACGAGGGAGGAACGATTGTTTTTGTGGCATTGATGATCCAAAGTAAGTACTAACAATTCATAATGAGTATCGGTAAACTACAGTAACTTTGGGCTAACTTTTAGGTAATCAAATGGTGTCCGAATGAGGTTATCCAAATTTCTTTGAAATTTTGATTAAATTACCCTTTAAACAAGTATAAGATCATCTAAATTAGACATGTGATAAGGGAGTTATGACCGTTTTTAGGGGATTGGCGATCCATGGTGACTACCAGCAAACTGTAATAAATTTAAGCCTATTTTTAAGTAATCAAATAGTATCTAAATAAGATAATTCTAAAGTAATTTAAAATTTCATTAAATGACTTTTCCAATGAGTATAAGATCACCTAAATCGGACATGTAATAAGGGAGTTATGACCGTTTTCGTATAACTAACAATCCACGGTGAGTACCAATGATTCACAATGAGTATCGGCGAACCACTGTAACTTTAGGGCTATTTTGTGGCAATCAAATGGTGTTCAAATGGAGTGATTATAATGTCATTTAAAAGTTCATCAAACTTCACTTCTAATGAGTACAAGATCCCTTGGACATGTAACTAAGGAGTTATGACTGTTTTTTATGAGACCGGCGATCCACAATGAGTACCAACAATTCAAAGCGAGTATCAGCAAACCACCATAACTTTGGGCTACTTTCGAGTAATCAAATGGTAATCAAATAAGGTAATTCTAAAATCATTTGAAAGTTCATCAAACTATCTTTCTAATGAGTATAAAATCACTCAAACCAGAAATGTAACGAGGGTGTTATGACCATTTTTGTTGGAATGGCGATCAACAGTGAGTACCCGCTATCCAAAGTGAGTATCGGTGAACCACAATAACTTTAGGCTCACTTTTGGGCAACTAAATGGTGTCTAAATGAATTGATTATAAAACCATTTGAAAGTTCATCAAATTACATTTCTAACAGATATAAAATCACCTAAATCAAACATGTAATGCGGGAGTTATTACCATTTTCATGGGATCTACGACCCATAGGGAGTTATGATAATTATGATCATTCATCCATTTCAACATTCTTCCACAACAATATTAATCCATTTCAACATTTATCACATTCATCCATTACAACATTGTAACATCCCAGATTTTTACTGTTTTGGATTTCCAAAAATTCTTAAAAATTTCTTTTTAATTAACTTATAATATCGCTTAATGAACATTAACACTCTATGTTAGATTATACTGGGGTGGACCAGTCTAGTTATGATGGGACAAAGTACGGGCCGCCAAGCCAAATGGCCTGTTTACACTTAACACCAGCCTGTGTGGGCCACCCAGCGACCAAGAAAGGTTAGAAACATCTAAAAGTTTAGGGAATCATAGATCTCATTGGGCTTGTGGTCCGTCACGGACTGCGGACCCAGTGGACATCCAGAATTGGAATCTAGCACTTGCCAAATGCACCCCACCAATGCCAGATTGGAATCAGGCATCACTTGAATGAAACTAAGATTCCAAGCTTTTCAGCCGTCGGATTTCTTCCAAATTTATCGTGAAGGTTTAATATATTTTTCTACGCCCATCCACCAAATCTGGGACCCGATCGTGACACGGTGACCGTTGATCGTGAATCGGACCCGTACGACTAAACCCCATATCCGATCGTTTTTAAATTTTGCATAGCCCTTCATCGGGCCATGGACCACTTATCCTATAAATTTCATGGCCAGAGGGCCACCAAAAATACCCCATCAATCAGAATGGCCCCCATAGGGCCATTTAAGGGTCGGAAATGCCTTCTCAGATCATATATCTGTTCATTCGTTTGTCCTCAATTTTTGTATGGACCCTAGTCGGGCTATAAGGCTCCTACACACCGAATTTGGTGGCCAGAGGGGTGCTAGGGCCACCCCAACACCAATAGGAGCTCCATAAGTCTATTTTAAGAAATTGTGGAAGCTTGGGGCCATTTGCACCAAATCTGGCATTATAAAAGGGCCTCATTTGGGGCACCCCTCTCCCCATACTAATTTTGCCCTAGAGAAAGGAAAGAGAGAAGAGAGAAAAGGGAGAAGGGATAAGAGAAAGAAGAGAAAGGAGGAGAAAGAGAGAGGAAGAAGAAAGGAAAGGAGGGTGTTGTTAGTGGAGGAGCCAAGGAAATTTAGAACCTTAGCAAATCTCATTCTTTTCTCCCACATCCACAACTCCAAGCTCCATTTCCAACCGATTGGGGAGGTAAGCACCCATCCTTTTGTAATCCTTTATGTTGAGATAGGATTTGTATGAAATCTTACATGCAAGTACATTGTCTTAGGATTCCGGCCGATCACCACCTAGTTCGGCGCTTCTAGGTCGTTTCTCAAGAACTCAACGATCCATAGGTGCAGACTATTATTCTTAGGTGGCCTAGCACCAATTTTACTATGAGTTTAATGATTTTGTTTATTTTGGAATGTTATATTGAATAATCTAGAGGAAACCTAGGAATGGTATGTTGTTGGAATTGTATGGATTTGCATGTTTGGTTCTCATTTGATGATTGATATTGCCTCTCACATGATTCGGCATATGGATGATTACATGTTCATGTTTGGTTGATTTCTCTCATATGTGTTGCTTCCTAGTGTAGGATTCATTGCTCATATGTATTTGGCCCCTTGAGGTGTAGGGAGTGCTTAACTTCCTCACAAACCCACACCACACACACACACACACACCTTGTTCATGATATTATTAGCTTTACATGTTAGTAGAAGTTTAGAATTTTATGTTGAGAAGCATGAGAACATGTTGTTGATTATGTTAGATGATGCATTGATGTTGTCATGTTATGGATTCCCTTTACCCTATTAGGTTGATCAGGAACATGATGAGAGACGGTAGTCCCATCGGTAGGACTATGCTAGGGCTAGATCCTCGGATTGGACGGGAGCGCACGGGTGACTGTAGTTCGACTACATGAGTCTCTTGTGCCCGAGGTCACTCGTCTCACGCTTGCCTGACTCGTGCGGTCTAGCCTACCGTCTGACTAACCCTGTTCGCTCACATATGTATGGAACCTGAACCACCCTACAACCGTTGAAGCCCATCGATAATCCACTTGAAACTGGTCCATAGCCTCGTGAGCCGGGCATGTTGGAATGAGACACTGTGTCCGAGCTGTCGGCCTACGCTGGGGTACCGCGCCTCCCCGTAGTGACCGCGAGCGATCCCTTCTTTTCGGCACTCCTCATGTGCTTGGAGTCGGGAATGAGGAACCCGACGGGATCACGGACCGCGGGGCCTCGGCCTCACGCATTGGGGGGTCTTGGCCTCGTAACCAGCTTATGGCAGTGATACGTAGGGTGTATCAGATTCCTAAATCTGCTGAATGAATGGACTTAACTAATAACTTGGCTAACACGATCGCATTGCATCGCATTAGCTAGGGTGGCGACTCGGCAGTCGAGGTCGCTCTGAGGGAGTGTTGTCATGTGCGATCGTTAGATGGAGTCGCTTGAGGGAGCGTTGTGGCAAAGGCATGCATCATATCATCTCGCATGCATGCATTTAAATAAGAGTTGCTAGGTGTTGATGGTTGTCTGCTTTTCATTATATTCATATTATAATTGATACCTGTTAAAACTTAAGACTAATAGCACCCATTGAGTTGATCACTCACTCCCACTCTGGGACGGTGTTTTAAAACACCAACCAGACCCATTCATAGATGCAGGTGACTCAGGGCATGAGGAGCCTGGCGAGGTAAGCTTGGACGAGGAGGACGGACTCTCCTACTTGCAGCTGATGGGCGGCTCTCCATCGGCTTGATGGGGCTGAATTTGGATTTACTGAGCCGCGGGCTCGGCTTTACTCTTTTTGGACATAGCTTTCTTTTGTTGTTCTGTTGGACAACGCCTTAGACGACCCTTTATTATTTTGGACCTGTACATATGTGAGATATCTTTCATTTCAATAGACTGATGTGATTGTGCTTCGTGCCTCAGGTAATTCCAAATTGCGCAGTTAAATTTGGTTAATAAAAAAAAAACTATAAATGCATGATAAGTGACACTTGGGAACTCGGGAGTCGAGTCTATGCACGACCCCCGATTTTCTGGGGCGTTACAAACATTCTTTCATTTCAAAATTTATCAATTACAATTTTATTTCATTACAAAATTCATCAATTTCACAAACTCCCATCATTCATACCCAAAAAAAAAAAAAAAAAAACATTTATAAAGGGAACTACTGCACCCTCATTAATTTCACAAATTCTCATCATTTATACCTTTAAAAAAACACACAAAAGCTTATTCTAATATATATCTATCTTTTGTTGTCCTAACTTTTACGTTGGAGGGTGTGGTCGAAAATCTTCCAAAAAACACTCAGAAGCTTGTTATGAATGAAATGAATGACGTCGGAAGCTCATCAAAGTAGGTCCTACGAAAGTGGTAACGATACTAACAACTACAATGGTTCCTCCCATAAAAAAAAAAAAATGAAGAAAGAAAGAAGAAGAAGAAAAAAAAAGAGGCCAAATGACCTTTCTTACGCAAGAAACCCACCTATTGAACTCATCATACATCTTATGTGGGACCCATTTGATAGTCTTGTCCTAAATCAAATGTGTTAAAATGGAAGGTGTTTTAATTTCATGTAATCTGCCCAAATTTAATGGCAAATATAAGATGGACTACATCGTAAAAAATAAATTTTTTTTTTTTTTTTGGTTAGCTTGTTAGTACACCTCATTGTTAGTTCACACTTCACTGTTAGCCACCCCCACTAGGGAATTGATATCAAGACCTCAGTGTTGAAACGATATATCTTTCACTTAGTCTACTATTGAGCCATGGATTAGGGTGTTAAAAAATATAATAAATAAATAAAATTAACTCACTTGTGGGCCATGGATAGCTCTAGCTTATATATATATATATATATATATATATATATATATATATATATATATATATATATATATATATATATAGTGGGTTTACGGACGTCCAAATAAAATAAATACATCAGATCCCCCCAATAGATAACTCCAATTATTAATTTTATGGGATCCGCATCCCATTCACAAAAGGTTAAGGGTATTCTTATTAATAAAAAGTACTAGTACACTCTAAAAGCCTTGAAAAAAAAAGTGGAACCGTAATTCGGTGTAATGGCTTTCATTGTGTAATAATTGAGTGCCATTTTAATTGGACGCGGATTGGCTACTGACGAGTTGAGTAGCGTGACTGCCACTGAAGTTGACGTCACTAAGTTCTGTGGACCTCACTATGATGTATGTTTTGTATCCATCCCGTCCATCCGTCTGGAGATATCATTTTAGGCTAAGATCTAAAGAATGAGTTACATCCAAAGCTCCAGTGGACCCCACCAGAGAAAACAGTGGGGAGAGTGACACCACCTTTAAAATATTCTAAAGTCCACAAAAGTTTTATATCAAGCTTATATTTGTTTTTCCCTTCTTTTTAATATCTTTGTTAACTTTTGAACGGGTTGGATTTTGAAAAAACATCATGGTGGGCCTTTGGAAGGTTTCAACGGTGGGCATCAATCTTCCTGCTATTTTCCATGGTGGCGTCCACTAAAGCTTTGGATCTGCCTCGTTCTTTGGGTCATCCCTTAAAATAATATATCGACGTCGTGGATACAACACATACATCATAATGGGTCCACAAAACTTAGTGACGTCACTTCAGTAGCGTGTCTCGGTACTCAACCTGTCAGTATCTAATCCGCGTCCAATTTAATTAATAACGATGCAGACTAATGCGGATTGGGTACTGCCCCACCAGGACCAGGACAGACACGGACGGTCTTGGAAGGGGCTCTACAGGCCCCACCTTGATGCATGTGTTTTTATCATGCTGTCCATCCATTTCGAAAGGTCATGTTAGGGCACGATCCATAAAAGGAGGTAGATCCGAGGCTCATGTGGACCACACCAAAATTAGTTGGGATGAAACTCCTGCCGTTGAAAACCTCAAATGGCTACTGAAGTTTTGAATCAAGCTGATATTTATGTTTTCGGTTCATCTGAATTCTGTCTTACCTTATTAGCAGGTTGGATGTCAAATAAACATCACGGTTGGCATTAGGAAGGTTTTAACGGTAGTTGTCACTGTCACCACGGCTTCCCGCGGTGTGTTACACTCAACTCTCCAATCTTCCTATTTTTTGGAATAATACTTTAAAATGATCTTTCAAAATAAATGGACGGCGTGGATAAAATAAATACATCATGTGGTCCCCACAAAGCCCATGCCAGAACCGTCCGTCTCCAGCTCGGTTCTGGTGGTAGTACGCAATCCACGCCAGATGCGGACAGGAGATGGACTGTCGTCATAAATGATTCAGACAGTTCCGATAGTTGAGATCTTCTGATCAATGCGATTTTGACATGTTAGCACTTGAAGAGTTTTGCTGGAACGGATAAACGGTCCAGATTGATGTTTGATACTGTCCACATCTTCCTGAAGCATCTGATGTGTACAGTAACACAATTTCTTGGCGTAATCTCCTTTGTTTCTTTTAGAAACGGCCTTTTCAATTGACTCTTTCGCCACAAAGGGCCATTTCATACAGTAGAGACAAGAAGATAAAACGATGCCATTATCTCAAGCGAGTACACCTTTTTCGGTAGTCCCTCTTAAAAGTGGACACACGTACGTATATACATGCTTGATCCGAACCGTTCATCATGTGGACCCGACGTGGTATATGCATTATATCAGTATGATACGGATGTGATCGATGAATCAGATGAGTACCTTGAATTTACCCTGCTGGCCAATGTTTTGCATACTTGTAGCCTTCCTGATGCTTGGATCGGCCAGGAACCCATTGGATCCACCTGATGAGCGTCTTGGATCTTTCGTGCGTGTGTGACACTGCCTCCGGGAAGTAAGTGGTTAATGCCGAAAAGAGAGGAATTGACCACTGTAGACGCGCTTTTTCTGAAGGGTCCAGAACTTACCTTCCCAGACGTTGGACGTACGGACGAGCATTTGAGGACCCAAACACGCCTACCTGCAAGCGGATTGGCCGGTGTGCGAAGACGAGCGCTGACGCTCGGACGCGGGAAACGGATTGGCTACTCCCCCTGCCACCGGCCAATGGCCGGTGGTCAGTGCTCTGTGGGCCCCACCATGATAGATGGGTTTCATCCATGCCGTCCATCTATTTATTTAGATCATTTTATTGCAAGAGAGAAAAAATGCGGTATATCCCAATCTTAAGTGGACCACATCACAGGAAACAGTGTTGAATGAATTTGGACCATTAAAAACTTTTGGGGCATAAAAGTTTTGGTTGAAGCTGATCTTTGTTTTTTCCCTTCATCTAGGTCTGTATGACTTAATCAACATATTGGATGTCAAATAAACAGTACAATGGGCCTTAGGAGTATTTTAATGTAGATATTTAATCACTATTGTTTTCGTATGGTGTGGTCCAACTGAGATTTATATTCTTATCGTTTTTTATAACAAGCCTTAAAATTATCTGTAAAAATGAATGAATGAAGTGGATGAAGCAAATGCATCATGGTGGGCCCAGATAGCACCAACCACTGACAAGTTGAGTAGCGAGTCGGCTGCTGAAGTGACGTCGTTTCCACTATGATGTATGTGTTATATCCACACCGTCCATCCAATTTTAGATATCATTTTAAAAAATGAACCAAAGAATTAGATAAATAAAAATCTATAATGGACCCATTAAAGAAAACGGTGGTGAGAGTGATTCCCACCGTTGAAACTATCCTAAGGCCATCATAATGTTTATTTGAGATCCAACCTGTTCAAAAGTTTTAAAAGACAAGAAATAAGGAAAACACAAATATCATCTTGATCTAAAACTTCGTGGCCTTAAGAAGTTTTTAATGGTGGGCGTCACTGTCCCACTGTTTTCTGTGCTGGGTATACTGGAGATTTGGATTTAACTCGTTCTTTGAATATTGCCCTAAAATGATATCTCCAAATGGATGAAAGGTGTATATACAGAACATACACCATAGTGGGGCCAACGAGCGTCAGCGCTCGTCTTCGCACACCAGCAAATCCGCTTCCTCAAATGCTCGTCCGTACGTCCAACGTGTAAGTTGGGAAGGTAACTTCAGGAAAAGAAACGGGGTAAAATGTTGCGTCTAAAGCAATTTCTCCCGAAAAGAACCGGAGAGGTTTCTAAAAAGACACCACACGTGTCATTGTGATGAACGTGTGAGGGATCCAGGACGTTCATACCGTTATCTCGACGGTGCACGTGTCCTATCCTATAAATAAGCTATCCGACTAGCTAATTAAGCAACAGAGGAAACGTCTGAATGTACATGTCCGTTATCATTTTTTGAACCGTCCATTTCGCCGAACCTGTGCAGCCCACTGATGAAAGAAACGGCCTGATTTTGGAGGTAAGAAACATTTGCCATGGATGCTACCACGTGAACGTCCTGGATAGCACACACGTGCCACTTTGACACGTGCGGGGGGTTTGTGTTCATGCGGAAAAGAAAATGCAGCACCTACGTAGGACTGGACGGACGCGAATTGCCTGTGCCGCAGGGCACAGGCAGTTCCTGTGGTCGGAAGTTGTGTGGGGCCATAGAGACTTCCGTGAGAAGCCACTCCGTCCATCAGTTTATAAACATAAAAATAACGAGTCAAAAAACCAAGCACATCAAAACTCATGTGGGCCACACCATACTTAACAGGGGAGATTGAACACCCACCATTGGAAACTTTGTGAAGACATAGAAGATTTTTATCCATATCATATTTGTTTCTACAACTAATCTGAGTTTTAATAACCCTATGAACGGTTTGGATGGCATATAAACATCATTGTCGGCTCCAGGAACGTTTCAATGGTAGAAATTTCCATAATAAGTGTTTGATTTTTGTGGGCCACTCGAGTTTTTGATATGACTTATTTTTTGGATTCCTGATTTATTTTGATGTTTATAAATTGATGGACAGAGTGGATTTATCACAGCAATCACTATGGGTCCTACACAGCTTCCAACCACAGGAAGTTCCTGTGCCGGGGCACAGGCCACGCGCGTCCAAACGGGGACCCGGATCCTCTACAACACCTTGTCGTAGGATGGGCGTGCACACCCCAACTATCTACGGCTCACCTTGATTTTTTTGTTTTATATCTAATCCGTCCATCGGCTGAACCAGATAATATTCACCACACATAACAAAATTCAGCTAATCAAATCTCAGATAGGCCACACCACGGGAACAACTGAAAATCACGACTATAACATCTATAATTCATGTGTTGAGACCCACCATTGTATCGATCAGACTGATTTCTGCAACATATCTTCATTATTGTGTGGATCATCTGATGAATGGCTTAGATGTCATATAAACAACACGAGCAGCCTAGGAAGGTTTCTATGGTGTTAGTTCCTGTGGTCACTGTTCCCCTTGCTGTGGCCCACCTACTCTTTGGAACGGTTTGATTTTGATCTCGATTCTAACATGAAGTTTCCAACTGATGGTCCGAGTGGATGTCACACACAAGACAGTGGGCCCACAGAACGCGGTGTCGTACACTCTTCCACATTCCAGTCGCATATCAATCCAGCACGTGTTCAGTGGGCCATCTCCCACAGTACACGTGGCATGGTGATGAATCAATCCTTCCTCCCCATCTCGTTGGCCATATCACATTCAGCTTATTATTATTATTTATAAAAACCACTCCTAGTAGGATATCAAATCTGTCATCTACGGCAGGGAGCAAGTGGATGGACGGCCCAAAATAATATGTTTCCTGTCACGTGCTGTGGGGGAGATGGCGACATGATATCATCACGTGAATCAACATGGTGTACTTCAAGGCAAGGAGATGCTGACACAATGGCTGTCTAATATTTATGTGGGTCCTACCGTCAACCTATTCTGGCCCACCCTGTGATCAGTAGACAACGGTCCACATTCAATTTGAGAAAGTGAAGAATAGAAATTCGTAATAAGCTTGATTTTTGAAACATAGGCCATCCTTGGAAGTTAGCGCTAAATGGATGGCTTGGATTGTTTCATCATCTTGCCACGTACGATAATCCTGGTACTGCCATCTGTACCGTATCCTCTCCGTACACGTGACCGAAGTATGGTAATATCGCCATTTTTCCAAAAGAGTTCCATTTTTTGGTTGGTTTGCCACAATTGCGTGACTGTGGCAACTTATCAACAAACATATGGCGTACATTAACGTCAATACAGACCATCCAACTTGTGGGCCCTATCTAGAGGTGTACACGAACCGAGCTAGCTCGGTTAGCTCGCTCAACTCGAAAAAGCTTGATTAGTAGTTCAGTTGGAGTCGCGGGGAGATGATTTTTAGAGCTTGAAAATGAGTTCGAGTTGTGTTTGGGTTGGCCTCAGCTCGACTTGACTTGGATTAAACCCAACTCGAATTGAGCCAGTTTGGCGACTGGATTGCTTTGATATTAATGTTGCTCACCAAGTGTTTGATAAAATGACTCAACTAAGTGTGGCCACTAGCAAGGAAGGTATGTATATGAAGCAAATATCATTTTTTTTCTTAAATTTTATGCTGTTTAGAAGGTATTTGATAAAATACTTGAACCTTTGCTGCTGTTTTACATATATAGGAATTTTGAAGGTGCAGTCCAAATCTTTGGAAATGCTGCAGGGGTAAACTCAACTTGATCTTGGCTCGAATTAGCCCGAGTTGCTGATTGAATTGAGCCAAACTTACCAATCAAGCTCGAGGACTGAGCGGAGCCAAATTCAAGCTAAGGTCTGCTAGTGGCTCAGCTGAGGCCAGCTTGACTAGGTTCGACTCCATGTACACCCCTAGCCCTATCATCATCCCAATATTAACTGAAATTCAATTTGATAATGACGATGATGCTGACCTTCTAATCGTTACCGCTGTCGAATTGATAACCTAAGAAGAAAAATATTGGGTGGTCTAAATTCGATTTTCAAATCTAGTAATAAAATCCGAGTTTCATTTTCAGGCTATGCTCGATATACAACACGGCCCATGATTTGGACGGTGTGGATCGAGATGCATATATGTCAGGTGTACGATATATGGGCTGTCATATCAAATTGTGGCAACGCCACAATCTTATCCAAAGGCTGGATCAATCCCAACCAACCAACTGGATGGATCAATGGTCGGAAATTATACTGACTGGTTGTTATAACCGTTTGATCTAACTAATTTTCCTGGACCTTTTTGTAGAATTTTCGTACCATCCAAATGATGAGTCATGGAAAGAAGCAGACTGTGAGGTATGGGTTGTATCCATGCCGTCCATTCATTTTCATATATAATATTGGGGTATTTGGATCTAATGAAAACATCACGGTGGGCCCCACAAACCACCAACATCTTTTGTTCTCATGGGCCGACTTGAACCGCCTTGATAAATCCAAACGAAGGTACTCTAATCATGATTACTCATAGATTAATCTGGTGGCTTAGTAAAGAACCTTTCTGAAAACGGTATCAGAATGTATATTCTCTATTAAGATGGTAGTATTTTGTAAAATTCCCTTGCCACTAACTTCCACGCCCCCACACGCACGACACGGACTGCATACCGAGTAATTCAGCATATCTACGCCGTCTATACGTTTTTCCATCTCATTGTAGGGACGAAATTTTTTTTGGAAGAATATCCAAAGATCAAGTGGACCACACCACAGGATAAAAGTGGAAATTACACGCCTACCGTTGAAAGCTTATGGTGGGCCACGGAACTGTTGGATCAAGCTGATATTTCTGTTTTCCTACATCCATGACTGTGTGACCTTGTTAATAGGTTCGACACAACTACACACCACTGTGGGCCCTAGAAAGTTTCAACGGCGGATGTCATTATCCCTCCTGTTTCCTGTGATGTGGTCCACTTTAGCTTTGGATATGCTTCAATTTTCATCTCATGCCCTAAAACGGGCTGGAAAAACGGATGGACGGCGTGGATAAGACAGATCCACTATGGTAGGCACCACTAGCCTGCTGATTTGGTGACTTGGCAATTGGCTTCACATGCGCACCCTCCTAACGAAAGTTCACACGCGGCGCACGTGCTATCCCAGAATTTTTTTATTTTGGATATCTGAGAAGTAGTAAATGGTCCTCATATTTGATTTTGAAAATACAAAAAAATCCATCCACTCCACCGGTCCACCCATCACGTGGGCTACACGTACATGAAATGAATGGACGGCTTATAAAAAATTCTCAACCTCCGCACTGATGATACTTGAGTGACTCTCATGATGAGAGTACCTGTGTCATTACTGCACATATTGTTCTAATTGAAGGAGACCTTATGAACGGCTCAGATTGTCCATCACACTCGCTTGGTTAGCACGTGTGATGCGTGTATAAACATACGTAAGGAAAGGGGTGCGTATGCGACTAGTTAATCGCAGTTCCGAATGAAGAGGAAGAAAACAAAGAGAAAAGCTTTTATACGCCGGTGCAATGTGACATCACATAGTCATTCACACAAAAATCTATAACGAAAAATAAGTAACTCAAAATAGACCGTCCAAATTGTGGGTCCCATTTAAATGTGTTAACTAACCTAAAACTACATTGTATTAGTATAAGAAATAATTGATCGATTGACATCTAATTGACGGCTGAAGTGAAAATGGTCAACAGTCCACATTAAAAATGGTTGATTAAACAGAGATTAGAACCATCAGATAGATCTGATTTCGTGGTGATAACCCATTCTCAGTAAGTCCCAGATTTAGTTTTTATTAGATGTATGGTAAGCGTACAGCTTTGAGTGGACGCGGATTGCTCGATGAACCGAAGGCCACCAACCAACTATGGGGTGTAAGGCATCCGTGGGGCCCACCATGTTTTATTATTTTTATCCACATCGTCCATCCGTTTTATTAATTCATTTTAGAGAATTCGATAAAAATTGAATCAAATAGAAATCTCAAGTGGACCACACCACAGGAAATAGTGGGGATTGAATTTTTACCATTAAAAAATTCCTGGGTGCCAATGAAATTTTGGATCAAGCTGATATTTATCATTTTCCTTCATCCATATCTGTGTAGCCTTTTGAACAGGTGGGATTACAAATAAACATCATTGTAGGCTCTAGGAAGGTTTCAATGATGGACGTCACTATCATCACATGGTGTGGTCCAGTGGTTCACTTGAGCCTTGTATGTACTTTGATTTTGGATTCATGCATCACAATTATCTATAAAACGAATGGACGGCCTGGATAATACAGATGCATCACGTTGGGCCCCACAGAGTCCTTACACGTGTTTGTTTCACCCAGCAGTCCGCGTCCACTTTGAGTGCACGACTATTGGCGATGGGACTCCGCGGACTAAATGAAAATAGACGGCAAAATCTACAAAATCTCGCCGCGATACTCGCTCCGTCTCCTTCGCACGGACGCGGATTGTGTCCTACCCCACCCGTCTCATTTGGTGTGGTCCAATTGAGCGTTGGATTTTCTTGAATTCCGAATACTACCCTTAAAATGATCTTAAAAAAGATATGGACGGCGTGGATAGAGAGATAAATCATGGTAGACCCACCCACTGAACTGGCCGTTCATGGTTGAAGCGGGCGGTGGTAGGACGCAATCCGCGTCCCCTTCGCACGATGAGAAATGATCCGATACAGTTGCTGTATCATAAGTCATGATACATCCTTTTCTGTCCTGGAGAATTTTCAGATACGTTGAATATCCAATCCGTGTTAAAGGTGGGCCACACTAATATGATCAACTGATATGAAATTCAAGGCGATTCACAAATCTATTGGCAAAGAACATCAAATCAATGGAGATCTAATTGTATGAATCGTTTTACTGATGTGGCCCACTAAATAAGCGGACCAGATTGATTTTTGGATTCTGTGATTATAATAGTGCGGCCCACCTTTTTTCTTGTATTGGATATTCATCACGCGGTGCAACTTACATGTTGATTGGAAAGAAAAGCTGCATACTAACTTATTATACAACCGTTGTATTGGAACATTTCTCACGCACGAACACGATTCGATTGCCGCGTTGCTTTCAGAGTCAAACATTCTCCTCGATCCTCTCAGGGAGAAATGATCAGGTACCGCCATCTGTATAGCTTACTGTACATCCTATATCTTTTCGTCAACATGTTTAATCCGTATGACATCTGAACCGTGAATACGATTGGTCTCATCATGCATATCATCTCTAATTAAAATAAGTGAGATCTAAAAGGTAGGTGGGTCACACCATTAAAATGAATAAGAAGGTAGGTGGTCCACACTGTTAAAATGAATAAAAAGTCGACAATCATAAATCAATTCAGTCAACTAATAAGGTGGTGATCAGTTCACCCAACTGGGCTACGGTATTTGTCTTACGATACCCACATGATGGACGGCTTGGATCTCACGCCACGAACCCAGCTGGCACAAACGGAGGCTTGACATGGGCTGCCTTAAACGCGCGTGGGTTTAATAACTGACCTGCTACCATCTTTCATGAGTCCTGCGGATACTCGAGCACTCTCGGCGTGTGCGTGCGTGGGCTGACATCATGGTGATCTGGACCTTCCATCTGGTGGCCCCCACCATGTAGAGTGAAGATCTCCCTCATCCTATCCATCCAATCGGTGGGCCTTTTCCTGTTGCATATGAAAGCTAGATTTATTCTATTTGGCCATTCATTTGTAGATAACAATTTAATTCATATGGTCTTTCCAAAATCACGGGTCCATCTGAGACCCGTCAGATGAATGGTCCAGATCACAAGGAGCTGAGCCCCACGTGTACCAAATGCTAGTCCGGTCGTTGGGAATAATTTCGCTAACAATGAAGGAAGTGATACAAGACAGCCCGTAAAGCTCTACGTTTGCACACGTGGTCGATTTAAAATATTCATCGGGACCGTTCATCAAGACCGTCCATCAAATTTCTGCTACTTTAGATAGAAAGTGGTCCCAAAAAACAAATTAACGGATTGATCATCTCAATCTGGTCAGTGATCTTTGCTGCTACGGTGCAAAACCTAAATTCTTACCATGGCCAACTAATTGCTTTGATCAAGCCAGATTGCCAGATTGGATTAGCCGTTGAATTTAAAGCGTACAAACATATTAATGGGCCCACATACACGTGATTAAATTAATAAGCTAAAATTATCATGAGCAGCGTTTCCTTTGAAAACTGTTGAATTTGAATAGATTAAAAACCCATAAAGTAGTTGTAATCAACTAGGACTCTCTCTCTCTCTCACTTATAATAATTCCTCATTACCCATTTTTTGAAATATTTTATAATTAAAAATTCTCAGATCCTAACTTTACAATCAAAGGAGAAAAGTGTGAGAGACCCACAAAGGTAATTTCTCAACCATGAAATTAATTTACTGTTAATACATATTGTCATTCAACCACCTATCATCTATCATGGAGAACTTCTTAATACTGTTAATAGATACTGTTATTCAACCATATATTATATATCATGGAGAACTTCATAATAGGTGTCTTGGATCAACAGCTAGGCCCATCTATGAACGGTTTGGATTATAAATAAGACCTTAGAGCAAATGCATGTAATCTAAGTTATAAAACTGTAGTATGTTTTACCTAACTTTTCTTTTTCTAGCTTAAAAAGTTATTTGGATGAGAGCAAATGGATGTAGACAGGAGAATTGTGAGTAAACTGAGATAATTAACATTTGAAGTGCATTCGGATGGAATTAAATGAATATGGGTGTGTAAATAAAATCCTCCTAATAACACATCGATCCATAGCTTAAGTGGTAGATTATGCATAGATAATCTCATCTCAACACTAAGGTCTTGGTATCAATTCTCGAGTTGGGTTGGATGTGTCGTTGTACGTACCAGCATGCTAATTAATAAAAAAAATCTAACTAATAACAATTATCTTGTTTATATATATATATATATATATATATATATATATATATATATATATATATATATATATATATTTTGGTATATTAAAGCTACTTTAAATATATTAAAAACTTTCAATGCATTTTGTTGGGGACAAAAATACCAAGTCCGAAGACTCGGATCTGGTGCCTCGGCTTAGAAGGCACTACGTCGGATCCGAGGCACGGAGCGTCAGATCCGAGGCAGGGTCAATAACTTTATGAACCGAGACAAAAAAGTTAACTCGCCTCGGACGAAGAACCAGTAACCCGAGGATGCATCGGGCCGACCCTCTTAACAGAACTAGCCGAAGGACAGCGTGAAACCGGATTTCGTCCCGAACATTTTGGGATAAGATCCCCGATCCCGAAGCTTGCGGGATCAGACGAAGATCGCGGACGGATGCCATCCGATGTCCGTGATCCTAGGAGGAGAATCCTCTCACGATTAAACGAGATCAGGAGAAGAATCCTCCTACGATTAAACGCTCTAAGCAGCTATAAAAAGGGAGCTTCCATCATCTAAAAGGTACGCACAAATTTCTCATCCAAGCTCCCTCAATACTGTAAGACCCTGATTCCTAGCCTGACTTTGGCATCGGAGGGTCCCCCCCCTCTAGCCAGGGTCTCCATTGTCTTCTTCTTGTGCAGTGCTCGAAGGTCTCGCAGAGGGTCAACCGATTTTTGCATCAACAGCTTTGGCGCCGTCGTGTGGGAACCGTACAAGAAAGCCATCCCATATTCCTTTGTTGCATCCCATGGTGATGACTAGAAGGACGGTCCCGTAAGAAGATCTAAATGAGATCGCGACTACGGGCCAACAGTCCGGGCCGCGGTCCCCGCGCCCAAAACCTACCTTCGCCGCCAACCGCCAACGAGGAGCGACCGTAACGAGCAACAATCGCCGAGGTCGGAACGATGGGCGGTTGGATCAGAGGTCCAAGAAATCCGATCCGATATGAATATGATGAAGCGTATGTTAGAGCGAATGTATCGGCAAATGCACCACTCCCGCCTCCTCAAGGAGAAACGGCACACGTACCGACTCGCCGCGCGATCCTCAACTTTCGCACCACGTTTTTTCGGCCGAGCCAACACCAAGGCGTCCCTCGAACCGGCCGAGCCAACTCCAAATAAGCGCTGGCTAATGCATCTCTCGCTTCAACCGACCTTCTTCTAAGACGAAATAGAACGAAGAAGGCGCATCCGACCTCCCGAAGAAGGCACGGCAGAAAGTAGTGAACCGTGGAAAGCCGATATTCAAAACTTTAAAAGAGAAGTGCGGGAAGAAATGGCGAAAGAAATGGCGGATATGAAGCATAGTCGAAATATGCATCCAACCGATACGAGGCAAAGGCGTCCCCTTTGTGGACTCGGAATGGCGGCTCGGTGCCCGAGAGGTTTCGGTTACCTCAAATCACTCCCTTCACCGGCAAAACCGACCCAACGGAGCATATCGAATGCTTCGAACATATATGGAGCTCCATGACGCCTCGGATGCGGTGATGTGTCGGGCCTTTTCTCTTACATTGACCGATGTAGCCGACCGTGGTTCAAACAGCTTAAAGCCAAAGTCCATTAGTTCATTCGCCGAGCTGAGCGACGCCTTCCTGACGAACTTCATCGGCGGGAAAAAGAAATTGAAGCCCCCGCACATCTGAACAACATAGTTCAGAAGCAGGGAGAGCTGCTGAAAGATTACATAAAGCGCTTCAATTTCGAATCCCTTCAGGTTCGGAAACATTCGGAAGAAACGGCTCTCAATGCGCTCATGCAAGGAGTTAAAGATAAGCCATTCCTGGCATCTTTAGACAAAACTCCGCCCGACACTCTGGCAGAGTTTATGGCACGGTCGGATAAGTATGCCAACGCCGAAGAAACGCGAATCCTGCGTGAAACTAAAACCTCGGTCAAAGAGTTGGTCAAAAAGGAAGCCGACTCGACCGGGGGAAAGAAACGCAAGGATGATCAAGCGCATAATGAGCGAAGATCAGGAAAACGACCAGATCGCAGTTTTTCCACATATACCCCCCTGAACAAAACTCAGGAGCAGGTATTGATGGAAATCAAAAGCGAAGGTTTCGTTCACTGGCCCAATAAGCTCAAAGGCAATCCTAATCGGCGGGATAAGGATAAATACTGTCACTATCATCGTGATCATGGGCATAACACGAGTGATTGCCGTCATCTAAAAGAAGAAATCGAGCGACTCATAAAGGACGGCCGACTCAAAGAGCATGTGGTTAAAGCTGCGGAAACTGAGGGACGCCCGACCGAGAATCAGCCGATGGAAGAAATCCGGACAATTATCGGTGGTCCGCGAGGCGGGGGCGACTCCAACAACGCCAGAAAGAACCATGCAAGAAAACTTAGTCAGCCAGATACCGAGCTTATGGTCATAGGGCGGCCGCTGAAAGAGAGGAAAAGGGAAAAATATTGTCTTTCGTTCACAGAGGAAGACGCCCGAGGTATCTATCACCCCCACGATGACGCACTGATTATCACTCTGACTATCGCCAATCGGAAAGTGTTCCGGATACTCGTTGATACGGGGTCATCTGCTGACGTGTTGTTTACTCAGGCGTTCAATAAAATGGGAATCGAACGATCTATGTTACGTCCAGTTCGGACCCCGCTAATCGGATTTTCCGGGGGGCAAGTATTGCCTGAAGGAATTGTCTCGCTGCCACTCACTGCCGGCAGTACCCCACATCAGAAGACGATGATGGTGGATTTCTTGGTCGTCGATCAACCTTCGGTATACAACGCCATACTCGGCCGACCCTCTCTAAGTCTCCTTCAGGCCGTGGTATCCACATATCATCTCTCACTAAAATTCCCGACCGAGTCGGGAGTAGGAGTTGTCAAAGGAGATCAGCAAGATGCAAGGCGTTGTTACATGATAGCCGTGAAAGGATCGGCCGACAAAAATCCAATCGACGTCTCAACGATTGAATCGTTGGACCCTCGGGGCGAGAGTCATGAACGAGGACAGCCGGTTGAAGACCTCATCCCAGTCCCCTTGGTCGAGACAGATGCATCAAAGACAGTACGAATTGGCTCGTCTCTACAGTCTCCCTTGAAAGATAAGCTGATAGCCCTACTCCGTAGGTACGCCAATGTATTCGCCTGGTGCCATGACGATATGTCGGGGATTGACCCATCGGTGATGACCCACCGACTCAACGTCGACCCGTCTTTTCGACCGATCCGACAGAAGCGACGACCGCTCGGCCCCGAACGATATGCCGTCATTGAAGAAGAAGTCAGCAAACTCCGTCAGGCCAATTTCATAGAAGAAATACACTATCCAGAATGGGTGGCGAATGTCGTGCTGGTAAAAAAGTCCAACGGAAGTGGCGAGTCTGTATCGACTATACCGACCTAAATAAAGCCTGCCCAAAGGATAGCTTTCCGCTTCCGAGGATAGATCAGCTAGTAGATAGTACGGCCGGACATGAGCTTCTGAGCTTCATGGATGCGTATTCGGGATATAATCAAATTGTAATGCATCAAAATGATAAATCAAAAACTACCTTTGTCACCGACAAAGGTCTTTATTGTTACCGAGTGATGCCATTTGGTTTGAAGAATGCTTATAGTAACTTATCAAAGATTAGTTAACAAAATCTTTGCTCGGCTTATAGGTCGAACCATGGAAGTATACATCGACGACATGCTTGTCAAAAGTATACACGCGCGACAGATCATGTAAATGATCCGGAAGAAATGTTTCTCATCCTACGGAAGTATCGGATGAAGTTAAATCCGAATAAATGCGCTTTCGGGTGAGCTCGGAAAGTTCCTCGCTTCTTGGTTAGTCACGAGGAATAGAAGCAAACCCCGAGAAGATAAAGGCTTTGGTCAAAATGGAATCCCCTAAAACCATTAAGGACATCCAAAGGTCGACAGAAGGGTCGCGGCACTTAATCGGTTCCTATCCAGAGCCACGGATAAGTGTCTCCCTTTCTTCAAGCAATTGAAAGGACAACAAACAATAAGATGGACGGAAGAATGCGAAGCGGCGTTTCAACAATTAAAATCATATCTCGGTTCCCCGCCTCTCTTATCAAAACCGGAGTCGCGAATCCCCGCTCTCCCGTATCTAAGAAGATCCGACGCAGAAGAGCTAGCTCGGCTTTGATACGAGAATCCGAAGGAAAGCAAATTTCTTAGGTATATTACGTTAGCAAAGCATTATTGCCACAGAAACAAGATACCCAAACTTGGAAAAAGTAGCCTTGGCACTAATAACTTCCTCTCGCCGACTCAGTAGTATTTCCATGCCCATACTATAATCGTGATGACCGATCTACCTCTTCGCCAAGTTTTGCAGAAACCAAGCTTCCTACCGACTCACGAAATGGGCTATCGAGCCGAGTGAGTTCGATATTCGCACAAGCCGAAGGCGGCAATCAAAGGGCAAGCCGTTGCGATTTCATTGTCGATGGAACCCCACCAAATGATCTCCCGCCGATGATATGCCGACAGATGTCATCGCCCAAGGCCGCCGCTACGCCGCTCGCCTACCCCGCCCACCCCTCGGAAACTATTTGTCGACGGCTCTTCCAACTCCAAGGCAAGTGGGGCGGGATTGTACTAGAAACCCCGATCATACTTACATACAATATGCCTTGCGACTTGGATTCCAAGCCTCGAACAACACAAATGGAATATGAAGCACTGTTGCTCGGCCTCCGACTCGCAGCTAGCATGGGAGTCACGCATCTAAGTGTGTTCACGATTCTCAATTGGTCGTTAATCAAGTGACAGGAGTATATCGACACGGAAAGACCGCTTAAAAGCGTACATGGAGAAAGCGACAGAACTTATCAATGGATTTCAACTTTGTCGTCACTCGGATCCTCAGACGGAGAACGGCAAAGCCGACCTATTAGCAAAGCTCGCCTCTGCGATGAAGATGACATACCCAGGTCCGTCCCCGTCGAATACGTCGATAAACCAAGCATTAATGAAGGGATTACTAAGGCCGTCAATGCCATCGACTCGGAACCATCCTGGATGGATCCAATCCGCCAATACCTGGACAAGGGGGAACTGCCTGAAGATCGTGCCGAGGCCCGACGACTCAAGTTCCGAGCTTCCCGTTACACCATACTCAACGATACCCTCTATAAGAAAGGATACTACGCTCCGTTGCTTCGGTGCCTCACACCCGGTGAGGCGAATTACGTATTACGAGAAGTCCATGAAGGAATCTGCGGAAACCATTCTGGAGGAAGGTCTCTCGCCCACAAGGTTTTACGACAGGGATACTACTGGCCCACTATTCAACACGACGCTCGCACGCTCGTCCAAAAATGCGACAAATGTCAACGATTCGCTGCAATCCCGAGACGAGCCCCCGAAGCGCTAACACCAATGACTGGTCCCTGGCCCTTTGCACAATGGGGTATTGACATCATCGGTCCACTCCCGATGGGAAAAGGTCAAACCAAGTTCGCCGTGGTAGCAGTGGATTATTTCACGAAATGGGCCGAGGCCGAACCATTAGCCAAAATAACCGAGCAGAAGATCACCGAGTTCGTCTGGAAAAACATTATCTGTCGGTTCGGAGTACCCCATACCATTATTACGGATAATGGAAAACAATTCGACAACAGGAGTTTTCGCGAAATGTGCAACAACCTCAGAATCAGAAACGTCTATTCCTCACCTCATCACCCTCAAACTAATGGGCAAGTCGAGGCGGTTAATAAGATTGTCAAGCAGCATCTTCGGACAAAGCTCGACCGAGCCAAAGGAGCGTGGGCGGAAGAGCTCCCGAAAATTCTTTGGGCCTACCGAACCACAGCCCGAACCGCCACAGGAGAAACTCCCTTTTCACTCGCTTACGGTTCGGAAGCCGTCACTCCCGTTGAAATCGGCCTGCCTTCGGCCCGAATCACTTCATTCGACGAGGATGAAAACGAAGAACTCCTCGCACTCGGACTCGACCTCCTGGACGAGCGAAGGGAATTAGCACGACTGCGTACAGAAGCCCGACAACGACAAGTGGCACGGTTTTACAATGCCCGAGTTAAGATCAGACGATTTCGGATGGGAGATATGGTTCTCCGAAAAGTATTTCCGAATACTAAGGACATCGGGTCGGGCACATTAGGACCAAACTGGGAAGGACCTTACATTGTCTCGGGTACCATCCGGCCAGGAACATACCAATTGGAAGATCTAAACGGGCAATCGCTGCCTCATCCGTGGAACGCTGAACATCTCAAGATTTACTATCCTTAACTCAGTACTCAATGTAAAAACTCTGAATGAAGCAAGATCAATGCCGAGTCAAATAAGACTAAAAAGTGTTTTCTATTCATTCATCGACCACATCCGAGTACAAAAAAAAAAAAAAAAAAAAAAAAAAAAAAAAAAAACTATAAGGGGCCCCTGCTTTTTCCGCACGGCCGGAGCGGTCCCCTCGTAGCATTCTCACAAATGCCGACCTCTTCCCCACCAAGTGATTTCGGCAGAAATGCATCCGATTCTCGATTCCAAGGCTCCACCCTCAATTTCCGAGAGATCAAGGTCCGGAAAAGATTTCTTTATCTCCTTAATGCATTCAAGAAATCCGCTTTAAAACAAGCGATCCCTCTCATCCTCGAACTCCTCGGATTCAAGAAATGCCTGGACGGCTTGATCCCTCGCTTTCTCGGCCTCCTGAGTCTTCTCGTTGGCCTGCTGGATAAGCCCCGCCGCCTCATGCTTAGCTCGAGCTAAGTCGTCCGCGCAAGCAGCATGGACTGTGAGAACTCGTCGGGTTTCCTCTTCAGCCCTGGAAAGAAGAACCGATACCCGACTAACTTCAGCTTGCGTTTCTTCAAGGGCTCTCCTGGAGAAAGCCGCCTCTGCTTTCGCGTCCTCAGCAGCTTTTCGGGCGAGGGCCGCCTCCGCCATCAAAATACCGGCCCGAGTTTCGGCCTCTTCACGACGCCCTTCAGCTTCCGACAGAAGGGTCTGCAGCCGATGGGTCGAAGACAATTCCTTGCTGGCCTTGACCAAGCAAGGAGCGAGTTCAAAAAGCACCCGTGCCGCATGACCAACGGTTTGCGACGAAGGGGCGTTGTAGAGGCCGATGAACTCTTTCTCGCTCCCATGGGCTAAGGCCCAGGGAACCATCCCCGATACCACCTTCTGCAATACGGACGGCCCCTCTTGACTCGTCTCCTCCCCTCTCGAGGATGCGCCCTCGTCTCTTCCTCCCCCCGGAAGATGCGGCCCTAACTTCTTCCTCCCGCCTCGGACCTCCGTCGAAATGTGTTCCGAGTCGGGTGCCGCCCGAGGTTCCGAGGCCGTGGTCGCCGTCACTTCCACCCTTTCCTCCGGCCGAAATTACGACAACAGGGGGAGCAAAGAACCCACAGTTCTTTTTCCTTCCGTACCATTCTCTGTCTCTTCACGCCGAGGCTCGACAGAGAACCGATCGTGGAGGAGCCTTCAACTTTGAAATCATCCCAGAGGAGGACGAGCCCCGCCATCTTTGAAGGGACCGGTTCGAGGGGGGTCGGCTCTAAGGGGCCGCCTCGAGAGGGGCCGACTCGGAACAATCCGCAAATGAGGACGAGCTTCGTGCAAATCTGAAATAAAAGAAAAGAAAGGATTTCGAGTCGTGGAAAAGTCGAAGATACACAAAGGTACATTCTCGATTACCCGTGACGCCGAGTCTAGACCTGCGAGGTGAAGACGCTCCGGCCGTAAAAGCACTTTCCAGACCTATCTCCGGATCAAGCTTCCTCAACTCTTTGATCCGGCCGAAGCACCGCACCGAGCTTTTGCCGCTTCTTGGGGATGTCCGTCGACACAAGCTCGTCGACTCAAGATAGTATAAAAAAAAAAAAAGGGGGCAAGAAAGGAGAGCCGTGTCACCGCTCTTTGAAACGACCGAGGGACACGAGCCTCGTAGGACCCTGGATTCACCCCGACTCCCAACGGCCACAGCCCAAAACCAACGCTCTCTCCAAGAGTGTTTGTTAGAAGTGGGAGGGTCAGTTATTAGGGAGCCGCCTCCGCCCCGCCAAGCAGCGAAGACGTAAAAGCCGGATAGTTTGGATTCACGCGCACTTGGTATAAATGAAGGAATTCGTCGACCGATAACGGCGGTTGTTCCATCTCAGCCCACAGGACCGCACACCCGAGTAAGTTCCTCCACCCATTCGGAACTATTTGCCCCGGTGCAATCCGAATTCGGGATAAAACTCCCTGGACAATGGGTTGAAGGGGCAGACGCAAGCCACATTGCATCGAGACTTGGTAAATCGCGACTGCCCCAGGAGGAGGATGATCCAAGCTGGCTCGGACGAGGGAGATAAGTGATAACTGATTCGGGGATATGATACCCGATTCGGATTCTGTCTAAATCCGCCTCAGTTAACCGAAGGAACCGGCCCGCTTAGGTCATCCCCCGATCCTTCTCCCTCAGACTCGGCACGCGCCGACTTATCAGCAGGAACCGACTTAGAGGTTCTCTCGGCCATCACTATCTCTTCTTCTTCCTCCTCTTCTTCCTCTTCTTCCTCCATGCCCCTTGGACAATTGGGCCTTCCCGGACGGGTTATCAAAGAAGATCCACCCCGAGAAGGGTTAACAGAGCAGTAGGGGCGCTCACCGTAGCCTCGGTGACCCGCTCGAGAGAAAATGCAAACATTAGCATCAACCGCCATCTCCGTTAATAAAGAAGGCGATTCCGCAACGTTCCAAAATGTTGCGCCGCCTTCATCTCCGGAAACTCCTTCCTGGGGACTTTGGGAACCCCTAGTCGCCATTATCACTAAGTAAAGAGGAAGGAGAGACTCACCGGAAGGAGGGAGAAAAACGGAAATGGCGAAGGGTGCCGCAGACAGTCAGGAAAGAGGAAGGGGAAGGAAAGGAAAGACCGAAGGCCGGAAAAGCTCCAAAAGAAATGAAAAGCGGAACGACAATAGTAGTTTGAAATGCGGGGCCCTTACCCTTTTATAAGATTGCCGTACGCCGAAGTAATTAATGAGGTAATGATTCGACGCCTGCATCGACTCCCTGGCTCGACACGTGGCGCACGTCGACTGACGACAATAACGCCCTAGCTACGTGTCCAACCCTTATTGGCAGGATGAGCGACTTGACGGTTGCTTGGCGCATGCGTTGTCAGAAACTGAATCGTCTCCTATCAAAGACAGCACAGGATGCATTAAATGTACTTAGTGCCTCGGACCAGGTCATGAACCGACTCACAACTCGTTACTCCTGAGTGTCACGTGAGACACACGGAGTAAGGGGGCTTACTGTTGGGGACAAAATACCAAGTCCGAAGACTCGATCCGGTGCCTCGGCTTAGAAGGCACTACGTCGGATCCGAGGCACGGAGCGTCAGATCCGAGGCAGGGTCAATAACTTTATGAACCGAGACAAAAAAGTTAACTCGCCTCGGACGAAGAACCAGTAACCCGAGGATGCATCGGGCCGACCCTCTTAACAGAACTAGCCGAAGGACAGCGTGAAACCGGATTTCGTCTCGAACATTTTGGGATAAGATCCCCGATCCCGAAGCTTGCGGGATCAGACGAAGATCGCGGACGGATGCCACCCGATGTCCGTGATCCTAGGAGGAGAATCCTCTCACGATTAAACGAGATCAGGAGAAGAATCCTCCTACGATTAAACGCTCTAGCAGCTATAAAAAGGAAGCTTCCATCATCTAAAAGGTACGCACAAATTTCTCATCCAAGCTCCCTCAATACTGTAAGACCCTGATTCCTAGCCTGACTTTGGCATCGGAGGGTCCCCTGCTCTAGCCAGGGTCTCCATTGTCTTCTTCTTGTGCAGGTGCTCGAAGGTCTGCAGAGGGTCAACCAGATTTTTGCATCAACACATTTCAATTTCTCCTCTCTACTCCCATTAAAACAGTATTTGAATTTTCAGACTGAATCAAGTCAGTCATTTGCTCACAATTCAAGTACCTCTACTTTTATTTTATTTTTTCGTTTACTTCCATTTACAACTTCCCAAACAAGATCAAGAGAGAAATGAGGAGACATTGAAAGATCATCATAGATGGGCCACTGGCAACTTTAATGATCATAGGCCCTGAGTCGTCCATTAGCACGGACTGAAAAGTGGGCGGTCATAATTTTCTTCATCAACAAGAAATGCTAAAGGGCCTGTTTGGCCGGGCAGATCCCATGGTATTAGGAGGGATGAGATCAATTTTAAGGTAATGATGATGGTGTCAGTGGATTGTCTTAAGATCCATGGGATTGCTTATATCCCGGGACAAGTTCACTGGTGCATATCCCGAAATTTTACCTTCCAATCCATCCAACCAAGGGATAGGATCAATTTTAAGGTAACGATGGTGATGTGAGTGGATTGTCTTAAGATCCATGGAATTGCTCATATCCAATCCCGGGACAAGTTCACCGGATTTGTTTGGCTCGTCGTGCCTATCCCAGGATATTGCCGATTCCATCCCTCCTAATACCGTGGGATCTGCCTGGCCAAACAGGCCGGACTCGCGTGAGTACACTTATGAAGTTTGCCGGACTTACATGTGGAAAATACACACTCGTATGAGATCTGAACCATCCATCTAATGATTTCCACTGTGTAGAAGCTCCTTTTAAATTTTCTCTTCGATTTAATAAAAATGTGGACCACGCATCTAGGTGGAATTGAGTCCGTTGATCATTATTTTTGCAGTATATTATTTTGTACACGTGTCGCACCTGATTATCATATTGACATTTTACTGAATCACAGTCTAATCATCTGATGAACTGCTTTGATTTCTCACACGTGTACCTTATTACACGTGTGAGGTAACTTCCCTTAGAATTTGTACTCGCGCGAGTTCCGTTGTCACTTGTCTTTCCCGAAATGGGCCCACCGGATCAAGATCTTCTGTTGACGCTCCGCGTACTCGATATCAACTCGTGTCAGATAAGGCATAGCAAGTGACACGTCTGAGTATATAAAACTGGAATCTGGTAGAAGTCTCTCGGTATTACACGTGGCGCGTTGTAAACGAGGGAGATGATCCAGTAGAGCCGGAAGAACATCTGATCCATCAATCCAAACGGTCCATCTAGGGTTCCAAATACTCAGGGATCGGATGATCTCGTCAATTTGGCCAGTGGGCCAAAAACTGACGGTTGTAAATGAAAGTGGTCGAATTTTCGAAGTTGAAGTGACGGATTAGGTTCCACGTTCGAGACGGATGCCATCCATAACAATCGATTGATACATCCCCTGCCACGTGTACAGCAGAGATCCGGCTCTACATATTCCTGTAGTTTCGGCTCTACCGTTTAACTCACTCAGTATCAATCGTGGTTGGTCCATGTAGTGGGACCCCATAAGGATTCCCCATGGTTCAAAATCATATCTATCAGACGATCTTAACCATCAGTTTTCTTGCTCTTGCTCACGGAATGCAGATCATTTTCTACCTTCTATTTGGAGGCCACTAATCAGATGGCTAGGATCATCTGATCTACGTATATCTTGAATCGCTTTCCATCAGTTCTAGGACCAGCTCTATGAACGGTGAAGAATGATGATTCATCCTGCCACGTGTACTAACCAGAGATGGTGTACGACATTCCTGTACTACTGGTTGCACCGTATCATCTTCGCCGGTTTCATACAAGCCGTGTGTACTTAGAATTCTTATTTAAATTAGGAAGAAATGATAAAGCACGTGTTCCTTCTCATCGGCAAACGTAATGTTTTCCGACCTATTGTTAGGCGTTCGATCAATGATCCAGACCGTTAACATGATGGGGCCCATGATGGATGGGGAAGAACCTAAAAAAGTCGTGTGTACTTCGAATATTAACCGTCTAGTTCACCATCTTAGCGCTGGGCCATGATTCAAGGGTTAGAATATTCAAATATTAAATATTTTTCTCTGAAGATCACAACCCTACCTATTTTCTCATATGGACGGTTTGGATCACCGGATCATGGCCAAACATGAACGGAACCATGCGCGTTAGAAAACCACAGGTTTTGGTGATGAGCGAGACGGTATTCTTCGGCTACTCGGTATGTGCGGTCCACGAAAGCATGGTCCCGCAGATGAACCGGGCGTCCATTTATCTCTTCAAAGCACGAATATCGACGCCATCCAACGGTCAGGAGGACGTCCGCAATACTCGAATGGACGGTGGCAGGCTTCGCTTTTTATCAGCGCAGCTCCTCGGTTCTGTAGAAAACGGTTTCCCTTCTGTTTCTCTCTCTCTCGCGCGCGCGCACAGCTCCTCGGCTCTCTTCAGGTATGGAAAATATTTGATTTTTTTTTTTTTTTCGAGGAGAGCTGAAAATCGATTACAAAAAACCCATTTCGTTATTTTCTCAATCGGTGTTTGAAATCTCTGTAATCTGATTATCTCGGTGTTTTTTGGTTGTTTGTTTGTTTGTTTTGTGTTATTTATTTATTTATTTAAATTTTTATTTATTTATTTATTATTGTATATGTTTGTTTCGCGGAATTTCTTAAAAGGGAAAAAAGTGTTTTTTTTTTTTGAAAGCTGGTATTTAAATTTGAATAAAGGACTTTTTGTTTTATGTTTATTTCATTTGAAATTTCCGTTTTTGATGGTTATTTGATGATTTGGTTGATTTTTCTTTCTGGGGTTTTATGGATGTTTGTTCGGTTTGGTAAGGAGCTGGAATTTGAATAAATAAGAAACAGGAAAAATTCAAAATTCAAAATTTTAAAGAAATCTGGTATTTGGCTGTTCGTGAAAAGGCCCCGTTTGTTGTATCTTGCAATCCTTTTTGGAAGTTTCCTGTTTTTTATGGCTATTTCGATGATTTGGGTGTATTGGTTTCTGAGTTTCTGCGTGTGTTTGTTTAGTTTGGTGAGAAACTGCAATTTGGAATTTCTAGAGATGGATTTATTTTATTTGATTTTTTTTTTTTTTACAAGGAAGCTGGAATTTGATCAGGGAAGAGACCCTTTTCTATTTCATCCAATTGTTTTCCGAAATTCCTGTTTTGATTGGTGTTGGACCATATGGTTTTTTCTTTCTGTGGGTTTTTGTATATGTTTGTTTGGTTTTCTGAAAAGCTGCCATTTGAATCGAGAAACCAGAAAAAAATAAATCAAGGAAGCTGGAATTTGAATATAAAGAAAGAAAAAACAGTTTTATTTCTTCTGTTAGAACTCAATGATTTGGGTTGTTGGCTTTATCATAGATAAGTTTGTTTGTTTTGGTGAGGAACTGGAAAGAAGGGAGAATGTTTTCTATTTTCCACCAGAAATCTTGGAGAGAACTTCACGTGTTATTATAGAATACTTAAGATTGTTGGTGTCTTGAGAATAGCTCAAAGGTTGCTATATATGGGAAAAATTAGCTTTTCTGGATGAAAATTATACATGGGTATTGTTCTTTATTGGGGTTTCTTCACTTCTAATATGAGGAAATAGATTTTTGTTTGGGAAGCGATTCTGCAATCCTTTTCATTGGTAGGAAGATATAAGCATTTAAATCTCTTTTATGATGTGGCCTTTTATGCTTTTATCAGTTTCTTTGATTGGGTTTTTTGTTACTGTTGATTACATAATTCATATTTCCATCAGAAACATGTTAGTTTCATTTGTCTTTCAATTTGATTCTAGCATATTATTTTTCATTTTTTTTTCCAACTTAATAGTCACTGGTTTTTCATGCTAATGGAGTTATGCCTCTTGGGTAGCCATTTTTTCCCCCTTCCATCAGTCATAAAAGAGAATCATGAATTCTGTCCTCTGATAGAAATTATATGCTTCTGAACTTAAAAATAAAAAATAAAAAATTTTGATCATCCATGATGGAAGTTTATTGAACAACCAATAAAGAATATTACAGGATTCTGATTCCCTTTGCCACGAATAAATGACAAAAATATGAATTCCCTTCAAAAACCTATCATTCTCTTGTCTTTCAATCTGATGTGAGCGTTTTGTTTTCATATATATATATATATATATATTTATTTATTTCAACTTAATAGTTATTGGTTTTTTATGCTAATTGAGTTCAGCCTCTTGGGTAGCTGCCCCCCCCCCCCCAAGTCGTAAAAGAGAATCATGAATTCTGTCCTTTGATAGACTTTCTTTGTTTCCAAATCTCTTTCTTTTTAACTTTCATCATTTCGATAATCCATAATGGAAGTTTGTTGAACAACCAATAAAAAATATTATAGGATTCTGATTCCTTTTGCTACAAAAATTTACTCGACTATATCCAACCACCGGTAGATGGTAATAGGCACTCCCAATATATGGGAACAAAAGTGTAATATTTTCTCTGTGATCCGCGCCATCAATTCCGTGTGGTTGGTCCATACAAAAGGTGTGGCCTGGATATATACCCTACGCAGAAAGGATTCTTTATCTGGGAGATGGGCATATATAATGGGGGACTGTTGGCTGTAGCAATTGAAAAACAAAAGGCATGGTTTTGGAAGTTTCAATCTGCTTCTTATACATTTATCTTTCTTTCTTTCTTTCTATCGCGAGCGCGCGCACACACACACACAAAATCTTGGTTTCATCCATTTGATGTTTTGTGCCATCTCATGTCATGGCCTATCATATGGAAAATTGTGGATGATTTCTTCTTCAGGGTAATTGGGTATCTTCGTAGGGTACCTTGGGTAACTTTGGTAGCATTTAGGGTCTGTACTTCCTTCATTATGGTCAATCGTCCATTATTATTCATGATTTATGGCTGTCAGTACTTGGATCAAGGGGAGCTGGTGGATATCCCAATATTTGATCAACTAAAAGTATTTAGAACATGGAAAATTAAACAATATATTTCATTCTTGATGATTGTTAGGATTCATGAGAAAAGTTGTGGCCGGTGTTTGACACTGGCTGCCAGCCTAACTGAGCCCTCCTTTATCCGGGCTTGGGACAGGCAATGAGCGTGAGAAACTCCCACTGGTGGAGTTTGGTTCAAGTTGGTTTGGCCATGTGCAGTGGAGACTAAGAACCGCACTAGTTAGGAGTGAGTTGTTTCAAGTTGAAGGCTCAACAAGAGCAATAGGAAGGCCCAAAAGGTGGTTTAACTGAGGGCATGGTCTTTAATAGAGTGGAATGGCAGAATAGGTTTTGTGTAGTCAACCCCAATTAGTTGGGATAAGGCTTAGATGATGACGATGGTGGTGGTGATGGTTATAATAAAATGTTTGTTGCTTTGATAGAGTGGAATGGCAGAATAGGATTTGTGTAGCAACCCTAATTAGTTGGGATAAGGCTTAGATGATGGTGATGGTGATAATAAAATGTTTTTTTACCGCCCCTTTATTTGTCAGAGCTAATTTATTTGTAATTATAAGTTATGTTCAGTATGAAAGTTTAGCCAAATATATGTTTATCTTTATTATAATACTTGATTGAGACTAGATTTTGTTCCTTCCTCAGCCAAATGTAAAGATGTTGATTAACTTCCTACTTTCTTCATCTTGCATGTGTCATGTCTTTAAATTCACCCTTGATCTTATACGGAATCATATGAATCATGGATTACACCTTCCCTTACTTCTTCATTTAAACATTGTTCTTGATTCATGGACTTGTCCTGGTGTTTATGTGGTGGTGTAGGTGATCTGGCTTCACCTTAGTTTGATGTGATCCTAGGTTCCTTATTTTTTTGGTAGACATCTTTTTGTTTTCCTTTTATATATTTTCAATGCTACTTTGTCATTTAGTAAAACCCATGAGGTTATGTGATTCTTCACCTGAGAGCATGAATACAATCTTCTCGCATTTGTACAACTGGGTTCCATGTTTCAATGATCCAAATGGTTCATCTGATAGACCATACAATTAGTGGAAGATCCTAATCATCAACTGTTTGGCCTTCTCTGTTTCTGTTTCTGTCTTATTTGTAGCTGTATATTAGCAGGTAAGGGCCATCTACAGTGGGGCCCATCAGATGCAGGTCTTGATAGATTTCTGAACCATGGGCACCAAATGTAGGAACTCAAAGCCTCTCGTGTTAGGATCATATAATTCGTCTATTTCACTGTGATTTAAGATTGATTTTCATTCACTCACCAACTGAACAATGATTTCATACTATTGTTACAGAAATAGAGAATCCAATTGTTCTGGACAGATTCCACATTTGCATCCTTGATCTTTCTTATCCACAATTTTCACATGGATGAAAACGTCAGTAAAAGAGCTTCTGGCAGGCCAAGAATCACTAAAAGAGGGTCCGGCCTCTCTTTTAGAGATTCAAACCAAGAGGATAGAAGCATTCCATGTTGTAACCGACTGGGATGCAGCACGAGATTTTATTCCTCAGAAGGCACTCAAATCAGTCATGACTTGGAAAGACCCAAATATTCAAGGCCGTCCTTCCGATCATCAAGCAGCAAGGCCATAACTGTAAGTTCCTCTAAACCGTTGGGTGGCACAGGCGACCTTAGAAAGGTCCGACAGGAACAGCGAATCTCAAAGTCTTTCAAAGAAACCACTACTATTGAAAGCAGTAGTAGACAGGAAGAAGTAGAAGTCTCTGAACCTATTTCCACAACTGCGGCCACTGCTACAATAGATGAAGCGGGGAGCTGCACTCTGGCATCAAATTCAGTGCCCCGGAAGAAAACCCATCAACGTTCTGGATCAAGCAATCACGATACTTCTTCAGGTACCTCTGCCCGCCGTACTCTCTCATCTAAAAACACGGGCCAGGCTGCAAAATCTGTCTTGCAAGGTCAGGTTGGTGCAAAATCGAACAAGATTGGGCTGAGAAATCTTGGGTGCACAGTGACATCTGATCCTCTTCCTTCAGGTAGTTCATCCTTGAATTCTGGTCCTAATAAAAGGTGGGATGTGGTAAAAAAGCGATGCCCTCCTGATGGAGAGAGTTCTTCCACCAGAGTTAAGAGCATGAGCGGGCATTCCAATCAGAGGAATACACTCTTGGGTACCAGTCTCTCTTTTACAGAACGTTCACCATTGCAACAACCTCCAAGAAGGTCCAGACCTTTGTCTGCGGGTGGCAATAGCATTGCTTCAGTCAGAACTCGGCAGACAGTCACGGAGGATACCCGAAGAAGGATGTCGAAGAGCGGCGATGACAACGGATCGTCACTAGTCGACTCGAATCCACGATCACCACAAAATGAGGTTTTGATGAATGAATCCTCTATGGCCAGTTCATCACAGTCATCCCAAACTGAACTCACCTCAATCTCTCAGAACTCTTATGGACTAGGCCAGTCGGTCAGTTCGATCAGTGATGCTGTGTGGTCTAGGCCATTCGACCGTCTTGAAGATGGAGGTACCAGGACATTCTACAGAATTCCGGCGGATCGAGATGCGCTCCGACGCTTTCAGATGGATGGAATTGCAGAGGTATTGTTCCCCACTCAAGCCTGGTGTCAAAATGCCCCTATATTAATCACCTCTGGTGAGGAGTCTCGAACACGAGACCTCCTGTTCTGATGCCAATTTGATGCAGGACAATTAATAACTTACTCTAAAAGCTCAGACTGATAGAGCATGGTGAATTAATCCCTTTATCTTATAGCCTAGGCCCCAAATCCATTGCTTAGGTCCTCGACCGAACCCTCCTCGTGGGCCTTAAATCCATGGGTTCCGCCTCACATGAGTCAACCTACCTTAGGCCTCAAATTCATGGGTTCCGCAGGTCACCCACCCCGAGTGTGCCCCTGCATTCCACAGGTCACCCTACTTGAGCCCGGTGTGAAAATGCCCCCACATTAGAATTTGTTCAAATTGCGATTTCAAATGCTTTCAGTTTTTTAAGCGTTGCATATTTTTGTAGTAATGCATTATAAACATTTCGTGTTTTACTTGTACTTAGGGTCCCAAGATTCAACAGATGAGGCGCAGGATCCTGTACATGTGGAGCCTGTTGTTTGGTGATCTAATGGGCCCCACCATTGATGGGGATACCCCCAAGATGCCCCCCAATCTCCATATTGGAAGATCCTAACCATTTAATCTTTGGCCTGCTTTTCCTTTAAATGTGAACCGTTCTGCATTTTTCTTAAATATCTATATCTGTATTCTATGCCACTTATTGAATGGTTTGGACCTTCCAATCCGGAGATTTTCAGCCCATCCCCAGTCGAAGGTGGGCGCATCAAATCAACAATCTGGTTCCCTACTTGTACAGACTGGTTGATCAGTATGCTAGTCCTGCTGCATTGAACCCGTTACTCCTCTTTTCTGTGTTTGGGATGGAGCATTTGAAATTGAAAGTTGGTTTTTGACAATATGCAGGTATTATTGGCTCTAGATAGGATTGAACATGATGAAGAGTTAACATATGAGGTTGTCAGTCTCTGTGTTTTAATCATTCTACTTCAGTATTCAGGAGCTAAAAATGCTTAAAATTTTCCCTCTTTTCTCTTGCAGCAATTATTGGTTCTTGAGACGAATCTGTTCTTAGCTGGACCAGGGTTTCATGATCAGCATCGGGACATGAGATTGGATATAGATAATATGTCATATGAGGTTTGTTAGACATTAATCACAGCTGCATGATCTGAATTTGGCTGCCTCTAGAATGAGATTTTCTTTTTTTCTGGAATAGCTGCAAGATATGATCAGCCATCCATGGATGGTGATGCTTCAAAAACATACCAGATTGTGTAATACTAGCCATTCTAGCAGTGGACTAGGAATAGATGGTCAAGGAAATATACAGCTAGAAATAGATGGCCAGGGTCTTCCATTCTCAAAATTTTTTGGGAATCCCACGTCCATGGTGGGGTCATATAATGATATGGATTGCACTGACTATTTTTCATTTTGATGCATTTGTGCAACGCCGCCACCCCCATTTCTGCAACCTATTGAAAGGTTTAGGATTTTTCTACTAGTGAGTTTTTTGTTCATGGACCATTCACAATGGGGCCTATGGTATTGAAGGTTTGGATCCATGAACAATGGGCCTGCTTGTATGAAATGGAAACCAGGATTGCACCGTACAATTGCTCAGTCTGAACATTGGCACGATACCTCATTTTAGAATGACAGAAACACCTCTGGCTTATTGGAAGCTTCTTGTCTTTGATTTCTTGAGAAGGGAAAGGATCCATTTATATCAATAATATTTAAGTTAGTTAATGAATCATTGAATTCCTTACATTTGTGACCCGTGTGTGAGATCTGGGCCTTTAATCTATTGGATCCTAACATGGATGGGATACCCCAAATGTCAATTCCGTTGGGTCATCCTAGAAAACTGATTGGAGAATTCTTGAGGATTACAAATGGATGGCTAGGAAAATGTCCAACCAGCATAGTTGTTAAATGGGGATAAAAAATTCACCAATTGGTGGTTTGAAATTTTGTGTATGGCCTATCAACGATAAGGTAAGACATGAATGGTCCAGATCCCGTACATGTGTGCTACCTGTACGAAGATTGTTAGTAGATGTACTTTAACTGAGCAACTTTGCATTTGTGATGTAACAGGATTTGTTAGCTCTGGAAGAGAAAATGGGTACAGTCAGCACAGCCCTTACAGAGGAAGCATTGTCAAACTGTCTTAAAAGAAGCACTTATGAGCCCGCGTCTCTCATCCCGGGATCTGGACTTACTGGGGATGATGATATCAAATGCAGCATTTGTCAGGTATTCTATCCTTTCCCCATGTGGGCCATGCTTGGAAATTCTTCTTCTTTTTTTTTTCTTTTTTTTTTCAGATTTTCAAATTTCCCCCTTTGAATTGTTAAGAGAAAAGGAGAGAAATTTTGATGCTCTGGCAGATCATGATGGATGATATGCAGGCACTTAGAATTTACTAAATACATGGAATGCAAGCAATGCAAGTTTAACTGTCCAAGAAATCAAATTATCCATCCTATTTCAACCAACAAGTGTTCACTAATTGGAAGTTAGGATTGTTTGACCAATCTGCTTTTTGGACTGACTTAGCGACAGGGATTTCCACACCTTAGACAGATTTGTTCAAGTTGTTGTAATGCCTTGTGGACAATTTCTAAGTGCTTGTATTCAAGCATCATACACAGCCAAAGTATCCAACAACTCCAAAAACAAAAACGGTGTGGATTGTTGGTGCAACCTGGTTATCAAGTCAATGAGATATCAATACCCTAATTGCAAAAGAAATTAAAAAAATATACTCACAAGAACAATGGATTAGAGAGGGAGAGAACTTTTATCGATATCAACACCTTATTCTTTTACAAAAGCTTGGAGAAAACTCACACTTACTAAAATATTTCGAATCACTAACTCCTACACCACCCCCTTTTATAGATCCTAAATAAATCTTTGATTAAAATCTCCCCAAAGAAGAGATTGATTTCAAATCAATCACAATTTATTACAAACCAATTTAATCTTCCTTAATATCGTAAAAGCTTAATAAAAAGCAAACATGGAAAGTAATTATATCTCTAAAATCAACCCATATCTTCAATTATATCAATTATATCAATTATATCTCCTTCATATCTTTAATTATATCAATCACATCTTTAAATCAGCCCTCCATATCTCCCAAAAATAGTAAATTATAATCCTTGATTTCGGCCATAAAAATCTGTAAATAATCAGCCCAAAAATCAGCACAAGTTGGGCCTACAGTGGGCTATGGGTTTATGTTTTGTTGGGCCATACAATGGGCTTGTATGGGCCTAAATGGGTTGGGCCCTAAAGTGGGCCTAGGCGGGCTTGCATCCGTTGTCCATTTCCTCCCTGAAATTGGTACTATCAACTTAACACATTAAGGACAAACCTTACTAACACACACACACACAAAAAAAAAAAAACTCCAATTTTTTGGCTCGAATTGCAGATATTTGTCTAATGAAGTGGGAATAACTGCATTGGAATTTCTTTCATTAGTATTTGTGTTGAGGGTCTGAATTGAATTGGCAATTTATGTTGCTTTCATTTCATGTTGGACTTGAAAGGAATGCAACTGCAATTGGATGACTGTGCAAAATTTTGCAATTCAATTCACTTCTGTATTCAAACTCAAGACTGTTATAGCAATCGACCCCCTTTGATATTGGATGTAGATGGGTAGTACCTAAAGATGGATGGCGGCACATATTACACATGCAGAATGTTGGCACATGTGGGCGCATGTTGAGTGCTTCCAGAAGGACAGTGGCACATGTGGCACAATAGCACGTGGGTGCTTCAAGATGAGGTGCGCATGTTGCACATTGACATGCTTCCTCTCGTTTTCTTCAATTTCATGGGAATGATGTTTCTTCAGGAAATGGAGGGAAATCAAAATGGTGTTTCTAGGAATTTACAAAAACAAAAAATAGAAATGTTGTTTCCATGGAAACAACATTTCCTGAATTGACATTTTAGTGAATCCAAACAGGCCCTTAAGAAGGGGAAAAGAGCAGTAGGTCAGGCCAGAATTATGTCATCAGCAAGCTCTCTCCTAGTTCTACTAACATATTTTCAACATCATTGGCTTTTCTATCAACGGCCTTAAATTAGATATTTAAGCTTGAAGGGAGATCACTGATTTCCTTGGGGATGTAACACTTCTGTGGGTTATTAGAGGCCCAAACCAATAGCATTATTGTATTCACATTCCACGATGATTTTCTCATTCACATTGTTGGTGAGAATGCCTAAGCTCTATCATCTGGCACAACCCCACCCCCACCCAAATGATGATAGGTAGATGCTTCCAAAACTAAATTAGCCAAGTTGGATACCTTGAGCCAAACACATGCTTTTAGGCCTACACAGATGGAAACTTATTATGTGTCTCTTTTTGCAATTTTTCATTCATAAATATGTAAATATGTGTAGTTTAGCATCTCTCTTTTTATATATAAAAAAAAGTGACAAAAATATATTCGAAAAAAGATTAAAAGTACAAGAGAAAGGAGGGAATCTCCCACTGAGATAGCAGGAGAAAACGACCTCCAAGGCTAAACAAAAAACACATTAAGAAAAGGGATGAACTAGGCCCCAGTCTGCTAAGAAATGCTGAACTCTCAGGATAGTAGAATCTGGGGATTTAGAATTTTCACTTAAAAAATCCCCACCTTTTTCCTCATATTTCCACAATGTTTTCCTCAGCCAGTGATACATGGTTGGGTATTTACAATAATATCCACGATATCGATACATGTTTGATATCCCTAGCCTGCAATACATGTAACGACACCGATACTGCAAACACTGCCTATGAACATGTTGTTCCTCAACTGCAATATTCTGTGTCATAAAGCATTGCTGGTCTTATAGCTATCCTATATATCTCCTCTTGATTGCCCAATATAGTTTTATATATGAATTAATAATCAAGTTATAGATGAAGTAATGAGGGTTATTATTGTAGATCCCGAACACATAGTATTATATTATATTCACATTATTGCATAAATCAAAAGTATAAATCTCTACATTCTAATATAAAATTTCATTGATAATCAATGATAAGAGTATAGAACAAAAGCTTCAAGTGGGTAAAAACAGCAATCCAGATCGTAAATGAACCCTTAATTAGTTTGTGTAACTTGGAATGAAAATGTTGGGGAGATGGTGATTTAGGCAACATTGGTTAGGTTATACATTGAATTGTATGAATTGGGCCTCAAACCCAACTTGTGCTATTGATGGGGGGGGACATTTCAACAGTAAAACTCATCAGTTCTCTACACTTGACCCATATCCTAAGAAATTGAATTTATATAATTTATATGATCTTGATATTGATCCTTGGTTTGCTAAGGACTTGTTTGGATGGCTGGATTCATTGTAGCTGATTGGATAAACCAAGCTATCAAATCATAGTAATCCGTCGACTTACCACCGAGACGGGCAAAGGTGCGTTGAGGTGGCGTAGTTTCGTGGGCCACATCATTAGGCAAGTTACATCTTTATGTATGTAATCACGCGAGTACATTACATGCATATCAAAAATTAAAGCTGCGACGGTATTGTATTACATATGGCTTTACTAAGGACTACTGTGGTACTGATAATCATTACCCATTTATATAACATTACGGTGGAATCCAGCTATCCAAACACGCCCTAAAATTGGATTCACATAATCCTGATATCTCCTTTCAAAAAAAAAAAAAAAAAAAGATTGTGATATCCGATCCTTGATTTACTGATTTATTTGCCTTCTGGTTATTGGGTATAACATAGGGCACATAATAAGGTTTGATTTGCTAATTTTGGATATACTTCTAGGGTGAATAACCCATAAACATGTTTTTGTTTGAGTCTGTTATGGACTTGTTTGGAGCCAATCCGGTTTGAAGCCACGAGTCACTCTCCTGATTTTACCCTGAGTCAGGCTAGTTGTGCCGAGTCTTTAACCGTGATGCCCACCCACACAGCCACACCTACATAACCTAAATTCCATCATTTTTTAGTTTTTGGATAGTGTTATTGTTCCACACTTACTAAAATATTCAAATTCATGATTATTATTTTTACTTTTCAGGAAGAGTATGTGGAGGGAGATGAAGTGGGCAAGTTAGGGTGCGGGCACCAGTACCACGTGGTCTGCATTCATCAGTGGCTCCGGATGAAGAACTGGTGCACAATATGCAAAGCTCCGGCATCGCCATCGCCCTCGTAGGCACATAGCTGGTGGGGTGCAGTAATAAAATCTGGAGAATCCTGCAGTGGGTCTCTCTCTCTCTCTCTCTCTCTCTCTCTGCATATTGCCTTGTTCTTGTCATTTCTCATGAAATAAACCACAGGCTGTCTCAGCAGTGAGAGATATATGTCATTTACGTTTAAAACATAAATGAAATGAAATGTTCATAGTCTGGTGTTTCTTCTTATTGGTTTTTTTCTTTGATATGTTATTATTCAAATCAAGAAATCTTGAAATCTTAATTCAGAGCCTGAAATAGAGGGCGGGCAGTTTGAGCAAGTACTGAGAAATTCCATCACCAACGTCCCAGATTTTTGGGCTAATATCACACTAGCTATGCATTAGTAGTGGAATTTTCTGTTGTAGAGTTGTGTATCTCCACTGTCCATTTTGTGTGGGCCATGCCTGTGAGAATTTGCGACTGTTCGGTGGATGGGCCACATCCACCCATGTCACATGGGATCAGTTCATTCATGAATGTTTGATGGATGGTTGAAGATCCTCCCATTCCTTTCTTTCCACAGAACCACATGATGGAATGAAAGACCCATCAGACCAACGGCCCATGAGATCCTACAGCATTGCATTGGACGTCATAGGAAAAGTCACGTGGTATACAATCTATTGGAAAACTGCAATCTCAGTTCAAAATGACCAGTTGAAATCTGGCCCCTACTTGTTGGACTCCAATCGAAGGGTCGGGATTGTACAGCGCAGCATTTTAATTTTTAAAATTTTTTTTGATGGCATCTTTATCCATGCTGTTCTATCAGTTCAATGGTTCGGATCACTGGAAAATTGTCCACGTTGACAGAATCCTGTTTCAGCAAACCGTTTATTCCGTCATGATCAGGACCCTATAAACGGCCTCTCTAAACAGAGGAACCGCTGATTATGTTGGAATTTGAAATTTCTTCCTAGAGAGATGAATCTTCGCCGTTCACATAACAATTTCTTCCATAGAAGAGGCCATTGATGGAACATATGCCACTTGAAATGTGGGAGGAAATTCCAGCCATTCATCAGAGGGACACATGCGGTCCACTTGATTAGTGGACTAGCCTGATGGAAGAGTCCTAGCGTCTAAACAACTAGACAGTTAAGAAAGAAAATACAGCAACCGTTCTGGCCAAACATTCCATGGTTAGGATCTTCCAATCTGGAGTGGGTACTTTTAGCACATTGGCTAACCCCATCAAACAATAATGGACCACTGAACATGGGCCCCACTTGTTCAATACCTCATGATCATAAGGCCTTAAAATTTTCAAGTTGACAATCAATCCGGCTTTGTATGATTGATTGGTGTATGGCTCAAATTCAACAGTGTAGATTCGACGAAAGGGAGTTGAATAGCTTCCACCATCCATTTTAAGGCACGTGTTATCTGCAACCATGTGAGCATTGAATTTTTAAGGAGATTTCCCATAGAATCTAGCTCTAGTCAATAAGCTCATTTGCACATCATTACTCATCTTTCAGTTATGAACAGTGGGCCGCATGGTTCGACGATCCAGATCATTGAAAAATTGGAATTCTAGATTTCCTACTTGTTTGGGAATCAATGAGATTGTTCAGACTACAGATTGAATGCTGAGATTCTGCATTGAATTTCTGCTACTCGATCCATAATAATAAAAAGGAGTGGTGTGAAGGTCTATTCACAAGGAATGAAGTAATAGATGCAGTAGAAGTAGGACAGTTATTGTATGAAGGTCTATTCAATGCAAGATGCAGAGAGCATTTGATTATTGCCATAAACAAACTGGCCTGTTCCTAGAACTCTCCAAAATTGGATGATCCCAGCAAACCAATTTTGGGACTTTCTCAGGTGAATGTCGACTGTTGTTGTATTCCTCATTTCAATCGACTATTGTAGGCTATAAATCATGATTATCCTATTGAGAGGATTTATGGGGCATGTTCCATCTACAGGCTTGCGATGATTCGTTTGCCAGAACTAGAACTAAAGATCCTGGTGGATGAACATTGATGGGAGACGATGATGAGACCTGTCAATGGGCAAGCAAAAGCCGGGTGCATGCGCCAATCACTGTTTCAATCGGGATTCTACCTCAAGAACATGTAATCCAAGAAGTTCCAAATCACAAAAGATCAAAAGAACAAAAGAGAAGTTACTCCAATTTGCATGCACCCGAGTTGTAGAGAGACCAACGACATGTTTGGGTTTCAAGAGGGCCTCTCATTACTGAAAACGCTAACTGCATGTTTGGATGCACTATCAGACTGAATTGCAATTACCAGTCTAATGAAGTGGAAAAAACCAGACTGTAATTTCATCCTTCTACTTTCAAATTGAGGGTTGGGCTCCAAATTGCAAGTATATCACTTTCAAGAAGATATGGAAGAGAACCAATTCCTGTTCCGAGTGTATTTTTTGCTCATTGTCAAGACCCATAAAATTTCCTTTTTAGTCAAGATTTCTGCCCTAATTTCATGAGATATAATTAACTAGCTATAAGATATCTAATCTTATGCTTCCCACCTGTTTTGGGAGTGTTTCTATCCTTCATGGGTGGTATTTTTTTCAAAGAAAATCGGATTGCATTCTATCAGTTTCACTAAGAACTTTCTGAGGAATTTGTAGACAGCATGGCATGAATTGGCATGCTAAACAGTAACTGATTTGATAATTTGAGTAGAGTCAGCCTTCCTGCTGGGGAGAGAAGTTTTGTTTTCCACCCATGGAGACGTTTCTATACCCTAGAGATTACGAATTGAAAATCTTATTTAGTTACACTCATATTGAGAAGCGGGACTGTTTTGCAACAATAGGTTTGAGGTGGGGTATTGTTTGAGGAGATCAGAGAACTTTCATGGCCCGTTCAGACGGGTGGATTGGAAGGGATTGAATGGTATTAGGGTGGATGGCATGATTTCAAGGTAATGATGGTGTTGTCAGTGGATTGTCTTAAGATCCATGGGATTGCTATATCCCCGAATTGCTATATTGAGTCTGAGTCTGTTTGGCACGCCCGGCCAATCCCGGGATTAAACCTTCCCATCCCTTCCAATCCCTCAAACCAAACTCGTCCAGGCAAATTTGAACGGATTAGGGTGGATTGGATGGGATTTAAAGGTAATGATGGTGTTGTCAGTGGATTGTCTTAAAATCCATGGGATTGCTATATCCCGGGATCAGATCACCCGGTCTGTTTGGCACACCTGGCCAATCCCGGGATTTAACTTCCAATCCCTTCCAATCCACCCGTCCAAACGGGCCCTCAGTTTTTCACCCCACCTTGCAACAATAGGTTTGTAGAAGGTCCAGAAAAAAGAAGAAGAGATCATACTCGCTAGAGGCTCAGGAAACAAAGAGAAGGTGTGTATGAACGAGATATCCAGCTGCAGAACAGGTGACTCAATTATTTTGATGAATCATTTCTTTGGACAGACGAAGATTCTGTAAACACTTACCTGAAATCTCACTTATCAGATTCCATTGTGGAAGAATCATGCAAATAGAAGATGGGAGATGCAGGAGCCAATTAGGTTGATCATGGGATCTCATAAGCAGGCCGATTATGTTCCATCATGCATCCAAATGCAGCTCTAAAATATACTAACAGCATGACAAGGGAAATTCTGCTCATCGAAGTTATTTGATCATTTCGGTTGATAAATCCAACAAAACATACATGCATTGGGCACAACAAGAACTTCTGTTCTCCAATGATATCAGATGTGTTCACAGCCATTTCGGATATTCCATTCTGGCAGTGATTAGTATCTTCTCTAGAAGAAAAGAAATAGCAAAATCTCCTAATTTACCATCTATTCAGTCAATATTCTTTACCTTGGAAGATAACTCAAGGCAAATCAGCTGCATATGCATGTTAACTGAAGCAACTCGGATGAGGAGAGATTGAAAAGTTTGTATTTCAGGGACATGCACTGGCACGGCACATGTTAGATAGGCGATATCCCGAAAGCAGTGTATTAGATCATGTTTGCTATTCGAAACAGGGAAATAGTGCACTCTCAACCTGCAAAACCTGCAGCTGCATGGTTAGTAGCTGTACAATGGCTACTGTTGGCTGGTGATAGCCCACCCACAAGGTGGGCCACAAGATCAACAATCCTGATCACCACATGGCAAAAGGAAACAAAAATCTCCTCTCTTTTTTTTGAAAGATGATATTATATTAACAAGGAAGCAAAGAATCAATACAAGAGAAAAAAGAAAGAAAAACAAGAAAAGAAAACCAGAAACAACAGATGAGTTCCCAGAACTCAAACCCCACAACAGAATTCCCAGAACTCAGAACCCAAACCCAAACAAAATCAAGGGGCCCACTTCTTAAATCATGCAGTAATAATAATAGTAAAAGGAAAGATGAATCGACATGGTGGAGACTGAAACAGCTTTAAGAATCTAGAAGAGACTTGTATTGGACATTTGCAGCCTTGTTTTGTTTTGCTGTTTCTTGTAAATGTCTGAGTTGTTAAAAAAGAACAAGAACAAGAAAATAGAGGCACTTGGCTAAGAAAAAAGAGCTTCTTCCTCTTCTGTCACTGAGAAATAGAGCTACATCTGCTTCTTCTGCTGCTCTTCTTCTCCTTCTCCCCTCATCCTCCTCCAGCTTCTCCTTCTTCTCCTTCAGCTTCTTGAAAGTAGTCCTAAAACAGTAGGAAAACAGAGAAAGCTGCAATGAGACTGCCCTGCCTCGATAACAAACCTCATGATTATGCTTAACCCTGTAACCTCATCTTACTCGCACAAGTTATTATATGATAATCAATCAAAAGAAACCATTTTTTACCTAGTAATGTAAGGGCAGGCCTGTCAATCAATAACCCATGGCACTGATCCCACAGACCCCACCATGGGATGTCCCATGCCTCAAACATCTCCCCCATCAGACGATTCTAGCCATCAGATGAAAATGGACAATTACAACCAACAATCCACATTTAAGGGGGCAGAATCAGATGGTTAGGATTATCTGTTGGGGGATGACTTTTCTGTTAGCTTCCATTAGCCATGGCACACATAAAAAAAGTTGAATCACCAAAAGGTGGGCCCCAAATATACAGTTTACAGCAAGCAGTACATCTCCCTGATCCACTTATAGCCGAAATGTAGTTGCGGCAGCATGAGCTTACAATGCTCTGGGGTCCTCATGGAGCTTGACTATAGAGAAGGAGAAAAAGGAGGAAGTTGATAAGGCAGAGCCGGACGAATCGGAATATGGTAGAGCCATCTCTCCACATTACATGTGGCCAGGTTATCCATCAATCTATACTTTCCAACTAGCGGGCCTCGTTATGGATAGATGATGTTCCAAAAATCATACATATCAGAAAACCATAGCCATGGCTTATTTTTACTCTCCGTCAGTTAATGTCGACCACTACTTGTTTTTCTTTCCCACCACAAATTTGGGGGCCACTTTTTAGATAACTGGGATCATCCTGTCTGTGGGTATCCCCCTAACTGACCTGCTATCAAGGAAATCTTGTCATATAGCAAGATTATTTATTCTTATTACACAGTATCAAACATTTAAAAAACCAGTTTCAGTGTCCACTATTGGCCACCAACTGAAACCAGGTCTTATCACCGTATTGGGACGATATGGCTGTATCGACCATGGGCGAAATCATACTGTATATCAGTGATACATACCAATTTTCAGATGATTCTTTAACCTTGAATAGAACACGTAGATGGAAAAATTACATAATATACAAAATCTCCAAGAAACCCTACATTGAAAAGCTGTCAGGAATAGTCACATATGAGATAAAAATGTGCATTAGAAAGGCCAAAGAAACAGAAGGGTGTGTTTGGTTGCACCAAATTTCATGAAATATCATGAAATTACGAAACAAATTACACTGACTAATCATGAGATATCATGATAGTTGGTGCAACCAAACACACCATTAAGTAAATTCGAATGTGAACCAGAAACACAATGAAAATTTATTTTCAGAGACTTTTTTTGGGGAGTCATTTGATTGCAAAATTCAAAATAAATCATCGGACACAATATCATGGAGTGGTAATCTATTACTATTGAACCATCGAAGCAATTCTCAGAAATTGATACACCGCAATGCTGCGATCCTTACAGAATGTGTACCTTTTAACAAGCTACACAACAGTATACCTTCAAAACTGCCCTCGATTTCCTCTGCAGCTCTCTCTTTCCTTTTTCTTTTTTTCTTTTTTTAAATTACAGAAGCTCGAGATCTGCGGCGATGGTGGAGACACCCCTCATGAATGCTAAGCATACAACAGTGCAACCAAACAGGGGAAACCTTTTGACATTCCCTTTCGGTTGGTTGATGTGAAAATGTGTTCTTGATCGGGCATGGGCCCCATGGAAGGATCAAACACGACTTCCTGCGGCAATCTGAAGTTTCACCTTGTAAAGGAGAGAGCATGTGCCTTGGTCAAAATTGTACCAACTTGCCACACTATGACGGGCCCTTTGATCCCACAGGGACCCACCCACCCACAGTTTCAGAGAAACCAAAGTGGAGCTGGATGTCTTATTCCTCACATGATCGCAAACATGTTTTCTCGAGCAGCAACGGCCAGTCTTCTCCCAGCTGGTGTGGGTTTAGTTCCATTGCCACCTTAAAATCCTGAAGAGATACCAGATGACAGTGCTTGGGCTCGTGTATAACTTCTGCAGGCCCGCTGTTACTCTGCATGTGCTGACCTGGCCAGACACCATTGATAACCTTCCCATGAGGCTGCTGCTTGTACAACAACTGCTTTACTGGTTCATGTCGAGACCTTGCTTGAACTAGATCGGTGCACGACTTGATCAACCGCTTCAAATACGCATCCAATCCGTTATTCAATAAGTTAGCACAATCCATCGACACCCCATCAAGCCCCTGCGATCCCACTATCTGCTCCATACGCTTCCTCAAAGTCTCGCTATCAAACAATTCGCCGATATCCACTGCGCTAGCAACACTACTACTGCTAGCCACTGGCAAAGCTCTACGGGCCCCTCCTATGCTGGCAGGGCAGAACGGGATCCCAAGAGGCGCCTGGAGTGGACTTCTGCTAGAATTCATGCTATTGGCCTGCTCCGCCACTTCCACATCCTCGACAACGACGACTTCTACCATACCCTTGCTATGTACAGAAACCGGCTCGTGCGGCGATCTCTTTATTATCCGTGGTCTTTTTGCAGGGGGCAGGAGGGAACCATCCCGCTCGTTCACAGGCTGTTCCGCAAGTCCTTGATGATGCTGCAACGGCCTTTGCGAATCGAACAGACTCAAATCCCCGTTTTCCAAGACATGCTTCGTGACACCATCCTCAACTGCAATCAACTGATTAGAAGCTGAATCCATCTTCCCATTTGGTCCAAGAGGGCTACGCCTATCCTTAAGCCGCCGGTCCCGTATACCGGACCGGACCTTCCGTGGGGAAATTGGGAATGCATCCCCATTCGACCAAACTGATGGGGCTGATGGAAAACCTGTGGCCTGATGATACCCATCTTCTCTTGGAGGAGACCTCTTTGCCCCCACTTTAACCAGCTTGGTGACTTCCTTCTCGAGGGGCGGAGGTGGTGGAACCCGCCCATCACTGGCATTCTTCAGAACAGACCTGATCAACTGATTGTGAAGAGCGAGATTTTCCCGCCCGAGTGTCAAAAAGCACAATTTATCGAATTCGGACTTGCTAAGCTTCTGACCCAACAACCGGTTTAGAGAATTGAAATACCTCCTGGCCCGCTCGGCCCCGATCTTCTTCACTATCTGACCCTTCAATTCGGTGAGATTGATCCGTGTATGCTGCTGAACTGGCGGCATTTCTCAATGCATTGATTCCATACAAAAAAAACAACGAGATCGCTGATCGTCGAATCCACCCTTCCAAAACCTCAAAACCCCCAAAATTCAAAATTGGGACAGGAAAACCGCCCCAATTCGCCAATGCTCGAATCGGACCGCGCCAACCAGAACAAAAACCCTAAAAACCCTAAAACCCTAATTCCAAATTCCAAATCCCAATCTCCTCGAATCGAAACCCTAACGGAGCAAAAGAAAAACCCACCTGGCCCGAGATTCCTCGACGACAAGGGAACACCAGAAAGCTCGCATTTTTACGTGGAACGGGCTCCGATCAACGGAACGGAATCGCCCGGAATGGATCGTGTACGGATTGGAGTTGGGAGGGCTTTTTCGAAATTGCGGAAAAAGATAGTGAGATTTTCAATGAGAGAAGGGATTGAAGAAAAGGGGGGGAAGAGATTTTCTTCCTTTTCTGACCTTTTCGGAGCTTTTTATCTTCTGAGAGCGAGCAGAAAACGGGAGATTCTGAAGCGCGCGTCTCTCTCCGTCTATTTCCGTCTTTCTCTTCTCCTTTCCTTCTCTCTCTCTCTCTCTGCAACTGCGATTTTGAGGGTCTTCGTCTCCGTGTATGTACTTTCGGTGTATATCACCCGGTTTTTATGTGTAAGGATCGGACATGCACTATATTTCGGTGTAATTCGCAATCCCCCTCTCTCTTTTGCTTTCGCTGGCTCGCGGGTTCTGTCTAAATTGAGATTGCGCCCTTGATTTGCTGCAAATAATCTTTGTATCGCGGCCTTTTTTCTTTTTTTTTTGGGTGTGTCTAATGTATAGGCGAAGTGTTTGGGTGCCCCTGCGGGACACTGAAGGGATTATGTGATCCTACGGTGGAGGATTTGGCCTGCTATTGTAAGTGGGGCCCACTCTTTGGTTGATCAATGTCTTTGATCTGATGTCTTGTTTTGGACTAGGCTCATAATGGGCCGGGTCTGCTTGCCGGGTTTTAAGTGTGGGTTGGGCTCAGGTGGGCTGGGTTTGCCCATGCCGGGTTCATAAAGAAAATCATGTGCTGAGCCCAGCCCTGTCCAACACAGCCTAACCCTAATCATGGCCGTCCACTTTTGTGCAAGATCTGGCTTATTCATAAAGTGGGCCCCATTGTTCATGATCTGGGATTAAAATGTCCATATACCGTAAACAGACTGGGTTGGGATCGAGCCAGGCTAACAGGCTCTTAGAGGGTGCCCAAGCCTGTGATTTTAGGCCCTGGCCAGACCTCGGGCAAAGCCCAGCTCAGCCCAGCCCAAAGTGGGCCCGGCCCAAAACATTGATCGGCTCTCTTGGTCTATTGGTGGGCCTAAGTCAAGACTCCCAGGGCCCAAGTCACAATTCGCGTGTAATCGATGTGAATAAGAATTCTTGGTTATTTTTGGTAATTTATAATTAAAATGCATTGGACTACAAAATAGAGATTTGTGGATTGAACAGGGAATGATTTTGACGCCGGATGGATAAATGGATGGATACCATAAAATAAATTACTTTTTAACCTATTTTAAGTCATTAAGGGCCTGTTTGGATACTACGAAATAAGTTGCTTTTTCTACTTACAGCAGTAGATAAGTGACTTATTTCATATAAATAAATTTAGTTTATAATTAGTTATAAATAACTTATAAGTAACTTTTTTACTTAAAAGTACATAATCACTTCAATTAATGTTTTAACTTTACTTTTCATGAGTGGCTGAAGAGAGGCATTAGGAGAGATGAAAGAAAGGAGAAGCTAATAAGTACGTTGTTTGTCAAACATACTTATTTTCATAATAAGTAGAAACTTACGATCCAAACGCCCCCTAAGGGAATACCGCCAAATAAGTTACTTTTTCTACTTATAGCAGTAGATAAGTAACTTATTTTAAATAAGTAAATTTGGTTTATGAATAGTTATAAGTAACTTTTTTACTTAAAAATACTTAATCACTTTAGTTAATTTTTTAAACTTGTAAGTATATTATTTACCAAACATATTTATCGACTTAATTAGTAGAAACCAAGGTAAGCTATTTGAGAAATAAGTAGCTTATCTTAAGTAACTTCTAATTCAAACACTCCTAAGTTTTCTTTTTCATATAAGTTAGTTTCATAAACATAATTGATAAAATGACTTGTGTGCTTAGAGCTATTTATCACCTAAGGTTTTTTTTTCAAGTTTTTTAACTTTTAACTATTTTGCTTTTCTCTCTCACAATCCATATCAAAGGAGGCCCCACATGATGGATGGTCTACATTAAAGGTGGTCCCACATGATGGACAGTCCACATCAAAGGTGGGCCCCAAATGATGGATCACCCATATTAACGTCGGCCCACATAATAGATGATCTACATCAAAGGTTGGCCGCTAACGATAAATAGCCACATCCAAATTGGGTGGATATGTTGGACAGTTAGAAGAGGAGATGGTCTACGTAACAAGTTGAAGAGTACCACGAATTTAGACTAATCACACACCTTGATCCATAGCTCAAGTGGTAGACTGAATGAAGGATACCTCGTTTCAACACTGAGGTCTTGGTATCCAACCCTTGAGTAGATCTAGACTGTTGATTAATTAGGCCCAGTTTATAGAATTTTCATAGGGCTTCCCTATCCCAACTGTTCCCCATAGTGTGATCTATGCCAGATTCCCGATGGGTTGGAGCAACCATATTTCTTTATGTGCAATCCATTCTCTCCATCAGGTCTACTCAGTTTAAAGATTCTAAGAGCTATTTTACATTATTCTCCTCAGTATAGCCATAAGAGTTTTTAATCGGAATGCTATTTTGTATGCATGGAGTGGGTGTGTGCAGAGCTAGCAAACCTAAAAAAAACAAAAGGAACAAAAAAAGAAGAAGAAGAAGAAGAAGAAGAAAATAAATGAATGGTGGGGTTGAACTGCAGCTTTGCACAGTAAAAGTAGGTTTCGACTATGAAAAGTGGGCCATGCCAAAAATCCCCTTAATAGGATAACTGAGACATTTCTACTGGCCTGCTGATAAGATCCCATTTGATCATCATAGGCATGGGCCAGGTGAGAACTAGTTTAAGATTTAGTTAGGATTTGCTTAGAAAATAAGAACTTTTATAATCATGTTCCAGGACTTCTTATTTGGTTTGTCTTGCTATAGAAATCAAAATAAGAACGACCCTATCATGCATTTTTATCATTCATTCCTAGATTATTGCATACGAACCATTGGATTTTATCTATACCATACATAGATACATAGAAGAGGATAATTTCACCTTTTCAAATGCTCGACCACACAGGTAACAATATTAATCAAAAGTAAAAAAAAAAAGTGCAAACATAACATAAATATTTACGTGGTTTTTTCTTGATATGTTCACCATACTTAAAGGCAGAAAATGAAGTAGCGACTCTCAGTACAATAACAACTCTTTCTTACAAGAGCATATATATTATTCCCAACGAACTGAGATTTACATATAACTCCATATGAAATTATGAAACTGCCCTTGATGATCAGGCTCGACTGGCAAACGTGATGGCTAGATTAATAGTACACCTGCAATGATGAAGCTCCACAAATCCTAACAATTCCCAAGCTGAGAAATTTGAATATTCCAAGGAAATAGGAAGACATTTTAAGAAAAGATACGAGTATTTGGAATCAAAAGAAGTGGTTGGTGTCCAAATGTATAGTTGAGATTTCAACGGCAAAAAACAACCAAACAGCTTACATTTCTTTTATTAAAAGCCTCTACGAAATTTCTTTCAGACTTCTCTTTCCCTTCCTCCGAGTGTATTGCACATGCCACACCATCAGTCATGGTTAATAAGAGATACACCAACCAACTACATTCAACTCAAAAGAAGTCTTTAAGATTGGTGGCTAGGATCTTACAGCCTAAGAGATTTTTTTGGGCATGGTCCATCAATTCGACAACTTTGATGGGCCTAATTTTTGTGACCGGTGATCTTCTTGACTTGGCTCATCGTTTGGGTGGCTGGGATGTCCCACACGTGATAGATTGGCTGGGGAAAAAAACAAGCATTGCATGGTAAACTCAGTTTGCTAGGCTGTATCATTACTGCTATATAACACACCATGTGGACTAACCATGTTGACAGCATTCACCAGCACAATCTGTATTCTTTTGCACCATCTGGACCGTCTAATAGACAGGGTACATCCTACAGCCTGAAAACCTTATAAAGTGGATGATCCTAACGGTTCAGTCGACTGCTTAATGTTTGGATGTTCAGTAAGGAACGACAGAGTCAATTCCTGTAATTAACATGGGTCAAGCTCAGAGGTATAAGGCCTTGAGAACTGAGAAAATCAAAATGCGTAGTTTGTTTGAGGCCAACAGGATTCCATACATGTTGAGCCCACTTTGACGCAACATGCAGCTATACCTTGATCTTCTGTTTAAAAGTGGACAATGGTCAATGAATAAACAGAACAGCAAGATCCTCACATCCTGAATCAAACTAAAAAACACATCAGGGATCATAAATAACATGTCTGGAGATTTCTACAATCCAGATAACCAAACCATGAGCCGCTGCACATGTACAGAATCTTGCACCTCAGCAAGGGCAAAGTAAAAAAAAAAAAAAAAAATCCTTCAACGACCATCCTGCCCATCGGTGACAAGGAGAGAGAGAGAGAGAGAGAGAGAGAGAGACTATTTCACCAATCATCACAGGTATCCAACATATTCATACCTCTAACAACTTCATCAATATCCAAGACGTAGAATATTCAAGAAACCAAAGCATTTTGATTGGAATTTCAGAATTCTGACCATCAGATGACTACAGAAGCAGGCATATAAAACGACCCACCCTACCACATCTTTCAACAAAGAGACCTAATCACAAACACATTCACACAGGTCCAACCCTTTAAAACTGTATTTCTCATTTCTTGTAGATATACAAAAACAGGTTCAGACTCTCTCCTTTTGCCAAATAATGCTCAAGGAAAGCATGGTTTATTTGACAGAATTCTGCTTTGGATTCGCTTGGCCCATGAGGGAGAACGAACGGATAGTGTTCACTGATGAGAGCATATGATCCAATGATGCACAACAAGCGTGCCTGTAAAAATCCAGATTAGAGATTTCATTTAGTGCTTGAAGTAAAATATAGAAAGGAAAAATTTACATGGTAGGAAGGTTCATACTCAAAAGCACCAGATGTATCAAGTGTCATCAAATGCTTCCAAATAAAAGGTAAAATAGCAAGTACAAATGACATTTTCAACCTTTTGTCAGAGAAAACTGGCAGTCTGGTGTTTTAGGGTGTTGTTTGGATGTTCCCAATATCATTGGCCCATTGATAATGCAGTGGAACAGACAACCATCCATTCCGCCAAGCACCTAGCCAGTTTGAAAATCGGCTTTGGCAGGTACCATATCTGTTGGAAACAAAGCCATATTGGGTCCATACAGGCAGATGGATGAGCTATATTGTTCATGGCCAGAACTGGTGCATGGTGGATGATACGTACTGGTTTCGGGTTTCGGATGCTAGCCAGCATGGTAACCGGAAATGCATTGGTAAGATATGACATGAATATTGGGCAGATATACTTTTGCCTACATGCCTTTTTCAGAGAATTTCAAACTAATGACATTTCAAAAGAGTTCAGGCGAGTTCAGATATCAATTGAAGAGGATTTAAAGATACAAAACTGAGGCTTTGCAAACCCAACAGTGAAATCTTAACATCTCGTAGTGGCCGAAAGAATTGAAATACAGGAGGCAGTCCACATTCAACTGAAAAGGTACAAAGATTGGTGGAGATTCTGGGTTATGCTGCCACCTCCAGTGGGAGGTACCACACCAATGATCTGTATTGTCAAAATATGCACCCCACTAGTCAGAATTGAAACCGACATATACTGTTGAAAGCCCTTGAATACTCAGCTCAAGTATCCTATAATTCCTCTCGTTTAGGTGTAACCTGTAGGCTATGTTTAAAATTATCATAAATGCATAAGGCCGATAAATATAACTGCCTTCCCTTTCCTTACAAAGGAAAACCCGAAAAAAGAAGAAAATCTTCCAAGCAGAAATCCAGAAAGCATAGTGGTTGCCTGACTATAATATTGCATCAATGAAACTTGAAAAACTAAGGCTGAGATTAAAAAACCTGTACTGGATGCACCAAATTGACGGGTCTTTCAGCCATGGAGAACCCTTCGAGGATCCAATTGCCCACTACAGTAACTGGAAGGAACAGCACACAGTTCTTGTCTTCCTTTCCATTCCTCACCAGGTTTCAAAGTGATAGGCTTCTCAACAGCTGCAGCCTCCACACACAACATATGCTTGTAATCATCATCACCCAAATCAGGTATGGCCTTTGCCTTCCTGTCCCAAGGATTCCATACGACTGCAGGAAACACCAACAAACCGTTGAGGTATGTCAATTTATGTTAAGTATTTACAAGAAGTAGCAAGGAATTATAGCCCAAGACTATACACGTGGATGGGGGATGCCCTGGATTGACGCTCGCTCTTGATACAAAAGAAAACGTCAAGGGCTGGGTTCACCTCATCTGGAACAAGGTGATTGATTTGTATGTGGTAAGCAGAAGGCATAAATCTTCATGTCAAATATTGTGTGCACGTTTTAGATATGGGGCATGACATGCTTAACAAATGCTTCGATGACAGTTTGAAATTCACCATAGAGATTTCTGTTTCCTAAGAGGCATCACAGTCCTTGGTCTTGCTTAATTTTCAGTTCGCATTAGAGAAGATTTAGACATGCTTACTGACATCGATGGGGACATCACGCGCACATGCACGCTCCCCCCTACGCACGTACGCAAGGAGGAGGAGGGCCTCCTAGTTAGAGGATTGCGTTTTAGTTCATTGGAGTGGACCCGATCATCATGTGAATCCCACCATGGGTTCTCATGATCGTGGCCCACTATTCTAAATAATCTAGTACTGTGGGTTTTGCTTATTATTGTTATTAGGAATATCATGGACGGTTTAGATTGTTTTGATTAGTTGTTATTTTTTATTACTTCTTCTCCAAAGGGTGCGCACATAACACGAGATTTGGGGTTAGGATTTTATTATAAACAGGCACCCCTTGTAGTCTTTTTTTCTCATTGATGATTAGAATAAAATTTCTGGGTTTTCCTGCTTTTTTCTGAGTTGTGAAAACCTAATTGGGTGCGAAACCCTCCCTTCTTTGAAGGGCTACTACCGTGGTGCGAAGCCACACCCATCCCAAACCACCCCCATCTCCTATCATCCATATTTAAACTTTTCTATGTGGAGGATCTAGTTGTTTTTCAGGGGACCACTGATACATTGTCCGGCCCTTCGCCCAACTATCTTGATTCCCCAGACCTGTCCCTTGATCCATGGCCTCTTCCCGACCCTTCTTCCTAGCCTCTACCTCCTATACCCATCCTTCCCACACCCAGAGAGGAGATAGAGGATATCCTGGACCATCAGATAGTATCGACGTCAGACGGCGGATTTCAAAAGTTCCTAGTCAAGTGGAAGTCACGCCCAACTTTAGACGGTACATAGCTCATTGAGGAGCTTCGGAGACTTGATCCTGACATCTTGGAGCGGTTCAGGAGTTTTGTTTCGCCAGTGGCGAAATCTTCACAGCTAGGGAGAGTTGATGGGTACATCACACGCACACCCCCCCTCCCACGCACGTACGCAAGGAGGAGGGCCCCACCATTGATATGGATCGATAACGACGTCCAGGGAGAGCCTCCTAGTTAGAAGACTGCATTTTGGTTCATTGGAGTGGACCTGATCGTTACGTGAATCCCACCATGGGTTCTCATGATCGTGGCCCACTATTCTAAATAATCTAGTACTTTGAGTTTTACTTATTATTATTATTATGAATATCATGGACGGTTTAGATTGCTTTAATTAGCTGTTATTTTTTATTACTTCATCTCCAAGTAATAGGGTGCGCACATAGCATGAGTTTTTGAGTACAGGATTTTATTATAAATAGACACTCATTGTAGTCTTTTTTTCTTATTGATGATTGGAATAAAATTTCTGCTTTTCTCTGAGTTGTGAAAACCTAATTGGGTGTGAAACCCTCCCTTCTTCGAAGGGCTACTACCGTGGTGCGAAGACACCCATCCCAAACTGCCCCCATCTCCTACCATCCATATTCACATTTTCTACAGTCATCCAACCTTCAAATCCACCGTTATTTTGCTGTCAACCCTCCTCTACAACAGATTTCCAGAATCTGGCTCTTCAGGAGGGCTGAAACTTCGGCGGAGCACCACGCACAGACCGGACGTCGGATTGAGCTGAAATTTAATGGGTGTGTGGCCCAGCCCTGGCCGACCAGACCCAAGGTGACGTTTTTGGGGTTCGTGGGCCCCACACACGTGCAGACAGCCATCAGCGCACGTGCGTCAGGCTCTGCACGCTGTCCACACATGCGAACTGGTTACATGTCTTCTTTTTCCTCTCTTTCACTCATTTCTTACCTGATTTCCCTAACCCTAACCCTAGATTGTCCTAAATCCCCAATTTCTATTATCTTTTCTTCAACCCTAGGGTTTCCCGAATTGAACCGGTGAATCCCTTGGATTGGGGAAATATTTCTGTGCATGTGTGGATGAATTTACTCTCTTTTGAGCATTGTTTGGTCTATAATTTTAATTGATCCAGCCCTAACATGTGTATGCCTGAACCCGCATATATTCCCCTTGTTGAGTACTTGACGTTATGTGGGATGTGAAATTTTGTGTGATTGTTTCTAAACTACTATGATCTAAAGCCTGGAATCTCGCATATCATATTTAAATTTTCATGTCCTGCATTAGACATTGTTGCCACTGCATGCTCTATACTTTTAACTGTTCGCAAATTCTCCTTTTTGGGTAATGCACAATAGTGATCCTGAAGTGCATTGTTGGGCATGACTGTCCTAGCATGTGACTAGGGTTTGGTAAACATATATTAATGGGCTCCCTACTATTCTTTGCAGTCAACAACTTGAGCATGTCCCTCAATGCCAAACTGCAGTGTCTAAGTTTATTACCAGACACAAGGGAACACCATGTGTGTGTGTGCGTCTCATGCTCTTAGTGGTTTGTCTAAGCAACTGCCTTTCATGACTGTCCTCTGCTTGCCCGCCATTTGGGTTAGTTGGGCTGGGGTTAGTGCTGGGTGGGACAGTTTGGAATGTGTGTTATCAATGTGAACCTCTACCATGTCCAGTTCCTGAGCCTGCGTAAAAGAGGAAGACTGATGCCAGGTAGGCAGCCGATAGTAAAACTTGCCAATCAACCATTTAAAAGCTAACCCCAAATTGATGGGAGAAAGAGAAAGCTAATGATGATAGAGATGACAATGATGATGAAGAGAGAAAAAGAAAGAAAAAAAAAAGGAGGTAGGCATGCCCAGAACTCACCAGCATCTGGAAGTCCATCTTTCCTCAAAACAAATGTGCGCTTCTTCTCATGATCCAGAATCGCAATTTTGGTTGGTGTGCTGACATATATCTTGTCAACCTTTTAACAAAAGAAGAAGAGGAAGAAGTACAAAAGGTATATGAGTAATAATTAGTGAAAGAAAATGACAACATCCACATAGATCCATACTCACTTCTGATTCAAATGTTATTGCATCTCCTTGCTCGGTGAATCGCTTCTTGTCCTCTAGATTATCTAGATAATCAAGAGTCTCCAGTCCTTCTACCCGCACTTCACTGAACATAAATAACTAAAATTAATGCCTGAAAGACTGCATGTACTAATGTACATTTAGAAACCGCATCGTATCATACCAAAATGAGGATACAATGCTTGTTCCATGAGACATCAACTGAGACTGTTATGTTTTGGGTGAGTAATAAAGATCTTATAAATTTAGGGGTTGTTTGGATGCCTGTAAAGTTTTAAGTTGTAAACACTACACCTTAAAAAAGTTTCAGGAGTAAACTATTTACAGCTATTCTGTTTGGCTTTTAAGTGGTAATCTGTTTACTGGAAAATTAATTGTGTTTGGCTAACTTGTAAAGTGTTTAAATGTATAAAGAAGGTATTCATACCACATAGAGCTTGAGGCAGTAAAACCCGCCAAAATCGGTAAATTACACAAAAAGGATTTGATTTTTGGGGCCCTAGGAGAGCATCAAAACATGCATACACTTGACGGATTGGATATCCTCCACCCATCATAGTGGGCCCCAAATGCAATCTGGAAGTTTTTAATGGTGGGCGTCCCATCCTTCCCTCTCATGAGGTCCATTTGATTATCAATCAAGCAGTTTTTTTAGGCCATAAAAGAGCATCAAGGGAAGCACATGATAGAAGGATTGGACAAATTATGGTGGGCCCCACACACCACGAGTATGTATCAACACTGTGTTCTATTATGACTCTACCTGTAATCTGAAACATGGCTTTTTGCCAGGTTTCAGATTACAGCTAAAGGCTGTAATGTGTTTTCAGCCTGTAAAGCCTTTACAAGCAAATGCCGGTATCCGAACAGCCCCTGCAATCTGATTACCTGTATCCTTTTACAACTTAAGGATTTTAAAGGCATCCAAATGACCCCTTACGATTCTGAACCATGTAGCAAAATTCACTATTGGTTGGTCACTAATTACATTAAGCTATGATGCCCAGATATTTTATATGCTGAAAGTATAGGATCACATGTTGATACCGATGTCAATACCAGATACAATGTGGAAGCTACAATCCAGAATGATCTTTCTCACTGTGTTTTATATGGGCAAAAGATTTATTTTTGTGAAATACAACAGCAATTTTATTAAAAACACGCTAAAACGGTTGTGGAACTACAAAACAAACAACCTATGCAAAAATTTAAATCACAAGAATTCAGACTTGTGAAGCCCACCCCAAAACCTCAACTTCCCCTCCGTCCTACCAATATTTTGGAAGCAGAGACTATTTCTTTCCCTCCAAAGCCCCCAAAGAAATATCATACCGACTAACCTCCAAACCATCCTCCCATATTTCCTGACCCCTCCACCAAGCAAAGCCAAAATGTAGACCTCAATGGACTCTTCGAAAACTCACTTCATATTTTTAAAAAAAAACCAAGGTCTTCCTACCAAACCTTTCGAGGAAAAGTAATGCAGGGGCATTTTCACATTTGGCTCGAGTGGGATCGCCTGTTGGATGCAGGGGCACACTCGGGGTGGGCGGCCCATGTGATTTGGGGCCCACGAAGGAGATTTGGCCGAGGTCCTAACCCATGAGATGTGGGGCCTGGGCTATGAGATAAAAGGATTAATTCGCCATACTCTAACAGTTCGAGCTCTTAGAGCAAGTGGTTAATTGTCCTGCATCAAATTGATATCAGAGTGGGAGGTCTCGTGTTCGAGACTCCTCACCGGGGATGATTAATGCAGGGTCATTTTCACATTGGGCTCGAGTGAGGTCGCCTGTTGGATGCAGGGGCACACTCGGGGTGGGTGACCCATGCGATTTGGGGCTCACGGGGAGGTCTCGTGTTCGAGACTCCTTACCAGGGGTGAGTAATGCGCATTTCACACCGGGCTTGAGTGGGGTAGCCTGTGGGATGCGGGGACACACTTGGGGTGGGCGGCCCATGTGATTTGGGGCCCACGAAGGAGATTCGGCCGAGGTCCTAACCCATGAGATGTGGGGCCTGGGCTATGAGATAAAAGGATTAATTCGCCATACTCTAACAGTTCGAGCTCTTAGAGCAAGTGGTTAATTGTCCTGCATAAAAAAGAACACTATGAAAAGGGGGAAAAACAACCAAAAGAGGAAACAAATTACACTATGGGGTCATTCAGATGTGCTGAAGTACGATTTGAATTTTGAAGTAGTCTTCTGAGGAAGCCAAAGAGTTACGGTGCTTGGATAATTCTTTGGTAGTGGATCCCTACTTCTGGGTGAACTACTTCCACAAAAATACAGAAGTCAATGTCTCACCAAAAATACCTCCCTTTCTCCACAAACTTTTGAGAGCCCTATGACGGATGGCTCATTTCTCTCCCATCACACTGCAACATCAAAGGTAGGGCCCACATGATAGACCATACATACAAATGATCGGGCCTTCCCTAATATATTCAATGCAAATGGTCGGAACTTTTCTGATATGATCAATATGGACTGCTATTTTCTAAGCGATTTAGGGATGGGCACAAAGGTGGGCCCATCGCGATCGACGGAAATCTCTTCTCGCTCAATCTCTCAGTCCAGTCACCATCTGAGGACTCAGATGGCAGGATGGTCTTGGCATGAAGTTTGCAACCAAACAGAAGTCATGAAACCACTTCTAGGAAGCTTTTCTTCCAAGAAACTGAAGTTTGATTGAGGAGTACTTCCCCTAAGATCCTACTTCCAAAGACAGATCCATCCTCTCAGCTTTCCTGGGCTAATGTTGTTCTGTTTTGGGTTGGCAACCTTGTTGGTTGTCTCTGTTTCTTGTTGTATATGTTCCTTTTCTTTTCTCCCTTTTTCCTTTTTATTTCTTCTTTTTTTTTTTTTTACCCTCCCTGGGCCCCTGTGTTTTGTGTTCTGTTGTTTTCTTTCAATAATATTCATCCTTAAAATAAAAAAAAAAAAAGATCCTACTTCCAAACATCCAAACAACCGCCAAAGGGAACATATTTCCCAGGAGAATATTAGAGCACCACAATCCTACTCACAGGAGATAGAGCTTTCATATTAATGTCACTACAAAGTACAACCCATGAACTCCTTTCCATAATTGTTTGGACCTCAACTAGGGGTGGCAATGAGCAATGTGGCCCAGGCAGCTTGACCTTGTTAGACCAAGGCAAGGCGGCAAGGCGCCCCTAAAATTTGGCCGGAGAACTGGAGCCAAGCCAATGATGAATGGCCAAAGTGGGCCAGCCGGGCCTCTTGGCCCAGTCCAAACATCGACTAGGCCATAGTCATATACAAAGAATGGACATTTTAAAGACACTTATTGGTGGTTCCCCTTCAATGTACATGTGTAGTTTAAAGACGCTCGTTGAATCCACCGTTATGTTTCAATGGTCCAAACAATTTATATGATGGGACTCATCATGAATGGAGAATATCACATAATTTCTTAAACTGGAATATTTACAACTTTGATCATTCACATCCTTTTCTTATAGGGACTTTCCCGCGGAACTAGGGACAGGGCCAAGTTAGGGCCAACCCAGGCCCATTGCTACACCTTGTAGCATAGAGTAAAAGAGCTAATGTTCAAGGATCCGCTGTCTCTTTGTTTAGCAAAGCTACAATTTAGCTCATAATTCCTTCCGCAATATGTGAATCCTAGTTTGTTATTTAAAAAACTTTCAATTCCTTCCTTTTGAGGCAATAGGTTCTAGCAATCCTTCTACCTAGCTGGATAGAAAAAGTAATTATTTTATTTGCATTTCAGTCTTTTTTGACACCCCCAATGCCAGCATTTCCACAAGTACCTATGAAATATCCTCCATAATTCAACTTCCACATCCCCAAAGGTGGACAACTCCACATGCTTTGCTCAATTCTATATCATTTCTCACATAACAATATTTTATTTCTGACTTTGGTTCATATTCATGAATTTGCCCTTAAAAATTCATGTGATAAGGTCCATCTTGCTGTCAGCTCTATGATCTTCACAAAAGCACCTATAGATTCTTTTCCTTACCATCAAAGATTCATTGGTTCCTTTCTCTCCCTTTTTGTTTTTTTCCTTCCCACATTCACCCTTAGATAGCAAAGAGAAGCATGAGACAAAGAATTTCACCTTTTGACGCAAATGGACCCGATTCCAAGTTTTGAAGATCTCAGCCACCACGCAAAGTAAGACTCACAACAGATCAAAAAGACTGAGGCGATCACCCTAAAAGAATGCAGCTTGGCAGTTGACAAAATCAAGATGATTAACCATTCCACTTCAGATACCAATGTTGGAGATTATCTAGGGTTAGAGTTTTATCCGCCATGGACTTCCAACAAAATTAGGTAACTCAAGGAAGAATCAGTTGCCCTCAAATGAGATGGGTGAAAATGATTTGAATGAAAAACCACCATTAAACTTTACCAATTTGAAAAAAAAAAAAAAAAAGAAAAGAAAAAAAAGACACCCTTTTCCAAATCCATCGATCCTCCTCCTCTGGTCATGAATACCACACTGCCAGTCTTCCTCCTCACTGAATTCTGATCATGTTACAAAGTCCTTTCCAAGGCTCAAGTGGGCCCACTGCGATCATAGTGGACTATTGGATAGGAGGGGTTGCTTTGGATTGCACATGGCCCCAAATCACCCTGATAGGATGATCACAACCATCACATGGTAAGACCGTTTTACAAAGACATGTTTTTAAGGCCCGCAATTAGATGGTTGCGAAAGCCCAATCAGGGTTTTGGGGCAATGTTCAGTCCACAATGGACTCCTCCTATCCAATGGTTGTTTATAATGGCCCACCTAAGTCGCAACCTAAGTCCTATGGTGGAATTCGCACTAAATACAGTAATGGGGATATATGTAAATATAATTTAAAGAATATCCCATTGTATCAGCTTGTTGTTTTCATTATCTTTTATAGGGATGGCAATGGTAGCCCAGCCATCGTTCCCTAGGCCCTGGCTATGATCAGACTGAAAAGGCCCAGGCAAGCCAGCTCTTTAATGAAAAGAGTTAAATGATCAAAGCTGGAAAACATTCCAATCTAAGATTTTTTCCCCCAGATATCCTCAATCCATGATGTGTTCCGCGTATAATGTTTAGGATCTTAAAAACATAACCCTGGATTTAACAGGTGTTATTACACTACACATTTACATTGAATGAGAACCGCTAACAAGTGTCTTTAAACCATTCATTCTTTCCATATCATGATGGCCCACCCAACCGACACTGGACCTAAATTTCCAGCCCAGGCACAGCCCTTGAGCCAAGTTTTGGGACCCTGGCCCTAGTCATACATCGCCAAGCTGTTTATGCTGGGCCAGGCAGTCCGGCCAATTTCCACCCCTAATTTTTGAATTCCTAGTAATTCTATCAAAAAACTAAATTGATGGCAGACCTATATCCAAATCTATGTTAGATTGTGGGAAATCCATTATCCTATCCCTTCCCTTACCCATGCCCATATCTGAGCATCCTAGATTTGTAAATACAATTTAAACAGATCCTACTGTATCAATGTAGCAGGGTTAGAACTCCCAGTAATTCTACTGCGATTCTGAAGTACTAGTTGGGATTACAGGTGCATGACGCATGAAGCATGAAGCATGAAGCAAAGTGGCAACAGATTTGGGTATGGGAATGGGCAAGCTTTTGTTTTAAAATGTTAGCATGCATAACAACTAGGAAGCAGGAACAGGAGAGAGTTTGAAGCACAACCACATGGGAGCAACACCTGGTTAGAAGGATTGTGCAGTTAAGTTTGGGATACCTACATCCTAATCATTATTCAAGATTTTGGGAAATCCATCATTGCATCACCCCTCTCCTTACACATATAATGCGGGGGCACGCTCGGGGCGGGCCTGTGGGATGCAAGGGCATACTTGGGGCGGGCAGTCCGTGGAACCCATGGATTTGGAGCCCACAAGGAGGGTTCGGCTGAGGACCTAACCCATGGATTTGGGGCCTGGGCTATGAGATAATGGGATTGATTCGCCATGCTCTATCAGCTCGAGCTTTTAAAGCAAGTGGTTAATTGTCCTGCATCACCATACCTGGGTATCATATATTCACAAGTCCTTTTCTAATGTTTATCCTTAGTATCCACCAAGTAACTTATAATGCTGACCAGCTTTTCTCATGAAAAGTTTTATGTGGACATGCATACAATGCAAGTGCTTCCATCTATTGTTGTAATAGCCATTGAGCCTCCATGTTGCTTCTTTTTGTCTGCACCTTAAATTTTTTTCTATCCTGTTACTGCTGGCTCACCACCACAGTCTACAGCCAACGGGGAGAGGACTTTTGTAATAACTAGAAAGAAAGCTAAGGGCTCGGTTATTTAGTGTTTTGGCTAACCACAATCAATCAAGGTTTAGTCCAGGCATATTTAGTAAGTCTCTTGCACAAACAATTATAAAATAGGTTGTTCGTTAATCTTTAACGAACTTAAATTTAAAGCAGGTACTGATCTTGTTAAATTTAAAGCAGGTACTGATCAGTTCAGCAAGCACATGATCAGTAGACCATAACCAATTGCCTGTCCCCGTAATTTTTTACATGACCATTACAACTGTCATATACTGTGTGCCTTCTCGCTAGCACCCCCAAAGGTAGTCTAGTACTTTAGACAACTTTTTTTGTAGGTAAGCAGGGCAGGAACCCAACATCTCAATGTTGAAATGCACATGTCTGCCATTGAACTAGGGGCCTGAACCCTACTTTAGAAAACTTGTCTGTAGCAATAATCAATTCCCCGCTAAACAGGCAATCTGCTAAAGAAAAAAGGAAAAAAGGAAAAAAAAAAAAAAACAACCATAATGTTCCAAAATTCTAGTGTTTGTAGGATCTTCTTCTCATAATAAGCATGGCCATCCTTTCTCCTGTTTGCATAGAGGCCAGCTATCTTGTCCTCACAAAATGTAATCTAGGATTGGAAAGCATCAGCACTGCCAGACCTAGGAATAGATGGCTTCACGTACTGAATACTAATCCAGTGCAATATAAGTTTGAGTCTCTAATGTCCCTTACCTGTGTGGCACTAGGCCATGCATGCAACTTAAAAGAATCAAAACAGCTGCCTAGCTAGTGAATACTGACATACAATTTGCCATAAGATGAGTGCAGTTTTATCCATAAAAAAGAAATGACATAGTTTTGCAACATACAAATAGCTTGGATCACTAAAACATGGCCCCAGTTGAACAATCTGAAACTTGAAACGTGTGCAAACTTTTTTTTTTTTTTAAGTAACAATAATATAAACGTGTGCAAACTTTCGACCCGTGCATTCTATAATACCCCATATCCAGAACAACAGTACTCTCTCTTAAACTAGAAGGTCCACCTACTACCTTGCTAGTTGTTTGATTCTTATGCTGAAGTGATATCTCCAACACAGGATTTTTTTTAATGGGTAATGAAAATTCTTTGTGAAAGAAAGGAAAGAAATAAAGGGAGAAGGCCACAGCAGCCAGCGCTACAGATCTACTAGAAGTGCAACATATAAAGACTGCACCTACACCACAATCTCAGAGAAAACCGATATCACCATTGCAGTTCATCATTTCAAAATTTCCTCAATCCAATTCTCAACAAGGGAAAAAAAAAAAAAAACATATGAGAATATTCATACACTACAAATGAGAAGTGGACAATTGCAAGAGGAATGTGGTGTTGGGGTTGCTTAAGACAGATTCCAGCGAGTAGTGTGAAATGGAAAGAACTCCTTGGAGTGGTAACATTAAAATTAAGGCAGATTACAGGAAAAGATTTGTTTGGAGAGAAAATTGGATTTGGGCGCAGAAATTGAGATTAACAAGCGTGTGGTACCAGAAACCTAGTCGATGAGTATTTGCTAATTAAAATTGCTTTCTCTTGTTTAAATTACTTGGAATCTGTGAAATAAAGTTACTAATCCATATTTTGCATGCTCAATCATGGATTATGACTTCCACTTTTGAATTTGGGAAAAATAGGAGAATATGGGAAAATCCAAAAAAATCTCATATCAATTATTTAATTTGCAATTAGAGTGTGGAAAAATCATATGAGTGCTTAGAGGATGACCTACAGATTGACAGAACTTTTTGGATTTTTTGAAAAAACCAAAAATATATTTTTTTAATTACAAATATGAAAAATAAATAAATATTTTGAAAAAAAAAAATTTACATTGCCAAATGTTGTTTATGCCTTATATTTATGTATTTATAAGTGTAAAATGATCTTAACATTAGCCACACTCATTTATTTATTTTCATAAATAAATTTACTTTTCTAAAAAAATTATAAAAATTAATTTAGCTTCCGAATGTATTGGTTGTGTTTTCATGCATGCCTTCTATGATTTAAATTATATGAAATAATTAGTTGCATCACTTTTGTCAGAAAGCACATAGTTTAGAACCCTATACAAAGGAAACTTATCATGTGTACTTGCTTTTTTTGATATTTTGAGTTCTAAGGGGTATTAATGTTTTTTTGAATCTTTCAGGAAAAAATTTGTCTTTTTTAACATCCCCTAAAGTTTCATTGAAAAATCAAACAATTTCCCAATGTTTCCCAAAAACAGCAATACATTATGCGATATTTCCATGCGATGCCCGATATGTTTCCGTATCCCAAGGGTGTGATACATGCGTCGATATGATACTGAAAGCACTGGTGAAGAAATGGAAAGAATTCCTATGAGAATGGTATTGTGGTGGCTCAAGGCAGATTGCAAGTGTACTGGTGAAATGGAAAGAACTCCTAGAAGTGCTTACATTAAAAATTTTATGTGAGTTCAAGTCAAAAGTAACCTAAATTGCCAACCCCTCTACATGTTCCAATTTCAATAATGTGGTCCAGATAATAGGTCAATTGCATTTTAGGTACTATTTTTCCAAGGTCTGTGGACTGTTAAGTAATGAAAAATGAATGCAAATCAAGAAAGATGGGGACTAGGTATTATGAGTTTGGGTGCAATAAATGGTGTGAAGTCTAATCCTTCATTTCCAGGTAAGTAAGATGAGGTTCTCACCATATAAGTGCTCTAAAAATTTCCCTGAACTTGATTGCTTGGATGCAAAAGGAATGCTGGCTGGTTGTGTTTGCACTTTAGTGTTGAGGCGCTTACACTTTAAGTGAGCCATTATCATAGCTGCTTCCAAAGCCTAAATACAAGAGTTGATGTCTACTGGACAGCTAACCACAAAACTCTTGCCTATCTGCTGTTTAAAAGCCAACTATAAATTGCTTGAAGAAGGGCTATGATGATGATGATGATGAGAACAGCAATATTGATGATGATAGTCTTGCATAAAAAACAAACAGGAGATCCCAGTGGGAAGAAAAAGGGCTAACCAAGAATTTTATCCTTGCCAAGAATCGCAGGAGATTCACGTAAAAGTGCATTCTTTTTTCTTTTCTTTTCTTTTTCTTTCTATCAGTGCATTCATAACCAATAACAACCTAGAAATCCCACAACTACATTGTACTTCTGTTTTAACTTCATCCACAGAGGACAGTAAAACGAATTTTGCATTTGCAAAAAATCCATTTATCATTAATAAATAATAGTAAAAGATCCAGCATGTACGCTGATAGATATTAGCTCTCATTGAAGCTTTGTCTAGAGAGGAAATTGGCCTTCTCTGAGTCTCTAAGGCAACACATATATTTGTAGTACTATTACTGAATGATAATACAGGGAACAAAATGACGTTCTCAGTGGAGATATAAAGACTATGAATATGCCGTGAATAGTCCGTGATAATAAATGCAAATATCATGCCAAGCATAGTCATAGTTATTCATATTAAATATATATAAATGAGGTGAATTCAATAAATTGGCACTATGAAGTACCCATTAAAAAAGGTGAAAAGAGTTCACCAAGCAAAGCCAGCAAAGATAAACCAAGCTCAGATTGTATCAACCAACATACCTGATATCAGAAACAGAGAAATAAGTATGATATGCGAAGGTGAAAGAAAACGGCTTTCCATCTGTGTTGGTATTTCGTATGCGGGATATCAACATCAGATCTCCACTGGGACTCAGAGTTACCCGTAGACGAAACTCATAACTGTAAATGACAGCAAAATACCATATTGATTAAGCCAATTAAGGTACCATGTTTATACATTCTAATAGCATCTACCTTCGTATTAAATTATGTACTCAAACACAAACACGACACCTGTCCAGATTATAGTAATGCGAACAAAAGAAGATATGATGATGTCCATTTGCTAATCAGTGTACCAGTGGGGCCAGATTTTCATATCTTCTTCAGATGGCTTGAGAATTAAATCAACAAAAGCCTTATTGGAGCTATTTGTCGGGAAAGGTGGTGGATCGCTGTCAATGCTCCAAATCCTGTTCCTTGCAAACCCATGTTGTTCAAGAGATCCATGACTAGAAAACTGCATTTGCAGAGCATTTATTTTGGTGTAACATTAATAAAATCAAAGGAGAATTAAAAGAGAAGTATATGCATGAATAAACCAAAACATACTTGAGGAAAGCATATTGGAATCCCTCCACGTATGGCTTTTGGAGGCTTGAAAATAGCCTACACAAAGCAAGAAAAAATCCAAGTAATAATTAACATAACAAGTGAAAGATACTATATAGATATACTGCCCAGATAAGATACTGATAGGTAGGTGCACAGATATAGGGGATGGAATAAGAAATTCTAGCATATGGACGCCTACCAGTATCTCATTTGTAACATGATATTCAAATTTTATAAATTGTAGTCAAAACAATTACGTTTCCAATTAATCATTAGTTTTGTTGACTGAAGTATCTTTTACAATGACACCTGGATATCTGTATAGGCGTGGAGGATCAATATCCAGATGATACAATATGGATACAGCCATACAGGTAAGCAATGTGGCAGGATACGCCATGGATTTGTTTTGATTCCGTTTAGTATAAACTTTGGAGTATAATTTCTATAATGCATTATCATTATCATTGTGGGTTACCAATTACACAGTGGAGACATGTTGGGACTTGGGACTTGTGTAGTAAGACAGCATCGGCCAACCAGGTGTATTATTCTAAAAATAGCAATAAGACTCGATCAGTTGAATCTATCCCCTCTCGATGACACCATATACTTCTAGTTATTTAGTTACAAACACCTGAAAAGTCAGCCTTCTACTAATGCTCTTTCTTCCTCTTCCACAACCGCTTTGTGGGTTGAAGTACAGCTAGTCTCATTTCCCGAAATTCTGCTCCATGGGTCACTAACTCAGGAGCATTTGATCATATGACTGGTGGGTCAAGTGCATCTTCTATTTAGGACAAATACGTTTCTAATTCTTCTGTTATTTAAACTAATAGTATGTCATCTAAAGTATATGGTTTGGGTACTACAGTTCATCCCAACTCTCCCATCTCTTGGTCTTGTATCCTCCATGCACCTAAATTTCCTTTAATGTCCGTTAGTAAACTTACAAATTTTCCCAATTGTCTTGTAACATTTTATCCTACCTGTTGTGTGTTTCAAGATCTATGGACAAAAAGGAGATTTGTGAGGGATATGATGGTGATCTCTATTATCTGAACTGGGAACTGGCTGGAGCTGCTTTGCAGACAAGAACGTGGCCCTATCAATGGAATTGTCCATTAGGCCACCCCTCCCTGAATAATCTAAAAGGTGATGTTCCTTTGCTGCTTTTTATGTCAGTATTAGGGTGTGAGGTTTGTGAGATAAGCAGAAGCCACATTGGCAACACAGGTGGATAAGTGTGGTCCAATTTCTTTAGTCCATTTTAAATTTACAGACTGATTCAGGTTCCTAGTGTCCAAGTTCTTTGAAAAAAAAAAAAAAACAAAAACCAAACATTTTAGACAAGTATCCAAGAACTACTTTGCTTACTTAATGAAAGATAGATTTGAATTGTTTTCCAGTTTTGTTGCAAGTATCCAAGAACTACTTTGCTTACTTAATGAAAGAGATTTGAATTGTTTTCCAGTTTTGTTGGAATTTTTCTATTGAATCTTTTTGTTGAATTTGAATTCACTGATCTAGACCATCCATCATGTAGGTCCCATCTTTGATCGCCTGTCTCTTTCAAAATAATCACTTTGGTTATGTGATCATAAACATCCATTCAATGACTAAGGAAATGGATGGTGCATATTGATTGTACTACAAGTGGTCTGATCATTTGATCTGGACCACCCATCGGTAGGGTCATGGAGGGTGCAGTTGTCAAGCCAAAAACTGGATGCAAACTACCAATTTGATATCAGTAAAGAGGCACTATCACTTTCATAGAACAAACTAACAAACATATGGGTCCATTAGTGAGATAGACCTAGAAAAATATGAAAACGTTGCTTGATACCTTACTACTCATGAAAAGCAGTTCTTCCCCATGGTCGTTCTTCCAAGAAGTCACTTGACCCCCATACAAATACACCTACAACCAGTGAAAGGGCATGAGAATGAATAACCTTTTTTTTCTCGAGAAGTATGCTATTGCATCCACCAGTATCCAAATATAGGCAAGTACACAAGATTTCAAAGGGAATGTAGCTCAATTAAAATTCATTGGGTAATAATCATCCAAATGTTTGTCAAGAAAAATATACATTTGAACCAACCCATACATTTTTTATACACGAGCCCATAAAAGAAATCAATCATCAAGAGGCAAGAGGTTTGCTAGAATATCACAACATATTGCAATGCGATGCATTGGGACTTCAGCCTTTGGATTCGGATCATCTTCCAATGTTCCAAACCAACAGTTATATGATGATTCTCGCTTAGTGTGGTTGCCGATATTTGTTGAATGGGTTGCAATAGACATCAAGAATGCCAAAATCAGCCAATTAGGTGAGACATCAGACAGTCCATAACACAGATCTTTGCCTAGATTTTTTTAATTTTTGAGGAAATTGTATATGCCAATATGTGACCAAAATCATTTAGAGAACATCAGCAGAGATGCAACAGTAACTTTTTTTACAACGTCAATATAAAAGAACAGCTCTATAAAATGCACCTAAGAATTTAACGACAGGCCCGGATTTTCAGTAGGGGTGCCTGTGGTTCAGTGATCCAAACCATTGATACAACAGATCCGTTCTGCATGATCCATGCACCAAAAACCTATTCGATTGGAAGATCTGGTCCATTGAGTCTTCAACCCACTGAATATAGACTGCCACTGCATTTTTCTTGGATGACCATTTCTCAAGCCACCAATTGAAGGGTTAGGAATTCCGCAATGGGGATTGTTGCTGCATGGATCATGAAGAGCGGGACCCATCACGTCAATGGTTTGGATCCATTGAATCTTGACCCATTGAACATAGACCGTCGCTGCATTTTTCTTTCATAACGATTTCTCAAGCTACTGGCTGGTTAGGAATTTTCACAGATGAAGATTCTTGATTCATGGATCATCCACAGAAGGACCCATCACATCAACGGTTTGGATTGGCGACGAAGGGCCCCACTTGTACGAATGAAAGCGCAAAGTACAACAGATATTAACACCAAACAAAAGAGATTTGACCAGAAAAATCCCATAAGACGAGAATTGCAATAGAAATCCACAGATCCCCTTCGGATTCACCGAAAAAGACCATGAGAAGACAACGTATTTACAGCGTCGTATACAAGAAAAAGCCGATCGGCGGAAAACAAAACCGATCGAGTAGGAACAGAGTCCGAAGCCCGCCGGTTCCGGCACGAAGATTTCTCGGCCAGCCGTGTAATTCTTCAATCCGAACAGGGGCAAAATCGGAAAAAAAAAAAGAACGAAAAAATGGAGAATCGAGCATATACCTCGGCAGAGGAACCACGGGCCTCTCTCAAGACGATCTTGTCGAGGCCATTGATGCCCTTGCACACCTCGATTGCAACCTTCTCTCCAGACATCGTCGTCTTCATCCCTTCTCTCATTTCACCATCGCCATCTCCCAAAACCCTAATTACAAATGAAATTGAAATGAAATGAGAGACGGAATCGTATTCGCTTTTCAAGAACCGAAGCTCTGTTGGTATAAATAGGCTGAAGACGGGAGAGAATTGCCGGATGTTGAGACGGAGAGGATGTGGAGAGAAGGAAAGTTTTATACTCTGGCGGACTTTGGCTGTTTGATACACATGCACTGATGAATTACACACCTATCATATAATTGAAAAAAATCAAGCCGTCTAAGAAGTTATTCTCTCCTCAGATGAACGTAGAATGAAAATTTTTTATTTGAATTTATTTTACGGTTGAGATCAAAGAAGCACTAGTCCGACGGCAACTTGCATGTATTAGTGGATCAAAGGTTAAGATCGTTCAAGCATTCTGACTTGTGATGATGTGACCTATCTGAAACGCATCCCACATTTTGGACAGCTATATTTGAGTTAGTGTCATCCACGTGTATGATTCTGAGTGCCTGCGTATCAACCATCAGTCCCTGCCAAAGCATCAAACAGGGAGTTATTTGGTATTCTGGCAGCGTATGACACTTGATACGCAGGCACCAATGGATTGAACACTTAGAACAGAGAGACTCAAATGAAACCGAGTAAAGTGTGAAATACACTGAATAAAAGTCACCAGTCCCAATATCATTCTGTTTGAACTATTTTATTCTCTAATTTGTGGACACTTATTTGAAAAATTAGGACCATTGACTACTTTCATTTATAACCGTCCAATGAATGTGGACAAATCCTATAGACAGATAATCAAATGAGCGTACATTTTTCTTCGAGGCACATCTAAACTGGAACCATTATTTGGACTGTTCTATTTGAATTTTTTATATTCTTCGTTTGCAATTTCTAAATGTCTGAGTATCATCCATCACACTCCGCCAGAGTATTTAAAGTTTTTTCCGGATAAAATGACTCTCCCGGACGAAAATGCAGTTCCTCTTTACTAGATATTCCATGGAGATTCGCGCGACGATAGGTTGAAGAGGTGAATCGCGGAACACGTGCGAACTTAGCTAACGTGTGAAAGATCGGGAACATTCATTATTTGTCTCACTGTGCAAAAAAGAAGGTTGAATTATCCTTCAATCAGGTTCGTCAAATTTCAACATGTGACTATGTGCATGCTGAAATGGATGGTTGGAAATAAAAGTGGCCAGAGTGGGACCCACCGGATGAGAAGACATCTGATTTTTAAGAAAGAGTATTTCAATATTAGGATGTAACTGTTGTGTGGCTCGGATCTGTCACATGTCCAACTATTCACGTCTTCGACCTATTCCTCCATGAGTCACTTGGCATTTGTCTGTTTGAGAAAGTATCCAATGCTGAGAAATTATAGGATCCTGCACCCGAGGCTTTCACAATATCCTCTGGTTTTCAGTTCTGACTAGTGGGACCCATGGTTCATAGATCCAAACCATTGGTCCGCAGCGACCCACCAGGGACGGTTCATAATCCAAAAAAAGTACTGTATTTAAATATTCAATTACAAGTATGGGGATTCTTTTAGTTGAATATGGACCATTAATGTGTTTCTCTTCCTAACTGCCTATTTTTAGGCCACAAATCCAACTGCTTAGATCGTCCCATCTACGGTGGTAAGAAACCGATCAATGGTCTGGATCACTAAACAATGGGCCCCACTTGTAAGGCCTGAGTATAGAGTGCAAAGGGAGTTGATAGTGATACCGTATAGCCATTCGAACCGAGTGCGGATTAGGTGAGACCCCGGCCTCACCCAAGCTGGTGCGGCACTTACCGTGGGGTTACTGTAGGGCCCATCTTGATAAATTTATTATGTATCTAAACCGTCTATCCGTTTTTACAGATCATTTTAAGTCATTATTTTAAAAATGAAGCAGATATAATTATCATGTGGGCCATACCATAGGAAACAGTGTTGATTGACCATTAATGGCTACAAAAGTTTTGGATCAAGGTCATATTTGTTTTTACCCTTCATCCAGGATTATGTGACCTTATCAACAGATTGGATGTTAAATAAACACTATGGAAACATTAAGGTACGCCCTAAGAAGTTTTTAACGGTAGGACTGTCAATCAAAAATGTTTCTTGTTGTATGGTCCACCTGATAATTGTATCTGCTTCGGTTCTTTAGGATAACATACAAAATGATCTGGAAAAACGGATGGACGGCATGGATACATAATAAATACATTAAGGTGGGCCCCACGGTAAGGGCTGCACCGTCTTGGGTAAGGCCGGGGTCTCACCTAATCAGCTCTCGTCGGAACCTAAATATCGTAATTCGAAGTACGAGTGGTAGGGTAAATCAATCAATCAGGTCCGTCAATTTAAGTGGGCCCCACTTTGGAGATACAGAAATATTCAATTATCCCATCCGTCTGGGGTAAATGAATCAATCAGGTTCGTTCATTCAATCCCTGCTATTTTCTGTGGTGGTCCATTTGAGCTTTGAATGTGCATTATTTTTGGGTTCATGCTCTAGAATGATCTGTAAAAATTGATGGACGGTGTAGATCTAAAATGAGCTGCCAAAATGGATAATGGCATGGATAAAACGAATACATGGGAACCACATAGCTTTGAACATCCATGCCCAGCATGTTTCTACACCCACCGTTGGAAACTTCCTTAGGCCCACCTGATGTTTGTTAGGTCCATCCAACCTACTCATAAGGCTACACAAACATGTAAGAAAGGACTACACAAATTGAGCTTGAGATCACCAGTGTTTCTTATTGTGGGGTCCACCAATGCTTCAGATCTGCCTCATTTTTGGGCTCATAGCCGAAAATGAGATCACAAAATGGATGTATGGTGTCGATGACACACACATATAAAGGTGGGCCCCACCTGGGCATGCGGACCGGGTAGGGGCTTACATGCTAAGGTATCTGCTAGGCCAAGCTAGGGCTCTTGTGTTGGGCTTTCAGAATGGGCTTGGACAACCCTCGGCCCATTTACACTCCCACCAACCCATGAATTGGATCCCATTTCCCACCGGACCAGTGCAACAGAAAAAATCTCTGTGGGTCTCACCTTGATGTCTGTGTGGCATCTGCTCCCTCTATCAGTCGTCACAGATCATTTTAAGAAGAAATCCTAAAAATCAGGTTGATCCACAACTCAAGTGGGCCACACCACTAGAATAAAGGGGGAGATGAGGTGATGCTTATATGTCATCCAACCCGTTCATGAGGTGGGTCCTAAAATGACTAAAGGTAATATATATGTGGAAAAGGGAAACGGATTGGCTACCCCCCTGCCACCAGCCAATGGCTGATGGTCGGTGCTCTGTGGGCCCCACCATGATGTGTGTGTTTCATCCATGCCGTCCATATATTTTTCTAGATCATTTTATAGTATGAGACCAAAAATGAGCTATATCTCAGTTTCAAGTGGACCACATTAAAGGAAACAGTGTTGAATGAACAGAGACCATTAAAAACTTTTTGTGGGCCAAAAAGTTTTAGATCAAGTTGATCTTTGTTTTTCCCTTCATCTGGGTCTGTATGACCTAATCAACGGATTAGATGTCAAATAAACAGTACAGTGGGCCTTAGAAGGATTTTAATGGTGGATATCCAATCATTATTGTTTTCTTGTGGTGTGGTCCACTTGAGATTTATATCCCTCTCTTTCTTTTTATATCAAGCCCTAAAATGATCTGTAAAACTGGATGAACGTAATGGATGAAACACATACATCATGGTGGGCCCAAAGAGCACCGACCACCAGCCACCGGGCTGGTCTCAGGTGGAGTAGCCAATCCGTTTCCGTGGAAAAGGTACTATGAGGTCAACCTCATGGGCCCCACCATGATGGACATCTATCCCATTAATCAGTTCCACCCTTCCATGGTAAGACATGGGCTTAAAAATCAGGCCAATGAATGACTTTGGTGGGCCACATTACGAATAGTAGTTGAGCCCACCCATTGAAACCTTACTGATTGTATATAGGCCCAATGAAATGTGGTTTAGAAATCCACACCATCCATTGTGTTTGTCCTACTTGGATGTGGGGACCCACAAAATTTCATCCCATTCCAAAACACAGGTGCCCCACCAACGGCTTTAAGATGTTTTAGGCATTATTTCCAATGATTTCAAATGATGTTGCCCATCTTAGTTCTGTATACGGCTGATTTATAGGGGACATCCCACAACGTTGTACGGGACCCACCAAATGCATGGTGTGGATATATCACGATGGAACCTAGAGGTCGACCTCAGAGAACCTTTATACAGAGAGGAATGCTGGCCTGCGCACCTTCCTACGTAAGCACTTGTGTATACCTTTGCACACGTGTCATGGATATTAGAATCTGAAAAGTCCAAGTGATGTGTCACCCCTTAAACTCCGTGAGCCCAATTTTCAGCCCGATCTAAAACTATAGTGGGCCATCTAAAAGAAAAGTGAAAATCAAAGAGAAATGAGAATCATCTCGATAAAAATCAAGAGTTTTTAATGGAGCTGAAAGTTAGTATTGTAAGGTTTCAAGGGGTATCACATCATGTGGACCGTTTAGATTATGTGACCATAACACGTATACAAAGGTGCACACCGGTGCTCATGCAAGAAGGTGCGCATGTTACCCCATCATAGAGAAATGCTAACATGCGCGTACCTTCATACGTGAGCACGTGTGTGCACATTTGCACACGCACACGTGTTATGGTCACAAAATCTGAATGGTCCATGTGATACGTCACCTCTTGAAAGTAAATGAAAATCAAGGGAGAAAAAATTTTCCTTTCTCCATGGACCACCATAGTTTTGTATCAGGCTGAAAGTTGGGCCGTGAGGTTTCAAGGGGTTCCTCATCACATGGACCGTTCAGATTATTTTCTTATAACACGTGTGCAAAGGTGCGCAGAGGTGCTCATGTAAGAAGGTGTGCCCAAGAAGGTGCAACTAACCAGTTTTGGTTGAGTCTGATTTTTGGTCTCAGGTTGAGTAGGGCTGAAAGTTGGGCGGGTTCAACCTGACGGATCGGACATTGGGTTGGGCTCGGGTAGGATGTATCAAGTCCGGTCTTGTGCTTGGGCTATACAAACACCAACCCGATAAAACTTGGGTTGGGCTCGAGTTGAGGTCTTGGGTTGCCCGGCCCAACTTGAACCCAATCAATATATAAGTTACCTATAAATTATAATTGAGTGTGGATAGTTTGTGTTGAAGGTACATGAAATTCTAGTGTTGTTGGGTCTCATTGGTTTACATCAATTCTGACGACTCAAGCTAACAAGATATGCCAAATTTCTCCCAAATAGATTGTGTTCGATATATCACGACTTTTAAAGGAGTTAGCTTGCTTGTTTAGAAAAAATGAAGTTCTTTACCATAAATAACTACATATATAATTAATAAAATCATAGATACAAAAAATAAGATGTGTATTGAAATATAATAGACTAATATAATAATGAAAATATTAGCATATAACTTGACCAACCCGACCAATCCGACTGAGCCCGCTTGGGTTGGGCTTGGGTTGAGAATTCCCAATCTGAGGTTGGGTTGGGTTGGGTTGGATTAGGGTTGAGGTATAGGAACCTTGGGTTGGGCTAGGGTTGAGCACCAACCCAACCCAAACCCGCCAGACTTTCAGCCCTTAGCATGAGCTGGCTCAGCTAAAGGATGGAGTATAGATTGCACCCACTCTCCACGACACGTTAGAATGAATTAGGGTACCCTACAATTTCTTTAGCAATCTCCCCACACGTGACAGGCATATAGAATCTAGACTGTTCAACTATTGTGACTTACCTAGGATAAGCCAAGGTGATCGCAGACATCTATTGGACATTGATCTCGACTCGTCGCTTGGACTTACCTAGATGGCCGGTTGTGATTATCGAGAATCCTCCAATCAGTATCAGGGGCCATGTCCTTGGCGTGGGCCCCTTCCGTTGTAATGCCAAATAGAGGAAGTGTTTAGAGATGGGGGAAGAGGATTACGTCCTGCCTCATATGGACAAACTTGGTCTAGGCAGGGCTCTGTGAGGCCCACCGTGATGTATGGATTTTATCCATGCTATCCATCCATTTTTTTTTAAAAGATGATTTTAGTTAGAAGCCCAAAAATAAGGCAATTTTAATGCTCAAGTGGACCACACAGTGGGGTTTGAATTCCCACCATTAAAAACTTCTTGTGAACTGCAAAAGTTTTGATCAAGCTGATATTTGTGTTTTTCCTTCATCTGGGTCTACATGACCTTATGAACAGGTCGGATGAAAAATGAACATGAGAGTAAGCCTTAGGATGGTTTCAATGGTGGGTGTCATTATCACCATAGCTTCCAATGGCGTGGTCCACTTGAGCTTTGGATCTCCCTCAATTTTAGGCTTTTAGCCTCACATGATTAGGATAAAATGGATGGATAGCATGGATAAAATCCATATATCAGGGTTCAAATCAACTCACCCACTCAGTTTGAATTGAGTTGAGTCTGAGGGCCTGTTTGGATTCGTGTATAAGGGTGTACTGTATCGTATTAACGAGCTTGAAATACATTATACGCTGTTTGGTTTGGAGTTGAGATCCGTGGAACACCATGCGTGCGAATACATATTTATTCAAAAAATTGCAGTGACAGTAGTGTATTGTCAGACGTTTCTGTTGCTGTCAGCACAACCTATTCAAGACGTTGTATTAAATAGGAGATGAGATCAATTTGTTGTAGAGAGTTTTTTTTTCTGAGGAGGATATAAGATTTCTACTCCAGCAGCTGCTTAGATCATCTCTGACCTTCTACATGTGGCCATTCAGCTGAGAAGGTTCCCTTTCCGAAAGGCTGATTTCAAAATACAGTGGGCAGGATACACTTCTCACCACGTTGCAGGTTACGAATCGGGCATTCGCACACCAGATCGTCCGGCGGAAAATACTTTATCATGAAGTTTTTTGTGTGACTTTCAGATCGGGTGGAAAATCCAATCACATATGCATGAATGACATAGGGATTTTGTTAGTCTTTTTTTAAATATCCCCCCCCCCCCCTCTCTCTCTCTCTCTCTCTCTCTCTCTCTCTCTCTCTCATATTCTTACTAGATGGACGGCGTGGATGAGCGTCGACCTCATCGTGGGACCCACATTGCCTCTTCGGATTGGCGCGTGCAACACCAGCGGACGCCTTTCGCAGGAAGTTCCTACGCTGGTGACCCAGCTGGGGCCCACAGTCATGTTTGTAAATGATTCTCCTCGTCCATCTGTTCCGTGAGACCATTTTATGACTCCGTGCCATTTTAGATGCTATCCATACCATTAAACACGTCAATCCAACTCGGTGACAATGGATGGATGGTCAGGATTATTCAATCAGAACATGATGGATGGGTACGATTAATCATAACCATGACAGTGGGCCCCACCTAGGATACAATGTATGCGAACTTTAAAATAGCTACAATCGTACACGTGCTATCATTATTTATACATATATACAATACGCAACCCTTATATGTCGTTTCCAAACATTGATCTGCATAAGAAATTGTATACTTGCTCGAACAATACCTCCTATCTAAACATTGATTAATGACATGTTGATTTGGATGTATTCTGAAAATGACCGAACGTATACATGAACAGTAACCGGATACAATACAATACACCCTTATACGCGAATCCTAACAGGCCCTAAATGAGGACAACTTGAGTTTGCTGAGTCGAGTTGCCTCATGCCTAGCTATACTATTGATACCCATGACTAAAAATAAAAACAAATACAAAAGTTACTATTATCTTAATTTAAACTAACTTTTGGTCATCATAATTTCTACATCAGAGAGTGTGGTAAAAAATCTTTAAAAAAAAAAAAAAAAAACTTGGAAGCTCGTTGGAATGTAGGGAATGATACTGGAAGCTCACTGGAATGGATCCCATGAAAGTGGCAATGGTCTTAATGGCCAAATAGTCCCCACTAGTGAAAAAAACAAAGAAGAAAATAAGGAAAAGGCCAAATGACATTTTTGGCGCAAGGGACCACCTATTGAATCAATCCCATGTCTTATGTGGGACCCATCGGATCGTCTTTGAGTAGATCCAAGTTGTCCATATGAAATGAGTTTTAATTCCATGTCATCTGCTAAAGTTTGAGGAAAAAACTCGTCATGGATGTATCACACTGGAGGAAATAATTCAGAATTAATGGACAATATTAATGCGGTTGTGGGCCCCGCACAACTCCAATTCTTTTAAATGACCATAATATGAGTTCTTGCTTGTCCGGTGAAAGTGAATGGATTAGATTGGCCAATGTTGGCCCCAATCATTGATTTAATGAGGCCCATTCTCATTCTCAAAAGGCCCCCATTGACTTCTGTGAACAGTTAACGTTGTACGAGGGAACAGTTGGAAGAGGGGTATTTTTGAAAAAACTCAGAGGGCTAAAATAATAATGCTTTTAGATGCTGAGGTTATCGACTTTATGACATCATAATTGATGACTATTTTAATTAATAACCCATATGGGAGCAGATTAGGTGGAGCTCCGGCCTCACCCAAGACGGTGCGGTTCCTACCCAGGAGCCCACCTTGATTTGTGTATTCTATATTCATGCGGTCCATCTATTTTTCCATATCATTTTAGGAAATGAGCCCAAAAATGAAGAAGATTCAAATCTCAGGTAGACTATACCTTAGGAAATAGTGTTGATTGAACACTACCATTAAAAAATTCCTAGGGCACACACATGTAATGTTTATGGCATGTACCCTTGTGATGGCCAATCACCACTTTTTCCAATGATATAGTCCACAATAGAATTTGTTCTGCTTTAATTTTAGATTCAAGCCCTAAAATTATATGTTAAAACAGATGGACAGTGTGAATATAGAATACGTACATTAAGATGGCCCCATGGTAAGGGTTGTACCATCTTGGGTGAGGTAAGGGCTGCACCTAATCCTCTCCCCTTAAAATGGGGCATGGGTTCTCTTAACATGTGTACAGGTGTTGAATGATTGATCATGGAAAAACATGGCTGTCAGAAATCATATATTTAAAGGCAGCAAAAGCTACTATGTAACGTTTGTAGACGGTTATTCTAGATACACTAAAGTATACTTTATAAGGACTAAAGATGAAGCTTTAGAAGCATTCATTAAGTATAACATTGAAGTTCAAAACTAATTTAATGAGAATATTAAAAAACTTAAATCAAATAAAAGATTGGAGTATGAATCTTTCGAGTTTCGAGGACTTTTGAAAAGAATAGGATAGCTTACGAAACTTTTACTCCTTATGCACCAAAACAAAATGCAATAGATAAACGCAAGAATAAAACATTGAAAGAAATGATGAACTCTATGTTAAATAGTTCTGGTTTGCCTTCTAATATATAGAGAGAAGCCATGCTATTTACCTGTTTTATACAAAATAGAATATCTTATAAGAAAACTGATAAGTCACCATATGAACTATAAAAAAAATTGCACTCCTAATTACAAATACATTAGAGTATGGGGGTGTTTGGCTAAAGTAAGGTTACTTAAAACCTATATATATATCTATATATATATATATATATATATATATATATATATATATATATATATATACTGAGTCCCTAAAATAATAGATTGCATGTTTATAAGATATGTAAAAGACAGTGCAACATATACTGTTCTAGTTTCGAAATTTAAGGATAACATTTTAAATCCAAACACTATTATAGAAGGTAGAGATGAAGAGTTTATAGAAAATGTCTTTCTTATTGAGTGTAAATCCGTGGAAATAAAAGACATTAGTGGATCGGGTATTTCTTTAATTAGTAGAAGCATATATAAGAATAATGAAGTAGAATCAGAACCTAAAAGGATCACGAGAGCTCAAAAGGAGACCAACTTGACGCAGGGGAGGACGTGAGGTTGAGCACCGTCTTCCTCAAGAGGATAACTATTCCGAATCCACGGAACTTTTCTAAACTCCTCACAGAGACTTCTTGAATCCACGAGAAAAGAGAGCAGAAAATAGAAATAAATTCTAAATAAATTCGAAATAGATTAATGAATGAATAAAAACAAGTTCACAACCCTTTAAATAAGGGTACTAAGCAATGGAAAAGAAATCAAAATCAAACTATAACTAGAACTCCTAGAATTCGCGACTTACTATAAATAGTAAATTTACTATTTATAGACGGTCGTGATGTCTACTAGTGCGCAAGGTTTTCGGCCAAAAATAGTAAGTGTCCTATTTGGATTCACCAACCCGTTCTCCTAATTATTCTAAGCTCTTTTCACGTTGGGCGCAACTCCTAAAGCCCGATGGATGAAGAGTTATAAGCAAACTAAAACTTACTATTTTTAGTAAAAATGAAATTGAAACAGGGAAATGACCGTCAAATCAGGGGTTTCTTGCAATTCCAAGCATCACAACCTTGCATAGCTGGGTTGGTTGGCTAAAGTAGCTCGTTCTACCCCAAAATCATATATTTTTCGTCGGCTAACTCATCCCGGATTGCGAGATACGCCTGATTTAAGGTCTGATGGTCCAGATCACTTCTGTCGCCGACCGGGCCTTTTCTGATCCATCTTTGCCATGTAATTGTCCGCGACCCGCTCTACATCAGTCTCCTCCACTTCAAAAGAACTCGTCCTCGAGTTATCATTATACACTGGTTCATGATACTCAGTCAGGTCCGCGACATTGAAAGTTCGTGAGATCGCCATATCATCTGGAAGATCAACAACATAAGCGTTGTCATTGATCTTTCGGATGATTGGTACCGGTCCAATCTTTTTATTCTTCAACTTGTTGTATGTTCCGGTCAGAAATCTTTCTTTGCGTAGATGGACCATTACTTGGTCGCCCACCTCGAACACTTTCTGTCGCCGATGCTTGTCCGCTTGCTCCTTGTACTTTTCGTTTGAGGCATGTAGCTTGTTCTGTACCTCCGCATGAATGCCCATGATTTTGTCTGCCATATGTTCTGCTGCAATGCTTATGCCTGGGAGCTTGGGCAGAGGGACCAAGTCTAGTATATGGCGAGGTACTCGTCCGTAAATAACCTAGAACGGAGATTTTCCTGTCGAGCGGTTCACCATGTTGTTGAATGCAAACTCCGCTTGAGACAAGGCCAAATCCCACTGCTTCGGTTTTTCTCCTGAAATACATCGAAGGAGGTTTCCCAACGTGCGATTCACAACCTCAGTTTGACCATCAGTCTGTGGGTGGTACGCGCTGCTGAACTGAAGGCGTGTATCAAATCGAGTCCACAAAGTCCGCTAAAAGTGGCTTATGAACTTCATGTCACGGTCGGAAGTAATAGTCTTGGGAACCCAGTGTAGCCGCACAATTTCTCTGAAGAATAGATTCGTCACGTGTGTTGCATCGAGAGTCTTCTTACATGGAATAAAGTGCGCCATCTTGGAAAAATGATCTACTACCACGAACACCGAATCCATGCCGCGTTGTGTTCGTGGGAGACCAAGCACAAAGTCCATAGATAAATCCTCCCAAGGGCCGTCAGGCACGAGTAACGGGGTGTAGAGGTCCGTATTATGAGATTGCCCCTTGGAAGTTTGACAAATATAACAGCATTAGACTGTCTTTCCCACATCACGTACCAATTACGACCAGTAATACCGTTCTCCACAAGAGCTTGCGTCTTGTCTCGCCCAAGGTGTCCACTGAGGCCACCTCCATGTAGCTCTTGGATTATCTGTTCCCTTAACGAACTCTTTGGGATACATAGTCGATTTTCCTTAAAAAGGAACCCGTCTTGTATATGTAAGTCACCGGGGTGACCTTCCTGACATCTAACCCATGCGTCCTTGAAGTCGTCGTCGTCGGCATATAGGTCTTTGAGGCGATCGAACCCGACAACTTCATTGCTTATAGTGACTAACAAAGCTGCACGGCGACTCAGCACATCGGCTACTTTGTTTTGTTGCCCTGACTTATGCTTTAGCACGAATGTGAATTCCTACAAAAATGAGATCCATCTAGCATGCACACGGTTAATGTTAGCTTAACTATTAATAAACTTGAGGGCTTGATGGTCCGTGTAAAGTATGAATTCCCTTTGAATCAAATAATGTTGTCAGTGTCGCAGTGCCTGGACCACCGCGTACAACTTGATCTCATATGTAGACCACTTCTTGCGTGCATCACTAAGTTTCTCACTGTAGAAGGCTACCGGCCTACCTTCTTGAGACAAAACTCCCTCAATCCCGACATATGAGGCATCACATTCGACTTCAAACAGTTTGTCAAAGTTGGGAAGTACAAGAACCGGGGTCGTGGATAATCTGCGCTTGATTTCGGCAAAGCTCCTGTCGGCTTCGTCAGTCCACTAAAGCTGCCCTTTCTTCATGCAATCAGTGATCGGTGACACAATGGTAGTGAAATTTTTCACGAACTGACGATAGAATGTCGCTAGTCCATGGAAACTTCGCACTTCGTGAATATTTTTGGGAACCGGCCATTCTCTGATTGTCTTCACCTTTTCCTCATCCACTCGAATGCCCGTGGATGTAACCACAAAACCCAGAAACAATAAGCTCTCAGTCATGAAGCTACACTTTTTTAAATTGATGTACAGTTTATTTTCAGTGAGCACTTGAAGGACCTTCTTGAGGTGCTCCATATGGGTGGTATCGTCTTGACTGTATATCAAAATATCATCAAAATAAACCACAATGAACCGCCCAATGAAAGGTTTCAGAACTTGGTTCATCAACCTCATGAATGTGCTAGGCGCATTAGAAAGACCGAAAGGCATGACCATTCATTCGTACAATCCTTCCTTGGTCTTAAAGGCTGTTTTCCACTCATCACCTGGCCGTATTCGAATCTGATGGTAGTCGCTCCTTAAGTCCAATTTAGAGAATATTTTTGTGCCCTCTAGCATATCCAACATATCATCCAACCGTGGTATAGGAAACCTGTATTTTATGGTGATCTTGTTGATGGCCCGGCTGTCGACACACATGCGCCAACTCCCATCTTTCTTTGGAGTTAGTAGAGCTGGTACAACACATGGGCTCATGCTTTCTCGAATAAGACCCTTACGGATCAGTTCCTCCACTTGTCCCTACAGAATCTCGCACTCATTCGGGCTCATTCGATAATGAAGATGATTAGGTAAACTGGACCCAGGGACAAAGTCGATATGGTGTTGGATATCTCGCATAGGGGGTAACCCATCGGGAAAATCATCGGGCCAGATTTTTTTGAATTCCTGTAACAAGAGCCTTAGTTTTTCAGGGATGATGGTAGGATCGAGTTCTTCCCCTTTCACAACTAGTGCATAAGTCTGTCCTATTTTTTTGGATTCTTCTATGAAATCTCGTATGATTAAGAGGAAACGACCCTCCACTTTAGAAGTTTCAGGTGGTCCCTCTGGATCCATAGGGGCCAATATAGTCTTCCGTCCGTCCTTGACGAAGATATATATGTTATCTCGCCCCTTATGAGTGGCGTCACGGTCACATTGCCAGGGTCGACCGAGTAGTATGTGACATGCTTCCATGTCAACCACATCGCATACTACTTCATCCTTATAATGTTTGCCAATGGAAAAAGATATGGTGCACCGTTTAGTTACCTTTGTTTTGCTGACCTTCTTGATCCAACCGATTGTATATGGAGAGGGATGACGCTCCGTTTTCAATTGTAATTTTTCCACCATGACCCTAGAGACGATGTTCTCGCTGCTTCCACTGTCAATGATCATGTCACAAACCTTTCGATTCACCGTACACCTAGTGCGGAAGATGTTATGCCGTTGTGGATGCACTTCTTTTCTTGGCGCATATAATAGTCACCTCACGACGAGCGACTCGCCGTGATCTTGCTGAACCCAACCTGAATCTTCTACCTCGTCCTCGGTGGTATGCTCTTATTCTTCAATATCTGGATCTTCATAAGCGTTATCAGCACTACCATCATTAATGGCGAGGTTTGCTACTTTTCGTTGGGGAAAAGTATTTGACAGGTGGCTTGGTTGGCCACAACGATAGCAGTTGTTGGGCCTTGGCCGAGCATAAGGGTTCGGGATTGTACTTGGACCAACAACAGTCGATACGCTCCTTTGGGGTCTAGCTTGCCCGCTTCCCTGATCTCGGTTCTCAAACATAGGAGGTTGAGTGCGTGCTCCTATGGGCTCTTTCCTCTTAGGCTGTGGAGCTCCCTGAGGTGGACCTGCCGCAGTGATCCTCACAGTAGGATAGGCCTCTGTGTTAGAACATTCAAGTTACACTTCTGCCCGAGTAGCCAACTTGATCGCATCATTCATCGACCAGACGGACTGCATCTGGACCCGATCTTGGATCGCCATACGCAATCCACCGTTGAATCAAACGACTTCTTGCGATTCAGTCTCGACCAAATCGTTGCGCACCACTAGGCGGTAAAATTCTTCTGCGTACTCTCTTACCGACCGACTACCCTGTCGACAATTTTGGTATTGTTGGAATAATACCTGATCGTAATCGCTAGAAAGGAATCGGGCACGTAGTAGCTGCTTCATTCGCTACCATGTGCGGATTGGTGCTTTCATCTGTCTAGTTCGTGCGAGTTGCAGTTGTTCCCACCAAGCTGAAGCTTCTCCTTTCAACTTGTAGGCCACAAGCTTGACCTTCTTTATTTCAGGGATGTCCATATAGTCAAAAAATCGCTCAACTTCAGAAAGTCAATCAAGAAAATCCTCAATGTGTAGCTGGCCATTGAAGTTAGGAATATCAACCCGTATCTTGAAGTCTCGATCTATTCGATCTACCCGATCGCCGTCTTACCTGGGGTGTTAGAAGATCACGTCATCGATCTCCTCTTCACTGGAGCCCCCGTCCTCAGGGACAGCCCTTGGATGCACTGCTGGTATTATCCTGCGATCAGGGCGATTACGGGTTTCAGCAATTGGTGGTGGAAGATTATCACCAGGAACACGGAGTTGCCCTAGGGTTTCTGCTAAAAGATTCGCTATGCGGTCCATGAAAGCCTGCACCCCTTGCATGGCTTGCCGATTCTCTTATTGCGCTGCTTGGAAAGCTGCCGCCGTTAAAGGAAAATTTCCTGGAGCACCGCCTATGGGATTGTTGCCCGACCCGTCGTTAGAAGCCATCGACCCGAGGAGAAACCTCGCTCTAATACCAAACTGATGCAGGGGAGGACGTGAGGTCGAGCACCGTCTTCCTCAAGAGGATAACTATTCCGAATCCACGGAACTTCTCTGGACTCCTCACAGAGACTTGTCGAATCCACGAGAAAAGAGAGCAGAAAATAGAAATAAATTCTAAATAAATTCGAAATAGATTAATGAATGAATAAAAATGAGTTCACAACCCTTTAAATAAGGGTACCAAGCAATGGAAAAGAAATCAAAATCAAACTACAACTAGGACTCCTAGAATTCGCGACTTACTATAAATAGTAAACTTACTATTTATAGACGATCGTGATGTCTACTAGTGCGCAAGGTTTTCGGCCAAAAATAGTAAGTGTCCTATTTGGCTTCACCAACCCGTTCTCCTAATTATTCTAAGCTCTTTTCACATTGAGCGCAACTCCTAAAGCCCGACGGATGAAGAGTTATAAGCAAACTAAAACTTACTATTTTTAGTAAAAATGAAATTGAAACAGGGAAATGACCGTCAAATCAGGGGTTTCTTGCAATTCCGAGCATCGCAACCCTGCATAGCTGGGTTGGTTGGCTAAAGTAGCTCGTTCTACCCCAAAATCATATATTTTTCGTCGGCTAACTCATCCCGGATTGCGAGATAAGCCTGATTTAAGGTCTGATGGTCCAGATCACTTCTGTCGCCGACCGGGCCTTTTCTGATCCATCTTTGCCATGTAATTGTCCGCGACCCGCTCTACATCACAACTTAAGAGATGAGTTTTTCACTTTCTTATTAGAAGTGATCCTAAGACCTATTCGGAAGTCATTAATTCTCTTGATGCATCTTTCTAGAGATAATGTATAAACGATGAATTAGAGTCAATCATACTTAACGACACTTAAGAACCTATAGACCTTCCTCATGGGAATAAGCCTATAGGGTGTAAGTGGGTATTTAAAAAGAACCTTAGACCAAATGGATGTATAGATAGGTTTAAAGCTAAAGTGATCGCAAAAGGCTTTAGACAAAAAGAATGATATGATTACTTTCATGCTTATTCATCTGTAACCAGAATTATAACGATTGCAGTATTACTTGTAATAACATTCATATACAAGTTAGTAATACATCAAATTGATGTTAAAACAATATTTCTAAATGGAAGGTTAGAAGAAGAAATCTACATGGAGCAACATAAGGGTATATAATTTCAGGAATAGAAAACAAAGTGTGCAGGCTAATCATGTCTCTGTATGGCTTGAAACAAGCTTCTAAACAATGGAATGAAAATTTTTAAAATGTTTTTAAGTCAAACGGATATCTAGTAAATTATGTGGATATATGTGTATATAACAAATTCTCCTGTAATGATGGTGTTATAATCTACTTATATGTAGATTATATGCTTATCTTTGGAACTAATGTTAAGTTAATCAATTCAACTAAGAAACTTGTCTTCTAAGTTCTAACTTTGATATAAAAGACTTAGGGGAATTAAGTATGATATTAGGTATTCAGGTAATAAAAAAAATGATAGCATTACTTAATCTTAATCTTATTACGTTAAGAAAATATTAAAAATATTTAATCACTTTGATTGCGTACCCGTTAGTACACCTTATGATTGTATTATACATCTCAAGAAGAAGAAGAATACAAGAAGTAGTGTATCTCAACTTATAAAGTAATTGGTAACCTTATGTATCTGATGAACTGCATTAGACCTGTTATTATATTTGCAATAGGTAGGCTAAATAACTATGCACATAGTCTTGGATATGATTATTGGAATACTTTGAATATAATATTGAAATACCTAAAATGTATAGTTATATATCGTGTTAGTTATACAGGTGATTCTCCCGTGTTAGAAGGATACAATGATGCTAATTAAAATGTCAATAGAAGCTTGTTTGGACATGGATGTTGCCCATCTATGGTAGAGCCTACGTGAGTTAAGGCACGGGATCCATTTGTTGAAATCTTTAGGAAAAGTGGGGTATGGGCCTGGATAACGAGTAGTCGAGTCTGATATGGGCTGGTCTTTTGCCGCAATATTATGCAAGAGGAGTGGCCTAGGCCTAAAAGCCAAGCCAATATATTAACCAGGTGCATCTAGGTTGTTTTAGGATCCTGTCAGCCTTGCCCATTTAGAGTTTCAAGGGCATATTTATCATATATCATGCCAACCGAACCCACATAATAAGCCATCCAGACCTTTCATGAAAATAGGTGTCTGTGCTTGGGCTCAAACCATGAATAATAATCATAGGACAGACTTGGGTTTGCTTTTCTTGGGTTGTGATCGGTGTTGAGACTTAAATATTGTATATTTTTCCCATTTATATCTTGGTTTTATGAACATGATAATGCTTGATAGTATATTTTATACATGTTTGTGTTGCGAGGTAAGTTTAAGAGCTTAGATTGAAAAGAATGTTAAAAGTATGGATTTAATGCTAAAAAATCACCAAGGCAAAGAATGGACATTTGAAGACCAAGATTGAAGATTTCAAGACCCCAAGAGTCAAGAAAATCAAGTGGAAAAGGAAAGAAGTGTAGAAATTAGTGCAGAAGTTTGCAGGATCTGAGCTTCGATGACATCGAAGAAGTCTTAGATGACATCGAATAATTATAGAAAAATCAAGTTTGATTGCTGGAAGAATTGGATGCAGTCTTCGATGATATCGAAACCAGTTCGATGACATTGAAACCAGTTTTAGATGACATCAAATGGTTTATGCAGAGCCTAATTTGACGCGGTTTTTGGATTTTTTAAACTAATTTGAAAGAGGGGGTTCCCCACTTATACATAGGGCTTCCCAGGGCATTCCTAAGCATCATTCAAAGCATTTAAGGGCAATATCTAGAGTTTTTTTTATAAAGATTTTTAGATTTTTACAAGTTCTTTTTTAGATTTTTATTTATTTATTTTCTTATTTTCTTGTTGCTTTTCCATTCTATTATTTTGTTATGTTTTTTTAGTTCCCTCTAGCCCAAGTTAAAAGGGAAGTACATTAGTTTAATGATTTTTAATTATGATGATTTATTATTTTTACTGATGAGATGAATGGTGTTTACATGTTATCAATTATCTAGGTTTAGGTTTTTGATCCTCATGTGAAATTCATATGTTTCCATCATGTGAGATCCATATTGATAGATAGGCTTAACCTGGATCAATTAGATTTCTTAGATGGGAGATGTTTTCAACCTGTTACATTTCTTTAATTAATTATCTCATGGATATCGAATGCTTAAAATCACTAGCGCTTAAGAATATAAATTAATGGTGTTAATCCATGATTTTCTAATATTTTATATCATTTATTAAAATATTTAAACTATTTTATTTTTCGATTAGGCCGACTATAATGCTCGGATCCTAGTTGTGTTATCAAAGTCGTCATCATTTATTGATCATTAACCTATATATGTATAGAACTTTGAAGCTTGGGTGTTGTTTTAATTCAATTGAATTCCATGCCTTCAAAACTTTCAAAAACATTTCATCTGTTTAATTTTCATTACATAGTTTTGCATTTGTTTTCTCATTCTCATAAATAATTGATAACATGCATTCTACATTTTCCATCTCCATTTTACGCGTGTACAATTCTTGGTGATGGGAACCAATTCACACGATAGTCAAAATGATAGCCTTCAAAAGGTTATTCATGCCTTCATTATGCAAGCTACTGAAAGGGTAATTAGTGTCATCCCATCAATTTAGTTATTTCATCAAGGCCCATGAAAGTGGGGCCCACTATATGTACAGTGTGAATCAACGGACAACTGTATCAGACTGTTATGGTACACCCTCTTAAGATCTAACATGCCAATTGGCATCATACTTACTAACATGACCATGTACCTGTGATCAGGAACGTTCATCAGGTGGGATCCACTTTGAACATGCCCCGGTGTGAAAATCACACTGGCCCACTATCAGGTGGGCCATATTGAAGTGCCCCAACTTACGGTCTACTCTCATTTTCGAGTCCCAACTTGAAATAACACATGTAATTTGGAGCCTGGTCCCAATATGAATACCGAAATATCTGATGTAAAGCTGGTGCGGGCACTTTCATGGCTAAGATGAACCAGAGAAGGCCGATCGAAGAGGGAAATTATCAAGACCGTCAAAACCCTAAAGCAGGTGTATCTCGCAAACCGAAATGAGTTATTTGATGTACGATATATGATTTTGAAGTAGAAAAAACTACTTTATCCAACCAAACCAGCTATGCGGGGTTACCCACGCTAAATTTGTGAGATTCCATCAGATCGACGGTCAAAAGTCCATTTAAATTTCATTTTTACTATTTATAATAAGTTTTAGTTCGATCATAACCCTTGATCCTTTGAGTTTAAGGAGTTATGCCAAGGTGACTTTAAAAATTCAAGAGAATAACGTGGTTAGGCCAAATTGGACACTTACTATTTTTGGCCGATGTTCACTCCCCAAGTGCAGGGTTGTGATGTAGTAATAAACTCGGTGAGACCGAGGTCGAATCTACAGGGACTGAAACCTGTACGTAATCTGAGACTAACTGGGACTAGAACTAGACTAAGATGAATTCTAAATCAAAAAGATTGTGGAATAATTGTGAAATTATTATCTAAAACTTAGGAGAAATTCAGAGAAGGGACACTAGGGATTCAGAGGATCCACTTATAGAGATCAGGGAGATCTTATGCCTGCTTCAAGAATCATGGAAATTAGACTGAACTTATTTGATATAGTTTTCAAGAGATGAAAGGTGTATGAATTAGAATGGATTCCATCACCAAACCATACCCAGGAGACAAAGTAAACAACAGAATTAAACTAATTACCAACCAATCAACACGCTATGAAAGTTAGGAAGGGAACCGTCATCCGACCATGCCCAGGAGACGATGGTGAACAACAAGGCTTCCTGACGTCATAAACATAAAGAGGAAAAAAACATGCTCAAAGCCATCGCAAACCCATTGTAATTTCAGTCACAACAGACTATTAAAGACTAAAAACATTCCCTTAAAATTACACTAAAATCAACATTAATTCAGTCTTAAACAAAAGGCACAAGCAACAAGTCCTCCCATCACGCTACAAGCTTCACCTCTTAGCCCTAGCTAAGAGGTTCAGCCCAACATGAATGGGCTGAATCCCGGAAACAAAATAAAATAAAAATAAAAAGAAAAGAGAACAAACACTACTCTCTCTCTCTCTCCTGCACGTTTAAGCCAAGCCAAGATGATCTCTCTCTCCCCTCTCTCGTTCTCTTATAGCTGCTGGAGTGCATCAGGAGAGAAGTCGGTGCTAAAACTTGTGTAGCTCCCCAGCGTGAGCACAGAACGCAAAAGCGCAAACATGTTGTGTTTGGAGAAGATTCACGGTCCGAAATCTACCCATCCGTCGATTCTTACATCTTGGTGGGGGTAAAAACCCCCTTCCTGATATTTTAGACGGTTCGGATCATTGACACGATCAACGATCGTGGCCCGCAACTCCACCGATTTTTCGAATTTCCCGGACGCCTATTTTAGAAAGTGATTACGCTGACGTGTTGGGTGGGCCCTACAGAAGTATTTTCGGGGACATCCACCCCGTCCAGTGAATTCATCTCGAAATTTCAGTCAAGAATAGTAGGTTTTGAATGTCTGTCAATGCGTCCAAAAGAAGAAATCACACTAAACTCCTTTTGAATGTAGCAGGACAGCCCGCTTGTGGCCTCTGTACCGCACACGTGTGAACGTATGGATGTGAAAGGTCAGCCTCACGACCGTCTACATGGTGAATGGTTCGGATTGGCCGGAAGGGCCATGGGTGGGGCCCACTGACATCCGTAAAAACGGACAGAGTCCGTCCGTTACACGGAATGCCGAAAATGGCAACTGCCATTTTGAATAGAGTCGGGCAGGCGCTGGCTTGAAATTGGAAGGTGGCGTGGTGCACGGCGTTGCACGGATGGGTGTGGTGCACATGATGCACTGTAGGGTCCTCATTGATGTGTATGAAAAATCTACGCCGTCCATTTGCTTGCTCATCCATTTTAAGCGGTTGAGACCAAATTTTAAGCATATTCAGATATCAAGCGGGTCCAAAATTAGAGTTTTGTGGGCTAATCTATCCGTTGGGCCACTTCTATAGCGATCTGGGAGCTAAAATTCGATGTGTACGACTCATTTAAGGTCTTCAGGCCATATATGAAGTTATGAGCTGCACGGATGGTGGGAACCCTATGATCTTACATTCTGTACCAGTTTCAAGCCACTTGAGATTCACTTTTTTCGATTTCCTCGGATCTCTGGTATGTAAATCCGTCGATCTTGGTCCCCTGGAGTCCGTCCCTTGCCTTAGTAGCTTCAAAGCATCAAATCCACACTTTTAGTGCTCTTTTACAATCAAAGCTTCAAAATTCAACCTGCAGCATAAACACGATTAAGTCGGCCTTTAAACAATATTATGTTCGTAAATCCAAGCAGTAACTAGGGTCTGATATGCAATATTTGCCCCTCAACACAACCCCCAACTAGCATTTTGCTAGTCCCGAGCAAATTATGCGAAAAAATAAATTGAGAGTTACAGGACAATTTCTATGAACTTAAGTGATTTTTGAAAAGCAATCTAGATCCTGGAATGTTAAGATTCATGATTGTTGGGCATTACTTTCTCCTGAATTTAAACGCACAGTAAATTCCATAATCAGGTTTAAAGTATTAATCCATCAATTAGAACAATTCTAAACATTGAGTTCCATGGGTGTATAGTCTAATCTCGACTTATCATCATTAAAATTCACTTCTCTGTTTCAGGATATCATTGGTGATCAACAAGAGAATTCATGATAACTAAAACTTGCCTCACAGATTAGTCTTTCAACTTTTGATATTTTCATTAACCGTAATGCCAAGAAGGGGAATCAAATCCTCACTTATAGGGAGAAAACCTATGGTGAAGATTATTTGCCACCTTTAATTTTTGAACATCAATGTTGGGGAATCAAATCCTCACCTGTAGGGAGCAAACCTATGGTGAAGATTATTCGCCCAACCCTTTTCAAAAGTTTTTTTTTTTTTTTTTTTAACTATGACGGGCAAATTTCCAAGCTGGTTCCTTACATGCTTAGTGATTACCAAGTTAACCCTTCAATATCAAACTGAAACCTTAATGTGAAATCGAGATGTGACATGTGAAATCATGATTCAATCAATGTTTAAAACTTCTAATCAAAGATTAACAATTCGGACTTAACTGTGAAATTTAACAGATACTGAATCCAAGAGTCATAAATCACCAACATCACCTATCTTGTAATTCTAAAATCACAACTATCCTTCAAAATCGCTTCGAATTCACAAGAAATTTTGGAAAAATTTAAAATTTTTCACAAATTTTGCTCAAGACCAAGAAAATACTGATTAGGTAACCTAATCTCCCACCCCCAACCTAAAATCTACATTGTCCTCAATGTAAAAGATATGAGCGTGCAATGCATATGGGACAACGAAAGTAAATGTGAAGCGATGGAAAGATAGTACCTGGATGATGAATCGAGAAAGACTTTCCAAGAGAGCGTAGCATGGAAGCCGGTCAACACGAGAAAGAAAATAAAAATAAAATCCTACCTATACCACTTTCCCAGGTGCTCTCGATTACATTTAGCGCATGCAACAAGCCTTTAAACTCCTAGGTTGCCCCTAGTGGACGAGTTATAGTCTCGTGAAGGTTTACAGCAATGTTACCCACAAACATTGAACCAACTAATTATGAAAAAGAAATAAAATGAAAAGCTGGGTTGCCTCCCAAGAGCACCATGTTTACCGTCTTCAGCCAAACAAATAAAACAAACTACCCTAGTCCTAAGAAAACAGGAAAAAAACTACTCAGTCATGCCACACAGTTCCTCTTCCGGCCAATATCTAGATAAATTTCTCAGTAGATTTCTCAACAGGATCATCCAAAAGCCCTTTTTGTAATAGGCTTTTATGCCCTGGAACATGAATGGCCAGAGAGACTTATGTACCTTAGCAAAAATTTGTCGTTGATCCACCTGAGGTATCCAAAGTATATATGATTCACCTGTGTCAGAAAAAGCCTCAAAGTTAGTATCCCATGGTGAATCAAAGACTACAGGTAGATAAAATTCAGAAACATTTTCGAGAAGTAATGTAGTCTCAATGCATTCCGAAGTTCTAGGCTTCGGTTTAATTTTCAGTTCTTCCTTCTTTAATAGTAGACGTTTAGGATCAGGGGAAGAAGGGACTTTGGAATAAGGGTTCTCTCGGTTAATGATGACTACCGAGACGTCGTCTTGCAAGGCATCCACTTTATCTTTTAACATGGGATCGTTTGAATCTGCAGAGTGTGCCAAGTAATCATCCAAAGAGTCGAAACATTCAGTTGAAAGGAGTTTATTCATTCTATCGAGATCTGTGATGATATGTCCAGTAACTCCTTTATCTTCTTCGAGAGTAGAAATGAGCATACTCTCTTGTTTGTTCTCAAGGTGGGATGAAATCACCATTGGGTATGTTTCTTCTTGACCTAAATAGGCGTATTCCAAATCAGAGGGTAAAGGGTTTAGGTCAAGCTTCGATGCTTTGAGGTTAGACGGTACAGACACTGCATCGGTTTTGGGCAACTCTTCAAATTATGGCCTCCACCGGTTAACTTCAAGTACCGGCGCTGTATCAAGCAGGGCACACGTCTCCCTAATCACGTCATCATCCAAATCATGGGAGTGTGTCAGGTACATCTCTAGAGGGTCAGAGGATAAGGTCAGAGGCATTCTATCTTCCACGAAAGAATCAATCATGTTAATGTCGTGGAAATCATCATCATCTTCTGAGTTTCTGTCATTATTGAAAAAGATGTTTGACTCCAATGTCATGTTCCCGAAAGACATAGTCATGACACCATTCCTGCAATTGATAATTACGTTTGAAGTGGCAAGGAATGGGTGACCAAGAATCACGGGCATCTGAGTGCTCATGTTATTGATGGGTTCAGTTTCTAGGATGATAAAGTCTACAGGGTAGTAAAATCTATCAACCTGTACCAACACATCTTCAATTATCCCTCTTGGTACACGAACAGAGCGATCAACAAGTTGTAGTGTGGTTAGGGTGGGTTTTAATTCACCCAAACCTAACTGTTTGTATATCGAGTAGGGAATCAGATTGACGCTCGCTCCTAAGTCAAGAAGTGCGTGATCAATTCGATAATCCCCGATTACACATGATATGGTTGGGCTACAGGGATCTTTGAATTTCTGCGGCATGTCTTGCTTCAGGATGGCACTCACTTTCTCAGTCAAGAAGATCTTCTTTTGAAAACTTTGCCGTCTTTTGGTCGTGCATAGGTCTTTCAGGAATTTGGCATATGAAGGTATTTGTTTTACGACATCAAGTAGAGGAATGTTGACTTTTACTTGTTTTAACACTTCTAGTATATCCTGAGAATTAAAAAGAGGTTTTGGTGCAACCAACCATTGGAGAAATGGAGCAACTGACTTCTTTTGAAGTTCCGAGTCTAATTCTTGTGGAGCAATGCTAGGTCTATCATTGTTATCCTCTTCCGGGTCCTTAGGTTTTTCAGCCCTAACCGGAATAGTTTTGTCAATGGTCTTCCTACTCCTAAGAGTGGTGATAGATTTAGCCTGCTCCATCTGATCTAAAGAGTTTGGATCACTTATCTCATATTGCGGTTTGGGATTGGGGAAAGGTTGAGCAGGAATCATCCCCTTTCCCCCAATCATTATGTGTGACTCTATCCTTTGAAGGGATGATGTAAGTGATCCTATTACTGATCTGATATCTTGGTTGAATAGCTCTTGGTCTTGAATGTGTTTTAGAACTGGATCCTCTTGAGGTTTCCCTTGAATTGGAATTTGATTGAAGAAACCTTGAGAGGTAGTAGTTTATCCATCCCTCCAACTGAAGTTTGGATGATTTCTCCAACTAGGATTGTACGTATTAGAGGTGGGTCCATTGAAAGGTCTTTGGTAATTATTTACGGTATTGGATTGCTCAGTCAGAACCTCTTGAAAGGCAGATATGGTTGGACAATTTTCAGTTGTGTGACTACTACAACCACAAATACCGCAAACAACTTCCTTACCCTTATCCTTCCTCGATTCCATGGCCTCGAATTTCTTTATGAGATTAGCCACTTTAACATTGATATCATTCGCCTCTTTCAGCAGGTATACTTCGCTCCTTTCCTTTGATTGAGTAGGCCTAGAAGTGGTACTCGATTTTGGGTATCTGTCCCATGATTGTGCGTTTTCAGCAAGTCTATCCAAGTAATCCCACACATCATCGACATTTTTATTCATAAATTCTTCATTGCACATTGTCTCAACTAATTGGCGCATGGAAGATGTCAGCCCGTCATAGAAAAAGTGCGTAATGCGCCACGTTTCAAAACCGTGTTGTGGGCAAGAGCTGACAAGATCCTTGAACCGCTCCTAACATTGGAAGAATGTTTCATCCTCCCTTTGGGCGAAGTTCATGATTGATTTTCTAAGAGTGTTCATTTTATGATATGGAAAAAATTTCTTTATGAACTCTCTTTGTATATCATTCCATGTGCCAATAGATCTAGGACGTAGTGAATGCAACCACGTCTTAGCTTTTTCTTTCAAAGAAAAGGAGAAGAGTTTCAGCCTGACTGTGTCCTCAGACACGTTTGGAAAATATAAAGTGGTTATAATCTCATCAAACTCTTTCAAATGTAGATACGGTTCTTCAGATTCAAGCCCATGAAACTTAGGAAGGAGTTGGATCACCCCTGGCTTGATATTCATGTCCCATATTTTTTGAAAAAATCATGCATGAGGGCGTGCTCACCCCCGCCGGTTGTAAATAATCTCGTAAAGTACGAGGCGGGGGTGTTTGAGGTTGATTTGTAGCCATAACCTCAATTCAAATTCTAGACTTAGACCTAAAAGAGATAAATGAAATACAACCTAAAAAGAACGAGAAGATTTGGAAAGAAGTTACCAGATCGGAGTTCCTAAGTTAAAAACCTGCCAAACAAACCAAAACAAGTTAGTTTTTAAGAAAGTCTAAAGTTAGAAAGTAAACTAGTTTGTAAAGAAGAAAACAATTCTAAAAAGGAAAATAGAGAGTTTTTAAAGACAAATTAGGAAACTTCTAAACCTAAAATAGAAAGGAAGTTAGTTTCTAAACTAGAAGAAATCCTAGAATTAGAAAGTTTCTAAAGATAATCCTAATCTAAATTAGAAAACAGAAAGGCTAGAAATTTAGAAAGAGATTACCAATTTAAGAAGTATATGTCAGAATCCTACAAAAGAGGAAACATGTTAGTTCTAGAAAAAAAAATAAATAAATAAAATAAAATAAAATAAAATAAAATCTAAAACTAAAGTTAGTAAAATCCTAATCTTAATATAATTCTAAAACCAATTAATTTCAAAATTACGTAGCCTTCAGTCCCTGGCAACGGCGCCAAAAACTTGTTCACTCCCCAAGTGCAGGGTTGTGATGTAGTAATAAACTCGGTGAGACCGAGGTTGAATCCATAGGGACTGAAACCTGTACGTAATCTGAGACTAACTAGGACTAGAACTAGACTAAGATGAATTCTAAATCAAATAAATTGTGGAATAATTGTGAAATTATTATCTAAAACTTAGGAGAAATTCAGAGGAGGGACACTAGGGATTCAGAGGATCCACTTATAGAGATCAGGGAGATCTTATGCCTGCTTTAAGAATCATGGAAATTAGACTGAACTTATTTGATATAGTTTTCAAGAGATGAAAGGTGTATGAATTAGAATGGATTTCATCACCAAACCATGCCCAGGAGACAAAGTAAACAACAGAATTAAACTAATTACCAACCAATCAACACGCTATGAAAGTTAGGAAGGGTACCGTCATCCGACCATGCCCAGGAGACGATGGTGAACAATAGGGCTCCCTGACGTCATATACATAAAGAGGAAAAGAACATGCTTAAAGCCATCGCAGACCCATTGTAATTTTAGTCACAACAGACCATTAAAGACTAAAAACATTCCCTTAAAATCACACTAAAATCAACATTAATTCAGTCTTAAACAAAAGGTACAAGCAACAGGTCCTCCCATCACGCTACAAGCTTCACCTCTTAGCCCTAGCTAAGAGGTTCAACCCAACATGAATGGGCTGGATCCCTTAAACAAAACAAAATAAAATAAAAATAAAAATAAAAATAAAAGAAAACAAACACTACTCTCTCTCTCTCTCTCCTGCACGTTTAAGCCAAGCTAAGATGTTCTCTCTCTCCCCTCTCCATTCTCTTATAGCTGCTGGAGTGCATAAGGAGAGAAGTCGGTGCTGAAACTTGTGTAGCTCCCCAGCGTGCGCACAGAACACAAAAGCGCAAACATGTTGCGTTTGGAGAAGATTCACGATCTGAAATCTACCCATCCGTCGATTCTTACATCTTGGTGGGGGTAAAAACCCCCTTCCTGATATTTTAGACGATTCAGATCATTGACACGATCAACGATCGTGGCCCGTAACTCCACCGATTTTTCGAATTTGCCGGACGCCCATTTTAGAAAGTGATTACACTGACGTGTTCGGTGGGCCCTACAGAAGTATTTTCGGGGACATCCAACCCATCCAGTGAATTCATCTCGAAATTTCAGTCAAGAATAGTAGGTTTTGAATGTCTGTTGATGCGTCCAAAAGAAGAAATCACACTAAACTCCTTTTAAATGTAGCAGGACAGCCCGCTTGTGGCCTCTGTACCACACACGTGTGAACGTATGGATGTAAAAGGTCAGCATGGTTTTGAAGTTCTCACGACCGTTTACATGGTGAATGGTTCGGATTGGCCGGAAGGGCCATGGGTGGGGCCCACTGACGTCCGTAAAAACGGACAGAGTCCGTCCATTACACGGAATGGCGAAAACGGCAACTGCCGTTTTGAATAGAGTCGGGCGGGCGCTGGCTTGAAATTGGAAGGTGGCGTGGTGCACGGCGTTGCACGGATGGGTGTGGTGCACATGATGTACTGTAGGGTCCTCATTGATGTGTATGAAAAATCTACGCCGTCCATTTGCTTGCTCATCCATTTTAAGCGGTTGAGACCAAATTTTAAGCATATCCAGATATCAGGCGGGTCCAAAATCAGAGTTTTGTGAGCTAATCTATCCGTTGGGCCACTTCTATAGCGATCCGGGAGCTAAAATTCGACGTGTATGGCTCATTTAAGGTCTTCAGGCCATATATGAAGTTCCGAGCTGCACGGATGGTGGGAATCCTGTGATCTTGCATTCTGTACCAGTTTCAAGCCACTTGAGCTTCACTTTTTTCAATTTCCTCGGATCTCTGGTATGTAAATCCGTCGATCTTGGTCCCCTGGAGTCCGTCCCTTACCTTGGTAGCTTCAAAGCATCAAATCCACACTTTTAGTGCTCTTTTACAATCAAAGCTCCAAAATTCAACCTGCAGCATAAACACGATTAAGTCGGCCTTTAAACAATATTATATTCGTAAATCCAAGCAGTAACTAAGATCTGATATGTAATATTTGCCCCTCAACAGCCGAAAACCATGAAGTCTATTAGAAATCATGACTTTATAAATAGTAAGTTTACTGTTTATAGTAAGTCATGTTTTTAGGGAGTTTGAGTTTGATTCTGAAACTTCTTCTTACGTTTGATATCACTATTTAAGGGATTGTAAATTTGTTTTCATAATCAATAAATCTATTTTTGAATTATTAGAAATTATTTATATTTTTTTTTCTTATTAGATTCGAGGAATCCCTGTGAGGGGTGAAAAAAGGATTCAGAGTAATTGTCTTCTTAAGGAAGATGGTGATCAACCTCATCACGTCCATTCATGTGTACTATCCAACTAAAACACATTGCAATTTGATTCAATGGTGCATCCAAATGCACCACAAACATAATGCACAATCGGTTGTAGAGAATTCAAACCATCCAAGAACATGATTTTCTTACTTGTTGGCAGAGCTACATTACAACAGATATCAACCAAATAGGTGCCTGAATTGTATTCGACAGATCTCCCCCCAAATCCAAACTTCAACTTGCACTTAGCATATTGAGTTATTCAACTAAAACATTGCGATTCGGTTTAATGGCACATCCAAACATGACGTGAATCATAATACGCATTCAGTTGCAGAGAATTCAAACCAATCGATAATTGGATTTCCTTACTTGTTGGTAGAGCTATGCTATGACGACTGCCGACCAAACAGACGCCTGAATTGCATCGAACAATTAAATGGGTTCGTGTTGGATTTTTTTTTCTTGTTGGTAGAGCTATGTTATAGACAGATACCAACCAAACAGTTGCGAATTGCATCCGACATCGAACGAATGGCAATGTCCTTCAAAATCCAAACTTCCACTTCCACTTTGGATACTGAGCTATCCAACTAAAATAGTGAAATTCAATTCAATTCAAATGGTGCATCCAAACACGACATATGGATTCAACGACAGAGAATTCAAATAAATAGAGAACATGATTTTCTTGCTTGTTAGCAGAGCTATGTTATGATGAACATTAATCAAATGGTGCCTCGATCCCACAAAATCGAAACTTCAAAATATTTGAAAGCTTACATATGGATTACAGTTCATGTCCTATTCAAGCTCAGTGTCTGAAAGAGCCAATGCTGTCGCTGCAAGCTTTCTTGATTACCGCATTCCTCCTCTCGTTCTGATCTCACCGATGTGGACAGAATCGGCTGCCTGGTTTCATTTGGGGTCGACTCAGAGCAGCCTAATTCAATATTCGAACGTGGTCGATGCTTTAATTTCTTCTTATCTGTATTGTATCCAATGCTTAACGTTAACTCAACATCATTCTCTCCACTAGTATTGTAACATTGGTCATGAGAAATGTTCTCAATTGCCATTTTATCTTTCATGGGCCGCCTGAAGATTGGGCCTTGATCATGGATTTCACTAACATTGGTGGAAGTGTCTCCTCTGGCGGGCCATTCAAGATCAAAGCCTCTATGCATTTTAAAAGTTTCTCCTGAGCTGCTACTTGGTTCTTGTGAGCTCGAATCAGGCCTCACATTATAGCGCTGGTGGAAATTGTAATCAAAAGGGATTTGAGCAGTCTGATGATAGTTGTTGCTGAAGTAGGAATGACTAGTTTGCGAGCTGCTGGGGCTCCAAAACCCGGTTTGTTGATCTAGGTCTGTGTAATCAGATCCTGTGCGGGTCGCTCTAGGATCCATGTTAGAGAGGGAGTGGAATTTCATCTCCTTGCTCCGAAGCTCGGTCATTAACATCTTTTGCACTCTGTACAGTCGGTGGAGTTCCTTTACCTGCATTGTATGATAGTGAATAGATGCATCAGAGTCTGATAAGATAATATAATATGTTTAGGGTGTGTTTGCTTGCATCAAATTCCTTGACATATCATAGAATTTAGCGCCAAATTTGACCGATTAACCATGAAATATCATGATATTTGGTGCAACCAAACGTACATTTTCCTAAATACTTGTTGGTATTTTAAGAGTGGTATTACATGATGTTGACCATTGATCAGGTGGGCCCAATCACGGGTTGAGCCATGCCTCAGTACCTCCCCTATGAGATGACCCAAAAAATACAATCAAAATGGACAATTATGATCGATGGTGCAAATTTAACAGTTATCAGGTGGACATTTGAGATCATTTAGTGTGGGTGATCTTTGGGGCATCTCCTATATCAAGAAATTGAATTTTCATAATTGAGCCCCATAAAATAAATGATACAGAAGTCACAAGTAGGCCTTACCAAACAAATGATGGGATTGCTATGGTATTTTGGGCCGAGCGAGTGCTCTATCGGATGCCAGATAGTCCCTCATTAGGGTGTGTTTGGGAGCATTGGATACTTTGGAAATGAAAATATTTTCCATGGAATCCTAGTGTTCCTTTGTTTGAGAAAAATGTAGATATGAAAACCATTTTCTATTTTGCTTTAAAAAAACACACACATCAATTTCTTCCTTAATTTTTTTTAAAAATAAAAAATAAAAAAATCCATGTTCCATGGTGATTTTCAAGGTTATGAGGATAGGTCGTGTTGTTATATATTGTTGACTTTTTAACATTTCCATGGAAAACTGTTGTTGGAATCCACACTTCTCTATTTCCAAATAATTTCATATTGGTTTTCCATGTCCATGTTTCAATTTCTATCCAAACTAAATCTTTAATTTGCACCTGCTCTTTGAAGACTTCTTCCTGCTTCAACATCATCTTTCCCATAGATTCTTTGTTGTTATATTGCTCAAGCAATCTATCCATAGACTCTTGAAGCTGGTCGAAACCAGTCCCTATATTCTCCTCGAAAATTCTCTTCCTAGACCAGGTCCAAATATCCGCAGTCTCGACCTGTACACCTAACACATCACCGTACGTTTTGCTTTCACTGTTGCTAACAGGTTCAGGGCATACTGCAGTTCTATTATCATGCCTGGAACAACAGAAAGAGATTGCATTACAATATTGTAACGAATAGATATATAGTCCTGGTCTAATACAAAGCTTATGTATGTGTACAGAATGTGTCTGAGTACATATAAGTTCTTCTAAGTCATTTAAGTGCATCTGAGTATGATCCAAGTGTAATTGTAAGTGTGTTCAAGTTAATATAAGTGCAATGCATATATGTAATTAGACTGCTCTAAGCACTTCTATTGATAACCACCTCTCTTTTATTGCTACTTTTGGTAATAGAATAATACAACTCATTTACTCTTATTTCACAAAAGAAGGAAAGGTGGTGGGGTTGTAAATCTATGGTGTAGGTCCCTTTAGGAAACTACAACACATAAGAAGAACATAAAATAGAAAGACTAGTTTATAGCATTGTAATATACAACATAATTTGCAAAAGGGAATTAATATATAGATCCACCCCAATTGATAATAACACCCCTTTTTTCCTTTTAGTTATGGTGCGTTGTACCATTATATTGAAAAAAAAAAGTAGAAATGGTGGGCGGCCCGCTACCGATCATGATGTAATGCATTGTAAAAGGTGAATTATAGAGAGAGACTAGATTCAACACTGTAACTTGGAGCATGGTTTGATGTATTGCATAAGGAATTGCTCTGATTGTACAAACTACTTAATTTTTGTAGCGGTCGTCGAGGGAGGAAGCTTTAGGTGAAAAGGCATCTAGTGGGCTGCACATCTGTGCATGGTCCAAAAGCCAGGCTGATTGAATGATCATGACCACTATATTAGAAGTCTTTTTTTTTTTTTTGAAGAGTGAGGCATGGTTTTTAGATGACTGAAATTCAACCCTACAAGAGAACTGAAAGGAGAAGAAATTGGGGTGTGTTTAGATGTAAGAAATGGACAGGCAGATCAAACTAAAGTTACCCCACAAAGAAGTACAATCTAAACATAATCAAACTGGCAAATCCATGATTTGTCCTAACTTAACTAAGGACGCCACAAAAACAACCATCGATTTGTCTGAATTCGAATCAATATTGAGCAACAACGACCCCCAATTTTCATGATGCTGATAGGATTCTTTTAAAGATCACATATTTTGAGGTTTGAGAATGGCATGGATCATGATTCGACGAATGCTCAAATTTCATGGGTCCCATTATTATAACCGTAAAGATAAATTACTAAGACTAAGAATATTTCATTGAAGCAAGCTAATAACATAAGTCTCCTAAGTAAAATCATCTCAGACATTTGCAAATGGGCCTCTTCATCTCAACCAACTAAAATTTCATTAATAACATCTTATTTAGGATGAGCTAAATCAAGAAATCGTATGATCTTTCCAACGCCAAGCAAGAAGTTCAAGAATTTCAAATTGAATGCCACATCTTCGCCCTAAGAGACCAAATCCAAGATGATGACACTACGCTATCACACCTTAAAAAACCTAATACCAATCCACCCAGAAGTAGAGTTACTTTCTCATCTTACACATTCACCAATTGTTTTTATAGGAAGCCCCATGAAATTCAGTTTAAGTGCTTAAGTTCCTTCGATTTTGAAAATGGATTAAATGCAACTTGGAACTCAGTTTGTCAATATGAATGCAAAGGGAAGCGCAAATAATAATTTCATTTTATTAGAGTTGTAATTGCAATTCAGTTTGATAGATTAACCAAAATAGACCGTTTCTGTATCTTATGTTTTATTATCTTTATCCACTCTATCCCAATGTAACTGTTCAAGTAAAATATCAAATCCCCACCAATGTTGCTCTAGACCTCTCAATCAAAATTGCAAAAAGTCTCTCTACTTTTCTTGATCTTGAAGGTAAAAATCATAGTCTCATTTGACAACTTTGATCCTTTAAAAGTCTACTGACATGTCTTACCTACTTGAAAGAGAAAAAAATGTGAGCATATCTAGCTAGTAATTTTGTAGACAATATAAATTAATATGATCTTGACTTGATCCATTATATATATATATATATATATATATATATATATATATATATATATATATATATATATATATATATATATATATATGAGTTGGTTCCAACCCATTAAAGGAACCAATAGAGTATGTGACTCTTTGCCTTCTCCAATTAATTAGATTTAAAAAAAAAAAAAATTAACAATGAAATTTCAAAAACCTTTTTACTAAAGTAGAATCACATTTGAATAAGAAAAGTCACCCCTATGAAATGTGAAAGGGCATCTTTAAAATGTGAAAGACGTCCTCGAAATGTGAAAGGTCATCTGTGAAAGTCGAAAAGTGTGGTCATGTAGGTCACTCCTTATATATATACATATACATATAAATACATACATACATATATGTATATATGTGTATATATACATATATATGTATGTATATATGTACATATATACACATACACATATATGTGTGTGTATTTCAACATTCCCCCAATTGGCATTTATGATCACAATTTGAGAACTTTGTCACCATTCATTTTAAAAGTTTTGAAAATACTGATTTTGTAAATTAAACTCTTCTTAGATTTAGAAATTTAGAAAATATACTTCTAGTGGCGCCACACTAGAAAATATTCTCATCCATTGAACTTTTTTAATAGAATATTACACCTTAATTAAATGAAACTACTAATACGAACCATTGACTTATTCATTGAACTTTTTTAATAGAACATTGCACCTTAATTAATTGAAACTACTAATACGAACCATTGAAGTTATACATCATTTAATGACATAGTCATTTCCATGTATTACAATACTAGCAATTTCATCTAACTCATTGCCTAACGAAAAGACTAATAGGCTAAGTGTACGGCTTGTTAAGTATTAATGATCTAACAATTATACATTACTTATACCTATCACAAATGTATATACATAAAGTAAGAAATTAAAATGAAAATATGACATGAGATAGTGTCTTTTATGTTATTACATAAAATAGTGACCACGGTACATCATATCATAATTACGCCAATTCTGACTACATAGCCTTTATAGGTGTTTGGTAGTAAGCCTCTGATCATTGGATGTAATCATTTGGTTAGACCTTATATGTTTAATAGACATTTAGCGATTCTATACACTTTTTGTGTGTTTAACTTCAACCTGATTCACTCAATCAGAATGTTTGTCATTTTCTAGAGTAACATATTACAGTGACATTATCATAATAAATTCTTAGCGTCTTTAAAATGGTGTTGCAACCCAAACCCCTGAGATGAAATTTCACAACTATATCACCTGAGTAATGACATCAAAGTGCACCACAAATTCCACTTCCATCGTAAATGCAAGGACATAAGTCTACTTAACAATTTTCTATGAAATGGCTCTACCAACAAAGTAGAAAAATATAATCAGATGTCGACTTTTGCTGTCAATGCATATAATATAATTGGAGTTGAAAAATCCAATGACTTCTAGTTGATCAGATCATTTACAAGTGAATATATAATTTTTGGTTCCCTATAGGCAGTGCATAACTTTTTTTGTAGTTTTTCAGTGATCCAACCCCAGGATCAACATAATTTATTTTTTTTCAAGTTTTTAGGAATCCAATGTATAATTACTTTGATATCTACGCAACGTCCTAATGATAAAGTTGATATTAGGTCAAGTGCAAGTTTGTGCATATATAAGGCTTCTCTCTACAAAAGTATAAGGTTTGTCTTTCATTTGTACTATCGTTATATTTTTATTTTAGCATTGGTCATAGCTAAATATGTCTCGTTTAACGATAGGTGAATCACCACTCCTATTTATATTGTATCTTTCAAGAATTATATCAGTGTATGCCTTCTATAATAATTCAAGTAGTTTGTGAGATCTATTTTGATGCCAATAATAAATGAGGTTACACTTATCTTTTATTCGAAGTTTTCAAAGAGAAAATCTTTTGTTTCTTACAACATTTCCAGATCATTAATAACAAGCAAAATATTATCTATATATAGAATTGAAAAGATAAATTTATTCTCACTGATATATATATATATATATATATATATATATATTAATCTACAGTATTTTTAAAAAATAAAATCAAAGGTAACAATTATATTATTAAACTTAAGATACCACTATGTAGAAAATTGTTCAAGTTCATATATGGATGTCTTCAGTTTGCACACTAGTTGTTCTTTATCTTGTTTAATAAAGTCATTTAATTGTTTCATACAGCCTTCCTTATCTAGGTTCCCATTGAAGAATGTTATTTTCATATCCATGTGGTGTAGCTTGAGATCATAATAAGCCGCTAATGCCAAAATGATTTTGAAGTGAATCCTAGAGGATTGAAGGTCTCATGACAATTGAAGTAAATCCCTTAACAACTTATCTAGTTTTTTGTTGGAAATAGGTGCTGAAAATAGTATACAAAATTTCAAAAACAGAAATAAAAATAAAACGAAGTAAGAAAAACTTATTGTTTTGAGTCGAGGCGTAACTGAGTCCCTTAGCTTGAAACAAATTTTCCTTCCTTGGAGTGCATCCCAAGTGCAACAGGAATGATGGACAATTGGTATATAAGATACAATAACTATAACCGAGAATCAACGATGCACTCGTCGTATATGGGCTTGAACCAACGTACAAAACTTAATATCGAAATGAGTTGACTCGGCGGCAAACTTAGTTGCAGAAAACCCAAAGACAGTTTAAAAAGGGAGAGAAAGAACTTGATTTTTGAGTGAATGAAAATGGAATATTAGAGTAGGTCTATTTATAGACCTTGATTAGGTGCATAAAGCATTGTTTCAAATATATTAGGTTTGTTGGGTTTAAATCCAATTGGTGTGACCACAAAAAAATAGACATGTCTTTGGTTTGAAAATTCACTCAAAAATGACAGTGCGAGTATAGTCATGGAGAAAAACTGTTAAAGTGAGTGCACTCTCGGTCCGCACATAGGCCTTGACCCTGACCCAGTGCAGCGCATGCGCACGTCGCATATCCATGGCTCGGCTCGGTGTGTGCATGTGTGGTTAAAGTCATAAGTTAGGGCTAGTCTCTGAGTTTTCTGCAACTGAGTTTGCCACCAAGTAAACTCTTGATTTTTTATGAATGAAAATAGATCAGAGTAAGTCTATTTATAGACCTTGATTAGGTACTTAAAGTATTGTCTCAAATAGGTTAGATTTGTTGGATTTAAACCTAATTGGTGTGACCACCCAAACAAATGTGTCTTTGGTATGAAAATTCATGCAAAAGATAGTGCGAGTATTAAAGTGAGGGCACTCTCGGTCCGCACATAGACCTTAACCTTAACCCAGCGCAGTGCGTGCGCACGTCACATATCTCGGCTCAGCTTGGTGTGTGCATGTGTGGTTAAAGGGATAAGTTAGGGCTAATATTAGTGGATTATTTTTTACTCCTATATCAAACTCTAATTCTTAAAAGTAAACAATGTAATTATCGAAATTGTAATCTCTTTACCCTCTGAGATCTTCTTCGTGCTTCAAGTTGAGGTACTTGATTTACATGTTCTATGACAATATTTTCTTTATAAAGTGGTTCATTTCAATGAGTTATTGTTCCTCGTTATTATATGGACGATATCCTATATACAAGTAATAGGATCTATACTTGTCTTTCTTCTAATACAGGTAATGGAATCTATACTAGTATTTCTTCTAATATCATATTGTGTTGTCCATCACCATATTTCAAGAATTAAGTTGCTCAAGTTTCAACAATCCTGATACTTAATTAAGGTAGTAAAACCTATAGCACTTTGATTTCTCACAATTTCAGATGAAAAAATAACTCACAATTTTGAGATTACTTTGGCTAACCGCGTGTTTGGATGCACAAGCATCATGAAATTTAATGATTAAATTGTTATAAAATATATTTTTAAAATAAAATATAATATAATATATTAAAAGTTTTATAAAAAGCTTTTTGGGGTTTTTTTAGAATAGTCCCACATGGGAAAGGGAAGAGAAGATTTTGTGGTTTAAATGAAAACAGTGAATTACCTTATTATTTGCCTACATAGTCCGTCCACCATGGGACTAGTATGTTCCAGTGCGTAGCATTGGAACACTCTCACGCGCTCGGGCTCGGGCACGGGCACGGGCATGGGCCCAATCTCGGTCATGGGCTCGGTGCGAGGGGGTGGGCATGTGAGGCAGTGTGGTTGCAAAGGCGCTAGTGGCGCACTTCGCACGTCCGCATCGTGTCGCTCTTTCGCAACTTAACGTGAACCAGAGTGAGACGTATGCGAGTCATGGTGCGACTAAGTGGCTAAGGCAAATGGCTGTCTGGAAGAAAAAACTAGAGGATTGAATGAGAGTCCCTCAGTATATATAGATGTTGGAATATGACTGTTGCAGCAGATGTGTAACAGCTGTGCCATAAGTGCAGAAACCATGCTGTAACTGCTGCATGGCTAGCCCAACAACTAGAAAATGGCTAGCCAGCTCTCACAACAGTCAGCCTGCAGCTGTTGTTATGAGTTATGCACAACAGTCAGAAAATGGCTAGTTTTCCAACAACTAGAATTGGCTTAATGGGAGTTAATTCCCTGGACCATAACCCCCAGCCACAAATGCCTATATAAACAGGGCCTGGATGGGTTTCCAAACCATCACTCAACCCACTCCAGCATACCCATACGAACTGAGCTATAACCACTCCTCTCCTATACTCCAGTGAATCTAGCAACAATAGCAAGGTTGAACCATTGCTTGAAGAACAGACCAACGTGTGGTCTAGAACGGTTCAACTGAACTAATAGCCGAAGAATTAAAAGAACAGACCAGTGTAGTGGTCCTACTCAGAAATCTTCTTATCGCCTTTCTTTTTAGAAATTTTCTTTTTTCTGTATTTCTACCAGACTGTGTAATAGAGTTCTAGTAGTGAGCCTTTGTGTTTGCTGAACGCAGACCCACATCAGGCTCGTCGTATCTTAGAAGCGGTTTGCCTATAACCTTTCAGCATACTCAATTCACTTAAGTAAGGGTAAATAACGCTTTAAGGACATTGTCCCAGACGTGCTTCAGCCTGTCCTTATTTCAGATCATTTGGATTTTCAGTTTTCATATTTTACAGAAAAAATACTATTCTGTAAATTTTTGTAACAATAATCTTAAAGCGTTATTTTTTTATGGAAGCCGATAGTGTATCATCCATCAAGTTGATGAATCAGGACTTGATTCGTCTTGACCGGTTCGATGGAACCAATTTCACCAAATGACAAGACAAACCGAAATTTCTACTGACGGCGTTGAAGATCTACTATATCCTAGATCCAAGCTTGCAGCTGATGCCTAAAGCAACTAATAAAGACACACCTGAACAAATAGATGCCCGCACCAAACGAGCTGAAGATGAACTCTTATGTTGAGGACACATTCTGAACGCACTCTTCGGCCGCCTGTATGATCTGTACACAGACGTCATCAGCAAAGGAAATCTGGGCCGCTCTAGAGTTCAAATACAAGGCTAAAGAAGAAGGTACCAACAAATTCATCATCGCTAGGTATTTTGACTTCAACGTGGTAGATAATAAACCGCTGCTACCCCAAATCTAAGAACTGCGTCTTATAGTAAACAAAATCAAAGTCATAAAGATTGATCTTCCTGAATCATTCCAAGTCGGGGTTATGATCGCTAAATTGCCACCAATGTGGAAAGACTATAGAAAGAAATTGTTTATAAGACTGAGGACTATACATTGGAAAAAATCCAGAAACATCTTCGAATTGAGGAAGAATCCCGTAATCGGGACAAAAAGAATGACAACGGGAATGCCTCGTCCAAGGTACATGCAGTAGAGAATACTAATAACAAGAATCTAGAGAAGGATGATTCCCTGAAATCCAATAAAGAAAAATTTTAAAAAAATGTCCAAAAGAAGAACGAAAAGTTTAAAGGCCCATGCATGTCTGTGGAAAAATCGAGCACTATGTTCTAGTGTGCCAATATCGCAAGTCTAAAAAAGAGGCAAGTGCAGTAGAAGAAGGCGATATTGTGGCCATAATCACTGATGTGAATACTATCCAAGAAAAGGTTCCTGGTTGGTTGTATGATATAGCCACTACTGTACATGTGTGATATGACAGATCAGCCTTCAAAACCTATGAGGAATTGATCGATGGTCAAGAAGTCCAAATGGGTAATAAAGTCCAATGGAAGGTTGTTGGCAAAGGAATAGTCGAACTAATATTCACCTCTGGGATGAAAGTGATTCTGACTAATGTACTGCACGTCCCAGACATGAGGCGAAACTTAGTTTCTGGGGACCTTCTGGGTAAACCAGGAATAAGAGTGGTGTACGAGTCAAGAAAACTGATTCTGTCTAAAAATGGAAACTTTGTCGGAAAGGGATATGCTTGTAACGGTATGGTTAAGTTTTCTCTGAATGACAGTAGCACTTCTGCGTATATGGTTGAATCCGCTGGTCTGTGGCATGATAGACTAGCCCATATATGGTATAATATCTTGAAGTTTATGGCTAAAAATGGTTTAATCTCATACAAAGATAATGAAACTGATAAATATGATGTGTGCATACGATCCAAAATGATGAAGAAACATTTTCCTAGTGTTAAAAGATTGTCTCAAATATTGGATCTTGTGCACAGTGATATCTGTGAGTTAAAAGACATTCTTACTCGTGGAGGCAAAATGTATTTCATAACTTTTATTGATGATTGCTCCAGATATGTGTATGTGTACTTATTAAAGAGCAAAGATGAAACATTGAATATGTTTAAAATATATAAAGCAGAAGTAGAGAATCAACTAAATAAGAAGATAAAAATTCTCCATAGCGATAGAGGAGGAGAATACTTCTCCCAATGAATTCGATAACTTCTGTGAAGAATATGGACTAATACATCAATGTACTGCGCTATACAAACCTCAACAAAACGGAATAGTTGAAAGAAAAAATAGAACATTAGTAGAGATGGTCAACTCAATGCTAATAAGAGCAAAGTTGCCACTAAGTCTGAGGGGTGAGGCACTGCTTGCAGCGTGCCATATACTAAACAGAATTTCGTGTAAAAAAATATAAAATATCTCCATATGAAACATGGAAATGAAGAAAACCTAACCTAGGATATCTTAAAGTGTGGGGGTGTCTTGCATACTACGAAACTCCTGATCCAAAAAGAGCTAAGTTAGGACTCAGAGCTATTAAGTGCGTCTTCATAGGGTGTGCATAAATTAGTAAAGCTTATAAACTTCTAAATATAGAGTCTAATACAATAATATATAGAATCAAGAGACGTTGAGTTCTTTGAGAACTCACTATTCTTGGAGTCAAAGGATAATGAAGTCCAAGCTCTTGATAGAGAACTAGATAGTACAGCTCCATAGATAGTGAAAGCTCCTGTTGAACCTCGTAGGAGTCAAATGACAAGAATAGAGAAGAGTCTAGGAGATAACTACATAGACTCACAACGCACTTTTTCCATTTTGTAGAAGGAGATAGAGAAAATATTATAAGAAAAATACTTATAGTAATGATTATAGAAGATGATCCTAAAATATATAAAAAGGTTGTATCTTCTGTAGACTCAGTTTTCTAGAAAGAAGCTAAAAACGATGAAATGGAATCCATAATGTCAAATCAAACATGGGAACTAGTTAACTTACCTCCAGGTTCTAGACCCATAGGTTGCAAGTGGGTGTTTAGGAAGAAATATCACACTGATGGGACTATCCAAATCTTTAAAGCTCGATTAGTAACTAAGGATTTTAGACAAAAAGAAGGGATAGACCGCATTTCTGAATGGTGACATCAATGAGGAGGTATACATAGAACAACCCAATAGATTTGTTCTACCAGGAAATGAAAATAAAATATGTAAATTAATCAAATATTTGTATGGATTAAAACAAGCACCAAAACAATGGCATGAGAAGTTTGATTCCAAAATACAATCTCATGGTTTCATGCATAATATAGTTGATAAATGCATATATTCTAAAGTAGATGGTAACTGCATGATTGTTATTTGTTTGTATGTTGATGATATGTTAATAATGAGTAATAAAATGGAACGTGTGACTGAAACGAAGAGGTTTTTATCTTCCGTATTCAAAATGAAGGATCTTGGACAAGTTGATACCATTCTAGGTATCAAAGTTAAAAAAATATTGTGGGGGTTATGCTTTATATCAATCTCATTATATTGAGAAGATACTAAACAAATTTAACCATCTAAATATAAAAGAAGTAAAAACCTCATTTAATCAAAGTATCAGGCTAAAAGAGAATAACGGAAGAACAGTTGCACAATTGAAATATTCAAGTGTTATAGGGAGTCTTATGTATGTTATGCAATGCACTAGACCTGATATCACATATGCTGTAAGTAAACTTAGTAGATTTACTAGTAACCCCAGTACTGAACACTGGAATGTAATCAGTAGAGTCCTTGGTTACTTAAAAGCAACCAAAGACTTAGGACTATTTTATTCAAAGTTTCCTACTGTATTGGAAGGATATATCGATGCGATTTGGATATCGAGTGCATGGGACAACGAGTCTACTATAGGGTGGGTATTCACCCTAAGAGGTGCAGATGTATTTTAGGGATCCAAGAAACAGACCTGCATAACGCATTCGACTATGGAGTCTGAATTTATAGCCCTAGCTGCAACAGGCAAAGAGGCTGAGTGGCTAAGGGATCTTCTATTAGAAATATCTTTCTGTGTAAAGCTTATATCGGCTGTGTCACTACATTGTGATAGTGAAGCCACATTAGCTAAAGCCTATAGTGGAACATATAATGGTAAGTCTAGATATATAAGTCTTCGACATGATTATGTCAGACAGTTAATTCAAGACGGAATCATTGCTATTTCCTATTTGAAATCAAGCAATAACTTAGCAGACCCTTTCACTAAACCTCTACCGAGAGAAGTAGTAAAGGCTACATCTAAAGGGATGAGGTTGGAACTCTTCAACCAAAGTTCCACCAGTGATGGTAACCCAACCAAAAGTCAGAAAATCTCTAATTTCGAATTTAATGAGTAAGAACAAGTCACTGATATGTGGAAAGTTTTTCAGCACTAAATTATAAAACCTCATCCATAATAGATAAGTGCTGAGCGTTACGAAAGAGGCTTGAGTCTTAGAACTCTTAATGAAATCCAGTCTAAAGGACAAGTATCTTATAGTAACGAAGACACTGGAAGGATTTCACATATATGAACGTAGAGATGGTGCCGTCTCTCATGAGAGTTAGGAGTTTTCTCTTGGGATCGTTCACGAATTAGGATAAGCACATGGCCATTAATTGTGCTGAGCAAGATTGTGGAAACTTTAATTAACACATAACGAATATGTGTGTGGTTTCTCCGACTCTGTTATTTAGGAATAACTGGTTCAACGCTGCGGTTACTAGTCATTTCGACAGAGTTTTAAGATACTTACACTAAGGGAAGATTAAAATCGAAAGATATCTTTCTTTATGCATATAAGCTGATTATTCTGGCAGAAATGTTTTATCGAGAAAAATATATTTTTTAAAAAATTAGTGGGGGATTATTATAAAATATATTTTTAAAATAAAATATAATATAATATATTAAAAGTTTTGTAAAAAGCTTTTTAGAGTTTTTTTATAATAGTCGCACATGGGAAAGGGAAGAGAAGATTTTGTGGTTTAAATGAAAACAGTTGAGTACCTTATTATTTGCCTACATAGTCCATGGACCATAGGACTTGTGTGTTCACCCGCGCGTGCGCGCTCGGGCTCTGGCTCGGTCACGGGCTCGATGCGAGGGCGTGGGCATGTAAGGCAGTATGGCTGTAGAGGCGCTAGTGGCGCACTTCGCACGTCTGCATCATGTCGCGGAGGGTCGCTTCTTCGTGACCTTACGCGAACCGGAGCGAGACGTGTGCGAGTCACGGTGCTACTAAGTGGCTAAGGCAGATGGTTGTTTGGAAGAAAAAACTAGAGGATTGAATGAGAGTCCCTCAGTTTATATAGATGCTGGAATATGACTGTTGTAGCAGATGTGTAACAATTGTGCCATAAGTGTAGAAACCATCTTATGCTTCTTTACAGTATGGCTATCCCAACACTAAAAACGACTAGCTAGCTACTCTCTGCAGTCGAAGCATGCAAATTTGTTGTTATAAGCCATGTACGACAGTCAGAAAATGGCTAGTTTTTCAACAGCTAGAATTGGCTTAATGGGAGTTAATTCCCTAGACCATAACCCCCAGCCACAAATGTCTATATAAACAGGGCCTGGATGAGTTTTCAAACCATCAAACTCACTCCAGCATACCCATACGAACTGAGCTGTAGTCACTCCTCTCATATACTCCAGTGAATCCAGCAACAATAGCAAGGTTGAACCATTGCTTGAAGAACAGACCAACGGTGTAGTCTAGAACGGTTCAACTGAACCAATAGCTAAAGAATTAGATGAACAGACCAGTGCAGTGCAGTGGTCTTACTCAGAAATCTTCTTATCTCCTTTCTTTTTGGGATTTTTTTTTTTTTTTTTTTTTTTTTGTATTTCGCGGACCGTGTATGTAATTTCGATGTAGGGGCCTTCGTGTTTGCTGAACGCAGACCCACATCAGGTTCGTCGTATCCTAAAAGCGGTTTGCATGTAACCTTTTAGCATACTCAATTCACTTGAGTAGGGGCAAATAACGCTTTAAGGACAACGTCCTAGACGTGCTTCAGCCTGTCCTTATTTCAGATCATTTGAATTTTCGGTTTTCATATTTTACAGAAAAAATGCTATTCTATAAATTTTTGTAACAATAATAATAGTCTAACTTGGTGAAAAATATGATGGAATTTTATGATATGTGCTGCAACCAAATGCACCTCAAGTTAAACTCCTCGAACTAGAAAACCATGATCACGTACAAACTACAAATGAAATCCCCTGGTTTGGATCTAAAACGAAATATCTATCTACATAAACTGATTGATCTTGGGTACAACTACATCTCTAGAAAACACAATGCTCACAAACCTATCTCTGGAGGAACTATATGGTCCTTGACTCAAAGACGTCGAGAATATGTACACAGTATTGCGAGTAGGGCCGGCGATTCTCCAATCTAGACAGTTGCTCTGATGCGACCCTCAACGGACAGATCATGCTCCAAAAATCTCACAGACAGGAAGATTGTGGACAGTACTTGCTGCATTTCTCTTTGTAAGCAATGGTCTAGATCACAAAACCATGGCTCCACTGTAAAAACTAGAAACCCAAGTGAAAAATCATATCGAATTAATAAAAGAAATATGACCCAAGAACTTGCTTACAGTTTTTAGACCTAGAATCCATTGGGAAGAAATATATTTGAGACTTCAAAGTTCTCCATTGGCTGTATGTTCACCACTAAACCAACGAATGCCGGAAGAGTTAAATTCCTACTCCGGTAAGAAATAGAAGATGACCGAATTTGCCGTTGATCAAATAACACTAGCTAACCAGCCATGGTAATTTTTCATACTAGAAACATTGAGATAGAATTATTTTGGGGAAACAGCTGTTGCATTGTTCTTCCGACAATCAAAATGTTGTTTTGTGATTCATGATTCACTGAAGAGGATATGACCAACTACAGCAGGGCCTGTACGTTTCAAGTCCAATCTGAAATGACCATGATGGCAAATGAATGGAGTGGGGCTAACCTTACATTGGGCATGTCTGCTTTATTGAACTGAATTATCAGATTTCATTTGAATTGTGCACCCAAACGCGTACTAAACACGATCATACTACCAATGCTACCATACCAAACTGTTTAATCCTCAGATGACTCACAAAAACAGAATTTTCGGGGGACTGAAAGCATTGAAAGAACTGCCTATATTGCAGCAGATGTAGCTCAACCATCTTCCATTTCAAGACATCCAAATATCCTTTTTGGGGAATCTGTGTAATCCACAATCTGTAAAAGATGCCCACATGAATATTCTTCAAGGCCACCACTCAAATCCTGACATGGGTTTTCAAGGATTTTTTTAGATGTGGTCCATATCAAGTGACACCATCAATGACCATCAGTGGGTCTGGTACGATCTTTATATATGAGAGGTTTTACATGGCCATATGATATACAGAAATTATATCAGTCAGGGGCCACAAGCCAAGCTGTCCATGATTGAGAAATTCTTTCTTTTGAGGACACAAATTGCTCATCAAGACCTTCATCGACTCGATAAATGACCACCGTAAAAATAAGTCCAGCTATACAGCTCGTCACGGAATCATTGCAGACCTCAACTTCTTGATGCAGAACATATCCATGCAAGAAGAGCTAAACTATAAAAAATCCTGGAAATTCCGAAGGTGAGATTCAAGTAAAGATGCATCTGTCATCACAAAAAAAAAAAAGGCATATCTGTCATCCTTCGACAATCAAGTCCGTGAATCGTGATCGATAATTCTCCCTGGCTAAAAATTTCCAACGATTGGTGTCACAAAGGAAGAAAAAGGCCTCTCTGATAAGCTGAAATACTTGAGAAAATCCTCCATCTTAAGACAAGCCACCCAAATTGAATAGAACTTTCAAGAAAGCTTGATATACAAAGCTGAAGCTGCTACCCATAAATTCAATTCTACCTTAAAAAATCCCAATCCTACCCAAAAATCATGAACAAGCGCTATTTACATAGCACTACCTTTCCACAGACAAAAAATAAATAAAATCATAGTATTTTCAGAAGGAAAAAAAAAGTAGTAGTTGCAAAAAGAATAAGTGATCCAAACAAACAGTGATTAAAAAACAAATTTAAGATAGATGAAGGAGAAGAAAGAGAAGATCATATCACCTGCGAGATTGAACGGTGAGAAGAACTATGTTGCAATTGCTTATGAAGCATCTTCCTCCCACTCACCCCTCCTCTCATCCATCTGCCATTGCCAGACACAAAACAACACAGAAATCTCCTCCCCATCAGCACCCATCACTCATTCTCTCAGGAGGCCTAGTTGACCAGTGCCTCGGCCGCGGCCGACAGAAGAAGTCCCACTGAGACCCAGATATCCACAACTTCCATAGACAAAAACAGTCCTACTTTCCTTGAAAAACAACGCATCTAACCCAAAAATAATGCAAGATTGACAGGCTGTGGAGGGAGGCAAGACAAGGTGGGGAAGCTTGTGGTGGAGAAATCAGCTGCTGTAGTGTGGGAGAGGATCAGAAAGAGAAGGCAAAACAAAACAGAACTGGAATAAAAAAACAGATCCCACTCCTCTACATAAAGCCCAGACAGCCCTTCCAAGGACATAAAGATATGAAGATGCTCTTCTCTTCGAGCACAATCTCTCTCTCTCTCTCTCTCTCTCTCTCTCTCTCCCCTTTTGAAAATTTTAAAAGATACCCAATCAGATTTTTCTAACTGTCCTTCACAGCCTACCTCCAGCTTAGCTTCTTTTCTTACAAAAGAAATCATTGTCTTTTTGAATACTCGTGAGAATTTTCTAAGTTTCCTTCAAAAACCACCTCTAGATTTTGGTGAAAATGACTGAAACTTTAGTAAATAGAAAATCCGAGGAATACCATGTCATTATTTCAGGTGTAATTCAAAACCCACCTCCACATTTCAGTGAATTTTGCTCAGGACTTGCTTTTAGCCATGTATCTTTCTCTACGTATAATAACAAAAAGAAAAAACAGAAAAAAAGCCTGCTCCATTACTCCATGTGTAATTTAAAATCCACCAGTAGATTTCAGTAAAAAAAAACAATAACAATAATAAAATCTTGAAAGGCAGTTGAAACTGCTGGTTTGGACATTACCTATCAGAATATGCCAACTGTCCTTTTTATGGCCCACCGCCAAAACTTTCTCTATCTTCGCTTCTTTATAATTAGAAAAATGATAAACACATTGCATTTTTCCACGTGAAAACGTTTCTGTTTCAGGTCCTTATAAATGTAGAAATATGAAAAATAAGGCTTGACAAAATATATTTGCACTTTTAAAATCATTTATTATGATTAATTACAAGAGATAACTTAATAAAATAAAATCATAAAATATACACCATTATCTACTATGATAACTAGACAACATGACCATTAAATGTGTAGTCTAACACTCTCCCTTAAGTTGGATCATAAATATTATACACGCCGAGCTTCTCAAGAGTTTACGAGCTCCAAAGAGGTTGATTGCACTTTCAATGACTTTCAAGATGTGAACCATCGATGTGTTAATTGAAATATCTAACAATATTTCCAGTGAGATTTGAATTAAAATAATTTTCTAATGAGAATGGACAATTGACCAATCACTCTAAAAGTTTGAATTCACGAATCAATTCCTTCATCTCATATCTCCCGGCCCATATCTGGTATCTCATGGGTTTGGACCTTGGCCGAACCTCTTTATGGGCCCCACTTCACATGAATTTCGCTTTACACGAGCCACATGCGTCATACGGGTGGGGCCTACCTCACACTAACCACCCGCCTCACATAAGTTACCTACCATTAATGTACCATGTATCCTGCAGGCCACCCCAGCATGGTGTGAAAATAATTTTGCATTAACCTTTCTTTGGAATTCTTTATTATGATAGTGATCAAGTACAACAGATAACTCCTACTTAAATTTAAATAATTATAAAAAATACGCCCTTATCTTTAAGGATATGGTACACTACATGACGATTGAATATATGTGCACTCCCACTTAAATATTCTGCAATTTATCTCAATACATGACTATATACTCTAATAGGGTCGTCTCATCAGGTGGGCCCTAAAATCAATACCGCTGGATATCCAATGATTTAATTCAACATACTTGCGTGGCCCACTAAGTAGCGATCCAACTTGATTTTTGATATGTGTGATGGCCCTTGTGGGGCCTATCTTTTAAATGGTATTGATTTCCTTAACAAGTAGCTTGTTGGCAGGAAGAAGTGGATGGTGCCACGAGTTTTCATGCGTATAAGACATCTTAGCCGCTGAAAATGTAGGCCCCACATTGAAGAATCATGGGTACGAAAGCTAGGATGATCCAGTCATCAGGTGGCCACGTGTGTGCATTGAGTAAATCCAACGGCCACAAATTGTATCCATCAGCGATCTGTTGTTTTCTACAGCGTGGCCCACCTGATGAACGGATCGGTGTGGGTTTTCCACTCGATGATCTTTAAGGTGGGGCCTACCTCTTTTAATCAATGGACAGCAACATCCAGGTGGATGTGAACATTCCTCTTTTAAAATTACTTTTAATATACACATTAACACAGATTGATATCTGCACTGCACACATGTCTGGGTGACTTGACAATTGAGACCGTCCATCTTGTTGCCCTACTATGGATGGCAAAGATTTCAAAATACACAAACAATCAGGTGATCCTAGACATCTAATCAATGGCCTTTAAATCAACGGTTGAAGACAATAATTATTAACGGTAAAATTTTCAACATAGGATCGTCTAATAAGCTGGCAAAATAGATGGATGGAGTGAATAAAATACATACTTCATAATGGGCCCACAGGGTTTGGGGTCTGAATCCAAGTCCTTCAAATCCAGCGTTTACATTTGGACGTATGAACTCAAATCATTGAAATTTATGGGCCAAAAAATAAAATAAAAAATAAAAAACACCTAAAAGAGATTTTTAATTTTTAATTTTAGTTTTATTTTTTAAAAAAAAGGAAACTTCCCACCAATCGCTTTCTTCCAAAAGCTAACAGATCAAAGCATACCTGTCTCATTGTAACTACTAATAATAAATAAATAAAAATCCTAGTCTTTTCAGTTCTCTCATGCGGTGAAATCCAGACCACACTCACATGGGCCAGGGCCCCTTTTTTTATTGTTTTAAATTTGTATTTTTATGTGGGCATGCCCCTCTTTTGTCTCACGCTTGTTTATGCGTGCTTCAATTCCCATCATATTGCTTTTGGGTAACATGGCTTCTGCCACAACTCTATTTAATGTCAGGACTAGATTAAAATGAGGAAATGCACCATGCTCTTGTGGACTGCATGACACATCATAACATACACATACATGATGTACACATGGCATGCACAAACCTTGATTAGAATGGCCAAATCATGGGCCCAGTTCGGATTCAGTGCGATGGATGGTTAGAATTGAATCTCAGTGTAAAAGATTAGAGTGAATAAGAAACATAGCTAATTCGAAAACAACATGGATTGACTTATAAGCATGCTGAGTGTACAAGCTCTATATGACCACCATATACAAGTGGACCCATGTCTTGGATGGCTTGGATTGATGCATATAAGTAGTTTAAACCATGCATGTGCATGATATATTACATACACATGCATAGTATGGTACATCATGGTCTAGAAAATAGAAAAAAAATGGATAAATCTGAATTTTGTGAGTGGGCCGGGGGGATTTCGATCCTTCCTTTTCTCTTGGAGGGGGGGCTGTCATTTCCTATGCGATTTGCTCGACAGGTGTTGTTGTTTTAAAAAGCCTTCTCACCCATTGAGAGAATCTAGTCGTTTTCATGTCCACCTTGTTTTTTCTCATGTACTCCACCAATGCTTCGGCACATGTGCTTGATTCCTTGGGTAATTAAAGTACACCAACCATCTAAATCACATCTGATTTCCTAACTTGCTTGGGACACTAATCTTTCATTTGAAAAAGAGAGGAATAAAATAAAATAAAATCCATATTTGACTCAGTATCCAACTCAGTGAGGTCCCTATTGAGTCGATGAGTCGACTCGAAGCATGATAGATGATTCAGGTTTGAGTTAGAGATGTACACGAGTCTAACCGAGTCAAGCTTGGCATAGAACGGCTTGGATCGGCCAATAGCTAACCCTAGCTCGAACTCGGCTCAACTTGGTCCTCGAGCCTGACTAGCCAACTTGGATCGATTTGGTTAGCAGCTCGTGCCAGTTTGAGCTGAGTTCGAGCTTGTGCGACATTTTCTTAAATATATAGTGCATCTTCAATTTTTCACAAAATACAAAACAATAGTAACAGTTTACGTGTATTTCATCAAACACTCGGCGGGCTACATCAAAATCAAGATATGAGAGTAGTTTTATAATGTAAAGTTCTGTTTTGTTTTTTGGTAGTGATTTATTTCGTATTCATTCCTTCCTCTCCAGAAGCCAATCCCATGGAGAGTGTATACACCTAAAATAACACTTCGTTGAGTCATTTCATCGAACACTCTGCGAGTAGCATCAATATCAAAATAACCAAGTCACCGAGTTGATTCGATCTGAGTCGATTTGAGTTGAGGTTCGATCTGAGTCAAGTCAAGCTTGGACAAGCTCAAACTCGGCTCGCAATTTTTTCGAGCTCTAAAAACAAACTTGACTCGGTCCGAATCTAATTTTGAGTCGAGCTTTTCCAAGTCGAGTCGAGCGAATGGACTAAGCTAACTTGACTCATGTATAACTCTAGTTCGAGTGCTTGATTCCTTGGTTAATTAAAGTATACCAACCATCTAAATCACATATGATTTCATAACCTGCCTGGACACTAATCTTTCATTTGAAAAAGAGAGGGAGAAAAAAATCCAAATTTGACTCGGTATCCAACTCGGTGTGGTCCCTACTGAGTCGACTCGGAGCACGATAGCTGATTCGGGTTTGATTTCCGACTTGGGTCTTTTGGAATCTCTATGTGGAGCTAGGGATTTGAATTGGTTTGTGGCTTGTGTTGATCTTGACTTGAATTTGGACTCAATATTGAACTTAGAGTAGCCCCTTGTGACTCACTTGGGTTGGTTCTAAGCATGATCACCAATTCAGGCTCGAGTTTAGACTTGGGTCTTTCGAAAACTACATCTAGGACCAGAGTTTTGAGTTGGTCAGTGGCTTGTGGGTTGGTCTTGACTTGAGTTGGAACCTAGTCAGACTAGCCCTCATGAATCACTTGATGTAGAGCGGGTTGCAAACACTTTCATGACAAAGATGAACCAAAGAAGGCTCAATTGGAGGTGGAAATGATTCTGACTGTCAGAACCTTAAAACAATTGTATCTCACAAACCGGAATGAGTTTTTCGACATATCATATATGATTTTGGGGTAGGAAAAGCAACTTTAGCCAACCAACTATGCCAAGTTGATCACACCAGATTTGTAATATTCCATCAGATCAACAGTCGAAAGTCCCTTTAATTTTCGTTTTTACTATAAATAATAAGTTTTAGCTAACTTATAACCTTTGATCCTTTGAGTTGTAGAAGCCGTGCCCAACATAAAAAGAGCTTAGAAAAGTGAGGAGAACAACATGGTTAGGCTAAATTGGAAACTTAATATTTTTGGCCGAAAACCATGAAGTCTAGTAGGAATGGTGACCGTCTATAAATAATAAGTTTACTATTTATAGTAAGTTATGTTTTTAGGGAGTTAAGAGTTTAAAATTCTGTCATTGGTTTGAGCTTATTATTTAATAGATTGTAATTTTTTTTTAATATCATCAATCAATTTATCTTAAATTTATTAAAAATTATTTTTATTCTTATCCATTGTGAAATCAAATAAGCTTTGTGAGGAGTCCAGAGAGCTCCGTTAATTCAAAGTAGTTATTCCTTGAGGAAGATGGTGATCGACCTCATCATGTCATTCCTTGCGTCATCACTGAGTTGCTCCAAGCATGATAGTTTACGCAGACTCGAGTTCCGACTTGGGTCTTTGGGAAACTTCATCTGGGATCGGATCGAGTATGACTTATAAGTTGGTTAGTGGCTTGTCTGTTGCTTGACTCGAATTTGGACTCGGTATCGAACTCAGAGTAGTCCCCCATGAGTCACTGAGTCAACTAGGTGCATGATATTTGATTTGAACTCGAGCTCTGGATTGGATACTTTGAAAACAACAACCCAGGACTCCAGTTTTGAGTTGGTTAGTGGTTCATGCATGTGTTTGTATTGACTCGAATCTGGCTCAGATGGTGCATGAGTTGAGTAGAAGCTTGCTAGCTGATCTACCCTGGAATTGGACCACCCACCCATTCCATGTGTGTTTCAGACCCTGAGTTTTGAATAAGTTGGCGAGTCAGGGCTCAGTCCAACTCAAGCGAGTCTCAATTCACATAGATGAAGACTCGCAATTTTTCAAGTCTCAGATCTTTCTTGATTATTTCATGAAATCTACAAAAAATATTTCAATATATCTAATTTTTGTGACTGATCTGATTTTTCACTGGAGGGTCATGATTAATGAGGACCCTTCATGTGGGGACCGGGATACGTGTTATTAGAGATCTGGGACAGATGGCATACGCGGCGAAGATTAGGTCATTTATCAAATACCGTACACTATCAACATGCCATGGACCACATACATATTGGCTGCATTACCTGATGAATGGCCAGATCTTGGACGCGTATGCCATCCTTTTGCAGATCTTTGACATGTGTTGCTCCCCCTCACATGATGGGCCTTTGTTGAATAATGACCCATTAATTTTCAAGTTAGAGTTTTGTTGATTATTTCATAAAATCTATAATAATAAAAAAATTCTTTTATTTTTCTCTTCTAATTGATATTTTATTTTTTCAAAAATGATAGGTGTGTCAACTTGCACTGAATTCATGTCAAAGACATGCTATCAGGGGATGTGCTATGTTGATGCATAAATTTGGCTCACCTTTGCCGAGCTCCGTAAGTCTGCACAGAAGGAAAGCAAAGGAGACCTTGATTAGAGCAAGGAATCCTCTAATGCCAAAGTTAAGTTAGGATTTTGGGTCTAAGTAGTGTAGGTATGTTTCAGGTGAGAAATTTTGCGTATCTATTCCCATAGATGAGTCCCTTATTTATACCATTTAATTAGAATAAATGTGTCCGTCATTCTCGGTACAATCTTTGTCATTAGGTGGGAACTGCACGTGCGTTGATGTCATCGGTTACTCTATGATCATGGTGCAACAGTTAATGCCATCATGAGTTACTGGGTTAAGCTCGGCTCAACCGCACTATCTCGATTGGTTATCTGGACTCAAGCCGGGCAGACGAGTTGAGCACTGCTAACCCTGTCTAGGCTCGGATCATGTCAGATCAATTGTAGACAGGCATGCCCCAAGCACTGTCAATCGGTTCGGTCTAAATAGCCCGAGCCCATATCCTACCATGGGTCGGACCTTTGTAGTGTCGGTATCTTATCTGATGAAGTATTTAATGCGGCCGCTCGTTTGGCCGAGCAGACCTTGAACGAAGCCTAGTTGAACCATCCAAGGATGTAGTTGAGCCAAGCTGGTTTCAATCAAGGTCAGCTCAAATTCTCCCATAACATGCTATATTATGAGGACAACTATTCTTTCAACGTTTTGTGATAGGATGGATTTGAGTGGATACATGTACATCTATTAATACATGTTAAGGATCTTTCATATGTTCTTGTCATTTAAGTGGAATATATACCTTCTTTTTTTCTTTTTTTTTTGTAAAATATAGTCTTTCAAATAATTATTTTAATTTCAAATCCTTTATGGGTCGTTACCCATGCTTCCATGTTATCAGTAAACAGGTGTAAGATAGATCCTATCTGTTCATTCCGCATTTAGGTGCCATTTGATAAAATTAATTTTTAACACTAATTACTTATTTTCGGTACTTATATGATTCATATTATTTGAAAAATCTAGATTATTAAGTGCTTAAATTAATTTTTAATGAAAATTATGGGTCATTTTTTTAGCTCTCCTCCCCTCACTTAATGTTGAAGGTTGAATATTGAAAGTGTTGGATGGATATCTTTAATATTGTTGAAATAGGGGACTTCGAATGATCAACAGCCTTGCTCGATTGATTGAACTTCTCCAGAATCAGACAGATTGCTCATTGGACAGTTTGGATTATGTTCGATCAATCAAATAATCAGGTTGATCGATCAATGATATTCGGAAAATACCCCAAAATTCTCTGGGCGTTTTTGGCACAGTTGGATACATCAAATTGGTGCCTACTTGATCGATTGACCCTTAGATCGACAGTGAACACATACCTATGAAAGTACACATTTTGTTTCCTATTCTATTTGTAATAATATATATTAGGTGTAATTGGGATTAGGGTAATACTAAGCATGTTTAAGGGTTCTAGAAAGAAAAAACTAGGATTTTTAGAAATTTTGAAGCATTTCTCATCATTGTAAGTTTCTTCCATCTCTTGTATAAACTAAAATCATTTGTCAAAATGGACGGATAAGTTGGATAAAAACATATATCATGGTGGGCCCCACAAAGCCCCTAACAAGATTGTCCATGTCTAGCTAGGTCCTAATGGGGGTAGTAAGACTACATACAATTTTATTTTTTTTATCACACACCCACCCACACCACATGGGCACTCAATCCCTAGTCTCAATGTTGAAACAGATCCCATTTACCATCGAGCCATGGAATCGGACCCAAACTACATACAAACTTTGTGAGGGTTTGAGTTAGCTCGGATTTTATAAACGATGTACAAGAGTTCTATTACATCACTAAGGGGGCATTTGAATGGTAAGTTGCTTAAGATAAGTTACTTATGCCACAAGTAACTTATCTTAGTTTCTACTTATTAAGAAGATAAAAATATTCCGTAAACAACCTACTTATTAGCTTATAGTCTCTTTTGTCTCTCCTTATATCTCTATTTAATCACTTATGAAAAAAAAAAACTGAAGTGAATAAATAATTTCTAAGTAAAAAAGTTAATTATCTAATGTTGTAAGTAGAAAATTAATTTATTTGGTAGTATCTAAAAAGTTGTAATCTTCATGAAACAACATGGCGTTGCCCTCTAAGCTGAAATTCTTTAAGTAAGCCCTCATTTATAGCAGAGAGTAATGTAAAATTCACCGAATGCTGCTCCTGTTAATCTGAGCCATCCTTTTCAGGCAGCCACGTGTAATGTTATAAAAGGAGAGGTTCGTGTACTTACCATCATCTACCGACCATGGTCGGTGTAAAAAATAAGTACCCCTCCTGAATTTAGCTAGAGAGATGATCCGGTGGTCTCAGAGACACTATAAGTTGTGGTACTCCTAGTTGCATCCGGACACTTGGACAGTACATTCGATCAATCTGGACGGTCCATCAATAAAGTACATTTTCCATCTCCAACTAAAATTATTATGGATTGGAAGAACCATAGCATTTTGAAGAAGAGAAATTGCTTGATACTTTGAGAGAGTATGACATTCCATATGCATGCACACTTCCTCTCTACACAAACCTCCACGTGTCCCATTTTAGGTGGGTCCTAAGTAAAAGGCCACACTGAGATTTGATACTAACCGTCGGTTTTGTGGTCATCAAATGGACAGTTGAACTGAAGAATAGTTACAGGTCCAAATTCAACAAAGTTCAATAATCAAAGGTTGTGATTGCAATTCAATATCATTTTGATGGTCTTCCGTACTTGGTCCCACAATATGGAAAGTGTGGATTGAAACATGTACGACACGTGCGATGAGACTGTGTGCATACGTGTAGATTTTCAAGCTACTTATTAGAATATCAAATAACTCTGCCCAAATATCATTTCTATCTTCTATGAGTGCCCTCCTCAGAGTACACGTGGCAACATGTCTATCAATCAGGAAAATTGATCTGGTGGGCCAAGGGATGGGATACAGGACAAACTCAAAATTATTGGATACTCTGACAATCCATTTATTTCTGAGTTTTAGTGGTTGGGCTTGGATGGATGCTCTTGACTGTTCCTCACCCTCCATTTATTAGACGGCTATGATGGTCCAATACCCTTGCCTTTTGTAACATGGCCTATCTAGGTGGTGGTCCACCAGAACAACAGCCTCGATCACTAGATCTAGTTGCCACGTGTCCCGCACGTAGGAGCTTCATAGCTTTTACATGAAGCATGAAACACGGTATGCGTGGAGCTAGGAGCGTCAGTGGGCATGGCTCGGTCCCAAAAAATCAGAATTTTGAATAAGCTCAACCCGGAACAGTTCAAAACCGGGCCGACCTCTACCCGGTCCGGCCCGTCCCGTTGACAGCCTTACGTGCAAGCATTCTAAATAGGGAACGGATTAGGTGCAGTTCGAGGTGTACACAAGTCGAGCTTGGCACAACTCACTCAGCGGCCACTAGCTGACCCCAGCTCGAACTTTGCTCGGCTCGATCTTCAAGTTTGACTGGCCAGCTTGGCTCGGTTCAGTTAACAGCTTGGGCCAATATCGAGCCTCCATAGCATTTTCTCAAACACATGGAGTGCACCTTTAATTTCTCACGGAATGTAAAATAGCAGCATCGGTTTACAGGTATTTCATCAAACACTCGATAAGCAATATAAAAATTAAGATAAAATGGTATTTGTTTCATATTCATACCTTCCTCGCCACCGGCCGACACTTCGTTGAGTCATTTCATCAAACACTTGCAGAGCAACATCAATATCAAAATAACCGAGTCACTGAATTGGTTCAATCCAAGTTTCGAATTGAGTTGGGGTTTGATCCGAGTCGAGTCGGTTAGCTCGAACTCCGCTCGATTCAAGTTGGGGTTCGATCCGAGTCGAGTAAAGTTAGCTCGAACTCCGCTCGATTCAAGTTGGGGTTTAAAACAAGTCGAATCAAGCTTTTTTGAGTCAAGTGGAGTGAGCCAACCGAGCTAACTTGGTTCGTGTACAGCTTTAAGTACGGTCCCGGCCTTCCCCAAGATGGTGCTGCCGTTATTGTGAGCCCCACCTTGATGTATGTATTGTATATTCATGCCATCCATTCATTTTTCCATAACATTTAAGGGTATGACCCAAAAAGAAACTGCAAGACCCGTATCTTAGATCGTACTGTTCCGTCGACTTCCGCGATCCTTTCCGTCGAATTCCGGCAAACTGCGACGTTAATCAACGTTTGCGATCGACCCTAAGTTGTATCCTGTAGAATTGAGTCGGCTTAAGCCGAGGCTTGTATCATTGCAACCGCACCGTCGCCGCGATTCCGACCCCGCGGCTCGCACACCGATCCGATACCCAGGTCGGAAGATGTGGGCCGGCGTTTATTTCGAAGAAACGCCGCGCTTTTACGATCCCGAGAGAATCTCTACACAATATCAAATCAATCCCATCAATCAATCAATCACTTCAATGTCAAGTACACATTACCTTTCTCCACAAGTAAAGCAACCACCAAGTCAACTCTCTCCCACCCTCTCTCTTACACCACCATACATGTCAAGTACCACATTCATCACTCACCTCACATCACTCACTCACATCTCTCTTACAACCACCACACCTCTCTCTCTCTTTCCATTCACATTTTTCCAAGCAAGAGCACCCACGTCCAAGCTCTTCCCATGGAGAGAAAAGTGCATGTGTGAGGCCCACCTTTCCCATTCCAAAATCCATCATCCTGCCATCCATTTCTCATCTCCACCATCAAAGTGAAGCACAAGGTGACCGGTTTTCCTAACGAACCAGAAGATCGCTAGGTGGGTGCTTATTAGGCTAGATTTTTCATGTTTTTATAGTGGACCAAGTGAGGCCTACCGATCAATGGTATGGATCTCACTTGGGACCCTAAGATGTGGCCGATGGCTCACCTTGATTATCAATATCATTCCATGATGGGGCCATTTTCCATAGACCCCATCATGATGTTTACCTTCTTAACTTGAATAGGGGTCATCTAGACCGTTTATTTTAGTGGAGAAGGAATCTCCACCGTTGGATTTTTGATTTAATGGGCCCACATGTATTGGGACTCACTTGATGTATGATTGGATGCTCGAAACGGATGGCCCATAGTGTTGGGGTCCCTCCATCATACGTGTGTCCCACCTTCTCTCTCTCTCTCTCTCTCTTCTCTCTCTCTCTCTCTCTTTTTCATTTCTCTTCTCTTGTGATGATGTGATGGTGTGGCCCACTAGAATGGACCCCACCTTAATGTATGTTTTATACATGCCATTCATCCATTTGGTGGCCCACCTAAGCAGGGCCCACCTTGTAAAGCCGTTGCCCAAAACCGTCCAGCGTCCAGGGACGCTGGATGTTGGCTGAACAAAAAAGAAAAAGGGGATTTTTTTTGGGTTTTGGGGGCGAACTGCTCATGCAGGCCCCACCTTGATGTATGTATTCAATCCAAGCCGTCCATCCTTTTCCCCAACTCACTTTACACGTTGACTGAAAAACGAATCTGATCTGAGTAACTGGTGGGCCATACCTTAGAAAATAATGATTTTCACCGTTTAAACGCACTTAAATTTATATTCATTTCGAAAGATGCCCAATATTAGGCTTCACGGAATGCTTATGGAGTATAGAGTCCATTGGGTGGGGCGAATGCTTCCGACGCCAGCCCCACACGCGAAAAACCTCGGAAAAACGAGATCTCAAAAAAAAAAAAAATCATATATGGCTGCAGTGCCTGCTGCTGCTGTGCAACAGACAGCAGCAGACGCTGCTGGCGTCAGCGTTAAAAGGGCAGGGACCCACGGCCCAAGCCATGGGCCCCACCATGATGTATGTTTGTTATCCAACCCGTTCATATGGTGGGCCACTCTCTGAAGTGGGCCCCCTCCAAAATTTGGCCCGATCTGAAGCTCAGATGGTACACACCATAGGGAGCAGTAGGGATTAAGCCTCTACTATTGAAACCCTTTTTGGATCCACAGAAGTTTTGGATCAACATGAAAATTGTTTTCCCTCTCCACTTGGGTCTACGTGACCTTATCAACAGGCTGGATGGCGTATAAATATTATGGTGGGCCCCACATGGGACCCACAGTGGTATATGGGTTTTATTCCACCGTCCGCCTGGACGGTGGAGCCCACAGTGATGTAAGTGCGTGCATGAGTGCGTGTGTGTGTGCACACGTGTGTGTGTATACGTGCGTGTGTGTGTGTATTATATTATATTATAGTATATATATACTAGATAGAAGTTTATATATATATATATATATATATATATTATATATATATATCAGGTGGTGGGCTTTCATGGACCCCACCATGATACTTGTGTTGCATCCAAACCGTCTACCATTTGGCAAGCTTGTCTTAAGGCTTGGGGCCAAAAATAAGATAGATCTATTTATCATGTGGACCCCACTGTACAGTGAGGACTGAACGTCCACCATTAGACCCTTAGGCCACCAAGTTCTTGGTGACCCTATGAACAGATTGTATGGGAAATAAATGTTATGGTGGGCCCTAGGAATTTTAATGGTGGAATTCATTATCACCACATATATTGTTGCGGCCCATTTGATGTATCTAAGGCCCATGGGCTATGGCCCATTGCATTGTACATAAGGCCCATTGGTGCGGCCCATTGATGTGGCCCACTTGATGAATAGAAGGCCCATGTGATATGGCCCATTTGATGTATTTAAGGCCCAATGGGGTGTACCTAAGGTCCATTGCAATGTGTGATTCCTCCATAGTTTAGGTAATGATATTTATGGCGGTCCGTGCCTAGGGAACAATGGTAGTTTGACGTCCACATTGTACGTACAATGTTGGTTAAATGTCCGCATTGTAGCTCTCCTTAGGGCCCATTGATAGGCCCATACTTGTGATAGTTTGTAAGTGTTATGGTCTTATACTCCTTTGGTTGTCAAATTTTGATGTGTCAAAACATCTATCTGTGTCCTGTGCTTGTATGATGATTTATATGAATTCAAGACACTGCATAAACACTTCAAGAAGCTACAAGATGAACTTTTCAAGAAGCTACAAGTTGAACTTTTCAAGAAGCTACATATTGAAGTTCAAGAAGCTACAATGTTGATGTTCAAGTCTTAAGAAACAACTCATGACTTCAAGACTAATAAGCAATGCATGAAGTAGTTGTTATGCTGATGAAGATCTCAAGTTTAAAGCTACAACAAGTTCAAGATCTCAAGCCTGATATGGTTCAAACAATCTACATTCGTTGAATGGTTGAAGTTCAATGTCCATACGACATAATTCAGGTTTGAATGACCTTAGGTTGACCCTTTAAGTAGGTCACTTTGGATACATAAATCAAATATTTATTTTACATAAGTTTGGTCTATTCTACGACCAGTCTAGCTCTTGTTCGACCAATCTGGCATTGGTTCGACCAGTCCAAAAATTCCACGACCAGTCTAAGTAGTTGAAGATTTTTCGAAATTTTTGGTACGCCCACGACCGATCCTGGAGGTCCTTCGACCGGTCGTAGGTGTGGCCGACTTCGTCCACGACCGGTCGTGGATCTACGACTCAAAGTCCAGCAACGTAATCTATGGTCCTACGACCAGTCGTAGGATCTCGACCGGTCGTAGGTGACCCACGACCAGTCGTAGGATACTCACGACCAGTTGTGGAACAACTTTCAAAGATCGCGCTCAATATTTCAAAAATCTGTTAGAGCTACGACCAGTCGAAGGTTTCTAAGACCAGTCGTAGGAACGATTTTTGCTTCTATAAATTGAACACGAAATTCAGAGTTTTCACACTTCAACTCTATTCGATTCAAGAATTTTCAAGTGATCACTCTGAGATAAGTCTGTGTTTATTTTAAGCTACATTGTGCTTATTTAATATTCCTTTTTGCTAGCTTATTTAATTTGATTTTATTTCTATATTCCAATCTTATTTGAAAAGAGGAATTATCTTATTCCTTCTTCTTGGAATCAAAATCAAATATAGCTACGCCCAACAAGTTAAATCTAAAATCTATTAGAATTTAGAACCTTATGAATGTGAGTATTGGAAATTGAACTTTGACATTCAATCATCTATTCCGATTGGTTCTACTGAAATTTCTAAGAAAAGGAGAAATCCAGGTATTTTACAATTCAGTAAAATTTATTTACTTTTGGTTTTGTTTGAGGTTAAGCGAGAAAAATCTCATTGTCTTGGTTTTGTTTGAGGTTGAACCGGAAAAACCTCATTGTATTGGTTGTCGAGGAAAACCGGAAAACTTCGAAAAAGAGGGTTTTTGAATTGTGTAAGCCCAAGTGAAAAAGACACAATTGTAAAGGTTTTTGGTGAACACGAGAAAACCTATTTGATAGTGAACGCTAATATCCCTGTGTGAGGATATTAGAGTGGAGTAGCTTTTGTGTGGTTGTTGGAAAGCAGTTGGTGTACACAGTGAACCACTATAACTCTTTGTCTTGTGGATTGAATGCTTGCTTAATTTTCATATCTTTTATCATTCAATTGTGTGGAATGTACAAGTGGATGTGAATGTTGTAACTATTTACATTTCAAGCAAGTGTGGGGATTGTTGTAATAATTTAGATCTATACTTACGCATTTAATTTCAATTCCTTGCTATTTCATTTACTTATATTAAAATTGAGTCCTTGATCCAAAAGAGGTTAGAAATAAGGTTGTCCTACCATAAGCCCTTGTTTATTATGGTGTAAGGTTGTCCTTAGAACTGAATTTGTATCAATCTCTCAATACTCATTTATCAAGGTGATTTAAAATTTAGCATTGTGAATTGATTCATATTGTAAGGCTATTGGTTTAATTTATTTCCGCTAATTTTATTTTAAATTTGGCATAGTCCTATTCACCCCCCCCCCCCCCCCCCCCTAGGACATATAGCTTGGCCTTTTCATAGTTCATCATTATATAACATGCGTAGTATAATTTCATGTTTCATACCCATTCGCATCATATGCATGCTTGATATGAGGAATGTTTGATCATAGCATAAGCCATTTGGCTAAGACATTTACGGGGCTGCTTATGAGATGGAGTACCCCACATGATCGCATGGTATGCGTGAGATTGCTGCATGATTGTTCGGTATAACTCATGCATCTTACATATGTGTGACTTGATCACTGCACGCCCTAGCAACATCAGGGTCGTGGCTCCACAGGCATATCGTTGATGGCCATATCGGATACCGAAAATACTTGGTTCTAGCACTGTGGGCACTTAGGATGTCCTTGGGTGAAAGTTTCAAAACCTTTTTGGTACCAGGAGATGCTCCAACGTCTAGACCGAGTGGATACACGAGCGCCCTAGTGCAGAATACCAGTAGGCGCGTCTCCCACTGTGTTGTGGTCGGTTGGAAGGGGGTGTGGCCTTATCCGCCTGAGTGAGGGGGCTATAAGCTAGGCTGAGTTTGACTAGCTCGCAAATGAGTCCGCTATCGACGAGCCGGGTAGGTATTGGCAGACTACTGGTCAGGCGGATAGTGTAGTCTCTTCCACTTACTTGACTGTGCAGCTAGGGAGGAAGCAGTCAGTGTGAGGTGTATTAGACCCCGGTGATATCCGGAGAGGAACTGTACTGATATGTGTACTTGATGAGTACTGGCACGCTTGCTTTGCATCTCGCATATGACATTTAGCTTCATAGGCCTCGCATCGCATGGTCTTGGTATGGCCGATAGCATTCATGCCTTGCATTATATAGCTTTGGTATTGCTGATAGCATTCATGGACTTACGGCATATTTTCGCATTACTCTGATATTGTACACTTGGCACTCGCTTTACACACACTTTCACCACCCTCTAAGCTTTCTATAAGCTTATGCACGATAGATGCGTGCAGGTGGCGTTAGGTTGCAGCAGTGTTGAACTCGGAGCGTGCAGCAGTCTTCTGTAGCTTTTGGAGTTTTCTTTGATGTCTTCATATTGTATTTTCCTTTCTGCATTGTACTTGAAGTTTTTGTTACAGTGGATATATGGTGATGTTGTTTTGTGACTTGGTTATGCTTGTGGTTATGCTCCATTACAAAAAAAAAAAAAAAAAAAATCATACTGAAAATCCTCCTTGTAGGATCCCAGGATCGGAATCTGGCATATGGGCGCGGGGAGCCGAGAATGGGATACTACGGAGGCTGTCAGCGCCGGATTCGGTGATCGAAAATTTTGTGAGCCCGGTTTCCGAGTTTGGGGTGTGAGAGAAACAGACTCAAATATCAAGTGGACCATAATAGAAGAAACACAATTAATTAAACATCCCACTGTTAAAAAATTCCTAGGTCCCACGTAATATTTTCCTAACATTTATTTGCCATCCCACCTATTAATAACATCACACAAGCTCAGATGAAGGAAAAAATAAATAAATATCAACTTGATCCAATATATTTGTGGCCCACAAGAAGTTTTTAATGGTCAATCACTACTGTTTCCTATGGTATGGTCCACTTAAGATTTGGATCCCTTCAATTTTGGGCTCATGTAGAAAATAATGCCCTATAAAGATATAGAAAAATAGATAGATGGTGAGGATTTACCATGAATACATCATCATGGCCCCACCATAAGAGTGACAACTTGGATACTTTTGGACATGGATTAGATACGGCACCACTTGCACCATTGGCTGGATTTGATCAGTGGGATTTTACCTTTTTTTTTGTTAGTACACCCAGCTGTCAATTCGCCCATCACTGTTAGCCGCCCCCACTAGGGAATTGATATCAAGACTCCGTGTTGAAACAAGGTATCTTTCATTCAGTCTATCACTTGATCAGCTATGGATCAAGGGTGTGAGATTTTACCTAACAAGACTAATTAGGTAGTGAGTCATTTTCCATAGTAAAAAATGGTGTGATGACATAGCGAGATTTGATTAAAGGTTGTACATGATCTGTCCAAAAATCTTTAAAAGGCCCTCTTTTATCTTTCATCCGACCAATTAACAGACCATCGATAGAAGCTTGAGCCCCATCGTATTTTCTCTGAAGGATTTCAGAGAAAGAAAAACCCCAATACCTTCATCTACAGTAATGGCATCACAGCAAGACATGCCATTTACTTCTTCCTCTCTCTATATCAATGCACAGCAATATCATTATGATACCCCACCAATTAAATCTTGCCATGTAACTACACTATTATTGCATACCTAACTTGTATAGGTAAAATAAGGTTGCGAGTCTTGATTGGTTAGTTGTAAGTTGCCTGCAGCCTTTTTCTTCTTAGTTTTTGTTGTGTGTGTACTTGGCCGTCTGACAATCCAAACGACTCATGTACCACTGGCCAATGGAAACTCGCCACATCAACTCCTCGGAGAGGGTGGGGTTGTGGGCTCCACTAATCCCATCCACTTCTACTCTAATTTCTAATCTTCCACCACCATTTAGGAAAATGGTACTGGTTGCACCTCACTAGTAAACATTTAGCTGTACCAACTGGTCGATGGAGCATGGTGACGAGTGATTCGTTTGGCTTGTGACCTGAAAAATGCTAGCCAGCTAGCTGGTGTCAAAGCTTTATGAGCCCACCATGATAGATATATATATATATATATATATATATATATATATATATATATATATATATATATATATATATATATATATATATATATATATATATATATATATATATATATCTGTGTGTGTGTGTTTCATCTGTATTGTCCATTTAATTATTTAGATCATTTTAAGGCATGGACTAAAGAATGAGACAAATCCAAAGCTATACATGCATCACCATTATGTATTAGTTTCATCTCAACTGTCCATTTATTTTTCTAAGTCATTTTAAGGGATGAATTATAAACTAAGGCAAAACACAACCTCACGTGGATATGTGGAAAACCTTTTAGGGGCGCTTGACACAAGTATTAGATGGAATTAGGTGAGATAGAATTGCATTTGGTCCTTACAATTCCATTAAGCATTTGGAGAGGATGGAAAAGATTAGATTAGGTGGGATGGAATTGTATTTAGTCCCACAGAATTGGGGATTGTTTCATGAGGATTTTGAAATCCATTACACATGTGAGCCCCACATTGATGCATGCGTGTATCCATGCCATCCATCCATATATACCGTTTACATGTGACATTCTTAATCCGGTGTTTTCCCGTGGCAAAATTTTTATCCCAAACATGGGATTCGATAATTTGGATGGTCTGGATAGCTGTACATAGGTCCTCACATGTGAGGAGAATGAACACCACAAGTTTTTAAATGGTGCAAAACAAACACATTAAGCTTGTTCTCACCTATTCTTACTTTTGGTAAAACAGTATCACAGGACGATCTGAAACATGTACTACTGACTTATTTTAAATAGAAATCAGAGGGTATATTTATCTGCCAGGTGGGTGTCCATATCAAGGGAGTGGATTAGGTGCAGCCCCCGCCTCAACCAAGACGGTGCAGCCCTTACTATGGGGCCCACCTTGACGTATATATTCTATATCTAAGCCGTCCATCTGTTTTAACTGATCATTTTATGGAAATGAAGGATATACAAATCTAAGGTAGACCATACTATAGGAAAAGCTTGTGATGGAACGCTATACCATTAAAAATTTTCTAGGGCCCACCGTAAGGTTTACGTAATGTTTATATGCCATCCAACCTCTTGATAAGGTCAAACAAACATGGATGAAGGGATAAAACAAATATCAGCTTGATCTAAAACTTTTGTGGCCAATTAATGGTTGAAAACCACTTTTCTTTTCGCAAGGTCCACTTGAGAATTGGATCTGACTTATTTTTGGGCTCATATCCTAAAATGATACATAAAAATATATGGACGGTGTGGATATAAAATACATGCATTGAGTTGGGCCCAACGATAAGGGTCGCACCGTCTTGGGTGGAGCCGGGGCCGCACCTAATCCGCTCCCACGTGTCAATTGGAAGAACCTGTTACAACACCTCACACGCGAGTACAGCCTTTCACATGATCACATGCAAGCACTCGTGCCAATAAGACGAATAGAAGGCCATCCATCAAGTGGACCCCACCATTTGTATTCAAATTCCATAAAATCAGTCCGTTCAAATAGTCAACTGCTCCACATCATACGAAAAAATGGACGGATAGAAAAAACTCAGTTTATCCGTCTATTCATTTCATTCAATTAGGACCACCCAATAACTGAAACATCCTAAAAACAGTGTTACGAGCATTTTGAACGGATCAGATCTAAAACACGTATTCCAAATTATCAAATACGGTGGCGTGTACACATACGCGTGTGGAGTTAGCAAAGCGTCGAAAGGAATTGAACGTGGTGCAGGTAAATCTGGCCAATCAGAATCAAGGACAGAAACGTAAATCCGTACAAATGTCAGGGTCATTTTAGGGAAAGGGGACCATTCGGTGAATACCATAGGAGCAGAAGATTTTTTTCATTCATTTCATATACGGACAGAGAAGACAAAAACCTGACGGCATCTTTGTGTAGTCAGGAGTAGATTGGATTGCAACGAGCACGCGCTGCTGCCCGTCTAAGGTGCAGCCGTACACCTGTGGGGCCCACCTGGCTCCTCATCCTCGTTATCATCATCACCATCCGCACCATCATCTGAAACATCATCAGGCATTGATCAAAATCTTCAAAATAACCCTACAACGATATACTTGGGTACTCTGCGAGAGTTTGATGGTTCATACACACGCACTGGAAACTGCACACGTGCATGCGTTTATCTCAAATCTAACGGTCCAAATAGTGGGCCCACATTCTTTGGATTAAAAGAGCGATTATCCTGAATGGATTCTCAAAATTTGGTGGATTGATGAATGGAAATAGTAAACGGTCTATAATTTAAAAAAGGTCCACTAATTAGAGGTTAGGAACGTTTTATGTTTTTATAATTTCTGCATTGGGTCCCACGATTTGGACGGTTCTAATGAGTTAGAAGTATGTCATCTCTACAGTTTATGATTGCATGAGCATGAAACATCTGTCCTGCTAGAGTATCAAATAAGATAATAGAATACCTAATCTACGGCTAGTATTGTAATGGGGTTGACAGATCTTGCTTGCCAGGCGCTACTACATGAAAATCAACGCCAACTCATCGGTCCTAAATAAATAAAATCCCAGCCACATGTTTCACCTTTTCTTTATAATATAGGATAGAAATACTCTCCTGCACGAATCTCTGATGCGGAGGAGTAGGTAGCCAGCCAGCCAGCCATACTAGAAGTGGCTGGGGGCTTTTTAGACTCGATGGTGGGGCCCACCTCATGAATGGATGGACGCGGATTGCCTGCTACCCCAACCGACAAGAAGTTCCTGTGATCAGGGGCTAGGTGGGGCCTAATGTGATGTTTGTGAGAAATCCATCTGGAACATTCATTTAGTCATGAGCCCAAAAATGAAGTCGATGTAAAATTCAAGTGGGCCACACCATGGGAGATAATTAAGATTGAACACCCAATCAAAAACTAAAATGGGCTGTGTGATAAAAAAAAAAAAAAAAAAACAAAAACAATTAATGAAGATTGAACACCCTATGTTGAAACATTTGTTAGGCTGCAGAAGTGGATGTAGCACACATGTGCAAGATCCATCCATTTATCAAGTGGGGCTGAACATGAGGATGACTTATTCTAAAACCCATGTGGCTCTACTCTATAGATTAGTCCAGTTGGATTAGAAATTGAGTACTACCTCTATTTATACCACGCTAAACTTTCAAACATATTTTACGGAGGCTCAATGCCCAACAATATCATAGGATCCAATTAAATCCCAGCACATTGTGCCAAGCTTATGATTGGTCCTTATCTTCTCATGAATCTAACGTGCCCGATAATTCTATGTACTGACATTTGATAGCAACTAAAGTTCAATTCTTAACTATCTAGTAAGGACAAAACTTTTGTGAATGGTTTGATAATTATTTATATATGATTGTCCTAACTCAAAAATACAAAAGAACAGCTTGTCGAAGATTTACTATCTATTGTAATTGTAAAATGGAAAAAAAACAAAAAAAAAAAACTTCAAACTCATTTATCCATGTGGTACACATTAAATTATTCTCTTCTAGTACAATGATTTATTGATTTCATCCTTTGTTTTCAAATACTACATATGTGTCCTATTCAACCTTCAAAATTTTTAATTTACTAAATATATTATATATACAAGCATTAAAAATATAACATATGCATCACCTCATCTTAGTAAGCACTCCTTATGTATTATGGTATATTTTCAACTACCATACATGCACCATATATGTTATGTTATTAGTATACATGCATGCCACATGTGCCAAATAATCATTCTTCACTTGTGGTCTATACAAGCTGAGGGAGCATATTTGGTGTCATCTTGGGCTCTTATTGTGGGGCCCACCTTGATGTATTTATCTCATATACAAGTTGTCCATCTGTTTTCCTAGATCAATTTAGGGCATGATTCCAAAAATTGAAGCGGATCCAAATATTGGGTGGACTATATTATAGAAAATAATGGTAATTCAATGCACTATCATTAAAAACTTATTAGGGCTCACTGTAATGTTTATTTGCCATCCTAACATGTTTATAATGTCACACCAGCATGGCTTAAGGATAAAAAGCAAATATCAACTTGATCCAAAACTATTGTGGCCCATCAATCACCATTGTTTCTTATGATTTGGTCCACTTGAGAATTACATCAGCTTCATTTTTTTTGGCTCATGCCTTAAAATGATCAAGCATAATGGATGGACAGCTTTGATATAAAGTACGAGCATCAAGGTGGGGCCCAAGTAAGGGCTGCACCGTCTTAGGTGAGGCTGAGGCGCAGCCCTGGGAAGCAAATTGGCTGGTGTACCACGCACCAGCAACCTAGTTGGTGTGGGTACAAGTCATGCGAAGATGAGCGCTGGCTCTAAGGTTGAAAGCATATCAAAGTTATATAGCCCCACATTGATGTATGTATCATATCTACACCGGTCATCCATTTGGATAGATCATTTTAGATCTTAAACCCAAAAATGAGTAATTTTCAAGACTCGAGTGGACCACACTACAGATAGCAATGGGGACAATGATTTTCACCATTAAAACGTTCATAGGGTGATAAATACATCATTGTGGGGCCATAAATACACCAGCTAGGTTGCTGGTGTACCACGCACCAGCAACCTAGCTGTGGGGACAATGATTTTCACCATTGAAACATTCATAAGGTGGATCGCAACGTCTAATTTCCATCCAATCTGTTCATAAGGTCACACATACATGGGCGAAGAGAAACAATAAATATCATATTGATCCAAAATTTCTATAACCCCAAAAGGGTTTCAATGGCAAGTGCTCAATCCTCCACTGCCTTTCACAGTGTGGTCCACATGATTTATGGATCTATCTTATTTTTAGGCTCAAGCTTAAATACAGGCTCACCAAGTGGACGGACGGTTTGGATATAACTCATACCTCATAATGGGATCCACATAATTAGGTGACGTCAACCCATCAGCCACATCGATGGTGTGTGGTACACCATCCAATCCGCTTCCGAAGCCCCGATTCAGTACTGGATCTCCGTACAATTTATCTGAAGGAAAATCATCACAGTCGTCAGATAGAGCTCTTCAATTAGTACAATTCCGATATCCGAGCCAGCCCTACCATTTGGACGGTCGGATTGTCGTACATGTAAGGCCCATATGCCGTGGACGTGCGTCCGTGTATCACCTACAGTACTCTGACATACTGTGGTATTGTTCCTCTTCTGTCATTTCATCCACAGAAAGTGGTCCTAGTCACGTTCATCATCCCACCTGTTTTGCTCCACTCATACCTTTTACCTAAAAGCAGATTGATTACTGAGTAAAATTTGTGGGGGCCCACCGTGATGTATGAGTCTTATCTACGCCGTCCATCCGTTTTTCGAGAGGTTTTCTCTCAACGGTGGATGTCACTATCCCCACTGTGTCCTGTGGTGTGGTCCACTTGAGCTATACATCTGCTTAAATTTTGGGATCATGAATAAAAGGAGCTGGAGAAACGGATGAACGGTGTGGATGAGACACATACATCACGATGGGCCCCACAGAGTTTAGCCTGCTGAGTTACTCGGTACGCAATCTGCGTCCAGCTTTACCGAAGTATTATTAAAAGGGTTAAAAAAGAATAGTAGTTTTAGGTGTACCCAACAAATATAGTACATCAGAGATTCCACTCTCTGAATCAACAGTACACAGGTATGAATTACGTGGGGCCCATGTGTTGTCGAACGCTGCAAAATTACGAGAGGTTTGCTAGTTCCACACGCGTGTGGAGCCATGCCCATGTAGTTGCAGGCACACGTGCAAGATCCGAGCTTTCCATCAGGTGGGCCACACTGTTTAGATAATCTGCCCCAAAAGTTGGGTGGTTTTGATCGTCGATTTCGTTTGTATACTGTGGCCCACCTCCTGAGCCGTGAAACCGCCTGATTTTTTTAGCAGAAGATCTAAGTACATGTGCAAGGGCACCAAACGTGTGGAAGTTGCTGACCTCAAATAGCATTACGTGCAATACCATCACCGTTCAATTTTCTGACCACACGGGGATCTGTTTGGTGGGCCCCACATCATCATCTTTGCATGATCCCGAGGTTCATTTCTCTATTGCTCTCATTGCACGGTATGGTGCTCCTGCTCCTGAAAGTTCAGTTAGAGAGTCTAATCAATCGATCTGAACTGTACATTACGTCCGGAAAATATTTCTCAGACTACTGTACAAAAATCTCAGTGCTAAATAATCCAATTCATCCTGATTTGGCTTGATTGTTTATAGCCGTTGTTTTTCTAAGCCGTAGATGGGATGGCTACGATTATCTAACAAAAATGATTCAGCAATCCAAGATGGTCTCTAACAAATAGATGGATCAAATTGAATATTGGATTTATTTTTGTGTAAATGATCTTGACCGTCCAAATTAAAGACATTGATGGAATGGTCAACCTTTGTTATATTGGTGTGATTCTTTCATCATTCACTATAAATGATCAAATGATTTCAATGGTAGACCTTCATTCCCCAACTACGTTTTGCAGTGTGGTCCACTTGATATTTGAATCTGTCCTAATTTTCTGCTCAAGCCTTACAAAAAGCTACGGTTTAGATATAACACATCATGGGACCCACGTAACTTGGCGACGGCAACACACCACCAATGTATGGGTGGTGTGTGATACACCATCGAATCCGCTTCCCAACACTGCCCATCTTGATGGTTTTGAGATCTGGTGGAATTTGTGCAGTTGTTGTTAGAGACATTCGCAAGCGACTTTCAAGCATACTTTGCAACTACTTAAATCTTTTATTACGAAGCAATCAAATCTCACCCTTTCCCCACACTATCGAATTGGGTGGTGCCGGATTTACCACGCAATCTAAGTTATATGGGTAATGGTACTCTGCGCTCGAGCTGATGGGAACGTCCCATGAGGTCGAGTTGTGTGGGCTCCACCGTGATGTGTTTCGAACATTTACCTCATCAGTTAGATGCACCATTCCATTGTGGGCCTAGGTCTCAAAAATCAAGTCAATCCGTGACTTGTGTGGGCCACACCACATACAGAAGTTGAGAGGGACCGTGCACCATTAAAACATTCATAATCATTTTTTTGGGCCCACCGAGATGTGATCTGCAAATCCAGCCCATCCATTATGTGTGTCCCACTTGGATGAGGGTTCAAACAAAGTTTCAGCAGCATTCAAAACTCAGGTGAGCCCCACCAAGTGATTTTATATGTTTTTGGCATGTCTTCACATGATTTTAGATAGTATGGCCCACCTGAGTTCCGTATACGGCTGATTTTTGGGATATCCTATAATTTAAAGGGGACCCATCAAATGCACGGTGTTGATGGTTGACACGCATCACGGTAGGGCCCACAAAGCTCGACCTCAAGGGAGCTTATCGTGAGGTCAAGCTCATAGTACCTTCCACATAACTCAGGATTGACGTTGGTGGTAGATCCGAATTTCATATATATATATATATATAGTTAATTCAGATTTATTTTAACTTGAAATTACATTATAGTGGTGTGAGATAAGAGCCGGCTAACTTTGACACTAGTCTGCTAAATTACAAATCGATCTTAGTAGTCTTGAATAAACGCATGATTACGATGAGTGAACTGGGGGTCATCATTGTTAGTGATCCCACACGAGGTTGGGAAACACCTTTTAATCTATTATAAAAACAAAAAATAATAATAAAAAAAATCTTTATCAACTTCGTTATTTGATTAGTACTCTCTTTTTCTGTTAGTTGCTAGATTAATATTGGATTTAAATAGAAAATTATTTAATAATTTGAATTAGATTAAATTTTGTTTGTAATATTACATTTTTTAATTATTATTTTGAATTGATTGTTAGGTTTTTCTCTTTTTCTTTTTCTTTTTCTTTTCCTTATCTTCCAAATGGGGGTTGAAGACCTTAAGTAAAACATGCGTTTGGCCAACAATGGAATTACAACCAACCAACCAAATTTCACGACTGATGCTGTTGACTTGTACACATGCGACGTGAATGTCATGTGTAAATGGTGCATATACACGTGCAAGGTAGTTAAAACACATGCATCAACATGGCCCTACAGATGTATTGGATTTCAAAATCTATTACAAATCTTGCAATAGCATTTGAAATTTACATGGGCCCCACTTGCATTTTAGAAATGCTTGCTGTGAAACAAATATGCTCATGGATTGCTTCACTCACTATAATTTTAGAAGTCTTATTTAATGGCACAAATTTTCTATTGGAAGAGAACAACACTCTCTTTCACAAAGAAAGCTATTCACTTAAAAGAGAGATGGATCCTTTGAAAGGAATAGAACTGTCCTATTTTACTTTTAAAAAAAAACAAGGTTCTACATGTGACTTACCTCATTTAGGAGATGCACCCTGATCCATAGCTCAAGTGGTAGACTGAGTGAAAGATACCTTATTTCAACACAGAGGGGATGGCTGACCGTGATGCGTGAACTGACAATGGCGTGTACTAACAAGCTAACCAAAAAAAAAATAATAATAATAAAGCTCATTTAGGAGATAGGGTTAGACATGGTAGGATTTTATAACTTTATAACCTGAACTTCCTTCCTACAGGTGGTGTGATCCGCTTGTGACAAAACAGCTAATGGTCATGGATTGTATTTGAGAACTTGGATAATCGAACTAAGTAATCGTGCAAGCGCTTCACATCAACACATTGGTGAATATTTGGAGTACGTAAAGCTCATGGGATCATACTCATGCCTTAATGGCAGACTCCCAAGAGTTTCAACACTAAGGTCATGTGTTCCAGACTCCCGAGAGTTTTAATGATGTGAGTGCATAGATATATATAGGGCTGTGATGGCGTGTAAAAAGTAAAATACCTCTAAAATTGAGCATTGGCGAGTGAATCAATGGGAACTTAGTGGTAATTCACTACAAGAAAGTGGAGAATTTGCAGGCATTTCAAGTACAGGAAAAGGCACATGAACTGGTCAGCAAAAATACTGAGAAAGATGGATAGGTGCCTGTAAACCCTTTGTAAGTACACTCCGTTGGGAAAACTTTTATCGATATTCAAACTTTACTAACAAGTCTTGACAGCCGGTAAAGGTTATTTTTCTTGCGGTGGTTATCTCTTTTAATATCCGTTTCCAAACATGCATTAAAATTGTATATTTTTTAAGGGTATGTTTGATTTTCGGTGAAATGGTAAATTCTGGGTAAAAAAGTAATAATTACTTCCCATGCGTTTACAACTTATCTAATTTGACCGCTTATTTTTTACCCGAAAACCAAAAATATTACAAATTATCTGTAAGTCCCATTGTGATGCATTTCGCTTATCCACACCGTTCATCCATTATTCCATTTGAATTCATAGTATGAGTAAAAACCTGAGACATATTCAATACTCAATTGGACCACGTAATAAAAAAAAGGAATTGAACACTTACCGTTAAAAACTTTGTATGGCCACTCTTTCTTTTGGCGTGGGCCACTTGAGTGTTGGATCCGCTTAATTTTTTGTTTCATGCTCCAAACTATTGTAATAAAACTGAAGGACAAAATGGATATTTCATACACATTATTCTTCTGTTCAAAAATTAAAATTACATTTTTTGGACTAATTTTGCTGGTACAACTTACTACGAAATTTCAAACGCAGTAAAATCATAATAATAACCATTTGCCTTGCATTTTCTATTGTTCTGAAAAACATACAGGCCCTACCGGACATGAAAAAGGTATTTAGGTCTTTTCGTTTTTAATTTTTTAACAAGAACTGTAAATAAGTCGTACAAATTATTGGTGTTTGAGTCTGATGGGTATCTATCCATCTATCATTGCTTTCTCAATAATGAATTTTCAAGATAAGACGTTTCCTCATTCGCCGCCTCCTTCCAAAACTTCACATCCACACGCACACATTTGAAATGTGTGTGAGATCTTGGCTTTTCAATGCGGTGGAATTGTGTGTTGAACAAAACTCTGTGGGGCCCACTTTCATATATGTATCTTATCCGTTTGTTCAGTTCATTTTAGGGCATGAGCCATAATTGAAGCATATAACAAAGCTCTGGTGGACTACACCATGGGAAATGATAGGAATTGAATGGTTACCGTTGAAATATTCTTAGGGCATAGAGAAGTTTTGGATCAAGTTGATATTTATGTTTTCTCTTCATCTGTGTATGTGTGACCTTATGAATGGGTTGGATGACAAATAAACATCACTACAGGCCTTAGGAAGGTTTCTACGGTTGGACATCATTATTTCCATTATTTCCTATGGTGTGGTCCACTTAATCTTTGGATATGTTTTATTTTTGGGTCATATTGTAAAATGAGCTGGTAAAAAGGATGGACGGCCTGGATAAGAGACATACATCACATTAGGGCCCCACATCTGCTATCGTCCAAAATAATGATACTATCTTCTGCCTCAGTAATCAGACTGTTTCACTGCTCAGGTGGGCCACCATAAAAAGGGTAACCTGAACCGTTAAAACAATTTTTATTTTCTAGCCATTCATTTTTTCTATATACCATGGGCCCACCTAAGGTGTGAAATGGCCTGATTTTTAGGCCAGTACTGTAGCCGACGTGATGGAAAGATATGATCAAGCACACGTGTTTGATCCTGTCACGTGTACCCCTGCGTGCACATGCGGCGGGGCTGGACTTGCGTGTAGAATTAGCAAACCTAGGAAGATAAAGACTTAAAGAGTAATGGAGAATGGGCCCCACGTACTAGGTACCGAAAATCTACAAGTTGGAAGATCCTAACTGTCAAATCTCCGGCCTTTTCTCTGTTAAAAAAAGTGGACGGTTGTTTCATTTTTCTGCCTTTCTCACCACCAATTGAAGGGTTGAGATTAAGTTGGAAGATCTTAGCTGTCAAATCTCGGGCTTTTTCTCTGTTAAAATAGTGAACGGTTGTTGTATTTTTCTACCTTTCTCACCAATAATTGAAGGGTCGAGAGTTTTCCATCTGGGAAATTTTATTGCTTGGGGTATCGAGGGTGTGGCCCATCATATCAATTTTTTGGATTGCTAAAGGATGGCCTCATCAAGGACCTCTTCTCGCCAACATGAAGATCACCTGGGATGAAAATCGGGCCGTTCAATTTGTGAGGTGGGCCAAACCATGCATTGGGAACATATGACAACCAACGGTCTGATTCAACATACAGGTGTGGTCCACTGGTAGAGTGGATTATCTTGAGTTTTGAGAAGGATGATCTGCACGGTGGGACCCACCTTTTTCAGGGTACTGATGTACTATACAAGTAGCATGTTAGTGAGAATGATTGTATGGTACCACAAGTTGAGGCATCCTTGCCTGTATGAGATCAGTCCTAACAGGCCTGAGTATGATAAGAGGATGAGAGCTGACAAGGATAAGGGTATTTTAGTCATTTACAAGAGGAATTTTATTATTTCTGTTCTGATTCACGTGCAGCATGATTGTGTACTAAACACGTGGCAGTTGTATGATGGTCCGAATAGGCATTCTGTTGGCTAGTAACGAAAAACTGATTCATTGAACTTTCCCGACCGTCCAATAAATGGACCTTTTTCAGCTAAATGTCAGTCATTTCTAACTTGTCTTTTTTATGTGCATTTGCAGCCACAGATCTGTAAATGAGAAATCTCCAAACTGCACACTGCATCTGACCTGTCAAATGAAAGGTGGGCCCCCATCATAGATCACATGTGGAAAATATCTGCAAATGATAAAAACCAGTGGATTGCCAACGATCTGACCCAGCACAGGTGTGGCCCACCTGACTCAGAACAGCCTAAAAATTTTCGCTTGGCAATCCTCACGACGGTTCCCACCTTTTGGATGGCTCAGATATCCTTCACTGCAATCTGATGATGGTGGCTGCCTCGAAATCTCAAGATGGGAAACTACTAAACTTTCAACCGATGTCCCACCAAACAAAGATATTTTCTCGGGTGTCCCCGTAAACGGATTACCCATCATATTAACGGTCTGGATCATAGATCCAACGGCTAGTCCCGATATATCCAATAACAATACATCGGGATGCATTGTAGCCTCGGATCTTGCTACGTATCTTCAGTAAAGTCCAATTCTTCTGGATATGATATCGCTAAATGCCTGCCGACATGATCCGAGCCACGCAATATTTTAAGTTCGAACTCCAAAGTTGATGTAGTTTCCCAATCACCAATCTGGTTCGTACAATGTAAGATCCTTCGTGGGCCCCACCAAAGAGTAGTGAAAATTGGGCCCTTGACTCGTCTGCTCGCGACTCAGGCTCAGACCATCCTAGTCTCTGAGCCTTAGACCCATGATTCTGGTCGATGGTTACTGCCTCCTATTGAAAGAGGAAGCCGATTGGCTGGTGTACCGCACGCCAGTTACCTGGCTGGTGTGAGTATGTGTCAAGGAAAAGTGTGGCTGGTGGCCAGTAAGTTATGTATATGGAACAAGTACTCTTTTTTTCTCTCTCTCTCTCTTTCTTTTTTTTTTTTTTTTTAATGTTACTTGGTAGATATTTGATGAAATATATGTAAAACCACTGTTACTGTTTTACATATGGTGCGATTATGATACAGTACAATTTTGAAGGTACAGTTCTTGTGTTTGTGAAAATGATGTGCGAGTCGGTCTTGGCTCGAGCTGCGGACCGAACCGAGCCGAGCCGGCCAGTCAAGCTTAAGGATTGAGCCGATCTGAGCCAAGTTCAAGACGGGGTTAGCGAGTGGCTGAGCTGAGTCGAGGTGTACCCAGCTCGACTCGGTTCAACTCGTATACACCTCTAACAGGCCCAAATTGTACAAACGGATCAAAATTATGTGGCCTCAAAATGATATATTTATTATATTCACACCGTTCATCCATCCTGTGAGATAATTTTATAGCATGATACCAAAAATTATTCATATCCATACTAGAAATAGCAATGGGGACAATTATTCTCACCGTTAAAACATATGTATGGCCTACCATAGTGTTTATTTTCTATCTAATCTATTAATAAGGTCACACTGGCTTAGATGAAGAGTAAAAACAAATATCATATTAATCCAAAACTTCTGTGACCCTAAAAGGGTTTCAATGGTAGACGTTCAATCCCCCTACAAATTTTTGCATTGTGGTCTACTTAATCTTTAAATCTGTCTTATTTTTCAGTTCAAGCCTTAGGACAAACTCACCAATTGAAAAGATGGTTGGGATATAACACATACCTCGTGATGGGACCCACACAACTTGGTGACGTCAACACACCAGCCAGATCGGTGGTGTGTGGTATACCAGCCAATCCACTTCCACACCAGAGTGGGGCCCACTAACATTTGTCTCTCACTGACTGATTGAATTTCCTCATCAATGGATTACCAACACGTGTTATTGCGTGCGCTGGTGCTGTCCAAGGTAGATGAAATCTAATGGTCACGCGTGATTTGACCCGTCGATGATCTGTTTGATTGGTGAATTATTTAATACCTCCAGAGCGCATGTCTATCTATCCATGTACATGCACCCACAACTACAATGAAATTAACACATATTTACCTCAATCCAAACCGTCCAAATCACTGGGCCCATCGAAAATCTATTGCAACCCAAAATATTCAAATTGTAGACCATCAAATGAGTGGTAATCAACAGCCGGAATTAACAACCAAACATCCACTAATCAGAGTTTTGGATAATCCAGCTCGTTTAATTTAAAGTTTGTAGTAAATTTCAAACTGGCCCCACGATCTGAATGGTTTGGATCGGTTTGATAGACAAATGTGCATAGAAAGTCATATTTCACAAGAACATCATTGTTTTATTGATGATAGATACCCATGAAAGAAAGGTAGTTAAACAAGCTATTGACCGTCCATCTTCCGGACAAGTCGACGGATTAGATTCTATACTCTTGAGTAATTTAATTGGGCACGGAAGCAGCAATGGGGCAGTTGGATGACTACTTTTTAATGTGTAAAAGGTGAGTTTTTCTACTAAAAAGAAAACATTAATTAGTTGAAAACTCTCACACATTGCTAGAGTTCAGTTCCTACGTTCAATGAATTAGATATGATAGACTTTGAGTCTTTATAATAAAGAAGCGACAAGATGGTTGATGGTTCACCATTGCTTTTTTAATACGATGGGACCCACATGAGATTCGATAATTCCACACCTATATAAAGCCATACATATCCACATCCTGGCAAATGTGCAAATATGAAACACTTGTATGACACCTGAGGTTTTTACCAGATTGAAAATGAATAATGTTTAGATTTCTTTCTTTAGGTGGGCTACAATGAATAAGTTACATTGTTAGGTATTTTGTATTCATGCATTGCAGGTGATGCGACGGGTGATGCGAATTGTCTGCGAAAGCCTCTTGCAGGACTAGGTGGGACCCACTCTGATGTTTGGTAGGAATGCACCTTATTTGTTTTGCAAAATCATGTTAGGACATGGGACTAAAAATGAAGTAGTTCCAGATCTTAAGTGAGCCCCATGACAAATTTAATGAGTATTGAATGTCCATTGTTGAAACATTTGTGGGTAGGGGTATACATCCAGTCGAGCTGGCCTCAGCTTGACTCGGCTCGGCCACTAGCTAACTTAAGCTCGAACTCAGCTTGACTTAGTCCTCGAGCCTGACTGGCCAGCTCAGCTCGGTTAGCAGCTCGGGCCAATTTGAGCCGACTTCGAGCCAAGATTGAGCTGAGTTCGTCGGTGCAACATTTTCACAAATACCTAGATTGTATCTTCAAAATCTCACTGTATGTAAAGCAATTGCAATGGTTTTTACAGATATTTTATCAAACACCTTCTAAGCAACATAAAAATCAAGAAAAAATGGGTTTTTATTTCATATACATACATTCCTTACCACCAGCCACGCTTCGTTGAGTCATTTCATTAAACACTTGGTGAGCAACATCAATATCAAAGTAATTGAGTCACCAAACTGGTTCGATCCAAGTCGAGTGGAGTTGGGGCAGCTTGAACTCGGCTCGAACTTATTTTCGAACTAAGAAAATCAACTCGACTTGGCTTAAACTGAGCTTCGCACCGAGTCGAATCAAGCTTTTTCGAGTTGAGTCAAGCGAGCTAATCGAGCTAGCTCGGTTCGTGTACACCCCTATTCGTGGGGATATAGGAGTTTTAGATTAAGCTATTAATTTTGTATTTTTAATTTATCCTGTATGAATAACCTTTTGAGCAGTATGGACGGCATATAAACATAACCGGTGGATCAAATGTAGGTTTCAATAGTTTCCCTAGACACTTCTTTTTTCCTTTTTTTTTTTCTTTTTTATGCGGCCCACTTGAGTTTTGTAACTACCTCATTTTTTAGCCCATGTCCTAACATGATTTGATAAAATGGATGGATGGGTGGATTCATCACAAACATCACGATTAGCCCCACCTACCATGATCTGACAAAATGGATGGACAAGGTGGGTTCGTCACAAACATTGCGGTGGGTCCCACCTAGCTTTCCGCCGGAGGAAGTTTGGCAGCGAAGCAGGCAATCAGCATCCTCTTGTGGCCCACCTGAGTTTTGAAATGGGCTGAAGTTTATGCTAGAAGATCTAGCCAGTACATGTTACCAGATGGAAAGCTCATACATCTTGACGCATGATTATCTTTGGTAATCCAGACCATTGAGTCGTGGGACCAATTACAAGCATAAGCATTATTATAATCAGGATTATCAAGCTATCCTAGCTATCCATGAAATTAGTGCCCATGAAATGGATGTTTTAAAGTAAAATCGTCAGCAGTCCAAATAAAAAGTCAAAATCAGATGGTTACCATAATCTTGAACCTTAAAAGTGGATATCATGAGCTATCTAAATCACACAGTTGGGACTGTGACTTGGACGGTCTCGATTGCCCGACAGGTTTGCTAAGTGGATGAGTCACACCACAATTTTGAAAGTGGTGGTGAACCATCATAAGATAAGATGGGTGAGAGAGAGAGAGAGAGAGAGAGAGAGAGAGAGAGAGAGAGAGGAATCTGAAAGGGGAGGGCCCAACCCTTTCCCTTATCTTATGAGCTTATCTGTTTGTATTTTAGAATAATATCTCCATCCCATATGTTGTCTAAGTGCCTCTTTATTTGTAAGTGATGCCTCCTCTCAAAGTGCAACTCCTATCATATACCTCTATGGCAAACATAATCCCTTTTCTCTCTCTCCATGAAGGATCATTTGATTTTATGGATGAGATAGAGAGAAGTGTTTTTGAAATGACTGAAAGATCCTTGAGGAATGCTTGCACCTACTAGGGTACAAAAACTAACCCCCCATCAAAAAAAATAAAAAATTCCAAGTGTAGTATGGCTTTCCATACTAAGGTTGGCTATTCCTACTAAGGTATTCAATAATAGCAACGGGTTGCCATAACTATCTTATGGTCATTACGATAACAGTTATAAATGTATTTTTAATGGAAAAAATGTATAAGTTTTGTATTGACCCATCATGGTCATTACAAGCCCATTACAGGTGTTATTTTTGTCAAATAGAGAATTATGACTACGTATTCTATAACGGTCACCACCATTATCGTTATGTGATGGCTATTACAATTGTATTGTAAATGTATTTTAATAACATGATCCATACACATGCATGCATATGCTATTTTTGTTTAGGTCAATCTAAGCTCGATTGATCCGACCTAAGTTTTGGTGAAGTTGGTTCATGTTGTCAAGGTATTTGGTTAAGGTTAGGGTTGGAAAACTCCAACGTGATTTGAAATCGAATTGGGTTTGGGTTGAGAAAATTCACATCAGGTTAGTCAGCTGGTTGGGAATAATCATATTTATTTGAATCGCATCACATCGGTTTAGAGTTTATTACAAAGGAATTTGGGTTGGAATTTAAGTCAAGTTGGGTTCTCTCTAAGGTTGGGTTGAGGTCGAGTTGATACTGAATTTGAGCCAACCCGACCGAATTGCTATTATATCATCGACCTGATCTAAGCTATCTATCATCGAAAAGAGCTATTATATCCCAGAAACAAAAGTGTTGAGATGCAGGGCGACAAAGTTTAAATATGTTTTTAAGACAACAACAATAACATGCGTCGATTATCTCTCTCTCCTTATTTTATTATTCATTTCGTTCTTTGAACGATTATTTTTCTATTTTATCTTTATATTTTGAACGGACGCGGATTTGCTACCGACTGGTTGAGCAGTGAGACTCGCTACTGAAGTGACATCACCAAGTTCTGTAGGCCCCACCATGATGTATGTTTTGTATCCACACTGTTCATACATTTGTAGAGATCATTTTAGGGTATTAACCAAAGAATGATGAGATCCAAGGTTGGAGTGGACCCCACCACAGAAACCAGTGGGGAGAGTGACACCCACCGTTGAAACCTTTAAAAGGTCCACCGAAATGTTTTTTTTGAGATCCAACCTGTTCATGCGTTAACGCGATCGGAAACTATTGTGGCCCTTAGAACTTTTTAATGGTGAGCATCACTCTACGCACTGTTTTCTGTGGTGGAGTCCACTCGAGATTTTTATCTGACTCATTCTTTGGATCATGCCCTAATATGATCTTTCCAAATGGATGGATGGTGTGGATACAAAACATTCATCATGGTTGGGCCCACAGAACTTGGTGACGTCAATTCAGTAGCAAGTCTCGCTACTCAACTTATCAGTAGCTAATCGGTGTCCATTTTGAACCAACACTTATCCGTTGTACAAGTAAACATTATCTGAAATTCCTTCAGACTTTTTAGAAATAAAAATAGCAGGGATAGTGGAAAGCTTTTTATATGACTTTTTCTATAAAAAGACATCTTGAAAAAAAATGTTTTCCATCAAAAAGTGAAATCTTAATCGAAGAAAATTGTAGTATTCCACCCAAACACTTTTTGAGCTCCGAACGAGCATTTCAAAATAAGACAAATGTAGATTTGTTGAAATGATAATTGGGAAAGAGCCAAATTGAGATTAATCAATGGTTAACGTCCAAACGTGGCCAAAAATAAAATTTCGTATTGAATTTTGTGAGGATTGAGTATCTATTATAAGGATGTGTTTGGTTGACCAAATGTCATTAAATTTCAAAATACCATGAAATTTCTTTTACATTTGGTGCAACCAAACGAGCTTTAAAATAAAATAAATGTATTTGGATTTCGTGCTTGCAATAAAAGTTTTACTAGCAAATCGTATCAATATTAGGCATTGACCTAAGTTGAAAAAAAATATATATACTTCTTGAATGCAACCTTGAAAATCAAGAGATGTGGCAGACGTGGAGGAGATCTGGGACATCGATGTTCCCTTGATTTAAGAGTTGATTTGTATCACCCGTGCTGACATGGAACATGTGTGTGAGATCAGGCCGTTCATCAGTCCACCTGATGAGCGAGTAATGAACGTTTAAGAAAAGGATGACGATACGTGTACCCGCCTGATGACTGGACCTTTCTAGAATTTTGGACAAGGGGATGTTGATGCTGAAAACCCACCTGCTGAATGGCCGAGATAATTGGATGGGCATCCAAGGACGAGAGCTGTACATGAGTCGAACCGAGTCAAGCTTGGCACAGCTTGGCTTGTCTTGGCCAGTTCATCTCTAACAGTAGCTAATCCTAGCTCGAACTCTGCTCGGCTTGGTCCTTGAGCTTGACTGGCCAACTCGGCTCAGCTCAATCAGTAGCTTGGGCCAATTCTAGCCGAGTTCGGGCACGTGAGACAATTTCTCAAACATATAGATTTTTTTTTTGGGTTAGCTTGTTAGTACACACACTCCATGTTAGCCACCCACGCTAGGGATCGATACCAAGACCTCAAGTGTTGAAACGAGGTATCTCAAACATATAGAATGCATCTTCAATTTCTCACAAAATGCCAAACAGTATCAGCAGTTTACGGATATTTCATAAAATACTTGGTGGGCAGCATCAAAATCAGGATATGATGGTAGTTTTATAATATAAAGTTTTTTTTTTTTTTTTTTTTTTGTAGTGATTTGTTTTGTATCTGTTCCTTCCTCACCATAAGCCGATCCCATAGAAAATGTATGCAGTCATATAACAACAATTCATTGAATCATTTCATCGAACACTTGGCGAGCAGAGTCAATATCAAAATAATCGAGTCACTGAGCTGATTCGAGTTGAGAGGTTCGATCCGAGTCGAGTCGAGCTCGGGCAAGCTCAAAATTTTATCGAACTCCAAAATCCAGCTCAACTCGGTCTAAATCCAATTTCAAGTTGAGGCGAGTCGAGTCGAGCCGAGCGAGCTAACCGAGCTAACTTGACTCGTGTACGGCTCTAGCAAGGACTAAAGTACCTGTTGTACCCTATTTATGGTGTTTTTGAGAAAGCCAATAAGAGGGCCACGCGTAGGGTTGCATGGTGAATAAGAATTGGATAACAAGAGCTTCAAAGATTTGGAGTGTTTTTGTAGGTTACAGCTAGCGTAAAGCTTATACTACATGTCAGTGATTGCTGGACTGAGTATTGTGGTCAATATACAAAAAGCGTTGTAAAGTGATCGGCATGGAAAGATGTGGAGCACAGTTGAGCTATTTAAGATATATATAAAAGACGACTATATAAAAGGTGACCGAGGGCAACCAAAACAAAACTTTGGCCAACATTTGAAGTAAGCGGCCGAGTGAAATTCAGAAGCTAGCAGAACAAACAAAGGGACATAAAAAAAAAAAAGGATTTGAAAAACTATGTGGCGGTGATTCAGATGTCATGTTAAATAGAGAAAAATCTAGAAGAATTAATACACATCATCAGACGACTGATAAAAGCAATGCGGCCGATGAACTATTAGCAACCAAAGCAGAGCTTGGTTGAAAGAAGAAGAACACTCGGGAAAAAGAAATATACTAAAAGAAGGATCTATAGAAAAAAAGAATTAGAGAGGCTTTTCGGCTATTGTAACCGTTGCAATAATGAAAGAAGTATCCGGAAGAATAAGTTACAACATAACTCTATAAATAGCAGAGAAAATAAACAGAGCTAAGGGTCTCATACCAATTAAACCAAACAAACCTATCAATATATTTTATTTCAGCCTATCTTAGGAATAACGATAATCAAAGTAATGGTAATTCTTAGCTTTAATCTTTAGATGTAACACAAGTCTATGCTCATACGTTAGATTTGTTCTTTATTATATATTAAACAATTCTCTCAAGGGATGCATTCTTACAATCGATCCTAGTGATCAATTGTGAGTTTTTTCTTTTGTTTGATTTACATAAGTATTCTAAAAAAAAATTTCGGTGGAAGGAACAAAGTAAGTCATCTTTGGAGGAAGAATCTTACCCTTGAATCGCCTAATGTTTATAAGCTTCCGCAAATAGTTGGGTATGCAACTGATCTTCTTGTCATATACATTTATATTAGACGAACGTATCTATTTATTTTGGTGCTTGGGGTTAAAGTTGAACGATTTGAATCAAGCATTGTATCAATTCTGGCATGACCGTGCACGCTACACATGACAGAAAGCAACTACCAATGATACAACATTTGACTCATTTTTTTCAGATACCATGAAATGAAAGTGATCCATCCACGGCATGTCTCAATCACAAACCTACCAAAATCTGATTCTTTTAGTCTTTGAATTGTATTTTATGAACGTGATTATTCTACTAGTGCTGAAGGTAGGGCCCACCGGATGTGCGTGTAGCATCCATCCTAATAATCAAGGTCAACCCACCATCAAATTGGGATGCCACGTAAAAAAATTAGGCCGATCCAACCTTCACGTGGCTCATAACAAGAGTTCAAAGATTTTTGGATGGTTGTCTATTGTTTTTTATGTGGGGCCCACCGTGTTGTAGATATACCCTGCCAACTTTTGTATTATGCTATCTCTACCGTGACCATGAGATGCTCTTATGAAACCTTAGGTGGTGATACCATAAAAAAAACAATGGACAACCATCTAAAAACCTTTAAATTCATGTGGACCACGTGATGGTTGAATCGGCAATCCAGACCATTGGTCCAGTGAGTCAAGGTCCGGCAATCTGGCCGAATATTTTATATGGTAACCTCACTATCATTGAGACAATTATATATATATATATATATATATATATATATATATATATATATATATATATATATATATATATATATATATATATATATAGAGTAATTATTTGATGTGTGGTCAGCATGACATGCATTTCAATTATAACAAATGGGGCCCATGGTTAGATAATCCAGACCATCACTCTGTTGAGTCTCATGCGGTAGATGGAGAGTGTCTCAAAAATATCATGATGACCAAGTGCATGGAAACCTTCCCATGCACATAGTTGCACTTGGAGTTTTTGGTATTCCCATTGGCAAATCTGAACCGTCCTTTAGGTCCATCCCCCTCTTCTTCCACTACATAGCGATCAGAATGGTTTTAAACATTTGTGACTGGGCATATCTTTAAGAACAATCTTCTTTATCCATTTTGCATGATACTAAATGGATAGTTTAGATCATGTGTATCAGTATGAATTTTTCAAGGCAGCCAATGGACAGAGCACTGGACCAAATGGACGGCCCAGATAGGCCAAATGGATGGCCAGGAGTCCAGACTCTTATTTCTCTTCTTAGCTACCAAGAGGGATCGGAGGAGACTTCCTGGGACACAACACATTTACGGTGGGACAAAACAGACCAATGATCTAGATTGCACCAATTTCCTGCCAACAAAAAGCTCTGCAGAGTCACCATAATGTGTGCCACACCAATCTTCTTGGGGCCGAGCTGAAATTTCGAATCAAGCTGATATTTGGTTTTCCTTTCATTATGGTGGAACTCTGGATGGCATATAATATGTTGGCATGTAATGCATTTAATAGTATGGATCAGTTTTTTTTTGGTCACATGTAATGTGTGCGCGTGTGCCAAAATCGATAAATCAGCTCAATCCAAACTATCAATAATATTAAAATTGATCAACTTCCGAACCCAAGCATCAAAATAAGTAGATACGTCCGACGTAAACTTTTGAGAAGATCAGTCACTTACTCAGACACTTGCAGAATTTTGTAAATGATCAGGGCGATAATAAAAGTGTGTGGTTCTTTCTCCGGAAGTGGGTTGTATATTATCTTCTACAAGAAAGGACTTGTCAGAATACCATTGCAATCAAATAAAAGGAAAAACTCACGATCAGTCACTAGGAGTTACTGTAAGGATGCATCTCTTAAAAGAACTGCATGATATAAGATAAAAGACAAATCCAGCGCATAAGCGTAAATTTGGATTACAACTACTGGACTATCGCTATTCCTAGGATAAGCTGAGATAAAAATAGATTTGTTTTGATTTAATTGTGTTAGATTGAATTGGGGTTCTGTTTCTACTTCATACGTTTGTCTCCTTCAATCCAACGATTATGGCAGCTGAGGAGTTGTCATATCAACTTTTCAGATTTTCCTTCCTTTATTAATACGTGTCCCTCTGACCATTTTTATTTCGCTCGATCATTTTTTCACTTCGGGATGCCTCTCGGCCGCTCGTTCCGCTTTTGAACGCCTCTTGGTTGCATCTTTCCTCTCGGCCACACATTAATGGATGCCTCTCAACTTGTAACGCCCCGAAAAATCGGGGGTCATGCATACGCTCGACTCCCGAGTCCCCGAGTGTCACTATATCATCAATTTTATGGTTTAATGATTTATCAAGTTTAAATGCGCAGCATGGAATTAATTGAAACATGAGGCACATCCACAACTAGTCAACTGAACTGAAAGAAATCAATATATATATATAGGTTTATAAGAATATAAATGGGCCACACAAGGCGATGCCTAACCAAATCGTAAAGAAAAACATATGCCCAAAAGAATGGTGCGTTGAGCCCACGACTCAACGCTCAAGAATCCAGTCTCCTAAGCCGATGGAGAACCGCCCATCAACTGGAAGTATGACAGCTCCTCCTCCTTGTCGAGAGTAGCATCGCCACGCTCTATCTGCTCTGCATCCCCTGCATCTATGAGAGAGTTTGGTTGGTGTTTTAAAACACCATCCCAGAGTGGGAGTGAGTGATCAACTCAGTGTGAACTATTAGTCTCAAGTTTTAACAGGCATCAATTATAATATGAACTTAATGAAAAGCAGACAATCATCAACATCTAGCGACTCTTATTTAAATGCATGCATGCGGGATGATATGATGCATGCCCTCGCCACAACGCTCCCTCAAGCGACTCCATCTAATGATCGCATATGACAACACTCCCTCAGAGCGACCTCGACTGCCGAGTCGCCACCCTAACTAATGTGATGCAATGCGATCGTGTTAGCTGAGTTATTAGTTAAGTCCATTCATCCAGCAAGTTGGAGATTCTGATTCACCCTACGTATCACTGCCCTAAGCTGGTTACGAGACCAAGACCCCAACAATGTGTGAGGTTGAGGCCCCGCGGTCCGTGATCCCGTCAGGTTCCTCATCCCTGATACGAAGCACATGAGGAGTGCCGAAAGGAAGGGATCGCTTGCGGTTACTATGGGGAGGCGCGGTACCCCAGCGTAGGCCGACAGCTCGGACACAGTGTCTCATTCCACCATGCCCGGCTCACAAGACTGTGGACCCATTACAGTCTAAGTATCAATGGGCTACAATGGTTGTAAGGTATTCCAGGTTCCATACATAAGTGAGCAAGCAGGGTTGACAGACAAGGTTGGTCAGGCAGTAGGCTAAACCGCATGGGCCAGGCGAGCGTGAGACGAGTGACCTTGGGCACAAGGGACCCATGTAGTCGAACTACAGTCACCCGAACACTCCCGCCCAAACCCACGGATATAGCCCTAGCATAGTCCTACCGATGGGACTACAATCTCTCATCATGTTCCTGACCAACCCAAGGGAGTGAAAAAATCTACAACATGCTCACTATCCATATTATCAACTAGTACATCGATATCATATTCTCATATATCTCAAGCATACAAAGTGAATACTTCTATCAAGCAAGCAAATGTTATCACGAAAACAAGGTGCATGTGAGTGTGTGGGTCGTGTGAGGAAGTTAAACACTTCCTCCATCTTAAGAAATCATGAGTACAAGTGTAAAGAATCATACACACAATGAAACACCACATATAAGGGAAATGAATCAAACAACCATGAGCATATTATCATCCAAACATAATATCATGTAAAAGGCAAGATCTATATCACATTTGAGAGTTAAGCATGCACATCCAAACAATTCCAACAAACAAATAATCCGTAGAATTTCTCTAGAATTTCTAATATGACATCCAAGCATTCAAAATCATTAAACCCACACTAAAATTGGTGCTAGGCCACCTAAGAACAATAGTCCGCACCTATGGATCGTTGGAAATTGGAAAAATGTTCTAGGGGAGAGAGCTTTGAGGTTAATCGGCCGGAATCCCTAAAAACAAACTCTTGCATGTGAGAAATCCAAGCCAATCTCTTCTCAATACATGGATTCCAAGAAGAAGAAGTGAATGATCTTACCTAGACGGCCAACGGATGATTGTGGAGGTTATGGAGGAGAGCTTCTCCCTTGAGGAGAAGTAGGAAGTTGAAATGGTTGATTTCCTTGGGCCCCACCTTGATCTAAGGTCCACCTAGCTCTTCTTCACCCACACTTTCTTCTCTCCTTTCTCTCTTGCTCTCCCTTTTTCTCTCTTCTCTCTTTCCTTCTCTAGGGCAAAATCGTATGGGGAGAGGGGGTGCCCAAATGAGGCCCTTTTATAATGCCAGGTTTTGTGTAAATGGCCCCAAAGGCTAGGTTTTTACTATACTAGACTTATAGGAGAGTCTTTCTAGGATCTAGGGCCCTATCATTCCTCTGGCCACCAAATTCGGCATGTAAGTGCCTTATGGCCTGACTATGGTCCATGCAAAAATTGAAGACAAACGGATGAGCGGATATATGATCTGAGAAAGCATTTCCGACCCTTAAATAACCCTGTGGGGGCCGATCTGGTGATTTGAGCAGTTCTGGCGGCCCTCTGGCCATTAAATTTATAGGGTTGGTGCTTCATGGCCCGATGAAAGGCCACACAAAATTTGGGAACGATCGGATATGGGGTTTGGATGTACGGGCCCGATTCACGATCAATGGTCACCGTGACACGATCGGGTCCCAGATTTGGTGGACGGGTGTAAAAAAATATATTAAATCATCACCGCAAATTTGGAAGAAATCTGACGGTTGGAACACCTGGTATCTCAGTTTCATTTATAAGTGCCAGATTCCAATTCTGGCATTGGTGGGGTGCATTCGGCTAGTGCCAGATCCCAGTTATAGGTGTCCACTGGGTCCGTAGTTCATGATGGACCACAAGCCCAGTGAGATCTATGATTTCCTAAAGTTTTAGATTTTTCTGACCTTCCTCGGTCGCTGGGCGGCCCACACAGGCTGTTGTTAAGTGTAATCGGGCTACCTGGCTTGACGGCTCGCACATGGTTTGATCATGACCAGACAGGACCACTCGTATATAAGCTAACATGGGATGTTAATGGTCAGTTAAGTGATATTATAAGTTAATAAAAAAAATTTCAAGGATTTTTGGAAATCCAAAACAGTGAAAATCGAGGATGTTACACAACTACTTAGTTTACTTTTGAATATCTCTCAGTCGCGCCTCCTAGATGCCTCTCAGCCACTTAGTTTGCTTTTAAATATCAATCGGTGGCTCCTTATCTTATCATCCTATCAGTTATGATTCCGTAAAAAGTACTCTAAGTATCATTGAAAATTTTTAGCATGATATATCTTTCATTTGTCATAACACGTGTCCATCCTAGATTGAGTACTTCAGGAATGGTCAGAAATATGTTACAACACCTCTTTAGCAGCTGGTTCATTTGCTACAACAACATTAGCAGCTGCAAAAGCATTAGGACCACCCATTCAGCTCATGATCCTGTACAATTGAAGTACCGATAAGTATATCTATGATTAGAGTCCAAATTGGTGTGTAAAAAATTATTGGCACTCGATTTATTTTCTGTCACATGTAGTGTGTAGAGACATTTCAGAATTGATAAAACGGCTCGATCCAAACCGATCAACTTTCGACCCCAAGCACCAAAATAAGCACACACACGTCCGATGCGAATGTATATGATCAGATTCTAAGAAGATTAGTCGCTTACTAAGCTACTTGTAGAATTTTGTAATGATCAGGCGATAATTGGAGGGTAGGGTTCTTCCTCCAAAAGTGAGTTGCATATTGTCTTCTACGAGAAAGGACTCACAAAAGGAAAAACTCACAATCGATCACTAAGATTGCCTATAAGAATGTGAGAGATGTATGTATGTTATTTGCGAGGTGCATGTATGTGAGAGATCTGGGCCATTCATCAGGTGGGACCTGCTACTAACATGTCTATCCCCAAAAATGGGTCCACTCCACTCATCAAGTGGACCACACATGTTTGAGGAAAATGAAAGTGTAAAATAAAAATTGACTAACAACCTATATTCGATGTGCATTTGTGGCTCTCCTGATGACTTGGAAGGGCATGTTTTTTGTAGGGCCCACTTGGCAAATGGTCGTGTACACATGTTGGGCACATGTGTCATGAATAGCTTGCCTCCTACTTCTCACATGATGAGCATATTGTCCTGATTTTTAGGTCAATGTGCATTGACAGTGGGCTTCACCTTATGGACAGGCCAAATCTTGCACACACTAGCCACGTGTGCAGGGACCATACCTTTAGGGGCTCTTTGAATACATCATTACGTGGTCTAGCATAACAGCCCTTAGCTTAAGCCTAAAAGAAATGGTTGGACATGGACCTGACCAAGCTTGGCCCAAAAATTGATAAATGATTATTTTGTACATGCATGTTTCCGATCTATTTGTTGATCAAGTGGCCACACAAAAAAGGAAAAAAAAAAGAAAAAAGTTTACATTCAGGATGGATGGCTTGTTTAATCAAGGATTATAATGACATTTATAAGATATAAGAAATATATATAAAGTTAGGCCAGGTTGAGCTAAAATGATTTGCTCCTAAGCCTAGCAAGAAAATTAATCAACCTATGCATACAAGGCCAAGCTAATGAGTCTAAGCCTCAACTAAGTCAGGATGATTGGATCACCTAGCCCATTGTCACCCTTACCCAAAACCATGTATATATGTAAATTGAATTAAATTACTTAGATGTTTGGCTCGAGATTAAATGGATCATAAACCAAACACTGTTAATGTACTTATCTGTGGACCTATTTGCCAATCACGTGAGTCAGCGTGTAGTGTGTTGGTTGAACCATAGAAGCTGAAGACCGAAGACATACGATGACATGAAACATCAAGGAGTGAAAGATCGGATAAATTCGAGGTACTTTGGAGACTCTAACCTTAGACCCAAAATAACCTAACCTCTACATGATCCGTTCCTAAATAGGTAGACTGTTATGTGTTCATTCGTTGCCCTTAGGAGCTTCATTAAAAAAATATTTAGATAAGCTATATAAGTTCAGAGCTACTGTAAATCTTATAGCCCATAGACGACAAAACTCTGGGTGAGTTCAATCGATCCTCAATCGATCGAGAATGGCCAAAATAATCCAACAACATTTTAGGCCAAATTCAAACTATGTTCGATTGATCGAGGGGTCAAATTCGATCAATTGAAAGTGTTCAAATTTGTCTAACAAGTTTGTGGTTTTGAAGTCGATTTAAGTTTAATCGATCGACACATTAATCGATCGATTGAAGGTGTCGTTTTCTGCTCGTTTTATAGTTGTTGGAACTCAACTTCTTCATAAAAGCACATTCAGAGCTTGGGCATTTTGATGAGTTTTTTTTAGTGCAAGTAGAGCCCAAGTGATTCTACACTCAATATCCATATCCTAGATTTTTAAACCAAAGAGTTTCATTTCATCTTCTATGTTACTAACCACTTTAGTAGGCATTCCAAGCTCCATTATGAAGATGTACATGAACTCTTTTATTATTTAGAGATTAGACATTAGACCTATAGAAAAATTATTGTCTAAATTCTCTAGAACACTCATATAAGTGAATCTCTATCAAGAACTTGATGGGTTATTTTGACCCATCTTCGACTGGTCGAGAGCCCTGCTCGACCGGTCGAAGGCTGGTGGTCGACTGGTCGAAGGTTCGAGTCGTAACTTCGACTCAAAGTCCAGCGAATAATTTTGTTGTTTTTTACTGTAGCTTGGACTGGTCGAAGGAATGTTCGACTGGTCGAAGACTAGGTTCGACTAGTCGAAGGTTACGCAGTTTGTTCCGCGATTTTGCGCGAAACTGCAGATTTGAGTCCTTTCGCAACAGGGATGCGGAAAGGAGTTTCCCAAAACTATAAAAGGGGTTGCCTAGGGTTTTTCTAGGTACACACATTCAGCAAGAGGGTTTCCTAAAGCTTTACAAGGGATTTACTAAAGGGTTTAGGGCTATCAAAAGTGAGAGAGAGGGAGAAAGAGAGAGAGGAAACTTACAGAAGGGAGGTTCTGCTCGTGGAGGTTTTTTACTTTACAATTTATATCTCAACGCTTCTATGTCCTCATAATCGGTTAGATCTCTCCGTTTTCTCTATTTCTCTTATTGTTTATCCACTCCTGCGTGAGTGAAGCAGATTGTAACGTTCTACTTCATAGTGGATTGTTGATCTGGACGAGGTCCCGTGGTTTTTACCTCTTTGAGGGTTTTCCACGTAAAAATCTCTTGTGTGGTGTGTGATTGATGCTTTAATTTATTTCATTGCTTTATTATCCATAATTCTGGTTTGTTTCGGGAGGCTAGATCCTAAGGTTTGTGCAAGGCATCCCAACAAAGTGGTATCAGAGCTAAGTTCATTGAACGGGTAGGATCAGTTTAGAATTATGGAAGGTGGCTCAAGGATGATCAGCCTCAATGGTTCTAACTGGACCATATGGAAAGCTAAGATGGAGGACTTGCTTTATTACAAGGACCTATATTCTCCAATCTTAGGCATATCAGAAAAATTCAAGGATATGACTGATGATGATTGGAAGAAGATGGATCGAAAGGCGGTGGGGTTTATTAGACAATGGTTGGATGATTCCGTGTTTCACCATGTGTTTATAGAAACCTCAGCCGCAAGCCTATGACTAAAATTACAAGGGCTGTATGAGAGGAAGACAGCCGGTAATAAGATATTTCTGATAAGGCAACTTGTGAATCTCAAGTTCAAGGATGGTGGTTCTGTGGCCGAGCACATGAATGAGGTTAGCAATATAGTGAACCAACTCACCTCTATGAAGATGGTCCTAGATGATGAATTGTAGGCTTTACTATTGCTTAGTTCATTGCCTGACAGTTGGGAGATATTGGTGGTGTCTCTAAGTAACTCCGCGCCAAACGGAAAGATATCCATGGAACAGGTAACTAGTTGTCTCTTCAATGAGGAGATAAGGAGGAAATCTCAGGGGTCTACTCAGCAAGAGGCTCTTGTGACGCATGAACGGGGGAGAGGAAAGAACAGGAAGGGCGGGAAAGCCCGAGATAAATCAAGAGGCAAGTCGAGTAATAGAAAAGATGTTGAATGTTGGAATTGTGGCAAGAAGGGCCACTACAAGCATGAATGTCGTGGTAAGAAAAATGATAAGAAAGGAAAAGGGAAGGAAGATGAATCAGATTCCACTGCGGTCGCTTCAGATGGCGACATGGTAGTTATTCTTTCTACAGATCACGATGTATGTCTCACGGCTACGAGTCAAGACACCGGCTGGGTGATAGACTCGGGAGCTTCTTTTCATGAGACTCTACACAGGGACTCATTCACAAGCTACAAGTCAGGTGACTATGGGACTGTGAAGATGAGAAATTCTGGCGTATCAAAAATCGTGGGAGTCAGTGATATTTGGGTAAAGACCGATGTGAGCTGTACATTGGTTCTCAGAGATGTGAGGCATATCCCAGACCTTCGCCTCAACTTGATGTCAACGGGAAGGTTGGATGATGATGGCTATGAAAGCCGGTTTGCTGGTGGGTGATGGAAGCTCATCAAGGGTTCATTGATCGTGGCCAAAGGAAAGAAGTGTTGCACCTTATACAAGGCAAGTGTCAGTATGTGCAAGGGTGGGTTGAACGCAGTGGAAGATTCAGCTATTGACATGTGGCACAGGCGTCTAGGCCATATGAGTGAAAAAGGGCTTCAGCTACTAGCGAGGAAGCGGCTCCTTCCAGACGTGACAGGTACACCTCTCAAAACCTGTCTTGATTGTTTATCAGGGAAACAATATAGAGTTTCATTTGTTAAAACTGCTTCTCATGTTAATAAAGTGCATGCATTAGATTTGGTTTATTCTAATGTTTGTGGTCCTATGAGGACAAAAACCTTGGGTGGGGCATTGTATTTTGCTACTTTTATAGATGATGTATCTAGGAGGGTTTGGGTTTATGCTTTGAAATCCAAGGACGAGGTCTTTGGTGTGTTTAAATTGTTTCATGATATGGTTGAAAGAGAGACAGGTAGACCATTGAAGTGCATCCGCACTGATAATGGTGGTGAATACATCGGTGATTTTCATGAGTACTGCAAGTCCCTGGGTATACGGCATGAATAGACGGTTCCCAAGACCCCCCAACATAATGGTGTAGCTGAGCGAATGAATCGCACCATTGTTGAGAGAATCAGATGCATGTTATCCCATGCGAAGTTGCCCAAGACGTTCTGGGGAGAAGCAATGTGCACGGTAGTGTATTTGATAAACAGGTCTCCATCAGCCCCGTTAAATGGAGAAGTACCTGAGAAGGTGTGGACTGGACAGGATCCATCGTATAGTCATCTCAGGGTGTTTGGATGTAGGGCATCCGTTCACGTACCAAAGGACGAGAGGTCTAAGCTCGATATGAAGATCAGACAGTGTGTGTTCTTAGGGTACGGTAATGAAAAATTCGGTTACAGGTTATGGGATCCGACCGAGAAGAAGCTCGTCAGGAGCAGAGATGTGGTTTTCTTTGAAGATCAGTGTATAAAAGACATTGGTAAGCCAGAGAAGAATCAGCCTAGTTCGGGTGAGCTAGAGGACATGGATCCGGTTACTCCTCCCGTGGTGTCTGATGACGGGGGAGTACAACAATGTGCAGAGGACGAGAGAATTCCTTCAGAAGATGGACCAGGGGAGCAGCCCCCACTTGATCCACCTGTTGAGCCATAGGTGAGGAGGTCATCTAGGGATAGACAGTCATCCAAGAGGTACTCGCCGCATGAGTATATTATGCTAACCAATGGGGGAGAGTTAGAAGATTATTTTGAGGCCCTAGCCGACGAGCATAAGGGGGAGTGGTTGAAAGCTATGCAAGAGGAGATGAAATCCTTGCATAAGAATCACACCTATGATATAATGAAATTGCCTAAGGGCAAGAAAGCTTTGAGCAACAAGTGGGTGTTCAGAAAGAAGATTGAGCAAAAGAATTCACAGACAAGGTTCAAGGCCAGACTTGTGGTGAAAGGGTTTGGTCAGAGAAAATGTATAGACTTCGAAGAGATATTCTCACCAGTGGTGAAGATGACATCCATACGGGTGTTGCTTGGGTGGCGGCTAGCATGGATCTGGAGATAGAGCAGTTAGATGTTAAAACTGCCTTTCTCCATGGTGACCTGGAAGAAGAGATCTACATGCACCAACCAGAGGGGTTCGAAGTCAAGGGCAAGGAGCATATGGTGTGTAGGTTGAGGAAGAGCTTGTATGGGCTGAAATAAGCTCCACGGCAATGGTACAAGAAGTTCGACTCATTTATGTTGAAACATGGGTATGACAGAACGGAGTCGGACCACTGTGTGTTCACGCGCAAGTTCTCAAATGGTGATTTCTTAGTTCTGCTATTATACGTTGATGACATGCTCATTATAGGAAAAGACATCAAGAAGATCGACAGGCTGAAACAGGAGTTGGGCAAGTCTTTTGCGATGAAAGACTTGGGCCCGACTAGACAAATCCTAGGAATGGAGATAACCCGTGACAAAAGCAGCAGGAAGCTTTGACTGTCACAAGAGCGGTATATTAAGAAAGTCCTAGAGCAGTTCAATATGAATGCAGCGAAGCCGGTCAGTACTCCACTGGATGGTAACTTCAGATTGAGCGACAGGCAGTGTCCCAAGACGAAGGCAGAGGTGGAAAAGATGCAGAAAATGCTCTACGCGTCAGCTGTAGGAAGTTTGATGTATGCTATGGTGTGTACATGCCCAGACATAGCATATGCGGTTGGTGTTGTCAGCCAGTACCTTGCCAATCCTGGTAAAGAGCATTGGGCAGCCGTGAAATGGATACTACGGTATCTAAGAGGCTCATCCAGGTTAAGCCTATGCTATGGTGACAGAAAACCTGTGTTAGAGGGCTATATAGATGCAGATATGGCAGGTGACATAAACTCCAGGAAGTCTACATCGGGGTTCATGTTTACGTTTGCAGGGGGAGCGGTTTCTTGACAGAGCAAGCTACAGAAGGTCGTAGCATTGTCGACGACAGAGGCCGAATACATTGCAGTCACAGAAGCATATAAAGAGATGCTTTGGATGAAAAAGTTCTTACAGGAACTTAGCCTAAAGCAGGAGGAGCACGTGGTCTATTGCGATAGTCAGAGTGCTACACACTTGAGCAAGAATCCAAGTCAGCATTTCAAGTCGAAACATATTGAGATACGGTATCACTGGATCAGGGATACTTTGGAACAGAAGGTGTTACAGCTTGAGAAAGTCCACACAGATGATAATGGGTCAGACATGATGACCAAGGCTTTGCTCAAGGGCGAGTTTGAGGTTTGTAGAAACCTGGCTGGCTTGAAGAAGGTGGATCCCTCCTAGGTCAAAAAGGGAGAGATTTGATGGGTTATTTTGACCCATCTTCGACTGGTCGAGAGCCCTGCTCGACCTGTCGAAGGTTCGAGTTGTAACTTCGACTCAAAGTCCAGCAAGTAATCTTGTTGTTTTTTACTGTAGCTTGGACTGGTCGAAGGAATGTTTGACTGGTCGAAGGGGACCTAGGACTGGTCGAAGACTAGGTTCGACTAGTCGAAGGTTACGCAGTTTGTTCCGTGATTTTGCGCGAAACTGCGAATTTGAGTCCTTTCGCAACAGGGATGCGGAAAGGAGTTTTCCAAAACTATAAAAGGGGTTGCCTAGGGTTTTTTTAAGTACACACATACAGCAAGAGGATTTCCTAAAGCTTTATAAGGGATTTGCTAAAGGGTTTAAGGCTATCAAAGTTGAGAGAGAGGGAGAAAGAGAGAGAAAGAGGAAGCTTATAGAAGGGAGGTTCTGCTCGTGGAGGTTTTCTACTTTGCAATTTATATCTCAGTGCTTCTATGTCCTCATAATCGGTTAGATCTCTCCGTTTTCTCTATTTCTCTTATTGTTTATCCACTCCTGCGTGAGTGAAGAAGATTATAACGTTCTAATCATAGTAGATTGTTAATCTGGACGAGGTCCCGTGGTTTTTACCTCTTTGAGGGTTTTCCACGTAAAAATCTCTTGTGTGGTGTGTGATTGATGCTTTGATTTATTTCATTGCTTTATTATCCATAATTCTGGTTTGTTTCGGGAGACTAGATCCTAAGGTTTGTGCAAGGCATCCCAACAGAACTAACTAAAATCATTAGTTGTAGGAGATTTAACCCAATCCCATTACCTTAGTCACCCTATGGGTACATCGCATGAAAGGTGTTTGATCATGGAGCTAAACCATCCACATCACTGATCATGGGAGCAAATGAGAAGGTGATTCAAGCATGGGAGAGCATTGAAGAAATATTTCAATAAGGCACAACAACGTGGCTCAATTTGACCACCAAGTAAGGGTCATTTGTTAGAGTCCATGTATATTTCTTTCTTATGTATGATTGAGTATAGAGTTTGAGTTCTAAGATCAAATAGGTTCTCGTGTAGGACCTAGATTCCTGTGTATAACCCAATTCACCGAACACGGGTGTGTACATGTTAGTCTCCGTGGAAGCTTTCGCTGGGAGCAAAACGTAAGTCCTTAGATTAAGCCTGGGGTTATTGGTTAGCCTGTGTAAAACTATTATAAGTCTTTGGATTAGGCCCAGGGTTTTTGATTAGCCTGTGTAAAACCATTATAGGTCTTTGTGTAGGGTTGTCAAGATTATAGGTGAACCTATTGAAAACTCTTAAGACAGTAAAATCCGGTACACTTGAGGAGAGCGTGTTCGCTGAGGGTGGAGTAGGCATAACCAAACTACTATACATGCTTGTATTTGCGATTGTTTATGTTTGCAATTATATTCATGCTATTATTTGCGATTGTTTATGTTTGCAATTATATTCATGCTTATGTAATTACTTGAATTATATGAATACTTGAATTGAATTATATACTAAGCATTTAACTTGTATGCACAGACAAGATCACTATTTCTATCATATAGACTAGTTACTCAACATGTTGTATCATCTATAGTTTATAAGAATTGGACCCTTAAGCCTTAATTGTTTATAATTGGTAAATTAGTTAATTTTGTAAAAAAAAATTTAAGTGATCCTATTCACCTCTCATATAAGACTTAGCCGTAATTCTAAGCTCCGCTAAACTTCTGCGTAGTATGGTGTCGTATTAGACAACTGACGCAGGGATGAACGTGATGAGGATAAATACTCCGAATCCACGGAGCTTCTCTGGACTCCTCACAGAGACTTCTCGAATCGACGAGGAAAGAAAGCAGAAAATAGAAATAAATTCTAATAAATTCGAAACTGATTAATTGATCCATAAAAATGAGTTCACAACCCTTTAAATAGGGATACCAAGCAATAGGAAAGAAATCGGAATCAAACTACAACTAAAACTCCTAGAATTCGTGACTTACTATAAATAGTAAACTTACTATTTATAGACAGTCGTGATGTCTACTAGTGTGCAAGGTTTTCGGCCAAAAATAGTAAGTGTCCTATTTGGCTTCACCAAACCGTTCTCCTAATTATTCTAAGCTCTTTTCATGTTGGGCGCAACTCCTAAAGCCTGACGGATGAAGAGTTATAATCAAACTAAAACTTACTATTTATAGTAAAAACAAAATTAAAACAGGGAAACGACCGTCGATCTAGGGGTTTTTCGCAATTCCGGGCGTTGCAACTCTGCATAGCTGGGTTGGTTGGCTAAAGTAGCTTGTTCTACCCCAAAATCATATATTTTATATCAGGTAACTCATTCCAGATTGCGAGATACACCCGATTTAAGGTCCAATGGTCTGGATCACTTCTGTCGCCGACCGGGCCTTTTCTGATCCATCTTGGCCATGAAACTGTCCGCGACCCGCTCTACATCAACAACTGACGTAATTTCAAATACATGCGTGCAGCTCAAATTAAACCGTCCAAATAATGGGCCCCACTTTACATGGATTATTGTAAAACCTAAGTGAAATAGCAAAATCATATTTTAATTGTCAGATGTGTATATGCTTGATGGACATTACTTTGTATACTCAATTTCAATTATAAAATAATACATCATTTTTAAAATGAGTTTAAAATTATTCCATTTCTACATGCGTTCATCAAACCAAATTAAAATTTTATATAAAATTCAAATTGATTATTATTTTTAATTCTAGTCTTTTTCAAACCATAAAATAAAAAAATTTGTTCTGTGCAAAATAGCCCATCCGGGTTTGCAGATGGCACTTGCAGGTAATATCGCTCTTGCATGCTTCCTCCTCTAAAGGACTACAAAATGGACGGTCAACTTTCAATATCAGTTGTCTTGATGATCAGAACAATTGGGCCCACCAATATGTGGTGGGGAAAAGGAAAATACAGCAGCGGTTCACATTGATGGTAAAAACGGGCAGATACTAAAGGGTTAATATTAGAATCTTCCTGTCAATGAGGTTTTTTTTAAGCGGGTCATGGTCCAAATTCCCGGACCCGTTTAGAAATCAAACCAGGTTCAGGCCCACCATTTTGGATCCGATTAAAATTGGGTTGGGCTTGGTCTGGGTGGGGCCCACTTAATTTATATATATATATATATATATATATATATATATATATATATATATATATATATATATATATAAAATATTCTAACAGAGGTTTGTACGCGTATGCATGTAAGATAGCCTGTTTACACTGCACATGTGACAATGTGGTACGCATGCACATGATCTCATCCATCCATTCAGGTGGGCCAACACTGTAAATGCCCTTATTTAACATATAGACCCCACCTGAGCCGGATTCAAAACCAATATCCAAACACTAAAAAGGGCCTGTCCATGGTGCCCACCTTGATGATTTTTCATATATCCACGTCTTTTCAGACTATTTTTAGGACATGGTCCCAAAGATTAAGTAGATCCAAATCTCAGGTGGACCATGCCACCGGAATAGTGATTGAATGTCCACCATTAAAAACTTCCTAGGGGCCCACCATAATGTTTATTTGCCATCCAATCTGTTGATAAGGTCAACCAGACCTGGATGGAGGGAAAATACAAAGATCGGCTTGATCCAAAACTTTTGTGGCCCACAAAAAGTTTTTAATGGTCATTCACCACTGTTTCTAGTGGTGTGGTCCACCTGATATTTTGATCTACTTAAGTTTTGGGATCACATCTTAAAATAAGTTGGAAAAACGGATGGACGGCGTGGATATAAACCTAGCTTAGCATTAAGGACCAAGGACACAGTAATCCTGGTTGGGCCTGGATTAGGGTGAGCCAGTGGGCTTGGGTCGATCCTCAGTCAAACCTGGCCTGCCCATGTTATAACCCCAAGGAGAAATGATCACATGCAAGGTTGTATGTTGACTTACCATACAACGCTTTATTTTCTCTGACCTGTAACCTGTGCATAACATCCAGTCCGTGAAAAAGTGGGACCCATCATAATGATCACCTGGAATGAAAACCAGGATGTTACATTCATCAGGTGGTTTGTACCATTGAAAGCAATGTACAGCCAATGGTCTAACTCAACATCATCGTGTGTCCCCCCCTAATCTTTAGATTGCTACGATTTTCACATTAGGTGATCTTCATGGCATGGTCCATGCTTTTCATGGGTCGGATGTTCCATTAAGATAACACAATGCTATATGTCATCATTCTTTCATTAGATAGGTTAGCTAGAATACATCTCCACTTATTACTAGGATACATCAAGACTCTCTAATCTGGGTAGGGGTGCACATCGAACTAGTAGAACTATGGAACCGGACCAGAACCGATCAAGCAGTCCGGTTTGGTCCAGTTCTAGAGTACACCGGTTCCAGTTTCGGTTCCAAAAAATAAAGAACGGTTTAGTTCAGTTCGGTTCTAGTTTTGGGGTATGTAGAACTGAATTAAATTGTGGAACCGAACCTAAGGTTAAAAGAAAAAAAAAAAACCCCTAAGTCTACCAACCCAACCTTGATGCATGCGGCTGCCCCCTGCCCTCACTCCCTCTCTCGCCGTCCCTCTCTTGCTGGCCCTCTCTCTCTCTCTCTCTCTCTCTCTCTCTCTCTCTCTACAATGGGTGGTGTTAGCGGCTGTCAGAATTCATATCAATTGGGCTAGATTTTAAAAAGCCCAGAACCGTGGAATCAATCCGGAACCGAACCGATTTTCATGGTCCGGTTTTGATTCTAAAATTACTATATGGAATGGTTTGGTTCCGATTTCACCCTAAAACCGGACCGAACTGCTCAAGTGGACCACACCACATGCAGCAGAGGCAATAATGACTCTCACCATAGAAACTTCACTAGGGCTCATCGTGATGTTTATTTGCCATCCAACCTATTCATAAAGTTCGGTAGACATGTGGGAGGAGAAAACACAACATCAACTCCTCCTAAGAAGTTTTCAACAGTAAGAGTTTAATCCCCATTGTGTAGTCCACTTGAGCCTTGGATCTACCTAATTTTTATCTTATACCTAAAAATGATAAGAAAAAAAAAATGAATGAACGGTGTAGATAAGACCCATACATCATAGTGGCCACTCAAAGCTCATGCCCGTTTGGGAGTCTTAGAGTTCATGCCCACGTATTATCAACACGTGGCTTAAAGTTCACGCGCAGATTATCAATATGTATGGGATTGGACCATGTACAACAGTCCGTCAGCCTGCTTACTGGATTAACAAGGGATTTTTAAAAAAATGTTTAATGGATAATGGCTCGCCTACCGTGATACTAACGTAAAATCCACCTTCGCAAGTAGGTAATTCACATGATGTAAGAACAATGGCTTAAAAATAACTCATGCATGATTCAGGAGACCATATGATTGGAAATACTTCATAGGGCAATGCTTGCCACTTAAACTATTTCTCATGGTGTGGCCCACTTGAATCATGTATAGTCTTTATTTTTGCGCCTTGACCTAAATTTTGGTTTTGCATCTAATGGTTGAAGTGAATTTCATATAATTATCATTGTGGGCCTTATACTAGTCCGGGGTGGATGTATCTCTCAATTGTTTCTTTTAATATGGCCAACATGAATAGGTGAGTCTGGTTTTTTGACCTAGGGCTTATTATGCGATTACATATCTAATGGTGAGAGTTGATTTCAAATACACATCATGGTGGGCCTGTAAAAAATGAAGTTTGGTATCCTCTTCCACTTATTACAAAAAAATCTTAAAAATTTAATTCCATAGAGGCCCATCTTTCTCGTATAATTTTTATTTTTTACACACCCACACCACACACGAGAGCAGATTAGGTGAGAATCTACCTTATGTATGCATTATGTATCAATGCCTTCCATCTACTTTTCTAGATCGTTTTACGGCAATAGAAAATGAAGCAAATCCAATTATCACGTGGACCATATCATAAGAAGAGTGGTGATTGACTGTCCTACCATTAAAAACTTCTTGGAGCACACATTACCATTTACGTAGTGTTTATTTACCTCACAATTTGTTGATAAGGTCACGTAAGCTTGGATGAAGGGAAAAAACAAATATCAGCTTGATCGAAAAATTTGTGGCCATTAATGGTTAATCACCACTTTTCTTATGGTATGGTCCACCAGATAATTGGATCTACTTCTTTTTTGAAATAATGCCTTAAAATGATCTTTAAAAATAGATGGACGGCGTGGATACATAATACATACATCAAGGTGGGCCCAACGGTAAGGGCCACACTGTCTTGGGTGGGACATGGGTCTCACTGAATCCGCTTGCAATGGAGGTGTGTGCGTACTACGCACCCCTCGCTCAAGGAATTGAATCGTGTACTGAGCAACTCGGTACGCTAAGGGGTGCTAAGTCGACGTGTCACGAGCCAATTGGATCTAAGATGTGGGGCTGCTTCCCTCCAAAAGGTCAAAACAAACACCATTAGCTTCTCTCTCTCTCTCTCTCTCTCTCTCTCTCTCTCTCTCTCTCTCTCTCTTTCTTCCGTGCAAGGAGGAAATGTAGAAAGATCTATCGCTGCTTAGAGGTTTCAATGGTACTAAGTAAACTCTGTTGGGCCCACTGTAAATGGATGTAGTCTATACACGCCGTCCATCCATTTTTCAAGTGCATTTTAATGATTGAGAGCAAAATTGAATCATTTCCAATGCTCGATTGGACTATGGAACAGGAAACATTGGGAATAATAATTTCCACAGTTGAAACATCACAGTGGCCCTTAAAGAGGTTTTAATGGTGGATGTCATTATCACCGCTGCTTCCTTTGGCGTGGTCCATTGGATATCTGAATCTGCTTAATTTTCTAGAACATGCAGTAAAACTATCTGAGAAAAGTTATTAATGGCGTGGATAAAATCCTTAAATCATGGTAGACCCCATAGAGCCCAGAACAGACGGATTACACTCCGCGTGGGGTAGGACGCAATTCACTTCCATTGCATACCGAGTAACTTATTAAGCTTATTATGCGATGTTCACCATGATGTATGTATCTTATCCACTCCGCTCATCTATTTTACTGTATAATTTCAATACTTGAGCTAAAAAATGAATCATATATAAAGTTCAAATGGACTACACCATAAAAACAGTGTGAACTTGAGCTAAAAAATGAATCATATATAAAGTTCAAATGGACTACACCACAAAAACAGCGTGAACTAAATGTCTACCGTTGAAAAATTCTTAGGGCCACAAAAGTTTTGGATCAAGCTTATATCTGTGTTTTCCCTTCATCCATGTCTTCATGATATCATGAACAGGTCAGATGATAAATAAAAATCAATGTAGGGCCTAGCAAGGTTTCAACGGTAGAAATCAGTACTCCTACTGGCTCCTCTAGTATGTTCAACTTGATCTTTGGATATACTTACATTTTGAGCTGAACGCCTTAAATTAGTTGTAAAAACTAATGGACTGTGTGAATAGACCACATACATTCAAGGTGGGCCCAACTGAGTTTACTCGGTATAATAAAACCGTACTGAGTAACTCGGTACGCAATCCCATTTCTGCTGGAACAGAGGAGCACACGGAATAAAGAGAAAGAAAGAGAAGCTAACGTGTTTGTTTGGGCGTTTGGAGGGGAAATCGGATCGTGTACTAAGTTAATCAGTATGCTCTTATCGTGCTCAGTAAAATCTGTTGCCTCTACTGTAAATTTATGTGGTTTATCCATGCTGTATATTCATTTTTTCAGATCGTCTTAGGGGTTGAGCCCAAAATTGTAGTATATCAAAAGCTCAAGTAGACCCTACCAAAGGCAACAGTAGAAATGTTGATTTCCACCATTGAAACATTTCTAACGCCTCAAGTGATGTTTATTTGTCATCCAAACTGTTCATAAGATCACAAAGACATGGATGGAGGGAAAACACAAATATCATTTTGATCTAAAACTTCTTGAGCCACAATAACTTTTCAATGGTAGACTTCAATTCACACCGTTTCAGGTGGTGTGATCCACTTTATCTTTGGATATGATTAATTTTTGGTTTCAAGCACTAAAGTTATATGATAAAACGGATGGATGGAGTTGATACAATGCATTAATTACGGTGGGACCCACAGAGTTTACTCAGTACGCTTAGCGTACTGAGTTACTGGTACGCAATCGGCTTCCGGAGGAAGGAAGCGGCCCCACATCTTATAGCCAATGAGCTCGTGACACGTCAACTCATAACTCTTAACGTACTGAGTTACTCAGTACACAGTCCGATTCACCCTCGTATTCCTTTTTCTTATTTTCCCCTTTTTTTTCCAGCACAATAATTCCTCTTTTTCTCACGTTATAGAATTCCTCTCATAAATCAATCAATCTGGAATTGAGAAATGAGAACCTCGATCGATGCCCTTCGAATTAGAATCCCCTCAGTTTCTGAAACCAAACCCTAGATTTTCGATTTTCTCTCAAAACCCTAATATCGCTCCCGGCATCAGAGCCGAAGAAATTCAAACCCTTTCACGGGCGAAAATGGTGGATTTCTTCGGGTACACGTCTTACAGGCAGTTAGGGCAGCTGTTCACAGCAGTTGCCTTCTTTCACGGCTCCGAATATGCCTTGGCCGTCGCCATCCACGGCAGATTCCGTGTTTCTCTCAGCTGTACGTTCTTTCTCTCAGCATTTTTTTTTTTTTTTTTTTGATTTTTTTTACAATAGTGAATAACCCCGAGATTGCTTGTGGCAATTGTTTCTATGGATTTGCATTTATTATTATTATTATTATTATTATTATTATTATTATTATTATTATTGATCGATCTAGTCTGGATATTTAGAGAATTTGGATGAGTTCAATGGACGGTTATTATTGTTAGATGGATCAGCTGATATGAAATGGGGTATTATTGTACAATCCTTGTTGCAAATTATCAGTTTGATTAGTGTTGTACCCTATTTCCGACCCTTTCTGGGAAACCTAATTGGAAATGATATGTGGTATAGCAAGGAAAGATATAGCATGTTAAAGATCTTCAAGGATGCTTGGAGTACTTTTTACGGAATCACAACTGATAGGATGATAAGACATGAGCAGTTGAAAGATATTCAAAAGCAAACCAAGTGGCTGAGGAAAGCCAAGAAATGGAATGCAACCGAAAAGCTTAGTCGAGTGGTCAAAATGAAAAGATGCGAAGAGCGGTTGAGTGGAGCGTGGGTGAGCGACCGACAAAAGAGATGCGGCTGATGTGTGGCCGATGATCGATTAATGACCAAAGTCAGAGCTTGGTCGAGAGAAGAGGAACAGTTAGAACGTAATAAAAAAGAGGACCTAGAGAGAGACTTTTCGGCTACCGTAACCGTTACAGTAATGGAAGAATGATTTGGTAGAACAAGGTACAACAAAAATTTATAAATAGCAGAGGAATGTGAAAAACAACCGAACAATCTCAAAACAAAACAAACCAATAACAAATTTATCAATTTATCTTTTATATAAGCTTATTCTAGGAGTATTAGTAATTCGTAGCTATAATCTTTAGCTGTAATCCAAGTCTACGCTCATACGCTGGATGTGTTCTTTATCTAATATCAAGCACTTCTTTCAAGAGACGCATTCTTGTAGTTGCTCTTAGTGACCGATTGTGAGTTTTTCATTTTGTTTGATTTGCACTGGTATTCTGAAAGTCTTTTCTTGTGGAAGGCATAAAGTAACCCAGATTATCGCCTGATCGATATAAACTTCTGCAAGTGGCTGATTAAGCGACCGATCTTCTCAGAATTTTGTCATATATGTTTATATTGGACGTATCTGATTATTTTGACGCTTGGGATCAAAGTTGATAGGTTTGGATCGAGCCGCTGTATCGATTCTGGCACACCCGCATTATTAAAAACAAACTGAGCAGCCAACAATCAGATGGGTTGCTTCCTGTAGCATGTGGACTGCTGGTTATGTCCTTTTTGCACCCATTTGCAATACGAGGGTTGGACACTTTGACTTCCCGTGGTGGATGTGGTAGGCCTACTGGTTGAATGTTCTTGATCATTGAATGGTGGGCCCACTTGTACAAGACATGAGCAAAATTAGTCGGGAACGAGTATTGGATGTTTCCATAATAATAACATTACATAAAAATGGGAATGGTTTGGTGTGACAACAAAACAGTAATTGCGAGAGTTAGTTGCATCTGAACCTTATGAATTTTCAGATGGAATTGGATGGGAAATGCTTGGGTACCTCGTGTAGGTACCTACCGGAGGTAGCTCTAACATGGGCCAGCGATTTGATGTGCATGGAATCCATCCCTTCCATCGCTTGTTTGGTCTTGATCCCAAAAGTCAGGCAGATTCAACATTCATCCAGTTTAAAATTACACAAAAAACCTCTAGATTATCGTGGCATGACTCACTTGAATTTTTGAATAATGGGATTTCTTTTTTCCCTTTCATCCTAATGAGGTACATCAGGTGAATGGATTGAATGGCATATAAACAGTTAAACACCATGGTGAGCCCTACACAGAACTAATGGTGGACGTCCCATCCCAACCGTTTCCTACAGTCTGGCCTCCCTGAGTTTTGGGTCATCAAGACTTTTGGGTTCCAAGGTGAAGATGAGGCAGCATACCTTATGGACAGGGTGGATCTCATGAAAGTTTCCCCCCACGTGGTGCTTGGTTAGCGGTAGGTACCCAGGTGAGGTTACCGTTAGGTACCTACATGAAGTATGCTAGTGCGGTTCAAATCGGACCCACTTACTTTTTTAGGAGGTAGAGGGATCAGGCAAGGTCCACTTCATTGTGTGGCATATGATTCAGTTGTGGTGATATGTGCTATAGGGAGCTTCACAATGCATTACTTCCATTATCTTGGTCACTTTATCCATGCTGATGCTGATGCCGATGCCATTTTCTTCTTCCAATTTATGGGTGTGTTATGATATATTGATTCTTTCCTGATCTATGAAAATTGTTGGAACGTACTCGTTCAGATAGAGGGAAGACTTCGTTGAAGAAAACATAGAGAAATGGGAATGACACCCAAAATCAGACTTAAACTAATTGTTTGGAACTTTACTTCGTGACAAAACAGCTGATGGATGTCATCATCAATGTTGTCAAGTTATATATATATATATATATATATATATATATATATATATATATAGGTTTGTTTGAGACAAATGCAATCAACAAAAAATAAGTACATCAACAATCTATTTAACAAAACAATTAACAAGCTATTTAATGTACAAATACAATTTATAAGCTATTCAATTATTAAGAACTTCGAACATAGAAATTTTATTGATAAATGGAACTTTCAAGTTTTAAGTTACAATTTACAACTTAACGTACAAATACAATTTACAAAAAAAAACACACACACGCACACAACTTGCAAAATAATGAAATGTAAGAAATAAACATACTAATACTGTATACACTGATCCAGTTGCATTGTGGCATCAGATCAACACCATCGTCATCATTATTGTTGTCATCAGAGCTGTCTCCTTCGTTACGTATACTTCATCTTGAATCTTGAATCTTGTAGCCCATAGCCTTGTACACTTGTAATATTGTTTGTACGCTTGAGTAAATTTAAAAAAAAAAAAAAAACACTTGAAAGAGAAGGTTAGTAATAGAGAATGTAGAGAATAAATGGGACTTGAGACTTGAGAGATTAGAGAATGTAAGAGAAAGAAAATGTAGATAATGAATGAGAGATTAGAGAATGTAAGAGAATGTAGAGAATGAATGTAGAGATCGAAGAATGTAAGAGAATGTAAGAGAATGAAAGAGAATGAATGAGACAGAAATGTAGAGATTCAGAGAATGTGAAGAATGAATGTAGAGATTAGACTTAAGCCCCATTTGATAGCCACGAAATGAATGTAAAGTGTGGTAAAAGGTAATGATGGTAAATACATTAGTAATTCTCTCCACCATCTACTTCAATAGCAGTTCCATTTCTGTTGTTTGATTCACTGACCAGAACTGCCATCCATACACATGCACTCAAATTCCTTGTTTGATAGCAACAAAGTAGAAAATTCAACGAACAAGTGATGAAGGCCTATGGTGGTCCATCATAAATAGCTTCAATCAATGTCTAAGACACACACAAGCATATATATTAGACACAGGTCCTGGACGGTGGATGAAATGGATCCAATCTATAACAGTGCATGCAAACGAGGGTGAGGATGGGGGCAAACGAGGGTGAGGATGGTAGTCATGGCTTACCCGAGGACCTTTTCGTGGTGGTTTTCAAAGACACTATCAGCAGATCGAGGCCGATGCATTGAGGGTGCAATGGTGTCCTTTCAACTTTCTCTTTTTCCTTGATTAGGAGTTTCTTCTTCCAGATCAATGAATAACATTCAGATGACAACACTGATGGTGTTTGTCTGAGATTCAGACAAGCTTATATCTTAAACACAATTCATGGAAGAAATGCATCCAATCTACAACAATGCATGCAACATGAGACCGAAGAAGATGCAAAGACACACCCAAATCCAATATTTGAGGTGGTATATGAGAACGTTGTTTGAAGTTCGAAGCTGGAGAAGATGAAGTCCAGCTGGATGACCTCGACGGTGTCTTTCTGGTTAGACAAACATTGATGCCGCTATCTACAAAGGCGTTCAAACATCTGCACAGTAATAGCACGATCAGAGATGGAACATCGTTGAAGCGGTGTATCTGTGCCGGTTGTTGGAATGAAAAAAAGAAAAGAGATTTCTGACATTTTATCCATGTGAGACCACCGATTCAAATGTGGGTGAGGACCATTGTTGTCACGTGCCACTACATATGCAGATCGCATATGCGATCTGGCACATATGTGATTGCATATATGGCATATGCGAAAATATACCATATGCGATCGCATATGTGATGTATGCGATCGCATATTGGCCAATGGTTGGCACATTATTAAAATTTTTTTTCTAAAAAAATAACTTTTTTTTTTCTCTATAAAAGGCTTCCCAACCTCCCCCATTTTCAATATTCTCACTCCAAAACTCTCTTACTCTCTTATTCTCTTACATTTATTAATTCCAAGTGGTCTTAATCTCTCTCTCTCTCTCTCTCTCTCTCTCTCTCTCTTACATTTCCTACATCCTAGTGGTCTTACTTTCTCTCTCCTGCATTCCCTCTCTTGGAAGTTGGAAGATCAAGATTCAAGCACTTGATGTTTAATTAATTGTTTAATTGATTTTATTTCCCTCAAATATATTTTAAATATGTAAAATTAGTTATCTATAAACTTAGGAAAGTTATCCTTAATTTCTTATAAATTTTTTACAATTTTTTTTTTTTGAAAATTTCCATATTTTTTGATTTTTTTAATTTTTTTTAAATTTTTATATATATAAAAAAAGAAAAGCGGCCACATATGTGATTGTGTGATCGCATATGTGCATAGGCATATGCAATCGCACATGATTGCATATGTGATTCGACAACATTGGTGAGGACTACCTACGACTCAACGGTTGGCTCCAGTCCTGTTGAAACTAATTTCTTATCCCGTGTTTGATACGCCTGGGAAAAATGAGAGATGACCTGTTTGCGGTACCTGCGCTACCTCACTACTTTCAGTGTGTCTCATGGTGTGGGTCCCACATTGGGCTATGCATGAGAGATCCCAGCTTTCCCTCTATTTCAGGAGCACAACTTACTCCATGAGCCAATAAATGACAAGCATCCAAATGTCAGGCGGGCCATGCGCTCAAAATACAGTGGTAATTACAAACTGATCGCTGAATGTGGCCGTCTTGAGATGATGTTGACTTCAATTCTCGTACACACGTCTAAGACGAGATCTTGCACAACAGACGGACAGCTTCAATCGGGCAGAAGTATGAATATGTGGGACCCACAAAAAGGAGCAAACTGTACTACAAATATCGCAACACACGCATGCAATGAGCAGAAAGATACAAATCAGGGAAAATTTCATGGGAGCGTGCAGGAGAAGCTTTGTCAGGAATTACGCTAGACTACAGCTCCTGCTATCAAACACGCGGCAATCGTAATAATGGTGATTTTACTACCATCTACTATCAATTCAATGCTATCAAACAGTCTTAGAAAATGTAGAGAACATAGAGAATGAAGGAGAGAGATTAGAGAATGTAAGATAATAGGGGGGAGATGTTGAAAATGCAAAAAAAAAGAAAAAAAAAGAAAAAAAAAGGAGTTTCAACGGTCAGATTTCTGACCGTTGGGCCGTTATGCAATTGCATATGATTGCATATGTCGCATATGTGCTGAAATTGGCATATGCGATTTCTTCACACGTGTGTATGCAATCACATTTGACAACATTGGTCATCATCCTTGTATCAGTCTTGTTTCATGCTTGTATTTTGATTCCCACAATTAAAGATGATCTGTTTTTAGCCTAATTGATGGCAGAGAATGAGAGGGGGAGTAGTAGGTTATGTGAAAGCATATTTATTTGCTTAAAAATAGTTAAGCATGTCAATTTTTTTAAAAAGCGGAAAAGTTTATTGAAGCACAAGCTTATCATTGCATGTCTTTTTTCTTTTTTTTTTCTTTTCTTTTTTTTTTTTTTTGTTTTTTCTTTTTAAAAGCGTTTGAGAAGGCTGGATGATAAAAGTAAACATCTTGGAACTAGCCGTTGATGATGAGAATCTACCCATCACCCAGAAAAAAAAGAGAGCATTACTAAACCCAGACACATGTGCCATCATAGCATCTCAGGTTTCAGATCCAATCCATCTATCAGAAAGGCACCACTATATCAATGCCCTAGCCCAAGATTCAGGTTGATCCACTGGTTAGGTGGGCCACAATTCATAAAAAGAAAAAAGAAAAAAGAAAAAAAAAGGATGGCTCTCAAAAACTTGGCCAAAGTTTTCTAACCCATCCAGCTGTTTCCAATATTGGCATCCACATGCTAAGTGGACCAGGTTTATTTTTTGGGGAAAATGTGTAGAGGGTTGGACCAACCTGATGGATGGATTGGCTCTTGCACCTTATTTATTTAGAAGTAACGATAGTTGTATTAAAAAAGAAAGAAAGGAAAATACAGAGAAAAAAGAGGAGAATCTGCTGAGGGAGCAGACTCAGCTAAACGCCTACAAAGCGAATGTCAAAGTCCTTCAGAAAAGTTACATTAATTGCCCATTCAATAAGAAGACCCTTGGCCCTGGAAGAAACAGATTGCGCGGAGTTGGACATGTTAAAACATCTACCGTTTTTTTCTTCCCAAATAGACCACCATATAGCTAAAATAGCCATTCTCCAAAGATGCGTTCTTTTTTTTTTTTCCTACCTTGATCCCATGTCAGGCTGACTGAAGATTATCTACCGAACGAGCCACACACCAACTGATTTTGAAACGCTTGCAAAAATCAGACCAGATTTTCACGATAAACGGGCTGTGGATGAGCAAATGGTCCACCGATTCTTCATCCTTCATGCAGCATAAGCAAATGTTGACAATCTGCATCCCCCTCTTTCTGAGATTGTCCACTGTAAGGATTCTCTTCTTGCCAACCAACTAGCTAAAGGAAATGTATTTTGGGGGAGCTGAATACTTCCAAATGAAGGGAGAGGCAGTGCCGATAGTAGCAGATTTAGGATGGAGTTGGGAATAGAGCGAACTAACAGTGAATTTACTCGATTTATCCAGAGTCCAAATAAGACTATCGGTGGAAGACTGATTGGGTATTGTTTTGTTGATGCAGCTGATCAGGTCCACATATTCACTGATCTCCCAATCATGGGGGTTTCTTCTGCACTTCACATTCCACAAAATCTTGCCAGCAGCAACAGAGAAGCAATCATTAATGAAAATTGCTTTGTTTGGAGCAAGAAGGAAGATGTTCGGTAAACGTCTTTTCAACAGCTCGTCACCCACCCAAAGATCTTCCCAAAACCGAATGGCTACACCATTTCCCAGCTCAAACAGGATGCCTTTGAGGACTGCCTTTTTCATACGAAGGATGCCCCTCCATAAGTATGAAGCCTTGTAGGAGGAAGCATCTCTTGTCCACCACCCACCTTGAGAAGAGCCGTATTTACTTTTGATGATAGTATTGCAAAGAGAACCTCCTTCAGACCCTAACCTCCATATCCGCTTGCCTAGGAGGGCTTGATTCATGATCTTTAGGTCTTTGGCTCCTGCTCCACCTTCCTGAAAATGTTTACATACCTCTCTCCAATCAAGAAGGTGAAATTTCTTCTGATTCTCCTTTCCAAACCACAGAAAATCTCGTCTAAATTTATTGATAGACGCTAGCACAGAAGATGGGCATCTAAACAGAGACATAAAGTACTGTGGGAGGTTGGAAAGAGCCGCCTTTACGAGAGTTAGATGACCTCCCAAAGAGAGGTAGCAGCATTTCCACCTGGCGAGATATTTCTCAAATCTGTTAGCAATCTTGTCCCAAAGATGTTTTGGGGGCGGGCCTAAAGAAAGAGGAAGCCCCACAAAGGTGGTTGGGAAGGAAGCCGAGGAGCAACCGAATAGTGCTGCGTAGCTGGATAACTCTTCTTCTTCCAAGTTGATCCCATACATATTAGATTTTGCCAAGTTAACTCTCAGCCCAGACACAGCCTCAAAGCATCGTATCGCCGTGCGTAGATTATTGATCATATCCGAGGACACTTCAGAAAAAATCAGGGTGTCGTCAGCAAACTGAATGTGAGAGATTAGGTTAGGTATACCTGGCATAGATATACCCCGCAAAATTCCTTCTTCTTGGCCTTTGTGTAACATTCTAGATAGGGCCTCCCCCACAATAAGAAAGAGGAATGGAGATAAAGGATCACCTTGGTGCAGCCCTCTCGAACACTTAAAGAAACCTTAGGGGAATCCATTGAGAAGGATTGAGAAATGAGTTGAGCCAATGCATTCTCCTATCCATCCTCTCCACCTAGTGCCAAAACCCATACAAATTAACATATATTGGAGAAAACCCCAATCGACGTGATCATAGGCTTTTTTGATGTCCAGCTTGCAAAAGATGCTCTTCGATCTAGATCTGTGACTCGAGTGGAGACATTCGTTTGCTATGAGCGCGCAATCTACAATCTGTGACTTGAGTGGAGACATTCGTATGAGACATACGTGATCATTGGCTCTTGCACCTATGTGCCATGCTGGCACATGTGTGGTGTGTACATGAGCTTTATTGACACGTGCGTGTGCTTCGTAAAGCTCAGAGTATGTTATCCAGCACTACTATATTAAAAAAAGTACTACTACTATAAAATAGACACAAGAAATACTTTGATGCTCTGGCAGAGTGTGATGGATAATATGCAGGCAGTTAAAAACTACTGTGAAATTGCATAAATTGCATACCAGTAATTCAAACTAAACCATCTGGGTTATGGGTACCAGTTTTGATGTATCATCAACCAAAATTTACTCTTATTTCATTATCTAAATATTAGATTGAGGGACATTTATTGGACGGTTGAGGATGAAAATATCTAATTGTCTTATTTTAGAAAAAACTGTCCACAAATCTGAGTTTAAGATTTTCCAACCAATCTGATTTTTAGGCTGTAGCCAGTGTTTTAAATAGCTAGCATATAGCACAGTGTTCACTGTTTTGAAGCATGAGGCATAAGCTACATCGTGTAGTGTAAGCTATATGCAACTTCCAGATTTTTAAGACTTGGTTGCATCAAATATCATGAAATTTCATCCACATAACAAAATGATAGGAAAAATAGGGCAAAGATTAGTATAATGATTAAGAAATAGCAATGAAATTGATTTAACACTAACTTATATTATTTTACTAAAACCATTGAAAGCATTATTTTTATTAAAAATAGAAAAATATTACAAATCATTGAAAACATTAATTAATTTGAATGTTTAGTGAAGAGTATTTTGTAATGTACGCTACATTACGTGTAGCATAGGCTATGTAACGTGTAGCATAGGCTACACAGGACTTGAGCTATTTCCCTGAGCTACTTAGCATGAAGGCTACTCTACGCTCCGTAGCATAAGCTACATGCTATGTATTGCAATCTATGTAAAACACTGTAACTTAGAGATCTTGAGTTCCACAATTTAGTCAATTTATTTGAGTTAATCCATGCCACATCCCATTTGTGTGCATGCTCAGCCAGACTATCGGATAAGATAACTCCCAAGACATTATTATTTTTCAACAAGTTGGGAGAACTTGCTTTGTTTGTTTTTTTTTTTTTCTGTTAAAAAAAATAAATTTTAAACAATACTTTTGGCACTTGTGAACCATCATGCTTGGTATTTGTGCCCATCTATCATGCAAAGTCTGCTGTGGTTGATGATTACAGGACTCTTTGTGCTTATTATAAAAATTAGTTCAGGAAAGGGGATTTGTCTATACATCATTGTACAAGTACAAATTGCAAATTAGGTCCTGAAAAAAACTTCTCTTCTCACAATAATACATTTCTGACTGAAAATTTTACATTCTGATCCATTTGCAGCACTTCTGATCAGCAAACACTATCTTTTGGCAATGGCTTTTGCATTGCTAGAATATGTGTTAGAGATTTTTCTATTTCCGGGAATGAAGGAGCTTTGGTGGATAAGCAACATTGGCCTTATGATGGTGGTAGTTGGGGAGGTCATACGTAAAACTGCCATTCTAACGGCCCGTCGTGCCTTCACACACAAAATCAAGATTTATCACGAAGAGCACCATGAGTTGGTTACTGATGGAATCTATAGGTAAGTGGTTGCTGGAATTTGCTTGTCTTGGGAGGCAATTGGGTTTTAGAACGGTTAGCTTTTTTCTTTGTGCCAAAACCCAACTGATGTGAAGACTGAAACTTTTGTTGTGACCAACCCTTTCATCGATCTCAGTATAAAGCTGCTAAATGGAAATCGGCCAACTCCTTGGTTTTGTAGTCCAGGACTGTGCATTAACAATCTGGCTTGTAATGGAAGAGAGGCAGAGCTTTTTACCTTGATCTCACATGATACATAACAGTCTTACATTTAAATGGAAATCTAGGTGGGGAATATCTAGATAAATTATTCCACCTTAGGGGCGGATTGGATTTAGGCAAAGTTATGTTGACAGAAGTTGTCCGGGATAGACAGCTTATCTGTAGTTTGTCTTAAAAAAATAAAATAATAATAAATAAATAAATTTAATTTTAATTAATTTTTTTTTTTTAAAAAAAAAATTTATAAAGAGCTTATCTGTAGTTTGTCAAACCCGTTTATGCATGAGAACATAGAATTTGACTGTTAGCAAGGATAGCATGTCTTTGATAAAAATGTGGAATAAGGATAGGGGTAGTTTATGCCTAGTTCAGTGCACGAGGGAAGACAATGCTTCGTGCACATGTGTGGCATGTGCCAAATCTGCCACGTGTGCAACCGTCCAAATTTAAGCACCTCATATGTGCACATGTGCCACTATCAATCTTCAAGCACTCAACATGTGCCATGTGTCAATGTACTGCAGATGTGCTATGAACGCTACATATGCCACCATCCATATCTAGCTCCTTACATGTGCTGCCCCTTTCCAAGGTGTTTGACAAACAAAGAACATAATAGGTAGTTCAAGAAATCATGACCTGGGTAACCTATCTAAGACTGTGACCTAGACAGTCTGTGCTGATACAGCTTTGCTTGCATCTAAACAGTCCCTTCAGGATCTAAATGTTTTCATATCTTCTAGCCATTGGTCCTCTCTCTCTCTCTCATCAAAACAATGAAATGTTAAACCAAATCCTTAGATTTTTCTTCTTCCATGAACTAAATCCCATCCCTAAAACCCAAAAAACTGTATCCTAGATTTTTATTTTCTCACTAAACCTATGTGATGATTGGAAATGGCCACTTCAAAGATCTCAAAGCAACCCCATTCCCCTCCCCCTTTAAGTTTTCTCCTTATTGACATGATTTTCGCGCTTCCATTTTAAGCAGTTTTACTGATTTCCCTGCTGAATTGGTCATGCCAACAGCAGTTCTTGCTTGCAAACCTTTTAACATATATGCTTTTGAGCACGGTGAAGATCTGGATTTATAGACCTGTGTAGAATGCATAGATTAACTACTTGTATTCCACATGCTTCACAGATTTGTCCGTCACCCAGGATATTGCGGCTTTTTCATCTGGGCACCTGCTACTCAGATCATGCTGTGCAATCCCATCTCCACAGTCGGTTTTACTTTGGTTACTTGGCGCTTCTTCTCAACACGTATACCGTATCCTTTCATACTGTAGATAGTGAATTTTGAAAGGTAAAGAATTGAATTAAAAAACCCCAAGGGGCAAAAGAATACGAGGAAGAAAGAAACAACTAAAAACAGGGCAAAAAGAGCAAGAACAATCTCTAATCAGGGTTCCATTACCTGATGGTTAAGAAAACTTTGGAAATAGCTGCCGAGAGGGAGCCACTCATATCCCTAAAACAGCGGTTATTCCTCTCGTCCCATATAGTCCACAGACCAGCCAGCAAGGCTACTGTCCATTTAAACCTAACGTTGGCTATAGGCATACCGCCATGCCAAGAGGCAAACAACCCCTTCTATAGTTCCTGGTATTACCCAGGAGATAATTGTAGAAATCCAAAATGCTGCACCACAGCCCCCTTTGCGAATGAGCAGGACACAAAGATGGAAGACAGGTTCTGCATCCCTTTTACAGAGAAGGCAAATATTGGGAAGAATCATTCCCTGTTTACGCAAGTTATCTGCCATAAGACCTTTGTTTCAGCCAATCAACCAAGCAAAAACAGCCACCTTAGGTGCAGCGCCATAAGCCTTACTGCAGAAATTAACATCTGGGTATCTACGTCAAATGAGATTGTGTAGGGACTTCACCGTGCATACTCCAGATTTATCGCAAGCATCCAGATTCCCTGGAACTGGCAATACTCATTGAAGGTGAGAAAGAAGTCAACCAACTCCACATCATTCAAGTTATGTCTGCACGGCGGAACCCATGCACCAGCTGCACCGGACTGAGAAAAGCACTCCTTGACAGTAGTATTTCTGAGGGATAAGGGCTGCAAGATTCGGAAATTTGGTTCTGAGAATGCTGTCCCCTAGCCAGTGGCCTTCCTAAAATCGAATCTGGGTCCCATTACCCTAAGAGAATCCCACACCTACCCAAACCTTGAGAAGCAGCTGCATTATCGATTTCCAAACATTGGATATGCACACTTCCGCTTTACACATTGCATACATGCAAATCAATTCGAACCATCCAGATGGTAGGCCCCACTACTCTGTGGGGGCACAGCCCCAGAATCAGATTTATTGGACATGCTTAACCCCTATTAATAGGCATTGGTTTGTTGAATTCGCACTGTTGAACTTTCTCCATTTTAATCATCCATTCGATGGCCATCAATCGGATGGTTTGGATCGGCTGTTGCGTGATTTTGGGTTATAACGGTGGACCCATGATTTTGGATTGAAGCTGCATGCTACATGTACAGTTGCTGTGGCCATGTATGTGGTTCATCACTTTTCTAATATATCAAATAACTCCTTGTAAAAGTTCAGTTGCAAGCATCCTGTTTGTTTCACGTTACCACCCTCTGCATACGCACGCCCATGTATTGCTGTTAATGTTTTCAGATTTTCTTAATCTTTGAGAAAACAGATATGAAGAGTTCTTCTTGAGGGAGTTCTTTGGATCCGAATACGATGAATATGCACAAAGGGTTCCTTCTGGCATCCCTTTTGTAAAGTGAAGAGATACTTAATGAGTATATCCCCATTCTTCTATCCTGTCTCCCTCCTTTTCTTTCTCGCATATGTAGTTGCATTTCTCATGTGGGTATGTTTCTTTCTCCTCATGTGTAGGTCCCGCTGGCTCGTCATCAGAATGTTTGGGTCAGCGGGGCTTCATCTCATCTGAAATTGATCAGATATGCAGCTGGCGAAGCACGTGTTCGTGTATTCTCTAACAATTGGCAACTTTCATCCAAAAGTGACTATGTAAGAACAGACGAAACGATTTTTTTATGCATGCCTGCTGGAAGGATGAAGGTGGAGAATGCAGGCGTGGTAGCTGACCAGGTAAAAGCTTTAGCAATTCATCCACAACCGAGCATTGTGAAACGTCGAGGCTGTTTTTGGTTTGATCCTTTTATTGCTTGGCTGCCAAAGGAATGTTTCACTATGGAATGGTGGCTGGTGGATTTGGTATTCGGTCTTTTTTCTTTTCGGTACATTGGTTTCATGGGACCCACTAATCGCAGTTTTGATGCTTGATCTATGCCCACATGATCAGACCTCCTGGGTTGTATACAACAAAACATGTCAATGGTTGTTTCTGTAGAGCGATCTTATAGTGTTTCCTTAGACACATGCTGAATTTGTTTTCTTTGTGAAGTATTGAATTTGGTATATAAATCATCTCTACCATTCAAAGGTGAAAATATCCACGATTCCTCACCGTCCAGTCAATGGATCAGCCACTTAAAATTTGCACTGGTTAGTTGTCCATGATTATCCGATCTACGTGAGCTTTTGGGCGGTTGGCTGGAAATTTCAGCAATTTGTTAAATTACCGGACAGTACCTTTTCTGCACATTCTCAAAATTTTGGCAGGAACCATGCGTTTCATGAGCTGCTAGGGCCGGAGCGATGAAGTGGAGTGCTTTTCAACCTACAATGGGGTACAGAAGGAAAGGTAAACACTCTGTCGGCAAAAATGGTTTTAGACTTCCTCACATGGCTTTTGGATTGCACAGGCAAAGAGAGTTTTAATATTGATATCATCTCAAGAGGTATTATATGATCCCAGACCTAAGTTGCCATGGTTTCATTGCAGGTGGACCATGCCCAAAAAGTCTCCCGGACTAGAACGGAAATGGAACGCGTAAACTCTATGGGGTCCACTGTGGATGTATGTCTTATCCAAACCGTCCGTTTTCCAGCTCATTTTATGGCATGAGCCCAAAATTCAAGCTATCCAAAGGTCAAAACTTGTGGCCCCCAAAAGTTTTCAATGGTGGGTATTCAATACATACTGTTTCCTATGGTGTGGTTCACTTGAGCTTTGGGTATGCTTCAGTTTTGAGCTCATGCCCTAAAACGAGATGGTAAAATGGATGGACGGTGTGGATAAGATGCATACATCATGGTGGGCCCCATAGAGTTTACTCAGTATGATTCCCACTAGAAGATGTTCCCCACTGAACAATCTTGGTCATTTTTAGTTGTTTAGGCTGTTCTGTGACCCAATATGGAAGGTCAGGATTGTCCCACCAAGGAGTATGTTTTTTTTGGGGGGTGATTAAAAATAGTCCATTTGGGCTAGAGCCCAATAGATCAGTGGTCTGGATTAGGGCTCCCTTCCTATAAAGCATTGGGTTCAGTGAAACATGACACATGTATGATTAACAGGAACTGCAAACAAACGTCTTTAAAATGGTCAATGTTTTCGTGTTATGATGGCCATTGATGATTGGACTGGGCCATTCATCATTGATCTGGGCCCTCCTTCAGACACCGAGCCTAGTCATTGGGCAAAAGTGTAGTAGCCCAAGCCTCGGCCCCGTAAGGTCGAGTTGGTTAGCCACTGGGCCCATTACCACCCTGTCATGGACCATTGAGCTGTGGGCACCACCCATCCATCTCAAGATAAGGAACCCGTTTGGATGATGACACTTCCTAGCTCAAGCAACTCTGGATTTTGCTAATTAGATAGACGGCTGTTAGATGTGGCCACACGAGGTGTTATACCCATTGAAATTACACTCTTTAACCATTAGATTGCAATTCCGTTTTGTGGGTTTGGATCCCAGTCCTACAAATCATCTCGACCGTTAGATTGCCAATGCAAGCCCAATCCATACCATTTCCTTGCAAGATTATCCTAAATCTGCCACCATTAGCTCCATCCTTTCCCCCAGCATGTCATTTTTGTAGGACATCCAAGCCATGTAATTGCTGGGCCTCATCAAGAAGAGCAAATATCTAAAAAATCAGGCCGGGATTCTTTCGTTTGTAACTGGATTCAATCCACTCATTAGGTGAGTGGATTCTTCTGCGAGTAGGAACTGAATCCTACTTGCGCGCACGTTTGCATGAGATTCAAGCCGTTCACCAGGTGGGCCCAACTTGTATGTTCTCTTGCCAGGACCTTGTGCGTGATTGCTCAACAGGTGGGCCACACTTGTACATTGAAACTGATAGGTCCCTACATCCAACGGCTATAGTCCAAACGTATCCTGTAGCAATAGGTCGATTTGTATTCTGGCAAATCTCTTACAAGAGGTTTGCTATTTCCTCTTAGAAAGCAAGTTGGACGCGGATTGCGTCCTACCAGGGCTCTGTGGAGCCCACCGTGATGTAAGTGTCCTATCCACGCCGTTAATCGATTTTCTAAGGTCATTTTAAGGTATTACCGTAAAAATGAAGGAGGTCCATAGCTCCAGTGGGCCACACCAAAGGAAGCTGCTATGATAATGACGCCACCGTTGAAACTTTTCTAAGGGCCAGCGTGATGTTTTTTTACCATCCAACCTATTCATAAGGTCATGTAGACGTGCATGAAGTGAAAACACAAATATCAGCCTGATCCGAAACTTCTCCAGCTCCCAAGAAGTTTTTAATGGTGGATGTTCAATCCCCACTTTGTGGTCCACTTAAGAAATGTACCTGCCTCATTTTTAGGCTGATAATTTAAAATTATCTGATAAAAACGGTTAACGGCGTGGATAAAACACCTACATCGCGGTGGTCCCCACAGAGCCCTGCCGGGACGGATTACCGTCCAAGCAAGTTTCACTCTTCACGTGCTCCACAATGTATAAAGCGAATTAATGGTTAAATTTTTTATAGCCATTCATTTGTTTTGATATGGTTTAGCCCACCCGAAGTTTTAATTGGACATGTTTTTAAAATTTTTTTTTTTTAAAAATTTTTGAGAAGATGGATACAGTGTAGCCCACCTAATGAAAAGCTCAGATCTCACACATGTCGCAACATGCCACATGCATACTTGTTAGATTTGTACGGCTCCCATGCGCGAGTAGCACTGTAGTGGATCAGGTGTTACCCGAGTAGCACTGTAGTGGGTATTTACCTGAACGTGGGGCCCACATTGATCTATGTGTTCTACATCCACGCCGTCCATCAGTCTTCCCAGCTCATTTTAGGGAATGATTCCAAAAATTAAGAACAGTCAATTCTCAAGTAGAACACACCACAGGAAATATTGTTCAATGGCCATTCAAAACTTCTCGTGTGCCACAGAAGTTTTGGATCAAGCTGATATTTATGTTTTTCCTTCATCCAGGTCTGTGTAACATTATCAACAGGTTGGATGGAAAATAAAAATTACGGTGGGCCCTAGAAAGTTTTTAATGGTGTTCGTTCAATGGCCACTTTTTCCTATGGTATGGTCTACTTGAGATTTCGATCTCCTTCATTTTTGGTACCATGATCTAAAATGAGCTTGAAAAACTGATGGACGGTGTGGATATACAACACATGTATCAAGGTCAGCTTCACGGTCAGGTAAACACCCACTATGGTGTTACCCGGGTAACACCTAATCCACTCCCGCTTCTGACGCGCACACACCCACGTAAGAAGGGGAGGTTTTATTTATTTATTTATTTTTTAACTCTTGCTGCGGATGACGCTTGATACACAGGCACATAGAAACAGTACACATTTTTTTATTTTTATTTTTATTTTTCGGTTTAATTTGAATTAGTTGTATGGCACATGGAATTACTAGTTAAAGTGCCTGCGTATCATCATCATACTCTGCTAGAGTATCAAAGATTTCCTTAAAAAAGCAGCGTTCGTAATTGCCCCTCCGTTTATTGCTGACGTGGGATCCCCTCCTTCTCTATTTAAGAGGTTGGATTCGGAAACGGATTGGCTACTCCCCCTGACACCAGCCCCGGAGCTGGTGGTCGGTGCTCTGTGGGCCCCACCATGATGTATGTGTTTCATCCATTCCGTTCATCCATTTTTAAATATCATTTTATGTTTTTATCCAAAAAATGGGAGGGATATAAATCTTAAGTGGATCACACCACAGGAAAAAAATAGTGATTGGATATCAATCATTCAAATCCTCCTAAGGCCCGATGTACTGTTTATTTGACATCTAATCCGTTGATTAGGTCATAAAAACCCAGATGAAGGGATAAAACAAAGATCAACTTGATCCAATACTTTTATGGCCCCCAAAAAGTTTTTAACGGTCGAAGTTCATTAAACACTGTTTCCTGTAATGTGGTCTACTTGAGACTGGGATATACCTCATTTTTTTTTGCAATACACAAATTGATCAACAAAAATAGATGGACGGAATGGATGAAACGCATACATCATGGTGGGCCCACAGAGCACCGACCACCAGCTCCGGGGCTGGTGTCAGGGGGAGTAGCCAATCCGTTTCCGTTGGATTCTATCCACAGAGAATCTCAACTTCTGTCAAAGACGGTTTCTCATCAGCCAATCAAAACCCCTCTCATCATCCATCCCAACTCCAATCTATTTCAGATTAATACTTAAAAAAAAATAAAAAAAATAAAAAAAATCAAAGAACCCATTTCACAAAACTCTTCTACTGTCATCCTATCACTTTCTTCAATGAATTTTCTTCATTGACACAAAAACACAAGATGAAAGTGTTTTCAACCCAATTCCAATGCCTAAAACCAGCAGCAGCTTCAAGAAAAACCCAATTCTCACATTCATTTGAATCAATCTCACTTACCCATTTGCCCCTCTTCAAGGTACTTTCATTTCCCACCTTTTCACCCAAAAGAAGAAGAAAAAAAAGGAGGGGTTGCGTTTGGTTTCACCAAATATCATGAAATTTCATGATTATTGTGAAATTTCGTGATATTTGGCACAACCAAACGTACCCAAAAAAAAAAAAAAGATAGAGAATTTCTAGCTAATGCTTGCTCTTAGTATCTTTGTAAGGACTGACTAATCTCATAAACCCACTATTTATCTTCTCGCCCAGAGTTCTGTTTGGGAATGTGGTCTTATTTCGTCGAAACAGAATGCGTTTTGCAGAGGTCAGTTTAGCATCCGACACTTCTTCAGCATCGGATTCAGTCGTCCCAGGAGAAGAATTCGAGCAGGTAATTGAATTGGAATTCCCTTTCCCTGTCATGGTAGAATTATTTGGATGCGCTATTGACTTCAATTGCAATTATTAGCTAAATAGAGTGGACATAACCAAATTGTAGTTTAACATTTCGTTGTGAGGAAGGCGCACCTGAATTGCAGTTTCATTCCTTTCATGCCAACTTGAAAGTTGCATAATCGCAATTGGGAGCCTAGTTCCTCAATATGAATACTAAGTAATTGCAATTTGGTCAGATCCTATATCATTACATCCCAATTGATCCAAACACAACTGGAGATGTTACAAAAGCAACCATCTTCCATTGTTCAATATGGAGATTGTATTGTTGACCATGAATTACTGACTTGTCTGAGTCGACGCCAACTCTGTCGAATCCAATCCACTTCGGCACCACAAGTAATCAATGAGAATATGCTTGACTTGGTTCGACTCAGATGAGTTCCCGAGACTCGGCTGACTCCCTACTCCACTCAGGACCAGATGAGTTGTTCTGAGTCTCTGAGTCTTCAATCCATGTTGTTGACAACGAGTCATTCTGAGTGGCTGACTCTTCAATCCATGTTGACAAAACCTACTCAGAACCAGCTCTACTCAGGATTGGACTGATCCAGAACATTGGTCTGATGGGTCCTACTGTCAACGGACCGTGCCCCAAATATCTCCCAGGTTGGAAGATCCTGCTCACCAATCTTGGCCTGCTTTCGGTTGAACGTGGACTGTTTGTTGTATATCTTTTATTAACCATCTATTTTAAGGCCAATCGTCCTATCGAGTAGAGTTTTGGGCATGATTTGTGCATGGTGGGACCAAACAGGCCATGATCTGGACCACTGAATTGTGGATCTGATTTGCACAAATGAGAGCTCATGTTTGCTTTGTGCATTCAGATTTGAGAATCATATAATTCAAGAATTGGGTCTCTCTCTCTCTCTCTCTCTCTCTCTCTCTCTCTCTCTCTCATTTGCGTCATGGTTATATGTTTTGGTTTCTGACGTTGAAGGCAGTGCAGTCCCTCCCAGTTGTGTTCTGCCATTAACCGAAGAGAATGTTGAAATGGTCTTGGAGGAAGTGCGGCCAGGCCTTATGGTAGATGGAGGAAATGTGGTTCTGCATGAAATCGATGGCCTTGTTGTGGTCTTGAAGCTACAAGGGGCATGTGGGTCATGTCCAAGCTCAACAATGACGTTGAAGATGGGGATAGAAACTCGGCTGATGGACAAGATCCCAGAAATCCAGGCGGTTGAGCAGATTCTGGACACCGAGACCGGTCTCGAGCTCAATGAGGAGAACGTCGAAAGTGTAAGAACAAGACCCTTTTGATTGGCTATTTGATAGGGCTCTTACATCTACCATTTTCCATTCTCTTCTAGATCAGTTGATATAGAAGGTCATGACATGCAGTCTTCCATTTTTCCATAAATGCTAACTACCCAATACCAATCTTATAGTTCTAACTAGTTTATAAAGTAGACGAACAGATTTCAGTTGTGTTTGGATGCTCAATTGAGTTGGATTAGCAAATGATTAATTTCAAATAAAATGGAAATGATCAAAGCGAAGCTGGCACTCCACCTTTCATAGCGAAGGAATAATCCCCAAATCGAGATTACACCCGTTTGAGGTCCAACTTGCAACACGGGGCTAGGTTGTTGTTGTATAGCAGAATGGCGTTAATATCTTGCATATTGAATTGGATTATTGCAATATAGTGCAATTGAGCATCCAAACACTATACAATGCTTTGTACTTTCTTGGAGACGCTAGTGACCAGACTGTTGTGTTGCTGAATCATAGCCATGGGTACAAAACTTCTTGCAACTAGTGGCATCTGTTCTATATGCCCAGCAAGGTTATACCTGAAAAAGAAAGAGAACTGGGCACACTCAAGATAAAACAATCATCAGTCCTGATTTCCGTTTGTTTTCCTTCTTCTTCTTCTTCTTCTTCTTCTTCTTCTTCTTCTTCTTCTTCTTCTTTTTTTCTGAATTTATTGATCAAAAGGCCAAAACAGTCTGAAGAGGTACTGAATAAAATAAAGATCCCAATCATCTCAAACATTTGAGATCGAAGCCCATTCCATTACATCCAGCTCAGCCCTTCTAAAGACCTCCGATGCTTCCCTACATAGATTGCAAAAGCATCAATTGTTCTGATCCCCCATTAGTCCCAAATGTCAACCAAAAGGGCCAGCTTCGAAGACCTCCTACCTTGCGTTTGGTTTCTGACCATCAAATAGGGGGTTTGAAAAGGCTACAGGCATGTTGGTGTAGCCCAAACAGGTTGTAAAACAAATGGACAGCTAAAAACTAATAATCTTTAAGCCATCCATTTTGTTTGATAAGCCTTTGCCTACTTGATGATATTTCTTCCTGATTTTAGGCCAGAAGATCTCAAGTGTGGCCCACCTGATGCAATGCTCAGTTCTAGCACGTGTGTGATACCAGCATGTGTGCCATAGGGCCGTCAATGGGTCGGGTTCGGGTCAGGTCCTATGGTACCCATACTGGGCTAACCGGGTTCAAGTCAGGTCCTATAGTCACCATTAAAACTAACTGGATCCCGGCCCATCCTAATTTTAACTGGGTCTTAGTTGATGGACCCAGCCAGAAGCCAATGGGACCCAAATTTAACCAGGTCCAAAGAGTTAAGATCTGAACACAACCTATTACCTGACGGATCAAATTAGACCTGGACCCGTTAAAATCGGATCAGATCATCAGGTGCCCGCAGCAGGTCCTGGTGCATTGACAGCCCTAGTGTTCCAGTGTAGATGGGCAAACCTATACATGCATGTGGGCTTGGCATCTTCAACCAAATCACAACCACATGTATAGATAATCACCCCTGGTTGATGATGACATGCCCGAATCTCACCCACATGTTTGATTCAGAGTATTCATGAGATGGTGTTATTCCTTGTTGGAGACTAATTATTTCCCAACATGTGTAAATTCGGTTTTCGTTGTCCTTGTTGGTGGGTTATGTTTTATAATCTCAGTTGTCTTCTTTAAGCCAACAAAGTGGGCCACCCGGCATCTTCGTGCCCCAGCCGAACCTCGGGAACATTGAGATTTTTTTATTTTTATTTTTTTTGAAGACATGGGGTGTCCCCACCTCTTTTTTGAAGTGAGACTAATCCCTACGGATACACGTAATAAATAGTTTTTTGAAATAGTGATGTCAGAGAATTCAGTTCTAGGAGGCATTGTATGATCATTGACCTGGCATCCTCAGTTTGTACAATTGGTTCTATGGTTAAGTGATATGGACCATTGATCTCATGGGTCCACAGTGGATGATGGATCACACCCAAAAATCTCCCAGGTTGGAAGATCCAAGCCATCCAATTTTGGGCTCTTTTTTTATTTTTTTTATTTTTTTATATTTTTTTAACAGGTGAATGTGCAGTGTTTCTGTATTTCTTTTACTGTCTGTCTAATTTCATGATGCAAATCGAAGGGTTAGGATTCTACCATTGGAATGATTTTTGAGAAATGGTCATCCGATCCTGGAACCATGTGGCCCACTTGTACAAACTGAGGACCTGAGAATGCTATGATCCTCCGTCCTGGAAGCAAATAACAGTCTGGCATGCAGCTTCTTTGGTCATGAATACAATCTTCCTATGTCTAAATGAAATTCCTTTTGAGTTAGTTCTGCGAATGGTCCATTTTCTGGCAATCATGCGGTGATATCATATTACTTACATTAGAATTCTTGCGCTTACAATGAATGGAGTCTGCTTCTGCCACAGTAAAATGGGTTGAAATCTGATTTCATCTTTCAGGTTCTTGCTGAGATAAGACCATATCTTGCGGGCACGGGAGGTGGGGTACTTGAGCTTGTTCAGATCGATGGATATGTTGTGAAAGTCCGACTGAGTGGGCCTGCAGCAGGGGTAATGACAGTCCGTGTAGCTCTTACACAAAAACTGAGAGATAAAATACCTGCAATTGCTGCTGTCCAGCTGATAGATTAGTGAAATGAAAATGAAATTATGTATTGTAAAATGGAGAAAAGATGTTTCAAAGGTATTTTGTCAGAGCCTACTAATATTGTAATTTTGTAGAGAAACAGTTGTCCTTAAATCATCATTTCTGGATCCTACTCTTTAACTGGGTGTTTGAAGGTTCCTCTGGTTTCATAATCCCACCAATGAGGAAATGCAATGACTTCTTGCCAGACCTGCTTGCCAAGATCAGGACCTTTCATCAGGCTGGTGTGGGCCATGCATGTATGTTGGGTGTGATCATTACTTGATTTCCTTTAAGTGTGCATTTCCTTTTACTTGTGTCTCATGCATCTAAAGCCGGACTGTCAAGCCAGGGAAATGGAGACTAGCATGGCTTGCCTGATGAACAGCCCAGATCTCACACAGGTGGTCATGTTGGCATGTGTGGAACAAGTAGGTTCAGCTGTAGAGGTATGCAGAAGTAGCCTTTAATAGAGACGGGAATGAATGCATTTGAAATATGTTTGAGCTGTGTGGGGGCCACCTATGACGTGTAGAGACGGGAATGATTGCATTTGAAATACATTTGAGCCGTGTGGGGCCCACCTATGATGTGTATGTAGAATCCAAACCGTGCATCTGGCATGTCTGGATTAGTGACGGGTTGGGTGGCACACACAAATCATGGCGGGCCCCACACTGCTCGAACACCTGATCATTTCCTTAATAGAGAATTCCACATTTATTCATCTCAAGATGTGCATTAGCATGTCCATGGATCCAAAACATTCGAAAAATATCCTGTAATACATGTATAACAAAATGTACAAAGAACATTTTGCAAGATCCGATCTGCTGAAGTACCTTGCTTTAAAGCCATTGATTTTCTTCTCAAATCATACTAATGGCCACAGAAAGGCCGACGGCATGCCCCCTCGACGGGGGCAAAACAGCTTGTAATCTCTTCATCATCTGATCAAGCTTCTCCAACTTCTCCCTCTCCCCGGATCGCACTAAAAACCCTTCCAACACGCGAAAACCTTCTTCACTTGGATGCCTCCCTCTAGCCACCACCTGTTTCATACACCGATATGCCTCCTCCACCTTTCCTCTACAGCACAATGCCGTTACCAACAGATCCAGCGCATGCCCATGTGGGCAACATCCCTTCCCTACCATGTAGTCCCATAGATCCAAACCCAAATCCGGCAATTGGTTCTCACAGAAAAATTTCATCAACATCACAACCGTCCGCATCTTTGGTACGAAATCCTTCTTGACCATCCTTCTATAAAGCTCACAAACATCCCCAACTCCATCCGAATTCTTCAACCCCAAAAACATCGTATGGTACGTCACGTTGTCATGCCCAATACCCTTCTCTTCCATCTCATCCATCAAATCCAATCCCCCCTTCAAATCTCTTGCTCTAAAGAGTGAACCCATCAAAGCATTATAAGCCCCGACATCAGCCCGCAAGTTCCTCATTGGAATTTCATCGAACAATCGGCGGGCGCGAATTGGGTTACGGGCAATTCCTGCCCCATGGATCAAGGTAGTGATTGTTTCTAATGTCGGAGAGAAACTCGCACCTTCCATCTCTTCCATAATTCTTAAACCATCAGACAAGCAACCCTTCTTGCAATATGCATCGATTCTTATATTATAAGTAATTACATTCGGCTTAAATCCTCTTCTCATCATTTCATGATAAAACAACTCTACTGATGTAATATCTCCCGATTCTTTAAAACCCAATAATAATATATTCAAAGTCTGTGTGTTTGGACTGAATCGGGAATGCAATTTGCGGAAAACTGCTCGGGCCTCCTTCATCTGCCTCTGGGTGCAGAATGCTCGAAGCAAGATATTAAATTCATCAACCCCAAATCGTCTCCCAACAAGTAGCTTCTCCATTTCATCGAACACTTCAAGGGTGTCCTCAAATGATTGGAATTTCGCATATTTCGATAGAACAATGCTGAGAGCTTTGTTGGTTATCAACGACGGGTGTTTGAGGTGGATTTCTCGCATCAGTTCCCAAGCTTTGTCAAATTCATGCATGCGGGTGAGGATGTGAAGGGTCTTCTCAAAGGAGTCGGGGGATGGGGAAAGGTGGGTCGGGTATTGGAGGGAGAATTTGAAGAGTTCTAAGGCCTTGAGGCCGTTGGCGTGTCCGGAGAAGAGGCGGCCCAGGACTGATTCAACGAGAGGGGTGGAGAGAAGATTGAGGTGGATGAGATGATGGTGGAGCAATGGGTGGAGAGGGGAGGCCGGGAAGGGATGGTCGTTGATGAGTTTCGCAATCCGGTCGATTTCAGAGGACGGGGGAAGAAGGGCAGATGGACGGATGGATGATGATGATGCAGGGATGATGAGATGGTTTGAGAGTTTTGGGAGTTGGGTGATATGTGTTTTCAGTCTCCTTGTAAAGATCATCTTCCTTGTGTTTTTCGAATTTGGAGGGAGGAGGTCCAGTTGTGTTTTTGAAATTAGCGGATATATATACGAGGGGGAGTCATTTGATACTCTGGCAGTGTACGACGCTTGATACTCGAGCACTCAGAAATTGTGCACGTGGCATGCATTAATCCAAAGTAAACCGACTAAACTCCAGGATCCAATGTCCATAAATGACAATCTAAAAATCAGATTATTTGACCAATCCCGACCTCTGATTCTTGGACACTTGTTTCACCGTCCAATAAATATCCACCAACCCAACAGTCAGATAATGACCGTAGTTTTTGGTTCGTGATTTTAATTTAAATTACTTGGATGCCACGTATGAACTTTCCAAGTAATATATAAGTGCCTGCGTATCATCCATCACACTCCGACCGAGTACTAAATTCTTTCTCATATACGATAGGGATGGGACAGTGGGCCGGATGGCCTGGGCTGGGCCCATGTTGTGGTCACTTTGGTTTGACGTGGGCTGAGTGTAAAGGCCATTGTCATGGGTCTGAGTACATGAATATTCAGGCCGGTAACCAAATGGACTTGATGTGACAGACACCAGTCCGACTTATTTACCACCAGTGATTTAATATCCAGACCAGATCGAAGGGTCATAAGGATTCGGCCCAAAATGGTCCACTAAAAAATCAGGTAACTGGAAACTGCTTTATGAAAGATTGCATGTTAATCACTCTTACATTCTATATGATCTTACATCAATCAGATTTTGAGTATGGCTTTCAATGGGCCGGACTGGCCCGCCTCGCTCGTAGGGCTTGGATCGAATACTAGCCCTGTGAGTATGATTGTAAATGGGCCAGGCTGGCCTCTCAGGTTATCTCACCTATCCTGCTGTGCGTAGGGCTTGGATCGAACATTAACCTTGTGGGCCGCCAAAAGGTTAAGTCCATTTCTCAGTTGGTCTGGGTTTAAGAGCCCATTAGCCAGGACCTTTCAGGGTTTAAGTACATTTTTGTTATATATCATGAATGGTAGAAAACCCTTAATGAACAGCCCAGATCTTGCACAGAAGTGGGTGGATGGGCTTAAGCTCGACTTGGGCTTGGGCTTGCATAGTTATTATGGTCCAGACTCGGGCACGTTTGTTTTCTTTCATCACTGGCCCAGGTAGGGCACAGGCCTAGGTTTTACTTTGTTGGCTGATCTCTGCCCGGCGCGAGCTTTGATGATGGCATGGGTTGAAGCGGGTCAGATCAGTTGGATCGGCAGCTGGACCGATCAGTCCACAAAACAAAGATGGATGTCCCGTCCGGTCTCAAAACATAGTTTAACGCCGCATGCCTAGATTCGGATCGACGGCATTTCATCAGGGTGGGGTGAGAGTGATGGGATGTTGAGCTTTATCAACTGGGCCACTGCTCACATAGGACTATTAATGGGCTGGGATGATTAGATATCTTTGGGCCTGGGCTGGCACCAGGCCCCAGGAGTGGGCCCATGTTAAAAATTTAAGCCCATTTAATAGCCTGTCGAAGCACTCTTCTTTGGGATAACTTCATTTTACTTATGCTTATAAAATCATATAAAATTTCATAACTGCAGTATTATCTATACATTGAAATTACAAATACAAGTGGCTAATGCAAGTTTACATAGTATCAAAAACCCGTTAATTAGCAGCCATTGATTAGTAGTCGTCCTCATCGTCATCTCTTGGGCCCCTAATTCTTCTAATTATGGATGTGACCACGCCAAACACAATAAATAGCACAAAAATGTCGAATCCTCCTCCGACACCTACGGCCACACCGGGTCCTGGTGCAAAGAATGAGAAAGGCGACCAACCCCATCCGCCGTAGAATGGCACCCCGAATCCGTATTCATACCCGCCTACAAGAGGTGGGGCCACTGGTGGATTGATGTAAATGTTCGTCCTGCACATTTTAACATTTGTTGATTCAAATTAGCTTAGTATAATTTGGAATTAAGAGCTACATTGAGTAGTAGTAACATTGAAACATGCATTGGAATTTTAAGGTATCAGTGTCCTTTTGTTTGGACCAGCATACCATCAATGGTACAGCTTGTGGTCCACCAGGGCTGATGGGGCCATCACTATAATATGCATCTATCAATTTTGCATGGACCAATGATGAATGGTCCATTTTAGAGGAGGCAATGGGCTGAGCCCAGCATGGGTCTAAAGCCTGAAATCTGGATAAAATCCATATTTCCCACTTAAATTTTTTTTTTTTTTATGCTATCTATTTATATCTATTTATCAAGTGGGCCACACATGAAAAAAAGAAATAAGACATTTTAGAGGAATGAAAGAGCTGTTTGCCAGACTTTGTGGAGGTATTTGAAATTGAATGGTTTGTTATTGATCAAATGGTTACTAGTACTAGTCAGATTAATGAGATCTTTGTATCATAATTCAAAATTTCGAGTTGTATATAATGAACGGTTTGGATCACTGTATCGGACTGTATAAGTGTCCCAATGCAACCAGGAGCATTCCTTATCCTGTACTTGGGATTTTGATATCTAATACATAATTATTGATAACAAGAGCTGATAATGTATTAGAGATCAAGATGTCTAATACATAATAACTGGTAACTAAAGTATATGCTTGTTTGAAGTTGTTCGTCATTTCATGCTTGCTTCATCGTTCATCATTTGGTCGGCTCATATTCATTGTACCTTTCAAACTCAAGTTCCTCCTTTCGGAGCACCTTGAGTTTGAGGAGGAGTGTTAAAGGATATCAGATAAATTAAGATACTGCCTCTTTTATTAATACTACGCAGGGCCGGCTCTACTATCAAGGTAGACAAGGCAATGGTCTAAGGCCCTACATTTAAGAAGGCCCATATTTTAAGGAATATAATATATATATATATATATATATATATATATATATATATATATATATATATATATATATATATATATATAAAATGAACGTCTTTACTTAGAAAAAAAAATATTTAAGGCTTTTGAATTGGCCAATAAAATGCATTATATATTAAAAATGTCACGTAGTTTAAAACACAGAAGATTAAGAAGGTGAAGAGATAAAATTCAAATCTAAATTGATAAGAGACAAAATCATTAACTCATCTCTTTAATAGCTAAAATCTAAATAAATAGCAGACAAATTAATAAATAAACTTAACGTTTATTTCTTGAAATATACCAAAAAAGTAATTATAAATATCTAAGAACAAAATATAGAAAACAAAAATATTTTCTCATCTCTCTATCTCTATTTCTCTATCTTAATTATTGAAGAAATCCCAATTTTTTTTTCCACTACTCACCTTATTGTTCTCCATCTTGATCTTTTTCTTTTTATGCTTTCTTTGTAAATTGTGTGGAGGGAGTGGCCATGTAGTGTGAGCTGCTGTTGTGTTGGAAAGCCTCCGGTTGTTTGTAAGTTCTAATTCTAACTACTCACTTTCTCTTCTTATTTGTGGTAGTGTGAATCTCTGATAAATTTTATACTTTCCAATCTAATTCTAACATTTATCCTATTACTTTAATAAATGTTTATCTTTCTCATTAGAGTTTATCCTATTACTTTAATATTTATCTTATATATCAGAGTAGCTTTATCACTTATCACATGGGATAATAATTCTATGGAGTAAGTTTTTTTATTTTGTTATTAGTTTGACTTTTGTAGTTTAGTAGTTTTTACGAATGCTTTGTTTTTTTTTTTTTTTTTTTTTTAAATATTTCAGCCTTTTTGTACGGATGCTTTGTTTTTATTTTTTTTAAATATTCCGGCCTTTTATTTAATTAGTATATTTTAGTTATATTTTCATTAGTCATTCTTTTAGAAAATTTCATTTTTGTATTAATACTAATTTATTAAGTTATGTAATAAATAAATTTTTTAATTGTGCACGTTTAAAGTATAAAGTGATCACGTCATTCAGTATACTGTAAAGTTGCAATATTGCTTTTAATTAATCAGGTTCTATTGTTCTATACTTTAATTTTTCTTATAGTTAAATTATAATTTTCTATTATAAATCTTATTTTAGTTATCTATAAATATTTTGTCATTATAAATGTCTACTAGAAAATATCCATCTGGCTATGAAAAACTTTTAAAAAAAGAGAAAATTTGAAAAACAAATTGAATATAAAAAAGGATTTATGAAAAAATTTGTTACTAGTATTAAACAAAATACAACAGAAAATTTGGGTGAAAATGTTACAAATAAACAACAAATTCATCAACATGAATTAGAAGATGATGAAATTATACAACAAAAAGATAATAATGAAAATAGTCATAATAATGTTCAAATATCTAATGTAACAATTCTTGATAATGAACAACAAAATAATTTATAAGAAAATGAAAATATTACTAATCTACCACCACCAGATAATATCTATGATCCAAGTTAATGGAAAAATATTGATACAAAATTAAGAGATCTATTAGTACAAAAGGGTCCAATTAGAGACAATGATCTAAATTTTCCTAAAGATGAAAACTCTAAACATTTTTCTACTGCATATTATTCTAAGAAATTACCAAATAGGGAGAAATTTGAGAGAAAATGGCTAGTGTATTCAAAAGATATAGATAAAGTATTTCATTTTTGTTGCAAGGTGTTTAATTCACAACATAGTACTACTCAACCTACTAATGAAGGAACTAAGGATTGAAAAAATCTTAACGTTAAGCTTAAAAATCATGAAACAACCAACGAGCATATTACTAACATGAATTCTTAGATTGATTTAGAAATAAGATTATTGAAAAATAAAACAATTGATAAAAGTGTCTAAGAACAAATTAACAAAGAGAAAGATCATTGGAAAAAAGTGCTATTAAGAATTATTGTTGTAGTTAAAAATCTTGGAAAAAATAATTTGGCATTCCGTGGAAAAAATGAAAGGATTTTTCAAGAAAATAATGGAAATTTTTTAAGTCTAATTGAAATGATTGGAGAATTTGATCCAGTAATGCAAGAACATGTTCGACGTATTCAAAATGGATAAATCTATAAGCATTATCTTGGGCATAATATACAAAATGAATTGATTCAGTTATTAGCAAATGAAATTAAAAGTAAAATTATTAAAAAGATTAAAGAAACAAAATATTTTTCAATTATACTTGATTGTACTCCCAATGTAAGTCATCAAGAACAAATGACTCTTGTAATATGATGTGTGGATATTTCAACAAGTCCAATAAAAATAAATGAACATTTTGTAGAATTTTTAAAAGTAAATGATACTTCTGAAAAAAGTCTTTTTAATGAAATTATAAGTACAATAAAGAGTCTTGAACTTGATATTAATGATATACGTGAGCAAGGATATGACAATGGGTCTAATATGAAAGGGAAAAAACAAGGGGTACAAAAAAGAATTCTTGATATAATTCCTAAAACATTTTACACACCATGTGGTTGTCATAATCTTAACCTTGTGCTATGTGATATGGTCAATTATTGTCCTAAAGCTATATCTTTTTTGGAGTAGTACAACGTATATATACATTGTTTTCTTCTTCCACAAAGCGATGAAAAATTTTACAAGATAATGTGCCAAGTTTAACTCTTAAGCCGTTGTCACAAATACGTTGGGAAAGTCGAATTGAAAGTGTAAAAGTAATAAAATTTCAAGCTCTAAAAGTAAGAGATACTTTGTTACAATTAACAAAAACAAGCGAAGATTCTAAAACAAAGAGTGAAACTGATTGTTTAGTAACATATGAGATTGAAAGTTTTGAATTTTTGTTAGGCATGACTATTTGGTATGATATATTATTTGCTGTTAACTCTGTTAGTAAAAATTTACAATCGAAAGACATGCATATTGATGTTGCTATAGATCAATTAAAGGGTCTCATCTCTTTTTTAAAGAAATATAGAGAAGATGGTTTTACATCTGCTATGATTTCATTTAAAGAGATTGCAACCAAAATGGAAATAGAGCCTGTATTTCGTGAAAAACGAATAATTCGTAGAAAGAAACAATTTGATGAGAATGGCAATGATGAGACAACACAATCTATTGAAGAATAATTTAAAATTAATTATTTTTTATATACAGTAGATCAAGCTATTTCTTCAATTGAAACCAGGTTTGAACAATTTCAAATATACGAAAATATTTTTGATTTTTTATTTAATTTTGATAAACTAAAAGCTCTAGAAGATGATAATTTGAAAACGTACTGTCTTAATCTCGAATGTTTTCTCAAACATGATATTTATTCTGATATTGATGGCTTAGATTTATTTTCCGAACTAAAAGTTTTAAAAGAAGTTTTACAAATAAATGAAAATACTCCAATTAATGTACTAAATTTTATGAAGAGATTAGATTCTTTTCCAAATACATATATCGCTTATAGAATATTACTAACAATACTTGTTACAGTTGCATCCGCAGAAAGAAGTTTTTCAAAATTAAAATTAATAAAATCTTATTTAAGGTCAACTATGTCACAAGAAAGATTAAGTGGATTAGCTATATTATCAATCGAAAAAAAAATGTTAGAGGAACTTGAATACAAAAACTTAATCAGTAATTTCGCATCTCAAAAAGCAAGAAAAATAAATTTTAAATAAAAAATAAAATAAATTTAATTTAATTAATATTTAATATTAAAAAAAAGGCCCCACTTAAAGTTTTCGCCTTAGGCCCCAAAAGTTGTTGAACCGGCCCTGATACTACGTATCTATTAGGACTTTCCTAACTCTCCCTTCTATATATTTTCCTGATTGTTAATGAAATCAACATGATTACAGCTTTCCACAATATAACATTTCTGGGTTTAACAGAGATGAACTTGTTTTTTAGGAGAAAATTTTCTAGTTATGTTTGGTTAAAAGGATTTTTAACGAAAAATTCCTCAAGAAATCTGATTTTACTAGCCTGTCTTGACTTACACCAAAATGTGCTTTTTGGTGAGTGAAATGACCAAGACTCCATTTGTTTGTTGTTTGTTGGTTTTTATTTATTTATTTATTTATTTTTATTTTAAATAATAATCTAAAAGGAGTGGTAGAGTCGAGCATTGCGGGGTTCAAGTGGTGTGTTTATGACATCCAACCCGTCTAACAGGAGCATTCTGCCATCATGATCATATGAACTAAATGTGAGTCTTCGATCCAATCATTAGGTTGGCTACACATGATTTTAGAGGTTTTTCTGTGGTGTAGCCTAACTAATGATTAGATCAGCCTGCTTTTTTATTTGTATAATCATCATGGTGGGATAGCATCATGTGGGCTGCAAATGCTCAAACCCATTCACTCACCAAAGAGCGCCTTTTGGTACTTTAAATAAGGCAAGGCATTATTTGATAATAACAGAGTTCTTGAGAATTATGTGGTGAAAATACCCTAGTTTTAGAAAAAAAGCTTAAACTAACAAGTCCACACCAATTCTGCATTGGTTAAAGGCTTTTACTTCCTTAATGAAGGTTGTGAGTTTGAAATTCTTTAGCTTTCTTAACTTTAATTAAAAAAGAAACAGACCAGTGACTCAGTTTTCATGTGAATTCGGTACCAAGTCACAATCATAAGCTGAGCTTTTTAGAGGGGTTTTCACATCTACTTTTTTCAGCTCCAATTTTACCTAGTGGGAATGAGAGGGAGTTTCTGAAAGTGCATCCAAACGCATAAAACCAACTGGGTTTGGCTCAAAATGCTATTTAGATGTCGAAAGGCCCTTTTGAGGGTGCATCCAAACAATCCCAAACATGTTTTGAGTTAAGTCATTGAGTTTTAAACCTATAATATTAATAAGCATAGATTCATATACAATCATAGTTTTATTAGGATGTATCCAATTTAGAAATGATTGAGAAATGCTCTACTGCTCTCATACCCCTATAAGTTATAGTGTTCCAAGTTTCATTGAGACACTTTGACAGTCCAATCCATTATCTAGACTGTTCATTAGATTCAACATTCAACGCTCATGCTACAACGAAAAAATCACATTGACTTAACAATCTTAACCATCTGATTGATAGCATTTAATATCGACTGATAAGATTGTTTACACAAAAAAAGGTCAAATCAACAATTTCATCCATGTGTATGTTAGGGCCCATCTTGGGTTGCATATTAATGTAAAGGATCACAATCTCGACCATAACATCCATGGCTTGGAAAAAAGATGAGCTACAAAAAAATAAGGCCAAATCAAGGAGGGAGAGGAGATGCTGGTTTGCAAAATGCATCCAAATGCACCACAACTGCTATTTGGAAAATGGTGTTTTGGCCCCAAAAAACCCTTTCAAGGGTGTGTCCAAACAGGCCCTTAATGGGCAATTTAGATCCATTGATTACTGTCCAAATGACCCATTGCAACTATAAGCACTATAGCTTATAGTGGAATCCCCACCACTGGAAGAGAGATCATGTGATGGATGGCACATGGACCAAAAATCTCCACCATTGAAAGAGGGATCTTGTGATGATGGATGGCACATGGACCAAAAATCCCAACATTGAAAGCCCTCACAGTGGAACATTTGCCCTTCTCTTGGTTGAATGTTAACAGTCACTGTACCTTTCTTCTTAACTGTCTATTTGTTGGGCCACCTATTAAGGAGATGGGATTTCAAAAAGGAGGTTTTTATTTTTTTATTTTTTTATTTTTTTTTATTTTTAAAATTTATAGCGGCATGGACCATTCACAATGAATCCAGCAATCTTAATGGTTTGGATCAATGGTTCATGGCTTCCACTTGCTAGACTCTTATATTGGTTTTGCACCATTTAAAAAATGGTGGACACTCATCCACCTCACATGTGGAGCTGATGCACAGACCATCCAAATTGTGGGTCCCATTGTGGATGGGGCATATTTAAAAAATTGCACTGATCAAGCAATCTGAACCATCAATTAATGACTATCACAAAACTGGAAGTGATAGTTAATAACTTTTAGGGTTTCATAGACTTCCATTTTCCAAGCAATGTATGCAATGGCTAGGATCAATGGAACAAAGTGATTCCCTGTAGCCATAGAAATCCACAAGAGGCACACCAAATGAATGGTTCAAAACTTTCCTAAACAATTTAACAAATGGCATGTTTTCATCATAGTCTTAGATTAAACATACTAAAAGTTATTAACTATCAATTCCAATCTTGTAACATGCATTATATAAATATCTAAGGGCGCGTTTGGATGTTCAATTGAATTCAATTCCAATAACCAAAATAGAAATGTGTCTATTTTAATTTACAAACAACATGGACGATCCATAATTCCAATTCAATGCATTTCAAGTTGGACTAGAAACTAGAGTAATGTTCACATATTATTTCAATCCAATTCAATTAAGCATCCAAACACGAATTTAACCTTACCTCGAATTATTGATCCTAGGGGATGATGCTTTAGGGGCCGCCGATCGGAACGCCTGACCGCCGACTCTACCACCCGTCTTCGCCGCCGACGCTTCATGCACCGAACCCAATGTCAGCACACCGGCCGCGAGCGTAACGATGGCCAATTTTGCCAATTGCATCTCTTTTGCACTGTACATCCAAACACACACAAGTTTAAAATTACATATCATGACTAATAATAGTACTTTTACCAAGAAATTGCATGTAGGGGCAATTTGGGAAATTACCCAGATGGGCCATCATCTTTCTCCTTGGTGGGCCCACATAAGACTACCAATGAGGTGAGGGGCTTCTTCTTGTGTCTGTAGATGGGAGAGAGAGTGTTGGTGAGGAAGGTTTGTTGAGAAGAGGCCATGGCCATGGTCTGGTTAATGGGCTTGTGTTGGTGAATGGAGGTGGTTGTGGAAGGGTATATTGGGCAGATTTTGCATATATGTTTCTAGGTTGGGCCTTATCCTTTTTATGATTGAGAATTTGCCACGTGGCAGAAGGATAATGGGTTGGTGGAATTTTCAAGAAGCCAAGATCTTTCTGCCTTTCCTTGGCTTTGTCAGGCACATGAAATGCTTAGGCCTTTGGAATTTATGTAGGACTGAATTTCTTGACATTATAAAATTTAAATTTTGAAGGGATTTTTTAGAGTGCGTTTGGTCGCACCAAATATCATGAATTTTTGTGATATTTCAGGAATAGTCAGCTTTAATTTGAGGTAGGATTTAATTATATTTTATAAAAATTTATGCAACCAAACACACTTTAAGAGCCTGTTTGTTTTTCAGTCACATAGTAAACTCATTGTAATTAAGAATTATCACTTACACCTATGAATTGTAAAGGGCTCATGCTATAAAATGAGCTGAAAGAATGGATGGATAGTATAGATATGACATATACATCATGACCAGCATTATAAATTTTATTAGCGGTGTTAAAATATGTGGAATTTATTGATGCAAGAGAGAGGAAAGAAACAACTTGGAGGCAATATTTCCTCTCTCAAGTAAAGGTTAACAAGAAATAATTATTACTCATGGACGAGTACTTACAGTTTTTTCTTATCTTTTTTTTTTTAAACTCTGTTTTATAAAATCCAAATATGCCTTAAAGGAATTTTGTAAGGTCCACGCACTTGAGGTGGTAAGAAGTAATTATTATTCATATATATATCAAACATATTCTAAAGAAGCTTTGTGTAGCCCACATGCTTGAGTTGGTAAGAAGTAATTATTACACATTTACAAGTAATTGTAGTTTTTTGTTTGTCTTTTTTTTTTTTTTTTTTTTTTTTTTTTTGTTTTTAAATCCGGTAAAAACCAAACACACCCCTGAAGTAGCTTTGTGAAGCCACATGCTTGAGCTAGTAAGAAGTAATTATTACTTATTGTCAAGTAATTGTAATTTTTTTTTTAATTATAAAAAACTTAAATAGAGTTTTTTTTTAATTTTTTATTTTTCCGTTAACTTGTTAGTACACACCCACTGTCAGTCCACCCTCACTATGGAATCAATACCAAGTCCTCAGTGTTGAGGATGAGGTGTTTTCACTCACTCTACCATTGGAGCTATGAATCAGGGTGTAAGCTTTGTGAAGCTTGCATACCTGTTAACTAGTAAAATGTAATTATTACTCGTTTACAAGTGATTGTAGCTTTTTTTTTTTCTTATATATATATATATATATATATATATATATATATATATATATATTAAAGCCAAACACACCTGAAAGGAGTTTTGTGAAGCCTACACACTTGAGATGATAAGAAATAATTATTACTCATTTACAAGTAATTATAATTTTTTTTTTCTTTTGTTTTGTAAAAGCCAAATATGCCCTGAAGGTGCTTTGTGAAGCCCACGCGACTTGAGCTGATAAGAAATAATTATTACTCATTTACAAGTAATTGTTGCTGTTTTTAATAAAAACCAAACACGCACCAGAAGAAAAGAGCAAAATTAACATTTAAATTTCATACATGCACCGCTATCTTTCCTCCCACTTGTGTAGAACATCGGAGCCGTGCAGAAAGGTGCACTGCATAATCAAAACCACTAGTTATTCATCAGTCAGGCTACACCGTCAAGATCAGTGTGCAATCTATGGTTTGAATCGGTATACGGGTGTGGTCCACTTAATAAGTAGATGGGTCCTATTTTCTATCCTAGTACTGTTTATGGTGTGGTCAACGTTTTGAATGGCTCAGATCTTCTACAATAGTAACACAATGGCCGAGAAGAAAGTGTCTTATATGAAAGTAGGGGTGGCAATGGGCCGGGCTACCCGGTCCCCCTGGCCAGTTACGGCCCCTGAACTTGAGAGCGGATTGCATGTGCCCTGGCCCCTTGGTATAGAGATATACGTGTGCCCAGGGCTGTGTGGGGTCCACAGATATGTCCGTTTAGCCCTTGGTATAGAGATATACGTGTGCCCAGGGCTGTGTGGGGTCCACAGATATGTCCGTTACTCCTTCCATCTGTTTTCAAATACCAAAATAAACTAGGATTATAAAAATCAGTCATATACAAAACGCAGGTAAGCTACTACAAATGAAATAATGGGAAAGAAAGCAGCCACCATTGAAACTTTCTAGAGCTTGCCATGATGTCTATATGCCATCCAAACCGTTCATATAGTTATTACCACTCAGATAAACTGTAGGAAGGATGATACAAAACTTCTGTCACCCTCAGGCGTTCAATCTCCTCTATTTCATATTTCATGGCCCATAATAGTTTTAGCTATGCCTGAGTTTTATATTCCTACCCTATTGTGGTCTTTAAAAACAGATGGACGGAGTGGATTTGTCACGGAAATATCTGTGGGCTCCACACAGCCCTAGGCACAGGTATATCTCTGCACCTGGGGCACATGCAATCCACTCTCCTGGAACTTGGCCCGAGGCCCTGAAATGTAGGCCTGATGCCAGGGCCGAGCTGTGCCAGGGGTAATGATGAATGGCCAGGACCAGCCCATTAGCCCAATCCAATAATTAGGTGGATCACCATTATAATGGTTTAAAGAGGCATCTTACTTACTGGTTTGCAGTCATGTTTCAAAGATCCAAACCGTTCATCCGTAGGATTTATGATGAATGGAGGATAACTCATAACTCCAAAATAAAAATAATAAATAAATAAATAAAAATACGAAATTGGGCTAATGAAAAAAAAAAAAAAAACCCTTTCATAACTTTAACTTTTTCTTTTTAATAAGGGACAACCCTAGGAATTTCCAGCCCATTAGGGGTGAGCGAGGGCTAGGGCTTAAGGGATTAGGGTTAGCCCAGGGCTAGAACCTGGCCCAGTCCATTGCCAGCCCTACCTGAAAGCAGGATGATCAGAAAGGAGAAATGATCAATGGTGTAAAATGCAAAAGGTCCATTTTGAAAATGGTGTAGATGGACCACCTAGTGGGAAATTGGGCCATGGTCCACATATGATGAGTGGTCAACTATCGATGGGTCGATGGGGGGCCCGCCAAGATCTAATACATATGGGCCGGATTTGGGCTCTATATTAACTAGCGGCCCAGGAACAGGCCCAGTTTCGGTTTATTTGGACGGTTTGGATTGAAGACATTCTTGCCACATGCAGACCGTCTGTGTTTATGCATGTGGTTCATTTGTACTCATCAGCATATCAAAGAGAGGAATTGTAGCATCTTCTCTCCTCGAAGAGGATCCTGATCTTTCGTTTTGATGCCTGCAAAACAGACGGTTATGAAGAGAAGTACAACGACGGTCTACATTCGACAAAAGAAAGTGTCTGGATTAATGGCCAGGATCTTCCAATCTGTTTTCGGCACATGGCCCATCCACGAGCAAGGCAACAACTGAACGGTATGATTACCGAACCGTGGGCCCCATATCTCGTAACCAAAAACTCAAGTATACGGAAGATGGAACTTCCGCTACTAAGTAACTTCTCTCGTTGCCTTTTTTAGGCACGTGTACGGTGGGGCCCACCGTGATGTTTGTGAAATATCCACCAAGGTCATCCGTTTTCCGGATCATGTTAGGACATGGCCCAAAAATGAGACAGATCCAAAACTCAATCCTTCAATGCATCGAACTTAAATTTGATTTAGAGGAAAAAATTTTGTTAGACACTTTTGCGCACTATCGATCAATCGAACTTGACATGTTGATTGATCAAGATTTCTACAAATGGGGGCAAAAAGCTTACTAGACTGTTTTGGCCATCTTTGATCGATTGAGCGAAAGGTCTTTGATCAATCGAGACCGATTAAAGTTTTGCTCGATTGATCGAATATCAATCGAACTTGTGCATTATAGTTTTCATTCTTTTTATGCACTTTGCACATGATCTATTTGGAACAAACCTGATGACTAAGGATTTTTTTATGTGGAACAAGTCATGTAATGTAGGTTGTTTTGGAACTAAAGGGGTTTAGGGCTAGTATTACCAATGCACCTCATAATTTACCTATAGTCTTTGGCTTTGATGTTGCAAGCCTTCGAGTTTTTAGTCTTTAATGTATTCCTATGGAGGCTCAACTAACTCAAGACACCTTACCTCATATCAGTGACAAAACTGACGCATTAACAATAGTATCTCTACTACAACTTTTGCTTTGAAAATCCTTAACAATAGTATCTCTACTACATCTTTTGCTTTGAAAAATCCCCGATGTTGTCATTCATTAATTAATGTTGCATATGCGACATGACGCAGGGGAGGACGTGAGGTTGAGCACTGTCTTCCTCAAGAGGATAACTATTTTGAATCCACGAAACTTTTCTGAACTCCTCATAGAGACTTCTCGAATCCACGAGGAAAGAAAGCAAGAAATAGAAATAAATTCTAATAAATTCGAAATTGATTAATGAATGAATAAAAACGAGTTCACAACCCTTTAAATAGGGTTACCAAGCAATGAGAAAGAAATCAGAATCAAACTACAACTAAAACTACTAAAATTTGTGACTTACTATAAATAGTAAACTTACTATTTATAGACGGTCGTGATGTCTACTAGTGTGCAAGGTTTTCAGCCAAAAATAGTAAGTGTCCTATTTGGCTTCACCAAACCGTTTTCCTATTTTATCTAAGTTTTTTTCATGTTGGACGCAACTTCTAAAACCTAACAGATGAAGAGTTATAATCAAACTAAAATTTACTATTTATAGTAAAAATGAAATTAAAACAGGAACGAACGTCGATCAGGGGTATTTCGCAAATCTGGGTTACGCGACCCGGCATAGCAGGGTTGGTTGGCTAAAGTAGCTCATTCTACCTTAAAATCATATATTTTACGTCAGATAACTCAGTCCAGATTGCAAGATACACCCAATTTAAGGTCCAATGGTCTAGATCACTTCTGTCATCGACCGAGCCTTTTCTGATCCATCTTGGCCATGTATCCCGCTCTACATCATGACAAGACTATAAACACCTGCTCTACATCACGGCATAGATAAAATCCATATATTACGGAAAGCCCCACATACCCAAAATTTATGAACGGCGTAGATAAAATCCTTATATCACGTAAAGCCACACAGACCCCTGCCTGGACCGATTCCGTCCAAGTGGGGACAGGACGCAATCCAATCCCCCAAAGTCTCTCGCAAGCAATCCGCGTCCGTTTACAGTGTCTAACCCCCAAGAGGACAAACGTAGCCAGTCTCAGATTGCGTGGTAGCCAAGACACTGATCGCGTGGCGACCTTACAGCCAGTAAATCAACACCGACTAAATGACTGTGCCACGTGCTGCTGTCAGAAGCCACTCTCACCTAACATCGTTCAAACATGTTTTAGGTGGACCATATCTGACAGTGACATGTAACCTAGTTAAATCCTATCACGTAACTACTAAATAAGGTCGGTAGTGTTAGAATCACCATGCAATCCATATCTCACATAGCTGGGCTCATCAGTGGACCCCTGCCTGTAGGGCCCACTATAATGTATGTGCCTTAAATCAGGCCATTCATTAATTTTGACCGTTCATTCAGGGCATGATTCAAAAAATGAGACAGATTCAAATCTTAGGTGGGTCACATTATAAGAAACATTCGTGATTGAATACCCATTATATATTTGCAATCAAACTATTGATAAAATAAAAAAGACTTGGGTGAATGGACCACACAAATATCAGTTTGATCCAAAACTGTGGTGGCCTACAATAAGTTTTTAATCATTAATCACCACTATTTCCTATGGTGTGGTCCACCTAAGATTTGGATATTTCATTTTTTTGGATCATACTTCAAAATACATTACAGATTGAGTGCCCATGGCTCAGTGGCAGTTAGACTACGTTTCAACAACATTGAGATCATGAGATTGGGTGCTCATATGGTGTGAGTGTGTAGTGGTGTATATGTGTTAAAAAACATAACATCCAATATCATGGACCCCACTGTCAGGGATCCAAGTAAGCCTTGCCCTCACCTAACCATCTGCTGTCATACTTATTAAATTGAGTTTTTACAGGAAAACTTATTTGATTGTGTGGTGACCGTCTGTCACGCTTGGATTTTGTGGCGACTCTAACAGCCTGGCCATGCCAGGATGGAGCTTGTCAGGGGCTTTATGGGGCCATTATGATCTATATGTTTTTCATACGGTTCATTTATTCTGAAAGATTATTTTAGGGCAGGCACCCAAGATAGCAGACCAAAGGCTCAAGTGGACCACACCACGTAAAGCAATGGAGATTTAAATCCTATGGCTCAAAACTTCTTTAAAGCAATGGAAGTTTTGAATCAAGCTGATATTTGCGCTTTTCCTTCATGCAGGCCAATGTGACCTCATGAATAGGTTGGATGACGAAGTCTTAGGATATTTTCAACGGTGAGTATTCAATTGCCACTATTTCATATGGTGCGGTTTAGCATTCAATCTACCTCTTTTTTACCCATGCTCTGAACGGTCAAAATAGATAAATAGTGCGGATATATATATATATATATATATATATATATATATATATATATATATATATATATATATATATATATATATATATATATAGCTATGTGCGAGCTCACAATAAGCTCCCGTGAGGTTGAGCTGTGTGGGCCCCACCATGATGCATGTCGACCATCAACACCATGCATTTGATGGGTCCCCGCCCTTTAAATTATGGGATATCCCAAAAATCAGCCGTACATGGAACTCTGGTCGGGCCATACCATCTAAAATCATGTGAAGACATGCCAAAAACATATAAAAGCACTTGGTGGGGCCCACCTGAGTTTTAAATGCTGCTAAAACTTGGTCTGAACCCTCATCCAAGTGGGACACACATAATGGATGGGCTGGATTTACAAACCACATCTCGGTGGGCCCAAAAAACATCCCGCGCACATTTTAATGGTGCACGACCCCTCTCCACTTCTGTATGTGGTGTGGCCCACGCAAGTCACGGATTTTCTTGATTTTTGAGACCTAGGCCCACGATGGAATGGTGCATCTGACTGATGGGGTAGATGTTCGAAACGCATCACGGTGGGGCCCACACAGCTCGAATTCATGGGACGTTCCCATCAGCTCGAGCGCATAGTACCATTTTCATATAGAGAGAGAGAGAGAGAGAGAGAGAGAGAGAGAGAGAGAGAGAGAGAGAGAGAGAGAGAGAGAGACCACAGAGCCTCTCACATGAACATCAGAGAGAGAGAGAGATACCCCACAGAGCCTCTCACATGAACATCAGAGAGAGAGAGAGAGAGATACCCCACAGAGCCTCTCACATGAACATCAGAGAGAGAGAGAGAGAGAGAGACCCCACAGAGCCTCTCACATGAACATCTGTATGTAACTACGATGTGGTGGTAAGGCAGTACCAAGTTGTTCGGTTGTTAAGTAGGCGATGTGGTGGTAAGGCAGTACCAAGTTGTTCGGTTGTTAAGAAGGCAATGAGACGTTGCCTAATCAATTCTCACCATTTTAGGTAAACTGCAGTGTCCGGCCCAATGATTGTCCCACTTCATAATCATTGCAGGAGAACGGATTGGCTACTTCCCTGCCACTAGGGTCAATGCTCTGTGGGCCCCACCATGATGTATGTTTCATCCATCATGTTCATCTATATTTACATATCAATTTAGGGCTTTATCCCAAAAAATGAGAGGGATATAAATCTCAGGTGTGGTCCACCACAGGAAAACAATAGTGATTGGATATCCACCATTAAAATCTTCCTAAGGCACAGTATACTTTTTATTTGACATCCAATTTGTTGATTAGGTCATGCAGAGATGAAGGGGAGAAAAGATCAACTTAAACCAAAACTTTTATGGCTCCCAAAAAGTTTTTAATTGTTGACGTTCATTCAACACAGTTTCTTGTAATGTGGACACTTGAGATAGGGATATACTTCGTTTTTCATCTTATTCCATAAAATGATCTAGAAAAATAAATATACGGCATGGATGAAATACATACATCATGGTGGGACCCACAGAGCACCGACCACCGGCCATTGGATGGTAGCCAATCCGTTTCCCATTGCAATGAGTTATATGATGCATGCTCTGGCCACATATGACACATGATAGGCGTGCACTTAGAAATTTGACAATTGATATATACTTTATAAAATAAAGTTGACTAGCTTGTGGAACCAGCTGTCACCAACCGGCAGAAGATTATTTTGGTTGAACAATTCTAAGCTCTTAATCACGAACACTTATTTATTTTCGTTTTTAACTGTCCAATAAATTTCTACCACTTTAATTAAATCAATTTAATTTTTGCTTCATGATGCATTTGCTCATAAATCAAAATTCCTACGGTAGCATATGGCTAAATTAAATCTGGCCTTGTTGAATTATCATACCTTTTTGGTGACCTGGTCGCCACATAATATGCACCAACTCTACTATCATAGGCATCCAGGGTGACCCAATGTGTGTCTGAATTTAATTGAGTTTTGTGCTTAATCTACAACTTTCAAACATGCTTTCCGTAAGCTACATCTTTGATGGTGGCACGTGCCCAATTACATACCGCCATGTCAGGTTAGAGCGGTTGTCCATGGTGGTAGAATTACCATGCAACCCTCATTCTTGCCGTGAGAACCACAAGATAGTAGAGACATTCTATCTACATAACGTATGGAAGGGTAATTCATTAACTTAAACTGTCTAACTAGTGGGGCCTCATCAAGGATTTTCAATATCGTACTCATCACGATGTTGATCAAGGTGCCTTGAATCTGGTGAAATTTAGGATTTTTCAATTGATCGACAACCTGGATCAAGAAAATCTCAAATAGATCAATTTAGTCTCTAGATAGATTTAGTCATGTCCGATTGATCAAACACAAGGGCTTGATCGATCGAGCAAATTCAGAAAATCAATTTAAGTCTCTGGACACTTTTGTGCAAGTTCGATTAATCAAACACAAGGAGTCGATCAACGGTGCGCGCTACCTTAGCGTAAGTGCACGATTTTGTTTCTAATTCCAGAATCGGGTTATATAAACTATCTTTTATGTGATATTAGGGTATAAAAATGTTGTGCTATAGAGAACTGGATTTTTAAAAGGGAAATTCGTCTTTAGAGGTGATGGTTTTCATATTTGTAAGTTGTTCTCTCTTATAAGTCTCGTTTCATAGTGGATTGGACGCTTGGAGCTATGGTTTTTTCCCCCAAGGCTTTTTGCACGTAAAATTGTTGTCTTTCTTTGTGATTGTTTGATTTTCGTTTCTCAATTCACATATTTAATTTGTTCTAAGGTTGCTTTTGCGCCTAATGTATGACGCCTATGCACAACAAGTGATATATGAGCATAGGCTTTACGTTTGGTTTGTTAGATCGAATCGGAGATATGGGTTCGAAGGAATTGAATATAAAGTTCGAGACGAAAAAGTTTATACATAAAAATAAATTTGAATTATGAAAGTTGAAGATGAAAGCCCTCTTAATTCAGTAATGGGTGTCATAGGTTCTACTTGACAAAGCGAGACATCCTAAGACTATAAAGGAAGAGGATTGGGAATTCCTAGATCAAAGGGTGATTAACGCAATTCAATTGTGCTTACCGATGATGTCCTTTATAATGTTATTTCTGATACAACCATTGCAGGCTTATGGGCAAGGTTGAAGAACCTCTACATGACGAAGTCGCTCTTCAATCACCTATATCTGAAGAAACAATTATATACTTTAAAGATGGCGGAAGGGTTGGATCTCTCTTAACACATCAACGACTTCAACAAACTAATTTGCAAATTAACAAGCGTGGATGTGAAGATCGACGAAGAATATAAAGCCCTAGTGTTTTTGATGTTCCTTTCAAATTCTTACGAGAATCTGCTGGATACTCTATGCCATGGTAGGGATACCTTAGACCTCGATATTGTTATCTCTGTCATTCACTCGAAGCATCAGAGAAGGAATAACGGTGGAGAATGTACTTATGTAGGGGCACTAGTTGTGAAGGGGAGACCGTCTGAACGAGAGAAAGGTAAGTCGCGATTGATGTTCAAGTTGAAGGGCAAAGGGAAGCTAGTAGGACAAGGAATACGAAAAAGGACTGTACAAAACCTAAAATTTAGAAAGATGAGAATTCATATAATTCACTGAAAGAGGCTAATTCAGTGGAATCCAGAAAGAGACGAGTGACTGCGATGTATTTTTTGTTTCTGAGGTTGGATACTTGTATAAGGAGTGGATTTTGGACACACAGGCATCATATCACATGTGTTCTTATTAGAGTTGGTTTACTGCATACAACGAGTATGAAATGGCTTGGTTCTTATGGGTAACGATCATGCCTATAAGATAATTGGAATTGGATCGGTTCATATAAGAATGTTCAATGAGGTGGAGTGTACTTTGATGAATGTAAGGCGTGTTCCGAACCTGAAGAAAAATCTAAAATCTTTGTGAGTTCTTGAGGTACTTAGATGTATATTTGTTGGGTATGAAAGTGTCCTAAAAGTTTCAAAGGGGGCACTCACTATTATAAAGGCACAAAGGAGTGACAATCTCTACATATTAATCAGGAGCACTATATTGGGTGGATTTGTAGTGTCTATAGTGGAATCCACATCTACACATGTGTGGCATGCGCGCCTAGGCCACATAAGCGAGCACGATATGAAGGTACTCTTATATCGCGGTTTAATTCCATATTTAATTTAATTTAATTTTTTTTATTTTGAATGTATGTAAACATTTTATATATGGTAAATAGTCAAGATTGTCAATAAATTTGAGAAATATAGTAGTAAGGGACGGTTAGATTATGTGAATTGCGACGTATGAGGGTCGTCGCCCATTGTTTCTAGAAGAGGGTTGTCATTCTTTGTAACATTCATTTAGGAATTCTCTAGTAAGGTGTGTGTTTATTTCATGAAAAATAAATTCGACATGTTTATTACTTTCAAGTCTTGGAATGTCATGGTTAAAAAACAATAAGGGCGACAATTGAAAGAATTAAGGACCGATAGTAGCGAAAAGTTTACTTCAAAGGAATTTAATTAGTATTATAAGGATGAGGGGATTGTAAGGCACAATATTGCGAGACACATACTAGAGCAGAATGGTGTAGTGGAATACGTGAATCAGAATCTTTTGAAAATGGCATGAAATATGTTGAGTAATGCTGCGTTGGACAAGGACCTATGGGTTGAGGCCATTAACATGACTTGCTATTTGCTGAATCGATCACCATCTACGGGTAGTGTTGTAAAATTCTTTAAGAAATATGGAGTATTCAGGAAGTTGACTACTCAGGGTTGTTTATGTTTGGTTGTAAGGCTTACTCTCATGTACTATCTGTTGAGAGAGATAAACTAGACCAAAGGGCAATAAAGTGTACCTTTGTTGGCTATGGTAATGGTGTGAAAGGATACAGACTGTATGACCGAACCACACTAAAGATTATAATTAGCAATGATGTCAAGTTTAATGAGAGTTCCTTGTTCTGTAAGGATGATTGATGTTAAAATCAAGGAGAAATTGATATTAAAATCAATAAGAGTGAGTCAAATGAAGAAGTCGAACTGCAGGAAGAGGTACAGGAGCAGATGGTGCCGCCACCTGTCAGGAGAAATTTACTGAGAAATTATAAATTATCGATGAGATACAAGGATGACTCAAATGTTGTATTCACCTTCATTATGGATGAGGGACCTATTAACTTTTTAAGAGGCTCTTAATGACTCAGATGTAGAAAAGTGGATAGCAGTTATGCAAAAGAGATAAATTTTTTTTTATAATAATGAGATGTGGGAGCTGATGGAGCTTCACGTTAGGCGAAAAGTGATTAGGTGCAAGAGGATCTTCCATAAGAAACTAGATAGGTACAAAGCATGACTGGTTTCGAAATGTTATGCTCCAAAAGAAGGCGTCAACTTTGGTGAGATATTAGCACTAGTTGTGAAGTAAGTATCTATCAAATTTGTAGTGGCGTTGGTTGCCCAATACAATATGGAATTAGAATAATTGGATGTAAAAATAACTTTTCTACATGGAAAATTAGAAGACCACATTTACATGATGCAACTAAAAGGTTCAAGGTACATGGAGAATAAAATAAGGTTTGCAGGTTAAAGAGGTTGTTGTAAGACCTAAAACATTTACCTAAGCAATGGTATAAAAAGTTTGATTATTTCATGTTAAGTCAGTGATTTAGTAAAAGTGAATTCGATCGTTATGTCTATTTCAAATTACTGAGTGATGGGGAATTCATAATTCTAATATTGTATGTTGATGATATGCTTATCGCTAGCCATAATATGTCTGAAATTAATACGTTGAAGTCTCAGTTATGTAGGACATTCAAAATGAAAGATTTGGGGGTTGTAAAGAGGATTCTTGGCATTGATGTACACATGAACATCGAAAGGAGCAGACTATGATTGTCTTAGGAGGAGTATCTTGAGAAGTTCTTAGTCAAGTTCAGACTTGATAAGGCTAAACCGGTTAGCACTCCCCACGCTGCTCATATTTGACTCTCTTGGGAAAAATGTCCTACTAGTGATGAAGAAAAGCAATATGTCCTATCTACCCTACTGAGCGAGATTGGCAATCTCATGTACGCGATGATCTGTACAAGACCAGATATTTTACATGGAGTGAGTGTTGTGAGCAGATACATGTCAAACCCCAGTAAGCAATACTGGGATGCAGTGAAATGACTACATTGTATATGAAGTACAACTGACTACATCTTTTCATTTGAAAAATCTAAAGAGAAACTAGTAGAGTATGTGGACGTTGATTATGCTGGTAACGTGGATAACAGAAGGTCGACTTTCGGTCACTTGTTTGTGTTAATGGGTGGAGCGATCAGTTGAATGTCAAAGCTTCAGTTTATGGTGACTCTTTTCATAATCGAAGCTGAGTATATGATAGTAACAGAAGCATTCAAGGAAGTGGTTTGGTTGAGAGGTATGATGAATGAGTTGAAGATTTAGTAAGAAATCTACTTATGCATTGTGACAGCGAAAGCGTGATCCATTTGGCAAAGAACTCGATGTGCCATTTTCAGACTAAACACATTAATGGTTGTCATCATTTTATCCAGAAAATGCTAGAGGAAGGTGATGTTACTCTTGAGAAGATTCACACCAGTGTAAATTCGGCCGACATGCTTACAAAAGTGGTTCTTTTAGAGAAGTTCATATTTTGTTCGACTTCTCTAGGCTTCGCGAATGATGAATGGAGATGGAGTGAGTACATGATGTGACGGTGAATGTGTTAAGAAGATTAGAAATGAGAATAATAGTTTGGATCAATGGAGACTTTAGATTAAAGCCACAATGCAGATTGTTGATCAAGGTGCCTTTAATATGGTGAAATTCAGGGTCTTTTGATTAATCAACAGCCTGCTAGATCGATCAAGAAAAGCCCGAATAGATCAATTTAGTCTCTGGACAAATTTGGACATATTAGATTGATTGAACATCAGGGCATGATTAATTGAGTAAATTCGGAAAAACTAAGTTAAGTCTTTGGCCACTTTTGTGCATGTTCGATTGATCAAACATGTGCTATCGATCGATCAAATTTAATCGATGACGCTCGCAACTTCAGCGTAAGTGTACAATTTTGTTTCTAATTCCAGAACCAGGTTATATAAACTATATTTTATGCGGAATTAGGATATGAAAACATTGCGTTGTTGAGATAAACAACGGAATCACATAGAGATTAATCTAGGATAGCAATCCAAGAGCACCAAGCAAACATAAGAGAACACAACAATTTAACACGGAAAACCCTTTTGGAAAAAAAAAATGCACAAAGCGACAGAAACCACTATGAAAGCATAAATTACCAAGAGAAAAGACTTATCCAATTCGAACAACCTCGAATCTCACCCTTTGCTATACCCTTTGAAACCCTATAACTATTTAGAAACCTCTGGAATAGTTTTAGGAATCCTTTGAATATCTTAGAATGACCCTAGGAACTCCTATTTATAGTTGAGAAATTCTAACTTTTGCACCGACTTGGAATAGTCTGGAAACTGCCTCAAATTTACGCAATCCGCGCACAATTTATGTAACCTTCGACTAGTCAAAACAGAGCTCGGGCTAATCGAAGGGCACTTCGACTAGTCGAATTTATTCTTCGACTGGTCGAATTTCTCGGAAGTTTCAAAATAAATTGTTGCTAGACTTTCACCCGAACTTTCTCGGGCTAGTCAAATTTCCTCAGATTTAAGACATTTGTTAACAACATGTGTTAGAGAGAACTAGGTTTTTGAAAGGGAAATTCATCTTTGAAGGTGAAGGTTTCCAGGTATGTAAGTTGTTTGTATCTTGTAATTCTTATTTTATAGTGGATTTTTTTATTTTTTTTATTTTTTACCATAAGGGTACCATAAAGTCTATTTTTATTATTATTTTTTTTTATTTTTACCATAAGGGTACTATGGGGGTTTTTTCACGTAAAGCCATCATGCGTTTCTTTATGATTGTTAGATTTTCATCACCCCGTTTCGGTATACGATTCGTTTCAAGATTGCTTCCGCACCTAACTTATGGCAGACGCGCATATCCATGGCTCATCGCACTTACATTGGCCATGAGCTTCTTCTTTTTTTTTTTTCATCAGAGAAAACTGTTTACATGGATAGGATTGTCCAATCCATGAGTGTTTTAATAAGATTTTCATCCATATTGGGTCCCATTAGATGGACGGTCCTGATTCCACGTGTGATGTAGCAATATTACTATATTCAGGTTCTTCCGGTTTTAAGTAGTGGTTGCGCCCGAGAGTAGCCATCCGAGTCCTTCTCGCTTACACGAGCGAAAGCTGTACGTGTGTAAGAGTGCCAGCAAATCAGGCGGGTACAGTGATCAGGTGGGTGGGATACATGCGTACGTTCGATCTGCACCATTGATTCATTTGTACAGGTAATTCCATCTACACTCGAGCAGATGGGCCTCACTGTATCGACTTTCTCATAAATTGGACCCACCTGATTATCAGGTGGGCCACACATGTTAATTAGTTGAATCTAAACCATTGGTCTTTTAACCATCCATTTCTTTTGTACACGTAACCCACCTTATGATCAAATCAGCCTGATTTATTTTCATATATGACATTCTCTCTGAGAGATCCTTTTGAGCAGGCTGCTTATCTCACACGTGTGCCATTTTGCCATACGTGAGAAGCGAGGCACCTAGTATCTCACCTTTAATAGCCGTCCATTTTATTCATACTCCTGGTACCAGAGACGGATTGGGTGGTGACCCCTATACCACCCAGGTAGGTGGCGTTTGGTGCTGTAGGGCCACCATGATGAATGTGTTTTATCTAGGCCGTCCATCTGTTTTGATAGATCATTTTAAGCCATGAAATAAAAAATGAAACGGATGAAAAGCTACCTCAAGTGGACCACACTACAGGAAATGGTAGTGATTGAACGCCCACCATTAAAATTTTCCTGGACACCACAAAAATTACGTATAAAGCTGATCGATATTTGTGTTTCCCATCATCTAGGTCTGTGTGACCTTATCAACAGTTTGGATGGTAAATAAACATTACGGTGGGCCTTAGAAAGGTTTCAACGGCGGTTCCATTATACCCGCTGTTCCTGTAGTGTGTTCCACTTGAGCTTTGGATCTGCTTCATTTTTTGACTTCTAACCTAAAACTAGCTAGCAAAACAGATATATAAAACACATACATCAAGGTGGGCCCCACAGCCCCTGGCTCCCACCATATAACTATACCAGCCTGATGTATGTAGGGCCCACCAGATGAATGACTACTGTGACTTAGTTTGACACTTGATACACAGCCTGATGTATGCGCATTTTATTAGAATAAAAGAGAAGGCACTTTTGATTCTCATCTACTTTGTCCAGATCTTTTGTTTTGTTTTTTTTTTTTAAATTTCTTCTAAACAAAGGAAAGAATCTTCTTCCACGGATGCCTCTTGTTCCACTATAAGCACTTTCGAAAGTTGTTTCTAGCTCTACATCTTTACCTTCGCTTCTTCTGCACCTTTTCCTCTTCTTTCAATAAGTCACCGTTCAAAATTGAAATTGGTTAAAGAGACCTAACCTCTTAATTACTAATACATGTTTTGTTTCAAGTTAAAAGATCCTAACCTTTCGATTCATCCACGCATGGTTTTTTATATAAGACTAATGATATACGTACTTTTCAATTTTAACCATCCAATAAATGTCCACAATAGTAGTTAAATAATCAAAGAAGTGTGATCTTTTAATTTGTTCAACATGTATTCAAACTAAAGATTAGTAATTACAATAGTCAAGCTCTACCACAATATTTTCTAAATTATTTCCAAGTGCAAGTAGAGTTTTCCCGACAAACTAGACTATATGCCAAAAACACAAATCTTTCTTCAATTACATTTGGTGAACCATTAAAGTGGAATCTAGGTCTCTAGGTCTGCCATTTAAGTCATGTCTATCCTTGTGAGATTAATGCCATGAGATATGTGTAAGACTTTTATTACATGGATCCCATGTGATTAGTAGTTTGGATAATATGATCAGATATTTGGAGTAATTAAGCATAGTAGTGAGCCCCACAGTAGTTGGGATCGGTTTAGATATGTAAGGGTGATACACTTAGACTCAGCTACTTATTTAGAATTTTTTAAACGGACATAAATTTTAAAGTATTTCAATAAAATAGCCTTTCATAAATTATACCATTATTAATAAGGAAGGTAGATTGAGTGAAGATACCTCGTTTTAACACTGGGGTCTTGGTATCGATTCGCTGGTGGGGATAGTAACACTGAAGTGTGTACTGACAGTGGGGTGTGTTCTAACAAGCTAACTCAATAATAATAATAATAATAATAATAATAATAATAATAATAATAATAATAATAATAATTGTCAAGAGAACATCAAAATAGATGAGACTTAAACAAATTTCACGGATATCAGATGAAGAAAACCCAATTTTCAACTGATAAAATAACTCAAGGAAAGTGATTGAAGCAACACTGTACTTTTCTAATATGTCTCTTTCCTATGTATATGCAGTCTTGATAAGCGTTGGCTGTTAACAAGTATATTTAATGACACTATCATTACAAAGACATTCATAAAGAATTACCTATATAAGTATTGAAAGTGGAATTACTGAGAGTTTTAGCTACTCTTATGAAATCTCTCCTCTCCACTTTCTTCTCCAACACTCTTGCTATGGATCTTTCCAAATAGTTGAACAAATTAAGGTATTTTAAGGAGGTAAATTATAAATAAGAAACAGATTGAGGAATAAACTGTAACAGCAAAGAAGTCACCTACGGTTTTATTTATTTATTTTATTTTATACAAACCAAAGCTCACATTTCTTTAATTTAGTAAAGGAGATTTATTTTATTCTAGTGACATATTTATTATAACCCTTCTATGAACTAATTTAACCATACATAAGGCATGAATATGGCCTTCATGGTAACAATATCGGAACATGACTTAAGCCTATCTTTAAAGGCATGTTTTTATTATTTCCATCTTTTTTATACTTTTCATACGCCTATCCTCTTTCAATTTCCATTACCTCTTATCAATATACATCACTAATATATAGTACATGCATATATTCATATTAGTCATATATATAATTTTTATTTATATATTTATATATAATTTTTTATTTAAAATATTTTTAATCAAAACATTTTCCATAACACTAAGCCTTTTAATCAATGAATATTGGTCACACCACATCAGCATGATGGGCTGGGGATATATAGTCTAAAACCATGGGCAGTTCTTTTTATCTGAAAAGACGATGCTAACCATTACAGAAAAAAAGAATTGAATGTAAACCGCTAATCTCGCTAAAGACTTTCTATAATCTATTTGAGAATAAATCATTCTTCATCTAAGGCCTGCTCATGGTGGGACTTACCACATGAACGGCTCCGATCATCCATACATGTGACCCAACTAACACAAGTCAACGGTCTAACGATCTTTTCACAAACTACCCAATTTCTGTTTTATTGAAAACAGTACTACCCATGATTCTCTCTCTCTCTCTCTCTCTCTCTCTCTCTCTCTCTCAGAGCATTTCAACTTCAAACATGGCATGGCCCAGCTGTAGTAAATTCTGCAAATCCTCAGGCTGGTGGGGCTGATGGGTTTGATCTGATGATCCTCCACCGGTTGATTGCGACGCTTCGTTGGGGCTCGGATACAACAGATGATGACTTCCAGCTGTAGACTGAGCCGGCTCGTTCGAGCTTGAATACATCAGATGATGATTTTGATTGCTGCAGCAATTGCCAGTATAGAATCCTGAGAAATTCTGTTGATGGGTGTATGTCATCTGATCATCTGATCCAGTTTCAATGGCTCTGATGCCACCCAGAGACAGCCCTGGCCCACTCCACGGCTGGGCTGCTGAGATCGTCACCCTCTGTTGGAACTGCTGGTGCAGCTGCTGCTCTGGGTCGACTTTGTTCATCAGCAATGAGAGTGCCGAGGGGGCTGTTTGGTGTTCAAACAGAGATTAGAATGAATTCGATGCATGTGGGGCCCATTGTTTGATAATTCAAACCGTTGATTTGTCATTTAGGGGACTTCCATCTATCCGTTCATTAGATGTGTCCTCTCATGTTTGTCCTGCATTTCAAATCCAGCTTGATTGATAACTCAGGTGGGCCACACCGAAAGGAACAATGGTTGGGAGACTAATACCCACCATACACGTTTCCAGATGGAATTTAGGGTCCACCTTGTTGTGTATATTCTATCCAAACCATTCATCAAGTGGGCGACATTAGGATTACGGGATGCACTGTTAATCAGGCCGTTCCAATACTCAGGTGGGCCACATCACGTAAATATATAGGTTTCAGGCGTGATAGTACATTTCTGCCTTCGCTTTGTCCCTCCTGAATTTTAGATCAAGATGATTCCTGGGATTAACGGTCAGTATGAAGATTAGCACCAGAATCACGGTTTGGATTGCTTGTAAACTTGACGGTTGGGCCCCACATAGTTCAACTACCATTTGTAGATCCAAAGTACTCCCAACCATCTGATATTGTTCCCACAATACAACATTTGAAGGGATACGAAAACAACGGCCCGCATTCAACGGCGAGAAAACAATGTTGCAGTGGAGATCGACATACCAACTACAGGCCACAACATGTGCCAACGTGGCTTATGGAGCAAGATCAAAGCCGTTCGTGAGGTGGGTCTGACCATGTTGATTGATCTGGCCGAAAAACCAGGCCGGACCGTTCTTCAGGTGGGCCACAATGTTAGACTGGCCTATAAAAACTTTCCCAGCCTTCTTTTTCCAGCCATCTATCTCTTTCACAAACTGCCAATGCCAGTGGACCTATTTTCACGGTGGGACCCACCTGATGAACAGCTTTATCTTGTACTTTCACGTAGCAGCCATGTACATGCATCCGGGCCAGTAAAGCTCATTAAATAGTTATAAATGCTTCAGCCTTGGAGGTTTTCCATCAGATCCCTCATCCATGGCCAAAGTCAACATTTTGACGGTTGGGATCATTGAACGGTGGGCCCCACATGCCTCTTGAGATAGTGAAAGACAGAAGCAGTTACAGACCTCTAACGTCTTTTGCTGCCGCTGGTGCTGCTTGTTGGCTTTTGTCCGCACCATTTTGGGCAGCTTTTATTGCTGTGGAGTCTTGTGTAGCCGTTGATGTTGCCCCTGCCTGGGGCTTTCTTCTTCGACGGTTGTGATCAGCCAATCGCTTCCTACAGCTTCTCTTTACTTCATCAAATTCAGCCAGTACATGAAACCTACCCACATTTCCACACCCAAAACCACAGATGAGAAAATGAGAGGAAAAATTACCAAAAGATCATACCTCCGTGGTACACGTGGCAAGGTGATGTATCAATTTGGACCGTTCATTTAGTGGTCCCTACTGTTGATTGAAAATGGTTCAAAATATATATTCGATGGATGATCCCAGACATCTGATCAGTGGCCTTCAAAACAGACGATGGGAAACATAAATGGTGTTGGATAAGGATCATCTGATAAGTCTGCTTTTTCAAAAAGTGGGCCATCCATGGCAGGGCCCACTAGATATACGGTTCTGATTTGTACTTCGCCGTGCCACATCTGTTGTGGAGAGACTGCCCATTCTGCCATATATTAATAGGTTTGGATTGTACATGGGGCCCATATTTAAGTTGATCTGGACCATTGGTCTGACTGGCCACATTTGTGAATGGGGATGTCCTTTGAAAATCAATTGGATTTGAAGATCTTAGACCATCAATCCGGTGGGCCCCACTGTTGATGTGGGGATGCCTAGAAAACCTCCCAGATGGAAAGATCCTAAACTGGAAATCTTCAGCTGTTGCTTTATTCTAAGGGTTATGATCTTCCCATCTCAAAGATCTTTTGGATATCCCCATCCAGACCCACCAGTCTCATAAGATCAACGGTCTAGATAATCCAACTCTCGGCCCCACATGCATGGATTCCAGTGCAGCCTCAAGCATCAGATACGGTGAAATCTCAAATGAAAGTACAGAAAGTAAAGTGAGTTGTAAAACCTTTGTATTGAAAGGTCGCATTAGAACGTGAATGATGCCCGATGCGCAAGTTTTTATATACAGAAGTCTCATGGTTGAAAGATCCAGACCGTTGATCTTAAGTAACCTACATGTGGATGACTGACACCTAAATAATATGGCTGATCATATTATTCCAGCCTTTAATCGGCTAAGAAGAAAACAGAACAACGGTCCAAAGTAAAACCCACAGAAGCAATGGACAGAATCATTCAATCTGGAAATTTTTTGGACCATTCATCCATCCGTGGTGGGCCCCACCAAACCATGGTCCCAAAATTGTACAAAATCCATATATCACGACACCATCCACGTTCTATGCATCAATTCCTGACAAATCCTCTTTTCTTTTAATTTTAATTTTAATTTTTTTTTTTAATTCTACATTGCTCAAAAAAAATAAAATATAAAAAAATTCCATCATTACTTTCGGTGAATCATTAAAAGCAAGCCAAGGTAGGGTTTTGCAGTCCTGCAAAAATGCTGTATTGTTGCCATGTTGGAGTTCTTACATGCAATCTCCAAAAGAAAACTCAAAAAACTCATTTTCCACCACTATATTTTTAATGCTTGATTTGCCTTTACAATTCTTAAAAAATCATTTTTTCCCCAAACAAAAGGAATGACAATATCCAAGTATAGAAAAATAGAGATCTATTTTCCATTGGAAGCTTTATCTACTATTTTTTAAGAGATGATGGAAATTAGGAACTATATATATATATATATATATATATATATATATATATATATATATATATATTATTAATTTTTTTTTAAAAAAAAAGAAGACATGGGGTTTTTAAATCCTTTTCAAATGCTACATTCCACCCAAAATTTCTATTACTATGTTTGAGTTTTAAATGCTTTTTTTTTTTTTTTACAAGAGAAAACTCAGATTCTAATTTTCTCCTTAATTTTGAATTTTTCTTTCTAGCTCATCCAAAAGAAAAGATTAAAAAAAAACCAAAAACAAAAAATAATTAAAAATCATTTTCCATTGTCCAATTTCTTCTACTACTGTTAAATCTTCAATAGACCATCATCATCAAGGTTATTGTCATCCAATTCAAATTCAAAATTGCACCCAAATGACTACATACCATGCAGAAGAAATTGCATTCATGAAATTAAAAAAAATTTAATTGCATTTTACCTGCTACATTGCTGGCAGAAACGCTGTTCTAGTCCGCCGGCCAAAACAACCTTGGTAGCTTTGGAATGGAATTCACAGACCTTATGCCGACGATGATAATGCTTTGCATTGCTTAGATCAACCTTGCATCCTTCGGCCTGGCATCTTGGGATCTGACTGGTGTGATAGAATCCACGGGACCGTTTGAAGAGTCGATCAATCACGGCCGTCTCTCGTGATGAGAAGTATGTCCTATGGCCTAGATTCAACCCAATCCGACCGTTGGTGTAACTCCCCCCATCGAAGCTGAAACACTCATCTTCCCTTTTGAGGAAGCTGGTGGGGTAGCCGGCAATTTGGGAGTAGGAGGGGTTGAAGGTGGAAGAGGAAGGAGGAGGTGGTGGAGGAAGAAGAGATTGAGGGGGGAAAGGAAGAGAAGGGGAGGAGAAATCAAGGAAGCTTGTAGTTGGGTGGATGAAAGGGTTGGTGCTATTGTGCGCAGTGGGTGGGTGAGTGTTGGTTTCCCAGTCCCAGTACTGCTTCTGGGTGTTGGATTCCAAGCCTATAAAAGACATGATAGAAGGAGACGTGCTGTTCCAGTTCCTGCAGACAGTAGTTTCAGCTGTAGTGGAACTGTTCATCTTCACTCCATCAAAACAAAGAAAACCCACTCCAATAAGAGAGAGAGAGAGAGAGAGTTGGTTAGACTGGAGAGGAAGTTGGTTTTCTTCCTTTCTATGGTGCAATAGAATATGAATGCGGTTAGTATAATAACGAGAGAGAGAGAGAGAGAGAGAGAGAGAGAGAGAGAGAGAGAGAGAGAGTTGGTTTTTCTTCTAGAGTGCAATACGACTCATGGGAGAGAGAGACTTTTATCTATCTCCTGCTGTCTCTTACAAGCCTACAGCTGGTGTAAATGGTGGGATGATGAAATCAATGCAGAGCCGGAATTTGCTATTGATAGCATTGAGAGAGGAAGATGGGTTAGGGATCTAAGGTTGGAAAAGAAAAGAAGAGCTTTATGGTATCAAAGCACAGATGGGTGATTTTGGGCTAGGCATCTCAGTGGTTGGTTTGGAGTTTCCTGGAGTGTTTGGGTGTGATTTTTCTTCTCTCTCTCTCATCTCTTTTCATGGGTTTCTTTTTCTTTCTTTCCCCTTTCCTTGGCTTTCACTAGCCTTATAATTCTGTCAGAAGGTTGATAGAGATGGTTGTACGATGGCGTTGGGAGAGAGAGAGAGAGTCCATGTATGAAATCAGAGAGAGAGAGGGTGGGGATTGGCCTTTTCTCGAGAAAAAAAAAGCTCTGCTGTCATGATGCCTCATAAGCATTCACTCATAAGCTGTAACTCATTTAAATCAATTTTAGACCCTACAAGTAATGGGGTCCACTCTATCTGAGTCACAAATCATTATTTTACTATCAGGTTATTTCCTGTCTCTCTACGTTACTGTGTGGCAAATGGTTTAAATGAAAAGCATCCAATGGTCAGAATTCAACAAACAAATGTCCACTAATCAGGATTGTTCAATGACTATTGTTTCATGTTTGTAGCCTATTTATCTGGATTACATGATTTGGACGGTTTTGTTTTATCTATTGCATGTAATGTATACAGTTTTATTAGTGCATGTGTACGAATAATCATAGTCTAGTAGAGTATCAAATAACGCCACTTGCTTTTTTTGTGAGTAACTCGAGAGAGGAAAGAAATTTACGACTGTGGACCCCACCTTTTATCCATTGGATATTTTTGAAACAATACAAACTTACCATACGCACTTGGACCTCCTTGTACGGACACTGAATTTGAGGACGAAAATACCCCTGCCTTCCACGGGCTGGCGTGCAGAGACGAGCGCTGACGGACGGTCCCGTGAAGGGAACCCAGGTGGGGCCCACTGTGATGTTTGTGAGAAATCCTCCCCGTCTAAGTTCCTTCATAGGGTCACAAAGACCTGGATGAAGAGGAAAAACAAATTTTATAATGATCCAAAACTTCTGTAACCCCTAAAAGGGTTTCAATGGTAGACGTTCAATTCCCCACTGCCTTTTATAGTGTGGTCCACTTGATAGCTAGATCCGTCTTATTTTTCACCTCAAGCCTTAATATGAGTTCGCCAAATAGATAGACGGTTTGGATATAACACATACCTCATAATGGGACCCACAAAAATCGGTAAATATTACAACAGGAAAGAAGAAGAAGAAAAAGAAAAAAAAGAGAGACAGCAAGTTGGGGTCGACCAACCCGGTCGACCGGTCAGAGGCCTATCGCTACGGATTATAACCGTAGCCATAAATGTAGTGCTATGCACTTTTTTTTCTTTTTATTTTTATCTTTTATTTTTTATTTTTTATTTTTTATTTTTTACACGGAGGACATTTTCTCCTTTACATTTTTCTATAATACATAATTATATAAATATGTATATATAAGTATATAAAAATATTTTTCTATTCTTTAATTCATTTCTTTGTCTATTTATTTAACAAGCATATCTCCTAAACTAGAATGATTTATTTAACTTACCACATATGATTTTGGGGTAGGAGAAGCTAATTTAGTCAACCAACCTAGTTATTTTTCAAGATTCTATCAGGTCGATGGTCGAAAATTCATTTGGAAGAGAGAAATCCGGTATATCTTCTTTAAAAAACTAAGCTAAAATATAGGACTACTCCTTTAAAAAGTCATGTATCATAGCACGCAATCTATTTGGGAGAGAGAAATCCGGCATATCTTGTTAGCTTGAGTCCTTGGAAATGACATGGACAAATGAGACCCGACATCACTAGTGTACCTTCTACACAAACAATCTACACTCAAGTATAATTTATAAGTAACTAATATATTGATCGGGTTCGGGTTGGGTCAGGCAACCTGAGACCTCAACCCAAGCCCAACCTAAGTTTTATCGGGTTGGTGGGGCAAGCATGAAAATGAGCGGGGCAAGCAAGAAAATTGGCGGGGCAAACATGTCTGTATGATCTTATGAATAGGTTTGATAACAAACAAACATCACTGTTGGGCCAACTATGGTTTCAACGGTGAAAATCATTATGCCCATTATTTCTCGTGGTATGATCCACTTGATCTTTTGATATGCTTCAATTTAGGGCTAAACCCCTTAAAATATATGGAAAAACGGATGGACGGCGTGGATATACTACATACATTCAATGTGGGCCCAACTGAGTTTAAAATATATACCTGTGCTGGGGTCCTTACTCTTGCTCGGGTGGTAAACTCTCAAGACCTTCAACTCCCGGTTAAGGGTTCGAGTACCCATACGTGGTGAAATTCCACCAGCGTGAGTGTGTGGGGTGTCTGTGCATGTGTAATAATAAATAAAAAGGTGGGCGGGTTCAATTTCATATACGGCTTAATTTCTAGTTTGCCCCGCTCAATTTCATGTTTGCCCCACTCAATTTCATGTACAGCTGAAAGGTGGGCGGGTTCAACCCTACCATCCCATGACCGACCCGACATTGAGTTGGGCTCGGGTAGGATATATCGGGTCTAATCTCAAGCTTGGGCTATACAAACACCAACCCGATAAAACTTATGTTGGGCTTGGGTTGAGGTCTCAGGTTGCCCGACCCAACCCAAACCCGATCAATATATATATTAGTTACTTATAAATTATAATTGAGTGTGGATTGTTTATATAGAAGGTATATTTCTAATGTTGGTGTGGTTTATTTGAACATTGGATACATTTAGATTTATCGGTTCAAGTTATGAAATTATCTCGTGAAGTTTGCCCCGTGAATTTCATGTTTACCCATTTGAATTTCATGTTTGCCCCGCCGATTTCTAGTTTGCCCGATTTTCTAGTTTGCTCATTGATTTCTTAGTTTACCCCTGATTTTCTAGTTTGCCCATTGATTTTCTAGTTTCCCCGAATTTCATGTTGTTTGACCCGTTGATTTTCTAGTTTCCCCACTAATTTCCTAGTTTGCCCCATGACGATTTTCTAATTTGGCCCGCTGATTTTCTAGTTTCCCCCGCTGAATTTCATGTTTGCCCCGCTGATTTTCTAGTTTTCCCCGCTGATTTTCTAGTTTGCCTCACTGATTTTCTAGTTTGGCCCGTTGATTTTCTACTTTGCCCCGCTGATTTCCTAGTTTGCCCCACTGATTTTCTAGCTTACCCCGTTGATTTTCTAGTTTGCCCCGCTAATTTCAAGCTTGGGCTATACAAACACCAACCCGATAAAACTTAGGTTAGGCTTGGGTTAAGTGACCCCAGCATGAGGAAAATGGATTCTCCTGAGAAAAGTGACTAAAGGTCTGTACTTGGCGTCGTTGCATGGTTTTCGGGTTCAGACACAGTTAGTGTAAGACTCACCTTATGAATGGAACTAATCTTGCACGCAAATGCCACAACAGCTCATGATCTGCGAACCACCTTGTCACTCTCAAAATCATTTTTTACTGTTTAAGGGCCTACTTGCTTGAGAGTTTGCCCCGCTAATTTCAAGCTTGGGCTATACAAACACCAACCCGATAAAACTTAGGTTGGGCTTGGGTTAAGTGACCCCAGCATGAGGAAAATGGATTCTCCTGAGAAAAGTGACTAAAGGTCTGTACTTGGCGTCGTTGCATAGTTTTCGGGTTCAGACACATTTAGTGTAAGACTCACCTTATGAATGGAACTGATCTTGCACGCAAATGCCACAACAGCTCATGATCTGCGAACCACCTTGTCACTCTCAAAATCATTTTTTACTGTTTAAGGGCCTACTTGCTTGAGAGTTTGCATTTCAAACACTAGTATTCTGAATGGAGGTGATTGTGAAGTGTTTGGCAGTTTGTAATAGAAATGCACTGGATTCTAAAATTCTCTAAACCTAAACCTTAACTTATTCTCAATTCCCTAAACCTTAACCTATAATCTAACTTAAACCTAAACCTATATCGTACACTTGTAACCTAAAACCTAAATGTATTCTCAAATCCCTAAACCTAAACCTTAACGTATTCTCAATTCTCTAAACCTTAACCTATAACCTACACTTATAACTTAAAACCTAAATGTATTCTCAAATCCCTAAACCTAAACCTACACCTAATCCTAATATCAACTCCTTAACCTAAACTCCTACACCTAATCTTAAATGTAACCTTAACCTAAACATAAACTTGATGAAAACGCGAGGGTATTACATATTGTGATGAACATGATGTATTACAAATAAAACATCATTGTGGGCGTTAAGCGTAATCGGATTAAGATCTTGAGTTAGTCGAGACGCTCCCATTGTACTAAGTAAACTCGATTGGGCCCACATTGAATGTATGTAGTATATCCATGTCGTTCATCCGTTTTTCCATTTATTTTAAGGGGTTTAGCCCCAAATTGAAGCATATCAAAAGATCAAGTGGATCATACCATGAAACAGTGGGCCACCGATATTTCGGTTGCCCCGTGATTTTCATGTTGCACCCGTTGATTTTCTAGTGTCCCCGATTTTCATGTTTCTCCATTGATTTTCATGTTTGCCCCATTGATTTTTCGGTCTCCCCATTGATTTTTACTCTCCTCCGTGACTTTGTAGTTTGCCCGCTATTTTTCTAATGTCCCCGTGATTTTCATGTTTGCCCGATGATTTTCATGTCTCCCCGTGATTTTCATGTTGCACCCTACTGATTTTCTAGTGTCTCCCATTGATTTTCATGTTTGCCCCATGATTTTCCAGTCTCCCGTGATTTTCTAGTCTCCCCATTGAATTTGTAGTTTGTCCCATTGTTTTCTAGTGTCCCCCCTCATTTTCATGTTTGCCCGCTCATTTTCATGTCTCCCCATGATTTTCATGTTGCACAGACCTACGATTTTCTAGTTTTCCCCACTGATTTTCATGTTTGCCCTGCCGATTTTCTAGTTTGCCCACTGATTTTCCGATCTCCCATTGATTTTCTAGTCTCCCCCATTGATTTTCTAGTTTGCCTGCGATTTTTTTTTAGTTTTCTCCGCTCACTTTCATGCTTGCCCCACTCATTTTCATGCTTGCCCCTCTCATTTTTAATTTGCCCGCTCATTTTTCGGTTGCCCGCTCATTTTCTAGTTTGCCCACTTATATTTCGGTTTGTCCCGCTCATAATTCGGTTGCCACCGCTCATATTTCGATTTGCCCATTGTTTTTATAGTTTGTCCCGCTCATATTGCTGAGTCATGGTCCCAAAACCTGATTTGTTGAACAACCCTAACTTCTGATGTTTGGACCATGCAATTAAATAAGTAATTTTAAGTGCCTGCGTGGTTGAAAGAGAGAAACCATGTATATTCTTCCTGTGTTGGTGTGACACTAATATGATCACCAGTCACCACCAACATTTGATGCAGTAGTAGTGGGCCCCACCATGATGTAGGCTTTTCATCCATGCCGTCCATATATTTTTCCAGATCATTTTATGGTACGAGACCAAAAACAAGGTATATCCAAATCTCAAGTGTACCACATTACAGGAAGAGAAATTTAGGACTGTGGACCCCACCTTTTATCCAGCTGTTTTTTATGAAAGAAGACAAACCTTGGTTTGCAACTTAGACTTGCGCGTACGGACAGCGAATTTGAGGATGAAAATACCCCTCCCTTTTGTGGTTTGTCCCGCCGATTTTGTGATTTGCCACGTCGAGTTTCACATTCAAGGTATTAAACAATGGATATTTATAATACGGAAGGGCAAGGAAACTAAAGAACAGAGAAACATACTCGACTTGATATTTGGAAGCAAGATGAGTAAACTTGTCAGCATTTACTTTTGCAATCATGATGGGTTTATCCAACATAGCAAGTAATGGGGTAGCTGCTCAGATGAAAGCCTACAGTTGAGTCATTCTCAGTCAGTATTTGACAATGATGAGAAAGACACTGAGGCAGCAACAGACTGTAAGCAGGCAGAAGGAGATGGTTGTGAACAAGAGATAGTGTTATCTAATGTGTCAAATGAGAGCTTAATCCAAAAATTCTATGGCACTCAAGAATGATTCAACTGTTTGCCTCACCGATTTTCTAGTTTACCCCACCCAATTACATATTTCTACCGCCGATTTTCTAGTTTCTCCCACCAATTTTAAAGTTTCCCCCGCCGATTTTCTAGTTTGCCCCGCCGATTTTAATGTCTCCCCCGCCAATTTTCTAGTTTACCCCGCCGATTTTCTAGCTTCCCCGCCGATTTTAAAGTCTACCCCGCCGATTTTCTAGTTTGCCCGGTGATTTTCTAGTTTGCTCACCGATTTTCTAGCTTCCTCGCCTTATTTTGATGTTTGCCCACAATTTCTACCTTCCTCGCTCAATTTCTAGGTTGCCTCGCTTTCGATTTCTACCTTCCTACTCATTTCGAAGCTTCTCTCTCAATTTAATTTCTAGCTTTCAGCTTCCTCGCTCAATTCCTACGTTGCCTCGCTCAATTTCTAGCTTCCCTCACTCAATTTCTACGTTGCCTCGCTCAATTTCTAGCTTCCCTCGCTCAATTCCTAGGTTGCTTAAATCAAATCGTAGGTTCCTCGCTCGTTTTCTACGTTGCCTCGCTCAATTTCTACGTTGCCTCGCTCAACCATCGACCTGATGGAATCTTGGAAAATAACTAGGTTGGTTGGCTAAAGTAGCTTCTCTTACCCCAAAATCATATGTGGTACGTCAAGTAACTAATTTTGGTTTAGAAGATATTCTTGTTAAATGATTAAAGAAATAAATGAAAAAAAAGAGGGAAAAAAAATTTTATATGCTTATATATACTTATTTATATAAATATGTATTAAAGAAAATTGTAGGTAGAATAAATTTTTCTATGTAAAAAATAAAAAATAAATAAAAATAAATAAAAAATTTCAAAGACTGACATAGACTACGATTATAGGCTACGGTTATAATCCGTAGCTAAAGGTAAAGCACCTTTTTCGATATATCGACAGACAGTCGATATATCGAAAATTGTAAGATTTTTGAAGAAAACTCACTGGACAGTTCTGGACCATTTTCGATATATCGACTGGCTGTCGATATATCGACCGTTTTTTTTTTTTTTTTCTGTTGTAATCCCACCGCTTTTTGTGGGTCCTATTATGAGGTATGTGTTATATCCAAACCGTCCATCTATTTGGCCAGCTCGTATTTAGGCTTGAGACTAAAAATAAGATAGATCTAACTATCAAGTAGACCACACTGTAAAAGGCAATGGGGAATTGAACGTCTACCATTGAAACCCTTTTAGGGGTTATAGAAGTTTTGGATCATTATGAAATTTGTTTTTCTTCTTCATCCAGGTCTTTGTGACCTATGAATGAACTTAGACGGGGAGGATTTCTCATGAACATCACAGTGGGCCCCCAAAGTGTTTTTAATGGTCGACGCTCATTCAACACTGTTTCCTGTAATGTGGTACACTTGAGATTTGCATATACCTCATTTTTGGTCGTATACCATAAAATGATATGGAAAAATATATGGACGGCATGGATGAATAGCATACATCATGGTGGGGCCCACAGACCACCGACCCCAATCCTTTTAAGCCGTTCGTACAACTCTCAGTTCGAGGAGCGTCAGCGCACGTCTTCGCAGCGAAAAGGAGGGGTAGTTTCGTCCTCAACGTCGCTGTCCGCACGTGCTAATCTAGATTGGTAACTAAGGTTTGTAGTCTTTCATAGAAATCGCTGGGTAAAAGGTGTTGTCTACAGTGGTCATTTTCTCAGAGAGGAAATGCCCACTGTACGTGGAGGAATTTGTTTGGCTCCGTCGCGATTCAGGATCTACCGTGTGTCGCCACCCACTGTGGCCCACATTTTGAGATGATCTGATAATTTGGACCGTCCCTATTCTCTTTAGTTCCACAAGTAAGTTTTTAATCTATAATCACACTTCAATAATAATCCTAACCTTTGATTTTTAGAGCTATATTTGATCCGTTGTTCTGAATTGTATCTACACATGCTGACAGTAACAATCATCTCCTCAGCATTAATTCTCTGCAGTGGCTCATATAAAGTAGAGTACACAAAATGGACAGTTCTGATCATCGAACAGCATCTGGGCCCCAGTGGACGGTGACACGCGCTGGACTGGGACTTTTCAATGCTTCCGGAGCCAGAAAATGCTTGTGTGTCGATGTACCGTACACGTGGCAAATGTACATGATCATTACACCATGCATCCCACGATCAACACCACTGACTGGCCACTGACAATGAATTGCGTGGATTCAACTATCCTAACCATCTACTAACTGAAAACAGTGTCATTTTGTACTGTTCAACTCCCTGAATTAAAGGTTAGATGAACATGAGTAGCAATGGCTCAGGTGGGGCCGATGGTACAGGTTGGGTGCAGGTGTGGATGTGGGTTCTGGTGTTATCTTTTACCAGGTTAGTAATTAAAGATTTCGGATGTACCTGTGCTTGGGCTTTGGGGGGGCCAAAGAATTATGATCTATCACAAATTCACTGTGTCCATCTATTTTGAAAGATTACAACAGGACAATATGATAACAATCAGGCAAATCCAAAACTCTAAGTTGATGTAGAGCGGGTCGGGGACAGTTTCATGGCCAAGATGGATCAGAAAAGGCCCGGTCGATGACAGAAGTGATCTGGACCGTCGGAACTTAGATCGGGCGTATCTCACAATCTAAAATGAGTTAGCTGACGTAAAATATATGATTTTGGGGTGGAACGAGCTACTTTAGCCAACCAACCCCTCTATGCCGGGTTGCGACGCCCGGAATTACGAAAAAATCCCTTGATCGACGGTCGTTTCCCTATTTTAATTTCATTTTTACTATAAATAGTAAGTTTTAGTTTGATTATAACTCTTCATCCGTCGGGCTTTAAGAGTTGCACCCAACGTGAAAAGAGCTTAGAATAATTAGGAGAATGGTTTGGTGAAGCCAAATAGGACACTTATTATTTTTGGCCGAAAACCTTGCGCACTAGTAGACATCATGACCGTCTATATATAGCAAGTTGCAGATTCTAAGAGTTTTAGTTATAGTTTGATTCTGATTTCTTTCCCATTGCTTAGTACCCCTATTTAAAGGATTGTGAACTCGTTTTTATTGATCAATTAATCAATTTCGAATTTCTTAAAATTTATTTCTATTTTCTGCTTTCTTTCCTTGTGGATTCGAGAAGTCTCTATGAGGAGTCCAGATAAGCTTTGTGGATTTGAAGTAGTCATCCTCATCACGTTCATCCCTGCGTCACAAGTGGACCACACCAAATGAAACAGTGAGAACATAAATGTCCACTGTTGTAACCTTTTTTGAGCTGACCATAATATTTATATGCCATTCAAACCATTTATAAAGTTACCATCACTCAGAGATAAATTGTAAGAAAAAAATAAATCATCCTGATAAAAAAACCTAGTTTAATTTTGAGCTTGAGTTTTAGAATCTTGTCTTATTCTGGTCTTTCAAAACAGATGGACAAAGTGAACTTGCCACAAGCATTTTTATGGCCCCCACACAGCCCTAAGCACAAGAATATCTCTGTGCCCGAGGTCATAGGCAATCTGCTTCCCTTGTAAACTCCTAAAAACTCAAGCTTTGTTGCCTACATTCTCATGCAATAAAGGTAGCTCATGTACACATCACACATGTGCCATGAATGTAACGCCAGGTTCAATATTCAATCTATCCATGATCATGGCTCCTCTATATTGATGCCCTAGCCCAAGAATTACACTCATCTAATCACATGTGTCATGTTTCTAATAAGCTCTCCCTTCTTTTTTGTTGACTTGGGGCATGAGTTTCTTTTTCCTTCCTTGGCTTGGGATATAGGCTTCTTATATGGGTAGAGTGGGTCATGGACACTTTCATGTCTAAGATATATTAGAGAAGGCTTGATCAAAAGTGGAAGTGATTAGGACAGTCAGAACACTAAAATAGGCATATCTTACAAATCGGATTGAGTTATTGGACATATCATATATAATTTTGGGTAGGAGAAGCTACTTTATCCACCCAACCCTGCTACACCAGGTTGCCCACACTAAATTTGCGAGATTCCATCAATTGACAGTTAAAAATCCATTTTATTTTCATTTTTACTATTTATAGTAAGTTTTAGTTTGATCATAACTCTTCATCCTTTGAGCTTTAAGAGTTGTGTCCAACATGAAAAAAAGCTTAGAAAATTTAGGAGAAAACGTGGTTAGGCCAAATAGAACACTATTTTTGTCCGAGAACCATGAAGTCTAGTGTAAATCATGGTCGTCTATAAATAGTAAATTTACTATTTATAGTAAGTCACGAATTTTAGGTAGTTTGATTCAGAAACTTTTTCCTAGATTTGGTATCATTATTTAAAGAATTGTAAATTTATTTATTTTTGTCATCGATCAATTTATTTATGATTTTATTAAAATTTATTTCTATTTTCTATCTCTCCTCGTGGATTCGAGGAATCTTTGTGAGGAGACCAGAGAAGCTCTGTGGATTCGGAGTAATTATCCCTCAAGGAAGTAGGTGCTCTACTTCATCATGTCCATCCTTGCGTCATTCTACCACTTGACTCCTCCTCTCACTAAGGGTATGGGCTTCTTCTGCCTCTTGAGTGATCTTTATATTTTTTTTTCGGTTGACTCTTTAGGGCTAAAATAAAGCTTCATTTAAAAAAAAAAAAAAAAAATCTTTCTCGAGAAAAAAAAAAAAAATTTTCGAAAATGTTAGATGGAAATATCTAACCCATTCTGTTTTCAATTTGGGGCCAGCATACCAGTAGTATCATAATTTATTTTTGGGAAAACATGTAGCGGGTGAAACCAACCTGATGGGTGGAACAAATCTCGCTGGTAGGTGCCATTTTGGCACATGCATGCCAAGTACATGCCCTTTATTACACAAGCATGTGCTCAAGTAAAGCTCTTAAACCACAAGTGCCAAACATGTAGTACTTGAAAAGATAAAGTTTAAATCAATGATGGTGAGAATCAAGCCCCACTTCAAGTTGGTTTCACTTTTAACTATTCCTAATGCAAATCTACTTTAATTCGGTTATTAGTCGCGCCATACATGAATAAAGGAATATACATTGCTCCCACCTTTTTTTTAACCATCCAGATCTTTTATGCCTGTAACCTATGGACTCATAATTTTTAGATAGTTTATGTGTGCGATGAATGGTCATTATGCCTTTTTTACTGTTATAATTTTCTTTTAAAAATTAAAATAATAAATAAATACCAAAAACCGTAATGGATATGAATATATGAATATGGGTGTTGTACTTATCATTGAAAATGGTATGAATACCCCTACAACAAGCCCTGCACCCATGCAGGCCACATTGAAGCAATGAAATAAAAGCACATCAAATCATCTTCGGTTCAATGCGAGGAGCTACATCGGTTTCGAGTCATTGAAACTTGAGTTTGATCTTAGTAGGTCTAGGCAACAGTGATCCAAATCACTGGTCTCATGGGCAATGATACAGATGGGGGCAGCCTCCAAAAATCTGCATTGGTGGGAACTGACGGATTAGGTGTGGCCTAGCCTCTCTCAAGATAGCGCCGCCTTACCGTGGGGCCCGCCTTGATGTATGTGTTCTATATCCATATTGCTCATCCATTTTGCCAAATCATTTTAGGGCATGAGCTCAAAAATGAAGAAGATTAAATTCTTAGGCAAACCATACCATAAGAAACAGTGTTGATTGACCATTGATGGGTCACAAAAGTTTCGAACCAGTCCGATTTTTTTCTCTTCACGCGGGTTTTTATGACCTTATCAATAGGTTGGATGACAAATAAATATTACTGTGGGCCATATGAAAATTTTAATGATAGTTACCCCTGTTTCCTATGACATGGTCTACCTGAGAATTGGATCCTCTTCATTTTTTTTGGCTCATGCCCTAAGACAAATGGAAAAATGGATGAACGAAATGGTATAGAATACATACATCAAGGTGGGTCACACTGTCTTGGGTAAGGCCAAACCACGACCTAATCTGCATCGTCCATTAGTTGCCTTCAAATAAATGGTCAAGAAAAGAAATTACTCGACAAATGTGAACGCTATCTGAACTCGACAACTCATTTGATTCGTTCTTAGAAATATACCAATCTAACCAAATAATGTGGACCACACATTTATTAATCACCATCATACACATCCAATATCAGAGTTTAAAACCGGAAACAAGAGTCAAGTCAATGTTCGGCCTAGTCAAGTCGACTTGAAGACTGGGATTAGTCTTTATTTGAACTGATTTGATATTTGTTCATTATTTTATTTATTTATTTATTTTTTTGGGGTTAGCTTGTTAGTACACACCCATGTCAGTACACACACTCTATGTTAGCCACCCCCCAAGACCTCAAGTGTTGAAACAAGGTATCTCCACTCAGTCTGCCAGTTGAGCTATTAATTAAGAGGTTGGATCCATTATAAAGCCTAACAGACATGTGGCGCCCATTGTTTAGTATGTGTGGCCCCACCACTCTAATTCTCCTTGACAACCAAACATTATAGGTTGATTAAAATTTAATTTCAGTAGATGTATAAGATCATGCCTAAAACCTTTAAAATCAGATTCCGTGGCCCACCAAAGTTATGAAATGGCCTGATTTATGTCCATTCATCCTAGTTGGGCGTATTTTCTAAATGTTTAGATGGCACGTACAAATTACGGTGGGGGCCATGCACAATCAAGAAAGTTTTTAGCAATGGGCAAACTCATCGATCGCAACCATTCCACGTGGTGTGGCCCACCTGAATTTCGATAGGCCTAATTTTTGGGTGCCAAGGAAAACATTAGCTGGCACAAATCATCATGGTAGCTCCCAGGGGTGGCTCAACATTTTTTGGGGCCTTAGGCAAGTCATAAAAATGAGGCTTTTTAGTTATAAAAATAAACAAAAATCTAATAAATTCAAAATTAAACCATAAATTTACTTCTTGCCTTTTTTGATGCAAAATTATTAATTAAACTTTTGTATTCAAGTTTACCCAATAAATCAGTTTCGATAGATAAAATTATTAAACCGTTTAATCTATCTTGAGATATAATTGTTCGTAAATAATTTTTTATAATCTTTAGTTTTGAAAAACTTCTTTCTATAGATGCAACTGTAACAGGTATGGTAAGTAGTATTCTATATGCAATAAAATAACTTGAAAAACAATCTAGTTCTTTTATTAGATTAAGTATTTCAATTGGAGTATTAATCTCTGTTTTTGCAACTTCTTTTAAAACTTTTAATTTCAAAAATAAATCCAAACCATTAGAAAAATGAAGTTAGAATTTAATTTAGAAAAATGACGTTAGAATTTAATTTTTTGAGAACTTAATTAGTAATAAAGTAAGTAGTTGTGGTCCTAAGTTTTAGGAGAAAAATTTATTGGGAATGATGCTATTATTTTGAAAAGAGATGATAGAGTTAGACTGTTAGTATTGATAGTGCTAATTTCTAGAATTTGTTTTTTATTTTTAATTTTAAATTTATAAACTAATTTTTAGATGTTCCTATTTTATAGGCCTTTTAATAAGTTTTATTTCAAAAAATTTAAGCTTTTTCTTTTCTTCTTAATTTTAATTTTGTTATAGTATAAGACCTTCATAATTAAAATTTTTTAATTTTGCTATAATATAGGGCCTTCAAAATATAGAGGCCTTAAGTGATTGCCTCACCAGCCTACCCCTTTGAGCCACCCTTAGTAGCCCCAAAATGCCACTTTGTAGGTTAGGCTTAGCTTACAAAGCGATGGTGGTTTGGCAGCAGATCGCGTCCTACACCCCCTTTATCTCTAGCCAGGAACAGGCAAATCTATGATGGTCCACCATGATATATGTGTTTATCCACGATGTTGATCCCTTTAATCTGATCATTTCAAAGTATGAGCTCAATAATAATACAAGGTGAACCACATCAAAAATAACATAAGTTGCATTAAATGCACAAGGTATGCAATGCAAGTCATCTTCCATACTGTGGCCCGGGCGTTGGATCTACCTAATTTTTTGGCTCATATCTTTAAATGATCTAAGAAAAAGGATGGATAGAGTCAATAAATAGATATATTACACTGGGTCCCCATGGATCATCTACTCGTTCGTAGTCAGGGACAGGTGTTTATAGGACACAACCTACTTCCACGGTTTTAGACAATTGAATTGATAATATTTATTGTATTATTATTGTTTGCAATGAGCTAAAACAAACGAGGAAGATCCAAAACTCAAGTAGGCCATTGGACAAGTAAAAGTAAAATGGGAAATGCCTATCATTGAAACTTCTATCATGATGTTTATTTATCATATTATAACCCTTCACAAGGTTATTCCCAAAAATGACATATATATATATATATATATATATATATATATATATATATATATATATATGTGTGTGTGTGTGTGTGTGTGTGTGTGTGTGTGTGTGTGGGAAAAGGTACTATGCGCTCGAGTGTAAAGCGGTCTCCATGAGGTTGAGTTGGGGTGGGCCCCACTGTGATGCCGTTCGAACATCTATCCCCTCAGTCAGATGCACCATCCCTGGACGGGCCCACACGGCTAAAAATGACGTCCATCCGAGACTTTTGTGGGCCACACCACGTCCAGAAGTGGAGAGGGGGCCGTGCACCATTCAAACATTCAAAACCACTTGTGGCCCCCTTTCGAGACGTTTTTTGATGATCAACACCGTCCATCATGTGTGTCCCACTTGGATGTAATTTTATACCACTTTTCAGGTGGTATCTAAATCTCAAGTGGACCCCACCAAGTGATTTTACATGTTTTCACGTGTATACTTATGTTTTCAGAAGGTATGGCCCACCTGAGTTCCGTGGACGGTCGATTTCCAGCCGTGTGGGTCCTACTTGGAGAGGTGCATCTGGTGGACGGTGTGGATCTTCGAAAGGAATCATGGTGGGGCCCACCCCAGCTCGACCTCATGGATGACCGCTTTACGCTCGAGTGCATAGTACCTTTTCCCTATATATATATATATACATACATACATACATACATGCATGCATACATACATACATACATGCGGAAACGCTCACCTGCGAACCAGTTCGTACATACTACGTACGAACTTTTTTGAGAACCCACCATACGTGATGTGGATCCGAAATCTGAACCGTTCATGTGAAGCAACACCTCGTTGAACCGTTCATGTGAAGCAGCACCTCGTGAAACCCTCCGTGCCCAAGTTTTACTTTGATCTAAAACTTTGATGGGCCATGAAAAATGAAAACAATTTCCTCCCTTGATTTGCATTTCTCTTTGCTATGGCCCACCAGAATTTTAGATCGGGTTGAAAATTTGTCTCATAAGGTTTCATGAGATTTCGCATCACATGGACCGTTCAGATTAGACACACATGGCACGTGTGCAAAGGTGCGCACGTGTGTATGTATATATATATATATATATATATATATATATATATATATACACACACTCACGCACACAGTGAGAGGGAATCTTCCTTGATCGAGTGGACCGCGATTCAACTCGCTGAGTATTATGGCTATAACCCAATATATCCATGTTAGGGCACGCGGGAAGAACGGTGGGCCATGTGCTTCTCTTGAAACAATGGTCCGTACCTGGAGCATATCCTCGACTCGAGATTTGTAACATTCCTGTGCTTCTGATTCGCACGTGCATCGCTGGAACACCCGTTTCCATCTACTAGTGTATAGGTGGGCCAATGAGTAACATGCACGAGTTACGTGAACCGTTGATGAACTATACCCCACCATGAAAACGATGTACTGAAATAACAAACGAAATCTAACGGTTATAGACATAGATTGCTAAAAATGAGCATTGACCAGCAGTTTGTATTCAAGTCCGTTGATTAAATAGATATATCATGTAAGAAAGAGATTACTTTCTGTCAACAATCCACGGTAAAGGTCACTTTCTGAACGGTTCAGATTACCTGAACAAAAAGGATTTAATCGCAGGGGAACAACTTCATCGGTATGCCCGCTGTGTACTTAATCCGTCCTCGTTTTGGTCTGAGCTTCTACTTTCCAGCCGTTTTGGTTGACGCTTTCCTTCCGGGAGTTATTTAATACTCCGGCAGAGTAGTAGACTTGATACACGAGCACAGTAAAAAGGACACGTGTCATTTCAAATTAAACCAACCATATTGTTGAGCCCACGGTATCTGATTCATGTTCCTATGATCAGATTGGTCGGACAATTCTAACCTCTGATTCGTGGAAACTTGTTCGTGGAAATAAGAACATTGGATATAGTTTTCATTTTGACCGTCCAATGTTTATCCACAGATCCGATGGTCAGATAATCAAATAAAGAGTAATACTTGGTTCAGGATGTATTTAAACTAGGGACCGATGATTCGGAGAGATTAATTTGAATTCATTGTATGCCACGTCAGCGATTCTAAATGCATGCGTATTATCCATTACACTGCTAGAGTATCAAAGCTTTTCACTTTTCTCTGTGCGCGTATTAACCTTTTCACCACTACCCATACCCACCGTACACGTGTAAACCAGGCACGTGAGTCCATATGATGTAGGGCCCACCATGTAGATTATCCGGAGAAATAAATCAGATGGGTCAAAAAGGAAGAGAATAATGGACGGTCTAGAAAAACTTGCTAGATCATTCACTTTTTCGTGTGGCTTGGGCCATTTGATAGATGAGGAGTAACATAGAATTTCTAAATTTATTTTAAAATGGGTTCAATTGTTAAATCTGAACCGTCCATTGTACTGGCTACCTTGGATTGCATATGTTACCAGAGAATTACTATAATCAAACGAATCTCAAACGTGGGATCAACAGTCGGAAAAATAGATTTTGATGGGACGATCAGGATCGTTCAATCGGCGTACAAATGAATGGAGTTTTTCGGGTTGATGTGAAAAGCTGAAAATCCAATGGTTGTGATTTTTGGGTTAATAACCAAAGGTGGGCCATCAAGTGGACAGTCCAGGCCACTTGGCACGTGCACAGACAACATTGTATAGATGATTTATATGCACCACGAACATGGGTGTCCTCGATACTTCATAGGTGGGCCCCACAGTACGGAACCAATCAGAGAGCATCTATAGGTCGTCAAGTTATATATTCTATCATATCTAGTTCCACGGAATAATGGGTGGATTGGTTGCTTTTTAGTTCAAGAGAATGATAAGGGAGGAGAAATTGAAGATTTGACTCGCGAGGCACGTGCCGATGTGGCACACGTGTGTGAGATCAAGACCGCTCACCAGATGGTGATATGGTGAGAACATCCTAGTTAAATAATTAAAAAAAGGGTCCACATATCAGGTGGTCCACACGTGTACTATGAACAAAGAATCTGGACCATACATTTTTATCATGCACGTGGAGGCCACCGAATGAGTTGATTAGCTTAATTTTCCTGGAAGTAGCATCATAACTGTGGTAGTCCACCTGATGAACGGCCCGGATCTCCCTCGTGTGTGCTATATCAGCGCTTGTGGGCAAATTGCTTCATCGATCTCTCTTAGTCTTCACTCCACCAAAGTCCTTTGTTTCGTCAGAGAAGTCGAGGACCTTTGAAGATCCTCACCCCGTAGGGTCGTCGTCAGGCCCTCGAACCGTACAATAAGAGGCCATGGTTACGCAATCCAGACCGTTGATCTGATTGTCCCCACCATAAGTGACAAACATCCAAAATTTCTTCTGGATAGGATATTTCTATCCATACGGCATAGCCTAACAGAGAAAAGCCAAAAGGTTGTTAGCTATGATATTCCAAGTTGGGAATTTTGGGTTACGATCAATCCATGAGCTGCACCGTATCAACGGTCCAGATCATCGATCCCTGGATGGGCTACATATCTTTGGTGGGAGGATCCTACCATAGCCTCTTTTTAAGTATGTGATGAGAGATGAATGATGATGGCAGGCATTTGATTTGTCCTACTTGATTTCATGTTAATGGCTTTAGACGTGGATCTATACTTTCAAGGGCCCATTTTAAGTGGGCCCCACCAAGATATGGGATTGTGATAGAGATAGAACATTATCTTTCACTTTTGAAAGAGAATATGAGACACATCTTCTATCACCATCTGGATCACATGGGGTAAGTTGAATTTCTTGTCACGTCTGAGACGTATTTTCTTTGAAGATATTATCACACGAGGCGTGCTCCACTGGTGCCGGTTGTGGGGCCCACCCACCATCTACCCCGTCTATCACATGCGTCATCTCCAAAAACCCTAAATATCCTAAACTCAGCTCGATTCAAAGCTACTGTGGGCCATAGCAAAGAGAGACGGTCTTGGGAAACGATCACCCTTGAATTCCACATTGGCCCTGATGAGTTTCTAAACAGCTTGAATATTGTCATGATTCTTCATTTAGTTTGGTAGAAAGAGTATGAACGGACTTGATTATATGAAGGTGGGCCAACCACACTAAACAGCGGGCGTTCCCTCTCAGTATGGTTATTAATTTTGGGCGTGGAGGTTTTTATAACTTGACCGCATCCTATGGACGGTTTGGATCATATGAAAGTATTCCTAGAATCTAAATCTGTCATGTGCCGCTTGGGTGATATGAGTATTGATGGAATTTTTATTTATTTATTTGTTTTTTTAATGAAGCTAGGTAGAATTCAGAAGTTTTTCTTCAAAGTTTAATATTTCAATTACAATGTGAGTAGTAAATGAAGGTAAATGCACGGAATTTGAGAGTAAATCAAGGTAAACGTTATTTGAGGTATATTTGGATGAAAGTAAATATAAGTAAATAAAATGAAATAAGAGTAAATATGCATGTAAATGAAATTCTATTTACAAGATATGGTTTGAAAGTAAAGGGGGAGTAAAATGCCTTTTTGAGCTCCCTTGGAAAGTTGCATGTTTAAACAAATTTGTCTGCTATGCACATGTCTGTTGTACTTGTGTCACGTTAATGATATTTTGAAACAATTCAAATATCAGCTATATCACTAAAATCACAACAAAAGAATGATCCAAACCATTTAAAGGATGGTCATCTAAATGGACTGTTAAAAAACAATGGCGAGATGCTTCTTTATGATTCTTTGGTTGGTGGCTTATTTGAGGCTTGAAATTTTTTCATTGTGACTAAACTATATATTTCAATAGGCTTATTATAACCATTTTATTAAATATTATATAGGTAGTTGGGATATTAAAGCTTATTTGGAATATCATTTATATTCCTTTGTAAATATTGAAAATTTCAAATGCATTTCAATTCTTCTCATTTACTCTCGTCTAGACAAAAATCTTTTGATTTCAAACACATTTTATTACTCACATCCAAAGACGTGTAATCCATTTACTCACAATTCATTTACCTCAAAATTCATTTCCCATTTACTTCGATTTACAAGCTCCCAATCTAGTCCATCGTCATTGTCTTTTTTATAATATCAAATTTAAATAATAGACTTGTTTGTTTCACCAATTGAAAAGTGCAATGATTGTTCAACAACAATAAATTCATAACGATGACATTTTAAAATTCCTTCAATACATTTACCCAAATATACTGAAAAAAGTTCAATGATAAGAAATTTCTTTACCAATCTCTTGAATGCATTTTGTTACGGGGAAATCTGAATAAGGAAAATCAGGGTCGTCCTGAACCATTCGAATCAGTAATTAAGGTATAGGAAGGGGAACATTGCGTCAAGTGCGAGCCGACCTCTAAGTCGTGACTACGGGATGGTCGAGGCGAGCCCTTGTCCTCGTTCTCGAGACAAGCCATCGTCCTCGTTCTCGTCCTCATCTGAAGACGACGACAGTCAATGAACTCTGACTCTGAGCGTCTCGACAGTAAATTCTGACTACTATTACTTAGTCTCAGGCTTAGGCAAGACGAGGCCGAGCCCAAATCGTGATACTCCGAGTACCGAGTTTGAGCACCATCCTAAATGCGGACATGACCAAAGATCTCGCCCGAGGATATGTGCCCTTAAGACATGATACACTACACGACCCAAAGATTATAGATAATATCTCCATGATTACAATATCTGCGTGATTGAGTAAATTGTGACGAGATTAACGGATGCAATCCTCTCTACCCACAGGTACAAATACCAAGGGACCCCATTGCCATAGGTATGCAAGATCTCGCACCCTCTCTCTACATTACGCAACTTAGACCCAAATTTTCTAGCCTGACTTAGGCATCGGAGGGTCCCCCGGTTGAGTCAGGGTCTCCTTTACTCACCCCTTTATGCAGGACCAGGGTTCGTTTGAGGCTCATAGCATTGAGTGGAGGGTGGTACAGATTTTGACCTCAACACATTTGAATTTGATTAATGATTCTCTTATTTGTTTTGTAGTAGTAAAATTGTAATAACGACATAATTGACGAAACAAATATGCTCTTAGATTTTACATGAATCGAGTGCACCATGTAGAAAGACAAATCATTGTTGATGTCAAACTTCCAATAGAAAGTCTCTCCATGGTAGGGGGCTGCTCTGTGGTAGGAGGTTGCTATATTGGTATTTGAGGTTTTTTGTGGATGCTGAGCTTCCTAGCTAAAATTGGTCTATTTTGATAATTGTCTGCTATTACGGGTAGATTGTTATTTGGTAGGCCTGATGGTCCTTTTAATATTTGTCAAGTTGGGTTCTTTTTTATAAAATTTTATTTATTAGTTTTTGCTCTTTTGCCATATGACCAAGTATATAATAAATGAGGCCCATCATTTTTTGGTAGTAATGCCCGTTTGAATATTATGTATAACATCTTTTGACAAATTAACAAAATTAAAAGTGGTGTGCTTCCACTTACAAGGAAAAAAAAGTACGTCTCTCCCCGATTTATCCCAATTAGAGGGAAAGTGAGAGCTTCTCACATGAGTCAAGTGGACCTCACATGTTACATGTGATGGAGGGTGTTGAGGTCAAAATCTGGACCACCCTCCACTCAATGCTGCGAGCCTCAAACGAACCCTAGTCCTGCACAAAGGGGTGAGTGAAGGAGACCCTGACTAAGCCGGGGGACCCTGCGATGCCTAAGTCAGGCTAGGGAATCTGGGTCTAAGTTGCATAATATAGAGAGGGTGTGAGATCTTGCATACCTGTGGCTATGGGGTCCCCTGGTATTTATACGTGTGGATAAAGAGGATCGCATCCGTTAATCTCGGCATGATTTACTCAATCACCCGGATATTGTAATTGTGGAGATATTATCCGCAATCTTTAGGTCGTGTAGCGTATCGTGTCTTAAGGGTGCGTATCCTCAGGCGAGATCTTCAGTCACGTCCTCATTTAGGATAGTGCCTAGACTTGGTACTCGGAGTATCACGATCCGGGCTCGGCCTTGTCTTGCCTAAGCTCGAGACCGAGTAATAGTAGTCGGAGTTTACTGTCGGGACGCTCAGAGTCGGAGTTCATTGACTGTCGTCGTCTTCAGATGAGGACGAGAATAAGGACGAGGGCTCGCCTCGACCATCCCATAGTCGCGACTCAGAGGTCGGCTCACACTTGACGTAATGTTCCCCTTTCGATGCCTTAATTACTGATTCGAATGGTTCAGGTCCTTATTCAGATTTCCCAATAACAGAAGCCCCCTACCCTCTTGGTTCGAGCCCGGACCTGGAGAGTAAATGTCTAGGGAAATGAGACGACGCCTCCGCGCCTCGGCTCATGAAGACGATTAGGATAACCGAGGTGTAATCACTGCAACAATGGCGCTTCGAATTCCTCGTGCCGTACGACAGCTGCGTCCCTTCAAATCTCGTTCTTTGGACAGATGACACGTGGCGACGGTTACGATTCCCAATCGGCGGAGTGAATGAGACGGTGTCACGTGCCCATGGGGACGCGAGCAACCACATGCACCATAAATGACATTTAATACTGAGATAACTTCGCCCTCAGAACGCCGGTTCGTACGTATCATCTTCCTCCACGTGTCCCTTAGTGTCAGTGCTGAGGCGCCTCAGCTTTGGGGACCGTTGCCTACAGTGATGGCTTCAAGTAATTGGGGGGGGGGGGGGGGTTATATAAACCCTTCCCATTCTCATTCATATACTTCTTTTACATCTCTCGCTCTCTCGCTTTCCATTTCCCCTGCTTTTTCCTTCCAAATCGCCCTCTGTTGGAAAGAGGATTTTCGTCACCTAATAAAGGATTTCTGACCATCGGAAAAGAGATTCTGCTTAGAGGAAGCTGCTGGAGTTGGGAAAATCTTTGTCGGAGAATCGTCTGCAGCGCTATGAGTTTTCCATTACTTAAAGACTTTTTCCTTATATAATGTCAAGCAACTCTGATGATGTAAAAGAGGTCCGAGAAGTTGGTTCTGCCTCCAAACCAGAGACCACTGCTTCAGGGCCTGGAGACTCCGAAGGCCCTTTTGAGGCCATACCACTTGGCACCTTGGCCCAGGGAACCGCGAGTTAGAGGGTCAAAGGCCGCGGCAAGAGGCCGAAGAGGGCTCTCAGAGATCTCACGGGGTGGTTGAAGGCAGGCCCATCGGGTGGCAGGCCAAAGCCGTTGGTCCCCAGGGGCTTGATCCTGGGTCGAGTCCCAGATGGCTCAACTCCGTGAAGATTATCAGATTCCTGACTCGGTGCACATCCGAGCCCCTGCCTCCACGGACCAAGCGGGCCTTCCTGCTGAGGGAGAGATCGCCATCTTCATCAGTGCCCTCCAATGCGGGCTTCAATTCCTCATCCATCCATTCACACGTGAGTTGACCTCAAGGCTACGAGTGGCGTCGGGCCAGCTGGTCCATAACGCCTGGAGGACCCTTGTCTCCACCTTTGTTCTCTGGCATCGGGTGAGGAGCCAGAGATTGACGCTAGAAGAGTTCCTATTTTTATACATGGCCAAGTATGACAGGTCGGAGCTCGCCTGGTACTACTTCTCGGCTAGGCCTCTATGCATCCCGGGTCTAGTAACCCAACTTCCCTCTTTCAACAAGGACTATAAATGGAAGTGGTTCTGGGCCTCGAGGGAATGGGAGGCCCTTGCTTCTGAGTTAGACGGACTGCGGGTTCGGGTCCCCACCAAGTTTGTCAACCCAGGTCGGGCACTTCTTTTCAACGCACTGTATACTTGGTTTGTCCTTTTGTGTTTTAACTCGAATTGTCTCTGCTTGCAATTCAGCCGAAAGGGGCCCCAGAACTCTCTCCTCTCCAAAAGCAGCAAGTTGCCCAAGCCAAATTGCTCGATGAGGACCAATGCGTCTGGTTTGAACTCATTAACGGGGAGAACCTGGTGTCGTCTGGTTTCTACAGACTCCAGCCTACTCTCTTTACTTTGGGTAAGCGGGGTAAAGGTCCTCGAAGATTGTTTGCTGACATTCAGTAGATTTTACTTTAGCTAATTTCCTTCTTTTGCGATAGGAATGGAGACGGCGGCTCGAAGAGGACGAGGCTGATCATGCCGCGCCCTTCGATGGACGTAGTCCTCTCATCCGAGCCGAGGATGAAGGTGACGCCAAAGAAGAGGAAGACTTCCAAGGCTTAGCCTGTTCTGGCTACAGTCATGACCTTCTCTGCTCCTGGGGCTAAACATTTTTCTGTTGCAACCATGACCTTTTCAGCCCAAGCAGTGCCCATCATGGCCCCAGTTGAAGTCGTACCTACTACAGCCCCAATCGATGTCGTTCTCGCCGCTGCCCCGAAGCACGAGCCCTCGAGGTCCCTGTCGGAGTCGAGCCCATCACCATCTTGACGCCAACTCCAGATGAGGAAGCCCCCGAGGTTCCTCCTTCGGTGCTTGCGGGTCCCCCTAGGATAGGGAGAGAGGTGGTCGGGGAGACTCCTGATACTGATACCCCCGCACAATCCGTAGCCCATCGAGCTACTGCTGAGGTTAAGCTCTTAACCAGCCGAACAGACGCCTTGGTCGGATACACCACCACGCCCGAGGCGGCTGCCCATGCTTCTGCAACCATGGGGCTGAAGGAGGTTCCGAGCCCACTCCAAAGAATCTGCATCTTGGTTATCACATGACTTTGCTGAACCCTTAGGTGGCCAAGCATGTGCCAGAATCGAGAATATCCGACACCCTCTCCAGAAGCTGTGTCAAGTTCATGAACAACTACGCAGTCTTTACCAGTCACTGCCGATGATGGTAGAAGTGAAGGAGAGGCTAAAGGAGATGGACCGGCTCAATGCAGAAAGAGCCAAGCTCGAGACGCGGGGGGTCAAACTCAAGAAACTTTTGGAAGCCTCGACTGCCGAGTGGGAGGAGCTGAGGAGGAATGTAGACGAGGGCCGAACTAGGGAGTTGATGCTCTAGGGTGAGGTCAATCAACTCCAAGTTTGCTTGGATGTGGCCGACCTCGAGGTCATGTGTCTGCGGGAGGAAGTCGAGCACCTAAAGGCCTCGGTTGAGTAAGTGGAGGAAAACAACATGCTGCTGACAGAAGACGTTAGGAGGGAGCAATGCAAAGCCGTCGATGAGTTAGCTCAGTAGCGGGCCGTCCTTGAGGCCGCGGCTACTGTGGAGCAGGAGAGGCTGCAAAAGGAGTTTGAGGCCCAAGTGGTTTCTCAAGCTACCAAGGCAATGGCGGCGTACAAGGAGTCGTCAGAAAGGGTTAGAGAGTTGGTAAACTATATCTCTTCAGCTTTAACACCAGTTTCGACACGTGTCTTGTCGAGGTCCGAAAGCTTTATCCAAACATCGACCTCGGCACTCTTACTGTGGATGAGGCCGAGGACACTGGTGCTGCTACAATCGAGGAACCCATACACCCCCCCTCTTGCTGTCGATGCCACTCCTGAAGATCAGCCCCTTGGCTCGGTGGCTGGTCCCTCTGTCCAGAGGGAATGAGATACTTCTCCATCTTTTCTCTCTCTTTTTTTTATGGCTGATAATTTTGTGGATAATTATTATTTTTTAAAATCTTTTATTCCTCGGTCTAGGGTGTAGTTACATGTGTTGGTTGCTGCGTGATGATTTGTTGATATTTAAGGACTGACCCCTTGAGGGGTCTACCCCCCACGAATGGCGCGCGACCCTTAATTATTTTTAGAGATATTTTAACATACGATGAGCCGACCCCTTCTTTAAGGGATTGGTTCACCTACGGGTTTCTTCTTTACACATGAGAGGACTCCTTTGTAGATTTTCATGGATTAACGAGTCAACCCCTTCTTTAAGGGATCGGTCCATTGAGCTCGCCTCTGCTTATGAGAGGCAACTCTTTTCGTTTGTAGATAGACCGCATGAGTGGATCATGTAGAAAGAAATTTTTATTATGAGCCTTAAAAGGCTAGTAGCTCTGAGCTATACATTTATTGAAAGCCTTCGATGGCCAGTAGATTCTCATGGATAGTAGATCTTCAGGTACTCGGCACTCGGCACTCCAAGGGTGAGGAATCTAATGCCCTTCAAGAAATTCTAAGTGGTAAGAGCCTGGCTTGGTCGATCTAACCACGCGATAAGGCCCTTCCCAGTTTGGTTTGAGTGTCTAAGCCCCCGGCTCTGCTATATTCTGGAAGACGTGGTGAAGGACCAGGTCCCCTAGCTGGAACCACCTCATTTTGACCCTGAAATTGTAGAACCGCGCCACCTACTGATGTCGAGCAGCGAGTCGGAGTTTGGCTTCCTCGAGCAAGTCAAGGTTTGATGTGATCTGCTCAGCACTCTGATCCTCCTGGTAGCTTCTGACCCAAGCTGTCGGGAGCCCGATCTCGACTGAGACGATCGCCTCCAAGTCGTAAGATAGCAAAAATGGAGTCTCCCCAGTAGACGACTGAGTTGTAGTCCTGTAGTCCCAAAGGACGAAAGGGAGCTCTTCTGCCCAGTTGCCTTTTGCTTTTTCTAACTTAATCTTGAGATGGTGCTTCATGACCTTATTTACACCTTCAACCTGTCCATTAGACTGTGGGTGCCGAGGCAAAGAGTATGCATTTGAGATACCGAGCCCCTTACACATGCATCGGAATCAATCGTTGTCGAATTGCTTCCCGTTGTTAGAGACAACGGTGCGCGGAATTCCAAACCGGCAGACGATATTCTCCTATACGAAGTCGGTCACCTTCTGCTTTATGATCTTTGCCACAGGTTCGGCCTCAGCCTATTTGGTGAAGTAATCGACTACTACGATGATGAATTTAACCTGTCCCTTTCCAGTGGGCAAAGGCCCAATAATGTTAATTCCCTACTGAACAAACGGCCACGACCCGCTCATAGTGGTCATCTCTTCCGCAAGCTGTCTCGGCACAGCGGCAAACCTATGACATTTATCACATCTCTGGACATAGCTCTTGGAGTCTTCCCGAATGGTCGGCCAAAGGTACCCCTATCAGAGTATTTTCAGAGCTAAGGCACGGCCACCAGAGTGATTTTCATAGATTCCCTCATGAATCTCTCGGATCACGTAGTATGCTTCATTGGCTCAAAGGCACCTGAGGTAGGGCTGTGAATGCCTCTTCTTGTAAAGGACTCCATCCAAGACCACGTATCGCGCAGCTCTGATCTTCAGGCGTCGAGCCTCTAGCCTGTCTTGGGGGACCTCACCAGACATGAGGTAGTTATAGATTGGGTCCATCCAACTCGGAGTGGTCTCCACCGGATTGACCATCTCCTGATCAGTCCGGTCGATGCTCGGCTTATCTAGCAATTCCACAGGGACGATCTTGGGAATCTTTCCTTCCGTGACTGAGGTCAGCCTTACGAGAGCGTCGGCCCAAGAGTTTTTTGTCCTCGGAATCTGATTGATGATGCAGCTCCAAAACCTCTCTATCAACTTCCTGGCCTCGGCCAGATAAGCCACCATTCTAGTTTCCTTAGCCTCGTACTTGGTAGAGATATGGTTTACAACAAGTTGAGAATCAATCGTACCTCGAGAGACTGAACCCTCAGACTGGCTATTAGTCTAAGTCCAGTTAACAAAGCCTTGTACTTTGCTTCATTATTGGAGGCTTTGAAGTCGATCCTAATAGCGTACTAAATGGAGGTTGAATCGGGCGCCACCAGGACGATCCTTGCCCCGCGCGCTTAGAGTTGGACGAACCATCCATATAAAGGATCCATCTACGCTCTCTGTCTGACGCCGCGTCCTGGATAAGTGGGGGAGCTGGTGAGGTCACACGAACTTCCTCTGTGTCCGCGTCTACCATTTCTGTGTCCGGAGTGGTGAACTCTGTTATGAAGTCGGCCACAGCCTGACCCTTAATTGCGGTCTTCGGATGATATTGGATGTCCAACTCCCCAAGTTCTATCACCCACTTAGTCAGCCGATCGGAGACCTCGGGCTTTTGCAGGACTTGCCTGAGGGAGGAGTCAGTTAGGAGATAATGGTATGTGCCTGGAAGTACGGACACAGCCTCCATGCTGAGAAAACTAAGCCGAGTGCTAGCTTCTCCATACTCGGGTATCTGGTCTTGGCGGGTATCATTCCCTTGCTTACATAATAGACAAGGTGCTGCTTGCCTCCCACTTCCCTGATGAATGTGGAAATGATGACCGAGGCAGAGACCGCCAGATATAAGAATAGGGGTTCACCCTCTTCCGGCTTGGATAATATGGGAGATGAACCCAGATATTGCTTCAACTGTTGGAAGGCTTGCTCACACTCCAGGGTCCATTCGGCCTTCTTGTGACCCTTCAACTACTGGAAGAAGGGGAGAAACTTATCAGTGACTCGTGATATAAATCGACCGAGTGTTGCCACTCGACCAGTGAGGAATTAAATCTCCTTCGTAGTCTGAGGTGAGCTCATATTGAGTAGCGCCTTAGTCTTCTCGGGATTCGTCTCGATGCCCCTCTGACTGACTTGAAAACTGAGGAACTTACCTGAGCCGACTCCGAAGGCACATTTGGCGAGATTCGCCTTCATATAGTACTCTTCGAGAATCGAGAAGGTCTCTCCGAGGTCCGCTATGTGGTCGGACGCTCTGACGCTCTTCACCAGCATGTCGTCGACATAGACTTCCATGGTCTGACCAATCTGCTTGGCAAACATCTGGTTCACCAACCTCTGATATGTCGCTCCAACGTTCTTCAGGACAAAGGGCATGACCCGGTAACAGTAGAGACCTTTATCCATGACGAAGGTCGTCTTCTGCCTGTATGGAGGATGCATGGTGATCTGGTTATACCTGGAGTAAGCGTCCATGAAGGAGAGTTGCCCGTGTTCGGCCTGCTGTCCACCAGCTGATCAATTCAAGGTAGGGGGAAGCTGTTTTTAGGGCATGCCTTGTTCAGGTCTAAATAGTATACACAGACTGGCCACTTCCCGTTAGCTTTCTTCACAAGGACCACGTTAGCTATCCAGTCTGGATAATTTACCTCCTCGATGAATCCGACGTTGAGGAGTTTTAATACTGCATCTGCTATGGCCGACTACCTCTCGGCGTCAAACGCTCTCCTTTTATGTTTTACTAGCTTGTGATCCGAATCCACATTCAACCTATGGACCATAACATTGGGGAAAATCCCCAACATATCTTCATGTGACCATGCAAAGACATCTTTATGCTGATGTAAGAAAGTCAGCATCTAAGTTCGATGCTTAGAATTCAACGACGATCCGAGCAGAACCGTTCTGCTCGCGTCCGCTTCCTCGAGTGCGACGGTCACCAAGTCTTCCATGGAGGTGTCTTCTGCAGGAGCCCTGGGGTCGAGGACATTAACAGTGAGGGTCTGCTTCACTGAACCCTTTCTTACAGTTATCGTGTAACACCTCCGAGCTTCACGCTGATCCACTCGGAGGTATCCGACCCCTCCCTCAGTAGGAAAATTCATTATAAGGTGATACGTGGACACGACCACTCGCATTGCATTAAGGAAAGGTCGGCCCAGAATTACGTTGTGCACCGACGACACATTCATAACAAGAAAGTCTGCCAGAAGCGTGACTTGATGTTGTCATTCCCCTGCTGTCACGGGGAGGGAGATAGCTTCCTCGGAGATCACCTTATCTTTGGCAAAACTGTGTAGGGGGGTCTTCACAGGTCAGAGGCGTGACCTGTCGATCCCCATTCTCTCTAACGCCTTGGAGTAGATGATGTTGGCCGAGCTTCCGGTATCGACCGGGATGCGGTAGACCTTGTAGTTGGCTATCGTCATAGCCGCCACAAGGGCATCATCATGCGGATGCTAGATTCTATGTGCGTTGTCTTCTGTAAAGAGTTAGGCTACAAGAGTTTACTCGGGGCTCTTTTGTCGGCCTTTCAACCAAGTACACGTAATGCTTGGGATCTAAGCTTTAAGAATAAGCTTTGCAAGCCCTATTCGAGTCACCCCCTCCAGATGGACCACCATAGATCGCGTGAATTTCTGTAGGCTCCTCTGCAGTCTTACTTAGTTGCTCTTCCCTCTGAGCCGACTTCTCTTCCTTGGTGTATCGTCGCAGATGACCCTTACGAATGAAGGTCTCGATCTCGTCCTTGAGATCTACGCAGTCGATCGTATTATGACTGTGGTCACGATGGAATCAGTAGTATTTGCACTGTCTCGCTGATCTGCCTTAGCCTTCATGCAAACCGGCCAATTCAAGAGTTTTTAGCCCCTGATATCAAGCTGGATCTGCTCCGAGGATGTGTTAAGGGGAGTGTGGGAGCGGAACTTGCTTTCGGGCCTCCTGCTTAGTCTGCAATCGCGAGAGGCACGATCGTCTGGCTTCTTGCTGGACGACAGAAGCTCTTCGTTCCTTGGTCTCTTCTCCTAGGACGACTACTCGGCTACTTGGAAATTCTTGTGGGAGTTAGAGAACTCCTCGGCATTGGTGTATTTCTGAGCTCGACTGATGAGCTCGGCCAAGGTAGTCGGCGGATTCTTTCCAATTGAAAAGATAAACTTTCCTTCTCTAAGTCCATTGAACATAGCAGAAAGTGTCATCTTGTCGTCATAGTCCTCCACTAACAGCGCCTCTTCATTGAAGCAGGCGATGAAGTCTTTCAGTGACTCCTTGTTCCCCTGTTTGAGAGTAAATAGATGGGTAGTTGGCTTCCGACTCTTCTTACTAGAGATAAACTGGGTAAGGAATAATTTGTTGAGCTCTGCAAAGGAGCCGATTGACTTGGGCTTAATTTTTCAATACCAACTCCGAGCAGTCCTGGAGAGGGTTATCGAGAAGGCTCTGCACGTCATTGCATCTGTGGCCGATTGGATCTGCATCCACGAACAGTAGGACTCTACATGTTCTGACGGGTCTCCAGACCCGGTGTAACGCCCTGAAAATCGGGGGTCGAGTATAACTCAACTCCCGAGTTCCAACGCATCACTTATGCAACATAATTAATGATGATTAAATGTTGTCTGTGTTAGAGCAATAAACATGAGTGAGATTATACCAAAACAGTAATTCATACTCCAGATCATTTGTATAAAGGCAAGCGGAAGACTGAACTGTATATACATGTATGTAAAGAAGCAAAAATCATTTCATTCTCCAGAGTATGAATCTGTCTGAGTCACCATATACATATGTTTGTTTTATGATCAAAATGTCAAAAATAAACTAAGGAGTGATCCCTGCAAATCCCGCCAATCCGGCAGCCTAGTCGAAGCCGCCAGAGTACTGCATATATGAGAACTCCTCCTGGTCCTCATCATAATCAGGCTCCGCCTCCTGAATCGTCGGCTCACCTAAACCTGAGATAGAGTCTGGTTGGTGTGTACAACACCGTCCCGTAACGTGGGAGTGAGTACCTAACTCAGTGGAACAATAAAGCATAGGTTAACATGTTATCAATACAGTTAAGCAGTAATGATAAAGCAGTACAATCAAACACTCCTAATTACTCTTATTAATGCAAGTATGAATGTTATATGATGGATGCCCTTACTAACATACTCCCTCATGCGACACCCTCTTCGTTCGCGGTATGCTTTCATCCCTCAGTGCTCCACATCTTCCAGGCACATGCAATGCATGATGAGCATGATTATCGAGTTTTTAATTAGTTCATTTCAAACAGCAGGATTGGGAAACTAAGGTACCTCCCTTGTAACATTCCCAAACATGATCCATTCTAGGGTCGTCAGTCCTAGTTATTCTCATACGATGGTGTATTTCTAGGTCTCTGCAAGGGCTGTCAGGGCTGTTACACAGAATCGTTACACCACTCCCCCATCACCTTATCAATACAGGCCTAGTTTATAATCTGTTACTACGGGAAGGCCCGGTGCCTCACCGTAGGTTTAGAGTATGCTCGAGGTCACTCCACTAACGTCCTACCAACTGGCAGTCTATTTCGAAGCCCGATTAGTTCACTTATTGAGAATGGGACCCGGATGCAACCCGACTGAGGCCCACAGCCAGGCTACGCCAGTGTAGGCCGACAGCTCGAATATAGTGTCCCATACCACCATAATCGGCTCACGAGCCTGATTACTCACTGGTCACTACGGGGAGGCATGTGCCCCAGCGTAGGCCGACAGCTCTACCACGGTGTCCCATACCACCATGCCCGGCTCATGAGTCTTAGCGGATCGAGGTACCATGGTTAAAGGGGATTTCACTGGTAAGATTGGTACCCTAGGTTAAAGCAGTAGCGACCAAACATGGTGAACATACATTAGACACATCGGGTTACTTGACGAGCCTAACTAGCTCGAGCGCACAATCAATTGAACGACATGAAGTGTATAAGTACTTCGTGTGGCCTAACCACTGTCGCCAACTGACGTACGACTCGGGTTCGTCAAACGCATCCCACGTGGTGACATGAATCTCAACCACAAATCTCAAATCTGGTACGATTGTCTGGACTATAGACATAGTCCCAAACTCAGTCAACTCTCATCCATAGCATTTGGAGTAAAGCATGATAAACAGAGTAATTCAAGCATGCTAGTAGGCATGTTATAAGACATGTTATAAAGCATGTTGTAAAACACTACATCAATAGGAATACAACCACATATATTGCAAGTAAGCGGTTTAAGTAAGCAACCTCATGGAGGTAATCATACATGACGCTAGGGTAGTTGAGAATCCCATCTCAGCACCCTCCTAAGGCATCTACATCCAAACACTTACTCTAGCATTTCCACAAACACTTAACATACACTATCTCAACATACATAGTGTTTGTTAACCAACATGTATTAAGGCGAGTCCCTTCGCCAAGCAAGTATTTTATGCACACATAATATATTTATACAACAATTAATCATGGCAAACACATTGCCAAAATATACATGTATACTATATTTCTTATAATACGGTATTTCTACATACATAGTGCATATTAGTGAAACATGTATTTAGGCGACTCCTTTCGCCAAATAAGTATTTTATCCATATATCGTATATTCATACAACAAATAAACATGTCAAACACATTTCCAAAAAAATACGTATACGGTATTTTCTACGAATACCTAGAATATGTAAAATTCCATATTCTACAATTTTAATCGAAACAGAAAACGGAAAGCACTTTGTACATGTGCAATTGCATGCAGATCATGAATCTATCATTATCTGACATTGAAAGTGTTGAAAACCGTAACCTATACACCTAAAGTCCTCACCTTACACCTTGGAATTGCAACGAATCAGCTAGGTTCGTTAGGCTTCCGTATTCGGCGGTATTGTAGCCTAAAGAGTGAAACCAGTTAGCTATTTCACAACCTATACCCTTCACACCCCAAAACAGATCTAGGGTTAGGGTTTCTTACCTTAAAATGGAGTCAGTATCACCGGAAAAGCGTCAAGAAAAGGATGGTGCAACCCGTGTGGTGATTGGAAACAGTAGGAGGAAGATTCTCCCACAACTCTCAAGCTTTCTCTCTCTTTTTCTCTCTTCTTCTTAGGGTTTATCCCAAATTCGTATGGCTGTGAGAGGGGGTGCTCTAAGGCCCTTATATAGCCTAAAAAGTCTCTAAAATAGACTTATGTTCAAGGTATACTTGGGTTATATCCAAATCGGTTCTTATTCAGCTCAAAAGAGGGTTTCGGTGGCCCTCCTTGAGCCAAAATCGGACTTAAGCTCACTAACCCATGGATCTACGTGGAGTTATGTTTTCGTCTCGGTCGGACTCCCAGATCACGCTTGGCGGACCAGTTTCAGTTCAGTGGTCAGTGGGCCTTGATCCGAAATTCCAAGTACATGTAAATGTTCCTGAAATTTTTCCTGATCCGAGGGTGTATTTGGGTCAGATTCTGACGGTCTGATTTCTTATAAATTGACCGCAAGTTTCAAGTCTCAGATCACTATTCCAGATATTTATTTTCTAAAGGAATAGTGTATTTTCACACTCCTTCGCTCCGGGCTCAAGCGAACAGCCGTGGGACACTGTCTGGGGCTGATTTCTGAGATGGTTGTCAAGCCCGGCGAGGCGGTCCTGATTGCTTAACTTCGTATTATTCGGACTCCCGATGTGCGGTCTAGACTTGATACGGAGTTTCAATGTGGTCCCGAGAGCAGTCGGGTAATAAGTTTGATCCTAGATTTTAGGGTAACTTAGCGTCAAGGATCCTACAAGTTTTGGGTCTTGCAGATCGTATTTAAAGCGATTCAATTGGATTTCATGGCTAATTTAGTTTAGCACTTAGTTAACATTGTCAAATTTCTAAAGGATTTAACCCTAAGTGATTTCTGGTCGAGGTGGTACTCGAGCCATTGTACGGAAATTTACGGGTCGTTACAATCTACCCCCCTTAAACAAAAATTTCGTCCTCGAAATTTGTACCTTTTCGTATTCCTCGAGAATCTGAGGGTAGTTCTTCCTGACCTCAGCCTTAGTCTCCCAAGTAGCTTCCTCCACTGAATTATGCATCCATAGTACCTTCACAAGTGGAATGACCTTGCTATGCAGTACCTGCTCCTTCTTGTCAAGTATACGCTTCAGACGCAGCTCATATGTAGCATCCTCGCTCAGTTGTACCTGCTCCCATTTGATGATATGTGAATGATCAGGAACGTACTTCTTCAACATAGATACATGAAATACGTTGTGTACAGCTGTAAGCGGTGTGGGCAAAGCAAGACGATAAGCCACAGCACCCACTCGATCCAGTACCTGAAACGGACCGATAAATCTCGGTGTAAGCTTCCCCTTCTTCCTGAACCTAAGGACTCCCTTCATAGGGGAAACTCTGAGGAACACATGGTAACCAACCTTGAACTCAAGCGGTCGCCGCCTCGTATCAGCGTAACTCTTCTGCCTGCTCTGCGCTGTAAAAAGCCGACGCCTAATAATGTCGACCTTCTCTGTCGTCGCCTGTACCAACTCTGGGCCAATCAGACTACGCTCGCCAACCTCAGCCCAACAATGCGGTGCTCTGTAAGGACGACCATACAGGGCCTCATATGGTGCCATACTAATACTCGCCTGGAAGCTGTTGTTGTAGGTGAACTCTGCATAAGGAAGACAGTCATCCCAACTGTCCTTGAAGTCCAACACACATGCTCACAACATATCCTCCAGAATCTGATTCACCCGCTCTGTCTGCCCATCAGTCTGAGGATGAAACGACATACTAAACTTCAACTTCACACCCATCGCTTCCTGGATACGAGTCCAGAAGATAGATGTGAACCGAGCGTCTCTGTCCGACACGATCTCAAGTGAAACTCCATGCAGACGTACAATCTCTCTGATGTACAGCCTAACCAGCTCATCTGCAGAGTTTGTGTTTTTGATAGGGAGGAAATGGGCCGATTTGGTCAACCGGTCCACAATCACCCAAATGGAATTGTGTCCCTTCCTCGTCTTCGGCAGCCCTGATATGAAATCTATGGAGATGAAGTCCCACTTCCACTCTGCTATGGGCATGGGCTGAAGCAGTCAAGGAGGTCGGCGATGTTCTGCCTTGACCTGCTGGCATGTCAAACAACGAGACACATACTCAGCGATATGGGCCTTCATGTTATCCCACCAATACGACCGTCTCATATCCCGGTACATCTTCGTGCTACCAGGATGCATCGCGAGCTTCGAGTTATGAGCAGACTCGAGAAGCTCTTGTCTCAAGTCAGGACTATCAGGAACACATAGGCAGCCACGGAATCATAGACCCCCATCAAAATCAACTCTCCACTCGGAGTCCTCGGCATTGCTAGCTTGCTCTCGAAGCTCAGACAACCGCACATCGCCCTTCTGGGCCTCAACGATCTTATCATCCACAAGTGGTCGCACCCTAACGTGTGCAACACACTTGAATGGCTCCTCCACGGTGAATCTCTGCTCGTAGTCCCGCACGAACTCAACCATGTCTCACTCTGCTATCATTAACGGAGCCACAAATGCTATAGCCTTCTTGCGGCTCAACGCGTCTGCCACAAGGTTCGCCTTGCCCGGATGGTAGGAAACCTCGAACTTGAAGTCCTTCAAGGTCTCCATCCATCGGCGTTGTCTCATATTCAAGTTCCACTGCGTGAATATATACTTAAGGCTCTTGTCGTCGCAGAAAAGCTCGAACTTCTCTCCGTAGAGGTAATATCTCCAGAGCTTCAATGTAAAGATAACAGCCGCCAACTCCAGGTCGTGTGTAGGGTAATTCTCCTCGTGCTTCTTTAATTGTCTCGAGGCATACGAAATCACCCTGTCCTTCTGCATAAGGAAACAACCCAAACCAACGTGAGACGCGTCAGTGTATATCGTGTACTTAACTCCTTGCTCTGGCAATACTAGCATAGGGGCGGACGTCAACCTGTCCTTCAGCTCCTTAAAAGCTGCTTCCGCCTTCTCATTCCAGGCGAACTTGAGGTCCTTCCGTGTCAACTGAGACAACGACCTAGTAATCTTCGAGAAATCCCTAATGAAGCGCCTGTAATACCCTGCCAGACCAAGGAAACTCCTCACCTCGGTAACCGAGCCAGGCTGCTGCCAATCCTGAACCACGGCTACCTTGGCAAGGCCCACTGCGATCTCATCCTTGGACACCACATGTCCGAGGAACTTGACTTCCTCCTGCCAGAAGTCGCACTTCTTATACTGAGCGTATAACTGATTGTTCTTCAACGTATCCATCACCGCCCTCAGGTGCTCCTCGTGCTCCTCCCGACTCGTAGAGTATATCAAAATGTCATCAATAAAGACGACGACGAATCGGTATAGGAATGATCGAAGTACGCGGTTCATCAGGTCCATGAACATGGCTGGTGCATTCGTAAGGCCGAACGACATCAGTAGAAACTCGTAGTGCCCAAAGCATGTCCTGAAAGCCGTCTTCTGCAAGTCCTCATCTCGGACGCGCAGCTAATGATACCCTGACTGCAGATCAATCTTCGAGAAATACTTCGCCCCCTTCATTTGATCAAACAGATCATTTATCCTGGGTAAATAATACTTGTTCTTCACCGTGACCTGGTTCAACATACGATAATCAATACATAACCGTAGTGTCCCGTCCTTCTTCTTCACAAATAGGACAGGTGCTCCCCAAGGAGACACACTAGGTCGTATGAAACCCTTCTCTACTAGCTCGTCAATCTGTCTCCGCAGCTCCTCCATCTCACATGGAGGCATACGATAAGTCGGCAATGAGATGGGTGTCGCTCCAGGCGTAAGATCAATGGTAAAATTGATCTCGCGCCGAGGAGGCAAACCAGGAATAGTCTCAAACACACCTATAAATTCCCGAACCACCAGCGTATCTTCCAATGTCGGACCATCAATCGGCACTAATAAAGCAGTATAACAGTCAACACGGCAGGGCCAACTGACCTGCACTGGAAATGTGAAAGCTGCGCCATCAGATCCATAGGCCGTCACGACTCGAGTATCGCAATCTATTTCCGCTCTCATCTTCGAGAGCCAGTCCATACCGAGAATAACATCGTAGTGCCATAGCGGAGCAACAATGAAGTCGACGAGCACTGTGCTGTTACACAAATCCACAGAGCAACTCTCGCATAATCGTGCGACATCCGAAAAAGTCTCAGTGACTGTAGTGAGTCTCAATCCCTTAGTGGGAATAGTACGCAAAGATAGACGTTTAACTGCCCCACAAGAAATAATAGAAGTAGTGGACCCAGTATCCACTAACAAAGAAACGGAAGTACCGTGAATATGAGCCGTACCCTCAAAAGCTATCGGGGCCAAAATCGATGTCTCAGGTGCCTCAGCAACAAGCGTATGTACTCGAGCCTGCTGCTGACGGTTCGGCTGTGGAACCAAGGGCCGTTGCGGCAGCCTGAAGCGTGATACGGGAGGTCGGAAGGAAGGATGAGCAGGGGCAGTCTGTAGAGGTGGAGTCGATAAAGCCTGTGGGTGAGAACGACCAATCATCTGTGGCGGAGAGAACCCACTATCCTTCATCCGCGCGAAACAACTCCCAATGGAATGACCCTGCCTCCCGCAATACGTAAAGGTCACAATAGGGCGCCCCACTGGAGCCACTGGCGCTGTGATCCTGGGAGGCGAGTCAGCACGAGGCCTCTTGCCTAGGATAGGCCTACTCTGTAGCTCCTGTCATGGTCTCGCAACCATAGCACCACGGGAACGGGCCAGCCGATCAACATCCTGCTCGGCCATCATAGACAAGCGCACCAGCTCCGCATAAGAAGGTATAGTGTTGCAGCACATCTTTGACCGTATGTTAGGTGGCAAACCCAAAGAGAAACGACGCATCCGCATCTGATCATCAACCAGTATAGTTGGGACAAAGCGGCCCAACTCTATGAAGCGGTGCTCGTACTCCGTAACCGTCATGCCTCCCTGCCTGAGGCGCAGAAACTCATCCTCCCGCTCATGTCGGTACATCTGCGGGTAATATTTCTCGTGGAATCGAAACTCGAATGCCTCCCAAGTCCACATGTAGTCCGCTGCGACAGACCGCAACACACTATCCCACCATAGACTGGCCTCCCTCTCAAACATGAAAGCGGCCAGCTCGACCTACTCTGCCTCAGTGCAGTGCAACATCCGTAGCATCTTGGAGATGCGGTCTAACCAAAACTCTGCCTCCTCGGGTCTGTGAGAACCCATGAATGAGGGAGGCCTCAAGCGCTGAAATCGCTCGAGTAAGCTACGGGTACCGACATCTCCAGTAGGAGGTACAACGGATGAGGGCAGAGGCACATCCTCAAACTGAGCAGGAGGCTCCGAATGCTCAGCAAGACGTGCAGATGTCGGAGGTGGAGTCGCACTACCACCCTGAGATAAGGCCTCAGCAATAGTGGCCATAAGCTGCTGGTGCTGCTGCTGCTATATCTGCTGCTGCTGCATCTGCTACTGGTGCATCATCAACATTAATTGCTCGATCCTATCAGTAGGTGGAGCAGCCTGTGAATCATGCTGCGCAGATGATGATGCCTGGTACTGCTCGCGAACCGGGGGCGTATAAGGTGGCAGTCCACCAGCAGGACCAGCAGGAAGCTGATCAGAACCTAACCCTCGGTCCGTAGGACCACTACTACAAGAAGGAGTCTAGTCCATCGAGCCAGTAAGAAGGAGGCGTGCCGTTCTCCGCGTATACTGCCGTGACATGTCCTATACAACATAGGATACAACGTTGGTGAGATTAAAGCATAGCAACTCATTATATAATAACTTTAAGCATTCCACACATCTCATAGCAAAAGAGGCTACATGCTTTTCATTTACCCAAAATTGTCATAATACATGGACTACAGAGTTACATGAATCATGACAGAAATTACATGTGATCCAATTACATCCAAAACATCAAACACTTAAAACATATTACTAACTACTACATCATTAACATGAAAGCATAAACCGCCTAATGCAGTAACCAAAACAATCACAACAATAACTTGGATGACTAGGTATCCGAATCAGGCGATGGAGGAGGAGCATTCTTGTCCTGTAAACAACACAAGATGGCCTTCAAGGTGCGAGACACCTTGCTGAGCTTGGTTTGGACCCGCCCGACTTCCTGTCGCAGGGCGGCTTGGCCCTCCTCAAGACAGGATAAACGCGCATCTATGGAAGCCCGATCAGTGCCCTGCTCCTGAGTCGCAGGAGGTGAACTCTCCTCTGTATCCTGGGCCTCAGGTTCCTCTTCTTCTTCTCTAGCTTCACTCCCATTCTCACTCTCGTCTTCTTCGCTCTCTATTTCACCCTCACTCTCCACATGTTGGGCTCATCGTCGCCATGCCCCAAGTTCCATCTGATGGAGAGTACTTTCGTCGATTTGGTGGATCGGTACTGGCCTTTCCACCCCTAGACTGTAGCCAAACTCTCGTGCAATCCTGCATATGAGTCGGCTGAAGGGAAGCGAATCTGAGCTCCTGGTGGAGTGTGCAATGTTCACGATCTGTCGCAATACGAATGTAGGCACGCACAAGTTCGCCCCCTGCCCCACTTGGTACAGAAAGTCTACCATGAGTCACGTGCACTCGCTGCGATTACTGTGCCTGGGGTAGAGATTGTATGTGAATATATGATGTAGCAGGCGGAAGTCGTCTGACATGTGGGATGTTAGCAGGCTTTTGTTTGGCTGCCACTCAGCCAGTTTGCCACCACAAAGGTAACGTGTGCGACGATTCTTTTCACGAACAGTCCCCAGATTCTGCTCGCTAGCATGAACGTCACTAAGAGACACGTCCATAGATGGTCTAGAAGTGATTTGGGGTCGACACGTGCGATCAGGATCGAGTACGAACTCGATCAAAATGCCTATTATCGATGAACTTCGGCAAATAGCGAAATCGGGAAAACCTAGGACTGTTTCTATATTTTTCTCGCACCCTCCTAGGTTGTAATGCGTCAGCGTACGTCGTGGAAACATAACTCAGGTCCGGTTTAGTCAAAATCATGCTCTGATACCAACTTGTAACGCCCTGAAAATCGGGAGTCGAGTATAACTCAACTCCCGAGTTCCAACGCATCACTTATGCAACATAATTAATGATGATTAAATGTTGTCTGTGTTAGAGCAATAAACATGAGTGAGATTATACCAAAACAGTAATTCATACTCCAGATCATTTGTATAAAGGCAAGCGGAAGACTGAACTGTATATACATGTATGTAAAGAAGCAAAAATCATTTCATTCTCCAGTATGAATCATGCGAGTCACCATATACATATGTTTGTTTTATGATCAAAATGTCAAAAATAAACTAAGGAGTGATCCCTGCAAATCCCACCAATCCGGCAGCCTAGTCGAAGCCGCCAGAGTACTGCATATATGAGAACTCCTCCTGGTCCTCATCATAATCAGGCTCCGCCTCCTGAATCGTCGGCTCACCTAAACCTGAGATAGAGTCTGGTTGGTGTGCGCAACACCGTCCCGTAACATGGGAGTGAGTAGCTAACTCAGTGGAACAATAAAGCATAGGTTAACATGTTATCAATACAGTCAAGCAGTAATGATAAAGCAGTAAAATCAAACACTCCAAATTACTCTTATTAATGCAAGTATGGATGTTATTATGATGGATGCCCTCACTGACATACTCCCTCATGTGACACCCTCTTCGTTCGCGGCATACTTTCATCCCTCAATGCTCCACATCTTCCAGGCACATGCAATGCATGATGAGCATGATTATCGAGTTTTTAATTAGTCCATTTCAAACAACAGGATTGGGAAACTAAGGTACTTCCCTTGTAACATTCCCAAACATGATCCATTCTAGGGTCGTCAGTCCTAGTTAATCTCATACGATGGTGTATTTCTATGTCTCTGCAAGGGCTGTCAGGGCTGTTACACAGAATCGTTGCACCACTCCCCCATCACCTTATCAATACAGGCCTAGTTTATATTCTATTACTACAGGAAGGCCCGGTGCCTCACCGTAGGTTTAGAGTATGCTCGAGGTCACTCCACTAACGTCCTACCAACTGGCAGTCTATTTCGAAGCCCGACCAGTTCACTTATTGAGAATGGGACCCGGATGCAACCCGACTGAGGCCCACAGCCAGGCTACGCCAGTGTAGGCCGACAGCTCGAATATAGTGTCCCATACCACCATAATCGGCTCACGAGCCTGATTGCTCACTGGTCACTACGGGGAGGCATGTGCCCCAGCGTAGGCCGACAGCTCGACCACGGTGTCCCATACCACCATGCCCGGCTCATGAGTCTTAGCGGATCGAGGTACCATGGTTAAAGGGGATTTCACTGGTAAGATTGGTACCCTAGGTTCAAGCAGTAGCGACCAAACATGGTGAACATACATTAGACACATCGGGTTACTTGACGAGCCTGACTAGCTCGAGCGCACAATCAATTGAACGACATGAAGTGCATAAGCACTTCGTGTGGCCTAACCACTGTCGCCAACTGACGTACGACTCGGGTTCGTCAAACGCATCCCACGTGGTGACATGAATCTCAGCCACAAATCTCAGATCTGGTACCGATTGTCTGGACTATAGACATAGTCCCAAACTCAGTCAACTCTCATCCATAGCATGTGGATTAAAGCATGATAAACAAAGTAATTCAAGCATGCTAGCAGGCATGTTATAAGACATGTTATAAAGCATGATATAAAGCATGTTGTAAAACACTACATCAATAGGAATACAACCACACATATTGCAAGTAAGCGGTTTAAGTAAGCAACCTCATGGAGGTAATCATACATGACGCTAGGGTAGTTGAGAATCCCATCTCAGCACCCTCCTAAGGCATCTACATCCAAACACTTACTCACTCTAGCATTTCCACAAACACTTAACATACACTATCTCAACATACATAGTGTTTGTTAACCAACATGTATTAAGGCGAGTCCCTTCGCCAAGCAAGTATTTTATGCACACATAATATATTTATACAACAATTAATCATGGCAAACACATCGCCAAAATATACATGTATACTGTATTTCTTACAATACAGTATTTCTACATACATAGTGCATATTAGTGAAACATGTATTTAGGCGACTCCTTTCGCCAAATAAGTATTTTATCCATATATCGTATATTCATACAACAAATAAACATGTCAAACACATTTCCAAAAAAAATACGTATACGGTATTTTCTACGAATACCTAGAATATGTAAAATTCCATATTCTACAATTTTAATCGAAACAGAAAACGGAAAGCACTTTGTACATGTGCAATTGCATGCAGATCATGAATCTATCATTATCTGACATTGAAAGCATTGAAAACCGTAACCTATACACCTAAATTCCTCACCTTACACCTTGGAATTGCAACGAATCAGCTAGGTTCGTTAGGCTTCCGTATTCGGCGGTATTGTAGCCTAAAGAGTGAAACCGGTTAGCTATTTCATAGCCTATACCATTCACACCCCAAAACAGATCTAGGGTTAGGGTTTCTTACCTTAAAATGGAGTCGGTATCACCGGAAAAGCGTCAAGAAAGGGATGGTGCAGCCCGTGTGGTGATTGGAAACAGTAGGAGGGAGATTCTCCCACAACTCTCAAGCTTTCTCTCTCTTTTTCTCTCTTCTTCTTAGGGTTTATCCCAAATTCGTATGGCTGTGAGAGGGGGTGCTCTAAGGCCCTTATATAGCCTAAAAAGTCTCTGAAATAGACTTATGTTCAAGGTATACTTAGGTTATATCCAAATTGGTTCTTATTCAGCTCAAAAGAGGGGTTCTGGTGGCCCTCCTTGAGCCAAAAGTCAGACTTAAGCTCACTAACCCTGGATCTACATGGAGTTATGTTTTCGTCTCAGTCGGACTCCCAGATCACGCATGGCGGACCAGTTTCAGTTCAACGGTCAGTGGACCTTGATCCGAAATTCCAAGTACATGTAAATGTTCTTGAAATTTTTCCTGATCCGAGGGTGTATTTGGGTCAGATTCTGACGATCTGATTTCTTATAAATTGACCGCAAGTTTCAAGTCTCAGATCACTATTCCAGATATTTATTTTCTAAAGGAATAGTATATTTTCACACTCCTTCGCTCCGAGCTCAAGCGAACAGCCGTGGGACACTGTCTGGGGCTGATTTCCGAGATGGTTGTCAAGCCCAGCGAGGCGGTCCTGATTGCTTAACTTCGTATTATTCGGACTCCCGATGTGCAGTCTAGACCTGATACGGAGTTTCAATGTGGTCCCGAGAGCAGTCGGGTAATGAGTTTGATCCTAGATTTTAGGGTAACCTAGCGTCAAGGATCCTACAAGTTTTGGGTCTTGCAGATCGTATTTAAAGTGATTCAATTGGATTTTATGGCTAATTTAGTTTAGCACTTAGTTAACTTTGTCAAATTTCTAAAGGATTTAACCCTAAGTGATTTCTGGTCGAGGTGGTACTCGAGCCATTGTACGGAAATTTACGGGTTGTTACACCCGGAGTATTGGATGACTGGATGTATCCTGAACCTCTGTGGCATCACCTCGTCCATAATTTCTGAAGTGAAAGGAGGCTCGGTCTCTTCCATCATCATTTGGACTGCAGTTGGGACGGACGCAGACTGCTGATTCTTCTGAAATGTCTTGAACTGGTCGCGAAGTTCCTTAAGCTGAGCTTTCTAAAGATTCTGGTTTTCAGCTACTATCTCTTGGGGGCCTCCCTCACCTCGGGTACTCTGCCTTTTTTTCTGCTCTTTAGTTGATGATGGAGGTCAGTGGGGGCCAGAGCCAAAGTTGCAGACACATAGGATGACTCTGCATCCCGAGCAGGTTCCAAGACTCCGGCAGACCGGTTCTGAGACACTGCATTGTGTGTAGGGTCGGGATCTCTCGCGGACTGTGCCTGAGACCCCCTAACCCGAGAGCCGATTTGCTGCGGTAGTTCCTCAGGTATCGAGGTGGCTTCCACCAGGTTAAGAGGCGGCAACTGGTTTTGTTCCGCCTTCATTCGGTTGATCTCATCCTTTAACATCTAAACTTCGTTTTGTAATGCCTTGTACTTTCCTCCTCGGCTCTATGTCTGCTGGGATGGCTCTATTGGAGCTGACTCGGTATGTAGCAGCGAAGAAGACTGATGTTGTCCGCTAGGTTCGGGCTCCACTCCTGTCACCTCTTTCTTTTCTCTCACCATTTCTGGCAGAACTTCCTAGCTTTTTGTTTGTGTTTTCCACAGACGGCGCTAAAAAAATGTTGAGTTCAAAATCTGGACCACCCTCCACTCAATGCTGCGAGCCTCAAACGAACCCCGGTCCTGCACAAAGGGATGAGCAAAGGTGACCCTGGCTCAGCCGGGGGACCCTCTGATGCTTAAGTCAGGCTAGGGAATCTGGGTCTAAGTTACGTAATGTAGAGAGAGGGTACGAGATCTTGCATACCTGTGGCAATGGGGTCCCCTGGTATTTATACCTGTGGGTAGAGAGGATTGCGTCTGTTAATCTCGGCATGATTTACTCAGTCACTCGGATCTTGTATTCGTGGAGATATTATCTGCAATGTTTGGGTCGTGTAGCATATTGTGTCTTAAGGGCGCGTATCCTCGGGCGAGATCTTCTATCACGTTCGCATTTAAGATAGTGCCCAGACTCAGTGCTCGGAGTATCACGATCCGGGCTTGGCCTCGTCTTGCCTAGGCCCGAGACCGAGTAGTCGGAGTTTATTGTCGGGACGCTCAGAGTCGGAGTTCATTGACTTCTGTCGTCTTCAGATGAGGATGAGAATGAGGACGAGGGCTCACCTCGACCATCCCATAGTCGCGACTCAGAGGTCGGCTTGCACTTGACGCAATGTTCCTCTTCCGATGCGTTAATTACTGATTTAAATGGTTTAGGACGACCTTGATTGTCCTTATTCAGATTTCCCCATAATAGAGGGTAAAGATGAGAGATGAATGATCTCTCTCTCTCTCACACACACACACAATTTCTCTCTCACATCCTCTTGTTAAGTGATGTCTAAAGGGGTGAGCATCTAAGCTCTCTTTATGAATCCAGATGCTATTTTCTTTTTGGGATAAGATCTATTTATAAGGAATGATTAATGTTATAAGGGTGTATTACTCATGATACTTTGTCACCCTACAGTTTTCTACTTACCCCACATCATTGAAATCCTATGAACTTGCAATATTTATGGTCATCCAACAAAGACGTAAGGCCCATGCCGATCAACTAATGAACCATCAAATATGGACCATTAGATTATCATCAAATATAATTAAAATAGATTTAACAATTAAAATTAAATTTTAGTGATTGAAAATATTTATAAATCTTTTTAAAACCATTTAAGTGTTAAGCCTGGTAGAAAGGTCAATTGATGAATTTCTAATCTTTCGATTTTTGTTATAAATATGTTCCTAAGAAACTAGTAGATCTCCTGTTGGCCCATAGCTCAACTGGCAGACTGAGTGGAGATACCTCGTTTCACTTGAGGTCTTGGTATTGATCCCTAAAGGGGTGCGTTACGCCCCGGTTTTCAGGACCCGAGTACACGACTCGAATTCTAAGAACCCAGGAGTTAGCTAAAGATAATGGAAATCAATGAGTAAATCATAGTGCAGATAGTGGGAAAAGAAACATAATATATATCTGAACTAACATACGAACAATATTCAGGCCCACTCAGCTCCACTCAGCTGGGGGCCAATTACATAGACTCAAGTTTCCCAAGTTCCTAAATGTACTGAGAATAAAAATAAAGAACTAATTTACTGGTTTAGCCCAAAATAGGCGGCCGCCTCCTGCTGCAACTCCTCGTCATAGAGTTCCTTTTCGATCGCCACACCCACCGAATCTACCGCATAATCTTCAGCTCCTGTACCTGCGTCCTCTGTATGATTGAACATTGATAAATGAGTGGTCAGCTCAGTGTGATCTCCCCTCAAGATTTCACATCGTCGCCCTAAACAAGGAATAACATAAAAACATACAGGTAATCCAAAATACAATAGATGTAGTCTTATTAAGTGCATGGATGTATGGAACGCAATCATCGCCCCGGGGATGCTCATCCATACGGACAGTGGGCTCATCACCCATGCAATCATCAAACCTGAAAAAAATCATCCAGTCGGAACAATACGTATATCACATACAATAGCAATAGATTCTAGTTTGTGTCATACATGCATGATTAGCCAGTTCATTATTAATCCAATTACACTCAGGCATTTTAAATAAGTTCACGGTCACTACAGGGAGTTCTTGGCACATCGTAGGCCGACGACTCGGGCATAGTATCCCATGACTACCATCCCAGGCCCATGAGGCTACCGCCTTAGGGTGTATGTAGTACCCACCAACATGTGGTCAATCCATTCAATATAAAGGAGCCACCACTAATGCTGACTGGGAATGAAATGTTGAAATTACCAAATGTGACGATTAAAACATGACGGCATGAATGGTTCAAATACGAGTGAACAACGGTATTAGAAAGGTTGTGCAGTTCATCCCAAGTCAGTTAGATAAAACTACACATGGATAGTAAACCCTATGATTAAATACCAACAATCAAAACATTCAAGTAGTCCACGCCGCACGTCTTTGTGGGCTCACCATATGTAAAGGTGGGCCACACGCAAGGTAACAATAGGCCAGCCCTATTGGGCCTATTATTGGGTCCAATGGTTGGACTAAAACTAGCTCAAGAAGGTCACCTTATTGGACAAGCGTACAGTGGGCCTCACCAAAAATGTGTAGTGGGCCTCACCATAAAGGTGTTGTGGATCTCACCTTCCATAACTAACTGCACCTTACAACGCAGGTGGGCCATACTCGAATGAGATTCCTTTGGTCGAGCCATAAGTTGGTGGGCCAGGGACGGCCTAACCTAACTCCATCTTGGGTTTTGTTGGGCTCTATAGCCAGGCCAAAACTAATGCCCAATTCAACCTTTAGTTAGGCGTGGTTTTGAGCCCCAAATCGGGTCCTTGCTGGGTAAGAGGTTGGTGGGCCTAGTTACCAAAAATCAAGACCATGCCCACATCAAAACTTTAAAATTTTATTTTGGGAATGCCTTCTAATGCAAGTTGTGGTGGTTGGGGACGACTCTAGGAAACTACTCACGTGACACTGGACAATAGAATACTCAAGATCCCTTGAATCAAGGAAGAACCTGTAACATTTCTAGTGATGATTTTCTTCCCCTCAAGCTTTCCATCCCTAAGTAGACCAGAAATAGTAGCTTTATTTATGTAAATGACTAGCTAGACTAATGATAAACTGTGTGTGGAAAAAGACTACATTCACTTGACCTGTCTATTTAACATAATGATTTTTATGCTTGCTATCGTTTAGATTCTTGATTTCTCTGAACCGCCTAAGTGAATAGTCTAGTCATTCATGTTATGTAACTTATGATTAACTCAGTTAGTGTGTATTGATAGAAATATATGTATTATTCCTCATTCCCTTTTCATATTATGATCTATGTTGCTACGACACACATACTGTTGGAATCTCTCCATGGGAAGTTCTAAGCAAAGGAGAGTCCATGCTTAGGGTGTAATCGGACTAGTTACGATGTGGGTGGTCCCCTGACATGGAGGTTTTAGTTGTTGGTATTTGATCATGGGGTTTACCATCCATCTGTGGTTTTGCCTAATTGACTTGGGAAGAACTTCACAACTTTTCTAATACCGCTGTTCACTCGTATTTGAACCATTCATGCCGTTATGTTTTAATTGCCACATTTGGTAATTTCAATATTTCATTCCCAGTAGGCATTGGTGGTGGCCCCTTTATATTGAATGGATTGACCACATGTTGGTGGGTACTACACACACCCTAAGGCGGTAGCCTCATGGGCCGGGGATGGTAGTCATGGGATATTATGCCCGAGCCGTCGGCCTATGTCGGGCTAAGAACTCCTTGTAGTGACCGTGATCTTATTTAAAATGGCTGAGTGTAATTGGATTAATAATGAACTGACTAATCATACATACATGGCACAGACCAGCATTTATTGCTATCGTATGTGATGTACGTATTATTTTGATTGGATGATTTTTCTTAGGTTCGATGATTGCATGGGTGACGAGTCCACTGTCCGCACGGATAAGCATCCCCGAGGCGATGATTGCATTCCATACATCCATGCACTTAATAAGACTGTATCTACTATATTTTGGATTACCCGTATGTTTTTATGTTATTCCTTATTTAGGGCGATGGTGTGAAATCTTGAGGGAAGATCACACTAAGCTGGTCACTCATTCATCAATGTTGAATCGTACAGAAGACACAAGTACAGGAGCTGACGAGTATGCGACAGATTCGGTGGGTGTGGCAGTCGAAGAGGAACTCTATAACGAGGAGCCGTAGCAGGAGGCGGCCGCCTATTTTGGGTTAAACCAGTAGATTAATTATTTATTTTTATTCTCAGTACATTTAGGAACTTGGGAAACTTGAGGCTATGTAATTGGCCCCCAGCTGAGTGGGTCTGAATATTATTCGTATGTTGGTTCAGATATATATTATGTTTCTTTTCCCACTATCCGCACTTTGATTTACTCGTTGATTTCCATTATCTTTAGCTAACTCCTGGGTTCTTGGAATTTGAGTCGTGCGCTCGGGTCCTGAAAACTGAGGCATAACAGGGCGGCTAACATGGAGTGTGTATATTGACATGCTTGTGTACTAACGAGCTAAACCAAAAAAAAGTAGATCGTTTGTTGGCCCATACAAGGATCAATGGACCTTGATAGATGCTCATAGATATATTTACTTTTATTAGCCACATAGTAACTTTATAAAGATAGTCAAAACATATGCAATCCAAACCCTACCTTCACAAATCCTTAGGTCTTAGGAATAATCAAGTTCAAATGCATTATCAAATCTAACATAATCCAAGTAAATATGCTCTAAGACTAGCGACTTAATCTCAATTCACTAATGTAAGTGCCAAATAGGTCCAACAAGATCTTTTATTCAAGACATACTCACACTCTTATTTGAATAGGGTGAAGATACATCGATAGCAAGTTGAGCTTAATGGTAGAAACGTTTTATTCTAACACAAGTCAGTCTCCTCACACATGATGACCATACATTTATATAGACATCCTACCTGGATCTTAAACGCTAGCTAGTCTTGAGCTAATTGGCTAACCCCTTGATAAAACCACACAAAACCCAATACCACCACTTAAAACCCTTGCAAATTTGAAGACATGATCCTTTGACCTCTCCTAAATTAGGCCGCCGGACGATCACCCACCTTCGTACACAACATGATGCCCCCAGGAAATTATCCCTAAAAATTGCGACCCTGACACCTCTTAATAAAAACTACACTAACATATCAAAAGAACCCCTAAAAGCCCATCAAACAAAGACACTCAGGCCAAGAAGCTCCCTTCGAAAAAGATAAAAGGATCAGATTCCTCGATCCCTAAGCCATTGATGCTATTAAAAAAAAAAAAAAAAAAAAAAAAAAAAAAAACCTCACAAAAGCCAAATGGAAGGAGCAAGAGCGCAGGTGCTATCTTAAAACTGGAAATAGTGTACCATCAGCCAACTGCTAGCTGACAGACACCTTGCACCCAACTTTTGGCAAGCCGGAGATTTAGATACTCTTTGACAGATCATTCATAGAAAAATTTTGCCAAGTGCCTAGTTGGCTGTCGAATAGCTAATGGTTTCTTACCTATAAATTAAGCCTCAGGCATTCGGTCCAAGGGTGGCAAAAGATAGAGAGAATATGAGAGAGGTTGTGAGAAACTTCCAAGAAATCTAGTGTAGTTCTTGTCCCCAACCAGAAGAAAGCTCTACCTCCTAGGATATCCCCCAAGCGCCCATATCTATTCCAAGGATTTACCTCATTCAAGCCGGTCACAGAAGGTCAAGTCATTAGGGCAAGCCAGTGAATTCAAGAGAAGAGTTAGGATTAGGGATGTCCGACTATCCCTTTTGCCTTAAAAAGAGTGTTTGACCTCCATTCTTTTCTCATATCTCAATCAAATTCAAAACGTGGTCCATTTCTGCACATTCATTTGCAGCTAACCCTACATTCTATTCTAATTTTATTACATTTACTCTCTGTTATGTTTAGGGCCCGTTTGGCTGGGTGGATTGGAAGGGATTGAATGGTATTAGGGTGGATGACATGGATTTCAAGGTAAGGATGGTGTTGTCAGTGGATTGTCTTAAGATCCATGGGATTGCTATATCGGGTCTGTTTGGCACGTCCGGCCAATCCTGGGATTAAACCTTAATTCCCATCCCTTCCAATCCCTCGAACCAAACACGTCCTAGGCAAATTTGGGTTGGATTGGATTGGATTGGATGTGATTTAAAGGTAATGATGGTGTTTTCAGTGGATTGTCTTAAGATCCATGGGATTGCTATATCCCGGGATCAGATCAACCAGTCTGTTTGGCACGCCTGGCCAATCCTGGGATTTAACTTCCAATCCCTTCCAATACCATCCAATCCCTTCCAATCCTCCTGGCCAAACGGGCCCTTATTGTTTATTCTATTCGCCTACCCCTAGTCTTCTAACTCTATAAAACAAGGCTAGGATAATTTTCATTTTCTTTTCTACCTGCTTGACCCTCCTGTGGAATTCTGGGAAGCATGGCTTGATTATCAATTTATTTATATATACCATATTCTCCTAACACTCACACGTCCTTTAAAGTAGAGACTGCACCTGGTGTGGGCAGAAGAGGATGCCTAACCTCTTCCTCAATGTAACTGAAGACTTTACTTAGATATCCGCAGTCGCGAGCCAATCATGGGAGTCACTAAGATTGGAAAATTTCACGATTCATCGATCTATCAAGCAAGTCTACGGTTCTAACTGACTATAAACGGTGATGAGCTTAATTAGCTAGTGGCGACTCCAAAATATTCAAATATTCTATTCTAGCTACCTTAGAAAGAGATTGCATTGCCAAGAAAGCAAAGCCTGGTCAAACGAACCACATACATATCGTGTCGTGCCCTAAAGTATAGTGACAAGCACGTGAAACGCCCCTATATGGATCATTCTTCTCTCTCCCACCTTCACAATTGGAGGAACTAAAAAGGTCTAGTTTGGGGACATTATGTGGGCGGGGTTCACAAATTCATCACAATATAACCACAAGTCTATCTAAAACTTGTGATGATCATGATATACCAGGGTATTGAGAATCATGAGGCACAACTCTACCTTAGTAGTAACTTTTGTGTCCAATTACCTTATGGGCGTGTTTGGCCGAACCAATCCCATGGGATTAGGAGGGATAGAATGGATTTTAAGGTAATAATGGTGGTGTCAGTGTTTGTCCCTTGATCCCATGGGTTTGGGATAGCACCTGGGATATACAACAGCCCGTTTGGACCGTCCCAAATGGATGGGTTTGTATCTACACTGCTTCTTATGGTGTGCCCCACTCACTATTTTATATTTGCCTTAAAACAGGTTTATGGCTAAATGTGAGCCGGTGAAAATGATGGACGGAGTGGATATCTCATTGATATCTTGGTGGACCCCTCATAGAGGTGAAAATTCACATCTTGGGATTGGCAGAATCCATGTTAGCTAAGACGAGGCCGAGGTACCTCCCGCCATCCCAAACAAGGGATGGGATGAGATGAGATGGCACAGGATAACCCTCCTAATCCCATCTAATACCATATCTAGCACCTGGCCAAACATACCCTAAGTACCCAAGAATAACTATAGGAATCACTCCTCCGTAACTCATGTTCATGTATATTTAAGGTATTCCACATATTAATTAAGGCATGGCAATCGGTTCACCTCCGTCACTTGGTCATCATGATGTACAATTGATATTATTATTATTACATCCACAAGGTTAGTGGGTTGAACTCAAATGGGTTTTTTAGAGCACGACTCCAATCGGTACAACTGGAAATATTGCATGATGAGGTATGCAATACTCATGTTATGTGTGACGCTTGATGCACCGGCACTTAGAAATTGTATACACTGCATAGATTATCTGAAAGTTGAATGGACTAAATTGTGGAACCCATTGTCACTTAGTTACATTCCCAAGATTTGATTTGTTTGAACAATCATGACCTCTAATTTGTGGATGCTTTGTTTGTGGAAATATGATGACTCTTGAATATTTCTCATTTTTAACCATCCAATAAATGCATACCAATTCTATAATCATGTAATTAAGGGAACTTGTGGATCATGGCTTATCTAAACAAGGACCCATCTTTTGGACAATTTAACTTGAGTTAATTGTATCCGGCATATACATTTCTGAGCAATTTTTAATTTCCTATATATCATCCATCACTCTACCAAGGTATCAAAGTTTTTATTTTTCCATGCCTCATTATTATGAGGGATTGTGGAATCGTAAACCACTATAACTTAAACGATGTTGAGATTGAATAGCAGCAAGACAACGAAGGTTAGAATTAGAAATAAATGCATTTAAAGAAACTTAGGAGTAATATTAATAGGTAATAAAATGAGAAAAAGTAGACTTAAATTATTTGATCATGTAAACTAAAAATCAAGAACCATGCTCATGAAAAGGAGTACTACAGGTTAAAGTGCAAAAAGACGTTGGATAGGCCAAAAAGGTCGCTGACGAAAGTAATAAGAAGAGACTTGATGACCTATACTCTTGTTGAAGATCTAACCCTTGATACAGTAGAATGGTGGAACGAGATTCATATAGCTGACCCCAATGAATTGAGATAAGGCTTAAATGATGACGATTGTGGGATCATGGACCTATAGATGCTCAGGTTCAAGTGGGCCATGGTTCCATGATGTGGATAACTGGTAAAAAAATTATCTATCAAGCTATCCATCTGATCAATGGCTGAGGCCGTCTTGGTCATGGCCGTTCATGGTGGAGACCTTGGTAATCCTTGTAACGGTTTGTTAATATAGATATTTATTATTTTAAAATAATATTAATGTTACAAATGATATTTATTTCATGAAATCTGTTTTCTCATATTTAAATCAAGATTAGCTTGGATTAGCATTTCCCAAAGCATGAGGGGAGTGTTTCTCTTTGGGGTATTAAAGATGGGCCGTGAGGATGATGAATGGGAGCCTATACAAAGGGATTAGCAACTCCATTGCAACTGAACATCTGAGCCGTTGAAAGGGTGGATCGTACCATGACGTTCCACCCATCAGGTGGGCCACACACATACGTGGAGTCAGACCAACAGTGTACACTGATTTCAACATTGTAGCCTGCCTGATGAACGGACCATCCCGGTTTTGGTCACAGATGAGAGTTATGGTGTGCCACACATTTTTCATGGCTCGGATGGTGTGCACAAGTGACACATCAGCAGAAAACAAAAAGATGTTATGTTATGTACAAAAGAAAAATACAACGTTCTAACACATACATAGTGCATGCAGTGAAATTTGATTAGGAATCAATGGGCGCATTTGAAGGGATTTTGCTAACCTTAGCTATGTTGGTAAAGCATCTTAAGCTCCACCAATGTTCACTAGCCTTCAATGGTGAACGTTCTAGTTGATCCAAGCAGTCCATTAGAATGTCCATTCACGAAATTAAAATTGTGTATGGCCTCACCTTCAGTAGCCTACAATTAGGGGTGCACATCGAGTCGAACTGAGTCGAGTTCGACTCGGCTCGGCCACTAGCTGACCTCAGCTCGAACTTGACTCGGCTCGGTCATCGAGCCTGACTGACCAGCTCAACTTGGTTCGGTCAGTGGGTCGGGCCAGTTCGAGCCAAGTTCGAGTCAAGCTCGCCTGTGCTGAATTTTCACAAACATATGGACCGCACCTTCAAAATCTCACTGTATGTAAACGCAACAGTGGTTTTACAGGTATTTTATCAAACGCCTTCTAAGAAACATAAAAAACAAGAAAAAACACGGTATTTGTTTCATATACATACCTTCCTTGCCACCAGCCACACTTTGTTGAGTCATTTCATCAAACACTTGGTGAGCAACATCAATATCAAAGTAACTGAGTCACTGAACTGGTTCGATCTGAGTTCAATTTGAGTTGGGTTCGATTCGAGTCGAGTCAAGCTGGGGCTAGAGCTGTACACGAGTTGAGTCGAGTCGAGTAGGGCGATACTCGCACTCAGCTCTTAACACCCAAGTGCTGCTCGTACTCGGCTCTACTCGGCCAACGAGTAGAGACTCCCTGCTTGTACTCTACTCGCCCGAGTACGAGTAGTAAACAAGTTGAGTCAAGTCTGAGTTTTCGAGGCGAGTTCGAGTACGAGCAGAAATCGAGTGCCCGGATGGATAGGGGTACCAGACACAAAATGGTGGGCCCAACACATATATTCTGTAATCCATCAAAATCAACACATAGATTCTGTAATCCATCAAAATCAAAACAAAATTCTTACCTGATGGACGGATAGGGGCATCGGGCAGGGGTGGGAGTGGAACGAGCTGCGGACAGGGCAGGGTAGGGACGATCTGCGGACAGGGGCGTCGGGCATGCCAGGGACGAGCTGCAGTAGGGACAGGGGCACAGGGCAGGGTAAGGACGAGCTGCGGAGTGCGGACAGGGCAGGGCAGTGATGACTGACGAGCTGCGGACGGGCACCGGACAGGCCGCAGGGATTAGCGGCAGGGAGAGAGAGAGAGAGAGAGAGAGAGAGAGAGAGGGAATGGTCGAATGGGTAGGGTTCGTAGGGACGGGCGCTGGCCGATGGGAGGGAGGGAAGGAAAGGGGAGGGTTTATTTTTTCAATTTGGGCAGGCGGGCGAAAGTTGAAAGTGACCGGGACTAAGGCTTCAAATGTATATATATGGCCCTGGTCGAGCAACGAGTCGAACAACAAGTCGAGTAACGAGTCGAGCAACGAGTCGAGTACTACGTTGCTCGTACTCTACTCGAACTCAAAACGAGTAGGAAAAAACTGCTCGTACTCGGCTCTAACTCAGACGAGTCGAGCATCGAGTCGAGTCGAGCAAGTACCCGAGCTTAGCCTGCTTGTGTACATCTTTAGCTAGGGCCAGCTCAAACTCATTTTCAAACTCAAAAAATCAGCACAAGTTGACTCGACTCGAACTCAACTTCGAATCCAGTCCAATCGAACTTTTTCAAGTGGAGTCAAGCAAGCTAACCAAGCTAGCTCGGTTCGTGTACACCCCCTACCAACAATGTCTAGTAATTGGACGATCTCTGCAATTTCATCTTACTTTTTTAACTTCCCATGCTTAAATTGTATTGACAGCTCTAGGATATCTGATCCGTTCAAAAGGTGGGCCATGCCATGATGATTGGCTGTTGCAAAAAATCAGACTGATCCACTCATTGGATGGGGCACAGTTGGAGAACCATCAGTAAGACTCAATATGCCTAGCCAGTATGTGGATTGTCTGTATTTTCATACCAAGTAATCTTCATTGTGGGGCCCACCTTTTGCAAGGCTAGGATTTCCTACACACGTCACGTTTTGGCAGGAAGAAAAGGGCAGATTTGAAAGTTTACATACAAGGGGTGTATTTGATAATTTGTGGATATCTTTAAGGGCTTCCTGAATAAAATTGCAAATTTGCAATCCAACGGTTGGCTGTGGTTGAAAGTTAGAAATGTTGGGCCCCTTCGTTTGCTTATGATATAAATATACAATCGAGTGATATGGGGAGATGTGCCCCACCACAGACACATCGTGATTGGTATCGTACAGCAGGTCCGTACCAACAACCAACTCAATATTTAGTCACGTCATTTTAATGTGGGACTGTGGGTCCCACCCCACAACCAAATCATGGCCGCTCTTTTCCTTTCTTTTTTGTCGCAGGATAGGATGGCCATGCAAATTATATCCAACGGTCGGATTTTATGGCTGAGATTTTTAACCGTTAGACATTATCTTTTCATCGTCCAATGACAAGAAAATGGATTTAGACGACGGGGAGTGATCACATGCGTTCAATGTATGGCAGCTATAGCTATACCATAGGTTCGAGTTGTGTGGGGCCCACCCATGATGTATATGTTCAATCCAAACCGTGCATCTGGTGAGACTACTCACACGGACTGTAAATCCCAAGAATCATTGCTATAAAAAGTCAGTTGGACACACCATAGGGAGAAACGTATAATTACACCAAAAACGTCACTTATATCCCAATCCGAATGGCTTGAGTTTCAGTGTGTCCATTCATCCTGGCGGGGCTTAGCTGATGACTGGGTTGGATGAAATATACACACCGCGTTGGAACCCACACTCCATCTGGAAGAGTGGCCCACCTGACTCATGGATCATGTTGAATTTTCGAGTGTAGCCCTAGCATTGGGGACTACATCTTATCAACATATTGGATGAAAATCATATAATTACCATGCATTAAAATGCATGTAATCATTCCCCCATGTAGGTACGATCTGAATCTTTGGAAGGTGGGTCCCATCCATGCGTAATGCTGGTACGAACAGATTGCAAGTTTGAGGAACTTAAATTTTCATGTGCTTGTGTAGTCTACTCATTGAGCTCCAAGCCATCCAACCACAACAAACAACCATCAGGTGGGCCCACCTTGAGCCACTAGCAATGGCCACATAAATAAAAAATAAAAAATAAAAAATCCACCCAATCCATTCATGAGTGACGCATGTGCTTGCTCTGATAACACGTGAAGAACCCAACTTTCAAGGGTCACGGCACATCCATGGTGGGGCCCACCTGATTAATGGCATGGATCTCATTCACATGTACTAGCTTTTCCAGCCTCCTCTCAAGAGACCAAGAAGTGCTGTCTACAGTGGTGCAAGTGGTCCAGATTTCTACGTTAGGGGTGAGTCATGTAACAAAAGTTACAGTGCTAGGTGGGCCCCACTTCAAGGGTGTAAAAATCAACGGTGGTTTAAACAGTATCTCCAACCATCACATCAAAGTCCTCTCTTTCATCAGCAACATTATTGTACTATGGAATACAAAGGTGTGTTGCCGTCCTTGCAAAAGAGTCAAAACTAGCTGGCTCATATGAGGCATGTGCCATGGACGTGTATGGTTAGTGTTGAAAGCTGCATACCTAACTTTTATTAGATGACAATGAAGTTTCCTCTTCTTCTCTTTATTAGCTGGTGAAAAAATAATAATAATAATAATAATAATTTCAAATTAATAATAATAATTATTATTATTATTTTGAAGATTTGGGTTGCGTTTGGATGCATAGTTGAATTGAATATTGTAAATGGTTTATGTGGTAAGTATTTATATTTTGTGATTTTGATCCAATTTAGATATGTAAGTCATTTTTAAAAAAAAAATGTTTATCTGGATTTTTTTAAAATATGTTTGTAGATCAATCATAAGAATCATTTATTGTGTGGGCCTATCTTTATAGACCATCCTTTTCAAGTTACTTTGATCGAATGCATCAGATCATCTTATGGATTGATGTTGAAATGGACAATCAACCATCCTTATCAAGTTACTTTGATCTGATGACCCTTGATATTGTATTAGTGGTTTAGAAAATGGATGGTCCATATTGATTATACTAGAGAGGTATAATCAAAGTTGAGGCGTTTTCATCATATAGGGCCAACACCTCTCGATTCATATATGCCTAACCATTAGATTTGTGGTTTAGGGAATGGATGGTCCATATTGAGGAAACAAGATGGGTCTCGGCAATTATGTGGACCATCAGTTATGTAGGGTCCACCTTTGATTTGCATTTTTTCCAAATTACTTTAATAGAATGAGCCAAACCATTTGATTAGCGGGTTAGCAAACCCACAATCTAAATTGAAGATATTAAAAAGGTCTAAGCATTGATGTGGACTACCCATCATGATAGAGGCCTACTTTTGATTGCCCATCTATATCAAAATGTTTTAATTAGATGAGCCTAATTATGGTATTAGTAGTTTGAGAAGCAGACATTTCATATTGAATATTTAAGAGGTCTTAGTCAATGTAAGGATCCTCTAGGATGAGGATGCCCAAAAGATTCTCAAATTGAACATTTCAATCCGCTATAAAAGCCACAGTGATAGGTCATGTTCAAAGAGAAAAAGAGCTGAATTATCAAAGTGTATAAATAATTCAATCAAGAGCTTTTATTTTGCTACTTTCCACCTTGCAAAGTGGGGCTCGCTTGGTTTGAACCATGAAGATGGCCATATTCGAAGGTTAAAGTCATCCACCCCGAGAACCCATAACTGCAGTGTTGAAACACAATCGGTCTATTTCTGAGCCATTAATTGGAACCCAAGAAAATTACAATTTGATTATTTTCACTTCTTTGGGTAATAATTTCAATTCATTATGATAGCTTTTCAAAGACCTATTGAGTTGATGACCCGACTAATTTATCATCCAAACATGAATTTTCACGAATTTCACGTGTCATTAAGGAATTGTTATCGTATCCATCTTGACATCTTCGAATCGTTTTTTTTTTTTTTTTTCTATCTTACATTGTTGCATTTTCATCATCTCAACACAGATAAAAGATTACAGAAGATTATAAGATGGAGACTTATAGAAGAAGACAACGAAAAATTGGAGAAGATTTACAATATTCAAGCTTTGAATCACATGAATTTTAGCATTAAGATAGTAATTGAACCCTCTATGGTCTAATTGTAGACTGCAATGAGTTGCAACATGTAATGAATCATCTCTTTCGGAGATGTTGACCCCATGTTTCATGTGTGAAAGTGACGCAGGGGAGGACGTGTGGTCGAGCACCGTCTTCCTCAAGAGGATAACTATTCCGAATCCACGGAACTTCTCTAGACTCCTCACAGAGACTTCTCGAATCCACAAGGAAAGAAAACAGAAGATAGAAATAATTTCTAATAAATTCGAAATTGATTAATGAATAATTGATAATCTTCTAATGCGTCTCCTTACACCATTAATAAAGAAAAAATAAACTAAAATTTGTAATTACTAAGAATAGCAAAATTCTAACTCTAATAAAAATCATAATTCTAATAAAACTCTTCTAAGGCCTAATTTCTAAAAATAAAAATTGCAAATAAACTTTCTCCAGAAGAGTCCTAGTATAACTAAAAGTTATTTCTAAAAAGAAAGAAAATCTAAAACTCTAAAAATATTTAAAAAAAAATCGAAATTACTAAAAATAGTAAATTTTTCCTAAAAATTCGTTTTTGAGCTAAAAACACGCATTTTCTGACGAAACGGACAGATGTGACCTACTTTGCGGGTCAGTTCACTTCGGATGGCCCGTTTCAGTAAAGATTGATAGGTTGCGCGCCCTGTAACGATACCCGGATCAAAAGTTATGGTCAATTTATGGTCCATCTTCTTTTCACCCAACCATGCTACTGTGACACGTTCTATATCAGAAAGCCAAGTACAGGAGCCAGCTCATGTTTGGGTCATGTTTGGATGCACAAGTGAATTGAATTATAAATGCTTTATGGAGTAAGTATTTATATAGAAATCCATTTATATGTGCAAGAAGTTTACGGGGTTTGTGATTTTGATCCAATTTAGATATTTAAGTCATTCATGGATCAATCATATGAGTCATTTATTGTGTGGGCCCTACACTTATAGCCCATCCTTTTCAAATTATTTAGGTTGAATGCATCAAATGTATGAAGATGTTTTGATGCATTCATCTAACCAGTGGTTTGGATCATTGAGGATGACCATATTCAAAGGCTAAAGTCATCATATAGAAATGTATGAAGATGTATGATATTTGAAGATGACCAGATTCAAAGGTTAAAGTCATCATATTGAAATGTATGAAAATGTATGATATTTGAAGATTACCAAATTCAAAGGCTAAAGTTATCATATCAAAATGTATGAAGATGTATCTAGCAAAACTCTTCCACCGACCATAACACAACCTTCTCCTTTCTATTTGTGGATTGGAGTCCAAATTCTTTCTGAATTCCAAGCAAATTGCAATTTGTTTTTTGTATTTTTACTCATAAACACCCCACATGGGTATCCAAACCCATGACTGTGACACAATCTATCTACTGCTAAGCCATGGGTTGATGATGTAGAATAGGCTGCAGACCTATTCTTGGTACAATTAGACCGAAAGAAGCCCGAACAAAAGCGAACATAGTTCATGATGATCCGAGCCTAGTCTCACGTAGGGCATAACGTAATTGGGCCCTAGGCACATTTGAATCGAAGAAATTCATTCCTGATGGGGAGAAATTGTCGTTCGAAGTGTGAACCATAAATCTATCGGGACTTGCAGAAGTTCACAGAGCAGAATCAACCAAAGTAATCACAATTGCATAAACAAACTCAACAAGAAGACAATTTGAATTTTACGTAAAAAAACCCTTGCAAGAAAAAAACCACGGCACAAAGCGACGATTAATGCACTATAAAAGCAATATTACAAGATATAGTAGATCTTACTCATTCGGACAACTCTCGAATCTCCTTAAATCCCTATTTATACCTTTGAACACTTTAGAACAACTTAAAAAGCCTCAATCACCTCTAATCCTTACCCTAATCCTGATTACACCCGGTATATAAAATACTCAATTGGAATAGGAAACCAATCGCGCACTTACGCAAAACTGCACGTGCCTTGAATTGGTCATTTGATGGCATCGACAGACATCGAACACCAGTTTATAACATTAAAAATCCTTTGATGCCATCAAGTAGTAATTTCCAAAGCTATCCAGCAATCAACTAGAATTTTTTTGAATTTTTTTAATGAGATCGATCGGTTTGTCGATGGCATCGACAGAACATGTTATAAGCAAATTAAAAATTTTCGACAATAAAATCAACCAATACTTTTGATCTAGGTATTGTTATGAAATGTACGTCCTATGAATTTTGACTGTAACAGGCTAGCCAGTGTCAACCAACCTCATAATTGGGTCATGTAGTTGCATTTCGTGAGAAAAATGATTCCTTCAATTTAAAATTGCAGTTTTAGAAAAAAAAAAAAAAACTTATTATTTTTAGTAAGTTTTAGTTTGAACGTATCTTTTTCATTTTAGAGTTTTAGTATATATTATCTTTTTAGGATTTTCTTTTAATCATGCCAGGAATCATCTGATATCATTAAATTGAGAATTTTTTATTTTTAGTAAATGTTACTATTTCGGATAAATTCTAGCTTAATTCAATTAGAACTCCTAATTAGGATTTCCCTTTTCTTTATAAGTGATATAATTGGGAAGTCAAGAGCATTATTGATTAATAAAATTTCAGATTTTTTTTTTTTTTTTTCATATGGATCCAAAATTAACCCCATGGATTCAAGGTTTTGCACACATGAGGTAAACAGTGATCTTCTACGTCACACCATTTCTTATGTCAATTGGAACCAAAAGAAATTGCAATTTGGTTACTCTCACTTTCTTTAAGTGGTAATTTCAATTCTTAATGATAGCTACTCAAAGATCTTTTCATGATTTGATCATCCAAACATGAATCGTCATGAATTTCACATGTCATTAAGGGCTTGTTATCAATTTCCTATTTGTTGTATTCATGTGGACCTCTTCAAATCGTTTTCGTTCAATCTCATTTTGTTGCATTTTGACCCTCTCGACATAGATATAAGGTTAAGAAATTAAAGAAGATTATAAGATGGAGATTTTAGAAGAAATGATGAAAATTTGGAGAAGTTTTACCAAACACTAAAACAAGTTTGCCAAAATAGAAAAATTGCAAGTATGAAGTATTTTAAATTTGAGTATTTTTTGGATGTAAATGTTATGGAATGAGTTATCTCTTTCATAGACGTTGACCCCATGTTTTATTTGTGAAAGCCAAGTACATGAGCCAGCTCATGTAAGGGTGTGAATCCAAAAATCCAAGTACATCCAAAACTCGGCCCAAACCACAGGAAACAGTGACTCGGATACAGTACTGACCCCTCTAGTATGGAGCTCCGTGGTACTGATCGGTACTGATTAGAGATCTGAGGGGCCTACCATGATGTATGTATTTTATCCACGCCATTCATCAATTTTTCCATATTGGTTCAGACCATGAGCCAAAAAATGAGGTATATCCAAATCTCAAATGGACCACACCAAAGGAAACAGTGGGGATTGAGCACCCATCATTGAAAACTTCTTGTGGGCAGTGGAAGTTTTAGATGAAGCTGATTTTTGGTTTTCCCTTTATCCAAAAAGTTATGAAGAAGTTGGATGGTAAATAATCATCGTGGTGGGGCCTAGGAAGGTTTCAACGGTGAGAATTCAATTCGCATTCAATTCCTACTACTTCATGTGGTGGTCCACCTGAGCTTTGGATCTGTCTCATTTTTTATTTATTTTTTAAATTATCATGCCATTATATGAGGTCGCGATTGAAAACACATACATCATGGTGGGGCCATAGAGCTTTTTTCCGGTCCCAACAAGTTCAGTAACATAGGGGTCACTGCCCAATCAGAGTCCAATAGACAGTGGGTCCTGAACACTTGGGGCCCTCAATAAATTTTAGATCGTCCCAATGTGTGTTTTCCCTTCATCCTGGTGAGAATTACCTTATTAATATATTGGATGGCATATAAATATAATGGTGGGCCACAATAATATTTTAACGGTGGGCGTTCAATCATGGTGTGGTCTACCTGAGTTTTAGATCTGCCTTAATTTATTCTATTTTATTATTATTATTTTTTTAATCACATTTTAGAAAGAGTGGAAGAAACTGATGGATGGAGTGGATGAAAGACAGGCATTGCAGCACGAAATCTGCATCACCAAGAAGATGGCCACTAAAATCAGAACATTTTTTTATTTTAAAAATAAAATATAACAAATCACTTTCAATAGAAATGAAAAAGCCTTTTCATGTGATTCAACAAAGGAAGCTGGATTCATAACCTTTATAGGGCCCACCACAACCCTCCATCGACCTAACGTTGTCGGTGAACCTTCTCTAGTAGCATGAAAAACATTCTTACTTTTTTTTAGTACTGAAATTCTCCTCTTAATACATGCAATAAGGTCAATGATCAAAGACTAATTAGCCTAATGATGACTGCTTTAAAATGACTTTGATAGGCAACTACCACTATATATAAATGCCACATCAATGATTATTAATACATGACATCGTCTACCTATGACTTTAATTTACATAAAATGGTTTTGGGATGTGTGGCTAATGAAAAAGATTGAAATCATGGTCACATATGTCGGAGATGAGTGACAAGGTTGGCATTTGAAGACTAATCCGCTTGCCGACAAGCAATGTTTGTTCAGCTGAAATTTTGCATTGTAACCGTCCATATGGTTAAAATTTTGGGTTGATTTAAATGTTGTGGATAAGGAATACAGCATGAGTGTAATCGTCCAAACCTATCTGTATTAATCACAATTGGATTGGGGCCCACCAATATGCTCATTACAATAATCCAATAGTATGATATGGTCTGATGATTATGTGCAACTGACCTAATAGAGGTGGGACCCATTTTGATGTTTGGGAGAATTCACCATTCTCGTCCCTTTTGCTAGTTCATGTGATGTAGAGTAGGTCGTGGATAATTTCATGGCAAGATGGACCAGAAAAGGCCCGATCGGAGATGGAAATTATTCGGATCATCAGAACTTAAAATGGACGTATTTGACAAATTGGAATGAGTTATCGGATGTAAAATATATGATTTTGGGTAGGACCAGCTACTTTAGCCACCCAACCCAGCTATACCGGGTTACGCAAGCCGGATTTGTGAAATACCATCAGATCAGTGGTCATTTGCCTGTTTTAATTCCTTTTTTACTATAACGAGTAAGTTTTAGTTTGATCATAATTCTTCCTTTGTTAGGCTTTAGTAATTGTGCCCAACATGAAAAGTGCTTAGAATAATTAAGAGAACAGCGTGGTGAAGCTGAATAGGACATTTACTATTTTTGGCCGAAAACCTTCCCCACTAATAGACATCATGGTTGTTTATAAATAGTAAGTTGACTATTTATAGTAAGATACGAATTCTAGGAGTTTTAGTTGTAGTTTGAATAGTATTTCTATTTAAAGGATTGTGAACTTGTTTATTTTATTCATCAATCAATTTCAAATTTTATAGTTTTTTTTTTCTCATGGATTATAAGAATCTCTATGAGAAGTCCAAAGAAGTTTCATGGATTCGGAACAGTTATCCCCTTAGGAAGATGGTGCTCAGACCTCATGTCCTTCCAGTGTCATCATGTTAGGAGATAAGCTAAAAAATGAGGAAGATATGAAACTCAAGTGGACCGTTGGATGAAGGATGGAATGAGTGTTTTATGCTGCTAGGTGAGGTGCGCTGCACGCAATCCGTCCCCCAAGTGGATGACTACTAAAGCGTCCAAATCAGAACATTTTTTAAATAAAAGATGATAATTCTCTTTAAAAATCCAATAGTGACAGGAAAGCCTCTCCATGTGATTCAATCAAAAATCAAAGTAAAGTAAGCTAGATTCATAACCTTTTGAGGGCCCACTAATATATGGAAAATGTCCATTACTGAAGAGTAATCAACCTCAAGATGATCCTTGAAATGCCTTCCACGATTGACTAGTCAATAAATATCACATCAATGATTATTAACATATATGTTAATCTAAATAAAATGATTTTGGAATGTGTGGGTCATGAATGATGTTGGAATTCACGGGTTAGGTAAGACGCCGGTTCACCCAAAACGGTGTGGCCCTTACCGTGGGGTTACCCTGGGGCCCACCTTGATGTATATATTATGTGTCCACGTTGTCCATCCATTTTTCCATATCATTTTAGGGCATCATGCCAAAAATGAAGCAGATACAATTATGATGTGGACCATACCATAAGAAAGAGCGTTGATTGGCTATTAATGGGCCACAAAAGTTTTGGATCAAGCTGATATTTGTTTTTTCCTTCATCCAGGCTTATGTGACCTTATAAATAGATTGGATGGTAAATTAACACTACATAAACATGAAGGTGCACCCTGAGAAGTTTTTAATGGTAGGATGGTCAATCACCACTGTTTCTTATGGTATGGTTCACCTGATGATTTTATTTCCTTCATTTTTGGGATAATGCTCTAAAATGATTTGGAAAAAAGGATGGACGGCATGGATGCATAATACATATATATCAAGGTGGGCCTCATGGTAAGGGCCGCACTGTTTTGGGTGTGGCTAAGTCCCACCTAATCGGCTCTCCACGTACGGGGCAAATGTGAGAATCACATGAGTGGTTGAATTAGCTTACCAACCATCTATGTTTGGTCTATATTGAAATTTGCTTTTACTGAGAAATGCTACCTCTCACATGTTTTTATTAGCTAATTAGGCAAGCCTCACCATGTAGATTCCATGCATCTAATTAAAACTGAACAATTTCGATAGTCAAGTAGGCCACACGTGCTCAAATCCAGACGTAGACCCCAATTGTAGGAAGTTCCTAGGGTCAAAAAATTTGGCCAGCTCATAGTAATGTTTGTCAGAAATCTACTTCAACCATCCCTTTTGCATGCTCATGTTAATCAAGAAGATATAAAACTTAGGTGAGCCAAAAGAGATGAAACGGTGGGGAATGAATAGAGTTGAACATGAGTCAAGTTAGATCGATCAGCTCGCTTGACTTGACTCGGAAAAGCTCGACTCACCTTAGCTAGAAATTCTATTCAGACCGGGTTAAGCTGGTTTTTGGAGCTCAAAAAAATTTCGTGCCGTGTTCGAGCCTGCTCGAGCTAGAGCTCGACTCGATTCAGATCGAACCTCAACTCAAATTGACTCAGATCAAATCAGCTTGGTGAATCGATTATTTTGATATTGATGTTGCTCACCGCGTATTTGATTAATGACTCAGTGAAGTATTGTTTTGGGTGCATACATTCTCCACGGGACCGGTTGGTAGTGAGGAAGGAATAGATATTAAACAAATTACTATAAGAATAAATTTTACATTATAAAATTGACCTTAAATCTTGATTTTGATACTACCTACCAAGTGTTTTGATGAAATACCCATAAATATGAGAAATTTAAGATGCATGGTACGTGTTTGAGAAAATGTTGCACATGCTTGAACTCAGCTCAAATTGGCCCAAGCTGCTGACGGAACCAAGCTGAGCTGGCTAATCAGGCTCGAGGACCGAGCAAGCTGCTGATGGTACCAAGCCGAGCTGGCTAATCAAGCTCGAGGACCAAGCAGAGCCAAGTTTGAGTTGGGGTTAGTTATTGGCCAAGCCAAGGTTTGTCAAGCTCAACTCGGTTTGATTTGTGTACATCTCTAGGAATGAATGCCCACCGTTAAAATAATCATAGAGCTATGAAAGTTTTAGATCAAGCTAATATTTTTGTATTTCCGATTCGTCCTAGTATAAATGACATTATAAATAATTTGAATGGCATATAAACATACAGTTGGACTCACTTTTTTAACATCGTGTACGTGGCCTACTAAAGTTTTGGGTATGCCCCGTATATGTCCTACCATAAGCTGGCAAAATGGCTGGCCGGGATGGATTTCTCACAAACACCATGGTGTGCCACAAATAGGTTTAGACCAATCCTGTCCAATAGACCCTAATGAATATAAATTTCTCTAGTGGAGATTTTATTCTATTAATTGTTTTATCCATTTTGTACATGTGTGGCTGGCTTGATGATCATATAGGCATGGTGTTCAGTTATAGGATGGATGGGCAGCTTTGATCACACATGTGGGCATTAATTTGGGTTTATTCGAATCTCTCTTGCTGGTTGCATCGCCTATGTGTTTTGACTGTGTAAATGTGCTCATCAGTTTTTCCAGCTCATGTGTTTTGGTGTAAATGCACTCATTTGTTTTTAGGACATTATCCTGAGTTTAAAAAGATCCAAATCTCGGTGGACCAAAACTGCCGGAGAAAAGTGGTGAATGATCATTAAAAGAAGAATTGGCCATGGGACGACTCGACTCCACCTGAACCGAGTGGGTGAGTCAATTGGAATCGAGTTGACTTTGTCTAATTCGAACTGAAACTGAGTCAAGTTCGAGTTACCCAGTAACTCGACCATTCGACTCAACTTGACCCAAAATCCAATTTAGTACTGACTTGACTCGATCGATATATATATATATATATATATATATATATATATATATATATATATATATATATATATATATATATATATATATATATATATATATATAGAAATGGTACTATGAGGTCGAGCTGTGTGGACCCCACCTTGATATGTGTCGAACATCAATACCATGCATTTGATGGGTCCCCTTTAAGTTACGGGATATGCCAAAAATGTGCCTTATACGGAACTCAGGTGGGCCATACCATCTAAACTTATATGAAGACATAACTAAAACATATAAAATCAGTTGGTGGGGTCCACCTGAGTTTTGGATGCGGTTGAAACTAGGTTTAACCCCTCATCCAAGTGAGAGACACACAATGGATGGTCTGGATTTGTGAACCACATCTCGTTTGGCTCAAGAAATGATTATGAATGTTTTAATGGGAGGGTAACCCCTCAACTTTTGTATGTGGTGTTGCCCACCTAAGCCATGGATTGACTTGATTTTTAAGGTTGTGCCCCAACATGAAATGGTGCATCTGACCATGGGGTAGATGCTCGATACACACCACAATGGGGCCCACACAACTTGACCTCATGGTAAGTTCCCATTAGATCCTGTCACAAGTGCACCTAAGTTTTGTGTTGTGACTTCAGCCAATGGATACCCATTGCACTTGACTCAACTCAGTACTTGTGACTGGGTCGGACTCAGTCTAGACTAGTACGAGCTAGATTTGGACCTGAACTCAATACCGAGTCAGGTCGAGTTCGGGTTAGGCCTATTTCCAAACCAGACGGAGTTGGATTAGCCCTAACTCAGTATGACTCGATTTGATGCCTACCTCTAATTAACCTTTCATAGGTTACAAAAGTTTGGATCATGTTGATATTTGTATTTTCTCTTCACTCGTCTTGTTGACCTTATCAACAGGTTGGATGGCAAATAATAATTACAGATCTTCTTATAGTGGGCCCTAAGAAGTTTTTAACGATAGGTATTTAATTGCCACTGTTTCTTATGGTGTGGTCCGCATGAGATTTGTATCGGTAAATGTTGGGAACCATGACCTAAAATGAGACTGAAAAAACAGGTAGACAGCATGGATATAAAACACATCATCAAGCTGGGCCCCACAATAAGGGCAACACCCACTAAGGTGTTACCCAGGTAACACCTAGTCCGCTCCTGCCTGGGAAATACGAGTTTAGCACTGACGCTCGGTTTAGTGGGATTTGATTGGTCCAACCAACCAAGGTTGAGTTCAAAGATGCATTGATGAGTACCATAGCATATGGTCCATTCAAATGTCGCCATGTCAAGGTCTTATTGAATTCAGTGTTCCAGCCACCTCATTAAATCGGATTCTATTTAAGAATCAGTGAAAGGAGACAATTTAGGTGTGACCTTAGGTCGGCGCGGACCTGACCATGGGACCCACCTTGATATTTTGTGTTGTATATCCACGCTATACCATCAGTTTTTTGCCGGCTAACCTTAGCTCATGGTTCCATGAATAAAGCATATATACAAATATCAAGTAGACCACATCATAAGTATTGAATTCCCATATTTAAGAACTTCATGAGGGCAGCTATGGTGTTTTCCCTTCGCCGTGGTCTTTTCAACTTTATAAATGAGTTGGATGGCATATAAACATTATACATGTCCTAGCAAGTTTTTAATGGTACAGTTGAATGATTACTGTCTCCTGCCATGTGGTCCACTTGAGATTTGTATTTAATTTATATTTGGGACCACGCCCTAAAATAAGTAGAAAAAGGAATGGATGGTGTGAATATACAACACATACGTTGAGGTAGGCTCGAAAATGGGTCGACGCCCATATAATCTACATTCAATGCAATAGCAAATTCAATCCGGCACAAGCAACAACAAGTTCCGACAAGCCACGATGGGATACCATTTTAATAAATATAAATTAAGCAATCAAACTGAAGCTACCTTCAACTGTAATGTTGTAAAATGGCCAGATATAATTAACGGGGTGCAAGACCTTTTTAAGGTTTTTCACCTCACCTCCAGCAATGCAGTCCCACCAATTACATCTCGCCATAACACTACACTACAGCTGTGGCTAGTGTGGGCCTCACTACCTAATCTCGAGGTAGTGAGGTCCTCGCAGCCTTCTGTAACGGTGTAGTAATGTGGTAAGATTTATTTGGTGGGGTTTACGTTGTTAAAGATGGCTCAACTACCTATTTAAATGGCCTTACAAAGGCCTGGGCCATTTTTGATGGTCCGGTCAAATCTAACTACAATACTGCACTTTCGCCGACTATGGTGAGGGCCGCATTACCTAATATGCGATAATGCGGTCCATTTCATTGTCTCGCCCTATGCTTTTAAGATGAGACTCACCAACTTTTTAAAAAGTTGTGGGTAGAACTTGTACTTAACCGTATGAGCTAGCCAATGAAATAGCGCCACATTAAGATCCGGCTAACCTAACTCTAAGTGCATTTCATCAACACCATTAATTTATTTGGACAGCTCCTTTAATGTATCTTTAAAAAAATAAAATAAAATAATGGTATGTATCTTTTAAAAATGATGCTTATCTAAATCTTAGGCAGACCACACCATTAAAAAATTTACTGGGGTCTACTAGAATGTTTTTTTTCCATCCAACGATTTGATAACTTCACAAGGACCTAAACGAGGGAACCATTTAAATATCAGCGATATCCAGAACTGTTGTGGCTGGTAGGAAGTTTAAATGATTAATTATCACTGTTTCCTGTGGTGTGGTTCAACTAAGATTTGGATCTGCTTCCTTTTTCGTATTACTTACTGAAATAATCTTTCAAAACGGATGGACGGTATGGATGTATGTCATATAGGTCAAGGTGGGCCTCACAGTTAGGTCGGTGGAACCCGGTATCAACCGAAGCCATGCCCGGCCTGACCCGACTCGAACTCTCTAAAACCTGAGGTTTGCTAATTCCACGCGCGTATGTGAGCCATGGAAGCAGATTGCGTACTGAGAAACTCAGTGCGTAAGCGTCTTGAGTAAACTCCGTAGGCCCCTGTGTCATTCATGCATTGTATCGACTCCGTCGATCTCTTTTAACACATAATTTTAGGGCTCTATCCCAAAAATGGAGTATATACAAATCTCAAATGGACCACACCACCGGAAACTGTGTGAATTGAATATCTACCGTTGAAAAATTCTTGGGGACAACAGAGGTTTTAGATCAAATTGATATTTGTGTTTTCCCTTCATCCCTGTCCTTCTGTTCTTATGACCAGGTTGGATGACAAATAAACATCACTGGGGGCTTTAGAAAATTTTCAACAGTTGAAATCAATAGTTCCACTTTTTCCAGTGGTATGGCCCAATTGAGCTTTGTATATGCATCAATTTTGGGTTGAACCTATAAAATGATCTGAAAAAACGAATGGACGGCGTGGATAAACCACATGCAATCACGGTGGGCCCAACTGAGTTTACTCAGTACGATAAGAGCGTACTGAGTAACTCAGTACACAATCCGATTTCGTGAGCCATACACATCCACACACGAGTGACGTCTCTCAAAACGACACGTGTATGAGATTTTAGCTTTCCATCTTGTGATATACACATTTTAGATCTTCTTTGATAATAATCATGCCATTATATACCATAGGTGGGCCACAGTTATCAAAACAAATGAATGACTACAGAAGAAAGTTTTAACGGTCAGTTTACTTTGTATGTTATGGCCCACCCAAAGCCTGAAATTATCTGAAATTTTAAAATAAGTATCAAAAATATTGATTTCCAACCTTATAGAAAACTCAGATCTCACACGAACGAATACTATTTTCAGTTTTTCCGCGTGTGGATGTGTACGGATATATACGCGAACCTTCCCCAAACCGTAGTTTTCATTCGGACTATAATACCCCTTTCTGAACTGATAATGACGAAAAAAAGCTCGGGCCGTACGATGGAGACCGATCGCGGGGGTTGAACCTGTCGTGGACTACGAGGGCATGTCTCTGGAAGAAGATATTTCTGTACGGCCGAATCTCGAAAGGCTTCTACCGTCCATCCATTCTTTCAGTGGCCAGAAGCTATCCCAGCCGTAAAAATATAAAAGATTAAAACGGAATATTTTCTTGTAGATAAGTCAAAGATTTTTCTGCGACTTCTGTGCGAAGTTGCAGGAGCACCAGACGCATCCCCAGCTGTGTGGTACTCTTTCCTTTGGGTACTCGGCGGAGGACGTGTATAAGGTCATCTGCCCTTGTCCGTATAGATAACCAGTCGGTTCGGTGATCCAGACCGTTGATATGATGGGCCCCACTTTGTTTTGACTTTTCTATGAAAATGGCTCAGATTGGAAGATCCTATCCGGACATTAAAATTGACTTTTCCTAGTATAATGTGGATTGTTGGATGGCCATAGATTGGAGCCGATGTGGGGATATTGTTGGTGGACTGTCCATCATTGTGGGTCCATCAAGCGAAGGGTCTGGATTACTAAACCGTTGGCCCACTCGTGTAGACTCATGGCCACGTGGGACTGTACACAGGAGATTTTTTTTTTTCCAACTGGGGCCCACATGGGGTGTGTGCAGCCTTCCTGCATTTGAGGGCTGAAAGTGGGACTCGTACAGTCGCACTAGAATATTTTCAACGCGGCACGCGCAAGATCAGGGATATTAATCATGTGGTCCCCACTATGAGAATTCTCTTGCCGATAGCAGATTAGGTGCGGCCCCGGACTCACCCAACACGGTGCAGCCCTAACCGTGGGGCCTACCTTGATGTATGTATTCTGTATCCACACCGTCTATCTATTTTTTTCATATAATTTAGGGCATGAGCCCAAAAAATGAAGGAAGTTAAACTTTCGAGTAGACCATATGATAAGAAACATTGGTGAATGGCCATTAAATAGCAAAAAAAAAAAAAATTTTGGATCAAATGTATTAGGGCCTGTTTGGCCAGACACATCTCACGGTATTAGGAGGGATGGGATCGCAACATCCCGCGATATGCATGATGAGCCAAACAGACCCGGTGAACTTGTCCAATGATATAAGCAATCCCCGGGATCTTAAAACAATCCACGGACATCACCATCATTACCTTAAAATTGATCCGGCCTTACCAAACAGACCAACTTGTCTTGGGATATAGCAATCTCATGGATATTAAACCAATCCGCTGACACCTCCAACATTACCTTAAAATCCATCTCATCCCTCCTAATCATATGGAATTCGCCCGGCCAAACAGGCCCTTATTTATTTTTTTTCCCTTTGTCTAGATTTATGTGACCTTATAAATGGGTGAGATATATGTGAGCTTATAAATAAGTTAGATGGCAAATAAATATTACAAAAACATTAAAGTAGGCTATAGGTAAGTTTTAATGGTAGGCATCCATCACCGCTAATTAATATAGCATGGATTATTTTGGATCTTCTTCACTTTTGAGCCTGATTTTTAGGGCACAAGCTTAAGTTTTGACGTGGCAATCACGGTGGGCCCTTTAAAAAGAAATCTTCCATCTAGATTTAAACTAGACTACCCGTCTAATGGGAGTGTAGGTCCCACCAATGACAAGTTTATTCAGCCATAGATGTTACTCAAGAAAATAGGGAATTGTATGGTAAGCGGTTCTTATTTTAACGGCCCACGGTAATGTTTATGTGAGATTCATTCTGACCATTAGATATTTAGTCTCATGTTAAGCTAAAGCTAACAAATTTAGATGAAATGTGATTTTATTGGGCCACATCAAAGGAAACTATTAGGAAAGAGACGTTCATCTTTGATTTTTAGGGCGTCTAACATATTAATTATATAAAGTTCACTACAATACATTTAAGCAAGTGGTTTAAAATTCAGGAAATTTTTTTCCTATATACTATTTCGAATCAGTAGGTCCACCTGAATTATAGATAAAGTTAATTTTTGAACCATTGGTCTATCATATGGTGACACATTGGGTGGTTGAGGTGAATTTTATGATACTAGCTAGTGAAATAGCCAATAGTTAATTTGGCTACTGAAGTAATATTGTCAAGTTCTGTAAGCCCTATCATAATGTGTGTTGTATGCACGTCATTCATCTACTTAGAGAGATCATTTTAAAGTATGAGCTAAAAAATGAGCTAGATCCAAAGCCCAAGTGAAGCCTGCGAGCCCCACCGTGATATTTATTTGAGATCTAACATTTTTATACGTCAACACAGACATGAATGGAGAGAAAACACAAATATTAGATTCATCCATAACATCATCGCATACAAGATGGTTTTAATGGTAGGCATTTAATTCCAAATGTTTCGTTTTGTCAGGTCTACTTCTGCTTTAGATTTGCTGCATCATAGTAGGGCCCACCAAACTTGGCGACAACACTTTAGTAGCGAATTCGCTGTCAGTAGCTAATCCGCGTTGGAATTTATATAGACATGGTGATGGAGCCCACCTAAGCAACCAACCACTTTGTTGGCGCAAGCCATGGCAGTGAAATGATAATTATATCAGTTACTTCGGGACAGCTTTTTGAAAGGTACAATAATGTAAATTTCATATTAATTAGATTTTTTTTTGTTTTTTTTCAAAAAGACACCACACGTGCCAATGCTACACCCGTGTGAGGATCTGGGACGCCTGAATGTTTTAGCTCCTAATACAAATTAACCGCACGTGACGGCACATCACATGTGTGCAGGATGTGGGACGTCCAACAGGCGGTCCACTCAATGGACGTGATTTATACTAAATATGGGGCCAGCATGGAATGATCATCCAATGTATGTCAAAGTACCATGGAAACCAGAATAATACCAAGGAAACTTTGGAAAAACTTGTCTTTCATTCATTCACGTCTGAAACCCTATACAAGAAAAATAGATAATATACTGTACACGGGAACAGTAACAGATCCCTAATATTCAGCCTATATACACGGTAATATATATCTGTACAGCTAGAGAAGTCCTAAATTGTATAACTTCCTAAATGGTATACATTAACAAATTGCCAAACATGCCTAAAGTGTATACGTTAACATCCCCCCTCAAATTGATGCCGGTAAGTCAACCAACAACAATTTGCCAACAAGAAATTGATGCCGCTGTCGAGTCATGGCTTTGGTAAAGACATCAGCTACTTGGAGATCAGAAGAAATGTAAGGAAGAGATATCACCCGATTTTCCAAGGTATCGCGAATAGAATGACAATCAACCTCAATGTGTTTGGTGCGTTCATGGAAGACGGGATTGGTGGCAATCTGAATAGCGCTAGTGTTATCAGCATGAAGAGGTGTAGAAGTAGTTTGACGAAATTCAAGCTCCATAAGAAGACCACGTAGCCATACAATTTCAGAACAAGCAGCAGACATGGCACGATACTCTGCCTCAGTAGAGGATTTAGAAACACGATCTTGTTTCTTACATTTCCAAGAAATTAAGGCATCGCCTAAAAACATACACCAACCCATAGTAGAGCGACGTGTATCCGGACACCCAGCCCAATCAGCATCACTATAGGCAACAAGTTGAAGAGATGAGCCGGTAGGAAAGAACAACCCACGAGTGGGTGAACCGCGAAGATAACGGATGATGCGTCGAACTGCAGCACGATGGAGATGCCGAGGAGAAGACATAAATTGACTGACTTGATGAACAGCATAGGAGATATCAGGTCGAGTAGTGGTCAAGTAGATAAGACTCCCAACTAGTCTCCGATAGAGAGTAGGATCATCCAGAATGTCCCCTTCATCTTTCCTGTATTTAACATTTACCTCCATAGGAGTATCAACAGAAGAAGTGTCCTCCAAACCAGCCAAGGTGATAAGATCTTGAATATACTTATGCTGATTCAAGAAAATACCATTGGCCCGATGATGAACTTCCAATCCTAAGAAGTATGTGAGCTGGCCAAGATCTTTCATATGGAAAGTGGCATGCAACAGCTGCTGAAGTTTAGTAATCAAACCACAGTCAGTGCCAGTAATGATAATATCATCCACATAAACCAAGAGAATGACTATACCCGACGCAGATTTGTGGAAGAAGAGAGAAGAATCATACTGACTTTGTGTAAAACTGAAGGAAATAAGTGTACTGCGAAACTTCTCAAACCAAGCTCTCGGCGCCTGTTTGAGCCCATACAGAGAACGCCTGAGCTTACAAACCTCATGAGGAGAAGAAGTAGTCATACCGGAGGGAAGCTTCATGTAAATAACTTCCTGGAGATCACCATGAAGAAAGGCGTTCTTCACATCCATCTGATGCAGTTGCCACGACTGTGAAGCGGCAATAGCTAAGATGGTTCGAACCGTGGTCATTTTGGCAACAGGAGCAAATGTCTCCTCATAATCGATCCCATATTCCTGCTTGTTACCCAAAGCTACGAGGCGAGCTTTGTACCGGTCCAAAGAGCCATCAGAACGAAGTTTTACAGAGAAAACCCATTTACTCCCAATAGGTTTGACTGTAGGAGGACAAGGAACAACATCCCAAGTGTGATTCTCCTCAAGTGCCCGAAGTTCAGTTTGCATTGCATTTTGCCAACACTCATGTTCCATGGCCTGTTTGTAGCAAGATGGAATGGAAATAGAGGATAAGGTAGCGACAAGAGAGACATGAGAATAGAAACCATACCAATCAGGGGGTCGAGAAGGACGAGTAGACCGACGAAGAGTGGTGGGAGCAGGAGCAGGAGCAGGAGCAGGTGTTGGGTCAAGATCGGTAGGGGCCACAGAGGAAGCGGAACTAGACTCAAGTCGACTACGTCTTTCATACACAACACCAGGTTTGAACCTTTCTACAATTGTCGGGAATCAGAAAAACTAGGCAGAAGAGATAAAGATGTAGATGGCAGCTCAACATGAGATGGAAAGAAATATTGATTTTCAAAGAAAACCACATTCCTAGAAACCCGTATACGATGAGCATGGGGATCATAACAAACATAACCCTTTTGAGGGGTAGCATAACCAAGAAAAACACACTTAACAGACTGAGCAGTAAGTTTATGTCGTTCATGAGCAGGGAGATGCACAAAACAAACACAACCAAATGTACAAAGATCAGAATATAAAGGAGAATGACCAAACAGCTTAAAGAAAGGAGAAACATGATTTAACGTAGGAGATGGTAAGCGATTGATCAAATGAACTGAAGTAGAAAGCGCCTCACACCAAAAACGAGGAGGAACAGATGATTCAAGTAAAAGGGTTCGTACCACATCAAGAAGGTGACGATTTTTCCTCTCAGCAACACCGTTTTGTTGCCGTGTCGAAAGACAAGAACGCTGAGAAATAATCCCTTTGCTTTGGAGAAAGGCCTGAAACTCATTAGACATGTATTCGCCTCCAGAATCAGATCGCAAGATCTTGATGCCGGCAGAAAATTGAGTCTCAAGAAGGGCAAGAAAGCGTTGAAAGACTGAAAAAACTTCTGCCTTAGCCCGTAGGAAGTAAACCCAAGTAAAACGACTAAAATCATCAATGAAAGTAACAAAGTACTTATAATGCGCATGAGAAACAACAGGTGCAATTCCCCAAACATCACTATGAATAATATCGAAACATTGTGAGGCACGAGATGCATGAGAAGGAAAAGGGAGAACTTTACTTTTGCCAAGTTTGCATGTTGTACAATCAAAAGAAAGATCAAGAGAAGAACATGTTTTATTGCCCAATAAACCAGAATTAAACAAAGTACGTAGGACATCTGAGTTTGGGTGGCCTAGACGTCTATGCCACATCTTATTTCCAGGACTAACAACATTACATGCAAAAGAAAGTAAAGGAAAACTAGGGAGAAATGGGGAATGAGAAACATGGAGAGGAAAGAGTCGTCCCACTTTAGGCCCCTTCGCGATCATCTTCCCGGACACTTGATCCTGCACGACACAACCAGAACGAGAGAAATTGACATTACAATTATTATCAACCAATTGACCAACAGAAAGAAGATTTGTGGAGAGAGCAGGAGACACAAAAACATCAATTAAGGAAGAGGAAAGATCACCAACAGCACTGATAGGCAGAGAGCTACCATCAGCGGTGTTAATTTTCATATTTCCATCATAATTTCGGACATTGAAAAGGGGAACAATAGTATTGGTCATATGATTAGAAGCGCCGGAGTCAAAATACCATGGCTTAGAAGAAAATTGATGATTACCTGAGAGCCCAAAAGCAGAAAGAGCAGAAATGATCATTTGTTGTACCATTTCAGGAGTGAGTCACGAACTTGGCTTTGATACCATGTCAAAGTACCATGGAAACCAGAATAATACCAAGGAAACTTTGGAAAAACTTGTCTTTCATTCATTCACGTCTGAAACCCTATACAAGAAAAAAAGATAATATACTGTACACCGGAACAGTAACAGATCCCTAATATTCAGCCTATATACACGGTAATATATATATATGTACAGCTAGAGAAGTCCTAAATTGTATAACTTCCTAAATGGTATACATTAACAAATTGCCAAACATGCCTAAAGTGTATACGTTAACAATGTAGACCATTGACTATCTTCGTTCCAAAAGACCATTTCATCTTGTGGGCCTCACCACGATGTACGTGTTTTATAATGCTGTCCTTAGATTTTGCCAGCTCATTTTAGGGCATGAGTTAAGGGCCTGTTTGGCCGGGCAGGGTGGATGGGATTTGGTTGTAATAGGATGGATTGGAAGGAGCAATCCCGGGATTTGGCCGGGCATGCCAAACAGGCAGAAGTTGGATATCGCAATCCCACGGAATTGTCAGCAATCCACTGACATCACCATCATTACCTTGAAATCCACCCAATCCCTCTTAATCCCATTTATTTTGCTTGGGACATGTTTGGTTAGACGGAGCAATCCCATGATTGGTCAGGCTAGCCAAACATACTCGGTGGTGAATTCCCAGGATATAGCAATCCCATGGGATTGCCAGCAATTCACTGACACAGCCATCATTACTTGCCATCCACCCTAATACAATCCAATCCAATGGGATGGGCCCGTCCAAACACGCCCTAAAAAAGATAGACAGATCTAAATCTGAGGCGGATCACACCACAGGAAAATGGTGGTGATTGAATGCCCCCCATTAAAAAATTTCCTATTTGCCATCTAACCTGTTGATCAGATGAAATAAAAACACAAATATCAGCTTGATCTCAAAATTTTATTGCCCAAAGGAGTTTTAATGGTGGGTGTTCAATCACCACTGTTTCCTGTGGTGTGGTTCACCTGAGGTTTGAATCTGCCTCATTTTCGGTCTCATGCGTTAAAATGAGCTGTAAAACTGTATGGACGGCCTGGATAGAACACATACATCATGGTGGGCCACAGAGCTTTTCAAGCACCGTCCAGTTCCACCTCGCTACTGGATGCAATCCGCGGCCCAACGACAGGGGCTCTGAGGCGCCCACCGTAATGAAAGGGTATTATCAACACCGTCCATTCATTTTTTTCATGTCATTTAAGGGTGAAATTCTAAACAATGAGGCACATCCAAGTGACTCAAGTGGTCCACATCAAAAGAAGAGGTGGTTCTAACGACGCCCACCGTTGGAGCCTTACTAGGGCCCACCGTGATGTTTATTTGACATCCAATCCGTTCATAAGATCATATAAACCTGGATGAAGGGTGAACCCAAATATCAGATTGATCCAAAACTTCTTTGGTCCCCTAGAAGTTTTCAACGGTATGTGATTAATCCCCACTATGTGGTCCACCTGAGCCTTGGATCTTCCTAAATTCTGAGCCTGTTACCTAAAATGATAGGAAAAAATGGATGGACAGTGTGGATGGAAACCATACATCATGGTGGGCCCTCAGGGTCCCTGCCTCTGCCGAGATGGGGACAGGAGGGTGTAGTACTCAATCGCCGTCCACAATCCGCGTCCAGGGAGCAACCTATGACCGTCCACGTGGCACACATGCGCATGAATACCGTTCGATAAGCGAAAACGCTCGCCACTTTATGCGCATGAATACACCCCGTCCATCAGGAGGGCCACCCCATGTTTTTCATTGGCCACAAAATTAGGCCCGTCCAGAACGTAGGTGGGCCACACCATAGGAGATAATATGAAATCATGCAAACCCAAAAAAAAAAAAAAAAAAACAGTGGGCCCCACACATAACTAATGGAGGCCCACCTGAGTATTGCTTGCCAGGCTTTTGGGTCGGCCTGTTTTTGGGTCCGCTCATCGGCTGGGCCCATTCGTTAAGACCCGGCAGGCCCGTTTACACCCTTAAGTGCCAAGCCAGCGTTGATATACTTTTGCTTGAATCGGAACCGATCATTTAGTGGGATAATCTTTGGATGGCTATAGATCAAAATTTGCAATCTATCCAGCACCAGTTATTGGACAATTAAGAAAGGTTTAAATCAACGGTCCAGAAAAGTTCCCATTGATCGAGTGGTTAGAATTACCCTCAAGCTGCAAATTACGGCCTTAGGCCCATCCATGAGTTGGACGATCATCAATCCGTCGAGGTCGATTGATACGTTCCCTAATCTTGTGAATTGTGGGGTTGTTACTATTTATAGTTAATGGGACCCAGTGTATATTAGCCCGACTACGGTGTAATGCCCTTTTCTGGTGGGCCCAGCTGGTTGATGCCCTAACGTGGACCAATGAAAAACTGCCATGTGTTGCACTGAAGGGTTAATACATCGTCTGGAGTATCTTCGCCGGTGATACCTATTTTGTCATTAAGAGAGGCACGGACCGATACACGTCTTTAGAAGAGTAAATCGGACCGATACATGTCTTTAAAAGAGTAAATCAAAATCGATGGATGCCACGTGCTCTTGATTAAATGTGCCGATTAATGAGGTACTAGTATATTTATAAAAAACCTTTTTAAGATAATCTAAAAATAAGGCCGGTTTAAAACTTAAGTGAATCATAACACTGAAAAAATTGGGAATGAGATGCCTACCATTGAAACTTTAATGAGACTCAACAAACTTTTGAATAACGTTGATGTTTGATTTTTACCTTCATTGAAATTTACCTTATAAATGGGTTGGATGTCGAATATATAGCACAGTGGTGTGTGAGTCGATCCGAACCAAGTTGACTTTGTCCAATTGGAACTTAAATCGAGTCGAGTCAAGTTACTGGAGTTCAAGTCACCCAGTAACTTGACTCGAATCGATCCGAAATTCATCTTGGTATTGACTCGACTCATCCAAAACTTGACTTGTACATGAAATTTTTTTTTTTTTTTTTTTTTAAATTTAAAAGAAAAAAGAAACTCAAATTTGACGTTTCAGATCCGAGATGTCACGTAGCTGATGGAGAAACTGCAATTCTGACAAGTGCATCTAGGCTTCGAGTTGTGATTTCACCCCGTGAATACCCATTGCACCTAACCTGACTCGGTGCCGACTCAACCCAACTCGTAATTGTGACTGGGTCAGACTCGGTCTTTAGTCTAGGCCCGACCTAGACTCGGATTGGGTTAGGCATGCTAGACTCAATACCGGTCGAGTTGGGATCAAGCCTATTTCAAATCCAGATCGAGTCCGGTCAGCCCTAACTCGGTTTGATTTGACTTGATGCCCAGCTCTAGTTCAAGCCCTGAACTAAGCTGGTGAAAATGATGGATGGAGTAGATTTCACACATATTACGGTGGGCTGAGCCCGATCACCTTTTTATGGACTTGTGCCCAACCTGTCTTCAGGACTGATGACTAATCTGGTGGACCACACACTTAAGCATGCCCAGCAAGAACGGCTTATTTAACACCGTTAGCCTGAATATTCAACTGGTGGGCCCATCCCCACTTGAGCTTGGTTCCCTAACTGGAAGGCTAGATTGGCATGGCTCGCGTATTTGAATCGTCCATCAGGGTTGGAAATGGACAATCAGGCCCGTCCAATTTTATAGGTGTGTCCCATCGTTTCGGTTATCATCTGTATATATGTGTGGCCTTCATGGAGAATAGACCGGCCATATATTTCGGATGATGGGCCATGCCTAATGAACAGCAGGAATCTCGCACACGTTTGGAGAATCAGGGCATCCATATATGCAAATGGTCTCGAGCAGCATTCGGCTTTTAAATAGATTCGAATTGCATGGTAACCCCAAGTACGGGGTTGGATCACTTGCCACGGTTAGAGTTGCCCCAATGATTATTATGATGTTTGTGTGAAATACATCCGGTCCATTTATTTTACTAACTTATATTAGGACATGAGTTTATTTATTTATTTATAAAGTAGATTCAAAACTCAAGTAGACCACAACAAAAGTTTTGGATATGGCTAATGTTTGTGTTTTCAGTTCATCCACCAGTAATGACCTTATGATCGGTTTTGATAGCATATAAACATTAATGGACCTCAAAAGGTTTCAACTGTAGGCATTTACCTCATCACTGCTTCCTATCGAGTGGCTCGTTTGATTCTTGAATCTGCCACATTTTTTGGCTCGTGCTCTCGTATGAGTTGGCAAAACAGATGAATAGGTAGATTTCTCATGTAGCCACACCTAGTTTCCAACGGCAGGATTGGGGGTCGAAGGAAGTGAAACCACACTATCAAATTCCTGCTGTGAGAAGCTAGATGGGCCCACCATGATGTTTGTGAGAAATTCTTTATATTCATTGGCTTGCCCAGTCATGTTAAGATATGAGCCTAAAATTGAAGTGAATTCAAAACTTTTTTTTTTTTTTACACATGCACACACACGCGCACACACCCCACACATGCACGGCGTGGGATTTCACCACTGATGGGTACATGTGACAGGAAACAATGGGAATTCTAAACTTAAGTGGGCCACATGTGACAGTAAACAATGGGAATTTAATGTCAACCGTGGAAACATTCATGAGATCATAGAAGTTTGAATCGGGCTAATATTTGCGTTTTCAGATTATCCTAAGGAATGGCCTTATAAATGGTTCGGATGGCATATAAATATCACAGTAGATCTAGATAGGTTTGAATGATAGGCATTTCCTTAGGCACTTTTTCTTATCATGTGCCTTAATCAGTTTTTTGAATCTGCTTCATTTTTTAGCTAATGTACTCCTAACATAATCTGACAAAACTAATGGACAGGATGAATATCTCACAAACAGCACCGCAACCCCACCCAGCTTCTCATAGTGAGAACTTCCTACCATGGGGTGTCCCACCATAGAGTCCTACCCCATCAATCTGTTTTGAACCATTTTATAACATGAGATTTTTAAAAATGAGGCATATGGCCAAAACTCAAGTGGGCCACACTACAGAAAATAATGGAAAAGAAATGTCTACCATTGAAACCTTCATGGGTCCACTTTGATATTTTCACACCATTTGAAAGTGGTTCAGACGTATAACAGTTCGCAGATACTTTAATGTCTAGGATGGATCAGAGAAGGTTCGATTAGAGGTAGAAGCCATCAAGACTGTCAGCACCTTAAAACAGGCATATCTCATAGACCGGAATGAGTTATTGAATGTACAATATATGATTTTGGGTAGGACGAGCTACTTTAGCCAATCAACCCGGCTATGCCGAGTTGCCCACACTGAATTTGTGAGATTCCATCATATTGACAGTCAAATTCCCATGTTTATTTTCATTTTTACCATTTTTAGTAAGTTTTAGTTTGATTGTAACTCTTTATCCGTTTGACTTTAGGAGTTGTGTCCAACATGAAAAGAATTTAGAAAAATTAAGAGAATAACCTAGTTAAGCCACATAAGACACTTACTATCAATAGAAAAATTACTATTTATAGTAAGTTACAAATTTTAGAAAGTTTTAGTTATAGTTTAATTTAAGAAGTCTTTACGAGTATTCTAGAGAAGCTCTGTGAGTTTGGAGTAGTTATCCTTGAGGAAGATAGTGATCGACCTCATCACGTTCATCCCTACCTCAGGTTCACATGGTCCTTTCCACTATAATGAAATGAAAGTATAAAAAAGTAAGCCTAATACAACTTTTGTGGCATTATATTTGTTTCAACTGTGGTTGTTCAATCCACGCTATTTCTTCCCATGTGGTCTACCTAAGTTTTGAATCGGCCTCATTTTTAGTCTTATTTTACAAAATGATTGTGTGGGAAAACAGATGAAGAGGGTGGATTTCTCATAAACATCACAATGGGCCCACAGCTCTTCTTCTTTTTTTAGTCTACATTGTATCTATAGTGGGCCAATCAAATCTAGCCATGTCTTTTTACCCTCACAGGAGGTGGTGCCGGTTTCACCTCCAAACCCATCCCTTTCAAACGTGCTTTGTTGCCACTCCACCTCTAACAGCGGCATGTGCACCTAATTATGCAATGTTGGACTCCATTAGGATGCGATTCCTCCACTACCATGACGGTGCAGAAAAAGCTCTATGGGCCCATCATAATGTATATGATTTATATTTCACCAGCTCATTTAGGGCATGTTTGAAAGAGGAATTGAATTGCATTAGATGAAATTAACACCATTATTACTTAATAATTATATGTTTGCAAATATTGTGATATTTTGACCATCCCATGCCACGTTTGGGATCAAATTCTTCCTCTAAAAAAAAGAATTAAGTAAAACTAACTTGAAATTTATTAGGCCATAAAGTTGTAATCAACACACCAGATTTCATAACTAATATTGTTCACCTATATACATATACAACTCTAGTGTCAACTAGAACGAGTGCATATGGATGGACGGCGTGGATAACACACATGCATCCATGTGGCCCACATATGAAGTGGATTTCGATCGAAATCCACTGGAAATGTGAATGATATATGATCCTTGGATTACTCCCATTCTTCTTATCTGTTTCTTGGATTAATCCAATCCTTTCAATTAATTCCAAATGTAGGATGGAATTTATATCCCAACAGATGGAATTCAATGCCACTTAATTCGGCTTACCAAACTGGTCCCTAGGCATGAGGCAGATCCAAATCTCATTTGGACTACGACACAGGAAACAATGGTGATTGAAGACATGGCTTCAGTCAATACTCGACTGTAGGGCCCACCGTGATGTATGTGTCTTACATCCACACTGTCCATCCATTTCATCATAGCCCAAAACTTCAGCAGATCCAAATCTTAGGTGGACCACTCTACAAGAAACAGTGGTGATTGAACGTCCACCATTAAAAATTTCTCAGGGGTCACTGGAATGTTGATTTGCCATCTAACCAGTTGTTAAGGTCACAAAGATCTACATAAAAGGACCACACAAATATTAGCTTCATGGAAACTTTTATGGCCCCTAATAAGCTTTTAATGGTCAATTACCATTGTTTCTTATGGTGTGGTCCACCTGAGATTTGGATATGCTGCATTTATGGGATAATACCCTAAAACGATCTAACAAAACGGATGAATGGTGTTGATAAAAGACACATGTATCTATATCATGGTGGGCCCCACAGTCAGGGATCAACCGACCTCAGATCCACATAATCTGCACCAGTGATTGAACGCCAACCGTTAAAAACTTTCTAAGGTCCACTGTAATATTTATTTGCCATCCAACCTGTTGATTAGGTCACATAGACATGGATTAAGGGAAAACACAAATATCAGCTTGATCCAAAACTTTTTTGGCCCACCAGAAGTTCTTAATTGTGAGCGTTTAATCACCACTGTTTCCTGTGGTATGTTCAACCTGAGATTTGGACCTGCCTCTTTTTTGGGCTCATGTCCTAAACTAAGCTGGCAAAAAAGATCAACCGCTTGGATAAAACACATAAATCATGGTGGGCCCATGGAGCTTTACCAACGACAACAAGAGCCAACGTTGGAGGGTCACTACCGAATCCGAGTCCCTTGGTGCTGGGGTAACCACGCAATCCGCATCTAGTTGAAATGTGAATCAACGGTCTAGGTTCAAAATTGATCAATTTGATTATGGTCCTACAACTGTCTAATGTGGGGACCACATATTAGACGGTTTGGATTGAGATAGAGGAGATGATACTGGAAGAAGAATATGGTAGAGCCATCTCTCCATGAAGACAAGGTAGGGCTACATATCAATTGGGACCGTCCATTTAATGGGCCCTGACATTAGTGGCTCATATTTTAAAAAAGCCATCCCTACCAGGAAATCCTAGCCATCTCTTTTTATTCCACTTTATCACATTCAATACCGATCTTGAACCATTTTTTCTTTCATTCCCAGTTTGAAAGCTGATCAGATGATTAGGATCATACAATACATAAATAAGGGGATTGACTGATGGACGGTTCGTATGCAACGTGGATTGACTGTCAACCAAGTTAGATACAACTCATCCGAGTTGACTCGAACTTGAGCCTGATCTCGTTTGACACCATGAGTGAGTGACTCGGCCAACTCGTGACTCGACCCAGGGCTGAACCAGTTCGAATCAACCTAGTCGGAATCCATGGTGTACAGTGGGTGTGTTCATGCATCGGAGCATCATATATACTCTGGCAGTGTATCAGTGGCTTTCATCCAAAGTAGTACAATTGCTGTAAGGATGGAAAAATGGACTTGGCCGAAAATGTCTAGCTAGCCTTTAAATAGATACAAGCCCATTTTAGGCTCATAATGGAAAGAGAGAGAGAAAGTATAATGCACCTTACTAAAATATATTTATACAGGGCGCTGTCTGTTTGGGGTAACACATCATAATGTTTTTGTGACATCCATTTGATCCATTGGTCACCCTCATTTTAAAAATATATATTGGAAATCATTCCAATTCAATGTTAAAACTGTGTTTGTGATGTAGAGCAGGTCGCGGACAGTTTCATGGCCAAGATGGACCAGAAAAGGCCCGGTCGAAGAAAAAAGTGATCCGGACCGTCGAACCTTAGATCGGGTGTATCTCACAATCCGGAATGAGTTATCGGGCATAAAATATATAATTTTGGGGTAGAACGAGCTACTTTAGTTAACCAACCCCACTACGCCAGGTTGCGCAACCCGGAATTGCGAAATACCCCTTCATCAATGGTCGTTTCCCTGTTTTAATTTCGTTTTTACTATAAATAGTAAGTTTTAGCTTGATTATAACTCTTCATCCATCAGGCCTTAGGAGTTGTGCCCAACATGAAAAGAGCTTAGAACAATTACGAGAATGGTTTGGTGAAGCCAAATAGGACACTTACTATTTTTGGCTGAAAACCTTGCACACTAGTAGACATCACGACCGTCTATAAATAGTAAGTTTACTATTTATAGTAAGTCACGGATTCTAGGAGTTTTAGTTGTAGTTTGATTATGATTTCTTTCCCATTGTTTGGTACCCCTATTTAAAGGATTGTGAACTCGTTTTTATTAATTAATTAATCAATTTTGAATTTATTAGAATTTATTTCTATTTTCTACTTTCTTTTCTCGTTATTCGAGAAGTCTTTGTGAGGAGTCCAGAGAAGCTCCGTGGATTTGGAGTAGTTATCTTCTTGAGGAAGACGGTGATCGACCTCATCACGTTCATCCCTATGTCAGTTTGGCACAATGGATTCGCATGAAATGGAAGATAATCGGAGGTAAATGCATCGTTAGGCATCATGGAATCAGAGGTAAATGAAAATATATACCTTTCAATGTATTTCCAAATCTCACTTTTTTAATGCCATTCAGAGGTAATTAGTGTGAAATGACTTTTTAACCCCTCGTTTACAGTTAGAAAATTTATACAATTAACAAGTGTTGTTGGGCTACTAATATATTTCACACTCACATGCAAATAATACACCAAAACAATTTAATCATCAGCTGTATTACTAAAATCACACCCATAAAATGATCCAAACGTCAGTCATTTAAATGGCAATTAAAAAGGTATATATTTTAATGTGCTTATTATAATTATTCCTATGTTTGTGGCCCACCCACAGATTGAAATTTTCTCACTCATGGTAAAAGTATATATTTTAATGTGCTTATTATAATTATTCCGTCAGATACCACATATCTACACTAATTTGAGATATTAATATTGATTTAGTTAATTAAATTTAGATTCATGTGAAAATGCTAAAATTTTTGCTAAATGCATACAATTTCAATTACAAGCTACCAAATATATTGGATGATTCGAATGTAATCCTGAATTTGGATTCCAATCATTTTCAATTATAAGAGCCTGCACTTAATGCAGTCCACGGCGTACCAACTAATGTAAAATCACTAATAAAACATCCAAATTTTAAAAAAAGTGTTGTATGTTTGAGCTTGGATCAGCTTAATTTTACTCATGTCTCTTCATCCTGATGGAGGAACCAGATTAACGGGTTGGATGGACTATAGGCAAGAGGTGGGCCTCACAATCAATATATGGTAGCGACTCCATCTTCAGTCTTCCCTGTTTTGTGGTCCACTTAAGTTGTAGATCATGCCCATTTTTTGTTAAAGGGCCTAGCATTGGGATTTGAACCTTGTGAACCGAATGGATACTACACACAACACCGTGGGACCCAGAGCTAGGTTGTTGAATACGCTGCCTGCAACAGGTGTTGTAGAGGATTCCGGTCCGGTTCACCTTGCTGCCTTACACTCATGAGGTTACAACAACATAAAGAGATGTGCATTTGCCAAAACTTGCTATATTGTTGCAACTTCTCCACCAACACGTGCAATACATTGAAGCCAATCCGGACCGTCCAAATAGTGGACCCTATTGTGGATGGAGAATGGTGCGAAGATCGAATTCATCGGGCGTTCCTATATATCTGATCTCCCCCTTTAAATACTTTCACTCTAGAAATAGATAAGGCCACCTATTAGATGGCTAGGATTATCCATTCGGCATCATTTTTGGATTATTCTCCATCAACAAGGGACCCATGATCTAAACGTTATTAACAAAAAGAACGCATTTACGTTTAAATGTCATTTACATTGCTTATTCCTTAGAGAAATGTCCTATCTTAATACAATTCAATCTGCATTGACTAGGCTTTGAAGAACACTCACCTGCAACTGAAGACAGATGATGTAGCTCTGCACTTCAGAAAGCAATTCATGCATTCCCATCTCATCGCCGCCGGGCAAAATCCTTCTTAGAGTCGTTAAACGGCCGCCCAACCCCTCCTCCTCCCCTATATTAATCTTACTTGGCTCCTGTTTTCTTGGTCGATAAGATCGCCGTGGCTTGTTTCTTGAAGTTTTAGGGTTAGGGTTAGGGTAAGGGTTCCTGTGAGAAGCAAAGGAAAATGAAGGGCTGAGAAAAGATGGAGATGGTGAATGGTCATGGATCATTTTACTGACTGTGCAATTTCTGTTACGTTCACACGTGGGATTAAGGGTTAAAGATGTTGGTTCGTGTGTGGGAGTGTTACAAAGAGATTTTACGTTCATGTCAGTCTGGAGCTTGTGCTTTAATGCATGGCTCCAGCTGAACCCAACGGCCGATGATATTAATGCCATGTCGACTTCGAACCGTATCATCTTCTCCTGCTCTTCATCTTCATTTCTGTTGGATGATCTATTGCTTTGGATTTTGAGTAGAGCTGGTAAGAGATAATTCAGGTAGTTTTGTAAGAAGGATGCGCGCAATGTGGTGTTTGGATCAAATGAGTAAACCCTCTTTCGTTTATGTCTTTGAACCTCCTCCATTGCAGCTAAGGGTGAAGATGAGTGCTGTAATATGGAAGAAGATGGTGATGAGAAAGAAGAAGAAATTGTATGATGATGATGAGGATGGTGGTGTCGTAATAACACTATAATGGTAGCTTTTCAAGGGGGAAAAGGATAAAAAATGAATTTTGAAGAGAAAGAAAGATACAAGAAGAAAACGAAGAAGAAAAAAGAAAAGGAAAGTGAGAATGAAAAAGAAAGAAAGAAAAGGAAAGTGAGAATGAAATAGAAAGAAAGAAAAGATAGCAAAAAGGACAAGAAAAGATACAAGAGTAGTATTTATGAGAAAGAGACTAAGGAGAAGTAAAGAAAGAAAGAAAGAAAGAAAAGAAGTGGAGAGAGAGAGAGAGAGAGAGAGAGAGAGAGAGAGAGAGAGAGTAAAAGAAGAGGAGAGAGAGAGAGAGAAGTGAAGAGAGTGGCAAAGAAAGAGGAGAGAGAGAGAAGTGAAGAAAGAGGAGAGGGAGAGAGAGAAGTGACGAAAGAGAGGAGAGTAGCAAAGAGAGAGAGAGCATCAAAGAAAGATAAGAGGAGAGAGAGAGAGGGAGCTATCCTTGTTCTACCTTGTAATCGTTAGAGCTTAATGCATGCAAGCGTGAGCTGATGAAAAAATATAAAAATAAAAAAAGCAATTCCTGGGAAATGCGAAAGAGCCAAAGCTTCAACTTATAGAAGAGCCGCGCATTAAACTCCAAAAGGCCCAACCTTTTCTACTCCCAATATCTATCACATGTGCATGCCAGCCCATGAAATAATTCACAGACAGAAACGCCCAGTCTCATCTACTGAGCTGGCCAAAGGACATTAGTAGCCCAACACGTGACACGTAGCCCAACACGTGACACGTGGCAGATGACAATCTAATGGATTCATGTCCTTAGATATTCCCTGGTAGAAATAACCCATAATCAATGGATGATCCTAGCCATCATTTTCTCCTTTTGACTGTCTTCCAATCCAAGATCCTGCCCAACTGGACAGCAACCCCTATTTTGGGTGACGTTCAATGCATCCAACCCATGTACAGCACCCCACCAGATGGACGGTCTAGATCTCCCTCAGCCATTCCCACATGTCAGATTTTAACAAGGAATTCTTCTATTGCATGCCCAACCCAAAACCCCCCCTTAAAAAAAATACATAAAAAACATTAAAAAATTCAAAAATAAAAACAAAGAATTCAAACCGTTCATCCGGAAGCTTCTTTTTCCTATGCCTAAATGGCCAGCCAGAAACACAAATCAGCTTGGACTTCAGATACACATGCCATGAACGACCATGATCTCTTACAAATGGGTCTCATTGACACGCGTGAGCGCAATTAGGGGTATTTCAACACCTACTCGCTCCAATCACAGGGTATGTGTGCATGTTGGAGATTGCACATGGTTGCACATGCAACCCTTTTGCTTTCCCACACCAACCAAAGGTCAAACACACGGCCATGTGCACTAGAAAACAACACCAAACCCAATATAAATGCATTCACATGATCACAACCCCAAATGCCACCATTTTCGCCCTTTCCTCAACTAATTCACATGCACTCTCACACCTACTTCTACAGTGGTTTAAATGTCCGAGTTGAATCGGATAAGTCATCTGATCTATTTTAGACATTGTTTAAAAACTTCTATAAAGGTTGACTTGACTCAACTAAAATTTCAACAAGCCACTAGAAAAACTCTATCTGATTGTGAGTTGAATATAAATTAATTGAGAAGAACGATTTTACTTGAGTGACAGAAACTCGACTCAACTCAACTCGAACTCAGATCGAATTAGCATGATTGGATATTATGTGTTAGATTTTTTGAAATGTATCAGAATTTAAGATTTTTAAGATTCAGATTTTTTTGATTATTTAACCTACGGAACCCATTTAGATATTGTTAAATTTCTTAAAAAGATAAAAATACAAAATTTATGGCTAGGATTGCCTTGATCTATGCAAACGGGAAAATATTGATTTGTTGACATTGATCTTCGAGTTAAATGGTCTCCCTTCAATCTATTCCAAATAAAGGAGAAAATAAGAGTCAATACATTGGACCAGGAGGTGGGTGTCTAATGCAAGGAAGGACGTGATTAGATCGATCACCATCTTCCTCGATTGATAACTACCTTGAATCCACAAGAGCTTTCTCGGATCCACATGAAGAAAGAAGAAAATTTCTAAGGAATTAATTTATTAAATTAATAGTAAAAATGAGTTTAATACCTTTTAAATACTCTAAAAATATAATCAAAGAGTTCTAATCAAATAAGAAAATAAATTTTAAGAACCGTGTAAATTTTCGTCGTCCGTCGACTTGTTGTCGACCTGTTGAGTTGATAGGTCGAAAAAACCAAAAGGTGTCAAGAGATTTAAATCAAAAATTCTGTGATTTTCGACTTGTTGACCCATTCTGTCGACTTACGAACAGTATTTCGACCTATCGAACATTATTTCGATCCATCGATCAGACAGACTTGTGAACAATATTTTAACCTATCTAAACTAATAGAAATTAGCCAGAAAGCAATCTGGAATTTCAGGCGAAATTTCGACCTGTCAAATCTATGCCGAATTTTGTCGATTTATCCTTGGGTTTTTCCGGTCCATATGTGTTAGTAAAGTGCTTGATTCTCATCCTACATCAGTGTCCAGGCAAGGACCCCACACATGTGGAACATGTGATCATGTGGAGGAGGGAAGGATAAACACAACTCTGCCTGTACATGTGCATGCACATCTCTCTCTCTCTCTCTCTCTCTCAAGTGACAAAGGGGGCAGAGGGTAAGGCTCTCTTTCTAATTTTTATGAAATATGATCTATTTATAAAGAAAAGTTAGGTTTTCGAGAGAGCCACCAGTGTGATACTCTGTCAATGTATAAACTTAAGTATGCCCTATTACATTTAAAGTCTACGATCTTACCTATCCTTGTAGTTAATTATTGATACAATCTCTCTGCTATCATGGCTCTCCACTATTGCCCAACTCTCATGTAAATCAAGTGGTGGATCACAAGATCTAAACTATCAAGTGATTTTATTTTTTATTTTACAATTAAGCAAAAGTTTAATAGTTAAAAATAGTTTACAACATTTTTTAAGAAACCAATGGATCTCTTGTTAAGTCATACGCCTCAACCAGACATTGATATATGCACCCAACTATATATACTCACTTTCGTTAGTCATAAGATCACTTTGGAAATCAAGAAAAAGCATATGTTATCAAGACCTCAAACTCCTTACATATCCTTCGGTCTCGGGATTAATAAAAATCTAGTTTATCCACAACTCAATCATAGTCTAAGCATGATGAACCTTCTAGTCTATAGACTTAAATTGATATACCAATACAAGTGTCCAATAAATCCAACACACCATGAGCATATCCCCATGGTACACTATGCTCACCTCTCTACACAAAGCAAGCACGTGCGCCCTAGCAATTAGTATAGTGGTGTATGGATTGTTTGACATATGCGTTTGTAAGACTTGGAGTCACCATTAACCAATTTATGCCTAGAAGCTCGATCAGCTACACCCGTAGAATTTTATTGAGTTGGGAAATTAGAAACTCTCTAAATGAAGATAACTCCCACATAAAGTCTATGATTGGAAATTATAGGTAAGAACCACAGTGATGGAAAAAGAGGGTTGTCAGGCACCCTGTTTGCCTCCACTTGCATACGGTTTCTATTTGCAGGATTTTAGATTTTTTTTTTTTTAAAAGAATTTTCAGAATTCCAAAAAGCCTCATACTAACTGACTAGCTAGTTATGACAATGTCAAAAATTGACTAGTAAACCACTGCCTGAACTAACACCAATGAGATCATGATATCTCACATAGGTAAAAAGTAAAAAAATGAGGACAAATATGACATTATATATATATATATATATATATATATATATATATATATATATATATATATATATATATATATATATATATATATATATATAAAAGAGTGCCTAAGCAAGGCTTAACATCTGATACATCAGAATTCGAAAGTTCGACAAGGTATAGAACATATAATCAAGAGTTGCTTAAATTATAAGCAAGTGGTGTATGAAGGGGATGATATCTAAAAGCAAAGACAAAGTAAAATGGACGTTTGGATCATTGCCCATGCATGTGGAGATATGTGAGATGGAAAGAAGAGATATGATACTCCTCCTGAGAGGACATGATCGTAGATCTTAATTAATTAGATCTCAACCTAACTTTGTTGATCTTGAACTACAAAGATCACTTAGATGTTAATATTGATGGGAATTTTTGTCTCGTGCTCGACCGGTCGAGGGCTGGTGCACGACCAGTCGTGGCGTTAAAGTCTTGGCACCACTTAAAGTCCAGCGACTGTAAACTATTTTTCTCCAGGGTGCTCGACCAGTCGAAGGAGGATCTCGACCGGTCGTGGGTGGCGCTTGACCGGTCGTGGACTCGGTATGACCAGTCGAGGTTACGTAGATTCGTTCCGCAATTTTGCGCGGATTTCGTGTCGCAAGTCCTTTCACAACTGGAATGCGGAAATGAGTTTCGTAAAATTTTAAATAGGAGGTATCTAGGGCTTTCTAGCCATGACAAGAGGGTTTCCTAAAGCTTTACAAGGAATTTATTAAAGAGTTTAAGGCTATCAAAGGTGTGAGAGAGAGAGAGAGAGAGAGAGAGAGAGAGAGAGAGAGAGAGAGAGGAAGCTTGTAGAAGGGAGGTTATGCTCATGGAGGTGATATACGGTACAATCTATATCTCAGCGCTCCTACGTCCTCGTAATCGGTGAGATCTCTCCATTTTTCTTTGTTTCTCTTATTATTTATCCACTCCTGCGTGAGCGAAAAAGGTTGTAACGTTCTACTTCATAGTGGATTGTTGATCTGGACGAGGTCCTGTGGTTTTTACTTCTTTGAGGGTTTTCCACGTAAAAATCTCTTGTGTGGTGTGGTTTATGCTTTGATTGTTTTTCATTGCATTATTATTCCATAATTTCGGTTTGTTTCGGGATGCTAGATCCTAAGGTTTTGTGCAAGGCCCCCAGCAAAGTGGTATCAGAGCCAGGTTCATTGAACGGGTAGGATCGGTTTTAAATTATGGAAGGTGGCTCATCAAGGATGATTAGCCTTAATGGTTTTAACTGGACCATATGGAAGATGGAGGACTTACTTTATTGTAAGGACTTATATTCTCCAATTTTAAGCATATCAGTAAAATCCAAGGAAATGTCTGATGATGATTGGAAGAAGATGGACTGAAAGGTGATGGGGTTTATTAGACAATAGTTAGATGATTCGTGCTTCACCATGTGTCTACAGAGACCTCAGCCGCTAGCCTATGGCTGAAATTAAAAGGGCTGTATGAGAGGAAGATAGCTGGTAATAAAATTTTTCTAATAAGGCGACTTATGAATCTCAAGTTCAAGGATGGTGGTTCTGTGCCGAGCACATGAATGAGGTCAGCAATATAGTGAACCAACTCTCCTCTATGAAGATGTTCCTGGATGATGAATTGCAGGCTTTGCTATTACTTAGTTCATTGCCTGACAGTTGGAAGACATTGGTGGTGTCTCTAAGTAACTCCGTGCCAGACAGAAAGATATCCATGAAACAGGTAACTAGCTGTCTCTTTAATAAAGAGACAAGGAGGAAGTCTCAGGGGTCTACTTAGAAATAGGCCCATGTGACACAAGAACGGGGGAGAGGAAAGAACAGGAAGGGCGGGAAGGCCCGAGATGAATCAAGAGGCAAGTCGATTGAGTAACAGAAAAGATGTTGAATGATGAAATTGTGGCAAGAAGGGCGTCGTAAGGCTAAAAGCGACAAGAAAGGAAAAGAGAAGGAAGATTAATCAGATTCCACTACGGTCGCCTCAGATGGCGATGTTATAGTTATTCTTTCAGCAGATCAAGATATATATCTCACGACTATGAGTCAGGACACCGACTGGGTGATAGACTCGTGAGCTTCTTTTCATGTGACTCTACGTAGGGACTTCTTTACAAGCTACAAGTTAGGAGACTATGGGACTGTGAAGATGAAAAATTCTGGCACATCGAAGATCGTGGGGGTCGGTGATATTTGTTTGAAGAGCGATGTGGGCTGCACATTGGTTCTCAAGGATGTGAGGCATATTCCAGACCTTCGCCTCAACTTGATGTCGATGGAAACGTTAGATGATGATGGCTATGAAAGTCGGTTTGCTGGTAGGCGATTGAAGCTCATCAAGGGTATGTTGATTGCAACCAGAGGAAAGAAGTGTTGCACCCTTCATAAGGCAAGTGTCAGTGTGTGCAAGGGTGGGTTAAACGCAGCGAAAGATTCAGCTATTGACATGAGACATAGGCGTCTAGGCCACATAAGTGAAAAAGGGCTTCAGCTACTAGCGAGGAAGCGGCTCCTTCCAGACGTGACAAGTAGATCATCGAAGTGTATCTGCACTGACAATCGTGGTGAATACATTGGCGACTTTCATGAGTACTGCAAGTTCCTAGGTATACGGCATGAATAGACGGTTCCCAAGACCCCCCAGCATGACGGTGTAGCTGAGAGAATAAATCGCACCATTGTTGAAAGAATCAGATGCATGTTATCCCATGTGAAGTTGCCCAAGACGTTCTGGGGAGAAGCAATGCACACAGCGGTGTATTTGATAAACAAGTCTCCATCAGCCTCGCTGAATGTGGAGATATGTGAGATGGAAAGAAGAGATATGATACTCCTCCTGAGAGGACATGATCATATATCTTAATTAATTAGATCTCAACCTTACTCCATTGATCTTGAACTACAAAGATCACTTAGATGTTAATATTGATGGGATTTTCTGTCCCATGCTCGACCGGTCATGAGCCTCGCTTGACCGGTTGAGGGCTGGTGCACGACCAGTCGTTGAGTCGAGTCGTGGCACGACTCAAAGTCCAGCGATTGTGGACTATTTTTCTCCAGGGTGCTTGACCAGTCGAAGGAGGATCTCGACCGTTCGTGGGTGGCGCTCGACCGGTCGTATACTCGGTACGACCAGTTGAGATTACGCAGATTCGTTCCGCGAATTTCGTGTCGCAAGTCCTTTCGCAACTGGGATGCGGAAAGGAGTTTTCTAAAACTTTAAATAGGAGGTAACTAGGACTTTCTAGGCATGACAAGTGGGTTTCCTAAATCTTTACAAGGGATTTGCTAAAGGGTTTAGGGCTATCAAAGGTGTGAGAGAAAGATAAAGAGAGAGGAAGCTTGTAGAAGGGAGGTTATGCTCGTGGAGGTGATCTACAGTGCAATCTATATCTCAGCGCTCCTACGTCCTCATAATCGGTGAGATCTCTCCATTTTTTTGTTTCTCTTATTGTTTATCTACTCCCGCGTGAGTGAAGAAGGTTATAATATTCTACTTCATAGTGGATTGTTGATTTGGATGAGGTCCCGTGGTTTTTACCTCTTTGAGGATTTTCCACGTAAAAATCTCTTGTGTGGTGTAGTTTATGCTTTGATTGTTTTTCATTGCATTATTATTTCATAATTCTGGTTTGTTTCATGAGGCTAGATCCTAAGGTTTTGTGTAAGGCCTCCAACAAATATAAGATGGGTTTGGAGGTTTTGGATGAATGGGGTACACTCTCACTCCCTGCTTTACTCTCACTCTACTCTTACTCTCACTTTCTACACTCACTCTCACTCTCTAACACCTAAGTTGGTTTCTTTTATTGTGTATTTCTCCTCTTTGAGATGAAATGGGTAGAACTCTATTTATAAAGGTTGGCCTGATTTTTTGGTTGGTAGTAGAGGGCAGTCATTCCATATAGAGTGATCTGATTAGTTGGGGGACATGTGGCATTATAGACTTATTTTAATAAGTAGTTTACTTCTTTGGAGAGATAAAATGATTGTCTTACCATTGGGCAGTAACTTATCGTTGCCCAACCGTTGACTTTTCTTTACACACTTTCGGAAAGACTTTTGGCAGAGAGCCTAAGATGTTTTCAAATTTGCAAAAAATTAGGTGACAATAACACTGTTGCTCTCTCATAAATTTTACATTATTAGGCTTAGCGACCTTGAGGTGACCCTCTTCATGCTCAAAGTTGTTGAAATGGGCTTGGATCACAATATTATTGCCGCCCATGTGGACTTTTTTATCACAGTAGCTTGAGGGAACTTCGTGACAATCCATTGTGTTGACTGATTGTCAAAATGGCCTTGAGCAGCAATATTATTGTCATCCTAAGTAAAGTTTGTCTTCTAAAATTCTACTTAGAGTTCAACAACTCAAAAGACCTTAGGTCTTATTATGGATTTGGGTTTTAGATTGAATGGGTATGCTTCCTAAGGGTTTCGAGCTCACAAGTCATCTATTCGGGTTTGAGATAAGTACACTATTTGTTAGGGTGGAGTGTCTACATACTCACACTCCTATGTGGATAGGACAATGCACCAGATGGTGGAGATTTTTCATTCTAACTTGCCATTAGTCTGCTCACACCGGATGAAAAGATATATTAATGATAACTATATATTTGTTCTGTAACTTGGTAAGCGATCCAGAAAAAACAAGGTATTGAAATTCATAGCAACAAATATCCCTATGTCTTTAACCATCGTGTCCAATTTCAAGTTTCAAAGACAACTAAAAGAGTTCCTCTCATTCAATTCATATTTTCTTGTATTTCAAGTACACCTACATATTAGTCATGGTATAACCACATATTCATGTAGAATCAATGGTAATAATGATCTATGGACAAGATCCTTGATATAGCATCCATTTTGTTAATGGATAAGATTTACATTGGTTTTTCAGGTACGATGCCCCTAATTTATATTTTATATTAGGGTGGCGATGTGCTAGGCAGCTCGATCACCACGATTGAGAGGTTTGAAATCTAGGGCTGATCTCGGCCATGGGCCAATGATGCAGCTCGATCACCACGATTGAGAGGTTTGAAATCTAGGGCTGATCTCGGCCATGGGCCAATGATGCATGCCCCATTTGACCTCATGACCTGGTCTAATCATTAAGTGGGACACTATGACAAATGAAAAGAACGACTACTTAAAAGACACTTGTGAGCAATTCAAACGCTAGCATTTTAAAGATGTGTTGGATCCTAATCATATTTCAATAATCCAAACCATTCATGTGATTGGACTTGTCTTACCATTTCATTTATTTTTAATTATTTTTATTTTTTTACTTTTTTCATATTGGATTATTTCATGCCTCTGATCATTTAAAAACTTTTCTTGACCTAACTGGCGCTGGCCTACCAAGGGCAGCCTAAGCCAGGGTTTTGGAGAATAGGGCTGTTCTAGGGTCAATCCCAGCCGAACTCTAGCCTGACCTATTGCCACCCCTTATATTAAATAATGCTGAAAAAACTCCCAGTAAGTGATACGAGCTTTGTCTGAGTCCAATCCAGCTTTTGAGTTGGGCGAGTTGATCTCCAAGCGAGTCACACTCTTGCTATTTAAGACCATGTGCCAGATGTGGTCAAGGACAGACCAAACCGGTTAAAAGTGCTAACAATAGGGCTAAATCTGGTGAAATTTCCTACAAAATGGTAAGTGGGACCCATCTAATTTCTCAATGAGGTGGCCTCTTTATAGCCATAGGATGGTCTACTTCTAGTATTTTTGTTAGGTAGACTAGATGTCCTTAGCTCCAGAGGCGTAATAAGTACTCCATTTCTTTTGCTGACGTGTGTGCGTAGGAAAAGGTTCTATCAGGTGGGCCTCAAGGACCTTCCCATGTGGTTGAGTTCTGTGGGGCCCACCATAATGTGTTTCATACATCTACACCATTAATTAGACCGACTCTCTCATGATGGACCATGGAAGCAGATAGCTAGCGTACTGAGTAAACTTTGTGGGGTCCACCTTGACTTGTGTATTTTATCCACTCCGTTCATCCATTTTACCAGATAATTTTAGGACCAGACCCCATATTTGAAGCATATCCAAAGCTCAATTGGACTACACCTTTGGAAACAGTGTGAATTGAACGTCCACCGTTGAAAAAATCTTGGGGGCCACGGAAGTTTTGGATCAAGCTGATATTTGTGTTTTCCCTACATCCATGTCTTTGTGATCTTATGAACAGGTTGGATGACAAATAAACATGACTTTGGGCCTTAGGAAGGTTTCAACGGTGGAAATCATTATTCTGACTGTTTCCTATGGTGTGGTCCACTTGATCTTTGGACATGCTTCAATTTTGGGCTAAACCCTAAAATGAGCTGAAAAAATGGATGGACGGCGTGGATAAACTACCAACATTCACTGTGGGCCCAATAGAGTTTACTAAATACGATGGGCTTAAAAATTAGGCCAATCCCTGGCGTAGGTGAGCCACACCATAGACAACGGTTGAGAGTGTATGTCGAACCCATTCATTACGTGTGTTCCATTTAGATGAAGGGTCACACCAAAACTGGGGTCATTGTAAAATTTAGGAGGGCCCCACCAAGTGCTTTTGGATGTTTTAGGCATGATTGCATGGTTTCAGATTGTGTGGCCTATCTGAATTCTGCATACAACTGCCATTTGGGACATCCCATAACCTGGAGGGGACTCGTCAAATGCATGGTGTGGATGTTCAGCACACATCACGGTGGGTCCCACAGAGCTCAAACTCATGGGTAGACCCACAAAATCCGTAATTTGAGAGGCTAATGGAAAGGTAGATGAGGTGGGCCACTGCATGCACTATAAGCATTGGCAATAGGAATTTTGTTAGTGCACTTTCCGTTCAAACGTGTGCACGTAGCTCACACGTGCGAGATCCAACATGCCCTTCGCCATATTGATGCCCTAGCTCAAAAATCCATTTGCTCCACTCATCAGGTGGGCCACACGTGTAGAAAGTAAATAGGGATGTAGGGCTGACTTCATGAATGGCATGGATCTTACGCACGTGTGCAATAGTGGAACGTGTGTAGCGAATCTGGTTTCGCATCTCCACACACATTAATGCTCAATTGAGTGCATGCACCATGGAGATGATGTGGACAAGACAATGGAAGAATGAGGTGAGGCCCACTTGATCAGAGATCCCCACGTGAAAACTCTGAGTGGATGTACTAGGGCTTTCACAAGAACCTGGAGCTGTTGATATGCAAATCGCCTTAAATACGAGCTGCACCCTCCACTGAGAAAAAACACACGGTGATCTTATCACATGCTACAACATGGGCCCCACACGGATTTTCGTTCAATGCCGTCCACACATCAATGTCTCTGTGAGAGAGAGAGAGAGAGAGAGAGAGAGAGAGAGATGGTCTTTTTTGTTTTGTACGTGGTGTAATTGCAAGTTAGAAATTGCGGCAGCTAGCTTTGTAGGTAAGCTTAGTCTACAACGCTTTGTGTGGGGCCCATAGTGATGTGTTCATGAAATCCAATCCGCACATCATGTTCACCACCTCATATTCCTTTGGGGCCAAAAAAATCATGCTGACCCAAAATTCGGATAAGGCCTAAGACCTCTAAAATTACTTAGTGTGGCCCACTTTTGTTTCTTATGGATTGATGGATTTTCTATTCATCCTGGAGGGGCTCACTTTATGAATGGATTGGATGGAATATAAAAAGCATGGTGAGGTCCATGAATAGTCTGGAAGGTTTTCGATGGTGGTTACCCTTGTCCCGACTGTTCTCTGTGGTGTGGTCCACTTTAGGATTTTAACGGTATAATTTTTATTTTTCAGAAATAAAAGGATAGGCCACATATAATGGACGGAGTAGATTTCATGAAAAAATCATGATGTGCCCTACACATGGCGTTGTACGTTAGCTTAAGGTAGACAGCTTTGGAGTGGCTCCGACTTCAACATCTTAGTGCGTTACTGTAGTTCCGTGATTGCTTTGAAGCTCTTCATGGTATCCATTGTACCGTCAAGATTTCCATGTTAGTTCGGCAACATTTTTCAAATGGTGGTGTTTCATTTTCCACACACGTGGCGCTGACTTATAGCTATCCAGACCATCCAAATTGTGATCCCCATTATGGATGGAGACTGTGTCCAAAATCAGTCTCATAAATCAATCCTAACCATCCAACTAATAACTATGAAACGAGTAGTCCAAATTTGAAAGGAACAAAAAATCAGATGGATAGTATTATCTTCTTGCTATGTATTCTTGGTTACAGTCCATCCATAGTTGGATGAGCTGTTTGAACCGTCTACATTTTTGTTCGACCAGGTAATTTGCTTAGTTGAAGAGCTAGCCACCCTGGTGATAAACTAACATAGAAATCTAGACCGAGTCATTTTTCTCGAGTGCTTGTTAATTTTTAAGTATTTGTTTAACATTCTATGTATTGTGGTGCCATGCAACCAATCCAAACTGTTAGTTGCAAACAATGTTTTTTTATATATAGCAATGGATGATTCCACCGTTTATAGGCAAAAGGGAAAGTCACGTGAGCTTTTTCAAACTAGAAAAGATCTTCATCCTCTTTATATTTAAGTATTTTCAACTTTCAATTTTCTTAATATTTTTTATTTTCATATAGTTTGTTTGGATCTTCCTTTTCTTTCTAATACAATTAATGATAGCAATTTAAGAAAACATACATTATAGTATAGCTGTTGATGTCAACGGATCCTATGACAGTAAAAAAAGTTCAGTCCATGAGTAGTTAGTAACAAGAACGAAGTTTTTATTTATGTATTAAGAGTGAAGTTTTTATTTATGTATTTCAATCAATTTTCTCAATGAAAAATATATAGTACTATTTGGGAGCCACTCAAAATTTTTGAATTTTGAGCAATTGGGAATTAAAGTTCTAAATTAGTAAAATTAAGACCCCTGAAAATCCTAAATTTCAATTCACGAGTGAGGTTCAAAATCTACCTTTTTAATTTGGAGGGAGAGCGATGGGTGAGGCTTGATTTTTTTTTTTTTATGGTGCTGACTCGAATGCTTGTCCGGCCATTTTCAAAATTAATATAATTATGAGTGGTGTGCTCGCACCTTTAAATGAAAGCCCTTAGCTGGCAAAATTTAAAATTTTAAGGTCATCTCTGACCATCTTAGCTACCATCTTCTCCTCCATTAAAGATCATTTACATTATTAGATACTTGCATTTATACTAGGGTAATTAATAGAGTGCTATAAAAAATCTATCTTGTGCAATTATTAAATAAATCTATGTAAAAAATTGACAACTAATTAAAAGGAAATATATAATTTTGTTTTAATTATAAATTTGTAGGCACACTTTGTGACCCATTAAAAACTTGAAATTGCTTATTTCTAGGCCAATGTTGTCTTACAATGAGTTAGGTGGAATCATCATTCTATATTCTATGTTGCACTCTAATGTGGTACTTAGGATATCTGAAAGTATTTAATGCATTGCACTCATTACCATGTAAATATACTATAAAATAATTTAAGAAATCCAAACTCCTAAATACAATTTTGAAAATTCATATTTTTAAATATCCATACTGAAAAGAAAAGAAAACAATAAACTCAAAATTTTAAATTTCAATTCCATGCTCCCAAACAAGCCTTAAATAGGCAAAAACAACCTACCTTTGATGTTATATATATATATATATATATATATAGAGATATATATAGAGAGAGAGAGAGAGAGAGAGAGAGAGAGAGAGAGAGAGAGAGAGAGAGAGAGAGACTAATGCTCACCTGCGCACCTTCTTATGTGAGCACCCATGTGGGCCTTTACATACATGTCATAGGCACAGAATCTAAATGGTCCACATGATGTGGCACCCTTGAAATTATATGTACCCAATTTTCAGCTTGATCCAAAACTCTAGTGGGCCATAGCAAAGAGAAATGCAAATTGAGGAAACTATTTCCTTTTGCTATGGCCCACTAGAGTTTTGTATCGGACTGAAAGTTCGGATAATGAGGTTTCATGGGTTGTCCCATCACGTGGACCATTTAGATCCATAGCCCATGACACCTGTGCAAAGGCGCACACAGGTTCTCATGTAAGAAGGTGCGCATACGAGCATTCCTCTATACACACACTTATCTATGTTATAATATTACACTATTTTCTTACAATGCACACGTGCCATATTTGCTATAAATACTACATACCTTCCCTCTTTAAGTGCACATGCTACATTTAATCTTCATGTACTATATTTGCAACATATGCTAAGTTGTCCATCATCACATATATTGTCATACATACATGTCAAGTACCCACATGTTCTATTGTACACCTTCAGGCACTCCACATGTGCCACATGTGCCCCCACATGTTTTCAAGCACTACACTTATTATCTGTTGCAATTTTTCTTTCTTCTTTTATATCACAGATAAAAGTACTACAAGTGTCAAATATTCATTCCTCCTAAATATTTGATAAACAACATGAGAATAATTAATGATGGACAACATAACCCAAACACAAAAATATCTTGACAAGCTTAAAAAATGCGGACAGCCTAACCTACAGAAGCTAGCTATCAAAGACTAACCTTTGCCACTACGAAACCAGCCTCAAATATCAACTCATAGCAGCCCACGTTTCATTTTATGAGCATGGCGGTGCCCACATGCATGGACAGGGTGTACGAACAATCCACCTCCACATGTGCCAACGTGGCAGATAGGTGCAATGTCTAAGCCATTCATCAAATGGGTCCAACCGTGTAGACGTCCTCTCCCTAAAATAAAGCCGGTTCGGTGGGCCATGGTTAATATGAGCTGACACCTTGATTGGATTTGGATTCTAGTGAGGAGGAGCACATGGGGTTCTTTCAGGTGGGCCCCACTACCCTGTATGCTTGGATGGGTCATAGATGTAGATAATGTCATCACATGCATGGACCATATATATGTAGCCAAGATTCAAATGGCACAATCAAAGACTCAGGAACGTGAGTTGGGATAATTTCGGTGAGTTGTGATGGGGCCCACTCAATATATGGAGCTCAGATGAAGAGATTGCACTATGATCTGAATCGTCCATTTTCTGGGAGCTATGATGAATGGTCTACTATCAAACTATTCTGCTGAAAATATGATCCTAACCAATGGTTCGTTGAGATCATTGAGAACCGTTGAAAATTTTCTTTTCAATGGTCCTCATTAAGTTAATGTAGCTACAATAAGAATCATATGCTCGAGATGGGATTTTTTTTTTGTGGACCATCCACAGTAGCATGTGAAAGATCGATTCCAATACGCAGAGGGAATCTGGTGCGCACATTATCTCAATCAAGGTTCCGTCCGTCAGTGGGCCCAGTTGCATGTTGGGCTTTCGGGCCTGGCAGACTGAAATACATCAAGCTTGGTGCGACACACTTGAAGAAGAGCCCAGATCTTTACAAAAGTGGCTCTCCGTTGGGAAGACAAGACTGTTGTGTATGATTTTCAAATTGCTGATTTTGAAATTCATGTTGAAGATTCTCGCCTGTCGTTATTGGATGGTGGGCCAGGACGAGGTCAGCCCAAGCTGTCCTCCAATCAGCCAACGTGGGTCTGATAAAAGGCCCAAGCTGGGCCCATGGGAAATGTAAGTAGGGCTAGATTGATCGGATCCGTTAATCAGGTGTATCTCCATGTAGATGGGGCATATGGAAAATATGTGGCTATTGGACAAATCCTATCAGTTCGTTCTTTGTGAATTTCCTCTGTTGGATATAGACCATTGATCTCTTTTTTTCTCATTTCTCAACCTTCTTTTAAATTCCCTACATCTCAAGTCATAGATGCAACAACTAAGATAAATGGACGGTCCGGATAATCCGTGCTTTTGGGTCTATTCTCTCTGCATTTGGTGGTACCGGATCGACAATTCCTACCCCATGAACAATCGCCAAGTGTACGGTGGAGATGATAGAAATATGGGCGGGGAGAATAATCAATGGTTTAGTTTTTGTGTAACAATCGATCACTTAAGAGGCTGTTTGGAACTTGAATTTACAAATATAAGAGATTTAGATATTGGAAAATTGGGCATCTTTAATGTTGACAAATCTTTTGTTTGGTTAATATATAGTATTGAGAATTGGAGCGTTAAATAGGTGTGCCATCCTATCCGGTCCGTCTTCTATTTATAACATCAAAAAATAGAGAAAAACCCTTACTCTTACCTTTATAATATCAGAAGATGGAGAAAAATGCGGGGGGCTTGCATTTGAGCGAATTAGCTTTAGTTGAGAGTGGCTCAAGAGTGGAAATGATTAGGGTTTAAGGTTTAGGGTTTAGAGTATGGCTTTTTGGCACGAATTCTAATGATAAACCCATGATAGATTTTGGCCTTGCCAAGATTAGAAAAGACGCGGATTGCCTGGGTGGATCCCACCATGATGTTTGTGAGAAATCCTACATCCATCCATTCACCAACTCATGTTAGGATATAAGCCCAAAAATGATGAACATCCAAAATTCAAGTAGGCCACATGAGAAGAAAAAGTGGGGAGTGGGGCCATAGAAGTTTTGAATCAGGCTAATATTTTTGTATTTTTAGTTCATCCCAATGAGAATGAGCTTGTGAGCAGTTTGGATGGCATATAAATATTACAATGGATCCTAATAGATCCTTGGAAGGTTTCAAGTATAGTCATTTTCCTCCCAACCTTTTGTTTATAATTTTGAATCTACTTTGTTTTTTTTCTCACAAATATAATGGTGGGACACATCTAGCTTCGGACTGCAGATGTAGAAGACAAGCCACATGGACTAGCAAGTCTTAGTTGGAGCCCTGTTACGAGAGTCACAAAACATGGGGTTGTCGTAAATTGTTGGATGGTTGAGAGACTTATATAAAAATAATGAAAACATGTCCGTTTGTAAGCGATTCCATAAGGTCGGATGGCAACCCAAAAAAATGGGTGGATGACAAAGTTTTAAGTATTTTAGGGATCAACTACCATATGGCCTGATATTGATCAGTACCATCCATACTCGATATGCCTGGGGCCTGTTATACACTTTGGTTTCGGTGGCAACAGATATGGACCAGACGTGTACACTAACCGAGCTAGCTCGACTCGACTCGGTTCGAAGCTGAGTTTTTTTTAGCTCGAAAATGAGTTTGACCTCTCGGATCGAACCAGTTTGGTGACTCGGTTACTTTGATATTGATGTTGCTCACCAAGTGTTTGATGAAATGGCTCAACGAAGTGTGGGTGGTGGGGTGTTCAGTCTCACTATCAATCCAGTCTTTCCATGAGAAGTGTATTCCTCTTCTACGAGGAGTCCAACAGTTCTGTTGCCTAGTTATCAGAAGCAGCGGGAAGCAAGAGCAGCAAATGCAGAAAGTTATTTCTGGATTCAAATTGCTTAGGAATTCTGAGATTTCAAAACTGGTGGTGGATTGGAATGTGCAGGCAAGGAAGTCTCTCGAGCTTGACGTCTGTGATGAAATTTTCTTATAGCTGTATGCAAAAGCTTTAGAGGCATCTCAGGCATGCATAAAGGTTCTTATAGACAGAATGGTAATTCGATAGAAGTTGTATGAAAGCTATAAGGAAAGATATCGAATCCGATGGCCTGCATAGCGGTCAAAAAAAAAAACTGTAGCTGGGGCAAGTAAGGTATGTATATGAAACAAATACCCTTTTTTTCTTGATTTTTATGTTTCTTGGAAGGTGTTCGATAAAATACCTGTAAAACAACTGCTGTTGTATGTAAAACAATGAGATTTTGAAGGATTTTGAAGGTGCAGTCTATGTGTTTGTGAAAATGCTGCACAGGCGAACATGGCTCGATCTTGCCTTGAAATAGCTCGAGCTGCTGACCAAACCGAGCCGAGCCAGCCAGTCAGGCTCAAAGACTGAGCCGAGCCGAGTCGAGTTGAGGCCAGCTGAACTCGGTTCAACTCAATGTACACCCCTAGATATGGTACACCGAAAATCAATTTTCAAACTTTAGACAACCTTACAATTTATTTTTACAAGATGTTTCAATAAAGATTTGTGCAAGTTAACATGTCAAGAAAGACCTCTTATACCGTTTTATTTTTTTTCTGAAAATTTACTTGGACAGATGATTTATTACCTGCTGCATGTGCGTGCGCATATTTTTTTGTGTGTGTGTATATGTGCGTGTTGTTGGAAGAAGGATCCATTCTTGATTAAACACAATAATATTAGATTTTTTTAAAAAAAATTTATTTTAAGAAGATACAAACCATAATACAAAGCTTTACATGATTCATTTTTAATACGTCCATGGATTCACACCAATCGACTATGCTCGAAGGTAAAAAATGAAGAAGTGACTTTCAATACAATGATAGTTATCTCTCTCTTACAATAGAATATATATTACTCCAAACAAAATAGGGTTTATATAAAATTTCATGTGAAATTATGAAATTGTCCACCAAGTTGGGGATCATGCACCCAGACCCCCAAGTAAATGGGCACTATCCCCCTACAACTCCTAGCGAGCTCAACGTGGTGCTCGAACCGTGAAAGTGATAGAGGATGAGCAGTACACCTTTGATGATCAGGCTTCACAAATCCTAACATGTGTATTTACATACACCACAACTTTGAGGAACCATTTTCATGCAAGAATCAAAGTAAATTTCTCACCACCAATCTCTTGGAGGATTCTATGTCTTCAATGCATGACGTGTTGGAGGAATTACTAATGTGGAGAGAAGACGAGAAGATGCTAGAAGAGGAGAAGAATCACAAGAAATATGAGAGAGAGAGAGAGAGAGAGAGAGAGAGAGAGAGAGGAGTTTCATTTTGTAGATTCAATTGTAAAAGGCCAATATAAAAGAGTAATGCTCAATCAAAATATAAACCTTTTACTAGTTAAAAATGAGTATTGAATGATTCATTTATTTTTTTTAATCCTTCAGTTTTTACATAGAACTAACCATTAAAGCTTTATTTACATCACACTGTTCTCAAGAGTGCATGCCTTTGAATAGTTACCTTAAAACCACATGATCTGACATTAAAACCACACAAACTAAAACAAGTAACCTCTAGTCACTATAAAATCAAATTTTACATATTGAAATCACGCAGTAATAGAGTTCCTAAACAAACACCCAATAACATAATTATACTTAAGAAATATAAAGACATTTATTCTCAATATAATTTTCCAAATGAGGAATGACTTCATCTTGTTCTTGAATTTCCAACCACATTCCATTGCCAAGTAACATTCATTAGGGCCCACCACATCTTGCACATGTTGCCCTCTTGTAACAAAGGTGTACCCCACCATATGAGCTGGCATCAATTGTAGTGCTTGCATGTTATTATTTCTCTCATATATTTTTTAACAAAAAAATAAGGCAATGTTGAATGATACAATTTGAGGACATTTTTGGGTAGCAAGTAAAATCAATAACAAATAATCCTCAACGACGAGGTAACATCCCTCAATTACATTGGTCTTGCTTTTTGACCTGCATACATGGTGTTTTGTACATCCTGTGTAGGCACCCATAATAGAGTAGGCGGAAGATGTGAAGAGCTTATGATGGTTAGTGACAGATGTTGCATTATAAAGCATGTGTATTGATTGATGTGTTGCACATGTAAGGGCCCTAAAGATCGGTGGTGGTTCATGACATGATAGTCACACATGTAAAACCTTTGACATATGTGATATAAGGAACACTATCTTCTTATATATTAGTCTAAAGCCCTTATCTCTGATATATAAGAGGCACTGCAGTGCTCCTATTTGTAATGGTTCACTTGAATTGTCCAATGTATTGATCTGAACCATCCATTAAGTCCACAACACATTTCATGCACTGCCATGCAAAATTTGCACCGATTAGATGATCCGAACCATCCTTAACTTGGTCTTACTTTATATAGCCATCGTTTTCTCAAGTCATGGATGGGATGGTTATGATTGCCCAACAGAAGTGATTCCGTAGAATCATAAGCAATCCATGATGGGCCCTAACAAATGGATAGACCAATTTGTTCATTTGAATCGATGTGATGTTTTCATGGTAACCCTAGAAATATGACTTGGACCTAATGAGTCTAGATCATTGGACTGCACTATTTAAGCGTCCAAATGCAACTAAGGAGTACTATAACTTATAGCGGTCTGAGAACACTAGAGCATTTCTCATTACATGATGAGATAAGGTCAATAATAATTATGAATTAGAGATCAAGAACACTAATATATAATTAGAGCTAACTAAAATGAGGTGAACTCATTTTCAGGCGTCTACCAAACAGGGCCTAATAGTCTCTGCTAGCCTTTAAGGGTTAAACTATCCTCGTGTGTGTGTGTGTGTGTGTGTGTGTGAGAGAGAGAGAGAGAGAGAGAGAGAGAGAGAGAGAAGGGGCAAAAACGAGTGCCATTGATGTTATTGTGCTCCTACTACACAAGCGAAAAAGAAAATAAGACAAACCCATTCAAACGCTGCTCCTGCCAGAAAATGAAGCCAGAAACAGATCAGAATTACAAGGGCATAGCATTCACTAGAAAACCATTCTACTCTAGTTAGAGCTTTTGCTTCCTCTTTTTCTTCTTCTTTGAGCTTTTTCCTCCCCACGCTTCACTTTCTTGCCTTGTTTCTCTTAATATGTATTTATTTTTATTACACTGTATAATGCTGCTGGATGGTATCGATGTCGAGCCCCTTCAGCTTCACCACCGACTCCACATGCCCCTTGAGCGTGTGCAGCTCACGAAGTCTGTAACAAGAACAACAACAACCGGCTCGTCAATAACCCTCACAAGAAGTCTACATCCCCACTTTATCTTACATACGAAGCTAAGTGGCTACATCAGACCCCATTCTGTCCATGTGGCATGTCACATGGGCGAGATCCGAGACAGTTATCTGATGGACCGTATCAGCCTTCCTTTACTGAGTAGGACCATCCGATGAATAGCACAGATCTCACACTGGCTACATTGGCAGGTATGAGCCATGCAATGCAAGTAGAGACACATGAAATTTCAATGATTTTTATGATGGAGGAGGTGGTTCATACCTAGCGACCTCGGCCCGCCTCTTGGCCTGCTCGGCGATCTCGGACAGCTCCCTGTAGCTGCTCTTTTCATTGAAGATGTTGGAGGCTTCAGGGGGTTGAAGCCCATGCAGGGTCCTCTGTGCTAGAGCCCACTGAGCTTCCCTTTCTTCCCTGCCATAATCCTTCTTGCTAGTGAAGGCAGTCTATATGACAATGATGACGAAGACGACGACAACAACAACATTAGCAACATCAGCGCATACAAAGGATCCAACGACTAAACTTTGGGTGTACTTCAAAAGAAGAATATCAAAATCATGTTAACATACCTTATTCTCTATCAGAGTATCCCAAGCCTTTCCACTTAGTGCATAGCGGATGGCGAACTTGATAAAGTCGAGCGGGACATAGAATACCAAGCTGTAAAGCCAGATGACTCCAGCCCAGCCCCAACCCACTCCTTTGATCCTAGCGAAACCCCAGTTGGCATAGACAGCTAAGACAGTAGCCACCTGGCAAAAACAGGAGTGGTTACTGGCAAGTGCAGTGACAACAACGTGGTGGTTGGAAAAGAATTTCATTTAAATGAGAAATGAACAACCAAAAGAGAGTTCTCAATGGGTGGTGAGAAGTGGACCTCAATTGATCCTACAATGATGCTTCCTAAAATGCAAGTGAAAGCAGGATCTGCTTTCAACCACCATCAGATCTAGATGGATGTGGAACACCCATAGCAGTAGTAGGGAATTGCTACAGATAAATATTATTACCATCCAAATAAGAACAGGTGGAGATAGGAAGTGGGCTCGCTTCATCGTGCCAAATGCTAAGTGAAGACATGGGATCAAGGCTCAAGGGAGGAGCACATCCCATTATCATCCGATCAAGATCAAATAATGGTATAATTCACCCATATTGAACTTTCAGTGGCATATTCTGCCAGGTTTATTTCACGTTCTAAGGAATCAATACGCAATTTGAAGTCTAGATTAGAAATTAAGTAGAGAGCCTTACCAGCTGAGCAGCTACGAAGGCAGACATCAAGAGAAGTCCAGGACGTTCTGCATAAGACCAGCTGCGAGATCGAGTGACGAATATGAGAGCTTGGCTTACAATACTCACTTGCAGGTATAAGGCAGCCATCATTTCATTGGGTCTGTCCCTCAGTGATCTAACTCCAAATTTATCCTGCATCAGGAGAAAAAGAAAGTAGTTTCTGTAAGAAACCAACCTACACAAGCTTGAGAAGAAGAATAAATAGAGAGGGGGAAAAGAAAGCATGCAACCCCTAATATTAAGAAGAATGCCTGAAAGATTATTATTCAGCATGCATGAAATGAAACCTAAATTGATGTCAAACACATTACCGAGAAGAAATCAGTATCATTCATAACCCAGAAGAAGACCACTGTCATCAATCCCAAGTAACCTCCCAGAACCACACCCGTCGCGAAGATTTCCTTCAGCTTCCAACTGTCTGGCATAGGAGACGGCTTCACTCGATCTTTTGAGATTGTCATGATCGTTCCTGCAGGAAGGAAAAAAAAAAAAACTCAATCGTGTTTACATTTTAAACAACTCAATTCATGGTTCTTTGACAAACAACTCACCGTCATTGAGAATGGCGATGATCAAAACCATGAAGGGAGAGAAGTCGAACTTCCAAATGAGAGCAATTAGCATAAAACCAAGCTACGAGATTGAACAGAAAACAGTCAGTCAATGCATTCATCAGGACAAACAAAATAAGACATAATGTGGCTGTTATCTCTACTAACCACTATACGGATGGTGATAGAGACTGCATATATCTGAAAATCAAAAGAACCGAAATGAGCAAAGGTCAATTGCTATTTACATAGAAAAGAAAGTGTGGAGAGTGCTCAAAAGAACAATGGCATAGTTATCTAGAACTCACTGTGTAGTTCTTCATCCTCTGGAAAATGGCTCTGCTGGTTAGAACAGCACTGATGATGACACTGAGTCCAGGTTCTGTGAGGACAATGTCGGAAGCACCTCTAGCAGCATCAGTGGCATCAGCAACAGCAATACCAATATCGGCCTTCTTTAAAGCAGGAGCATCATTCACTCCATCTCCTGTCATTCCACAGATGTGCTTCCTCTCCTGTAGCTTCTTCACAATTTCATATTTATGCTCTTTTTCACACAAAAACAAACATGAATCAGGATAAGTAGTTTAACAGTAATGGAAGCTGAGCAAGGTACTGTAATTTCAAGTGATCAGGAATGTTCAATTCAAAACTGACCTGGAAATACTCCGGCAAACCCATCGGCCTTCTCAATCAATTCATCAATAGGAAGCGCGGCAATGGATGCATCCTTGTCTTGGCCAAGCAAGGAAGATGAGGGATACATGTTTGTTCCCATTCCAAGCCTCCGGCCCGTTTCCTTAGCAATGGCTAGCTGATCCCCTGAAGTATGAAGAAATGCACGCGAGGACATTAGTAAATGGGGATGGAAATCGTAAATCAATGACAGAAGGAAAAAACTAGAATTACCAGTAATCATCTTCACGTTCACGCCAAGATTGAGAGCCTGACGGATAGTTTCTGCACTGTCATGCCTAGGTGGATCAAAGAGAGGCAACAGACCCACAAATTGCCATGGTGCTCCTGGGCTCTCCTTTGTTTTCTCAGGCACTTCCTGTTAAATGCAGTAATAAAAATCATGAGATTGACTACCATTCGATCACACAAACAGAAAGAAAATATACATTGTGTCATCATCACGGACCTGTCGTCCAACAGCTAGTGAGCGAAGCCCACGTTCGGCAAACTTGTCGATCACAGAATGAACCTTGTTCCTAACATCTTCCTTGCAGTTGCAAAGGTTTAATATCTGTTTCCAAATACCAATCAAGTTTTGAGTGCTTAAAATACTAGTCTGGATCAATGTTTCTTTGATCACTAGCAAAAGACGGAAAAGGAAGAAAAACATACCTGCTCAGGGGCACCTTTGGAAGCACGATGCCAGCGCCCATCTCCATCAACATAGGTGAGCGCAGTTCGCTTGTCGACCGGGTTGAAGGGAAGAAAATGCACCTCCCTAATTCCAGCTCTTGCCTGTAGAGAAGACAAGATAGATCAGCATAAGCAAAGAAAAATTTAGGATTTTTATATAGTTGGTACAGAAGAGTGTGCTGCTGTTGAGCTGGGACAGCTGATTTAAGATGGATGTAGCTCAAAACATTGGTAAGAGACGTATTTTTTGTGTGTGGATGGACTTGTAGAGTCTGATAGTTTAGGAAACTCTTTCCACAACATTCGAACTTCCCAAATCTGGCAAAATGGCCCTCTAATCTGGCCGGTTTGGATTTATATTAGATGTGGGAGAATAAACATAGCTAATCATTAGGGCTCCCAAAAATTGTGATTGGACCTAATGGCCACACTGGCCAACAGTTAATTCATGAGCAATGTATTTACAGGCTTGTTTGAAGATTAGATCTCAGCTTCCAAGAAAGAAAGAAAGAAGCCATGAGTCACTAGACATAAGAATCAGGCAATATACCTCCTTTGGATCTGCAAGCATTCCAACGATAGCAGTATCAATTGCATCCTGATTTTCAGTCCTGGATGCTCTTGCTGCAAGCAGAAGGACGTGCTCTTTGTCTACACCTTTTGCAAACACCTCAACGAGGTTTCTGTCAACACTTAGCTTGTTGAGGGTTAGAGTCCCAGTTTTATCACTGCAGAGGACATCCATGCCAGCCATCTCCTCAATTGCAGTCATTCTCTTGGTGATGGCCCCCTGCTCAGAGAGCCGGTGGGATCCAATAGCCATGGTGACAGACAAGACAGTAGGCATTGCAATTGGTATTCCTCCAATCAAGAGGACCAAAAGATTGTCAATCCCATCCCTATACCTGCGGTGCTGGATCGGGTACATGACAATGATCTCAACCACCATCCCAATCGCAATCGAGCAGATGCAGAAGTTACCGATTGCTGTAAGAACCTTCTGGAAATGTCCCACTTGGTTGGTGCTATCCACCAGATGGGCAGCCTTTCCAAAGAAAGTGTGAACGCCAGTCGCGATGACAACAGCTTCGATCTCACCTTGCTTGCAAGTCGAACCCGAAAACACCTCATCTCCAGGGTTCTTGGTGACGGGGAGTGATTCTCCGGTCAATGCAGATTGGTCAATCTTTAACGGATCGCCTTCAAGGAGACGAGCATCAGCAGGGACAATGTCACCCAATTTGATGCTTATTATATCCCCCGGAACTAGAATCGCAGCATCTTGTTCGGTCCATCGACCATCTCTAAGAACCTGCATACATCACAATAGCTGATTCTTAATGGCAATCAAATGAAATGGGTAATATAACCTAATTTCAAATTTCTACATTTCTACCTTTGTTTTCGGTGCGAGACCCGCCATGAGAGCAGCTGCAGCATTACCGGCATTGTTTTCTTCAATGAAACTGATGGTTGAGTTGATGACCAGCAACACAATAATTCCGACAAAGTCCTGCCAATCTGGTGGTTTCCCAGATCCGTTTGCTAAGACAATAGCCATCAAAGCAGCCATTTCCATGACCCATGACAGGGGGTTCCACATAAATCCCAGAAACTTTAGGAATTTGCTTTCCTGTTTTCAAGAGGCATTCATCGTTAGAAAAGGATATGAGACAAACAGACCAAAGAAGGAGAAGAAGATCAGAGTTGCAAAATAACCAACCTTTTTCTCTTCGAGCTTGTTGGGTCCAAAGATCTGGATCCGATTTGCTCCTTCCTCCGATGTCAGACCTTCTTGGGTACATTTCAGCTGCTCGAACACTTCCTCGATTGGAATCCGTTCCTGGAATACCACCAAAGCTAGTCTCACTACCAAACCCGTAAAAAACAGGTAAATCCGCCTAATACTATAGAGAAACCACAGTATAGTTGCCCCAAGCGGGTAACAGATTCGGGTCGGAGGCGGGGGAGTCCGTTTTAAAGTACAGGGACCGTTAACAGGAAAAGTACGATACTGATCCACATTCGGCAGGAAAAACATAAAAATAAAAGACCAATGATCTGGATAACCGAACCATAGGACCCACCACTCAAGAATAGAACATGCTTCCCGTGAGGCCGGTTGCTCCCGAAGCCCTTCTAAAATAAAGCTTTTCTAGAAGTTGTTCACCCAAGTGCCGCGTACAATATACCTGCACGGGCATGTGTGCCCGTGTGCGCGCCTTCTCTATATGCAATGTGCATATAATGGGAAGGCGCCTTGGCTTGGCTCTGCTTAGAAGGGGACGGGGCAGTGAGTTATGACTCCAGTCAGTACCGGCCCTGCCTGTTGCCCTCGGGTCCTAATCTAGGTTTATGAATTTTAGGGTATCTCATTCACCTGGTTATTCCTATCAATTGGCACCTGCTTACATGCTACAGCTTGTGATGGGCCCACAGTGTTATGTGTATGCCATCCAACCCATGTATTAAGTGAGACCCACTATGATTCTGGTTCCTCGAAATTAGGGCTATCCAATCATTAAGTGGACCACGTCATGGAAAAAAATTGAACACAACCTAAAAACCTCCAAATTGATGTGGTGGCCCACATGAAGCCTGGATCAACCTGGTTTTGAATCCGTCCAAATTTCGAGGTGGAGCGACCATCTGGGTCAAGTTAGCTGCCATGGGCCCAGCCGCAATCCTTGTAATGTGCTTGTTCTACTACAAGCCATTTACGTCAACAGCCTAATAGTAATCTACAGTAGGACTACTGGTAGGGTTAAACTGGGCCAAGAAGATGTACTTCCCCATCCAGTCGATGAGCCCAGTACCTAAGCCCGGGCCCACTGTCAGGCACAGCCGAGCTGGTCAGATGGAAAAAGGGACTTGAGCCTGCCGGCCAAATGCTCAGTCAAGCCAGGTTCAATGAGTTTGTCCAGAAAAGACACGCTAATACAACTTAAGGACCAGCGCAGTTAGCTATGCGGCCCAAACGCCAGGTCCACTGCCAAAAGACGGGCCTGAGATCCAGATCAAATCCGGCCCAATGCAGACCTAGTTGAAGCTGGACTATGGCACTAGCAAGCCCACTGACACGGTGGCACCTGCATGTCAAAGCTCTACGGGGCCCACCACGATGTCCATGTGACATCTTCTCTTGCATCAGTTTGGCCATCTTATGTTAGGATGTGAGACCAAAATTAAGCAGATCCAAATTCAGTATGAATGAAAAACGCCCACCATTAAAACTTTCTTGGGGCGCCATTCAACCATCCAATCCGTTCTTCCAGCAGAGGTGAAGAGCAAACACAAATATCAGCCTGATCCAAAACTTCTATGAGCCGAGAGAGTTTCAATGGTGGTGTTCAATCCCCACTACTTCTAGTGTGGCCGACTTCAGTATTGATCTGCCTCATTTTTGTGCTCACACCTAACATGAGTTGTCAAAATTGATAGACTGAGCTGTGGTGCCCACATAGCTTCCCGGTTAAAGTGTTCAAGTGTTCACTTTAACAGGGTTACAGGAAACTCGTGAGGCCTTACCAAATTCCCCAATTTTCACCGTGATTTCCTATGACAGCCGTTGACTATTGAAGAGAGCTGTGCAACAAAAGCTGTGCAGGCCAATCTTGATTACTATGTGACATCCAGTCCGTCCATTAGTTGTCCGGGTCACGTTAGGATAGTGAGCCCAAAAAATCAGTCAGATTGAAAACACAACTGGACCACACGATGGAACCGCCCACCATTCAAACTTCACCGGGGGCACCTCAGTTTTGGATTTTGCTCATATTTGTATTTACAGTTAACCTTAGTTGGACTCATATTATGAACGGGTTGGATAGATTACAACGTAACGGTGGGCCCCAGATGGTTTCAATGGTGGCTATCCCATGGCCACTTTTTTCCTGTGGTGTGGAGTGGCCCACTTCAGTCTTGGACCTGCCTGCCTTTTGGGATCAGGCCCAAATAAGAGCTGGCACAAGTGATGGATTGAGTTGATGCCACGCCGACATCTAGGTGCCCCCGAGAGCTTCATGGTGCTCGGGCTCGCAACAACGAAAGCCGCTAGTCGCTTCCGCCATCTTTTATTGAAAACAACTGACGGAAGGTACGGTCAGACCGTCCCACATGCAACAAACGCAGCTACATGTGATGGGCCCGTTTGTCGCACCAAACAAGTAGTGTCTATTTTACCATTTCAAAGCTCCAATTAGACTGAAGAGTCGGTGCAGGTCAGGTGACATGTTATAAAATGAACTGGACCTACAAACCATCAATTGTGCTTGTGCACTGAAGCTGGTTGAGAACGGTCAAATACGTTGGGCCGCTCCAAAAGCCGAATGCCCGGATCTCAACTTTTAAGGGAGCGAACGCGAATTGCAGGAAAGCTATGTGGGGTCCATTGGGATGTCTGTGAGAAATCTACTCCCCTCTCATATTAAGTAGGCCTCACCACAGGAAAAAGTGGGGATAGAAACGCCCAGAAACCTTTCAGGACCCACAGTGATGTTTATATGCCATGCAAACCGTTTTAACGCTATTCCCAACGAGGTGAATAAATATCAGCCTAATCCAAACCTTAGTTACTCCACAAAGGTTTCAACGGTAGGAGTTTCCATCCCTACTGTTTCTAGTGGTGTGGCCCACTCGAGTTATACATATGGCTCGTCTTTTGCCTCATGTCCTAGTATGGAGAAACTAATCAACGGGTTGGATTTCTCTCGCACACAGCAATGGCCCACCACATAACTTCCGCCAACAGGAACTTCCGCTTGACGGGGGCACAGGCATTCCGCGTCCAAACGGTGATGGAGAACATTTTCCAAAATCTCAGCCTTAGGGCACGGGATCCGGGCCCGTTTTATCCCGTGAGATGCTCCCGAGAAATTGCTGAGGAAAGTGCCGCGGATGGTCCGTCCAGCACGGGAGGCCGCATCTTAAATAACTCATGTCCTTCAAAACGCGGGACCATTTCCCAAAATTTCACCCGAAGTGCACCGGATTTTATCCCAATTTTCCCGTCTCGTGGCCGAGAAACTGACGAGAAACAAGTACCACGGAAGGAGTACCACCGCTAACTAAACCTAAAAGAGAGAAGTATCAAGTCTAACCAGTTGGAACGTAATTCAAGGTCCAAACAGCAATAGTTTCCAACCTAGCATGTGCATGTCACATTCAACTTTTCCAATAGCCTGGCCCACCACAAGGATCGCCTATCCACTCATCAGGTGGGTCATACCATAGAAAAAGATGTGTTTCCATTGATAGAAACAAAATACAAGGTACGCTCCATTAGATCAACGGATATGACTGATTATTCCAAAAGATGATCTGCATGATGTGATAAACCTATTGTACGGGTTGGATTTCTCAGGCACAAGAAAGGTTGGACGCTATCTAATAGATGGACGGTAACTTACGGTCCAAACGATCGGATTTGAGTCCTCCATGGAACCCAAAACGTGCTGATTTAGCAAAGAGACTTAAATCTCGTAATATACAATTTTCAACTACCGAAAAATTAGGAGGAGAAATCTCGGTGAGAATCTCTCTCCCTATTTTCAACGACCGAAATCTCGGTGAGAATCACTCTCCCCGAAAATCCGTTGGAGTCCAGAGCCCTCTTCTCTCTACCAAAAAAATCTACGTAGGGATAAAGATAAAAGGAAGCCTGAAATAAATAAATCTCCCCTATTTCAAGAGGAAGAAAAAGGAGAAGAAAAACTCCGATAAATTTTCAAATAAACCAGAATCAACACATAAAATCAGTAACAGAGACGAAATATCTCTGTTTCTGTTACGGCCAAGGAGAAGAACTGGATTCTTATGCCATTAAAGCAAAAAGATCGCTGGCAATATCATTATTAAGAATATAAAAGATAAAAATAGCGAATTTCTTTTCATTTTTTTTTCAAAAGATCTTCTCTCGCGTCGTGTCTCCGTAGAGATTATCAAAATCATGTTTTATAACACAATGAAGAAATTCGAACATACACAGAAAGAGAGTAGATCGGTCTGCCATTACAGATTGTTTCCAATATCATCAAGAAAAACCAGATGAAATAGGAGAAGTTTTCCCATAAAAATAAAAAACAAACTGAAAATCAACCAAAACGAAAGGAATCTAGGGATTTTTCACACTTGGGATCATTAAAATATAAAAGAAATCCCAACTATAACTATTATCAATTTCCAGATCTGATTTTTCAACTTGAGATAACTAAAACCAGCAACATAAACCCGAGAAGTTAAAGAAAATACCACTCGAAAGCTGCAATTTTTTCTCGGATCAGATCTAAAACCATTAAGGTAAAAAACACAAAATGAAATCGAACCACAAAAACAAGACAGCAGAGCACCATTTCATGCATCAAATCGCTAAAAGATCATTCCAACGCCAAAACAGAACAATCAACCAAAAAAACTCAGATTCGATCGAAAACCAGCAAAACAACCAAAAATCATAAAGATAAACGTCGAAATAATCAACAAGAAGATATAAAGATCGTTTCGATCGCTTACCAGATCAACCGCCTCGTTTTTAATCTGCTCGAGGCTGATCGCCTTGTCACCTCCCATCTCCGCCACAGAAAGAAGAAAGAACTCGCAAGAGCAAGAAACGAAGAACAGAAACCCTAAAAAGAAACCCTAGGAAACCCTAAAAAAGCGCGAGCAGAGAAGCAGAAGAAGAAGCACCCATTGCTCTTTTCTCTCACAAAGATGGAACGCAGAGAACCAAATGACTGCTTGGCTGTCTCTCTCCGCTCTGCTTCTCTCTTTCGCTATTTATATACCCAGCGCTGTGGGACCCACCCTTCCCCTGCAGCAGAGACCTTTCGCGGGCTTTTACCGGTGACGTGTAGGTCGCTCGCTCTCTCGAGAGGCGAACCTTCCCTGCTCCACGCCGTTCCAAATACGATGTCCCGGTGGACCCCGGTGCTTATAATCCTACGTGGCAAGCGACGATTGGTTAATTTACAAGAAATCTCAAAGATATTTTAAATTTATACTCTGGTGGAGTATGATGGATGATGCTCAGGCACTTGGATATTGCACGAGTGGCATACAAGTACTTAAGTAAACTGTCCACGTTATAAATCTCAGCTTATATTTGTCATGAACAACCAATCACACTTATTTGATCATCTGACCATGGGTTTGGTGGACAGTTATTGGACAGTAAAAAAAGCGAAAAAACCAATGGCCCGATTTGAACGTACACGTGTCCACGAATGAAAGAGTGGTCCACAATCTGGTCGTTTAACTTGGGTGGATGTACGCCACGTTTACCATTTCTGAGTGCCTGCACATCAAGCGGCTCACGCTACCCGAGTATCATGTAACTTCCCCTTCATTTCTTATTACGAGGGAAACGTTGATACTCTGGCAGAGTACGATTATATATACGCTCGTGCACGGAGCTAATGTGCACGTGAGAGATATATATACATTAATCAAAACCGTTCAAAGTCTTTTCCTCATAGTATTAAGGACACCACATCGAAATAGATTTAGTTGAATCTGGACCATTTAAATTTCTATCTAAGCAAACCACTGTTTGGACACCTGTCAGAGATTCCAGACCATCTGTTCCGTGTGCTTTTATAAGTCCAACGTCATGATAGTCACAATTTGAACGGTTCGATTAATGTAAGACTTGGTTTCGAATGGAAGGTGCACGTGTATGAATTTACATACTCCGGCGGGGCACCAAATATCTACTCTTCCGTATTATTGCTAGTTTTTAACTGGGGATTGACTTGAGTAGGTGGGGCCCACTCAAAAGAAAGTCATCGCCTCCTCGACGGGTTTAAACAACGGATTCTTTCCGCCAATAATACACTAAGCGGCGTAAGCGCCGTTGGCCATGTGGGGGCACTAGCTGACCGGCTCCCGGCCGTCCGATTCTCCAAAAGGTGTTACGTGGGTATGGAAAGCTCCTTTTTTTTTACACACGCACCCGCCACACACCCACGGGGTATGGAAAGCTAATCGCGCGAGTAGAATTGGATTCCCACCGGCAGCTACAAGTGCCAACACTTCACACGTGCCAGAGACCCGAGTCGTTGATCATGAGGTCATCGACGTGTATGTGATACGCCCAATAGACTGGGTTGTTGGTGCATACGCCAGTTCTCCGCATGCAATATACATGTGCACGTTATCAGCGGACGTTGATTTTTGGGATACGGGCACAGGCCCACTTGATGAACGGTCCTAAATATGCAACTTGCCTGGATGTAGGCAACTAAGCATGCGTGTCGCCTATGTCATAATTAGTGGCACTTACGAAACACGTACACTTAGCAAAATAAAGTAATCACAATCATACAATTAAATTCAACAGTGGATAAATTATTTCGAAGAAAAACTACAGCATAAAACGATAATTTACTATAAATAATAAAATTATAAGAGATAAAATCTTACCAATTCAAAGTATCCGAGTAAAAACTCTAGCTTTTTCTCCCTCCAAAACTTCCTCAAAACTTTTACCATATCTAGCGATAGCCCTAATCCAAATTGCACCCATGTACACAAGTAAAAAATGAAAATAAAAACAATTCATATAAAACTGTACAATCTGTGCAATCTGTCAACCAGTCAAAGCATCAATTGGTCGAGTAGACTTGTTGAAAACTCGAAAAATTGTCAAGAGAGTTTTGCCAAAAAAACCGAATATTTTCGATATCCTTCAACTTATCAATCCAAACTATCGATCGGTCAATGGCCCATGTTTCAGCATATATTTGAGACATCTGATTTTCAACAATCTTTACCATGACTATAATCTTCAAGCTGCAACACGACATGTTTAATCCTCCATCTTTACTTCGTATCCATTGTAGCTCTACAATCATTGCTCCTCATGCACATTCTATCTTTACTCTATTTTTGTCAGTGTCAAGATGTAGTCTTGTATACCTTGAATATATCAAAGTAGTGATTTTACTACCTCTAATGTGTTGCTTGTCGGAGTTAGACATGTATCTACTAACAACACCCATCGTGTGTGAAATATCTGATATTGTACATACCATGACATACGTCAAGCTGTCAATTGTACTCAAATAAGGCACACGAGATATAACTTACTTTTCTTCATCCATTTCAGAAAACTGTTATGAAGAAAACTGAAAATGAGTTACATGTGGAATGTTGACCAGCATTACCTTGTCCCTCCCATAATTCGTTAATACCTTCTCAAGGTATTCAACCTAAGATAACCATAGCCTGCTGTTATTCATGTCTCTATGTATGTCAATGCCGATAACTCTCTTCGTAGCTCCTGAATCTTTCATATAAAATGTCCCTTAGAGCTGAGTTTTAAGCATGTTGATCTTTCAATCTCAGACATGCCATGAATGGAAATACGCATGTTATCAACATAGAGTACCAGGATAATGAACTTCCCATCACTTAGTGTTTTGAAATAAATGCAATGATCATATTCAATGATAAACCTCTTACTCATCATGAAAGAAATAAATTTCTTATACAATTACCTAAGCAACTATTTCAGGATTTACAAAGACCTCTTCAACCTACAAACATCTTTCTTTGCCCCTTTGAAAAGGCCAAGCTATATGTCCTAGAGGGGGGGGGGGGGGTGAATAGGACTATGCCAAATTTAAAATAAAATTAGCGGAAATAAATTAAACCAATAGCCTTACAATATAAATCAATTCACAATGCTAAATTTTAAATCACCTTGATAAATAAATATTGAGAGATTGATACAAATTCAGTTCTAAGGACAACCTTACACCATAATAAACAAGGGCTTATGGTAGGACAACCTTATTTCTAGAACCTCTTTTGGATCAAGGACTCAATTTTAATATAAGTAAATGAAATAGCAAGGAATTGAAATTAAATGCGAAGTATAGATCTAAATTATTACAACAATCCCCACACTTGCTTGAAATGTAAATAATTACAACATTCACATCCACTTGTACATTCCACACAATCGAATGATAAAAGATATGAAAATTAAGCAAGCATTCAATCCACAAGACAAAGAGTTATAGTGGTTCTTTGTGTGTACACCAACTGTTTTCCAACAAACCACACGTAGTTACTCCACTCTAATATCCTCACACGGGGATATTAGCGTTCACTATCAAATAGGTTTTCACGCAGGTTCACCAAAAACCTTTACAATTGTGTCTTTTTCACTTGGGCTTACACAATTCAAAAACCCTCTTTTCTGAGTTTTACGGTTTTCCTCGGACAACCAATACAATGAGATTTTTCTCTGGCTTAACCTCAAACAAAACCAAGACAATGAGATTTTTCCGCTTAACCTCAAACAAAACCAAAGTAAATAAATTTTACTGAGATTGTAAAATACCTGGATTTCTCCTTTTCTTAGCAGCCGGTAGAACCAATCGGAGTAGATGATTGAATGTCAAAGTTCAATTTCCAATACTCGCATTCATAAGGTTCTAAATTCTAATAGATTTTAGATTTAACTCGTTGGTAGCTATATTTGATTTTGATTCCAAGAAGAAGGAATAAGATAATTCCTCTTTTCAAATAAGATTGGAATATAGAAATAAAATCAAATTAAATAAGCTAGCAAAAAGGAATATTAAATAAGCACAATGTAGCTTAAAATAAACACAGACTTATCTCGAGTGATCACTTGAAAATTCTTGAATAGAATAGAGTTGAAGTGTGAAAACTCGAATTTCGTGTTCAATTTATAGAAGCAAAATCGTTCCTACGACCGGTCTTAGAAACCTTCGATTTGGTCGTAGCTCTATACAATTTTTGAAATATTGAGCGATCTTTGAAAGTCGTTCCACGACTGGTCGTGAGTACCCTACGACTGGTCGTGGGTCACCTACGACTGGTCGTAGATCCCTACTACTGGTCGTAGGACCATAGATAAAGTTGCTGGACTTTGAGTCGTAGATCCACGACTGGTCGTGGACGAGTCGAAGCCATACCTACGACCAGTCGAAGGACCTCCAGGACTGGTCGTGGGCGTACCAAAAATTCCAAAAAATCTTCAACAACTTAGGACTGGTCGTGGAATTTCTTGGACTAGTCGAACCAATGCCAGGACTGGTCGAACAAGAGCTAGGACTGGTCGTAGAATAGACCAAACTTATGTAAAATAAATATTTGATTTATGTATCCAAAGTGACCTACTTAAAGGGTCAACCTAAGGTCATTCAAACCTGAATCATGTCGTATGGACATTGAACTTCAACCATTCAACGAATGTAGATTGTTTGAACCATATCAGGCTTGAGATCTTGAACTTGTTGTAGCTTCAACCTTGAGATCTTCATCAGCATAACAACTACTTCATGCATTGCTTATTAGTCTTGAAGTCATGAGTTGTTTCTTAAGACTTGAACATCAACATTGTAGCTTCTTGAGACTTCAACATGTAGCTTCTTGAACTTCAATATGTAGCTTCTTGAAAAGTTCAACTTGTAGCTTCTTGAAGTATTTATGCAGTGTCTTGAATTCATATAAATCATCATACAAGCACAGGATACAGATAGATGTTTTGACACATCAAAATTTAACAACCAAAGGAGCATGAGACCATGACACTTACAATCTCCCCCTTTGTCAAATTTGTGATAAAACATCCAAGTAATAATACTTCTAATAGACATAAGAGAAGTACAAACACAAAAGGTTCACAATAGAGAAGCATGCATAGTTATATAGATATGATAAGTAATAACTAGCATCATTCTCCCATAACTACCCCTGAGAAGCTTAACTCCCCCTGAGTAATAGGAGCACATCATAAAGAATAAATTCAAATAAATCAAAAGCCTCCAAACTTCTCCCCCTTTTTGACACAAAATGACAAAGGAAGAAGAGCATCCATAAAAAAGAAAATAGGAGTTGATTCAAGAGAGAATAGAGCATAAATCAAAAAGTCAGTAAGCACGAAAAGTTCAATAAACAAAATATTACAAACCCATCAAAAATTTAGTCAAAACCAGAAGAGGGTGCAGGATTAGATGGATCAATTTTATGTAAACCCTTAGCAACCCGCCTCATATATTTGCGTAAATATGAAAATTGCGTGTCTTGGGTAACACGAATTTGAGCCACCTGCTCTTGAAGGAAATTCAATCTCTCATCAAAATCAGAAGGCTGAAAATCAGGATCATCAGCCGAGTCTGATTCAAGTTCTTCAAATAAATCATCCAAATTCACGTCTTCAGGAAGATCACTAGCTTGAGCATTTCCTGCATCAGCACCACTGCTACCAGCATCCACTTGGCCATCAGCCAATTCTAAATTCATCTTGTTAAGATTGGAATTATTAAAAGGGAGATGATGGATGGGTTTTTCTCTAGTAGGCATAGCTACGAGCATATGATTTGCCAGCATAGTCAATAAATAACCAAAGGGTATATCACTATGTCCAGGATGGTAACGAGACAAAATAATGGAATGACAAATTAAAGAAGGTAGACATATTTTTGCACCAGAGACTACAGAATGCAAAACACGAACCATGAAAGTAGTGAGTTCGGTTTTATTACCAGAACGTGGATAAAGATTTGAGATAAATATCTTATGAAGTACTCTGTGTCTGGGTAACAAATACCTTGAGGGAAGTACATGACCTTTATGAGTCCAATGAACATCCAAATTACATAAATCTCTAGTAAGTATTTTTCGTTCAAATTCTGAGAGACTGTCATGTAAAATATGAATTGGAATGCTCTCATCATTGACAGGTATTTCCATAATGTCAGCAATCAAATGTCGATCTACTAAAAACAATCCTTCTTGAGTATCAACTTTAAAAGTAAAATCCTCAAGAGAAAAATCACAGACACATGCAAACATGGATTGGGCAATGGACTGCTATGCAGCTCCACCCCAATGTAAGATGTTATCTCATCCCACAGATTCCAACAGAGGAGGGATACCAAATGAAGTAATGTAATTAATATTAACATGACGCTCAACAATAACATTGCGCATACGCAAATCCTGAGCATTAGAAGGATCATTTTCAGGAGAGCGAAGATGACGTTGTACAATAGAAGCTGATCTAGAAGAAGATGGACCTCGAGTAGTTTTCTTTTTACCTCTAGCATCCATTTTTACAGAAGGATTTCAAGGAAACAACAAGATGCAAGATAGAAGAAATGAGGTTTAGATAGAACAGATTTTTCAAGATAAAACCCCAAACTTACAATGAACGACCAAATAGATTCCACAAGAATGAGATTTGAAACACTAATAGCAAGAATCTATAAAGAAAATGCAAAAGAACCACTAACCTTGAAGTACTATGAAGGTGGGTTCGACCGGTCGTAGCTAGAACCGTTGGAGGGTAAAAAGAAATGAAGAAGAAGAGTCAAAATCCCCAAATTAAAGTGAAATCCCGAGTTTCACGACTGGTCGTGTAAGTGTTAGACCGGTCGTAGCACGACCGGTCGTGTACACTCACGATTGGTCGAGTACGACTCAAAATTTACAAAATTTTAAATAATTTTCAAATTCAAGCAAATAAAACATCATAGTTATGTACATTATGATACATCAAATCATGTAAATTCAATTTAAATTGCACATACCGAGATCAAATTTTAATTTATTAAACCTGCTTTTGTCAAGCGGTTTAGTGAAAATGTCCGCAAGTTGAGTCTCAGTTGGAATGTAATCCAAATATATTAATTTTTCTTCCACTAATTCACGAATGTAATGAAATCTAATGTCAATATGCTTAGTACGTGAATGCTTTGAATGATTTTTAGAGATATTTATTGCACTGGAATTATCACAAAATAAAATCATAGAATTCTGAGTGATTCCATAATCGCTTAACATTCGTTTCATCCAAACAAGTTGAGTACATGCATTTCCAAAGAAGAATGTATTCAGCCTCAGCTGTTGATAGCGATATAGAACTTTGCTTCTTGCTAAACCAAGACAAGACAATTTCCAATGTAGAAACAACCACCACTGGTTGATTTCCTATCATCAATGTTTCAAATTCCAAGATTCAGATACCCGATTAATTGAACATTAGTCTCATGTGGATACCAGAGACCCAATTTAGTAGAACTTGCGACATATCGCATAATCCGCTTAACAATGATTAGCTTAAGTGAGATTCTTTAGGATTTGATTGATAACGAGCACAAATACCAACACTCAAAGTAATATCCGGTCTACTAGCGATGGATAAAGCAAACTACCAATCAAACTACGATACAATTTAGGATCCACATCATTACCTGTAGAGTCTTTTGAGAGTCTCAAAGTTGTACTCATAGGAGTATCAAAATTTTTACCTTTCTCAAATCCAAATTTCTTAATTAAACTCTGAGCATATTTGGTTTGAGAGATAAAATTCCATCGGTTGTTGTTTTACTTGCAACCCTAGAAAATAGTTTAATTCTCCAACCATACTCATTTCGAATTTAGACTTCATCAAATCTGCAAACTCAACAGTCATGTTAGTACAGGTTGATCCATAAATAATATCGTCAACATATATTTGAACCATTAGAATATCATCGTTATGTTTCTTAACAAAGAGCGTCTTATCAACACACCCCATCTGAAAATTATGACTCAAGAAAATTAGTCGGTTTTTAGTACCATGCTCTGGGAGCTTGTTTCAAACCATAGAGAGCCTTCTTAAGACGATACACATGATCAGTAAATTTAGGATCTTCAAACCCTGTAGGTTGTTCAACATATACCTCTTCATGTAAATCACCATTCAGAAAGGCACTCTTTACATCCATTTGGTAAATTTTAATCTTCCTAAAACATGCAATGGAGATAAAAAGTCTGATTGATTCAAGACGAGCTACAGGAGCAAATGTTTCATTATAGTCAATACCTTCAATTTGTGTATACCCATTGTCAATACCTTCAATTTGTGTATACCCCTGTACAACTAGTCTTGCTTTATTTCGAATAATATTTCCAAGTTCATCAGATTTGTTTTTGAAAATCCATTTTGTTCCAATAATATGTTTATCTTTAGGTCTAGGAACAAGGTGCCAGACATCATTTCTGACAAATTGATTAAGTTATTCTTGCATCGCAAGAATCCAGTTTTCATCCGAAAGTGCTTCTTTTACGTTAACCGGTTCAATCTGGGATGTAAAGCATACGTAGTTACATATGTCCTCTAATTGTCTACGAGTGCGCACACCAGTGAGAGGGTTTCCAAGTATTTGAGAAGTTGGATGATCTTTAACAATCCTTAATTCTGGATTAGTTTCACTTGATGAAATTTCTTATTTTTCAAGTATAAGAACTTCATCATTATCCAACTAGGACAGTGTATTCAAAAGATCGTCAATCACAACATTTATTGACTCTTGAATCACACCGGTCCTCATTGTTCGTAACACGATATGCACGACTTGTTTAAAGAATATCCTAAAAAGATCCCTTCATCACTTTTAGTGTCGAACTTTCCCAAATTTTCACGGTCACGCAAAATATAGCACTTCTTTCCAAAAAACTCGAAAGTATTTGACAGAAGGCTTTTTCTCAAACCACATTTCATAAGCCGTTTTATTATTAGATTTACAAATATAAACACGGTTAATAATGTAGCAGTCGTATTCACCGTTGCTTGACCCCGTAGATTCTAGGGAGCTTCATGCTATTTAACATAACATTTCCCATTTCTTGAAGCACTCTATTCTTCCTCTCGATAATTCCATTTTGTTGAGGAGTTTTAGGTGCAGAGAATTCATGCGATATTCTTCGATCGCTACAAAATTTCTCAAAACCGCTATTTTCGAACTCGGATCCATGATCACTACGGATCTTGCTGACTTGAGAACATTTTTCAGTTTGAATCCGTTTTATAATCTTTTTCACTTCATCAAGGGTTTCTGATTTATCTCTCAAGAATGAAACCCAAGTGTATCTTGTGTAATCATCTACAATAACTAAGATGTACTTTTTACCACCTCGACTTTCCGTTCTTGTTGGTCCTATAAGATCCATGTGGAGAAGCTCGAGTGGTCTTGTGGTGATATTGGAGTTCACCTTTTTGTGAGAGCTCCTAGTTTGTTTACCATACTGGCATTCACCACAAATCTTGTCTACTTTTTGCATCTTAGGTAGTCCTCTAATTAGTTCACTTTTGCTCAATCTGTATAAATTTCGGTAGTGTACATGTCCAAGGCGTTTATGCCATAATTCTGTCTCATCGGTATGAACCATGTAGCACGTTTGTTCGATGAGCTACCATTGCTTACTATATAGCGAGTTTTCAAAAGTTCTGCGACCGGTTAATATTACGAACCTTTTTCATTTATAATTTCACAACCTTGATTAGAAAATTTAACATTATGGTTGTTATCGCATATTTGAGATATGCTCAACAGTTGTTTGTTTTAAACCCTCAACATATAAAACATTTTTAAATAAGGGAAGGTTATAGAGTTGAACCGTACCTTTGCCAATTATCTTGCAGTTGTTACCATCACCAAATGTGACTGACCCATCAGTCATATCTTTAAGATCGGTGAATAGAGCTTTGTCGCCTGTCATATGTCTGGAGCATCCACTGTCTAGGTACCATTTCGAATGGCTTGTAGCTTTGAAAGCAGTGTGAGCAACCAAACAGTAACCTTAGAACCCATTTCAATATCTGTTTTGGGTTTAGGAGAATAATTGGTCTTCTTTTATTTATAGTTATAAGAGTGACCTCTTGAGTTAGATTTTAATAGCTCCTTAAGTAAATCAACAATTTTTTTCAAATTTAGTGGGTTTCGAATCGATTTTTGAAATTTATATAGTCGCTTTTGTGTTTTTGAAAAGTTTTTGTATTTTTAGAAAAACTTGATTACCTTTTCCTTTTGAGTTAAAAGTCTCTCCTTTCACAAAATTGGAAGGAGTATTCTTCCGTTTAGGAGATGTGTTTTTATCATAGCCCAACCCGGATCGATCGCCATATTTTCTTGATCCAGGATAATAATTTTTCTAATTTTGGATCACCTTGGGCATATCTCCTTGTGTCCTTCAAACTCGAAAGAGAAGATACTTCATTTTTAAGTTTCTCATTTTCAGATTTCAAATTTTCAATTAGGGAGGTTTTGAATTCTAGATCACACTTTGATTTTTCAAAACAATCAAATTTGAGATTTTTCTAAAACAAGGGTTTCAAAACATTCTTTAAGTTTAAAAACTTTTCTTTTTGAAGTTTAAGTTTGACAAAGACAATTTTACAACTTTCCTTATATAAGGCATTGTAAGCATCTTGAAGATCTTCATCATTTTCATGATCACTATCCAAATTTTCTTCACTTGTTGAATCATCGTGATCGGAAAAGGTAAACTTGGCTAGAGTCATAAGGGCCTTAAGTTCATTTGCCCGACTGGTTTCTTAATTTTCTGATTCGAAGAGGCTTGAAATCGAGACGATTCATCCCAAGTAGCCAACATACCCTTCCTTTTGGATCTGTCCTTTTAGGACATTTGTTTGCTAAATGCCCATATTCTTGACAATTGTAGCATTGACTATCTTTCAATGATTTCCAAGTTTTAGACTTAGGTTTAGAACGTTTCTTTTCATTTGCCTTTTGAAAGTCGACTCTTTTCTTACTTTTGAAAATCTTATAAAACTTTTTCGCCAAAAGGGCCATATCATCTTCAGACTTTTCTGAAACTGAATTTTCTTAAGTAATACTTTTAGATGACTTCAAAGCAATAGATTTACCTTTAGGAGCTTTAAAACTTAATTTATAGGTTTGTAAAGAACCAACTAATTCTTCTACCTTCATATTGTCCGTATCACGAAGTTCTTGGATTGCGGTTACCTTAGAATTGAACCGTTCAGGAAGAGAGCGTAGTATTTTTGCACACACTTTACTTTCTGGGATCTTATCGCCAAGACTCCACATTGAGTTTACAATGTCATTCAATCTAGTATAAAAGTCCATAAACATTTCATTTTCCTCCATATGAATTTCTTCAAATTTAGTTGTGAGGAGTTGGACTTTAGATTTCTTGACAATTGATGTACCTTCGTATGTCATTTCTAAAATATCCCAGGCTTGCTTTAAGATCACAGATATGATTCTTTTGAACTCATCCTAAGGTGATAGTGTAATGATTGCATTTAGTACTTTAGCATTAGCACTACTCTCATTTTTCTGAAGTGTGGTCCATTGGTAATACGGTGTAATTTTCATAGATTTTGAACCATCAACACCAGTTACTTCCATGATAGGAGGATTCCATTCAGTCACTGTGGCTTGCCACACACTTTCATCCATTGATTTGAGGAAGATCCTCATTCTGGCTTTCCAATAGGCATAGTTGGAACCATCAAAAGGTAGAGGCTTAGTAACTAAAAGGCTATCAAAATTTGACATTTTTTTATATAGCTTAGATCGTTAGCTCAGGAAATAAATCCAAATAAAAAGCAACAAAAATGAGCTATTAGGCTCTGATACCACTTGAAAAGGCCAAGCTATATGTCCTAGAGGGGGGGTGAATAGGACTATGCCAAATTTAAAATAAAATTAGCGAAAATAAATTAAACCAATAGCCTTACAATATAAATCAATTCACAATGCTAAATTTTAAATCACCTTGATAAATAAATATTGAGAGATTGATACAAATTCAGTTCTAAGGACAACCTTACACCATAATAAACAAGGGCTAATGGTATGACAACCTTATTTCTAGAACCTCTTTTGGATCAAGGACTCAATTTTAATATAAGTAAATGAAATAGCAAGGAATTGAAATTAAATGCAGAAGTATAGATCTAAATTATTACAACAATCCCCACACTTGCTTGAAATGTAAATAATTACAACATTCACATCCACTTGTACATTCCACACAATCGAATGATAAAAGATATGAAAATTAAGCAAGCATTCAATCCACAAGACAAAGAGTTATAGTGGTTCGCCTGTGTATTACACCAACTGTTTTCCAACAACCACACGTGCTACTCCACTCTAATATCCTCACACGGGGATATTAGCGTTCACTATCAAATAGGTTTTCACAGTTCACCAAAACCTTTACAATTGTGTCTTTTTCACTTGGGCTTACACAATTCAAAAACCCCTCTTTTCTGAGTTTTCTGGTTTTCCTCAGACAACCAATACAATGAGATTTTTCTGGCTCAACCTCAAACAAAACCAGTACAATGAGATTTTTCTGGCTTAACCTCAAACAAAACCAAAAGTAAATAAATTTTACAAATTGTAAAATACCAATTTCTCCTTTTCTTAGCAGCAGTAGAACCAATCGGAGTAGATGATTGAATGTCAAAGTTCAATTTCCAATACTCACATTCATAAGGTTCTAAATTCTAATAGATTTTAGATTTAACTCGTTGGGCGTAGCTATATTTGATTTTGATTCCAAGAAGAAGGAATAAGATAATTCCTCTTTTCAAATAAGATTGGAATATAGAAACAAAATTAAATTAAATAAGCTAGCAAAAGGAATATTAAATAAGCACAATGTAGCTTAAAATAAACACAGACTTATCTCGAGTGATCACTTGAAAATTCTTGAATAGAATAGAGTTGAAGTGTGAAAACTCTAAATTTCGTGTTCAATTTATAGAAGCAAAATCGTTCCTACGACCGGTCTTAGAAACCTTCGATGGTCGTAGCTCTAACAATTTTTGAAATATTGAGCGCGATCTTTGAAAGTCGTTCCACGACTGTCGTGAGTACCCTACGACCGGTCGTGGGTCACCTACGACCGGTCGTAGATCCTACGACCGGTCGTAGACCATAGATAAAGTTCTTGGACTTTGAGTCGTAGATCCACGACCGGTCGTGGACGAGTCGGCCACACTTACGACTGTCGAAGGACCTCGGGATCTGGTCGTGGGCGTACAAAAATTTTGAAAAATCTTCAACAACTTAGGACTGGTCGTGGAATTTCTTGGACTAGTCGAACCAATGCCAGGACTGGTCGAACAAGAGCTAGGACTGGTCGTAGAATAGACCAAACTTATGTAAAATAAATATTTGATTTATGTATCCAAAGTGACCTACTTAAAGGGTCAACCTAAGGTCATTCAAACCTGAATCATGTCGTATGGACATTGAACTTCAACCATTCAACGAATATAGATTGTTTGAACCATATCAGGCTTGAGATCTTGAACTTGTTGTAGCTTCAACCTTGAGATCTTCATCAGCATAACAACTACTTCATGCATTGCTTATTAGTCTTGAAGTCATGAGTTGTTTCTTAAGACTTGAACATCAACATTGTAGCTTCTTGAGACTTCAACATGTAGCTTCTTGAACTTCAATATGTAGCTTCTTGAAAAGTTCAACTTATAGCTTCTTGAAGTATTTATGCAGTGTCTTGAATTCATATAAATCATCATACAAGCACAGGACACAAATAGATGTTTTGACACATCAAAATTTGACAACCAAAGGAGCATGAGACCATGACACTTACACCCTCATAATTTGAATCATTCCAATTGCTTCATATAAATCTGTCCTTCAAATTTCTCATATAAGAAAGCAGTCTTCATATTCATCTGTTCCATTTCGAGATTGTATCAAGCAACTTATGCCAATACGAATATGATAAATGCTTGCTTCACTACAAGCGCAAAGATCTAAGTGAAGTCGACACATCTCTGAACATATTCATTCACTACCAACCTTGCCTTGTGATTATCATGTTTCTTCTTAAAGATCCAATTATTCTCCATCACTCTACAGCCAACGAAAAGTTCCACTAGCTCTCACGTCTCATTCTTATACAAGAGTCCATCTTGTCATGCATCGCTATCTTCCACTTTTCGGCATCTACGTCGTTAATGGCCTCGTGAAAGACAGACGGATCCCTCTCATCTGTAATGAGGGTAAATACAACATTCAAGTCATCCCTATATCTCTCTAGAACATATGATCCCTTGGTGAATTCCTTCTCATAGGTGACTGCTCCACTTGTTATCGTACATTCATTTGCGTCTCGGTATCAACCTGTGTCTCGTCTCTGTCTATCTAAACGTCAACAACCGACTTTTCCACTTTATTGTAATCATCCTTATAGAATAAGGACCCCTCGTCGAATTTAATGCACAACTAAGGATAATGTTCCATGTGACCCAGTCATATAGCCTGCACGCCTTCACACAATCATTACAGATGATAAAGATGTATTTTTTGGTCATGTCATGTCACGACTCTAGCACTTCAGTTTGCCTTTGCCCTTCTCTCTGGATTTGGATATCGATATTGAAGATCATATCCCACTCAGAATTTCCCTCCCTTGTAACCAATGCATCTATAGAAAAACACATGCCATCGCTTTTCTTTTTCCTCATCTTCGACTGAAGATCAACTGAGATAACGGTCTCAATGCTACTAGTCATCTTACTGGTGCATAAAGAGTCTTTGAACGGCTTATACAATTCTGGAGGAGAATTCAATAGAATAAATGCTTGACCTTTATCACTCCTCACCTCATCCACATCTAATAATTTACAAATAAGCCCACTAAAGTTACTAATATGGGTTTCAACGTCAACCCCCTTAGCCATCTTCAAATTGAACAATTATAGTCATCTACAAATGATTCTCAAGAGACTTTTTCGTATAAATGTTTTTTAACTTCGCTCATGTATCTGCTATCATTTTTTCTCTCATAACATTATAAAAGACCTTATCCGTTAGACACAACTGGATTGAGATATTGACTTTCTTATCTAACTTGTTCCATTCTTTTCCTTTCATAATTTTTGACTGCTTTCTAAGGAGTGCATCTTCCAATTCGTCCTGAAATAAGATTTCATTCATCTTAACTTTCCATAGCTCAAATTTGTTTTTTTTTTTTCCAGGATTACTTCTCTACATCAAACTTCATGTTACATGTCATAGATACATTATTTTCAGATTTGATCTACTTCCTAACGTTAACTCTGATACTACATGTCGGGACTCATGGAAGCACATATGGAAGAATTAAACAAAGTAATCACATTTGCACAAGAAAATTCGAAAGAAAACAATTCAAATTTACAATGGTACAAAGTGATAATACACTATGAATAACAAAGTTACAAGAGATTAAACCTTACCAATTCGAAGCCACAAGAGAAAATCCCTAGCCTTTTCTCTCTCCAAAACCTTCTCAAACCCTTTAGTACGTCTACCCCCTATCTATGCCTTAATCCCAATTACACCCATATACATAAGTAAAAATGAAAATAGGAACAAGTAGGAGAGATTCTTGGTAGAAAAATTAAAATTTAGAAAAAGAAAAATATCATTTGAGAATTTAGATACTATGGGGGAGTGTGATATTTATACACATGCAATTGGAGATAACACGTGACATACTTATCACTCAAACACCGTTCAAATAATGGGCCTTGGTTTAGATGGGTCAGATATCAAACATGCATTTAAACCAATATTCTTGTATATTGCTTGGTGGACATTTTAAGGTGTAGTTAAAATGAGAAACAATCAATAGCCTTAAATAACACCTAAGTGTCCCCCAAGGCTCTAATCATTTAGTAGGTCTGATTTGGTAGTTATGACAGTGTGTCCCATTGTCTGGATGGTGTGATTTGAGTTATATGAATGCAGATGCGACAATCCAGGCTCTTAATTAGGTGGTTCCGTTGTATATTACCCCATGTGCTTGAAGGTATTTGCAAAGTGATTGAGGTTGTTATGTTGCAGCTGTTACCAAAGTAGGCCCCACCCAAAAATTGTAACAAGGAACTTGGAACGTGGATTGCGTTCGGAGTAACTCAATACGCACGTATCTTATCTACGCCGTTCATCTATTTTAGCAGCTTGTTTTAGGCAAAGAGCTCAAATTCGAAGCATATCCAAAGCTCAAGTGAACCACGCCTAAGGATAGAATAGCCACAATGACGTCCAACGTTCAAACATTACTGGGCCCACAGTGATCTTTCTGTCATCCAACATGTTCAGAGGGCCATGTAGACATGGATTAAGGGAAAACACAAATATCAGCTTGACCCAAAACTTCTATGGCCCCTAAGAAGTCTCCAACGGTAGTTGTTCAATTCCCACCGTTTCCTGTGGTGTGGTCCACTTGGGCTTTAGATATGCTTGGATTCTGGGCTCATGCCATAAAATAAGCTCTAAAAAGGGATGGACGGCATGGATAAGAGATATACATCACGGTGCGCTTTACCGAGTAACTCAGTAGGTAATATGTGTTCTAATCAGACGATCGAAACCATTCGGTCGATTATAAATTAAACAAAACCAGACATTTCTTAAAATGAAAAATGACCAAGGTACATATTCAGCCCATGAAATTTCATTCAATGACTGTGAAGATCATCCAAATAAGTAGAATCTATCACTAACTAGTTATCTATCGTGAGGCCCACCTTCTGAACGGTTATGATCACCTACCGGTTCCGCTCGTATGGGCCGTCACTAACAAAATTAACTTAATGGATGATCCTACGTGCTTGATTGTGTGGATGTTTAATGGTTGATCAGAAAGGAACATAATTACTAGCCCAAAAATAAGGGGGAAAATGTCCATTGTTCTAGCTGTTGGATGGTCCAAGACGTTCAATTTTAGGATAGGCCATGGGGCTACAATTTGGACCGTCTATCTAGCCTTGATTTGGACGCTCAACGATTGGATTGAATGGATCATCCAACGTCCATTTGAAAATAATAGATGAAAGATCTCTTCTTTTTTTTTTTTCGACACATCTCACCTCATACGATGGAGAGATGGTTGTACCATATCCAGCTGTTTTCTGTTCAACCTAGGTCTGCAAATGGATATACAAAAATAAAATGGTCTAGGAACATATTTGAATGGTTACTATCAAATGGATACGATCTTACTATTGAAATTGCGGTCCAAGTTCAATTACCACTATAACGGGAGCTGGAAATTATATCTAAGTTTTACAAGAGGTGAATAGAACCTTTTTAAAATTTCAACTTAAACTATTCCAAGTCATCAACATAAATCTAAAGTTTCTACAATGAATGGACTAATCCAGATACACAAATATGCTTAAGCATATAAATTAAGAGGATAGCATTCTTGTGGCCAATGAAACAAACATGCAAGCTCCATTTTATCTAAGCATTCATAAAACTCTACTTATAAGCACAAGCATAGACAATTTTTATCCAAATCATTGCACACAATATATAGTGCTTCAACTACTTGTCAACTCCACTCCCGACCGTCGCACTCAAACTTGAGTCTGTCAGAATTTACTATCACATATGCTTTTTAAAACAGGTTCACCATAATCCTTTACATCCCACATAAGGATTTATACGTATACACTTATCAGTGGCCTACACAAGGTCTTTTAAAGTTTTGATATCAAACTCCTTACTAGTTCTACACAAGAACTACCTACATTTACTTCCACCGGAAGCTCTCATGGAGACTTACAATGCGAGTTTGGGTTTCAAACTCTAAACCCAATTCTCCACAAGAAATGGGGTTAAGACATGGACTCCAACACTTAAGACTTATTTAGCTAGATGAGCCCCATGATATCGCAATGACAAGATACCTCTTTTTGCATGAATCGGCTCCTCTTCAGCTCTCACAAACAATACCTTGTTTGAATATTCGAATGTGATGCCGAGGTTAGGAAGAAGGGGTTAGTGAATCTTTCTACAAAGTAGGGCTTTATAGGGTAAGAGGGGGATTCACCTAGGCTTGCATTCAATAGTCCTTAAACAAAGGATTTGCCAATTTAAATTGGGTCAGTGCCTTCAATGAATGCTAAAGATCACCATTCAATCGGAGATTTGAATATTCATTAATAATCCTTGATCATGAGGATTGAAGAATGATGTAGAGCGGGTCGCGGACAGTTTCATGGCCAAGACGGATCAGAAAAGGCCCGGTCGACGACGGAAGTGATCCGGACTGTCGGACCTTAGATCGGGCGTATCTCGCAATCCGGAATGAGTTAGCTGACGTAAAATATATGATTTTGGGGTAGAACGAGCTACTTTAGCCAACCAACCCAACTATGCAAGGTTACGATGCTCGAAATTGTGAAAAACCCCTAGATCGACGGTCATTTCCCTGCTTTAATTTCATTTTTACTATAAATAGTAAGTTTTACTTTGATTATAACTCTTCATCCGTCAGGCTTTAGGAGTTGCGCCCAACGTAAAAGGAGCTTAGAATAATTAGGAGAACGGTTTGGTGAAGCTAAATAGGACAATTACTATTTTTGGCCGAAAACCTTGCGCACTAGTAGACATCACGGCCGTCTATAAATGGTAAGTTTACTATTTATAGTAAGTCGCTGATTCTAGGAATTTTAGTTGTAGTTCGATTCTGATTTCTTTCTCATTGCTTGGTACCCCTATTTAAAGGGTTGTGAACTCATTTTTAGTCATTAATTAATTAAGTTTGAATTTCTTAGAATTTATTTCTATTTTCTGCTTTCATTCCTCGTAGATTCGAGAAGTCTCTGTGAGGAGTCCAGAGAAACTCCGTGGATTCGGAGTAGTTATCTTCATCACGTTCATCCCTGCATCAATTGGTGTCAGAGCGAGGAATCCCCTTAGGCTAATGGCAAACAATGAAGGTATGGATCAAAATCTTGTGGAAGGTGATCTAGGGATTAGTTATCTTTCGGAAAGAATGGAAGCTTTCCACCGGGAGAGTCAGTTGACCATGCAAGGGCTGCAGGCAACCCTTAACCGTCTTGTGGATGCGCTACTTCCGCCCTGAGCCCTAAGTGGTGCTCTACCACCTATGGTTGCTTCACCACCCATGGTTGCTGTACGACGCAACCCCGATTTCCGTAAAGTACTACCAGTGGCAAACCGTAGGACTACACCAAATGATTCAAGTTCCAGCGACGAGAACCTTAATGAGAGTTTTGCCCGACGACCAATCCATGGAGGCGATCACCTAGATCGTGCTGAAAGAGACTATCGAGGTAAGGCTGAACTTCCTAGTTTTAATGGTTTATTACGTAAAGAAGATTTCCTCGATTGGCTAGCCGAAGTAGATAAATATTTTAATTATATCGATGTGCCAGATCATAAAAGGGTAAAATTGGTAGCGTTTAAGTTAAAATCTAGTGCTTCTGCATGGTGGGAACAATTACAACTCTCACGAGCCCGCCTGAGCAAGGCATCCATCTCATCATGGCCACGGATGAGACGTCTTCTTCGATCACGATTTTTTTCCACTGATTATGAGCAGATATTATTCCAGCAATACCAAAATTACCGACAAGGAAATCGAACTGTCACAGATTACACTGAAGAATTTCAGCGGTTGGCTACACGAAACGATCTGTCAGAATCTGAGTCACAGAAGGTGGCACGATTTATAGGTGGGTTGCGACCAATAATTCAAGACCAAGTTCAGATGTACCCAGTTGGGACCGTAGATGAAGCAGTTCAATTGGCGGGTAGGGCAGAAACATAACTTGTAAGAGTTCTTACTCGTCACTATCCTTCAACTCGACCCCCCATGACAGGTCCCACGCAAGATCTAGTGCTGGCACGAGGAAAAGATCGAGTAGGAGAACGTCATCAACCTCCTACAACCGTAAACTGTGATACGGGGAGTGGCTCATCCAGACCTCAACGTGTAGCACCCACAATAACGGGCCCAAATAGGATTACAAATCCTTATGCTCGGCCAAGGTCGAACAATTGTTACCGCTGTGGCCAGTGTTTACTCCCCAAGTATAGAGTTATGATGTAGTAATAAACTCGGTGAGACCGAGGTCGAATCCACAGGGACTGAAACCTGTACGTTATCTGAAAGTAACTAGAACTAGAACTAGAATGAGATGAAATCTAAATCAGATAAAAATGAAAGGAAGAATGATGAATTTATAATCTAAAACTTAGGAAAAAATCAGAAAAAGGGAAACTAAGGTGCCAAGGATCCACTTGTAGAGATTAGGGAGAACTACACTTGATTCGTGAAAATTAAACTAAACTTCATTTGATCTAGTTTTTAAGAGATGAAAGGTGTATGAATTAGAATGGATTCCATCACCAAACCATGCCCAGGAGACCAAGCAGACAACAGAATTAAACTAATTACCAACCAATCAACATGCTATGAAGGTTAGGAAGGGTACCGACATCCAACCATGCCCAGGAGACGATGGTGAACAACAGGGGTTCCTGACGTCATAAAACATAAAAGGAGAGAAAATACTCAAGCCACCACAGATTTACTGTAATTCAGTCACAATAAACCATTAATAACTAAAATAATTTCTTAAATAAAAACTAAGATCACATCAATTCAAGAATAAATCAACATGTAGAATTTCTCATCACCCCCACAAGCTTCACCCCTTAGCCCTAGCTAAGGGGTTTAGCCCAACATAGTTCACAGGAAAAATAGAAGAAAAAAATAAAGAAAAGAAAAACTAAAACTTCAAAAACTTCTCTCTCTCTCTCTCTCATCTCTCGTCCACGTTCCACCTCCCAGCCTGCTTTTTTCTCTTCTCTCCTTTCTCTTTATAGCTGCTGGAGGTCGGACGGGTTGCTGGAGACCTTGCTGGAGTCAGAGAACCAAACTCCGCGTGCGCAGAAGGAGTTTACTCAGCTCAGCGTGCAAACAAGAAATTCCTTGCATTTGGATTGAGATTGCGGCGCAAAATCAACAAATCCGTTGAATTTGACACCTTGGATAGGGTTATGGCCACCTGTTGCAACATGTGGACGGTCCAGATCATCAAAACGATCAAAGATAGTGGACCACAAAGCCCCGAAATTTCCGGTTTTCACGGATGCACGCCATTCACACGTCATCGTGCTGACGTTTTCGGTGGGTTGTACAGTGATGTTTTTGATGCAATCCACATTGTCCATTACAATCACGTCGAAAAATAAGTAAAGAATGGCTGCTTTCAGATTGATTTTGGTGTGGCCCGCGTGATCGATCATACGACCGTCCGACCCCCATTTGTACAGTTAAGATCTGATCTTCGCTGTCTTTCGCAATTTCTCCACCTAGGCGAAGATCTTGGCCACTTCAGAGAATGAATGGACGGTCTGGATCATCCGTTTGGACAATGGTTGGGACCCACAAACATTATCCGCAGCCTCTGCTGCGAAGCAGAGGCGACGTACATCGACTCTGGAATTACGGTGGCCCACTGATGATCACGAGATGAAAATACACACCATTCATTCTATTCGTGGGGAAAAACCACTGAGAAATGTGTGTTTTTCTTAAGTTTAATGCGGCCCACCATCTCATGTATTTCCACCGTCCGTCTTGCCTTCGAACGGATGAAAAAAAATCTCCATTATCTTCCGAGATTCCGCCACGTAGGAGATGGTTGCACCCCTCCTATGGACACAATGAACGGTCCAGATCCATCAAAATACTGATGGGTGAGGCCCACTACTGAAAAACGGACGGACAGCGTCTATCCGTCCGTGTTCTGCGCGAGAAGAAGACGGGTCGACCGTTTGGGCGACCAAATCGGTCCTGCGGCTCGGAGTGCACCGCATGTGCACTCATGCGCCCCCATGTGGGGTCCACTATAATGTTTATGAGAAATCTGTTCCGTCCATCCACTTTATAATATCATTTTAGGCGTTGGGACCAGAAGTGAGGCATATCCAGGTGGTAAGTGGGCCCCACTTAATGAATTAAGCGGCTGATCTGTCTATTGGCCCATTTCTCGAGATCTCCAATGGCTGAAATTTAATATGTACGGTTAATTTCTGGCCTACATCCCATGTATGAAGTCTCGTGTCGATCGGATGGCGGAAACCCTGTGATCTTGCATTCTGGACCAGTTTCGGGTCATTTTTAACGTGAACGGCTTGATTTCCTCGGATCCCTGGTGTGTAAATCCGTTGGTCTCAGTCCTCTGGAGTCCGTCCCTTACTTTTGTGACATCGACGTGTCAAATCCATGCTTTTAATACCTTTTTCAGTCAACGCTCCTAATTACACTCTGCAACAAAAACATGATTAAGATATTTCATTAAGCAATGTCATGTTTGTAAATCCATGTAATAACTGGGGTCTAATATGCAATATTTGACCCTCAACAGCCAGCCAGGCCACTTATCAAACACATGTCCTCAATGTCCCGCAGCACACTTGACTATAAACGAAGGGGGCACTGAGGATGAGGCCGTAAAAGAAGACCATGGCTATGATGAACATGAACGAACCACTGAAGAAATAGCAGGTGGCGATGAAATGACAAGCGATGATCGTGGCGAATTTCTAGTTGTGAGGCGATTACTGTATACCCCACGAAAGAAATTACATCCACAGTGACACAATATATTTCGTACTCGGTGCACTGTCAACGGAAAGGTCTATGATGTGATCATAGACAGTGGTAGTAGCGAGAACGTCGTCTCAAGAGTAATGGTGGACAAGTTGCAGCTATCAACGACAAAACATCTTTTCCCATACTCAATTGGCTGGATAAAAAAGGTAAATGAGACCAAGGTAACTGATCAATGCACTATCTCATTTTCAATTAGTAAAAATTATAAGGATCAGATACTTTGTGACGTGGTCGACATGGAAGCTTGCCACATGCTACTCGGTCGACCCTGACAGTCGAACCGTGATGCGACTCATCGGGGACGAGACAATGTCTACGTATTCGTCAAGGATAGTCAAAAAATAATCCTTACCCCTATGGCACCAGAGAACCACCCTGAAGCTTCTAAAGTAGAGGGGAGTTCCCTCTTGACCATTCAGGATTTCATGGAAGAATCCAAAGAAACCGACGAGGTCTACGCCGTAGTAGTGAAGGGCGAGAAAGAGGAACCCTCAAATATCCCTCCAAGTTTAAAACTGTTGCTAAACGAATTCAAAAAAGTCTGGCCTGAGGATTTACCTGATGGATTGCCCTCCATGAGGAATATCCAATATCACATATACCTCATCCATGGGGCTAGCCTGCCCAACCGCCCTCATTATCGAATAAGTCTAAAGGAGTGTGAGATACTTCAGGGGCAAGTAGAGGAATTGATCCGTAAAGATCTCTTGAGAGAGAGCATGAGCCCATGTGTCGTACCAGCATTATTAACGCCAAAAAAAGATGGAAGCTGGCGCATGTATGTCGACAGCCGGGCAATCAACAAAATTACCATCAAATATCAGTTTCCAATACTACAGTTGGATGACTGCTCGATATGCTAGAATGGGCCAAGGTGTTCTCTAAACTAGATCTAAGGAGCGGGTACCATCAGATTCATATCTGACCCGGTGATGAGTGAAAAACAGCATTCAAGACCAAGGAAGGGTTGTATGAGTGGCTGGTCATGCCCTTCAGCCTATCAAACACACCAAGTACTTTTATACGTTTGATGAATCAAGTTCTAAAACCCTTCACTGGCCGATTTATGGTAGTATATTTTGATGACATATTGATATATAGCCAGGATGAGGCGGAGCACAAGAAAGATCTCAGGCAGGTGCTGCAGGTCCTACAAATTAACAAGTTGTACCTCAACTTGAAGAAGTGTAGTTTTGTAACTGACAGTTTGTTGTTTCTAGGATTTGTTATAACGTCCACAGGCATTCGTGTGGACGATGAAAATGTGCGAGCTATTAGGGAATGGCCGATCCAGACAAATATTCATGAGGTGAGGAGTTTTCATGGATTGGTGACTTTTTATCGTCGATTTGTGCGAGATTTTAGCACCATAGTCGCGCCTATAACAGATTGCATGAAAAAAGGACCGTTCCAGTGGACCGATAAAGCTGACAAGAACTTTCATGAGATCAAGCATCGTTTGTCTACAACATCGGTCTTGGTACTTCCTAATTTCGACAAATTGTTTAAGGTTGAGTGTGACGCTTCATACGTTGAAATTGGAGGAGTATTATCACAAGAAGGCAGGCCAATATCCTTCTACAGCGAGAAGCTCAGTGAAGCCCGAAAGAAGTGGTCAACTTATGAGCTTAAGTTGTACGCAGTTGTTCAAGCGCTGCGACATTGGCGGCATTATCTGATTCAAAGAGAGTTTGTTCTGTACACTAACCATCAAGCATTAAAGTTTATTAATAGTCAGACTAACGTGAATCGTGTGCATGCTAGATGGGTTGCGTTTTGACAGGAATTCACGTTCGTTCTGAAGCACAAGTCAGGGCAGCAGAACAAGGTGGCTGATGCACTTAGCCATCGTGCATCACTACTTGTTACGATGAGCAATAAGGTGGTCGGCTTCAACTATCTCAAGGAGCTGTATGCTGAGGATGAGGACTTCAAAGATTCTTAGGTGAAGTGCCAAGAAGGTCACCCCAGTGACCTTCATATACAGGACGATTTTCTATTCAAAGGGAATCGATTGTGCATTTCCCAAAGTTCTCTGAGGGAGCAAATTATTCAGGAGCTACATGGAGGTGGCCTCGATGGACACCTTGGGCGAGACAAGACTCGAGCTCTTGTGGAAGAGCGGTATTACTGGCCGCAATTAGTACGTGACGTGGGAAAAGCTGTATAATGTTGTCATGTTTGTCAGACTTCTAAGGGGCAATCTCAGAATACGGGACTCTACACCCCGTTACCTATGCCTGACGGTCCTTGAGAGGATTTATCAATGGATTTCGTGCTTGGTCTCCAACGGACACAACGCGGTATGGATTCGGTGTTCGTGGTGGTAGATCGTTTCTCCAAGATGGCACACTTTATCCCATGCAAGAAGACCCTCGATGCAACACACGTAGCAAATCTATTCTTCAAGGAGGTCGTACGGCTACACAGGGTCCCCAAGACCATTACTTTTGATTGTGACACAAAGTTCATTAGTCACTTTTGGCGGACTTTGTGGACTCGATTCGATGCACGAATTCAATTCAGCAGTGCTTACCACCCACAGACTGATGTGCAGACTGAAGTTGTGAATCGCACGTTGGGAAACCTCCTTCGCTGTATTTCAGGAGAAAAACCGAAGCAGTGAGATTTAGCCTTGTCTCAAGTAGAGTTTGCATTCAACAATATGGTGGACCGCTCGACAGGAAAATCACCATTCCAGATTATCTATGGACGAGTGCCTCGCCACAAGCTTGACTTGGTCCCTCTGCCCAAGCACCCATGCACGAGCATTACAGTAAAATATATAGCAAACAAGATCATGGGCATCCATGTAGAAGTGCAGACCAAGCTACATGTCTCAAACGATGAGTATAAGGAACAAGCGGACAAGCACCGGTGACAAAAAGTGTTCAAAGTGGGCGACCGCGTTATGGTCCATCTGCGCAAAGAGCGATTTCCGACCGGAACGTACAATAAGTTGAAAAATAAGAAGATTGGACCCGTCCCAATCATTCGAAAGATTAATAACAACGCTTATGTTGTTGATCTTCCAAATGACACAGCGATCTCACAGACTTTCAACGTCGCAGACCTTACCGAATATCATGAACTAGCGTAGGATGAGAACTCGAGGACGAGTTCTTTTGAAGTGGAGGAGACTGATGTAGAGCGGGTCGTGAACAATTTCATGGCCAAGATGGATCAGAAAAGGCCCGGTCGACGACAAAAGTGATCCGGACTGTCGGACCTTAGATCGGGCGTATCTCGCAATCCGAAATGAGTTAGCTGGCGTAAAATATATGATTTTGGGGTAGAACGAGCTACTTTAGCCAACCAACCTAGCTACGTAGGGTTGCGATGCTCGGAATTGTGAAAAACCCCTGATCGATGGTCGTTTCCCTGCTTTAATTTCGTTTTTACTATAAATAGTAAGTTTTACTTTGACCATAACTCTTCATCCGTCGGGCTTTAGGAGTTGCGCCCAACATGAAAAGAGCTTAGAATAATTAGGAGAACGGTTTGGTGAAGCCAAATAGGACACTTACTATTTTTGGCCGAAAACCTTGCGCACTAGTAGACATCAGACCGTCTATAAATAGTAAGTTTACTATTTATAGTAAGTCGTGGATTCTAGGAGTTTTAGTTGTAGTTTGATTCTGATTTCTTTCTCATTGCTTGGTACCCCTATTTAAAGGGTTGTGAATTCATTTTTAGTCATCAATTAATCAAGTTTGAATTAATTTCTTAGAATTTATATCTATTTTCTGCTTTCTTTCCTCGTGGATTCGAGAAGTCTCTGTGAAGAGTCCAGAGAAGCTCCATGGATTCGGAGTAGTTATCCTCATCACGTTCATCCTTGCATCAAAGAATGATCTCTATGGGAACGAGGCTAGACCTGGCCAATGCACTATTCGATTCCCATCAAGTTCTAAAATAAATAAATAACCTATTAAAGGGTTAAATAAGTTCAGTTTGCAACGTTAAAAAAAAAAAAAAAAATTTGACAGAAAATATCAACCTCCATAGAATCAAGGATTCCCTCAATAGGATTGAGAAAATTGAAGATTTAACCGTTTAACCGCCGAATTGTTTTGTCCATGTTCAATTTTATTAAAGGGTCTTCGATAGTATCAAAAAATTCAAAATTATAATAGTTTAATCACTGGACTGTTTTTTGTTGTTCTTTGATTCTATTGAGGGGAGTCTCCAATCTTATCAGTTCTCATCAATGGAATGCAGAATCGAGACCCACTCGATCTAAGCTTTGCTCATATTTTCAACAAGTCCATTTGATTAGATGGAATCCTCCTTTAGGCAATAAGGACTTAAGATATTTCTATTAAGGTGGGTCCTTTTAGAGGATGGTCTTTTGGGTTCTAAGGTGTACAGGGTCATAGTTACTAAAGTATGCACTTCATGTATTTAATCTTAAAGTCTCTGATCATTGGAGGTCTTGGATTCTTCAAGTCTTTAGCTTCAATAAAGTTCATCAGACTCTTAAAGACACCATACACACACTAATTGACAAATAATTACACTTACCCCAATAAGTAGATAATAGGAACCAAAATTTGGACGGCCTGGATTGACTTATCCGCATCCTACCAGTAAGCTGGCTGAGCCACCACTGTTTAAGATATGGTTGGAAATGCTCCGTAGGCTACCCCACCACCGTGTGAGGCCCACCTTGATGCTGCCCATCCGTTTTCTCAGCTCATTTTAGGACGTTGCCCTGAAATGTAAGAAGATCCATATCTTCGGTGGACCACACCATTAGAAAAGTGGTGAATGACCATTAAAAACTTTCGGAGGTCATAAGAGTTTTGGATCAAGCTGATCTTTGAACTGTCCCTTCATCCAAGGTCTTTTTGACATTATCAACGGATTGGATGTAAAATAAACATTACTGATCTTGATCTTCTTTCGGTGGGCCCTGGGAAGTTTTTAATGGTGAGTCTTCAATCACCACTTTTTAATGTGGTGTGGTCCACCTGATATTTTGATCTTCTTAATTTTTTGTACCAACCCCTAAAATGGGCATTATAAATATATGGACGGCGTGGATATATAACACATAATCAATGTGGGCCCCACGGTAGTGTTACCCCGGTAACACCTAATCCGCTCCCACATTTTCCACGATTTTCACATGCAAGTTGCAACTGGCAATTTCAGATGCATTGAAAGTCAAATAGCAAACGTATCTACTGGCTCGAATTTCCATTTGGGTAGCTAATCTTCCCACGCGTGCATACGTGGCATGTACGAGCATGATCTGGTCCGTTCATCAGGTGGGACCCACATGGTATGTGAAGTGGCCCTAAAATCAGGTTAGTCTAGGCAATCTTATCTAGCTGTCCATGTGCTGCCCAACTGATAACCTTAAACCAGCCCCATTTTTCGGCCCCGCCACATAACCAGTGGGGCCTACAAGGTGACGACCCTGATCTCGCCAGCTCAGCAAGTTGCAGATTTCCGTTGAGATTGCCCCGACCAGTCCTTGGAATTTTTAAACCTTGGATCTACAAACGGGACTAAATTTCAATGACTTCAGAAATATATTTCTTTTCCGGAAGGTATCAAGTTCAAACGTTTGTACCATAAGTTTACGTCCATCCAGCATGTAAATTCCAACCTATCATGTGTGCCATAAATCCAACCCATCCAATACCTTTTCCCACTAATACAATATCTTTAGATAAAAATTTATACATCCATCCATCATGTAGACCAAAATTATATTAACTTATCAACGTCCAGAAACTATTTCTTATGGTATAGTCCATTTTATGATTAAATGGAATTTTTTATGCAAAAAAATATTTTCATCTTGGGATAAATCTATTGGAACGGTTGGATATTGTAAAAACATAACAGATTGGAAGTCATAGGCTCGGTGGACCATAACTCACCGTCCAACTAGTTGGACTTGAGACCTCTCGTTTCGAAAAGGCAAAAAAGTACTTTGACACTCTGGGAGTCTATGATTGTTGATACAAAGTCGCTGAGAAGTTTTTAAACGTAGCATACAACTCAATCGAACCGTTCAATTTTTGGGCCAATATTTGGATGGATAGTAAACCAATGATAATACCCTTCTTTTATTACACTTAATCTGATCAAATAGCTTGTCGATTCATGGACATCTTGTGGACAGCCGACATTCAAAAAGGAACGGTCCTAATTCAGCAAAAAAGTGTCCATTAAATCAGACTTTAGGATTATTTATCCAGTCAGATTTTATAATTTCTATTTATCGAACATGGATAACACATTTTGGACGGTTCAATTTGGGTGTGACATGCTCGACGTGTATGATTTATTAGTGCCGTCTATCAACCAACACGCTCTGCCAGAGTATCAATTAACTCCTCCTTTGAACCAGGCAAGTTGGGTGGCTGTGTGTCACATACCAAATAATACTCCCATAGTTTATAACAACATCAACGGCATTATGATATGATACTCGGCCCAAGGCATTATCCACGTGTTTTCGGTTCTGGCAAAGTGGGGCCCACAGCCATTATCCACGAGTTTTCAGTTACGGCTAAGTGGGACCCACATATCAGTACCGAGATTTTGGTTTTTCGAAACATGGAAAATCCTAGACATCAACCTTCCGGACTTTCTGTATTTGTTAACCGTTTGTTTTCAACCACAAATTGAAAGGCTAAAATTGTCCTACCATCGAAATTTGTTGGGCATGGTCCGATCAAGGTGGGACCCAACAGATGAACGGTCCTGATTACCGGATCATGTGGCCCACTTTTCAGAATTGAAAAAACTGGCGTATACCGTGCACCCCCTCGTTGGATACATTGAGAGAAGACATTAAAATACTGCAATTTTTTAAAGCTCCGACTTAGATTCATGTGCGCGTGAATATATTGAGTAATTTAGTATTAAATACTCGATAGCGTACATCGAGTTGTATGCTAACTTATAATACAGCCTCTCTCTTGCCAATTTATAACCGTATAGAATATCAGATCAATGTAAATTGTGGGACCCTACAAGCAGAATAGCTGACAGGAAAAAACAGGCTGATCCAATAATCAGTCAGGCCACACGGTTGAATAAATGGATAGCCGTTGGTTTGACTCAATCTACATGGCCTAATAATCTTGACCGAGCATCACTTTCAAGAAATACGATCTTCACGGTGGGGCCCACTGTATGCATGGCTCGGATTTCCTGCTTTAATGACATTTTCGTGGAAAACATAGGGTTGCATGCTAAGTTAGCATGCAGCTAGTGTACATGACCATTTCTTTAAAAATGCTAATTATAGTATTGACATGATTGTATTAGAATAATTTGATTTTGGCTTTACATCGTGAAGAATCAACGGTGGAGATTCATCCGTTCGTGGATTCTATTATGATGTGCCCATTCCATACCTATTTCCTGATATCCATGCCACTAGTCTGGTGGACCCCTTTCTGTATGTAGAATGCCTCAAAAATCGTTGATTTTGTTCCTCTTTACGGATGCTTGCTTGTTACCTCTTTTTCCATGCCCGTCGATTTTTAGATTGCTGATTGAAAGGTTATGATCATCCAACCGTGGAGATTTTTGGAGAATCCACCATCTACAAAGGGTCCCACCAACTCAAGGGTCTAGATCACTGAACCAATCAGCCCCACCTAGACAATCATGCAAATCGGGCATCATAACCCTATAATTCTTCTTTTATCATTGAATTTACACGAGGAATTATATCAAGCACTGGCATGATACGGAGGAAGATAGATGACAGGGTGTATACATCGCGCATGCATGTCTGTCATTGTAGATTGTCGAAAAGGTGGGGCCCAGTCTGTAAGTTGGACAGCCTCAAACCCAGACTAACCAACCAATCTTCACCGTCCAATTTTATCACGTACAGCCTTTTTCCCCTCTTTAATGCAAGCCATTCATAGTCATTGCCCATAACAAATGCCCATCCACACGCAATCACACGTGCCAATATGTAACACATTAATGATAGCTGAGTTTTCATTTGGTGGACCACCAAATCGTTCAGATTTTCTGACCCGAAATTCAGGCCGTTCCAGTCCTTGGGTGGACCAGTGTCTTTAAATGGACGGCTAAGAAATTATTTTAGCCTTCCATTTCTCCTGTGGCCCGCCTGACAGAAAGTTCGGCTCTCACACGCGGCGTACTAGAATGTCGTGCGTGCAGATATGGACAGGCAGTTCCTTGCGCGCTTGTATACTGAAAGACCTCTCAATATCCCGTCACCGTAGGGAACGGGTGGTCTTTGATGTGTGTATGACATCCACTTCATCCGTTCTTTCAACTAGCTCATGCAAGGACATTAACATAAGTGGGCCCCACTAAAACATAAATCCCCTCCAAAACTCAAGTGGGCCACACCACAGGGAAGAGTATACATGAGTAGTACTCTCCTTCCTGATTTTTACATGCCATCCAATCCGTTCATAAATGAAACTTCGGTGGGGCCCACTTAAATTTCAATTAGGCTTGATTTTTTAATTCACATTCAAACATAAGCATGAGAAAATGATGAACGGAGCAAATGTCGTACACATCACAGTGGCCCCACAGAAAGCTCTGTTGCACGTATTCGAGTTATATTTGGTATATGCCCTAGAAAAACAAGGTGGGCCATGTTACTTTTGTCTGGATTGAAATAGATGCATGCCATGTGTATATTAGATGTATACATGAGCATGGTCCACCGTACCGTGCCAAACTACCGTGCAATTCGTCTATCCCTGTACGGGTGTAACTGAAGCAACGTAAAGACTCATACACCTTATTAAATTGTCTCGTTGAAGGCTATTTTTGGGCCTTGTGCCCGTGACTCGTTTGGCCGCTACTGGCCTTAAAAGCGAAAGACCGACTTTGGTGAGGTCGTGATCGTGGGGCCCACCTTCATGTATGTGTTATTTATCCATACCGTCCATCCGTTTAGACAGATTATTTTATTGCATTATACCAAAAATGAAGTGGACTCAAATGTCAGATGGACCACACTAGATGAAAAGGTAGTGATTTAATGCCTACCTTTAAAAACCTCCTGAGGTCCACCGTGATATTTATTTTCGATCCAACCTGTTCATAAGGTCACAGATCTGGAATCTGGAAGAAGGGAAAACACATATCAGGTTTATTCAAAATTTTTGTGGCCCGTGGGAAGTTTTTAATGGTAGGCATTCAATCAACACAGTTTCATTTTGTGGGGTCCACCTGTGATTTGGGTCTCCTCCATTTTTAGTTATAATTACTAAAATGAGCTGGGAAAACGGATGTACGGAGTGGATATACAAAAAAAATACATCAAGGTGGGCCCACGGTCACGGTCTGACCGAAATCCGTGTTTCCCGGCCTCACCGAATACCGATCTGTTTAACGAACGTTACGAGAGCCGTCGGTGCTTATGGTCTGATCTGCAGCCACGTGTACCGAACCGTTATTGTGGTCACGAACTCACGAATCGAATCTAGAGAGGGTCAGAGAACTTTTTATGGTTGGATAGTAGCGGAGACTCACGGATGGTGAAACATAAAAGGAACAGTTATTTGATACTCCGGAAGAGCACAGCTATCCATGCTCATGCACAAAGCCACCTAGGGCATGATCACATACATGGGAATGTGTGAGTGCCATCCAACCCGTCCGTTGGATGAGCTCCTAGATTCCAAATCCAGCTTGATCTATAAGTCAGATAGGCCACACCAAAGGGAACTACAATGGACGTTGGGTGAAGGGATCCCTGTTATAAGAATTTCCGGATTGAATGTGGGACCCTAAGCATCGAGATGGGCCGACACATCGAATGCGATCGTATATGAGCCAAAACCTCAGGTGATTAGCCGGTCGAGCAATGGGGTTCTTTCTCTAAGATGGATTGTACTTTGACATCTGTACAAAGGGACTTTGTACATCAGGTGATCAAAAACAATCACACAAAGATGGAAAATGTACAATTGACCATGGGGCGATACTACAAGTAACCTTTCTAATTGAAGAACTATTTGTATTAAAACAGAAATAGCCCACCGTAAGAATATACAATTAAATTAAAGTTAAAAAGATTATTGCTACTCATAAGATAGAGCTAAAGTTATGATAAGTAAAAATAAAGTGATTAATTTGTTTGGTTGGTATGAGACAGTTTTTTTCATTGATTTCTCATTTATTTATAAGCTTCTCCACTTCGCAAATATTTTGTATCCATTTTTGTTATTTTATTTCAATCATTATGGAAGCTGAATTGTTGTCACATTAGTCTTCTATATCTGCCTAACTCTTTGTATACTTATAATCGCTCCTCTTCTCTCGACCACTTTTTGTTCTTGAAATTACAATTGTGCCATGTCATTTGATGATGTGTACTATCCAGTTCAACACCAACCGTGTTTATGTAAAGAGTACTCGAAATATCTCTGAAGATATTTTCACGTGCTACATCATTTTGTGCAACAACACATGTGATTCCTTAATTAGCTATTTAAAAAATGGCCATAAATAAAGTACAATAAATACATAGGTTTTTGGCTGCTTGTACATGTTTCTAGAGGTGTGAACCACTAGAGTTTTGGCTTAGATTATTTTTGAAATGTACAACTAATGTTAGGGTGGTAATTGGTAAGAGTTGACAGTGATTGGTGTTTTGGAGGAGTTTATTTGATTTGAATTGGAATAACACCAAATGACTTTTTTTTAAAAATAATAATAATAATAATAATAATAACAGGTTATCTCATTTTACAAATTTCAATTACCACAAGTTCACAATTCCTCTCTCTACCGATGCATTTCAAATTTGAGTTAGTAAACATAATTAGCTAGATTTTAATAAATTTCAATTACATGCGATCTGATGGGGTTTTTTGCCCCGTGCTCGACCGGTCGAGGGCTTGTACGACCGGTCGTGGGAGGTGCTCGACCGGTCGTAGGTTCGAGCCCTGGCACGACTCAAAGTCCAGCGAGTTCGTCTTGTTTTTCGTAGCTGGGCTGGTCGTAGAGAGCTACGACCGGTCGTAGGGTGGTCTACGACCGATCGTAGATGAGCTACGACCGATCGTAGGAGAGCTAGGACCGATCCCCTGGAATTTCCAGGACTAGTCGTAGGTTACGCAGTGATTGTTCCGATTTTGCGCGAAATCATGATTTGAGTCCTTTCGCAATGGGATGCGGAAAGGAGTTTCCCAAAACTATAAAAGGGGTTGCCTAGGGTTTTTCTAGGTATCACAAAATAGCAAGAGGTTTCCTAAAGCTTTGCAAGGATTTCTAAAGGGTTTAGGGCTATCAAGTGAGAGAGAGGGAGAAAGAGAGAGAGGAAGCTTATAGAAGGGAGGTTTTGCTCGTGGAGGTTCTCTACTTTGCAATCTACATCTCGGCTTCTATGTCCTCGTAATCGGTTAGATCTCTCCGTTTTCTCTATTTCTCTTATTGTTTATGCACTCTGCGTGAGTGAAGAAGATTGTAACGTTCTACTTCATAGTGGATTGTTGATCTGGACGAGTCCCGTGGTTTTTACCTCTTTGAGGGTTTTCCACGTAAAAATCTCTTGTGTGGTGTGTGATTGATGCTTTGATTTATTTCATTGCTTTATCCATAATTCTGGTTTGTTTCGGGAGGCTAGATCCTAAGGTTTGTGCAAGGCATCCCAACAAAGTGGTATCGAGCTAAGTTCATTGAACGGGTAGGATCGGTTTGAATTATGGAAGGTGGCTCAGGATGATCGCCTCAATGGTTCTAACTGGACCATATGGAAGGCTAAGATAGAGGACTTGCTTTATTGCATAGAGGACCTATATTCTCCAATCTCGAGCATATCAACAAAATCCAAGGATATGACCGATGATGATTGGAAGAAGATGGACCGAAAGGCGGTGGGGTTTATTAGACAATGGTTGGATGACTCTGTGTTCCACCATGTGTCTACGTAAACCTCACCAAGCAAGCTATGGTGAAATTACAAGGGTATGTATGAGAGGAAGACAAATAATAAGATATTTCGATAAGGCGACTTGTAAATCTCAAGTTCAAGGATGGTGGTTCAGTGGCCGAGCACATGAATGAGGTCAAATATAGTGAACCAACTCACCTCTATGAAGATGGTCCCGGATGATGAATTGCGTGCTTTACTATTGCTTAGTTCATTACACGACGGTTGGGAGACATTGGTGGTGTCTCTAAGTAACTCCGCGCCCGGACGGAAAGATATCCATGGAACAGTAACCAGTTGTCTCTTCAATGAAGAGACAAGGAGAAAGTCTCGAGGGTCTACTCAAGAAGAGGCTCTTGTGACGCAGAACGGGGAGAGGAAAGAACAGGAAGGGCGGGAAGGCCCGAGATAAATCAAGAGGCAAGTCGAGTAACGAGAAAGAGGTTGAATCTTTGGAATTGTGGCAAGAAGGGCCACTACTGCATGAATGTCGTGGTAAGAAAAACGACAAGAAAGGAAAAGGGAAGGAAGAAGAATCTGATTCCACTGCATGTCGCTTCGGATGGCAACATGGTAGTTATTCTTTCTACGGATCACGATGTATGTCTCACGGCTACGAGTCGGGCACCGACTGGGTGATAGACTCAGGAGCTTCTTTTCATGCGACTCCACGCAGGGACTCCTTCACAAGCTACAAGTCAGGTGACTATGGGACTGTGAAGATGAAAAATTCTGGCGTATTAAAGATCGTGGGAGTCGGTGATATTTGTGTGAAGACCGATGTGGGCTGCACATTGGTTCTCAGGGATGTGAGGCATATCCCAGACCTTCGCCTCAACTTGATGTCGACGGGAAGGCTGGATGATGATGGCTATGAAAGCCGGTTTGCTGGTGGGCGATGGAAGCTCATCAAGGGTTCGTTGATCGTGGCTAGAGGAAAGAAGTGTTGCACCCTGTACAAGGCAAGTGTCAGTATGTGCAAGGGTGGATTGAACGCAGTGGAAGATTCAGCTATTGACATGTGGCACAGGCGTCTAGGCCACATGAGTGAAAAAGGGCTTCAGCTACTAGCGAGGAAGCAGCTCCTTCCAGACGTGACAGGTATGCCTCTCAAAACCTGTCTTGATTGTTTATCAGGGAAACAGCATAGAGTTTCATTCATTAAAACTGCTTCTCATGTTAATAAAGTGCATGCATTAGATTTGGTTTATTCTGATGTTTGTGGTCCTATGAGGACAAAAACCTTGGGTGGGGCATTGTATTTTGTTACTTTTATAGATGATGCATCTAGGAGGGTTTGGGTTTATGCTTTGAAATCCAAGGACGAGGTCTTTGGTGTGTTTAAGTTGTTTCATGCTATGGTCGAGAGAGAGACAGGTAGATCATTGAAGTGCATCCGCACTGACAATGGTGGTGAATACATTGGCGACTTTCACGAGTATTGCAAGTCCTGTGGTATACGGCATGAACAGACGGTTCCAAAGACCCCCCAAGATAATGGTGTAGCTGAGCGAATGAATCGCACCATTGTTGAGAGAATCGGATGCATGTTATCCCATGCGAAGTTGCCCAAGACGTTACGGGAGAAGCAATGTGCACATGTGGTGTATTTGATAAACAGTCTCCATCGGCCCATTGAATGGAGAAGTACACTGAGAAGGTGTGGATGGACAGGATCCATCGTACATCATCTCGGGGTGTTTGGATGCGGGACATCCGTTCACGTACCAAAGGACGAGAGGTCCAAGCTCGATATGAAGATCAGGCAGTGTGTGTTCTTAGGGTACGGTGATGAAAAATTCTGAGGTTATGAGATCCGACCGAGAAGAAGCTCGTCAGGAGCAGAGATGTGGTTTTCTTTGAAGATCGGTGTATCGAAGACATTGGTAAGCCGTAGAAGAACCAAATTTCTAGTTCGGGTGAGCTAGAGGACATGGATCCGATTACTCCTCCCGTGGTGCCCGATGACGGGGAGTACAAAGAAGGTGCGAAGGACGAGGGAGTTCCTTCGAAGATGGACCGGGGAGCAACCCGCACTTGATCCACTGTTGAGCCACACGGTGAGGAGGTCATCTAGGGACGAGACGGCCGTCAAGAGGTACTCACCGCACGAGTACATTATGCTAACCGATGGGGAGAGCCGAAGATTATTCGAGGCCCTAGCCGACGAGCATAAGGAGGAGTGGTTGAAAGCTATGCAAGAGGAGATGGAATCCTTGCATAAGAACCACACCTATGATATGGTGAAACCGCCTTTAAGGGCGAAGAAAGCTTTGAGCAACAAGTGGGTGTTCGAAAGAAGGTTGAGCGAAGAATTCACGAGATGAGGTTCAAGGCCGGACTTGTGGTGAAAGGGTTTGGTCGAAAAAAGGCATAGACTTCGAGGAGATATTCTCACCAAGTGGTGAAGATGACATCCATACGGTGTTGCTTGGGTTGGCGGCGAGCATGGATCTGGGAGATAGAGCAGGTTAGATGTTAAAACCGCCTTTCTCCATGGTGACTGGAAGAAGAGATCTACATGCACCAACCAGAGGGGTTCAAGTCAAGGGCAAGGAGCATATGGTGTGTAGGTGAGGAAGAGCTTGTATGGGTGAAACAAGCTCCACGGCAATGGTACAAGAAGTTCGATTCGTTCATGTTACAAAGATGGGTATGACAGAACGGAGTCGGACCACCGTGTGTTCACGCGTAAGTTCTCAGACGGTGATTTCTTAGTTCTGCTATTATACGTTGATGATATGCTCATCATGGGAAAAGATATCAAGAAGATTGACAAGCTGAAACAGGAATTGGGCAAGTCTTTTGCGATGAAAGACTTGGGCCCGGCTAGACAGATCCTAGGAATGGAGATAACCCGTGTGAAGCGGAATGAAGCTTTGGTCATCAAGAGCGGTATATTGAGAAAGTCCTAGAGCGGTTCAATATGAATGCAAAAAAGCCGGTCAAGACTCCACTAGATGGTCACTTCAGATTGAGCGACGAGTTGTCCCAAGACGAAGGCGGAGGTGGAAGAGATGCGAGAAGATACCCTACGCGTCACCGTAGGAAGTTTGATGTATGCTATGGTGTGTACACGCCCGGACATAGCATATGCGGTTGGTGTTGTCACGTAGGTATCTTGCCAATCTGGCAAAGAACATTGGGCAGGCGGTGAAATGGATACTTAAGGTATCTAAGAGGCTCATCCAGGTTGAGCCTATGCTATGGTGATGGAAAACCCGTGTTAGAGGGCTACACGATGCGGATATGGCGAGGTGACATAGATTCCAGGAAGTCTACATCGGGATTCATGTTCACGTTTGCGAGGGAGCGGTTTCTTGCGGAGCAAGCTACGAAGGTCGTAGCATTGTCGATTTTGGCGACAGGCCGAATACATTGCGGTCACGAAGCATGTAAAGAGATGCTTTAGATGAAGAGGTTCCTACAGAACTTAGCCCTGAGCCACGTGGTCTATTGCGATAGTCGAGTGCTATACACTTGAGCAAGAATCCAAGTCGATTCCAAGTCGAAGCACATAGAGATTCGGTATCACTGGATCAGGGATACTTTGGAACAAAAGGTGTTACAGACTTGAGAAAGTCCACACGGACGATAATGGGTCAGACATGATGACCAAGGCTTTGCTCAAGGGCAAGTTTGAGGTTTGTAGAAACCTGGCTGGCTTGAAGAAGGTGGATCCCTCCCGGGTCAAAAAGGGGGAGATTTGATGGGGTTTTTTACCCCATGCTCGACCGGTCGAGGGCTTGTACGACCGGTCGTGGGAGGTGCTCGACCGGTCGTAGGTTCGAGCCCTGGCACGACTCAAAGTCCAACGTCTTTTTTTTCTGTAGCTAGGGCCCGTAGGAGAGCTACGACCGGTCGTAGTGGTCTACGACCGGTCGTAGATGAGCTACGACCAGTCGTAGGAGGCTAGGACCAGTCCTGGAATTTCCAGGACTAGTCGTAGGTTACGATTGTTCACGATTTTGCGCGCTATGGTTGAGTCCTTTCATGGCAAGGATGCGGAAAGGAGTTTCCCAAAACTATAAAAGGGGTTGCCTAGGGTTTTTCTAGGTATCACAAAATAGCAAGAGGGTTTTCTAAAGCTTTGCATTTGCTAAAGGGTTTAGGGCTATCAAAGGTGAGAGAGAGGGAGAAAGAGAGAGAGCTTATAGAAGGAGGTTACTGCTCGTGGAGGTTCTCTACTTTGCAATCTACATCTCGGCGCTTCTATGTCCTCGTAATCGGTTAGATCTCTCCGTTTTCTCTATTTCTCTTATTGTTTATGCACTCCTGCGTGAGTGAAGAAGATTGTAACGTTCTACTTCATAGTGGATTGTTGATCTGGACGAGGTCCCGTGGTTTTTACCTCTTTGAGGGTTTTCCACGTAAAAATCTCTTGTGTGGTGTGTGATTGATGCTTTGATTTATTTCATTGCTTTATCCATAATTCTGGTTTGTTTCGGGAGGCTAGATCCTAAGGTTTGTGCAAGGCATCCCAACACGATCGAATCTAAATTGGTAATTCTAATTCACATGAATTTTATGATAATTGGCAATACATAACAACCACAAACTAACAGAGGAGATCTCAAGAGCTTCTTTGGAAAGTTGGATTAGATGATATAGAAATGAATTTGGTCCCGTGTAAATTACATCCGGTGTTTGGAATTAATAAGAAGGATTAAATTAATCCAAGTATTTAACCTTCCAATCTAGTAGGAGAAATAATAAAATTTCTAGCGGAATTCAAAACCTACTATACTTGTGGGCCCCATGTCAATGCATGTGTTTTATCTACATCATCCATTCATATACACCTTTTACATGTGACACTCGAATTGCATATAAATATAGATAATCACATCAATTGTGAAATCCAGTCTACCAATTACAATTTCAATGTCCACTAAACATTGATTTCATGTAAAATAATGTTTTTCTCGAAGAAAGAATTGGACCCCAAACCTAAATTAGGATAGTCAAAATACTTAGATATATAATTATTCTATAATAATGGTGTTAATTTCATCCAATGCAATTTAATACTACCTAACCTCACACTCCAAATAGGCTAACATAGGAATCCAATGAATGGTTTAGATTCTGCATACACATCACAGATGGGCCTCAAAGCGCTCGAGGTGCATGGTCATTATCATACATGTGATCATCGTTCATCTTTATGTCCTCCCATCATGTAGTGAGAAAAATACTACGCTGAGCAATGGTGCTAACTTCCTGATTGGTTGACATCAAATAGGCCGCTTTAATCTATAAAGATTGATTCCGAAAATCGGATGAAGTCAATATGATTTTAGTGCCTTATATATAGTGGGCCCAGTGATATGGACCGTTATGATCAATGCTTATTAATGCCACGTCATTACATTGGTAGCATGCATGTGTATGGATAGTGATACTCCACAGAGTATCATTGTTTTATCTGTTCACATGGAAATTTTAAACTCAAATGACTGTTTATTTTTTACCCTTTCTCTGAATTTATTATTGTTAAACATCAATGATTATGATTTCATGATACGGATATACATTCATACAAGTGGACCATGTTTGTTGATCCTGACCGTTGATTTTATGGACCCGCATAAAATGGAGGATGACTAGAATTGTTTCTACTTTGAATATCCTAGCCGTCTAATGTTTGGTTTTTTTTTTTTTTTCTGGACAGTTGTACTTTTCTCACTCATTTTGGGGACAGGCAAAAACCATTTTTTTTCTCATTTTCCATGCACAACAAGCTCGTAGGAAAACTAACTCATGGTTCAGATTTCTCCAATATCTATGGCCCACAGAAAGAATGGACTGATGCAATTTATTACTTAGTGTGTGAACTTTTTGATGGACGGTTTAGATCCAATAGACAAGATTGGTCCACATAACCCATTTTGCATAAAGTAATTCAAGTCCTTCTCATTTTGAATGATTTAATAGTCCCTCTTGGCCATCTATAGAACATAAAAAAAAATTAACTCGATGACTCAGACTGACTCATTGAGTCCTGACTTGAGACCTCAACGGGTGATTTGGATGAGTCAGGCCCAGTTACCCTCTATTCTCAACACCAACTCATGGTCCCAAACTAGATCGGATTCAAATGAATCACAGACTCGGACCAGTACTGGTCGAAGAATATCTGGGAGACCTTCCCGAAAATGAGAACACATAATACAAGCGAGTATTGAAAATCATAGAGCATTTGGGTTGTATCCACTCAATATATATAAGCATCCATTTCACTTAATAATTTTAAAATTGACATGACATGAACTTACATTAGTACCCAAATTAGAACATAGATTATCCTCCTATGATTGTAGTCAGCTAAATTCCCTATTTTTTTAAATGACTGTAAAACTGAGTTAATGTTTAATTAAGACTTTGAATATTTCAGAAGGTAGGCAAAAGTACACGTATTTTTAGTAAACCCAATTAAACATTGCTTCTTTTAATAAAACACCTTTCGTACAAAAATAATAATAGTTTTGTGGCAATTTAAAAAATAGGTTGATGGTCTCCACCAATTGATAAAATTAAGTCAAAGGTGAAAACTTTCGATAGAGACAGACTAACCTATTGGAGCATTACTTTAAAAAAGTAAAGAATAGTATTGGGCTATTTAAATACATTATTGTCCATGCAAATAGGAATTTTTGTTATTTAATTGAAGCTCTCTATTTGACCCTATATATATATATATATATATATATATATATATATATATATATATATATATATATATATATATATATATATATATATATAGGAAAAGGTACAATGAGCTCGAGCCTATTACGGTCGTCCATAAGGTCGAGCTGTGTGGGGCCCACCGTGATGCCTTTCGAACATCAACACCGTCCACCAGAAGCACCATTCCATCGTGGGCTTGGACGGCCCAAAATCAAGTCAATCCGTGACTTTTGTGGGCCACACCACATACAAAAGTGCAGAGGGGCCGTGCACCATTAAAACATTCATAACCATTTTTGAGGGCCCACCGAGATGTGGTTTGCAAATCCAGCCCATCCATTATGTGTTTCGGGTGCATGGAAAACTTAGGTGGCCCCACCAAGTGCTTTTATATGTTTTTGGCATGTATTCACATGATTTTAGATGGTGTGGCCCACCTGAGTTCCGTATACGGCTGATTTTGGGCCATCCAGGCCCACGATGGAATGGTGCATCTGGTGGACGGTGTTGATGTTTGAAAGGCATTACGGTGGGGCCCACACAGCTCAACCTCATCGACGACCGTAATACGCTCGAGCTCATTGCACCTTTTCCCATATATATATGTGTGTGTGTGTGTGTGTGTGTGTGTGTGTGTGTGTGTGTGTGGACATGGTACTATGAGGTCGACCTCATGGGAGCTTTTCATGAGGTCGAGCTTTGTGGCCGCACCATGATGTGTGATGGACATCCACTTCTTAAATCTGAGACTTAGGTGGGCCACACCATCTCAAATAATGGGAAATTGCTTAAAGCATCTAAAAGCACTTCGTGGGGCTTGCTTGAGTTTTGGAATGGCCTAAATTTTAGTGTGACTCCCCATTCATACAAACACAATGGATGGGCTGTGTTATGGGAAAAAATGGACCGACCTGAATAGGTATATTAGGTTGAGATCTAGCACGGCTCGATGCGTAACAAATGATACGAAATTCGACCGCCGAGTTAAGGAGAAAGGTCAGCACATCATAAGTCGATACAATCAAGGTCGGCCTAGAGGTGGGTACGACCCAGAATGGACTCTCTGAGGAACAACCTGAAGAGGCTATCAGGACTCATGAAGAAATTGTTGGGGGCCATTGCACAAAACCTTAGGATCTAGCCTCCCAAAAACACCAGAATTATGGGATAATAAAGCAATAAAATAAATCAAAGCACAAACCACACGACACAAGAGATTTTTACGTGAAAGGGGCTTCGTCCAGATTAACAATCCACTATAAAGTAGAACATTACAACCGATCACAAGCACACACCGCTTGGATCATACCTTCTTCACTCATGCAAGAGTGGATAAACAATAAGAGAATAAAAGAAAAATGGAAAGATCTCACCGATTACGAGGACGTAGAAGTGCTGAGATATCAAGTACACAATAGATCACTTCTATGAGCATAACCTCCCTTCCATAAGCTTCATCTCTCTCTCTTTCTCTCTCTCTCTCTCTCTCTCTCTCTCTCTCACACACCTTTGATAGCCCTAAACCCTTTAACAAACACTTGTAAAGCTTTTAGAAACCCTGTAACAATCCTAAATTTTGGTGCATTAAAAAAATTAAAATAAATATTTAAAGATTTTATTTTTAAATAAAAAAAATAAAAACAAGTCAATAGTTGAGTTGGTAGAAACATTCTTAATTGAGAGAGAGGTTCAGAGATCAATTCTTGAAGTAGTAATAATAAAATTTTTTTATCAAATGTTATAGAAAAATTCAAATTCAGGATAAGGGAGGATGTGTTCATCCTATCTTATTAAGAAAATTTTCTTTAAAAAAAAAAGGGAATACGGAAAGATTTCAAAATAGGAAGCTCTGGAGAATAAGGGAGATGAAATTCTAAGAAGGTTCGATCAGGTAAGTTCTAATCGTTTGATCGTTTTAATTTTTTATTATGTTATAAATTTCTTCTCGATCTATACAATGAATGGTGTGGATCATCCACACGATTATTGTATAGGTGTGTAGAGTCAATTTTAATAAAGTGATGTTTTTATAATTTTAGATCTGGTTAGTAATATTTTAGGATATACTGAATAGATGAAATCTCATTGTGCTAAGATAGATCTGTACGGATCATATGATCCCTAAGACCAAAATATATAAGGGCCATAATTTTCAAATCAATCTGACCATCAGATATGCCACATTAGTCGATTTAAAAGTATTTAATAAAGGAATCATAGATTTTTGCGCAAGTATTGGTATCACTTGGCGTAGAAGGTCGAGATGGGCCATCGGTGTATGTGTAGTTAGATCCACACCATCCAACTAATGTGTAGAGGCAAAACATGATAATACCTCAAGAATCTAGATGATCCGATCATCCGGTGGGCCACCCCGATTAATTATTCGACATTCAATTTAAGAATCTTAAAAAGAAAATCTAAATCTTCGTAATTAAATTTACATAAACATATAATTTTAATTATTTGATTATTTAAGATTTGGCCACCTAGGATATATATCAAAGGTGGGGCCCACCATATAAAATAACTAGATGGATAATAATGTTGCTGATATAACTGATAGGATCTCTGAATTCAAACCAACTCATTTACTGTGTGGATTCTACACTATCAGACTCAGGTGAGTAACCCAATTTGTCTCATAATTCATTAAAATTAAAATAAATCATTTGTGATTGTTTGATTGATTGATATACTGATTTGAGTATTTTGTTATGATAATTATATGCTAAATTCATATGTGAATATTTTGATTAAGACAACTGTGACAAATATGAAAAATATGCATTTACATATCATTCATCATTCATTGCATTTGCATAATACATGGTCGATCCTAGGGGCCCTCCCTGGAAGAAATGTCGATCATGGTAGAGTGTTATCAGATGCGGGCTATGCCCAACCCTATAAAAAGGTAGAAGGCTACCCAACAGGTGGATGCTGGTTGACGACCTCAACCAAACAGATGGATGATCATCCCACCTGATGCATTCATACATCATTTGCATTCATATCATTGTACATCCATTTTTATGTTATTTTAATTACTATGATTATGAACCATGCTGGGTTATTTCACTAAGCCTGACTAGCTTACTTTTTTATTAATGGAAAAACTGTACATATGAGCCATTAGCAGATGATGTGACGTAAGAACCGGAAGGATGCACCGTACCTGAACACGATCCATGTAAAACATGGTCATACTTATCTGAAGATGAAGTGGCGGCATTAGACCATTTCTAATTACTTGTTAGTATAGTTTGATTAATGTTAAATGCATATCAGTATTGATTTTTGAGATTTTATGAAATTATTTAGATTTATTCCATTGAAACAATGTTAATATGGAATAAACATAATTATAGTACAATGATATAATAAATGAATGATCTAAGGTTTATTTTATTTTAAGGGTTGTTAAGATTTATATATGTCTGGTTGATTGGTGCTAAGTGTTATGTATGTGTGATTGAAATTATGGTGGAACTTAGACTGAATATAATTATCATCTCTAATTAAACCGATTAAGGAATTAAATTAGTACACTTTGTGTATGAGTCATGAACTGAAACTCGAGTCTGAGGGTGCACACTCTATATCCGGATTTCAGGGCATGACAAACCCTCTTACATACCCTAGAAAAGCCCTAAGAACCCCTATTTATAGTTTAGGTAACTCCGTTCAGCACCATGGTGAAAACCGCCTCAAATTTAAGCAGTCTGCAAAAAATTCGGACATGAATCTGCATAACCTCGACTGGTCGAGCAGAGTCTCCGACCAATTGATCAGACTCTCGACCGGTTGAAAAGACTCCTCGACTGGTCAAGCAGCACGGAGGATTTAATTTAATTGGTCGCTGGACTTTGAATCGAGCCCCACTCGACTGGTCGAACGCCACCTTCGACCGATCGAGTAGGGCACTCAACCGGTCGAGCGACGAGGAGAAAATTCTCATCAAATCTCTCCCTTTTCGACTCAAGAGGAATCCACCTTTTTCAAGTCAGCCCAATTTCTACAAACCTCAAACTCGCCATTGAGTAAAGCCTTGGTCATCATGTCTGACCCATTATCGTCCGTGTGGACCTTCTCAAGCTGTAACACATTTTATTCCAAAGTATCCCTGATTCAGTGATACCGAATCTCTATGTGCTTCGACTTGGAGTGCTGACTTGGATTCTCGCTCAAGTGTATAACACTTTGACTATCGCAATAAACCACATCCAACCACATATGCTATGTATGGGCATGTACACACCATAACATACATCAAACTTTCTACTGCTGATGCAGAGGGTATCTTCTACATCTCATTCACCTTTGCCTTCGTCTTGGGACAATGTATGTCGCTCAATTTGAAGTGAACATCTAGTAGAGTACTGACCGGCTTCGCTGCATTCATATCGAATTGCTCTAGGACTTTCTCAATATTTCACTTTTGTGATAGTCAAAGCTTCCTACTGCTTCTGTCACGGGTTATCTCCATTCCTAGGATCTGCTTAGCTGGGCCTAAGTCTTTCATCGCGAACGACTTGCCCAACTCCTATTTCAGCCTGTTAATCTTCTTGATATCTTTTCCCATGATGAGCATGTCATCAATGTATAACAGCAGAACTAAGAAATCACCATCTAAGAACTTACGCATGAACACGCAGTGATCCGACTCCGTTCTATCATACCCATACTTTAACATGAACGAGTCAAACTTCTTGTACCATTTCTTTGGAGCTTATTTCAGCTCATATAAGCTCTTCCTCAGCCTACACACCATATGCTCTTTGCCCTTAACTTCGAACTAATCTGGTTGGTGCATGTAGATCTCTTCTTCCAGGTCACCATGGAGAAAGGCAGTTTTAACATCTTACTGCTTTATCTCCAGACCCATGCTACCCGCCAACCCAAGCAACACCCGTGTAGATGTCATCTTCACCACTGATGAGAATATCTCCTCGAAGTTTATGCCTTTCATCTGACCAAACTCTTTCACCACAAGTCTAGCCTTGAACCTCATTTGTGAATTATTTTACTCAATCTTCTTTCTAAACACCTACTTGTTGTTCAGAGCTTTCTTGCTCTTAGGCAGTTTCACCATATCATACGTGTGGTTCTTATGCAAGGATTGCATCCCCTCTTACATAGTTTTCAACCACTCCCGCTTATGCTCGTTGGCTAGAGCCTCGGAATAATCTTTTAGCTCTCCCCCATCAGTGAGCATAATGTATTCATGCGACGAGTATCTCTTAGACGGATATCTGTCCCTAGATGACCTCCTCACTTGTGGCTCAACAGGTGGATCAAGTGGGGGCTGCTCCCCTGGTCCATCTTCTGTAGGAACTCTATCGTCATCTACACCTTGCTATACTCCCCCGTCATCAGGCACCATGGGAGGAATAACTGGATCGATATCCTCTAGTTCACCTGAACTAGGCTGGTTCTTCTCTGGCTTACAAATGTCTTCTATACACTGATCTTCAAAGAAAACCACATCTTTTCTCCTGACGAGCTTCTTCTCGGTCGGATCCCACAATCTGTAACCGAACTTTTCACCACCATATCCAAGAACACACACCACCTGATCTTCATATCGAGCTTTGACCTCTCGTCCTTTGGTACGTGAATGGATGTCCTGCATTAAAACACCCTGAGATGACTGTACGATGGATCCTATCCAGTCCACACCTTCTCAGGTATTTCCCCATTCAACGAGGCTGATGGAGACTTGTTTATCAGAAACACTGCCGTGTGCATTGCTTCTCCCCAGAGCGTCTTGGGCAACTTCGCATGGGATAAAATGCATCTGATTCTCTTTATAATGGTGCGATTCATTCGCTCAGCCACACCATTATGCTGGGGGGATCTTGAGAACCATTTATTCATGTCATATACCCAGGGACTTATAGTACTCATGAAAGTCACCAATGTTTCACCACCATTGTCAGTGTGGATGCACTTCAATGATCTACCTGTCTCTCTTTCAACCATAGCATGAAACAATTTAAACACACCAAAGACCTCCTCCTTGGATTCCGAAGCATAAACTCAAACCCTCCTAGATGCATCATATATAAAAGTGACAAAATACAATGCCCCACCTAAGGTTTTTGTCCTCATAGGACCATAAACATCAGAATGAACCAAATCTAATGCATGCATTTTATTAACATGAGAAGCGGTTTTAACAAATGAAACTCTATGCTATTTGCCTGATAAACAATCAATACAGGTTTTGAGAGGTATATCAGTCACATCTGGAAGGAGCCGCTTCTTTGCTAGTACCTGAAGCCCTTTTTCACTCATATGGCCTAGACGCCTGTGCCACATGTCAATAGCTGAATCTTCCGCTACGTGCAACCCACCCTTGCACACACTGACACTTCCCTTGTACAGGGTGCAACAGTTCTTTTCCCTTGCTGCGATCAATGAACCTTTAATGAGCTTCCAGTGCCCACCAGCAAACTGACTTCATAGTCATCATCATTCAACCTTCCCGTCGACATCAAGTTGAGGTGAAGGTCTAGGATATGCCTCACATCCCTGAGAACCAATGTGCAGCTCAAATCAGTCTTCACACAAATATCACTGGCTCCTACGATCTTTAATACGCTAGAATTTTTCATCTTCACGGTCCCAAAGTCACCTGATTGTAGCTTGTGAAGAAGTCTCTACGTGGAGTCGTATGAATGAGGCTCCCGAGTCTATCACCCAGTCGATGTCCCGACTTGTAGCCGTGAGACATACATCATGATCTGCTGAAAGAATAACTACAACATCGTCATCTGAAGTGACCGCAGTGGAATCTGATTCATCTTCCTTCTCCTTTCTTTTTCCTTTCTTGTCGTTCTTATTCTTACGACATTCATGCTTATAGTGGCCTTTCTTGCCACAATTCCAATATTCAACGTCCTTTCTGGTACTCGACTTACCTCTTGATTTATCTCGGGCATTCATGCCCTTTCTGTTCTTACCTCTCTCCCGTTCTTGTGTCACAAGGGCCTCCTGCTGAGTAGACCCCTGAGACTTCCTTCTTGTCTCCTCATTGAAGAGACAGCTAGTTACCTGTTCCATAAATACCTTTCCGTTTGGTGCGAAGTTACTTGGAGACACCACCAATGTCTCCCAACAATCAAGCAATGAGCTAAGCAATAGCAAAGCCTGTAATTCATCGTCTAGGACCATCTTCATAGCAGAGAGCTGGTTCAATATATTGATGACCTCATTCATGTGCTCAGCCACAGAACCACCATCTTTGAACTTGAGATTTATAAGTCGTCGTATCAAGAAAATCTTATTGCCGGTTGTCTTCCTCTCATACAACCCTTGCAGTTTCAGCCATAGGCTAGTGGCTGAGGTCTCCCTAGACACATGGTGGAATACGAAATCGTCCAACCATTGTCTAATAAATCCCACCGTCTTCCGATCCAATTTCTTCCAATCATCATCTGTCATATCCATTGACTTTGCTGATATGCCTTGAATTGGACAATACAAGTCCTTGCAATAAAGCAAGTCATTCATCTTAGCCTTTCATATGGTCCAGTTAGAACCATTGAGGCTAATCTTCCTTGATAAGCCACCTTCCATAATTCAAAACTGATCCCACTCCATTCAATGAACTTAGCTTTGATACCACTTTGTTGGGGGCCGTTGCACAAAACCTTAGGATCTAGCCTCCCAAAAACACCAGAATTATGGGATAATAAAGCAATGAAATAAATCAAAGCACAAACCATACAACACAAGAGATTTTTATGTGGAAAACCCTTAAAGAGGTAAAAACCATGGGACCTCGTCCAGATCAACAATCCACTATAAAGTAGAACGTTACAACCGATCACAAGCACACACCGCTTGGATCAAACATTCTTCACTCACGCAGGAGTGGATAAACAATAAGAGAATAAAAGAAAAATGGAGAGATCTCACTGATTACGAGGATGTAGATGTGCTGAGATATCAAGTGTACAATAGATCACCTCTATGAGCATAACCTCCCTTCCACAAGCTTCTTCTCTCTCTTTCTCTCTCTCTCTCATACCTTTGATAGCCATAAACCCTTTAACAAACTCTTGTAAAGCTTTAGGAAACCCTCTTGTATACCTTAGAAAAGCCTTAGGAACCCCTATTTATAGCTTAGGCAACTCTCTTCAACACCATGACAAAAACCACCTCAAATTTACGCAGTCCGCACAAGTTCGGACATAAATCTGCGTAACCTCGACTGGTCGAGCAGAGTCCTTGACTGGTCGAGCAGACCCTCGACCGGTCAAGAAGACTCCTCGACTGGTCGAGCAGCACGGAGGATTTAATTCAATTGGTCGCTGGACTTTGAGTCGAGCCCCACTCGACTGGTCGAGCACCACCCTCGACCGGTCGAGCGACGAGGAGAAAATCCTCATCAGAAACTAAAGGTTAAATAAATTAGACATCACAAAGATGTTCTATAAAAATGTTATTTCTAATTGAGAGGATAGGTCGGTAGCTTAGGAGAAGCTCATCCAACCTTATCTAAAGGCTGACCAATCTGCTTCGATTCCTGACTGACGTCCGACCTTATCTGCGTCCACAGTCCGACCTTATCCAAAGGAACAGTCTGAAGTTCTTTCTAAGGATTGTGGAGTGTAATTCATGGTTACTTGGAATCTCGAAATATCCGCTAAGGATCTCGGGAGAATCTCAAACAATTATGAGTCCTAATTCACATACAACACGCACCTACTAAACCAGGAGGATCCCTCTACGTTACTATTCATCCTCAACTATAAATAGGGAGATTCACAATGGTGAAAGGTGTTCACTCCCCAAGTATAGGGTTGTGATGTAGTAATAACTCGGTAAGACCGAGGTCGAATCCACAGGGACTGAAACCTGTACGTTATCTGAAATTGACCAGAACTAGAACTAGACTAAGATGAATTCTAAATCAGATGAATTTTGAGGAATAATGGTGAAATAATTAAACTAAAACTGAAGAGAAATTCAAAGAAGAAACGCTAGGGTGCCAAGGATCCACTTGTAGAGATCAGGGAGAACTACACTTGATTCATAAAAATCCACTGAACTTCCTTTGATGTAATTTTGAAAAGATGAAAAGTATATGAATTAGAATGGATTCCATCACCAAACTATGCCCAGGAGACAAAGCAAACAACAGAATTAAACTAATTACCAACCAATCAATGTATGAAGGTTAGGAAGGGTACCGACATCCAACCATGCCCAAGAGACGATGGTGAACAACGGGGCTTCCCGACGTCATAAACATAAGAGAAAAAGAACATGCTCAAAGCCATTGCGGACCCATTGTAATTTCGGTCCACAACACCATTAAAGATCGAAAACATTCCTTTAATAAAATTAAATTAAAATCCATTCAGTTTAAACATGAATCAAGCCGTAGAGATCTTCCCATCACGTGACAAGCTTCACCTCTTGGCCCTAGCCAAGAGGTTAGCCCGACATGATCGGTCTAAATCTCTCAAAGAGAGAAAAGAATAAAACAAACAAATAAAATAAAATAAACTACTCTTCTCTCCCTGGCTCTGGATCTCGAATTCTCTGGCTCTGAATGAATTTCCCACGTCCAAAACTCCCCTTTTATAGCCTATGGATGGCTGGAATCGGTGGCAGAGTCGTAGAAGGACTCGAGTACAAATTTTCGCAGCCGTGATCGGTGGGCCCCATAGAGGTGTTTTCTGGAAAATTCACCCCGTCCATTGGATTCAGGACGAAATTTCAGTCAAGAATGAATAGTTTTGAAGGTCCATTTGCATGGCCCACAGAAGAAATCACGAAAAGATCAATTTTGAACGTCACAAAGCAGTCCGTTTGTGGCCTCTGTATCACGCACGTGTGTACGCATGGGAGTGAAATATCACCATGGTTTTGAAGCTCTCGAACCCATCTACACGATGGACGGCTCAGATCGGCCGGACAGGTGACGTGTGGGGCCCATAAACCATCGCAAAAATCGGCAGCGTCCGTTCGTTTCGCTGACGCGGACGCGGATCTCGTTCCGCTGTGATAATGGTGGGGCCCATTCCGTTGGTTATATGGAAAATCCACTCCGTCCATTGCACGGAGGAGCGAATTCCGGTTGGGAAGGCAGATTTCTGCCTTTTGTTGATGAGGCCCACCTGACTTTCTGCGCCACCGTCTGTCTGACGTTTGAACGGTTAAAAATACCACAAGGGGATGTCTTCGAATTCCGTCAGCTAGGCGTAGGGCATGGCCGCCCCAGGAAGCGGATGGTCGGTTTGGATTACTCATTACGATGATGTGTGGGGTCCACAACTGCGGACCGCGAGCCGCGTACGCGGACGCTGGACGCTGGACGGCTTCGAGGAGACGGGCGCGGGTCAGCGTTCCGCTGACCGTCGGGCCGGTCCGGTGCGCAGCTAGCACACGTGCATTCTATGCACGTGCTCATGCATGTGGGGCCCAATGTAATGCTTGTGGGAAATCTGCACCGTCCAACCTTTTCTTCATATTATTTTAACCGCCGACACCAAGTTTGAAGCAGTTCCAAATATCAGGCGGGTCCCAAATTGTAGATTAACGGGCTGAACTGTCCGTTGGACCACTTTCCAAGATCTGCAAGGGCTGAAATTTACTATGTACGGTTAATTTATGACTCTCATCCCATGTATGAAGTTTCGAACTGATCGGATGGCGGGAACCATGTGATCTTGCATTCTGGACTCTTTTCGGGGCCACTTGAGCTTCAGTTTCTTGATCCCAGGCGTGTAAAATCTTCATTATTGGTCTTCTGAGGTTCATCCCGTGCTCTGGTGACTTCGGAATATCAAATCCATGCTTTTAACATTAATTTTCAATACACGCTCCTAATTTCCTCCTGTAACAAAAATATAATTAAAATCCGATGTTAAGCCTTATTATGTACATAAAATAGGGCACTAATCGGGGTCTGATATGCAATATTTGACCCTGATCAAAAGGTATGTACACATACTGTCCCTACCCTTAAACTACTTTTACTAGACACAGATTCCTAACTTTGGTATCGAAGGGTCTCCTACTCTAGTCAGAGTCTCATTTGTCTTCTCTCTCTACAGGTACTCAAGGGCCTAAAAAGGGTGGACCAAATTTTTACATCAACAGGCTGAATGTCTAAAACACATCTAATTGTGCCCTATATACAATTAAAAAGGTTTTAATTGGCAAGGCAAGCATCCACTCTCGATTGTTATTTTAGGTCATGAATTGGCCTGATTTTTAGGCCCATTGCTTCATACATCATAGTGGGGCCCACATAGCTCAATCTCACGGGAAGCTTCCTCTAAGGTCAACCTCATAGTACCTTTTCCACATATATATGTATGTTCGGGCATGATTACTTTTTACACATTTTTTAAAGTATAAACTTATTAGGCCTTAGCCTTTTGTTCTCCAAATTTTTGGCCTTATCCCTAATTTTTTATTGTATTTTTAGCCATCATAATCAAACTCAACACAAACATCTCTCATACCATTTTGTCTTCGTATGCTATTTTGCTAACAATTCTCATGATACAAGCAAGCAACACATCATAATGAGTATTTTGTCAAGCAACCTTTTTTGAATTTGTAACCTTAGCACCTGGGAGCAGGTTAGCAGGTTCCATGTAACTTAATATAATATACATATGTTTTGTACTGTTTGTGTCACTATCTTAACACTTAGTCGTTTCATTTTTTTAATATTTTGTTGGTCATAAGCGTGAGAAAGCTCACTGGAAATCACATCATGATTCTTCCATCTCTCATTTTCTAAAGGTTGGCTAAGCCCACACGCCTATGAGACCATGTCCATCAACATGTCGGCACACGTGCTAATATGGCACATGAATGTGAGATCTAAGCTTTCCATATGTTTGGGTGCAGTGTTTTTATAGTTGTTCATTTGTTTCTATGCTCAGCGGTTAGCCTTGGGAGTGAGTTGCCCTAATTTTTAGGTAAGAAGATCTAAACCATCTATCCCACCTGATGGAAAGCATGCTGACAGACATGGATCTCCCACAAGCTTGTGGCCTTAGCAAACCTCTAGTTTATTCATGATCTTCCTTTGAATTTTAATACTAAAATGCCTTAGTAAACCTCTATTTTGTATGTGATCTTTGAATTTTGATACTAAACTGAAGTTACCAAGTATTTAGTATATGAAGTGCATCACCCAAAAACATCTCCATCTATGTTAATTTGATATTGTTATTTGAAGTTATGACATGTATAACTAATGTGAATCATATCCATTAATGGCATGATTGGTATTTATATTGATGACCAACACCATAAATCATGATGACCACATGTTCTAAATGGTTATGTGATTATGATATAGTTAATATATGAGAATATCCCATATATATATAAATATGAGTTAAAAGAGAGAAATTTCTCTAGTTATCCTCACGAACATAAAAGTAAATATAATAGTTATTGACCATGAGAGAGTAGTAGGCCATGAATCTCAACAACTTTTTTTTTTTTTTTAAAACCCCGTAATCACTTAACAAGTTATAGGACAAACTTGTGGTAATAAATTTGTATGGACCTCATCCTATCACGTGTGAAGTGATTGATGATACAATTAAAATTAAAATAAAAGGTCTTCATCATTCGACCAATGGGTCGATGTGCCTTTGCTCTATCCTAATTCCGTGGGCCCCACTATGATGTATGGGTTGTATCTACATTGTCCATTCATTTGGAGAGATCATTTTAGGGCATGAGCCAAAGAATGAGACAAATCCAAAGCTCAAATGAACCCCACCACATAAAATAGTGGGGATTGAACGCCTACCATTAAAATTTTCTTTAGGCCACAGAAGTTTTCAATCAAGCTGATATTTGTGTTTACCCTCGTTCCATGTATTTGTTAACTAATAAATAGGTTGGATCTCAAATAAACATCATAGTGAGTCCTAAGAAGGTTTCAATGGTGGTCGTCACTATCTCCACTGTTTTCTGGTGGGGTCCACTTGAACTTTGGATCTACCTCATTCTTTAGCTCATGCTGTAAAATGATCTTTCTAAATGGATGGATGGTGTGGATACAACACATACATCATGGCGCGCCCCAAAGAACATGGTGATGTCACTTTAGTAGTCAAACTCGCTACTCCCACGTACTCTCAAGTTTAGTAGCCAATCGAGTGAGTGCTCGTCTTAGTTCAGATCATACATACTTAGGGCCTGTTTTTTAATGCTGAATTTTTGCACTTAACACAAAATTAGAAAAATGTTCCATGTTGAGTGGTGTTTGTTAACGCATCGTTAATGCGGAAGAAGGAAAGCGCTAAGTGGTTTTTCACTTAATTCTTTCCATGATAGGAGTCTGGCTTAATGGTGAATGCGGAATACGCTAAGTGAATTTTTCATTAAACAAAAATTTGTGCTTCCAAAATTACTCATTTTCAAGTTGTCATGAGAATTTCTTCTCTTTAAATTATTTGCACAATACAAAATCAACTTTTAAACTGTGAAACTTCTTTATGCCCGACCATGATGTATGTGTTTCATCCATTCCATTCATCCATTTTTAAAGATAATTTTAGGGCTTGATACCAAAAATGAGAGGAATATAAATCTCAGGTGGGCCATACCACTGGAAAACAATAGTGATTGGATATCCACCATTAAAATTCTCCTAAGGCCTAATGTACTGTTTATTTGACATCCAATTTGTTGATTAGGTCATATAGACCTATATGAATGGAAAAAACAAAGATCGGCTTGATCCAAAACTTTTATGGCCCCCAAAAAGTTTTTAATGGTCAACATTCATTCAACACTATTTTCCTGTAATGTGGTCCACTTGAGAGTGGGATATACCTCATTTTTGGTCTCATACCATAAAATGATCTAGAAACATAGATGGACATCATGGATGAAACACATACATCATGGTGGGGCCCACATAGCACCAACCATTAGCCATTGGCTGGTGGCAGGGGAGTAGTCAATCTGTTTTCGTGGACGCGAATTGGATACTGACAAGTTGAGCAGCGAGACCCGCTTATACTGAAGTTACGTCACCAAGTTATGTGGGCCCCATCATGATGTATTTTTTGTATCCACGCCGTCCATCCATTTGGAAATATAATTTTAGGTAAAGATCCAAAGAATGAGTTAAATCCAAGCTCCTGTTTTTTATTAAGCTGATATTTGTTTTTTCCCTTTTTTCATGTTTGGTTGGATTTCAAATAAAATAGGAAGGTTTCAACGGTAGGCATCAATCTTCCCACAGTTTTTTGTGGTGGGGTCAATTACATATTTGGATCTGCCTCATTCTTTAACACATGCTCTAAAATTAAATCTCCAAATAGATGGACGGTGTAGATAAAGCACATACATCATAGTGGGCCCACATACATCATAGTGGGTCCATGGAACTTAATGACATCACTTCGGCAACGAATCTCGCTATTCAACCTGTCAGTAGCTAATCCACGTCCAAGTAGGATGCGGATTGGTTGGTGTACCTCACACCAGCTATATAGCTGCTGTATTGACGTCAGCAAGTTCTGTGGGTCCCATTATAAGGTATGTGTTATATCCAAACCATCCATCCATTTAGCGAGGTTGTATAAAAGCTTGAGACAAAAAATAAGCTGCAAAAAGCAGCGGAGGGTTGAACATCTACCATTGAAACCCTTTTTGAGGTCACAGAAGTTTTGGATTAATATAATTTATTTATTTTTTTCCTCTTCATACAAATAATTGTGACCTTATTAACATATTGGATGGAAAATAAACTCTAATAGGCTACCGAAGTTTTGGATCAATATGTTTTCACTTCATCCAATTGGGAATGACCTTATAAATGGTTTGGATAGCATATAAATATAAGGTGGGCCGTATTTGAAGGTTTTGTTGCTACTGGTGTTCAATCTTGTACAACACGCAGTGACAATCTTTCCGCTAAGAAGAATTGAGGGCCTTACGATGATATTTTAGTTTTTTAGTAAGTATTTTAGTTTATTTAAATTGAATATAATGATTTTATTTTCATTTAATAAAAAATAATTTCTTTATAATGTAAAACATTTCCAAACGAGAGATAGGAGCAAATGTGTCAAATTAACATATTTCAAACATTTAAGTTGTTTGTTTCAGATTCAGTACTTAATTTTTAGACTTCAACCATAATTATCAAACAAGTTTTTTTACTTCAGATTTCATATTCACACTTTAGATTTCAGATTCAGGTTTCAGATTTTAGATTCGGTCTTTATACTTCAGATTTAACAAATGGGGCCTTACATTGGTAAATGGAAGTCTAGTCTCTAAACCAGGAGACATCCCATAGCTTGCCCAAGTTGGTCACAACGGCCCAAACAAAAGTGAACATTTAGTATTATAAGTAATCTAGTTTGATCAAACTGTTTATTGGACCATTTTTGTATAAATGATATTAATCATCCATATTAAAGGTGAACAGTTATATGGATCCAGTTGTAAGATTGATGTAATTGTCTGCATGATAACATGTAATGTATGACCTAGGCAAATCAATTGAACTACCTAAGTGTCCCAATCCAACTAAAATCACAACTTAAAAATGCTATGAGAGCATATATCTCTCTTACAAATCAGACTCTGATTGAGAGTATAAGTGAGGCTGATTGTTTGGTGATCTAGACCGTTGGTGAGATGGCCCATACCATGGATGGGGTATGACACAGGTTGGATGTTCCCATCCATTCAATATTTGACCATTTCAGCCTGCTGTTATGGGCACATCAAGACCGTTTACTCATCTTGATTGCAAACTTGCACCATATACGATTATCCTTAAACACACCCAAATCTCCAATTCTAGCCGTTGATCTCCTATTTTACCTCAACCCATTAGAAAAAAAAGAAAGATTGCACCCTTTTTCACACCTTTATCACGGGTGCGACAACTAACCGTTTTCTTATTTAAAAAACGAAAACTAGTGGCGTGCTTTGCACGTGACAGGTAGGTAGGGACATGTTTTGGATTACATGCGGAATAAAATGCAATTTCAAGCATTAGTTGTTTTTGGTAAATGATCAGATGCATCGCCTGTATCATAAGTTATTGTACAGCCTTTCTTTTCGCGCAACATGTCACACGTTTGGAGTATCCTATCCATGCAAAAGGTAGCCCAAACATTATTATCGCTTGTACCAAAGACTCATCCAATCCAATCATAGGGTGGGCCACACCGGTACACTGAATCATACCATTGGCTGTCCATTAATCTTCTATTAGTATCCTATTTAATGATCGCATAGGCCTGATTTTTTTATCAGGAAATCCTCATGGTGTGGCCCACCTTTTTCATGGATTGGATATTCACATATGTAACATGCTGGCATGAGTATAGTGTATGTATCGTACTTATGATACACCCGTTGTATCTGATAATTTCTGTTCGTTGATTTAAGGGAGGTATGTGGACAGCCACATCTTATTATTTCTAATACGTATATAAAGCATACAAATAGTCGTATGATGTAAGGTTTTGTCCCATCGTTCGGCCACATGAAAAATCCAAACCGGTGGTTATCTTTTTCTATGCTCAGACCCAAATGCCCCGCTCCACACGTGTCAAACCTGTGTAGGACATCCAAGATGTACTTCAGGTGGGCCAAACCGTATAGATGACCTGGCTTGAAAATAAGGCGGGCCCACGTGTTGAATATCGCACGTTGGCTGCCTGTTCTATATGTGTGGCCCACCCGACTATCTGAACGACCTTATTTTTGGGGCAGAGCATCTAGGTGGTGGGTCCCACATGACGCATGCACCGGATGTCTTGCACGTGTGCCATTAGCAATGTGGATGGGGTGAGCAAAGATCATGTGAGCATGGCAAGAGTATGGAATGTAGGTTGTCTCTCAAATTACCATACCAGTAAATAAACTATCTCATCTGGGAATATTTTGATTTGCCATTTTGGGATTGGCCAGTGATAGCACATGCGTCCTAGAAAGATACTGGAAAATATAATTTCCTAGGAATAGGATACTGCCGGACTACTGAATTAGATATTCCTCCCAATAGAACTACCGCTGCCGTATTTAATTGCACTGATTAAAAAGTGGGGTCCACTCTATCTAGCGGGGCCCACTTCCCATCTCTGTCTGATCTTGAAATGGCCGTGGTTACATGGACACATCAAGTCATTTTCCGTGGATTTTTGTCATGTGCTACAATAGATAGAGATGGACGCCCCTCACGTGCTAATCTGGTGCATGTATGCAAGATCCATGCCGTTCATCTAGTGAATCTCACCATATATATAACGTGGCTTAAAAATCAGGTCGTTCAGATCATCAACTGAGCTACAAGTGTACGCAAAAAATGAATGGCTAGATTATAGTTTTTATAATTCTTAACTTAGACATGCGGCACGTGACAAGATCAAAAAACGTGATCATGCATCTCAGTGGGCCATTCCTGGAAAAACACACTGATCAGACAATCCCAATCATTCTATTAGAGGACTGGGTGACAGAAAATGGATGGTTATAAGGAACTGAACCAAAATTCTTGCCCAACTGGTGCTAATCCGACATAAGCCTGTCTAATGAACGGTTCAGATTTCGGGATACATTTCATACTTGTACGGAGATCCGGTCACTGGTAGATCAGAGAGAGAGAGAGAGAGAGAGCCACAAACGTTATAGGATATCTCCACGAAAAATGATCAACGGTTCACATCCAGCTAACCACATGTGGCCCATCTGATGAAGAACCCAGATCTGCGCATACTTTTTCTAAAAAATTTATTTATTTACACACGCACACACACCACGCACACACACCACCACACACTCACACCGTAGTGGGATTTCACCACCTATGGGTACTCGAACCCTCAACCAGGTGTTGAAACTCCATGAGAGTTTACCACCGGAGTAAGAGCAAGGACCCAGATCTACGCATCCATGCCACATTGACACATGTGAGAGAGAGACTCAACGGTTAGATCAAAGTTTAAAAACTCATTAAAATAATAATAAAAAAGGTCGACTCAACTCGACCAGCTTTCACCAAAACTCGAGAAAATCCGGTCACGACTCGGTAAAAAGTTGATAAAAACTCGGCAGTTCTCGAGACCTTTCATACATGAAGAGATCTCAGGTTCCAAGAAGTTATAGTCCACTCAGATGATATCATCAAAGCTATCAAGTGCATGTGACATCCAATCCTTCCAACAGGTAGGCCCAACCATGAGAATTACCCAATGAGAATTTCAACCGTATATACTCTTCAAGTGGACCACACTATATAAAACAATGTCTGTACTTTGGTAAATATCAAAACATAAGTGTGGTCCACTCAACGAATGGATACTTCTGAGTTTCCCAAAAAAACAATCACTATGATTGCGCCAACCTATTGGACGGGTTGGATTTCGTATGCACATAAAGGAACACATTCCAGTTTCGAGTTTTCATGACTCAGTCAAAACTCGATATGACTCGACTCGACTCAGCATGACTCATTAAAAATCACCCGAGTTTCTGAGTCGACTCAGCTTTCCTTGTTTCTTTTTCTTTTTTAACTATGGGTCAGATACAGCTGACCCGCCGATATGGCGATGCTTTTGATTGCTTTTCTGATGGTGGGGCCCACCAGACGTGGGGTTGTTAAGAGCTCATTTGGTATAGTAGAAACGGGTCATTTTCTCAGTTTTCTAGGTCAACTCACCTACAAATATGAAAGCAGTGGGTCTGGTTGAAAGATAAGCGCCTCTGCTTAGATAAAATCAAAGACAGGAGACTTTGAATTTTTTTGAGGGAGTATGATGTCATCGCATGTATCATTTTTCCCCTGCCATTTTTTAACAGCTCTGACAGATTCTAGACGTGGGGCCCACCCATAATTATCATTGGACCACTGGATTGGATGGACACTTGGCTGATTGCAAACACCCCAAATAATATCATCATCAGACGATCACAACCATTCAAGTAAGGTTCTGTAAAATGAACGGTCCATCCATTTCGGCTCTCTATAATCGTATGGATACGATCATCCGATCACGTTTATTTTTGGGTCATCTGCAATTTATCGGCGGGTGACTCTGGTCTAACGGCTGAGAAGTCGTAGGTGGGGCCCACTTGGGATCCAGTATGTAAAAATCTGCACCTTGTGATGTACTGGATCATAGATTGGAAATTGAAATCAGTTTACTAGACAAATGAAGGTCAGGGTCTGCCCCAATCCACTGCATGAGGAAGGGAGATATGATGCCACGATTCACGGTACAACCGCATGCGGATTCTTCTTTGTTTTAATTTATTTTTTTAATAATTAAAATTGCAATTTGCGTTGCAGGTCAACATGAGTATGTTCTTGATTGGAGTGACGAAATTTCATTTTTTGGGTTTCATATGCACACCAACCCCAGTTGATGTGCAATACAACCCTTTTTGGTCAAGGGTGTTATTTGATACTCTGGCTGCAAATGACACTTGATACACATGCACTTCAAAATGGTATACCTGGGATATGATGAAAAAGTAAACTGGGTAAATTGTGGATCTCATTGTCACCAAGTTACGGTAATAAATAAATAAAATAAGTTAGTTGTGATTTTGTTCTATCATACAACCATATGCCTTGACAAATAATGCATATTTAGTCAAATGTATTTGATTAGGATAGCGTCGAGCATACCAAAGTCGTACTTGACTCAAGTTAGATTAAATGCTTGCAACTCCAAGTATTAAATTAGGTGTAGGATAGACTTATAAAGGTTGATATAACTGTCCAACCACCAATATTATAGTAAGTAGGTGATTTGGGATATGATGGTTAGTTCTCCAGTAGAATCTTTTTACAATGTACTTAGGACCTTTCTTTCAATAATGATCAAGGCTTTTAAATTTTTCAGTAACATGATAAAGGAGGATTAAGATTAAAAAATAATGGCTAATCTATCAATTTTATTGATTAAGAAATTTGAAATTATAATTGAAAAGAACATAATGTAGAAAAAATAAAAAATAAATGACCTACAACTATTTGAGGACTTGATTTGCAGGCATGCAGTTAGCAGAATGTGACTTGTATGATCTTCTAAGTATGGACTCAATTTATCAGGGATTCGAAAATGATGTTCATGGATATTTACACTTTTTTTTTTCTCGTACACACGCACCCGCCACGCCATAGTACACACGCACCCGCCACGCCATAGTGGGATTTCACCACCTACAAGTTTTGAACCCAAGACCTCATGTTGAAACTCCTCAAAGTCTACCACTCGGGCAAGGACTGGAACATGATATTAGGGATTTACACTACTCCTAAGGGTGTAATGCAATGATGATGTTGGATGGTAGTAAACTAAAATATGTTAAACTCTAAACTTGTTGTAGTAGGACTAGACAAAAATGGAGGAACTAATGGCTTGTTTGGATTCATGAAAAGCATGTGATGGAAATAGCATTCCTTGGGAAACCTTATTTCTAAAAAATTGTGAGAAATGAAAATTATTTTCCTTATTTATTTTTTAACAAAATTTTAATAGAAATTTAGAATCTATTTTCAACTTTGTTATTTAGCAAAAAAATAATAAAAATAATAATAATAATCTTGAAAAATAATAATTTAGTCACTAGCTTGTGCTAGATCAGCACATGTGAGATGCTTAGAGTTGATTAGTGGGCCATGTGGCATATATGGCATATGTGAGCACTTTTAAGCTAAATTGTGGCACGCATGATATATGCGAGGTGCTTAAAGCTGTATAATGGCACATGTGGTACAAGACACGTATTAGCATATTTGACACGTAGCCACTGAAGCTAAATGACAACAATTGCCATATCCGGAGAATTGAAGATGGACAATGCCACATGCCATATTTAGAGGATTAAAGATGGGCAATAGCACTTGTGCCATATTGCCACATGTAGGGTGTTTTACACATGTAAGGCACAAGTAAGATGAATTGTGGTACATGTCATTTAATAGCACATGTAGGGCGTAAGAGAAGATGGATGGTGAGATATGTGGCACATTACCACATTAGAGGCTCTTTATACACGTGAGGCATAAGATAAGATGGATGGTTAGACATATGGCACATTAGCCCATTTTCCTTCCATAGCGGGAAAATATATTTTTTAAGAGTAGATGTGAGAAAATACAAAGATAGGAAGTGGAAAATGAAATTTTTCATAATTCACCATAAATAAAGATTTAACAAATAATGGAAAGTGAATTTCATAAGAAATATCGCTTCATTTCCCATGTTTTACGTAAATCTAAACAGAGTATAAGTGTAACATCCTAGATTTTTCCGTACTTGACCCTAGTATATACACGAGCGTTATTGTTAGAGAATCGTATAAGTTCAATTAATTATCCATAAGAAACTAATAATGTGTCCGGTCACCTAAATCTTTTGTCTAACCATGTGATCTATTAGTTGAAGGCCAAGATTTAAGCGACCTCCCGTCGATTAATCAGAATGATTGTAGTTAATGAAGATCCACCTAAAATCTACTTAACTAAGGAGTTAGATCATGATTACCCTATTTACAAAAATCAAATTGACCAAACTGTCCTTTTGGCCTAAGAATCAATGGTATGGGGTAATTTAAGCCAAACCATTATTTTCAGTAATTGCGAATAGGTCACACTATGAACTTAAATAATTCAAACCCAATCGTCATGCTCGAGAAATCTCGTTGCTTAACTTAATCCAAAAATGTCTGGATTAACCAAGTAGGCTCTAGACCGCTCTTTAGTGGGTCGTTGAAGTCGAAATTATAGAAAGATATTCATTTTAGCAGTCTTACGTCTATCATGTACATTGAGCCGAGATCGCACCTTGAATTGTTCAACTTAGACTCACAAGGTGAGCACATAAGATGTGCGAATGCTCTTAAAAATTGTCAAAAACTTAAGTTAATTATCTATGTCCGATCTTTGCTAAAGTTTTGACTTTCGAACCGTTAGATCGTGACCAAATTTAGGACACTGACCTAAGTTAATATTCTACACATATTCGTATAGTCATGACCCCGATCAATGATCAGTAACCATCAAACTGACTTCTGATCATATTAATCGATGTCGCATTTGAATTGCAGGGTGATTGATACCTTGCATAGATTACCGCTTGGGACAATTACCTTACGACTTAGATCAACCTGTACACCCCCAACTGGGCCTCTAAAGCTAAAACCAAGCCCTTATAGCGTTATATAACCAATACCCTAGCCAATAGGGCCAAATGTGCCCCATCTGGCACTATAAATACTGCACCTTTTGGCTCTCCTCCACTCCATCCGAATTTGCCCAAAGAAAGAGAGAAAGAGAAGAAGAGAAGGAGATTTAGGGGTTTCTTATTTTTTACCCTTGTCTTTCCCTTTCGATCAAACGCTAGCTTTTGTTTCTTCCACCGCATCCTTCCTTCATTTACAATTGAAGGTAAGAAGCGCTTCCTACCTTTCGACTGAGTCCTTTAATGTTGGATTCTTTGAGTTCTCACGTGATTTCTTTGATTTATTTTAGGAACCAGTGTTTCCTCCAAAACCCTAACCCTAGGTGCATAGAGATTGAGAAATATTTCTCTAAGGTGTTGACCATTCATTCTAGGTTTTATTTTATTAATCCTTGAGGATCTCAGTTAATGAATTTATGTTATAATTAGGATTTCAAGTGTTATCATTACTAGACTTACTTCGTTATTGCAAATATTGATGTCATTTGCTTTTTAGTTGTCAACATGCTTGATGAAATGTTTGAATGAATGAAATTCTTGATTTTAGGGTTTGTATATAACATTGGCAAGTTGTCTAATGATTATTTACATTGCTTTGGTTGGTAAGCATTTATGTTTGACCTGTCTTACTATTATACAACTTGTTAAATACCATTTTATGATTGGAAATATTATTATCGTGAAATCAGCCTTCTAAAATGTGTAAGTTAGGGGGTGACCCGTATTGGGTCGGTCACCTTGTGCTTGTTTGATCGATCGTGGTTGGACACAGATGACCGAAAATAGCTGAACTGCATACATGGGATGATTTGCGTCTAATGCCGATTACGCCGAGGTTCTCTCAAGTCAATCGGATCAGTCTAATGCATAGCTGATTATTTTCTATTCTCACTGTTGGATAACACTAGATAGAATGTAGAATACTTATGTTTTTACTAGAATGAGTTTATTCATAACCATTAGCGCGTTACAATCCTACAAAATCTCAAGAGTTAGGCATTGTGGTATGGGACATTGTGTCTGGGCTATCGCCCTACGATGGAATAACGAGCCTCCCTATAGTGACCAGTGAGCTTTGATGGAGGCGACATGCATACTATGTATTATAAGATTAGGTAACGAACTCTTTTCACATTGATTTTGTATTGGCTGACGAGCTCTTACCTTTTAGTGATTATCCTTGGACGATGAGCCCTTACCATTAGTTCAATTGTATAATTAATGAATCTTAAAATGGATTAAGGGACACGGGTGAGGAGTCATTATGGCCGCAACGACCCTCATGATCCGGTTAGACTTGTGATAAAATTATAGTACTCTAACTTCACAAATATGTTGTTTGAATATGCATGTAACATCCCGGATTTTCACTGTTTTGAATTTTCAAAAATCCTTGAAATTTAATTATTTATTTTTATTATTAACTTATAATATCACTTAACGACCATTAGCACTCAATGTTAGTTTATACTGGGGTAGACCAATCTAGTTATGATGGGACCAAGTGCGGGCCGCCAAGCCAGATGGCCCGTTTACAATTAACAACAGCCTGTGTGGGCCACCTAGCGACCAAGAAGGGTCAGAAAAATCTAAAACTTTAGAAAATCATAGATCTCACTGGGCTTGTGATCCATCGCGGACTGTGGACCCAGTGGACACCCAGAAGTACTATCTGGCGCTTGCCCAATGCACCCCACCAATGCCAGATTAAAATCTGGCACTGACAAAGGAAACTGAGACTCTGGGCCTTCCAGTCGTCGGATTTCTTCCAAATTTATGGTGAAGGTTTAATGTATTTTTCAACGCCTTCCCACCAAATCTGGGCCCCGATCGTGGCACGATGACCGTTGATCATAAATCGGACCCGTACGACCAAACCCCGTTCGTTCCCAAATTTTGTAAGGCCCCTCATCGGGCCATGGACCACTTATCCTATAAATTTCATGGCCAGAGGGCCATCAGAAATACTTCAATCACCAAAATGGCCCCCACAGGACCACTTAAAGGTCAGAAACGCTTTCTCAGATCATATATCCGTTCATCCGTTCGTCCTCAATTTTTGCATGGGCCCTAATCAGGCCATAAGGCACCTACACGCCGAATTTGGTGGCTAGAGGGGTGTTAGGGCCACCCCAACACCAATAAGGAGTCCCATAAGTTTATTTTAGGAAATTGTGGAAGCTTGAGGCTTTTTGCACCAAATCTGGAATTATAAAAAGGGCCTCATTTAGGCACCCCTCTCCCCATACGAATTTTGCCCTAGAAGAGAGAAAAGGGAGAAGAGAAAGAGGAGAAAGAAGAAGAAAGAGAGAGGGAAGAAGGCATGGTGGACTCTCAATCAAGGTGGGGCCCAAGAGGATCAAACCCATAATCTCCTACACCTTCTCCAAGAAGAAACCATGTACCACAACCACCAAAATCATCCATTGATCGTCTAAGTAAGGCTTCTCATCCTTTGTCTTGAAAACCCTTTTTGATGAAGGAGAATTTTACATGGATTTCTCATGAATGAACTTGCTTTAGGGATTCCGACCAACCGGCCACAAATCGACATTCCCAGGTCATTTTTGAGTCTCCAACGAATCACAAGGTGCGGACTATTGTTCTTAGGTGGCATAGCACCAATTTTACTATAGGTTTAATGATTTTGATTGTTTGGATGTTATGATTGGAGAAACTAGAGAAACCCTAGGAATTGCATGATTGTTGAAATTCGTATGGAATGCATGTTGATCTTTATTTGGTGTTGCTATTGCCTTGCACATGATTGGGTATTTGGATGATTAGGTATTCATGCCTTGTTGATTTTTCCCTACATTATTGTTTCATAGAATGTATGATGACCGTGTGCATATGATTTCTTGCAATGGTGGAAGTGCTTAACTTCCTCCCACACACACACATACCTCACTTGCACTTGTATTATGATATTGTTGGCCTTGCTTGGTATGAGAATCTGAATTGTATGTTGAGAAGCATGAGAACATGAAGGTTGTATATGCTAGATGACGCATTGGTAGGCGGCATGCTAGGGATTGCTACTCGTACCCTTGGGTTGGTCAGGAAACATGAGGAGAGCGAAGGTGGCTCCATTGGTAGGACTGCCTCGAGGATAAACCGTGGGTTTTGGGCGGGTGTGCTCGGGTGGCTGTAGTTCGACTACGTGGGACCCTTGTGCCCGAGGTCACTCGTCTCACACTCGCCTGACTCATGCGGTCTAGCCTACTGACTGATCAACCCTGTTTGTTAACCCTGTGTGCTCACATATGTATGGAATCTGAACCACCCTGCAACCATTGTAGCCCATCGATAATCCACCTGAAACTGGTCCATAGCCTCGTGAGTGGGGCATAGTGGAATGGGACACTATGTCCAAGCTGTTGGCCTACGCTGGGGTACCGCGCTTCCTCGTAGTGACCGCGAGCGATCCCTTCCTTTCGACACTCCTCATGTGCTTGGAGTCGGGGATGAGGAACCCGACGAGATCACGGACCGCGAGGTCTCGGCCTCACGCGTTGATGGGGTCTTGGCCTCGCAACCAGTTTAGGGCATTGATACGTAGGGTGAATCAGAATCCCCAACCTGCTGGATGAATAGACTTAACTAATAACTCGGCTAACACGATCGCATTGCACGCATTAGCTAGGGTGGCGACTCGGAAGTCGAGGTCGCTCTGAGGGAGTGTTGTCATATGCGATCGTTAGATGGAGTCGCTTGAGGGAGTGTTGTGGCGAGGGCATGCATCATATCATCCCACATGCATGCATTTTAAATAAGAGTTATTAGGTGTTGATGATTGCCTGCTTTTCATTAAGTTCATATTACAATTGATGCCTGTTGTAACTTGAGACCAATAGTTCACACTGAGTTAATCACTCACTCCCACTCTGGGACGGTGTTTTAAAACACCAACCAGATTCGCTCATAAATGCAGGTGATGCAGAATTCGTGGAGCTGAGAGATGCGGGCTTCGAGAAGGAGGACGAGCGGACTCAGCTCTACTCTTGTGGACATGATGTTGTTGTGATTTGTTGAGTAACGTCTTATGCGACCCGTTTATTTTTCTTTGGACCTGTATATATTGATCTTTTTATTTCAGTAGACTAGTTGTGGTTGTGTTTCATGCTCCAAAAAATTCCAGGCTGCGCATTTAAACTGGATTAATCATAAAATTTTAAAATTGATGATAAGTGACACTCGGGGACTCGGGAGTCGAGTTTATGCACGACCCCCGATTTTCCGGGGCGTTACAATGCACTAATAAACAATTGACTAATCATGCATATCATGGCACTTGTTGGTAATGTTAGTGATGAGCCACATTACAATAGGATAGTCATGTTTGTGAAAGGCGTTAGAGTCGTGTGATGAGGGAGTGTTGGTATTAGTATGAAAAAGCATTGAAGTTGCATTGATGAGAGAGTATTGGAATTATAAAAACATGCATCTGCATACCATGGTATTCGTGCACTTAACAACCAGATAGGAATTTATTATTTGCTTATGTTATCATTACATGCGCCGATTGTGTTGATAACATGTGCAACTTATAATAAATGATACCATTGAGTTGATCACTCACTCCCGCTTGGAATAGTATTTTTAAACATCAACCAGACGTTATGGTAGATGCAAGTGTGACTGAGCCTGACACCTTGAGGGATGCCTACATGGACCCGAAGGAGGAGTTTTCGTACTTGCAGATTTTCGATGGGCAACTTTAGGCTGACTCATTTTGCAGTTCGGTCATATGGATATTTTGTTGGGTGGAGATTATGACACTTGATATACTTTTTTTTTTTTTTTAGAACTATATATTAGAGCCCCAGCTGTGGGCTCCATACTTTAGATAGTTGTATGTTGTATTTTTTCTATACATAATTTTGGATTTAAATACACTTATTATCAGAGGATTATATACTATTTGGTTTAGTTATATGATTACTTAGATATCAAATTAACCGTATAGGAAAATTTGCGCTTCCGTAAAGCAAAAGTGACACTCGAAATATCTGGGATTGAGTTCCTGCTCAACCCTTGAAATTCGGGACATTACATTAAGGATAAAACTAAGATAAACAACATTGTGTTGTGTGTAGAGGTTATGTATATTGGCAATGGCCCAGAGCTCTTCATCAAATGCTACTTATAGACTTAGAGACGCAGTGGGCAAGTCGATGTTTCTTTTAGCTTGAAGGTTACTCAATCATAACCTAGTTGAATTTAGATTTTTCATTTGTGTCCTGATATCTTTCTAACTCTGGGAGAACTTGTTTCTTAATCCTAGCCGAATTTAAAATTTTCATTTGTGTCCTGATATTTTTTTAATTATGGAAGAACATGATTCTTAATCCTCCATAATCTCCGTGAAAACATCAATTGTATCTAGATAAATTTTGTTTCCAGCATGATTATGCGAGACAACCTCACTATATGTATTCTGGATTGCAAGATATGCGGCATCGATGAGGCTTTCTTGATCAATTTTGAGTTGTCCTGATTTTGGCAGACTGTGTTATCGAATGCAGGAAATCAAAAGATATTCTAGAGGCATGAGTGAGACTGCGTAGTTCACACAAGTGAGATTGCATCCATCACTTGTACGTAGTGCCAATACGTGGCAACATCCTAATATTGGATTATGTGGGAAGCCGAGACTATCCAATCTATTGATCTAGACCGTTCACTGGATCCAATACATATTTCATGGCAGCCAAACAAGCATCACACTAGTTCGACAAATATTAACCATTTGATCAAGGTCTTGAATAGGAACAGTCAATATCATTTACAAAAAAATGGTTTTACCGTGGCCATCCCATCCATGGCTTGAAAAAAGATGGCCATCAAAAGTAAGGCCAAAGCAAGGATGGATTGGATCATCTAAATAGCGTGATCTTTGCATGGTAACTTTAGAAATGTGCTCTGAACCTTCTTTTTTTTTTTCTTCTAACACACGCACACACACCACCACACACGCACGCCATGGTGGGATTTCACCACCTATGTCTACCACTGGAGTAAGAGTAACTTTAGAAATGTGCTCTGAACTTAATGGATGGTTGAGATAGCCGATTAGAATGTCCAACCGAACTGCAATGCTCCTCTTTTTGGTTCGTCACACATCTAAAACTTGTATGCATGCATTGGACGGTTTAATTTGAATTAGTTATATGCCACTATTCAATTTCTAAGTAAATTTTAAGCGCCTGAGTATCATCCATACACAGCCAGAGTATCAAAATTTTTCACCTATGGTTATGGGAAAATTGACCAAATGTGTGGGCGTATTAAAAAGGGTGGGCATGAATAGTGAATCCGATTCTGTGCGCACCGTTCCCCTCAAGTAGAAAATGGTGCGTTGATTCAGGAAACGCCTGGAGTCGTCCTTGTAAAAAGATACTTGCGTGGCTGAGTGGATGTTTGCTACTTCCACGCGCCTGTAGTGCCGTACACATCCACACGTAGTCACTCGTGCAAATGAAACACTTGTGTGAGATCTATGCGTTCCATAATGTTCAAAATAGTGTTTAGATCTTATCTATAAAATATCAGAAAATTTTAATCTTCATGTGGACCACAACATGCAAATTAAATTAACGGTTCGTAGCCATTCGTACTGATATGTGGCGGCCCGCCAGAGGTGTGAAATGGCTTGATTTTTATATTCGCATGTCCAGAACCTAGTTAGAGATGGACGGTCATGTCAGGGGATCTGTGGGGCCCACATTTATGTAAGGCTCAAGCTGACCACACCAAAGGAAGGAGTGGGTATTGAAATTCTACCGTTCAAAACTTCATAGGCCCCACCGTGATGTTTATTTGTCATCCAAACCGTTCATAAGGTCACATGGACCTGTATGAAGGGAAAACATAAATATTAGCTTCATCCAAAAATCCTGTGGCCCCCAAGAAGTTTTGGACGGTAGGTTTTTAATCTCCACTGCTTCCTATGGTGTGGTCCAGTTGAGCCTTAAATCTGTCTTATTTTTGGTTTTATGCCTTAAAATGATCTTTCAAAATGGATGGACGGCGTGGATAAAACATATACATCATGGTGGGCCTTACAGAGCCCCTAATAAACCGTCCATCTCTAGCTAGGTTTAGTGGGGTAGTACCCAATCTACGCCCGATTTTTACGCCACAGTATCCAAAGAGAGGTAGAGATCTGAGCTTTCGATAAGATGGGAAATAGTGCTTAATTTCAGTGTTCAGGTGGACCACAATGTACAAAGTTAATTGACCGTTAAATACCTTTTTCCTAGCCATTCATTTGTTTTGATATGGCCCACCACCCACCTAGGGTGTAAAACGACCTGATTTTTATTACAGATCTAAACGTGTAGCTCAGATCTCACACGTGTTACATATAACACGTACCCCTGGGTGTGGATGTGTACGTCTCCGACGCGCGTGTGGAACTAGCAAAACCTCCGTGCATGAGAGTGTGGTGGACGTTACATGCAACACAAATCATGGCGCAGACGGCGTACATACAGGTCAATCCAGACCGTCCAAATAGTCAGCCATGGCCCACGAATCACACATGTTCGATGCACCCAACCCAAATCGGACGTCAATTTATACTGTGAGGTTGTAACAAGTTAACCAGCTCTCCTCATTCCACAGCTATTTGAATCTTCTAACGTTCACGAGAACAATTTTTTTTTTTTTTTTACACACGCACACACACCCCCACACACTCACACCACACGCACACACACCCCACACACGCACACCGTGGGATTTCACGAGAACAATTTCACTTTCACCAACTCAATTTAAAATAACATATCTTTTCAAATTTCAACGGCTCTGGTGTGAACTGATTCATGCATGTGATTTTCCTTGGTGGCATGGCCCATGCATTTAAGAGAAGTATCCGACCAGCTATCTAACCATCACATGGGATGCCAAACATAGAAAAGATAGCTTCCCATTATAGAAAAATGCAAGCATTTATGGATCACCCAACAATAAATAGAAACAATCTTTATACTCACTGATCCCCACTGGCGAATGTGATCATTGATCCGGACCGTCCGTTAGAAGGGACACCCCTTAGATGGACCACTGCCCAAAATCCAAATTGAATGGATGGTTGAAACCGTGCAAAAAGTAGCTAACAATTTAGAGAGTTTTGACCGTCTATATTGACCAGCTAACTAATGGATATTGTAGACTACTTTTGCTTGGTCCAGAGTAGTCTTCGTGTAGTGACCCACCCAAGTACGGTCGGATCAGTGAAGGTCGGTGAGGGAGAAAACGTTGATACTTTGCAGAGTATGATGATCTGTAACCATGCAGGCAGAGACTGTCGATGTGCTACACGTGTAAGTCGAATTAAATCTCCAGATAATGGGGCCCAGTTTAGGTGGGTCGCGACCCAAAACGAACGGCTAATGGATATCTCTAAGTGTCGAATTTGTGGAGATATGCCTGAAGGTTTCATTGACGGCTACAATTCAACAAACAAATGTCAATTTTTTAAATATCAGGAACATCCGATCAATCTGATTTTTGGGCTTCAATCCATCTATGGTGGATCCCGCCATTGGGGACGGTTTGGATTTTGGCATATTTACACCATACGTGTAAGGGCTGGTTGCGTGTGCACCGCTCGTGCTGTGCCAGCTTACCCACCAAAAAGAGGGTTTGATGTAGTGGTTTGGACCATGCCAACCGCACATGTGGCACATGTTTAGGCTGGCCGGCACTTCCAAGTTGTGGGACCCATGATGTACGGTTGCTTTTTTTAGAACAATGCCTGGCATTGAATGTTGAATTTACTCTTTGAATGTGGACCGTTGCCTATTTTTTTTAAATATTAGTCGTCCACATGTAGGACACTGATTGAAGACTTAGGACCGTCCGAAATTCATTGGGTATTCTTGTAATTTCACCATGATCTTAGTAAAAAAATAAAAGATCTGCAGCCAGATCTTGGACGTTGCAGTAAAGCCAAAGAAATCTTTAATAAGGTTTAAACCGGTTAGATAATTGCGTTTTTGGATGATATGTGGGGCCCATTTGAAAATCGTACTTCATCATCACCATTGGCTTATCGTGCTCTTCCTCTTTTTTTTTCAGGACAATATGTCCCATCAGAGGACATCTGAGCCGTTCAGAAGTTCGGTCCCATCATGAACATCCGCTGGCATGAAAATCATTCTGACCCATTTATCATGCGGGCTACATCTTCTGTCGGTCAGATCGTCTTATATCCATTGATTTCAGTGGTCCCGCCGATCTGATGAGTGTAACTAGCTGATTTTTATGCCAGATGTTTTCTCATGAGGAGGGCAACCTTTTCGACGGCTCTGATGTCCTACGCATGTGACACGTGTAAGTAAAAAGGGCGCAGGACCGTGATTTTATGCTGCAGATGTCAGTACCTGATCATTTCTCGTAACAAAGTGCTGTCTCGTGGGTACGCAAGGACTTCCAAGTTGCGGTCCGTACGGTCCACTTGCGTGGGGCCCATCCGTACATTTCTGTCTCGCTGCAATCCTCACACCCGCCAATCATGCTAAGTCTACTTGAGCGAGTAGGGTATGGAATTATGCTCCGTAGCGTCCCATTGTGACACGTCGATGCATCATCAGGCCATCGCTGCCGTCCATCAGATGGGCCACACTATCCCCATGCATTGGATAAATAATCAGGCTAGCCAGCTCATGATGTGAGCCATATGCGTACAAGTAATCTGGACCGTAGGTGGATGTTCTTTAGCCATCCCTATGCATACGTATGCACAGGACGTGTGGCCCACCTCATGGAGAGGGTGGGCCTGAATTTTCGCCGGACCACATAAACAGTGGGGCCCACTTGATGAAGTGGTTCCTTCATCTTCCACATGGGTTGGAGACATGATTAGGCTTGCATACCAAACTAGCATGTGAAGGGTACATGGAATGAAAGGCAATGTCGTTTTTTTTGTACTTGTAAGGTGTACAATGTAAGGAAGAAAGTTTGCTAGAATACATCCCAATGCATTGAAATATGATACATCGGGCTTTAGGCCTTGAATCCATGGCCATTTTTAGATGATCCAGACCATTTACATGATAGGGATCAATTTTTCTTGTTGGATAGAGGAGATTATTTAAACCGCTTAATTTGGATCTTTCGCGGTCAATATAGACGGTCCTGATGAGCTTCATATAGTAAAATAAATAAATCGAAGTCTCAGTGTAAGAGGATTTTGACCATCACATGGGATAATTCCTTGTATTTGAAGTAATTCATAAGAAGATACCAAATACTAAAACTCTAAGATGAAAAAGATATGTCTCATCCATTAACAACTTGTAGTTATAAAACTTTTCAGTTTCAACATCTCTATTTCTGATAACTTTTTCAGCACTTTTAGTTGCTAAATTATTTTTGTAAATTTTCTGTTATATAATTAATCATCAAGTCTACTTTATTTTCTCTAAATTTCATTCCATTTTGAGTTCCATAAAAATTATAAAAAATTCAGAAGTATCAGTGGTCTAAAACCAATAATTTTCTTTATAACTTCAAAAATATCCTAAAATCAATCTTATTTAAGTTTATTTATTTATTATAAAACTAGATTTATCAAGCTTTGTTTTAACTTTTGAATCATCTCAATCAAAGTTGTATTAAAGAAAATACGTATTTTTGAAAGTAGCGTTCTGAAACCATCCATTATTGTATATCGTTGTCCATTGTTATTCATGGTTGCTCAGTGTAACCGAGTCCCACTTGGTGCGACCAAACCTTGTTGTCTTAGTTTGCTCGATTGCTTGATGTTTATTTGATGTAATTAACCTTGTTGTCCATGTTCCCTAAAATTCACAACTTCCACTTGGTCGACGGTTTTTGTGGACACAATATCACATATTTAGTTTTAAACATGTGCGAATACACACATGGACATGCATTCAAATCGAGAAATCAAAGATAACAATCAAGTATATCAAATTCCTAAGTTGGTAAAAATTCAGGTGTTACAGGAGAGCTACCCAATTTCGGCCCTTTTATAGCACCGGGTATGGTGCAAATGGCCTCAAAGGCCATGTGGTAAGTATGTTAATCCTATGGGAAGTTATTTCTCATCATTAAGGCTCAACAGAAGATGTATGGGCCAATCTATGTCATGAGATAGGTAACCTTAGTGAAGATCTAGACATGAATATGATCGATTTGTCATTCGGATGCATGGATCAATGGGTATGGTTCTAATTTCATTTGATAGTCATCGATCATCAATTGGGGTTATGGCTATATAGATATGTTCAAGACATCAATATGAATTAGCATATGAAGTTTGATTGAGATCCAATGATCCGAAAGCCACAACTTTGGAAATGGGTGAAGGGTAAATATTTAACTTAAGTTTAGGTTATTTCCTAAGGCATTCACACATTTCACATACTCAGGTTATCTCTATGAATGGAATATGAATTAATAAAGGTGCAACAATCAAACATGTGTGCACAGGGTCTCATTGAGTGACTAACTGTTTGAGGAGAACCTCAACAGAATTATTTTTAGATATTAATTTTGAGATCTCATTAATTGTAATGGTTGGTTGTATAAGATTGATGATATGGACTCTAATGTATTGTAATTTATCATTTAAATTTAAGCTAATATGCACTGTTTCATTTAAATTTCGATAAATTAGTTGATGTCAATTAATTATCCGCAAATTGCATTCTACATGCACTAGTGACACCTTCAAATTCGGGGATCACAGGTAAGTTCAACCCCTAGATTTTGGGGTGTTACAACAAATGACACGTAACCCTAATTCATGTGGCACATGACTGAGTCAACATAGTCAAAAGTCTATAAAAAGCCTGCCGAGGCAAGGATCTTATCATAAATCCAGATATGCTTAGTAAGGCTGTCTCTCACGATCTTTCTAAAATGGGAGATCATCCCGAAATTGTTCGATGCTCTTGCGATGATTATAAAAATTTGAGAATCAGATTAACACCAGAGTGGATGGGAACCAATGGATTGGATCTCAATTTGGATCCAGCGGAACTGATCCCATCAAATCTACAGATCTTTGTGGTCACAATGGGCAGAAATTTGAAAATGGTTTGAATCGTGACCCAACTAAGACAAAACCCTAAAGATCCACGGATCTCTACAACCATGCTACCAAAAGATCTTAAAATAGTTTTTGATATATGGAGATCTTGTGGCCACTAGCCAAGTTGGAATGATCATAGAACAATTGAACATCCTGGTTGCTAAGGATTCTATATCAGAAATGAAACTCGACTAGGGTTTTATCATCTTACAAAGCTATAAAAGGATAAAGCGATAAAGAGCTTTAGGGCCAAGCCAAACACAATCAATATACATAGCACTATACTTTCTTTACTTTTTTTTTAAAAAAAAATTTCGTCCTTATATTTTACCTTAGTTTAGTTTTAGTCCGTTTGAATTTGTCCCATCATTCTACAAAATGTTTGAAGTTTAGATTAGCTTAGATCTCTATTGTCCAATGTCATTGGTACAATCCACTTAGGAGCAGGGTAAATATTCACAATCCTTCGATGTTGGATCCCAATTAATTGAGTTTTTACTTGGAAGATCAAACACCTTGATCACATCATCTGCCTAGATCGTATTTCTATACGGGTTATTCATGTATTTATCTCTTGTTTTATTTATTTTCTCTAATTTATTTATTGCTTTATCGATTGTACTTAGTATTAATTACATATAATAAAAATCAGTATTATTTTAACCTCTTATATTTTAAATATGTCCATCTTTATTTCTTAATTTAAGAAATATATTAGCTATAATTACTAGTGAAAATAATAAACCATTAAGATAAAAGGCAAAAAAAAAAAAAAAAGATCATTAGGAATGACTAGCCCTATCATTCTATAAATCGCATTACTGTTCTTATACTTGGTGGTCAAGAGAACAATTGAGTAATATTATTCAATTTTGAATGGTCTATATCAGCACAAATGCACCAATATTCAATCAAATTAATTTGAATTGAGTACGACTATGGTATGCCTGCACTATCCTAATTGTACAAGTTAGACTGAGACCTTCGCTAACGCATATATTCTCACGTTTGATTGAATTAGGCAAACAAGTTACACTCGGTTTTATCCTGTACAATTTCTTAGTAGCAGAGTATCAAATAACTCCTCACCCTTTTATCTATTTGAAAAAAAAATAATTTTAAGGATATAATAGCGAAAATTGATATTTTTTTCCCATCACCTTTTGCATACACCCCTTTGCTTTGGCAGGAATTACACAATGTACCGGCCGCATCTTTGATCAGTACACGTAGTTTTTAAGTTCTAATACGTGGGGCCTGCAGTGTGGTATCCAGACCATTGGCTTGTTGTGTCCCACTGTGGATGCCCGATGCCTCAAATATCTTATTGATGGAACAATGGTAACCTTTATACATGTGGTCCGCAGGTATAAAGATAAGAAGAGAAATACAACAACGGTACAGGTTCAGTTTAAATCTTCCAATTGGGTAGATTTTTGAGACATTGTCCATCCACTATGAGAATGAATGGACCAACGGTCTGGATTATCAAACCATTGGCATCACCTGTCAGAACACTGCAAAGAGCCAAAAAGAGAGGAAGTGTCCTGCATCAAAGCAGGAAGGTTTAAACATCAGTCAATGTACTGAAATGCTAAAAGGGAATCATTTGGTCAGCCAAAACAGCTCACTTGAGAAGCATTAGTGCCAATATTTTTTGCACCATTGCTTTTTTATGTACTTTGGTTTCACAAGATTCTTAGGCATGGGCATGGGTGGTTGGATGCTTTGTATCAAAAAAAGAAAAGAAAAGGATACTAAAAATACAAAGATGGGGTCTTTTAATTCCCAAATGGGGCCCATTGTTCTATGATCCAGACCGTTTATAGTATTTATCCTTTTGTGGATAGAAAATATGGAAAATTTTATTTAGAGTCCGTCGGTTCATTGTAAATGCATGTAAATGTTGATAAAATCATAGTTATAACAAGTGCTTACAATTAGTAATGGAATCAGAATTCCACATCGAAAATCAACCTTGTAATAGGTGGGCCTTACCATGATGTATGTGTTATATCTATGCCGTTCATTTCTTTTTTCTTTTCTTTTTTCGTATCATTTTAAGGCATGAGCCCAAAGATGAAGGCAGATCTAAAGCTCAAGTAGACCACACTATAGAAAATAGTGGGAATTGAATGCTTGTGATTGAAAATTCCTTGTGGGCTACAGAAGTTCTAGATCAGCCTCTTTTTTAGACTCATACCTTAAAATGATATGACAAAATGAATGGATGGCATAAATAACATACCATGGTGAGTTTTATAGTGTTTACATGACACAATCCGAGTCTCTTTTCCAAATCTGCACATATAAACATCTTTATTGGATGGAAATACCATAGTAAGTATCATTACTTATCTCACACCGTTTACATGTATTTGTATCTAACAAAGCAAGCCCTAAAATTCTATTTCTATACCCGTGACTTCTAGATTGGACCATTGTTGTATTTTCTTTCCTAAGATAATTTAGACCATCATTCCGTTGGTTATAATTGTTTAATGTGACATATTTCTAACTATCATGCAGTATCCATTGTAGTTTCTCTAAATCAATAATCAAAACTTTGAATCATCTGCCAAACTGGGGCATCATTGGCACGGATATTGATTTGATGCACCCATACCTTACAATTCCTCTTAAATTTCTAGGGTCGCATTCTATGGAAACGGTTGATAGGCCTCATTGTATATGGATAGTATCTAATTAAAAGAATTATCATATTAAAATATTTCAACCCTTCAGTTATTTAACTAATTTTCTTCAAACATGGAACATTTCTTCAAGTCATGATTGTGTATCCATTTATCGAAAGCTCAGAACTATTATTAGAGATTTTTGAGGCAACCAACATCCACTATTTTGTCAAATGACAGTTCAAGCCATGAAGCATAACCGGAGAGACAAAAGCCATGATCCTAAGACACGGCTTCTAGGAGCCGCCCATTTGAAAGAGAGGTTGAGAGACATGGTGTGCACGAGACCGAGCCACACTCGCCACCTCTTGCCACCGCCTTCCCGATTCTACCTAACTCAACTAAGAAATCAGCCGAAGTATTCTCCATCATATATAGGAAATAATGGACCCACCCACTTCTTGAGCTAATCAGCAATCCCAATTCGTGTAGATCTTGCCTAATCATGCCCTTTAATATTTATATCACATGGTTTAATAATTCTAGAACAATTAATTAGGTTTTTTTTCATGTGAATTTAAGATTTATTTTGGGTAAGAAAACAGTGATCTTATACTACTTTACACACACACACACACACACACTATCAGTTCATACTTCCCTGTTAGCCACCCCACTAGAGGTGGATACCAAGACCTCAATGTTGAAACGAGGTATCTTTCACTCTTTCTAACACTTGCTATAGATTAGGGTGTTCTTGTATTGAATAACATAGCGTTGTAATATATTTCAATAAACCTTTAGGGCCTGTTTGGCCGGGTGGATTGGATGGAATTAGATGGTATTAGAAGGGAATGGAAGTTAAATCCCGAGATTGGCCAGGCGTGCCAAACAGACCGGGTAATCTAATCCCAGGATATAGCAATCCCATGCATCTTAAGACAATCCACTGACAACACCATCATTATGTTTACATCCCATCCAATCCACCCTAATCCATTCGAATTTGCCTGAGACGTGTTTGGTTCGAGGGATTGGAAGGGATGAGAAGGTTTAATCCCAGGATTGGCTGGGCTGCCAAATAGACTCGATATAGCAATCCCAGGATATGACAATTCCATGGATCTTCAGACAATCCACTGACAACACCATCGTTACCTTGAAATCCATGCCATCCACCTTAATACCAATCAATCCCTTCCAATCCACCGGGCTAAACGGGCCCTTAGCATTATGATAGCCAATGATTACATGTGTCATATGGTATATCTTTTTTTTAAAAAAATTTATTTATTTACGCACGCACATACACCCCACACACACTCACACCGTAGTGGAATTTCACCACATTTAGATAAGGTATATCTAAATCCTCACCATTAAAAATGTTAGTGGCTTATCTATTGTAAAGATGTCATGGTTTTACAGCAATCTAGGAGCATACTCAGGATGAAAGTAACCACTGGACTTAGCCACACCAACCACTTTATTTTAGCCGTCCAATTCATGACATCCATAAAGAAGATGATTAGGATTGCTCTATCAATTCGATTTTGTACCTATGATGTGGCCCACCATTTCAGGGACATGAGCCAGTCATAAGGAGGATGAGTGGCAGTCTTATCCTAGAACCAAAAAGTTTCGCCTGGTAGATTGAATCTTGAAGCTGGTGGGGTGCAGGTGTGGCCCACCATAGAAGTGCTTTAGGCCATTCATTTTCCTCTCTCATTCTCACTCAACACCAAGGCACAAAGCATCTTCATCATCACCTTTACATTTCTCTCTCTCCCTGTCAAAAGGATTCCCATCGTTCATACAGGCACACGATCACGAGTGGGCCCACAACAATCTTTTTGTACAAGACTGGAAATCCTCGACGGCCCGTCGCCGCGATATAAGAACTACGGATTAAGATGGAGGTCCCAAGTCCAACCACTTGGCCAATAAGTTACTATCATAACTTCCAACCTTTCACGTGTGTGACATCCAATCCGTCCAATAGGTTGGTCCCATCACTATGATCACCTTACTTAAAAAAATACCATATCCACTCATCAGGTGGACCACAATTTCTTTTTTATATTTATCAATGGCTACACATTGTTTTCATAGTGTGGCCCACCTTTTGGGGCTTATTTTTTCATTAGGTGATCCTCATGGTGGGGCCAACCTATTGAAAGGGTTGGATTTTACGTGCATTTAATAAAATGGAGGTTACCTGTTGGGTGGACCATAGCTCGTGGTACAATCGATTGGACTTGAGAGCTTGTCATGATAAAGTGAATTGCTCGTGGAGCAGACCAAAAGCTGTCCCCATGACCAAAGATAGAGTCCGACCGTCCACCACCGTTCGTTTCAGACCTTAAAGCGAGCGGTTCACATGGATGATCAGATAAGGGTGACGCACGGTCCAAATGAAACTAGTGACTCGAGATGGACGCGCACCAACCGTCGGATTTGGTCAGGAAATCGATTCGGATACTCTAGAAAAGCTTCACATGTCTCAGGTATCTAGCCCCCGTCACAAGAGAAGATCTAAAGCTAGCTCCCCTATCCAAAGTGATAAAAAGGGACCATTTTCAGTGGCTGAGATTCACTTTCATGTGACCTTTAGTTATATCTTGAACAGAAAAGCTTTTATAATCTGGGAGACTGTGATGCTTGATACACAGGCACTAAACACTGCATACTTGGCATGCATATTACTACATCAAACCGTCCAAATCATGGGTCCTTTATTATATGTCCCACAAGTTGAAAATTACAATGATTTAGTTTTTTGACTGTCTGATTGGTCGACATTTAATGGATGGTCGAGATGGAAAGATACTCAATAGTCTCAATTAAACAATTAAATGCCCAGTAATCAAAGGTTAAGGATCGTTAGATCAATGTAACTATTGAATGGTTATCTATCTATCAGTAAGTCCCACAATTTAGACAGTTTAATTTTGTCTTTATACAGCCCCTGAGGGCCCGTGTATCAACTATCACTCTGCCAGAATATCAAATAACTCCCTTATTTTACCAAGCCCATGCTACATGGAATCCATTCAAGTTGCACCTGAGTCATCAAATGCATAATGGAGAGAGAGAGAGAGAGAGAGAGAGAGAGAGAGAGAGAGAGAGAGAGAGAGAGAGAGAGAGAGAGAGCGCTTTCTCATAGGCACTTTCATTCCTAGTGGGAATCTAAAAGATGATCTGGGCCTTTTATGATAAAGGGATGGCGTTGAAAATGTGAAATAACCAACCCCCAATGTCTTGGGTTCGTGAAAAGGGGAGAAAAGAGAAGGGTAGGAGAGTCACATGTTCCATTGCATGTGAGTGTGTGTGGAAGTGGGAAAGCAAGCAAGTGGGTAGCTGTTGTCCATGTCCCCTTTTTAATTATGTGGTCCCTTACTAGGCTTGGTTGGACCACCATATCCTTTAGCCAAGGTTGTAAGACTAGGAGCAACTATTCATAACTCATCCGAGTTATGACTAGGACTCAGTCAAGTCAGTATTGATAATAGAGGGTGACTTGGCTGAGTCAATCCCAACCCGTCTGACTCACAACTTGACTCAGGACCGAACGAATTGGCCCAAGTTGCCGAGTCAAAAAAAAAAAAAAAAAACTCGGGATTCCAAACTCAACTCGGTTCGCTTATATAATTTGATTCAGGTAGGTCAATGAGGTGACTTGGGTCCTTTTTAAACGTGTCTGATTTTTAAAAATAAAAAAATAAAAAATAAAAAACCCATATTTGTTTGTTCTTCTTTTGTGATTTTTGAGGCCATCATTCCTTTGATAGCTGAATATTGTGTGGCTGACACTAGAGATGCCAGCCTATTATAAAAGAAGAAGTGAGAAATAATATTAGAAATAGGAACTAGCTAAAAGAAGCTTGTATGTTATCTTAAATTAATATGTTATAATATTATATTTCAATATTTATAATTAATAGCTGAAATGGGTTAGAATTGGGCCAGGCCAGTGTCTTACAATCCCACCAAGATTGACATGCCTCAAGGTGAGAGGAATGTAGAGTAGTTAGATAAATAAGGGTTTCAAAGGAAGCGTGTTTGCATGTGCTTTCCTGGAACTAGTTCTCATGGGAACTTCGTGAAAATTTTTGACCCGTGATGTGGGCAGAAAATCTGAACTCAAGAAACCTTTATGGCGAACTTTTATATATGCCGGATTAAAAAACATAGTGGACCATAACGAAGTGAGAATCAAATCAAGGGCCTGATGGTTTCCATGGCCCATTAGTTTTATAGATCAAACCAAAAAGTTAGCTCAATGAATTTCATGAAGTAGTGACACATCTAGTGGACCATCTGAATTTTGTGCCCACATCACATGTCAAAATTTCTCATGAGGTTTCCATGGGAACAAGCTCATATATATATATATATATATATATATATATATATATATATATATATATATATATATATATATATATATATATATATATATAGAGAGAGAGAGAGAGAGAGAGAGTTGTGTGGGCCCCACCATGATGTGTGTTGAACATCAACACCACGCATTTGATAGGTCCCCTATAGGTTATGGGACATCCCAAAAATCAACCGTATACGAAACTCAGGTGGACCATACTATCTAAAACTATGTGAATACATGCCTAAAACATATAAAAGCACTTTATGGGTCTCACTTGAGTTTTGAATGCGGCTGAAACTTGATCTGACCCCTCATCCAAGTGAGACACACAATGAATGGGTTGGATCTGTTAACCATATCTCGGTGGGCACAATAAATGATTGTGAATGTTTTAATGGGAGGGTAACCCCTCTCAACTGTTGTATACATGTGGCGTGTCCCACCCAAGTCAATGGATTGACTTGATTTTTAAGCCCTTAGCCCACCATGGAATGGTGCATATGACTGCACTATGTTGATGTTCGACCCACATCACAGTGGGGCCCATACAACTCGACCTCATGGGAAGTTCTCCAGAGGTTAACCTCATATATATATATATATATATATATATATATATATATATATATATATATATATATATATATATATATATATATATATATATATATATGGTGTGTGTGTGTGTGGGAAACTGTTTTATTTTTCCATGGTCCACCAAAGTTTTGGATCAAAGTAAAAGTTAGGCCGTGGTGTATTCATGGGGGTGTTGTATCACGTGGACCGTGCATATTTTGGACTCACATCATGTATGATAAGTTCTCAAAAAAGTTCACACGAGTTACATGAGAACTGGTGTGCAGTCGAGCATTCGAATACAGTGTGTGTGTAGTCATTATATGTTAATAACTCTCTTTAACAAAATATTAATACCATGTGCTCTAAATGCAATCTATGTTGGGCCAGATCGGATGGACCTCAGGCTTATAATAGAAGTGGTGAAGCCCAAAAGCCCGTTATCTAGGCTAGCCTGGCTGATTGGCATACCTACTGATAATATAATAATAATACCATACATGTTAGATGGAGTTCATGTGCCTTTTTTTAACCAAAAACAAAACATTCAAGGATCTTTGGATCTTGCCTAGATGTCATTTTTGCATGAATTCCATCAAAACAAACACGCCGTAAGTGATCCTATGGGATATTTCTTGAATGGAAGAAAATTAACTAGGATTCCTGTGGTCACACACACCTTAAAACGTCATCCTGACAGTATGTGAGTGGACCACACCAATATCCAGCATTTTGTCCAAATGGTCCCTGTATCTCATCCTAACTCATGGAGATGACATGAATGTCGACGCAAAATGACCTCTTAGATAGTCAACCATGCATTGTGGACGTTTCTTTGGGGCTGGTGGAGTTGGTTGAGCTAGATGTTGACCAAAACAAGGGCCAAGATTCATCAATGGCTCTTAACCATTCAGGTCACTGTCCAACATCACACTAAAATATGTGACTACATGGACACTTTCATTGTGTGGGGTGCGTTTGGATGCTCAATTGAATTGAATTGCAATTGATCAAGGCGATCACATCAAATCACAAATGTTCATTTCCTCTTTATGGACTTGGGTATTGCAATTTATTTCAATTGAGCAGCCAAACACACATTTAGGATGCATGAGTGAGGAGAAAAATAATTTGTGATTTTGGAGTTTCATTTGATTAGTAGTGAGAGAAAGCACCAAAATTAAGTAGTTTTTGTGTTGTATTGGAAAGAAAGAGCTCGTTTGGCAACCACATGAACATTGCCTTGTAATTTCGGAATTTCTACTACATGTAAAAATCCGAAAAACTGATAATTTCGTTCCCTCAGCTCAAGCCAAACAGTCTATTGCTAAAGCCTAATTGGGCTGAAAGAGCCCAGGCCCAGTAACTCCGTGAAAATGCAGGCCACACCGTAATGATCATCTAGGGAGAAAATCAAGATGGCCCACCAACTAGGCCGGCAACAATGTTGAATTAATAGATAGCTGATGGTCTAATCCAATGTCAGGTTGAACCTAATCTGTTGACCCTTTGGCTTTTCGGGTGATATTATCCAAGTGTTTTCATCCATATGAATGAATGCGACATTGAAAACTTTTCTAAGAACACGATTGGTTTAAAAGATCACTTCCGCGCCTTTTACTAGTTAGTCCTAATAAAGGATCTAGATGGTTATTGTTATTTTTATTTTTTATATTTTTTGAAACAAGGTCCTCGATCTAGGCCAAGATAACATGCCGGATTTCTAGCCTAGGAGTGGGTTCTTTAGCTCCATCCAAAAGGTGATCAGCTACAACATTATGATAATCTAAAGAAGAACCCAAGATGGCCCCACCCATTGGCCGAGCTACAATGACACAGGGGAGGTTGTGTTGAAGTCGAGCACCGTCTTCTTCGGGGGGATAACTATTCTGAATCCACGGAACTTATCTGGACTCATTACAGAGATGCCTCGAATCCACAAGAAAAAAATAAGAAAATAAAATAATTCTAGAAAATTCATAATAATTGTATTGATAATGAAAAATGAGTTTAGAACTCTTTAAATAAGGATACGACCTTAGGGAGAAGTTTCAGAATTATACTATAACTAAAACTCCTAGAAATCGTGACTTACTATAGCAAACTTACTATTTATAGACAGTCGTGATTCCTACTAGTGCACATGGTTTTCAACTAAAAATAATAAGTATCCTATTTGACCACACCATGATGTTCTCCTAATTATTTTAAACACTTTTCATGTTGGGCACAACTCCTAAAGCTCAACTGTTGAAGAGTTATACTCAAACTAAAACTTACTATAAATAGTAAAAATGAAATTAAAACAAGAATTCAACCGTCGATATGATGGTATTCGGCAAATTTGTGTGCACAGCCAGACGTAGCGGGTTGGGTGGCTAAAGTAGCTCGTCCTACTCCAAAATCATACATGGTATGTCCAATAGCTTATTCCGGTTTTCGAGATACGTCCATTTTAAGTTATGACGGTCCGAAATACTTTTGTCATCGGCTGGGCCTTTTCTGATCTACCTCTCTACATCATACAATGTTGAAATCAATAGATAGCTAATAGTCTTATGCAATGTATGAATATGGCTGGGCTGAGCCTAGTCATATGCGCTTGGGTCCATTTTCAAGCCCCGGCCGCTTTGCTGATTTTGACCTCTAATGATGCTTGTTGCACCTAGGAGGACATGATGCAATGGGAAGAGAAAATGGATTCCTATTTGGTTTGGTAGAGCTTAATCAGATACATTTCCACGTGCCGAGTGCGTAAGTCAACTAATCTATCGTTGTCAGAGAAAATGATACTTTCCCAGGTGATGATGAACGACTGTTTGATTAGGATGGTTGTGCAAGGTGCTATTTTCCAATTTTAGTATCATCATCTAGTTTACTTGTAGTACTATGAAAGTGCCACCAATGCTCTATCATCATTTTTTTTTTCTTCCATTATTCTTTAGTCTATTAAATGGATTTCTAAGTCAACGGATGGATCGCTGTAGCGTAATGGAAATTAGAGCATTATTAATTTATCCATTGATTTTTTTACTTTTCAGATGATATCAGATTGGTTGAACAATCTTAGCCTCTGCATTATATTTTATTTGAATTGGATTGATTGAAATGTATGCTGCCTCTATTGCATCATTTGAATATTTAGGGTGAGTTCCTTTTCAATTTCAAATCCAAAGCAAGGGGTGTCAATTGGCCCAGCTATGTCTCTCTCTGGGTGTAGTCATGAAGGACCCAGATCCAATCAGGTTCAGGTACCCATTGAGTATTTGGACCTTAGTTTTGAGTTGGATCTATGTCAAATAAGAGCATTAAAATCATTGGGTCCACCTAATGGATGTATTAGATCTGTTGCGTGTTACTAGGCTGTCCTATGTATGATTTGGTAAACCTTGCATTACTAGAATACACTGAGGTCATGGCACATGACATGCAAATGTAGAAAATTGGACAGAGATGGAGACTCATCTCTATATTTTTCCACTGTTGCAGTCTATTCGAATATATATTTGCCTCACTTTGGATTTTTCACTGTCATAGTCTACTCGAATTTTATATTTGCCTTATTTTTGGATGACGCATGATAGGTGTCATACAGTCATCACAGTGCAGCTCCCTGGTTTATGTCAACGACGCATGGTTGCACACAATGAAAGATGTAATGAGACAAATACCATTTATTATAATGTGAGCCCCACCATGATGTATGTGTTTTGATACATGTTGTCCATCCATTTTTCTAACAAAATTTAATGCATGAGCCTAAAAATGAAACAAATCCAAAGCTCAAGTGGACCACACCATAGGAAACGGTGGAGATTGAAAGCTGCTTATTGTTGCAAATTTTTTGGGAGCCACAAAAGTCTTCAATATGGCTGATATTTATGTTTTCCCTCCATTTAGGTCCTTGACCTTATGAACATGATAGATGACGAATACATCATTGTGAGCCTTGGGAATAGAAGTGGGCATCAAGTCGAGTTGGAGCGGATCTGATTTTTCTAAGAACCTGACCTGAACTAGATCTGATCCGGGACCGAGTCTAGCAGGGCTAACTCAATTCCATCTGAATCCTTGCTGGCTTGACCCGAACTGAGTCTGACTCTGTCAGAGAAACTAAGTCGGATCGAGTTGAGTTTGTCTGGTCAATTCGAACTAAACTGAGTCAAGTCAAGCCGGAAACTCTCGTGCTAGGAAAGAAACAAGAGGGAAAATGGGAGAGAGGACGAGAAAAAGAATGAGAGGAGGGAAATCGGGAGAGAGGGAGAGAAAGAAGGAGAGAAAAGAAGAGAGAAGAGGACCTCGCTCGGGTAGGGATGGGTTAGGGTTCGCTGTTCGGGTAAAAGTAAAAGTTTTTTAAAAAAATTATTTATACTACCCGACCGGATCCGATCCGATCCAATCTAATCGGATTCCGGATCGAATTAACTATTAACCCAAACTCGACTCAATGTGTGGTTAGATCTGAGTGGGTCTACTCGATGCGACCCGATCTTGGCTTTCAGTTCGGGTCAAATCGGATCTGACCGGTTCGAACAAGTCGAATCCGTCAATTCAAGTCAGATCTTGCACAACTCTACTTGGGACGATCCCGGTAGTCGATATCATTCTCCTTATTGTTTCTTATGGTATGGTGGATATGCTTCATTTTTAGTTCATGCCTTAAAATCAATTGAAAAAGTGGATAGAGTATGACGGTAAAATATGTACATTATGGTGGGGCCCACAGAGCTTTGACATCAGAGAGCTAGCTAGTGTTGAAGTCACCAGCCAAACCGACTCCTACAATGACAACCACATTGAAGTTGTTGCCTTTCCTGTGATCCTAGGCACAGAAATATCTCTGTGCCTGGAGCTGTGTGGGGCATATATAGATGACTCTATCCATCTGTTTGGAAAGGCCAAAATAGTGTAGATTCTAAAAATTATGCAGATCCAAAACTCAAGTTAGCCATACCACATGAAACCGTGAGGATTGAATGTCCGGGGATGAATGAAGTTTTGTATTAGTATGATATTTGTTCCTACAGTTTATTTGAGTTGTAGTAATTCTACCAACGGTTTGGATTGCATATAAACATCATGGTCAGCTCTAGGAAGGTTTCAATGGTGGATGCTATCGTTCCCACTGTTTTGTTGGTGTGGCCCACCTGAGTTTTGGATCTGCATGATTTTTAGAATCCCGTCTTATTGTAGACTTTCAAAACAGATGCACAAAGTAGATTTGTGACTGAATCTCTATTGACCCCGCACAGCCCTAGGCTCACATAGCTACGGATGTACATTGAGTTGAACCAAGTTGAGCTGGCCTCAACTGGACTCGGCTCAGCCACTAGCTGACCTCAGCACGAACTCAGATTGGCTCGGTCCTCGAGCTTGACTTGCCAGCTCACCTCGGTTCGGTCAGCAGCTCGAGCCATTGCAAGCTGGGTTCAAGCCAAGATCGAGCTGAGTTCGCATATACAACATTTTCACAAGCAACATCAACTACACCTTCAAATTCTCACTAAATGTAAAATACCAACATTAAAATAATAATAATAATAATAATGGAGATTTGCTTGATGAAACATACCTTTCTTGCCACTAGCCGACATTTCGTTGAGTCATTTCATCAAACACTTGGTGAGCAACATCAAAGAATACTTGAGTCGATCCGAGTTGATCGAAGTCGATCTGGGTTTGAACCATATATCAAACTGAGTCGAGTCGAGCTGGGCCAATTCGAACTCGGCTCGAACTCATTTTTGAGCTCTAAAAACCAGCTCAACTCGGATTGAACTCAGCTTTGAACCAGCCAATTTGAGCTTTTTCGAGCCAAGTCGAGCGAGTTGACTGTGCTAGCAAGGATCGTGTACACCCCTATAAGTAGCATTGATAATAGATATTTAATATATAATATTAATATTAAAATGAATAAGGCTCACTCAATTTTAACTGTCCAAAATAGTGGACCATACCCAAGCCCACTTAGATATGATTTTTAACCGGTCCAAAATGGTGATACGAGCCTAACGTGATATCTAAACAGTCTGAAAATTGGACCTTACACCTGTTAGCAACGAGCCGGGTCCATCGGGTACCCTATACTCGTGGACGGCCCTATCTGTCTTTTCTCAATGTGTTGGACCGGTTATGAGATTTCAAAATCTTTTCTATTGGGGCACGATCTGATTCGTTGCCCAGGCTCATTTATGGTTTTTATAGGCTAGGAGTGGGTCTGATTTATAGGACCACAAGTTAATATCTCACCTTATTTACTATTTGTATTTGGCTACGCAAAGAGCTGTTAATTGTAATATCTCACCTTATTTACTTTTCTTACAATATGGTCCACTTGAAATTTGGATCCGTTTCATTTTTGGGCTCATACCCTAAAATAATTCGACAAAACGAATGGATGGCATTGATACATGATAAATACATTAAGGTGGACCCCATGATAAGAGAGATACAGTCTTGGGTGAGGCCAAGGCCGCACCATATCAGCTATGCCAGAAGTTATGGGTGGCAATATCGGGTTCTTTAGGGTCTGGGCTTGGGCCCATAAACTCGGCCTGAGAGTTGGGCTGGGCTTGAAATCCCAGCCTGACACTCCGATCGGGTGGGCTGGGCTTGGCCAACAATGAATAGCCCAGCCCACCCATTGATCCCGTCCAATCATCAAGTGGGCCAACATCATATAGAAAGGATGGATGATCTGTACAAGCTTCGTTCAGAACAATTAAGACCTCTTTTGTTTTGTATACAGTGGTCCACCTGATCAGTGGACCTGTCTGATTTTTGGGTCAGGTCATCTACTAATCTACAATGCCCGGGCACAATTCTGATGCTCCTCTATGTTGGTGGATGACTTCTAGGCCATCCATCGAGTGGACCCGACCATGTAGATGAGCCAGAACCCACACCCAGTTCAAAGCTAGCCAAAAGATCCGATGGATAAGTGAACCCTATCACATCTAAACCAGGTTCCTCAAATGCCACTGCTTTGAAAGATCGCTTAGGGCCTGTTTGGATTCGTGTATAGTATTGTATTGTATTGTATTTGGGTACGGTTCATGTATACATTGGATGGTTTTTAAAATACATTCAAATCAAGCAAATACTAATCAATGTTTGGATTGGAGGTATTGGTTGGCATAGTATACAATACTTTATACAGATCAATGTTTGGATAGAAGGTATTAAAACTGGGTATTTTACTATCATACAAATTTCAACTCAAGAGATTTCTCGCCGAAAATGGATTGGAAAATATACATTTCAAACCAAAGAAACTCGTATCATTGACTTGAAAGATATGATGCATTCATTTACATACTTGAACATGAACACAATCAACTTGCATGTTCTTACCATGCTTACAAAAAGGAGAAATAGGGCCTTTCTATCAGTCTAGTAAGAGCAAATATCAATTCCCATTTTTTTTCAAAAAAAAATAATAATAAAAAATCTTCAATCAAACGGCGGCTAATTGCCTTGAAGCAGAAATTGACTTGCAAATTGGAAAAGCAAACGGCTCTCAAAATCCCCAACTTTGGCTGAAGGAACCCGTGCCTTCAGGACCCTCCTCCCGCCAAAGGCGTCTACACCATTTCCCGCCAGCCCTAGCATCACATCCATGTAAGCATCCCAAATCTAAGCGAGGATCTTAATTGGCGATGGGATCTTAAGACTCAGCTTAGGAATCGTCCGTTCTCTCCATGATCGGCGAGTATTTCCTTCGAGCCTCATGACACAGATGTTCTGCTTCCCAGCTTCATTCAGCCGTTGAATCTTCGCCTCCGCCAGTATCTCTTCAAGCTCTCATAGATTTGAAACGGGAGAATCTCCATGGATATCTCCTTCTCCCGTTGGAGAATAGCCTCAGGAGTTTTGAAAAACTCGTCCGCTGTCGAATACAGCGCAATGAAGAGTGCTACTGACGGACTGTGACCATCCTGACAATACTCTACTGCCTTTTGGAAAAACTGGCTCGCGGTTGTATTCGCGCTTATGGGATTCAATGCCTATTCACTCTAATCCAAACACAGTAAATATCACATCATACCATCTAATACGATACAATACAACCGAAAACGCGTATCCAAACAGGCCCTTAGGGCTTTACATCGAGCCGAGTCAAGTCGAGCTAGGCCAAGCCCGGCTTGACTCGTCCGTTCTACAACATTGAAGCTTGCCTTATTTGCCAAAGCTTTCGAATCGATCTCGAGTCGAGCTAGTGATTCGAGTCGAGCTTGTTCATATGTCGACCCAACGCCCAACTCGACCTAAACCCACACACATATATATATGATGGCCGAATGGGGCGCGGGCTGAGAGTAGTCACCGAGTGGGCTGAGACGAGTTGGGTTGGGCGCGGGCTGAGAGTAGTCGCTGAGTGGGCTGAGACGAGTCGAGTTGAGCGCGGGCTGAGAGTAGTCCCCGAGTGGGCTGAGACGAGTCAGGTTGAGCGCGGATGTGAGAGAGAGAGAGAGAGAGAGAGAGAGAGAGAGAGAGAGAGAGAGAGAGAGAGAGATAGCTCACTCGGGCGGGGCGGATGGCGATCAAGCGGGTCGGGTAAGGGAAAGAGAGGGAAAGGGGAAAGAGAGGATCGAGTAGGGTCGGCATCAAGTAAGTTTTTTTTATATATATATATAATATTTATATATATATATATATATATATATATAAACTCAAGCCGAGTCGAATCGAGTTGATCTACACAATGATCAAACTCGGATCGATTTCAACTCGAGTTTTCAAAAGTGAGCTTAACTTGCCCGAGTCAGCCCTTCAAGCTAAGTCAATCCGAGCTGAATTGAGCCGAGTCAAGCAATCTTTTCGAGCTAGCTCAACTCGTGAATAGCCATATGGACACTTGGAACATGCAATACCCACACCGATTAACCCCAAGTACTAATCCATATAAACATCTGATAGAGATCAAGAAAGGCTTCAATGGTAAAAAATTATTTTCCCAAAATTTCCTCCTGTGTTACTCAATTGAGTTTTGGATCCACTTTTTTGCGTGGCATGTTTTAAAATGAGCTTGAAAAATGGATGGACAGGGAGATTACTCACAAACATGTTGTAGTGCTGGGTGGGGCCCACCGAGATGTTTGTGAGAAATCTATCCCATCCATCCGATTGTCCGAGGTTATTCTAGGACATGCTGCAAAATTGAGTAGGATCCAAAACTCAAGTGGGTCACATGAGAGAAAACAATTGGATTCAATAAGCAAAGTTGAAACAATCTCATGGCCATAAAAGTTTTATATCAGGCTATTTTCTTTGTGTTTTCAATTCATCCCAGTGGGATTGACCTTATAAACGGTTTGGATGGCATATAAACATCAAGGTACAGCTCAGGAAGGTTAGGTTAGGAATTTCTTTCCTCAAAATTCCCTCCTATGACCCATTTAAATTTTGGATCCACCTCAATTTTTTTCGTAACGTGTCCTAAAATGAGCTGATAAACGGATGGACGGGATGGATTTCTCAAAAACATCACGGTTGGCCCACCCAACATCCTTGTGTAGGAACTTACAGTCAAAGGCTTTCGCAGAAAATCCGTGTCCTCCCTTGAGAGTTGGATATTTTTCAACTTTGGGCTCAACCCCTAAAATGAGATGAAAAAACGTATGGACGGTGTGGATAAACCACTTATTTTCACGGTGGGCCCAACTGAGTTTACTTAGTATGATAAGATCGTACTGAGTAACTCAGTATGCAATCCAATTCCACTGCATGGAAGCGGATTGCGTACTGAGTAACTCAGTATGCTAAGCGTATTGAGTAAACTCTGTGGGGTTCACTATGATCTATGTATTTTATCCACTCCGTTCATCTATTTTATTAGATAATTTTATTACATGGGTCCAAAATTGAAGGATATCCAAAGCTCAAATGCACCACACCACATGAAATAGTGTGAATTGAACTTATACCGTTGCAAAATTCTTGAGTGTCACAGAATTTTTATATTAAGCTTATATTTGTTTTTTTCCCCTCATCTATGTCTTTGTGATATTATTAATGACTTGGATGACAAATGGACATCACTGTAGGGCCTGGGAAGGTTTCAACGGTGGAAATCATTATTCCCACTGTTTCCTATGGTATGATTCACTTGAGAGTTGGATATCCTTCAACTTTGGGCTCAACCCCTTAAATGAGATGAAAAAAATGTATGAACAGTATGGATAAACCACTTATTTTCACGATGGGCCCAACTGAGTTTACTCAGTACGATAGAGCGTACTGAGTAACTTAGTACGCTATGCGTAATGAGTAAACTCTGTGGGGTTCACCATGATCTATGTATTTTATCCACTTTGTTCATCTATTTTATTAGATAGTTTTATTATATGGGTCCAAAATTGAAGGATATCCAAAGCTCAAATGCACCACACCACATGAAACAATGTGAATTGAACTTATACTGTTGCAAAATTCTTGAGTGTCAAAGAATTTTTGTATTAAGCTTATATTTATTTTTTTCCCCTCATCTATGTCTTTGTTATATTATTAACGGACTTGGATGACAAATAGACAATAGACATCACTGTAGGACCTAGGAAGGTTTCAACGGTGGAAATCATTTTTCCCACCGTTTATGTGGTATGATCCACTTGAGAGTCGGATATGCTTCAACTTTGGGCTCAACCCCTTAAATGAGATGAAAACACGTATGGATGGTGTGGATAAACCACTTATTTTCATGGTGGGCCCAACTGAGTTTATAAGAGCGTACCAGTAACTCAGCACGCAATCGGATTCCTCACCGCGTCACTTGGCCGCGAGGAAATCGGATTGGGTACTGAGTTAAACCGCTCTTATCATACTGAGTAAACTCTGTTCGGCCCAATGTAAATGTATATGGTTTATCCACACCGTCCATCCGTTTTTACAGATCATTTTAGGGTCGATCCCAAAATTGAAGCATATCCAAAAATCAAATGGACCATACCACAGGAAACAGTGGAAATAATGATTTCCACCGTTGAAAATTTTCAAAGCCCCACAGTGATGTTTATTTGTCATCCAAACTTTTCATAAGATCAAAAAAAACATGAATGAATGGAAAAAACAAATATAAGATCGATCCAAAACTTCTATGCCCCCAAGAAATTTTCAAATGTAGAAATTTAATTCACACTGTTTCATGTGGTGTGGTACATTTAGGTTTCTACATGCTTCATATTTTTAAAAAGCTCTAAAATCATCTGGTAAAATGTATGGACGGATTGGATACAATATATAAATCATAGTGGACCCACAGAGTTTACTCAGTACGCAATCCACCTCCTGGCGCGAGTGCCCATTCCTGCACTCTATTAACAAAAGCCGTTCGTTTTTGCTCCGTCGCGACTCAGGATCTTGCATGCGCCGCCACTATTGGGGCCCACATTCTGAGAGGGTACGATGATTTGAACCGTCCATATTCTTTTAGACTTCCATAAGAAGCCCATTATCTCATCATGACGCTTCAATAATGATCCCAGCCCTCGATTTTTAGAGTTTAATGCGATCCCTTTAAATCTTCCTTTTCAACGTTCTAAAGTGGTCTACAGATAGTTACGGTCACAATTGTTTTACCTAAAGTGGTCCACATAGCTTAGAAACCACATTTCACGGTTCCGATCGTAGGACCACTCAGCTTGAAATCGGATTGCGTACTGAGTTACTGAGTACCTCTTATCGTACTAAGTAAAATCTGTTCGGGTCCACCGTGAATTCATGTGGTTTATCCACGCCGTCCATACGTTTTTACAGATCATTTTAAGGGTTGAGCCCAAAACTCAAGTATATAAAAAGCTCAAGTGGACCATACCAAAGGAAACCGTGAAAGTATTGATTTCCACCGTTGAAACCTTTATAAGCCCCCCACTGATGTTTATTTGTCATCCAAACTGTTCATAAGATCACACAGACATGGATGAAGGGAAAAAACAAATATCATCTTGATCTAAAACATTTGTAGCCCTCAAGAACTTTTCAACGGTAGAATTCAATTCACACTGTTTCAAATGGTGTGGTCCATTTGAGCTTTGGATATGATTAATTTTTATTTGGAAGCCCTAAAATTATATGATAAAACGGATGGACGGAGTTGATATAGTGCATGAATGACGGTGGGCTCCACGGAGTTTACTCAGTACGCAATCCGCTTCCACTCAGCTTGTGAGCCCCAGTGGATAGCAATAGACGCTGTTTCTGCGTCGCGACAGAGGCAAACTGAACTCAAAGATCTGATACCGGGAATTCCCATTCCCCGGACGTGGAAGGAAGAGCTGAACAACCCTGGTCGAGCGCATGACACCACCGGCGTAAGATAGCAAGCACTGGATATTCTCTCCCGATCTGAAGTAGCAGAAGAAGAAGAGTGAGAGACAGAAGGGGCAAAATGGGCATTGGAAGTTTCAGAGGGTGGCGTCCGTTCGTCTTTTCTCTCCCGCTCCTCATCTACCTTCCCATTCTCTTCTCAGGTCTCTCTCTCTCTCTCTCTCTCTCTCTCTCTCTCTCTCTCTCTCTCTCTCTCTCTGAAATTCAATTCAAAAACTTCATTTCTGCTCTTTTCTCAGTCTCGGAGTTGCATCGAAAGTCCAATCCAGTGCAAGATCTGAGCAGAAAACACACCAAGAAATTCGATCATCTTGTGCTGGGCCCCGCCGTAGGCCAAGGCCTGCGCTATCGCCTTCAATGTCGTGGTATGCAATCTCTCACTCTCTCTGTGCATCTGATACTGCATGATCTGCTCTACTCTAGCTGGTTTTTAATGTTATGGATCGAGTCTGGTACTTCCATAATTAAGGCCGTGTTTGGTTGTGTAATCAGATTGGATTGAGATCATTTCAGTTAGGATTAACCTGCAAATAGCCTTTCTTTGGATTCACAAATGAATTGGATTGCAAAAAATTCAGCTTAAACATGTGGAAATGATTGAATTGTTAGTGATAGCTCATGAAAAGCCCTTAAATTGCATTTGCATTCTTTTCAAGCCCCAGCTGTGACTAATGTAACTGCAATTTGGAGCCCCATCCCTGCATTTAACTTTCCTTGATTAGTTACTTATTGCAATTTGATTTGATAGAAAGTCCAAATGTTGCAGTTTTTTTTATTTGAATTGCAATTGCTAGTCTAGTAAAGTGGGAATCACATAATTTGAATTTAGCCTAGTCCGTGTTTGTATATGGGAATGGTGCTCCAAATTTCTAATTTGTGGGAAGCATGATCAGATCTGAACGGGGATCCTAAGATAATAACTAATTGGATTTTTCAAAACCTTTATTTTCCGCTGCGTTTCAAAATCCAACCATCAGATTGGTAGACTGATTAGCTTTCAAGTGTTATTCCGATAAAGAGCAGCCATTTTCTTTTCCATTGCCTCTGCCACCACAACTAGCACCTCGGCCTCGACCAGTAAATGATGCTAAAGCAGATTTTTCATTGGCTCTACTTGTAGAGCCAAGAGATACACGTTAAAGGCAAGCATACATTTCATTCAAAGATGGCACATCGTTGTTGCCCAAAATTTATGCACAAACTAGTTCATATTCATGTTTTAAGCCGGATAAACACCACTCACACCCATACACACCATAACAGACACTTGAACCCATGACCTCTGCATTGAAACTCCTGTGAGTCTGCCATTAAGCCATGGGTAAGGACTACACCCAATAAACACTTGGCCACACGGAACTCCTTTTATTGTTGACATTGCTTGTCCAAATCAGCAGTAAGGGTTAATGCACATTCAACTCCTACTACATTCCATTAAGTTTTGAATAATATTCACCCAGTGATTTAGCTCCTTGTTGAAGCTCAAATATTTCCTTGAATAACTTATATGTTCAAGAGACATTTTTGTCAAATGAACACATCTCTTGCAATGCATCCCACATTTATTTTCCAATATCAAAAAACATTACATTCGCACTAATGGAAGGTTCCGTACTATTCCACAACCACGTCATAATTTGAGCATTCTCTTGGATCCATTGATCATACATACTAGCTCTCTCATCAGTCTTTTTAATGGTCAAGTATTTTTTTACATCGGAGGGTTTTCTATGTAAAAAAATCTTGGTGTCTCTTGCATCTTGATGATTTGCTTGTTTGTGTTAGAAGTGATTCTTATCCACTAAATCTTTTATGTTGTTAATCCCATTGATTTGCACATAGAAGGGAAAGTTGTGTGGTTTCCCAACAAAAAGAAACATTTGGTTTCTTAAAAGATTTTCAGTATAAGAGGGATGCGAGAGACCAAAAAAAAAAAGGGGGAAAAAAAAAAGGATAAAGATTTATCGTATAAGAGGGAGAAATATTGATTAGATCAGCAACAAGGATGTTGTGATACCATGTAGAATTATATATTAAAGAGAAGAAGAGAAGAGAAGAAATGAGAGAGAAGAAAGTGTTGGGAGAAGAGAAGAAAAAGAGTCAAGGCTGGACATCCCCACTCTTTCCCTTTATATTAATAATAAAAAATGAAAAGTATGAAAATACCCTCACTAATAATGTTCATATTCTAAACAAGTCCTAGTCCAATATAGACCCAAGGGACTTCACTTATTGTTAAAGGCTGAATGTTGAAAGTGGTGGTGCATTAAAAATACCTTTCACTTTTGAGTAAAATATTCCTAAAATTATTTCAAAATTACAATTCAGCACTTAAATTAATTTCCATTGCTTATTTTTCAGTTTATTAAACAACACCTAAATATAAAAGAGAAGGAAGCTAGGTGGACTGGATCCACATCTATTAGGTGGGTTGTAAAATTGTACAGTCCACATCCTCATGCTTAACAACTATTATTACTAACTCTATGGCTCAGTCTTCTATTCACATTTTGATGTAGAGCGGGTCGCGGACAGTTTCATGGCCAAGATGGATAAGAAAAGGCCCGGTCGACGACGGAAGTGATCCAGACCGTCGGACCTTAGATCGGGTGTATCTCATAATCCGGAATGAGTTATCAGGTGTAAAATTTATGATTTTGGGGTAGAACGAGCTACTTTAGCCAACCAACCCGGCTATGCCGGGTTGCGCAAGTCGGATTTGCGAAATACCCCCGGATCGACGGTCATTTCCCTATTTTAATTCCGTTTTTACTATAAATAGTAAGTTTTAGTTTGATTATAATTCTTCATCCGTTGGGCTTTAGGAGTTGTGTCCAACATGAAAAGTGCTTAGAATAATTAGGAGAACAGCTTGGTGAAGCCAAATAGGACACTTACTATTTTTGGCTGAAAACCTTGCGCACTAGTAGACATCACGACCATCTCTAAAATGTAAGTTTACTATTTATAGTAAGTTGCGAATTCTAGGAGTTTTAGTTGTAGTTTGCTTCTAATTTCTCTCCCATTGCTTGGTACCCCTATTTAAAGGGTTGTGAACTTGTTTATTTCATTTATTAATCAAATTTCGAATTTATTAGAATTTATTTCTATTTTCTTGCTTTCTTTCCTTGTGGATTCGAGAAGTCTCTGTGAGGAGTCCAGGGAAGCTCCGTGGATTTGGAGTAGTTATCCTTGAGGAAGATGGTGATTGACCTCATCACGTTCATCCCTGCGTCACATTTAATACTCGCATTCTTATATTTATTGTTTGTCATTGGTAATGAACTCTCCTTTTTGTATGGAAGCCCATATTCATGGTTATCCATGCCCCTACCGTTCTCCTGCTACTCCATTACTTCTCTGTCTATTTTGTCTCATGTGGATTTCTTTGTTTGGTTGATTTGTTTGTTGCTACAGGCCTTAAAGCTCTAAATAGGACACATTCTTCCCCCACATCTCGCATCCTTAATTCCAGTGATAGCATTTCTCTTGTCACTGTCTTTGCTGTATACAATAGTTCTCTGACTGCACGCAGGGATGACAAAATATATGACATAGTAACGGTTGGGAACCCTTCATATGGTAAAGTAGAGAGGTCGATGACTATTCTTGATACTTTCATTAATTTTATACAGGTACATTTCAAAAAATATGAGGTTCCATGAATTGGATAAACACGGCATACTTTTGGGTCCTGTTGACTTGTAACATATTTCTTCCATAGAAGCTATTGTAATGCCTCTGTCAAATTGAGTTGTTTTCTCCGTAATTTTGTTTGTGATCCCAATAGTTAAGTACAAGGTTTAATATCATGTAATCTCAGCTCCATTTTCAGCACTTTGGTCATGTTATTCTTGCATGGGGTTTACCAAATGGTATTATTTCTAATCAGTTCCTTCTCTGTTGATAGAGGTATCAGTTGCATTTTCAATCTTTTTTTGCATAAATATCATGAATGCCCTTTCTCTTACCGAATTGGTCAGGGACACCGATTTAATTTTCTTAATGTTAAAAAGTCCATGGATGAGATGAAAATCTGTCTTTGCAACAAATAACATTATTATTTTGTTTGTATATTCTGCCGCGCTTTCAGTCTTTGTGATCATAATGATCCCATGTAGAGGTTCCCATCATCCAGCAAACTCGAATTAGTTTGTTCTCTTTCCAGTTTGAAAATTGTCATCGCCGGAATGGAAATGTGAATCCGGTGCAGCCACTTTGATGGGTCACCTTACATATCACATGGATCAAACAATCATAACCATCCAATTTGTGGTCTGCAAACCAATGGTCAAAACAACCAATAGGTTTTGTGACCCATCTGCAGTCTGTCCACTTATTGTATGGTTTCAATCACCATATACCGGCCAGTTGTATTGCGGAGATTGGGTTGAAGGGTGAGTTGCTATCCCAGAGATGATATCCTTCTAATGAACTTGGTGTGGCCAAACTTTAAACAAAACAAAATTAGAGCAATCTACGAAGAACTCCTGCTGTTGCTTGACATTTTTTCTTAAATGTAGAAATTTGCAGGTATCGATGCCCCAAAGCAATATAATCATTCTAAGTGATCCTGCTTCTGAGCTTCCAATACACAGAAACACTGTCAGCGTATTACCTATTGCTAGTGACTATTCACAAGAGAAGCTGATGCTTCAAAGAATCAAATGTTACATTGTAAGGGCACTTTGCACTTAAAGTTGAATACATTTCTGTTGTAATTGATAATCTAGTTGTTCATACCAGTGTTCGAAATATCGATACTATCGGCCGATATTATCGGTATCGCACCACTGCGAGACGATACACCCTCGATAACCACCGGAAGATACCAAAAAATTCAAAATCCCAATATCGGTCGATATATCGTTGATATCGCATGATGATATGGCGAGATTTCCTCTCCATTATCATTGGAGACAAACGCGCGGACAGAAAATCGGATCCGGCTTGTGGAGAATTAAAAAAAAAATTGAATTAAAAAAAAAAAAAAAAAAAAAAGAAGAAGAAGAAAGAAATCGGAGTGTACCTGGCTGGAGGTGGGCCACTCGACAGGTAAGTAGGATTTTCTACAAATTTTCTTCAACTTCCCCCTTTCCCGGAGATTCCGGTGAGGAATCAGGCCGTGGTCGACATTTCCGGATCATAGGAGAGAAATTTGTCGACGTCCGAAGAAAGTCAAGCAAAATCCGGAGAAATCCTCTCCGAAATGTCGAGAAATCATCGTGAGATCTGAAATTTCCTGGATTTGGGCGAGATTTTAGGGTTCCGGCCTTCCGGAACCCTCTTTGCGTCGAAAAACAAGAGCGTCCGAGCCCTTCTGTAAGTGATTTTGGGTTGGGTGGTGTACCGCACACCACCGAGTGTTGATTTCATCAAGTGTTGTGGGTCCCATCATAAGGCATGCGTTATATCCAAACTGTTCTTCCATTTGGCGAGCTCATCGTAAGGCTTGAGCCGAAAAATAAGACAGATCCAGAGAACAAGTGGACCACACTACAACCAACAGACAACAGTGGGAGATTGAACGTCTACCATTGAAACCCTTTTGAGGTTGGAAGTTTTGGATAAATATGATATTTATTTTTCCTCTTCATCCAGGTCTTTGTGACCTCATGAATAGATTGGATGGAAAATAAAAGTCATGGTGGGCACTACGAATGTTTTAATAGTGAGAACCGCTGTCCCACTGCTATTTGTGGTGTGGTCCACTTGAGCTTTGGATATTAATTATTTTTTGGCTCATGATCTAAAATGATCTCTCCAAATGGTTGAACGGTGTGGATATAATAAATATATTATTGTGGGCCATATAACTTTAAATCTAGTCCAAAAGGAAGCGGATTGGCTGGTGTACCACACGAGGATGTGGATTGCGTACTACCCCCGCCCGTCCCTAGCTCCGAACGGGCAGGTCTGTGGTTGGGCCCACCGTGATGTATATGTACATCCAAATCATCAATCCCTTTTCTCACATTATTTTAAGGTATGAATACGAAAATGAGGCATATCCGACACTCAAGTGGACCACACCAAATAATAAGCTTGGTTGCATTAAAATGCACTAAGCATTAAATGCCAATGGGATTAAATGCAAGAGTCATTTTGTAGGGCCCACTATAACGTTTATTTTCCATCCAATCTGTTCATAAAGTCACAAAAACATGAATTAAGAGGAAAAACAAATTATATATTGATCCAAAACTTCCGTAAACCCCTTAAGGGTTTCAATGGCGGATGTTTAATCCCCCCGCTACTTTTTTCAGTGTGGTCCACTTGCTCGTTAGATCTATCTTATTTTTCGTCTCAAGTGGACTATACTCAAGGAAACAATGGTGGTTGAATACGGTACCATTAAAAACTTTTTAGGGTGCACCTTGATTTTCCCTATATTTTATTAGGCACTTAATTTATTGATAACTTCACATAAGTTTGAATGAAGAGAAAAAAACAATTATTATTTTGATCTAACCTTTTGTGGCCCACTAATGGTCAATCATCATTGTTTCCTATGGTATGGTCCAATTGATTATTAGATCTGCTTCATTTTTTTTGAATAATGTCCTAAAATGATATGAAAAAACGGATGGATGGGGTGGATACTGAATATAGTTGTCATAGTTCAATCGCACAGCGCATATCTTAGTACAATATACAAAGGAAACCTATTATGTTCATTTCTTTTTTGAGATTTTATGATTTAAAAGTGTGTATTAGGGTCTTTTTAAATAATCCCTGAAGTTTCATTGAAAAAATCAACAATTATCCTAATGTTTCCCTATGTTTCCCAAAACTGTGATAAATTATGCGATACAAACGATATATCCCATGTGATAACCGATACGTATTTGTATCTCAAGGGTGCGATACATTGTGTGACACCGATATTTCGAACACTGGTTCATACTCAATTTAGAAATGTGCATGCTGTTGCTTTGCTGGTCTGCTTGTCCTTGCATGCACAAACATTGTTAGTTGGTTCAGAATGCTTATTTTCAATTAAAAAATTGCTCTTCAATTATTTAATTTAAAGAATTGGTTGAATGTATCCTATATATTTTATTATTGGATGTTACTATGGCCTTTATTCTTAATCAGAATATCTGTTTATTTATTTAGCCTTAAAATTACATCTTTTGATTAATTCTTTTCTGTTTTATGAAATGCAATTTATTGATTTGAGCATCTCAATGGCTTCAACATTCTGCACAGCATACAAGGATAACCCAAATCCTTTAGTGATGATCGTACTGTTTCAACAGATACCATTCCAAGGGATCAAGCACATAGTTCAGTGGAAGTCACATTTTCGCTTCAACTTTTGGTCTCTCAGATTGAATCCCAGCTTACCGATCATCATCATCATCATCATCTAAGCATTATACCAACTAATTGGGGTCAGCTACATGATTCCTGTACCTTTCAAAAAAAGAAAAAGAAAAAAGGCTACACGAATCCTGTTCCGTGATTCCACTCTGTGTCAAGGGCCATAACTTCAGTTAGACCATAGGTCATCAAATCTTTTCTTACTACCTCCATCCACATAATTTTGGGCCTTCCCCATGCCCTTTAGCCTTCAACGTGTACCAGCCCACTCCTTCAAATTATAGTTGCATGAAGTGTGCAGTGAAGCATCAACAAATTCAGGTGCGGGAGCAGGGAAGTGTCTCGTGCAAATTGTAAACAAGTTTAAATAGGTAGGAAGAGAGACTGGGAGTGCTTGTGGGTGTAAGAGTCCAAAACGGGGATTCAAAGGAGTGGCAGCTAGTTAGAAGTATTCTGCAACTGAGCTTCAAACTAACGCAGTTCTTTGTCTCCATTGAAGATGACCAAACCATCTAAATAAATAAAAAGGATTCTTACTGTTTCAAATCAAATTCCATTCCCGGAATGATTTGTGGGAAACTCCACCATATTCCATATCTTAATTGTTGAGGACTTAACCAGCAGAATGTGTTTCTGCCAAAATAACAGTTCATTTGGTAATTATTACTTGAAATGAATGACATTTTTAGTCAGGGACAGAGAAGCATTAACCTGGTATTCAATGTTCCATTTTCTGCCACTCCATGCTCAGTTAGTTGAGCTGCAAGTTATCATGCCAAAATATTCAGCTGAAAGTTGATTTGGGTGTATTTCCAAACATTAACTTGTATCAGTAACATCTTGATGGTATTTGGTCCAAAGCACCTTCTGTTTGATTCTGTTTTTACGGAATAATATATGTTGGAATTTGGATGTCTACTGGAGTATCCTCCAAGAGAACAACATGTCAGCTTCCGGGGTGAATATTTTGGAACCGATTTCTTGAAGCCATGGGCATAATGCTAAGCACAGACAGTTATCTAGTTGAATATGCAGTTGACTTTGTTGTATATCTAAGCATGGACTTTCTAGTGTTTTTGTCCCCTACATATTTATTTGATTGCGTTGATGGACTTGAAGCTGATGGAGCGAGCCCCAATTGATGCTTTTTTTTCCCAACAAGTAGCTAGTCACCCTGTACCTTTATTTGATTGACATTGTTGGATTTAAAAGTGGATGCATTGATGATGACAGTAACTAATGTAGGGGCATTTTCACACCGGGCTCGAGTGGGGTAGCCGGTGGGATGCGGGGACACACTCAGGGTAGGTGACCCATGTGATTTGGGGCCCACGGGAGAGGTCTCGTGTTCGAGACTCCTCACTGGGGGTGATTAATGTGCATTTCACACCGAGCTCGAGTGGGGTAGCCTGTGGGATGCGGGGACACACTCGGGGTGGGCGGCCCGTGTGAGGCGGTACCCATGTGATTTGGGGCCCACGAGGGGGGGTTCGGCTGAGGTCCTAACCCATGCGATGTGGGGCCTGGGCTATGAGATAAAAGGATTAATTCGCCATGCTCTAACAATTCGAGCTTTTAGAGCAAGTGGTTAATTGTCCTGCATCAGTAACCCAATCGATGATTTTGCCCACAAGCAGCCAGCTCCTTCGGCTTCCCTTTTTCTGATGCTGGTACTACCCAATCATCTGTATTCCTTTGTATTCATATCAGTATATAGCAATGCGTCTTTCGTATACCAATTTCTGATTTATGTTAGTTACCGTGTATTATGTCACGTGTGCATCATTTACTGGGTTTTCTGGATTCCAATAGCGTCAGAATAGTGCAGTTCTTCTTGGTGGTGTCCCCCTGCTTGACTTGTGTCTTGAGTGATATGTGTAGAGGGTTGTCCAGCTGTGAGGAGCTCAGCATGAGTTTACATGTTACTGTCCACGTTTATTTGATGAATGCGTGCATAATGTTTAGCCATTGTCATGATATTTCCTTGATGTAATGTGTTTACATTGTTGATTTTCTATGTATGCAGGCTTTTTAAGAAACAAGGTATGAGGATCATTTTCAGAGGAAGAGTCATAGTATCAATCACTATATCTTCACTGATTCAGATGTGGCTGTGGTTGACGATCTTGGACACATTCCATAAGTATCCAGATTTCCATCTGGCACTCACTTTCCGGAACAATAAAGATCAACCTCTGAATTCAGGATTTATTGCAGTGAGGGGCACACTTGACGGAATTCTGAAGTTTGTCATTTCATTTCTCTCTTAAATGTCAACTTTTCTTTAGGCTGCGTTCCAATGCTCAATTGAATCAAATTGCAGTAGTTCAATTCATCAGATCCATAGCTCAACTGGCAGACTGAGTGGAGATACCTCATTTCAACACTTGAGGTCTTGGTATCGATCCCTAGCGGGGGTGGCTAACATTGAGTGTGTGTACTGACATGGGTGTGTACTAACAAGCTGACCCAGAAAAAAAAAAAATCATTAAATTGGAAATGCCACAAGTGGTTCTCACCCCCTCCATTCATAAAGCAATGCGATTTGAACTTCAAATGTATGAAATTGCAATCAGGGGGTTGTTACTTGTATTTGGAAACTAAAGGGTCTCAACTCAATTCTAGCGATTTGCTCTATACTTAATTGAATTATTGCAATACAGTCCAGCTGAGCAACCAGACGCACAATCAGAGATTTAGAATGTAGGAAACCAAATCCTGATGGCAGGGCGAAGATCTTTCTACAAGAAGTACTGGAGGTGTACAGTTCCAAATGTATGAAAGCATCCCACATGCTTGGAGATCAGTTAGCTCTTCCCTGGGTTATAAAATCTCATCCTTCATTTGATGCAAAAATATTTTAGAGGCCAGAAGCCTTCCTGGATCAAATCCATGGAGCGTTGGTGCTGTTCTTACCTTGTGCTGTTTACAATTGGACGCCACCTGAGGGTGCAGGGCAGTTTCACGGCATGCCTTTGGACGTTAAGGTGACATTTTTGGTTAGACTTACGCAGGATTTTTCATTACCCTGTCATTTGAAATGTGCATTTCTGTTACTACTATTTTATTATGTGTGTGCATTGCCGATTGCTCTTTAGGAGACGTCCCTCCAAATGTAGCCATAGATTTCTGACAGCTAATAAAATGTCAGAGGCACTAGACATACTATTGAATTTTGACCGCCTCATTCCTCACTTCCTTCAAGTCAAATGCATCATATGTTTTCCACCCCAAATCATAAAGAGAAAGATGAGTCAATCCATCCAACGTTAGATTGAGGGGGCTATTCATGAGGATGGGCCATCATAGACATGCCGCCATCCAAATATCAAGGTTCACTCATATGATGGGCCACACATGCGCATTGATATAGACAGTCATCTTTTCTTCTAACCATCCATGTTTCTCATGCACCTCTTCAAGTTCACCTCTTGTACAGCATTCCTCATTCATAATGAGGAAAAAAAAAGGGTCCAACTTTGATTTCATCTCATTGATCTGTCACCAACAAAAGATGCATCTGTGAAGTGCATGTCCAAAGTCCATTAAAAAGTTTGAGGGTATGATTCACTTGCATACATTTCATGTCTATTTGTGTATTTGATTTCATCGATTGTACTTCACCTGAGTATCAAAATATGAAGCCTTACATGATGATTTTATTAGATAAAAAAACTTTGGCACTGTTTGTCGTCTTCAGGTTGTCCATTTCAAAGGGTTGAGGAAACGGCTAATGCTGGAATCTTGGAACTTCTACAGCACCTCCCCAGCTTCTGATATTTCTGATATGCTATGCCTCATCTTAAAGAGTGGCAGAACAAAGTATGATTTTTAGATCCTCGCTTGCTTGCATATTCTAATGCTTCTTTGTAAAGGGCAATTTCAATATTCAAATCATCTTCCCCATCCTGTTTCCTGCCATCAACACATACCATGTGTTGGTAAGTTCACCATCTGGATCCTCTTCCGATAATTTTGCAGGGGATTTTTTATTTTATTTTTTTGGGGGGGGGGGTAGTTTGTATTTTGGGGAGGGGGGATTTTGCTAAGCCCACACGAGTGCAGAACTCCGCCCATGCACACAGAAACACACATGCCATTTGACACACTTGTGCGAGATCTGATATTTCCATCAGGTGGGCTGTAGTGTTTTAGATCTTTTGGCCTAATAATCAGGTTCACTTCAGCGGGCCACCATGTATACACAAACAGATGACTGAAACAATCCTTTTCTGGCCATCCATTTGTTTTGTATACTGGAATGTGGTGTGAAATGGCCTGACTAAGGGTAGAAAATCTAAATAATGTGGCCCACCTTAGGATAAGCTTGGATCTCGAACGCCGTATTGTCATATGTGCTTGTGCATGGATGGGCAGGGCAAAAGACATGCATTAAGTTTAGCAAACTTCTTTTAAATTTTTATTTTTTTTTAATTTAAAAAAAAAAAAAAAACTAACCAGAAGATCTACATACAACAATGATTTTTTTTTTTTTTTTTTTTAACTTTTAAATTTTTAACTAATTGGGCATTCTTGTGTGGAAAGTTGGATTGATTCAGTTGCAATTCAGTATTTCAGCTGTCAAATTCTGAATTTTCTTTTTGATGTCTTTTGCCAGAACCTACTTTAACTCAGTGTTCAATACCCACTTGAGAGTCAAGTATTTACCAAAACTTGCATTTGACAAATATTTACCAAAACCTACCACAGACTAAAGAGTTTCCTTGGACCTCTAGTAGAAATTAAGGGTTAAAATATCCATTTTGGATCATTTAAACAATGGAATTAAAAGTTTAAAATTAGTTGTTGCAGTTAATATTAGGAGTAGTAACAGTTGAAAATTAGGTGTTCCAGTTCATTGCCCATTGGTGATAAAGTTCTGGAATTTTTTCCTTGCTTGGTTTGGGATCTCTTGATCTTTTAACGAGTCCATCGGTGCATTGCTGTTTGGATAGTGTGGGCCCTTCAAATGCCCAATGGATACCCGGTTCATATGGGGATTGTGGAAAGAAGCAGAAGAGTTTTTGAGGAGAAAGTTGCACAATGATTCCTTGACGAGGAAGTCTGGCTATTATGATTGTTAATCGGGTGTTGCCGAGAAAGGAGTTTTATGGGTGTACAATGGCAGTCCTTTTGGCACATTGGGCATGGTTGTTGTTGTCTGTTGCCACGTGACTGGGGTCTCTGGGATTTCCCTTGATCTTTGTCTGTCACCTTCTATGATTGCCAGTTTCACCAGTCGCTGCCCATTTTCAATTCTTCTTCAGTTTCTCTTAATAAATCCCACTACCTTACAAAAGTAATAATAATAACTGTTGAATATTAGGGTCTGTTAGGATGTCATTATATCTGCATTAAGCTCAAATGCGATTGGTTCAAATGACTGGAATTCATCCGTCAACGCGTCACTTCAGAAAAACAGCACTGATTGAGTAGGCTTTTTGTTGGAGTCTCCTCACACCTCCAAACAAAACACAGTCCTAATCAAAGCGGGAGCCGTGTAAATAGTGCTTTTAAAGCATATGGTTTGACATCCCAACCGGGATTAATCACAGTAACATCAAACGTTAGATGATAATAGGGGTGCTGGTGAAAGGGCAAAAATATTTAATAGGCTTGTTTGTAGATGTTTGTTTTGGTAGAGCAACCCATGTGCTAGGCGGCTCATGTACATGCCATATATGTGCCAGCAGTACGAGACCAATCCATTTATGAGAGAGGTGCAACTATGAAGATGCTCTCTCCCTAGAATAAGGTCAGTCCAGTTGTGAGGTGGCCTCATGGTTAGCAAAAATCCATTAAAAAAAAAACTCATATAATTGCTTGAATGTTTAAAGCTCCATATATTTCAGAAGATATGGAGAAAAAAAATCATTTTTTTTTTCAAGCGACCCAAATTTTGCGTTCATTTCCAAAAATAAAATAAAATAAAATCATTCAAAAAAATATTGAAGGTGATTAAAAAGACATTGGGGTTTTTAACTATCTAAAATTTACTGTCTTTTTGGCATTTGTATTTCGCCGAATCTTTTACTGTCTTTTTAATGGTCTATAATGAATTAAACATGAACATTTTCCCATGCCATGCTGATGAATTAAATATGAACATTTTCCCATTCTATAATGAATTAAGCATGAACATTTTCCCATGCTGTTTTTTGGCCTTATGGAGGATTGCTAACTATCTGTGGGCCACAGTTTACAACAACAGTGGATTGCTGAAAAAAAAAAAAAAAAAACTTGGACAGTTTTTGCCTGTCCCACCCAACTCTTTCTAACAATGTGGCCTACCTGATGAATGGACCAGGTTTATTTTTCAGTGAGCAAATCCACAAAGTCAGCCCCACGTGGACAGCTTGGATATTGCACCTCTCGGCCATACTGGCACATGTGATAGCATGTGGATGGTATATCTTATACATGAGTGTGGGATGTGGTAAATATTAAGGACTCGTTTGGCAGCTTGTATTTGGAGTACATTGGAATCCAAGTCACAATTCAACTAGAATTGAAGTGATCTGGAATCTTTAATTGTATTTGGCATCTTGTAATTGGAATCCAATGGAATCCCAAATTTCTATTTGGCCGCCTAGATTTTGGGTAAGGAATTTTGTAATATATTCACAACAACATGAATATGATAAAGTAAACTATCTTTAATACCCTAGAATGGCATGCATGGCATGTCAGATTATCATTGTAATAAGTAGTGTAAGATATACTTTGGCAAAAAATGAGGCAATTTTGAGCCTCAGGCAGAGCACAAAAATAGGTTCGCTAGTTTTATAGTTGAAGGGAAATCCCATATGCTTCTAAAAAGTCAAGTGGGCCACAAATTGTAGAATCATGCCTAACTAAGATCACCATGTAGCCTACTTGAGTTTTGAAATAGCATGATTTTTGGATTCCATTCTTCTTGATGGGACATATTATTTGAATAAATACGATAGAACATGCAAACCATGGTGGCCCACCATCAATTGCTCATGCTTAAAAAAAAAGCCTTTAAAACCTAAGTGGGCCCATTGTTCAAAGTATCTTCCTCCTCTAAAAAGTAATGCGGGGGTATTTTCACACCGGGCTCGAGTGAGGTGGCTCGTGGGATGCAGGGGCACACTCGGGGTAGGTGTCCTGCATAACCCATGGATTTGGGGGCCGTGTGAGGCGAAGCTCATGGATTTGGGGCCCATGAGGAGGGTCAGCTGAGGACCTAACCCATGAATTTGGGGCTTGGGCAATGAGATAAATGGATTAATTCACCATACTCTAACAATTCAAGCTTTTAAAGCAAGTGGTTAACTATCTTGCATCAAATTGGTATCAAAGTGGGAGGTCTCATGTTCCAGACTCCTCACTGGGGGTGATTAATGCGGGCGCATTTTTACACCGTGCTAGAGTGGGGTGGCCTGTGGGATGCAGGGGCGTCTGAAATCTATATAGGTTGACCCGAACTCGATCCGATCCGGGACCAAGTTAAGTGTGAAAATCATTATCCTCGCTGCTATTTTCGATGTAGTCCATTTGAGCTTTAGATATGATTCATTTTTTTTTTCAAATGCTCTAAAATGATCATGAAAAATGGATAAATGGTATGGATATAATAAATACATCATTGTGGGGCCCATGTAATTTTGATCTCATTTGAGCCGTTCGTACAACTCGGAGCTCGAGGCGCGTCTCCGCTTGCCTTTGCACGACACGTATCTACACAGCTGTGCCTGTTTAGTGTTGACGTGCTGTGCACGAAAGTGCAACGGTGCATTGCACTATATTAACGTTAGCAAGTTTTGGGGGTTTAATCATGGGGTATGTGTTATATCCAAACCGTCTATGCATTTGGCGAGCTCGTCTTAAGGCTTGAGATGAAAAATAAGACAGATCTAACTATCAAGTAGACCACACAAATTATTTAACGGTGAAAATCATTATCTCTACTGCTATTTGTGGTGTGGTCCAGATGATCTCTGGATATTATTCATTTTTTGGATAATGCTCTATAATGATCTCTAAAAATATATGAACGGTGTAGATATAATAAATACATCACTGTGGGGCCCATATAACTTTGATCTTCTTTGAACCATTCGTACAACTCGGAGCTCGACGAGCGTCAGTACTCGTCTTCGGCAGGATGCAGATTTCCTACGAAAGGCTTTCACAGGAAGTTCCTGCGTAAGTATTCCGGGTGGGGCCCACTGCGATGTTCGTGAGAAATCAAACCCGTCCATCTGTTTTTCGATCTCATTTTAAGATACATGAGAAAAAATAAGGTGGATCCAAAACTCAAATGGGCCACAAGAGATGAAAAGGTGGGAATTTAGTTTTCATCGTTGAAATATTTATATGGCCATAAAAGTTTTGTATCGGTCTAAGTTTTTGGTGTTTTCACTTCATCCCAGTAAAAATGACCTTATAAGTAGTTTGGATGGCATATAAACATCAAGACGGAGCCTAGGAAGGTTTCAACTATAGGAATTCCTTTTCCCACTATTTCATCTTGTATGGCGCAGTTAAGTTTTCGATCCTCCTAATTTTTGGTCACATGTCCTAAAATGAGCTCGAAAAATGGATGGACGGGTTGGATTTCTCATAAACATCACGGTGGACCCCACCTTGCATCCCAGCGCAGGAAGGCTTTCGCAGGAAATCTGCGTCCTCTCTTCGTCTTCGCACGATATGTGCCTACACCAGCTATATAGCTAGTGTGTGGTACACTAGCAAATCTGCTTTTGGGCTCTTTTATGGTACTGAGTAAACTCTGTTGGGGCCCACCGTGAATGCATGTGGTTTATCCACTCCGGATCGGGTCGGATCGGGTTTTGGATTGGATCGGTCTAGATTGACCACGATCCAAACTCAATCTGAAAAACATTCAGATCTGAATGGCCCAACTCGATCCGCACCGATCCAGGCCATAGGTTCGGTTCGGATCGGGTTGGATTGTGTCGGATCCACTGGATCGGGTCAGACATACCAAACCCTACCCACAACTGCACCTCGCTCTATCTCGATGCCTGAGGTCGGTGGTCATGGTTTGAATTGGGCCCAATCGGTTCTGGCATGCCCATGACCCTCACACATGTTTCGTGCGGCTGAATTCAAGGCCCAACACTTGGCTTTGTATGTATCGTTAGTGTATCAGTGATATTTGGATAATATCATCAATGTATTGATATCACCAAAAATCAATTTATTAAAAGAATTTCCATTTCATTTTTTTATGGTTGCATAGTTGTATGCAGCGTTGAATTTGTCAATAGATGATGATATCGATAATATGGCAATATTATCATTATTGTTTCATTGGTGATATTAAGACTAAAACACCTCAACAAAATGGGGTTGTTGAAAGAAAAAATAGAGTGATATAAGAGATGGACGATGTTATGCTAAATAGCATAAAGTTACCTAAAAATTTGTGGGCTGAAGCTGTAAACGCACTCCACTATTGGTTGAGTACGTGCTTGACCCGTTGAGGCTCGACCGGTCGTGATACACTGAAAAAATAAATTTTATTTAAAAATTTTCAAAAATATTCGCATAAAAAAAAAAAAAAAAATCTTTCGTTTTCTTTCCGGTTGTCGATGATTTATCGGCGAAATGTCATATATTGTCAAGTATTCTAAAATATTGATAAATGATTGGATGAATAAATGGGATAGATGGATGGATGAATGGAATGGTTGGACATGTTTTTCTGCTCTCATTAAATGAAAACTTATTATGTATGTATTTTTGTTTCAATTTTTTGATTCGTAAATATGCATATTATATATGTGTGTGTGTGTTTTAGTATTTCCTGAAGTTTTCACTGAAAAATTTCATCGTTTTTCTTATGTTTCCTGCATTTCCAATTATCATTAATATTATTTGCAATTTTGATCTTATTTTCGTATCCCGGGGAAGGAAAACATTGGGGTGGGCCCATGATGAGTCAAATGAAATGGCCCAGATCCATGAATTAGTGGTTGGGATTATCGGACCAATCTAAAATTTAGATTGTAACTTTGGTGATAGTGGGTTCCACGATTCATTCAGGTTGAATATATGCCACATGTAGCATTTCTACATGCCTAGGTATCAGCGTTGTACTGCAGACAAAGTATCAACTCTCGATTATCAGGAGGATAGAAGGGTTGTGTCGGTCAGAGGTTGACGACAATGGCGATGCAATGACTACATGTGATGATGCTGCTTTCTTGCTGAAATCAATGGTGGTGTGTTGACTGTGGGTGATGCTGTTGCTTTTGACACTATCAGAATCAATGACCTTCTTGAACCCTGCAGTGAGTTGCAATGGGCAGCGTCTTGGTAGTGGAACCGTGTTGGAAAAAATGGAATGGGGATGTGTGGATGGACAGGCTTTGAGAGAGAGAGAGAGAGAGAGAGAGAGGAGTGTTGAAGAAGATGAGGGATGGGACCGAATACAGAAATCAAGGAGAGTGTGGTTCAGATTCTTAGCCCAAGCCTGTGTTTTCAAAACCCCTACGAAAATGGGATTTAAGTTACACAATTCTCTCAATTACACGCTTCCAAAAAAAAAAAAACAATTTAAAATTAAAATCCTCTCCGGTACACTGGATTCCACATTGCCAAACAACATCTATACAATGTTTTAAATATCGTTATCGTGTAATGTTTCGCACCCTTGGGATACCGATAAATATTGGTTATCGCATGGGATATATTGGTTGTATCGTTTGATGTATCGTTGTTATTAGAAACCTGGGAACATTGGGAAATCGGTTGAATGTTTCAATGAAACTTTAGGGATTTTCGAAAAGACATCAATACACACTTAAAAATCAAAACATTACAAATAAAAAATAAAAAAAAATAAAAAATGTGCATAATAGGGGTTTCCTTTATATGGGGTCATAATATTTGTGCTTTCCAACTGAATTGATGGAGTTATATTCAAAGTCTATTCATATAATCTACAAACATAAGAAGACGTGTGTGGAAACACAAGTAATACATTCAAAAGCAAAACAAGAATCATTAGATCAGGTTCCATACATGTTTAATTTTGTGTTTGGATACAAAGATTACAACCGATTTGTGAGAAATTGAGAAATTTATTTTTTTCTCAACTTTTTGAATTTGACCCATCTCTCCTAAATCTTGAAACTAAAGTTCCGAATTCATAATTTTTCATAGAAAACATGAAGAATCATAAATTTGTAACCATTTGACACTAGTTTAACATGATTTATAACAAAAACATAGATCGAAAATTGAAAATGCTCACTGGATTAAAAACGTGGAATATATCGACACTACCTGTGCATTTCGTATCGCGCAAGTATAATACAAGATATTTCATGGGATATATCGGTTGATATTGTCGATATTTAAAACACCGCCCATATAAAGGTTATGGTGGTTTTCCCTTCTGTCATTAAACAAAAGTACAACAAGATTTTTAGGGGCGTTTGGATTCTACTTAATCTTAAGTATCTTATCTTGATTTCTACTTATTAAATTGAAGTGATTAAGTAACTTTAAATAAGAAAGCTATTTATAATTGATCGTAAATCAAACTTATCTCAAATAAGTTACTTATCCATTGCTTTAAGTAGAAATGTAACTTTTTTGTTAGTATCCAAACAGTCGCATATTTTAGGAAAAAAGAAGCAAAATTAACCATTTTAAACTATCAGCATTTCTATCAGGTGGCCCAGTCCAAGTCAGCTTTTGATGACGTGGAAGAACAAAAGCTCTTATCTTGAATAAGAGTACTATCTAATTGTCGGAAAATATCTATAATCGAAATTGAATTGACTTTTAGGGTGTTGACGCTCATCGACTACTAACTAACAGACATGGATTCTTACACATGGTTTGTTAGGACATGACAATCTCAAATGGGGATTTTGTCCCATAAGATAATAGAATGAGGAATTGATGTAGGGTTACATTGTCTGATCATCTTTGGACCTTTGTGGGGTCCACCACCCCAACTGCTAGGATGGTGTCTGCTATCTTGCGATAAGGGCCCCATTCAATCATAAGAAATATTGCAAATGTTTGTAAGGTTTCTTGAATGAAATCTGAACTGACGGTGAGGATTGATTTTTTCCTTTGCATGATCTGGTGCATTGGATCAACTAGGACCAATGGATGGCTCTGATTTCGTGTGAATTTTTTAAACGTGGGAGGATTAAGACGAGCCTCGGGCTGAGGATGGGGTGTCTCCGGACCTGAATTAGTGCTTGTACGGCCCAAGGTTGGTGTTCCAGATCATGGTAACGGTGGGCCCCAACATGGGCAGACCATGCCCTCGATCGAGATCTCTTCAATGTAACGCCGAGTCTATGATTGATTGCATTAATGCTGTTAGAGAAAATACAGCCGTTCTCTATTTTCATCGGAACATAGGCCATAGGTTAGATGGCTATGATCATGCACGTGGGAGATATTTGCGCTTGGTCCATCGATGGCGGAGTCTATTGGATTAATGGTGATCACCAAACCATGGACCCTGCAGTCGACACAAAGTCAAGGGTCGAGGATTCAGTGGATCCATGTCTGTGGGGCCTACCGTGATGTATGTATTATATCCATGTTGTCCATCAGTTTTTTCAGCTCATTTTAGATCATGAGCCTAAAAATAAAGTAGATCCAATTCTTAGGGGGGCCACACAATAGGAAATCGTGGTGATTTAATGCCCACTGTTAAAAACTTCTTGGGGCCACAGAAGTTTTGGATCAAGCTGATATTTACCTTCATCCATGTCTGTTTAACTTTATCAACAGGTCGGATGGAAAATAAACTTAATGGTAGAGGAAGTTTTAAATGGTAGGCGTTCCATCACCACTGTTTCCTGTGGTGTGGTCTACTTGAGATTTGGATCTGATTCATTTTTGGAATCAACACTTAAAATGAGCTGGAAAAACAGATGGATGGCGAGGATATAAAACACATCATGGTGGACCCCACAGGCATGGATCAACCGACGTTGTTCCCCGGATCCACCGAATGCGTGTTCTGCAACGTGCGCCTCATGGCATATGGTGTATTATATGGTGCTTGATTGAAAGGAATGATGTTCGGTTGAATAGGCCTGGCCCAAATGGTTCAAAATCTGGACAGCCGTATTCAAGAAACAAATGGCATGTGTAGTACCCACCTTCCAGTAACCTAAACCGTTGATGTGGTGGGACCCATAATGTATCCTCCCATAATCAAACCGTTGTTCACTTGTTCTTTGAGTTGTACATGAGTTGAACCGAGTCTGAGTTTGGCACAGTTTGACTCGGCGTGGCTCAGCCAGTAGCTAACCCCAGCTTGAACTTAACTCAACTCGGTCCCCAAGCTTGATGGCCAATTCAACTTAGTTCATTCAGCAACTCACGCGCGCTTGATTCTGAACATTTTCTTAAACATACACGGTGCAAAACAATACAAACACTTTCCAAATATTTCATCAAACACTCGGCAAGCAACATTAAAACCAAGATACAGAGAATGTATGCACCCAGAATATAGTAATTTGTTTCATATCCATTCCTTCCTCACCAGCAGCTAATCCCGTGGAGAATATATGCACCTAAAATAATACTTTGTTGAGTCATTTTATCAAACACTTAGCGAGCAACATTAATATTAAATACACATTCCATAGCTCATGGTAGACCACGAGCTAAGATCCATCGTTTCAAAAGGTCTTGTACTTCCTGGTAACAATATGGCTAAATGAGTGATTTGATCTAAATACTTGGGTGTACTAACAAGCTAACAAAAAAAAAAAAAAAAATTAATATTAAAATAATTGAGTCACCGAGTTGATTTGATCCGAGTCAGTTCGAGTGGAGTCAAGTCGAGCTCAAGCAAGCTCGACTACACTCAATTCAAATCTAATTTAGAGCCGAGACGAGTCGAGCTAACTCAACTCGTGTAACGCTCTTCTTTACAATCAATCATGGGATCCATACCAATGATCTGAATTGCTAGACAGTGGGTCCCATCACTACAGTTTATTTATTGGGCCATTGAAAATCTCAACGGGCGAAATTGCATTTGTCACCCCGAACCCGGACCCATTAATCGGCCGTTCTTGGTGGACCACCGAATCTAGTGGATCGATCCAGCTTTAGTTTCTGACGTGATAACTGATAGGCGATCTTTTCCACGACCGTCCGTTACATCTGGCCAACCTGATGAGTGGGCCCACCAGTTATTCAAGCTAAAGACAAGCACCTTGTGACCTGCTTGATGAACGTCCCTGATCTGGAAGAGTTCCACGTCACCATGTGTGAGGCGCTTGGCGTGTTCACATGCAAACGTGCGGCTGCAGATAGCGTTCCTCTCCGTTGCAGGTATGAACTCCAACCTGCTGACGCAGATTCGACGGTAGCAATCACGCGCTACCACGAATGCATTCGATAGCTGAATGACCACACAAATCATACACGGCACAGATCCTGTGTACACGTGGCACATATGCACCTCAATCCAAACCATCCAAATCAAATTCCTCAATGAAGATCGCCCATTGCTCTGATATCAGATCGATTAAACTATCTGAATCTCTCATGAACGGTCCTTCATTTGTTGTATTTTACCGCTGAATACTTCGCGCGTTAACACTTAATAGACCATTCAATGGCCACTGTAAAATCTAGGATCATCCATTCAGTGTTACCTTCGTACTGTGTCTCAACTACAAGCAACCCATCAATTGGACGATTCGGATTGATTTAGATGCACGCCATATGTAGAGTGTCTCCACTCAAGTATATGAATCACCACGCTCATCTAGTGTACCAAACTTCTCCTCTGAATAAACATTGGACGCGAATATCCTACAACAGCTGTTGTATAGAGCCCGTGCAACAAAAAGCTGTGGAGCCAAACGTGTTATGTACGTGTGAAATCCACTCCGTCCATCATTTGTGCAAGATCATGTTAGAACGCGAGCCCAAAAATCAGGACGATCCAAAACTCAAGTGAGACACACCACAAGAAAAAGTAGGAATTCAGATGCCTACCGTTGCAAGCTTCTTGAGGCCTACTGTGATATTGATATGCAATCCAATCAGTTCATGAAGTGAGTCCACGTGGATGAATGGAAAATTTCGGTGGGCCCCAAGAAGGTTTTAATGGTAGGCTTCCCCGTCCCTACTTCTCCCTATGGTTTGGCCCACTCGAACATTGGGTCCACCTGATTTTTGGGCTCCGGTACTAAAATGATCTGGCCCAAACAATGGACGGACTGGATGTCACACACACGTCACCGTGGGCCCCACAGATTTTTTGTTAGCACGGGCTCCGGTACAGCAGCTGTGATTGCCATTAGATAGATCATCCAAGTCTCATAACCACCGTGATTTGTCTTAAAGCTAATGAGAGGGGATGAGTACTCCACGCTATCCATCAGCCACGTTGTCTGCTGGCCATGCGATTGCCTAGAACGTGAGGAGTGTGGGTCCCACCTTTTGTCCCCTTCCTAGCCCCACGTTACAAAACACATGAAAGTGGGGCCCACCACCTCCCCCCCTCATCTGCTTTGGATTCTTCTGTATAGCGTGCGTGCATGCATGCACAGGAAGGGGATTTTATTTATTTATTTATTTTTATTTTATTTTTTTGAAGAGAGGAGGAATTCATGTGCTCTCGAAATGGGCGCATGTGATATGCTCGTGTAATTCCCAAACGTTGTAATCCTTTTGTTTCTAGCATTAAACGGTATATATACTGAGACTCGGTGTATAGACTTATCCACTATAAGTTCGACCTGCAATGCAATCTGTGGGGCCCATTCTGTGATGTGAACATGGCATCCAATCCATCCATCATGTGCTCCTCATCATGGTCTGCTTGACGCCAAATAATCAAAACGATCCAAAACTCCGGTGGACCATCCCATTTAAAATCATGACTAAAACCTATAAAGTGGCCTGGCGTGGCCCACCTGAGTTTTGGAATGGCCTGGTTTTTCTGGCGTCCATTCATCCTAGTGGGGAAGGATTATGAATGGATTGGATGGCAATAGGAAAACTGGTCGGGCTCCATACACAATCTGGAAGGTTTTTAATGGTGGGTGTCCTCATCACAACTGTTTCCTGTTGTGTGGCTCGCATGAGTTTTCGATCGGACTGGTTTTTGAGATTGAATGAGATTGAGAGGATGCTCACATGATGGACGGATTGGATATCATGCAAACATCACTTTGGGCCCCACATATTGTGTTGTGGATAGTGGATCAGGCCTCTACTGTCCGATTGATACGTTTGTCTATTGATCCGAACCGTCCAATCAGTCCAGCCTCAAAAATTGCAACTGTGAGGTGTGCCCAACAGTGTAACCGATTTTCTGTTTTTGAATGATGTGCAGGAGTTACATGGTGGTGGCTCATGTAAACATTCTGCGATTGGGTGGACAGGATCATTCGATTGGTGGGCCATTGGATGATTGAGTTGACGGTCTAGATTAAGGGGTATGGTCAGTCATTGCAGACGTAGACATAATATTTATACGAGGTTTGCTAATTCCACACGCACGTGGGAGCTGTAGAAATCCACACGAATGCATATGTCATAATGTGGCACGTGCTACAAAATTTAGATTTCTGGTATAGAAATCAGTCCATTTCACACCTCAGGTGGACCACAGAACATAAAAAAAAAAAAATTGAATGGCTAAGAAAAAGTTTTAACCATCAATTTACTTTGTAAGTTGTGGCCCACTCGAAGAGTGATATTATCTGATTTTTACGGTAGAAGATCTAAGCATTACTTTCAACATTATGGAAAGTTCAGATCAGACATAATTCATTCATATTTGCACGTGTGCCAGCTTGTGGATTTGTAAATCTACACGCGTGTGGAACTAGCCTGCATCAGTTTTTGCATGTGACTCAAAGCGTATATCTCCTTTTGATGTTACTATTGCTCAATCTTCACCGTTGGATGGACCATACCCCAAATAGATCCTTGATAGGATAATCCTAACCATCCAATTTATAGCCCACGAACAGAGAATTAAGAAATTCATCAAACCGCTGGTTTGTCTTTTACAAGTATGGCCCACATCTTGAATCATATCAGCCTGATTTTTGACACTAGACGGTGGGATCAGCTGATGAGCGGGTCAGCCATGACACGTGTGCGGACGGAGATCCTTCCCAACACTTGACTAATATATATAAATACTAATTATGGCCATGACGTTCTGATGATGGTAGTAAAAGGAGACTGTGTCGTGACTCTTCCCTCTCAGTATTCTATGTAACTCAAATTAGATTATTGCTGAGGTTTTCCTCCTTAACAAAACAACGGCTGTGATGTCACTTGCCTATGGCCCACCACCCACAAGGCTAAACTCAGACGCGGATTGCCTGTGACCCCCAACTGAAGGAGGAAGTTAGGTGGGCCCCACAGTGATGTTTCTACGAAATCCACATGAGGCTGGATCCAAAACTCAAGTGGGCCACACGGATATTGAAAGCCCGCCTGGTGAAACATTCGTGGGCCCACAGAAGTTCTGTACATGCTAATATTATTTTGTTTTTAGCTCATCCTCAAAGTGAATGACCTTATGAACGGCTTGGATGGCATAAAAACGTCAAGGTGGATCCCAGGAAGGTTTCAACCGTCGTCATTTCCCTCCCCACTTTTTTCTGTCGTGTGGCCCAATCGATTTTTGGATCCGTCTCATTTTTGGTATTTTGTCCTAACATGAGCTGGAAAAACGGATGGACGGGATGGATTTCTCATTAAAATCATGGTGGGCGCCACTAGCTTCTGACGGTATCAGGCAATCCGAGTCCGATGAATGTCAAGTGTACTCGCAGACATTAGATGGATGGCGAGCCCTCCCAGCACATGTACGGTGTACCGACACTGCAAGAGTGTGCGAGATCTGGACCATTCGAAAGGTACGGATCACTGTCATCATACTATATATGGAAATTCAGACTCGTTATCTCGTTGAGTGGACCACACTTGAATGAGAAAATTGAACGGTTAGAAAACGATGGCAGGAAATCCAGCTTTGAGGCCCACCCAATGAGAGGAACAGCACGAGTTGCGCTCTGGGGCATGCTTATGGTGCGCCTTCCCTGATGAATGGCCAGGACCTCACACACATGTGCCATGATCTCACACGAGCGAGTACAGTTAGCACTCCTCAGATCAGATAACACTTGCATGAAACAAAGTCATGTGAACGAGTCAAAACCACAACAGCAGTAGCCAACATCGCACATGAATTACAAAAGGGCTGTGCGTGCTGGGAGATCTCACAACATGATAGGATCCCCCTTCCACCTTCCATGTCGCTGAGTAAATATTGGATCAGGACCGTACATCTAATGAGCCCTATAATGGATGACCCATGATTAAGAATTCCCTGAAAAAAGAATTTTCCAAACCATTCGATTGGTGGCCTTCAAATGTACGGTAAGATGAAGAGAGTTAGTGGTTGCAAGTCAGGGGGATAGGTGAGAGAAATGGATGACTAGGATTGTCCCATTGTTCTGTTTTTTGAACCATGACCCATCTATGGTCCCGACCCACAAACCATTCCACGTGGACGGTGGGAGAGTACCCCATCAGATTCTGATAGAGACGGGCTTATCATATCATTTCTGGAGCATATACCCCACCTTTTATCGAATGTCAATAATGTTAGAAGGTGCGGAGCGGATTCGGTCAGTCTTTTCCTCTCCTTCATTTTGTCCTCGTGACAAGTGAAGAAATCACACACCACGGTATATTTTAAACTCAGGCCCACACCCCCACACACTCATGCCACACGCACACACACCTCCACACACACGCCGTCACCACCGTTACTTTACACCCGGGTTCAGTTTGGCCACATTTGTATGTATGTAGTATGATCGACACCAACCCCCGTGGCTGGTGGTCGTTCATGTTGGCCCCACCATGATGTATGTGTTTCATCCATTCCGTTCATCCATTTTTAAAGATCATTTTAGAGCTTTATCCTAAAAATAAGAGGGATATAAATCTTAGATGTAACACTATAGGAAAACAGTGATCTAAATATTAGGTAGGCCATACCACAAGAAAGAGTGGTGCTTAAACGTCCACTATTGAAAACTTCTTAGGGTCTACTGCAATGTGATGCAGGACATGAAAATTAAATATGATATGCGATGATTTGGCAAGCTCATATTTAGGCTTGAGACAAAAATTAAGATAGATCTAAATATCAAGTCCACGTAAAAGGCGTGGGAATTCAGAAACCCTTTTAGGGGTTACAATTACATCAATGAAATTTGTTTTTCCATATCCTTTGTGACCCTATGAAAACTTAGCCAAGGATTTCTCACATTCAATTAAGAGGAACTCATTCATAACTATGTGGTCTTGAGATTTGGACCTCATTTTTCGATATCATAAAATGATGTGGAAAGATATATGATCAATAAAAATTATGAACCAAACAATACTTAAAGATAAAAAATTTTCATAATCATTCACACACAAAACAAAAAACAAAGGAGACGTATACACATACTAAAATATGTGACATGGATAACATTCACATTTTTTTTTTTTTTTTTGTTATTAATACAAACAATGACCGAGAAAATAGCTATAAATAAACTTTACATGTAATCACTTCCTAATTCACATAGGGATTTACCACGATTTCAAATCAAGGAATCTTAACACCCTCCCTTAAACTCGAAATCAGTGAGAAATCGGTAAAAAAAACCAACCCTCTGACATAAAATTGTAGCCAGATTTGAGTAATTTAGAAATCGGTTTGATTAGGTTTAGTTTGGATTTTGGGTGAAAGCGAAGTGAAAGAGAGGAGAGAGACGAACCCAACATAAAAACATAGCTCGATAAGTTCTATCATCTTGCACGCATAATCACTATCGGTAAAACAACAACAAAATCTCTAGTTCCTTGCAAGTAACGAAGGATTCTCTTGGCGACTGGCCCATTAAACTCACAGAATACATTATGTCTAGTCTTGTTGCGCACATGTGTGTGATCTCGATCTTTGTTTAGCCGCACATGTGTGGGGCCCACTATTCTCGACATAAAAAATAAAGATCCCATTAAGCCACATTGGCCTTCCGGAAGTAATGCCATACCAAGGTCGATGGACTTCTTTAAACATGACACCATCAATCTCAAACCTCACAAACAATGAGATCCGATGTACGGTTCATATAGACATTTGTGTGGTTTTCAAAAAATAAGCCTTAATGCGACTATACCAAGCTCGTTTCAGCTCCTCTTTATGCTCATTTCCAATCTTAATATAACTAAGGGGTTGTTCCAACTACTGAATGCATTTTGCTTTAACATGGGGAGGAGAATTGTATCATGTCTTGCAATAGATAATTGATTCAAAGTGTAGATAATGGGGACTCACTGTGATGAGAAGAATGGATGGTAAAAGATGGATGCTTCTTTAACGGCACTAAAAGTAGGATCGATGGCGTATGGATAGGGATCCGTGCGAGAATCGGGATCCATGTCGACGGCTTTGGCAAAATTTCTATTGGTAGTTAATCCTTCGATAAAAAAGAACTTGAAGGGCTTTCGCCCAAGTGTTTTCCTTATCAAAGACAATTAGGCTGGTCACAACTTCTTGGTTAGTGGATTACAATTTATACACTTTGATGTAAGAAAACGCATTTAATTTTTTTAATATTTAATCAATGAAAAAAGCTACAAAGGGTCTCCTTCCACTCTAAGCCTTATATATTTTGAACAACAAAAGTGGGACTCCTGAAAACCTTATACCAAAAAGGTTTTAGAATTCTCCAAAACTTCGCGTTTTTTCCTCTCTAATACACCATACAATGCCATGAACTTCACAAAAAACTTCAAATTCATTTGAACAATATTCTCCACCACGATCCGTTCGGAGGTCTTAATGCTTTCCTAACCACACGAGCCTTGATTAAATGCTTCGACGATGAAGTAAATCATAAAATAAAACCTCCATTGGAAAATAATCAAAGAAATTTCCAGAGCGACTTCCATGATGAGAACGATTTGTTTGCCAAAATAACATTAATAAATCTGAGGAAGACTGTCACCAATTCTTTTGTTGGAGGGTCTTCAATCCCAAAACTCAAAATAATAAAATCAATCGACTTTACGAGCTACCACAATCACACTTGAGATCTCATGAAACAAGCTGGGAATTCTTTTCTTGACAATAGCTCCTCTAGTAGGATCATCTCACATGCACCCTTTTGAATCAAAAACTTTTCTTGCAATTGACTAGCACTTAACAAATTACTTTTCAAGTCAAGAACATAAAGGAGGTTTCTACAAAACCATTCTTGGTTCTTATCTCAATATCGTCGTTATCGATCCCAAAACTTACCGTAGAATGAAAACTTTCATTTAAATAAGAAAAAGACGTGGGCAGCCCTCCTTCTTCTAGCTTGAATGTACCATCACGTTTCCACTTCGTATGAGGGTGGCATGAGTGCAACCTGTATAACATTCGTGATGTCCTCATCACAATGTTTATTTGCCATTCAACTTGTTATCAAGGTCATTGCCTCGATCTCCCTTCCTCTACCTACCTGTCCTCTACCCCTTCCTCTAGGATGAAGAGAAAATATAGATATCGCTTTATCCAAAAATGCTTTTCTTAGCTTCAATTGATGAAGTTTTATCAATGTGTGGCCATCTCAATTACTACTTCTCACCATGAAATCGCATGTGGTCCACCTTCAGTGTTGAGTCTCAATCTCTTCTCAAAGCTTGAAGTCATGGCACGCTTCACTCTAGCGGACCTTGATATTTTTTCTTCATGGAATCCCAAATATCACTTTGGGACGATTAATTGCACGAAAAAAGGTAATTTTTGCCTTCAAATCTTTTGGCTTTCTCCCTTCCAACTCTGGTATTTGCTTCTTTGGTTCTTCAATTCAGATAATTCTCCATTAGCAAAATGATATGGAAACACGTGATGGATCAATTCCTACAAAAAAAAAAAAAAAAAAAAAGTCGTGGATATAAATACGTGCTTTGCTATCGAGTAGGGGACTCTCACTGTTTGGGAACTCTTTCTCTCACACGGTAACCTAGCTCTGATACCACCAAAAAACTTGGTACTATCTTTAAAGAAAATAGCATCACCCAATCCACTCTATAAAATAGGTAGCACTAACCCATATTAGACATGACCGATCTGGTGTTGGTATATACCATGCCATTGTTTTTCTATTATCTGGTGGGGATGAGTGGGGCCCATCACTTGTTGGAAAGTTATGGGGCCTACTTGTCCGCACTTTGATAATTGATTACATGTGTTTACACCTACCTTATATAATTTATATTGTCTAACGAGAAGTCGTCTACTCGTAGTGTGGTCCACCTGAGTTTGGATCAGTTTCACTTTTGGGTCTGTGGACTAAAATGATATGGAAACCCAGATGGACGTCGTGGGATTTATACACCAATGACAAAGGAAATTGTTTGGTTGTATTAAATAGACTATTAAAATCGATATCAAAGAATAGGCACCGGCACTTTGCTCCTCTTGGACAACGAGCGTCTAAGATGAAAGCAATTGACCTCCAAGTATATAACGACTGACACTCAAACTTGGTGCACTGGTATTAGAAACATGATATTCTCAATTATCGATTTATTATAAATAAAGTCCAAATGATCAAGTGTAACATTTCCATAAGAGTATTTTTAAACATAATTTATAAAGTATATAGACAATCAAAAGTGAGTGCACAAGTACTCTTTAAAGGTCACTAAAGCAAGTGAAAAGACGCAAGTGTGAGTACACTCTACTAAATAAAGTCTGCATTCCATACACACACACACACGCGATTCACACCGGCCCGCGCCCACGTGCGGCCCGGTCCGTTGCGCGCATACGGACTTGGACTCAAAAAGATCAGAATAAGCATATATTAGAGGCCCCCCAAAGGCCAAATTCACATGCCCCTGAAAGGGGTTCAAGCCCCAAGGCAAAAAGTTATATACAAGAGAATTTACTTTATCAAATCTGATGTGGGACACAACCCACAATACAATAACACCAAAATTTTCAAATGTGGAGGGAAATCGAAATTTTGAAAAATCAAATTTTTAATAATTATTTTGAAACAAAATACAATATAGTTGTGGGGCCCACTTGTCCACACTTTGATAATTGATTACATGTGTTTACACCTACCTTATATAATTTATATTGTCTAACGAGAAGTCGTCCTGTGTCGGCATTTATACACTAATGACAAAGGGAATTGTACCCATATCAAAGAATAGCCACAGACACTTAGCGATGAATGACACATGATATTCTCAAATTCATTTATACACTAATGACAAAGGAAATTGTACCCATATCAAAGAATAGCCATAGACACTTAGTGATGAATGACACATGGTATTAGAAACATGATATTCTCAAATTACAAATTTATTATGTAAAATAATAAAGGAACCGAAAATATTAAGGGCAAACTAAAGCATGTGTGATCACGTTGTCCTTAAAGCGTTATTTGCCTATTTTCAAAAATAATCGAGACTATATGGGGCAAATAGTTTCTAGGATACAACGAGCTTATATGCGGTTCTACATTCAGCAAGTACGAAAAAACTACTAATGAAACTCTGTGTACAAAGTTTGCTGGCAGATAAAAAATTTAAAGAAAAATCCTATATCAAAAAGAATATTATAAAGGAAGTAACTGACTTAGACCAACTACTGCACTAGTCTATTTCTTGAGGACTTGTTGGCTAAGGTTCATTTTGAACTTTGCTGACTTGATAAGAGATCACTTGAGCTTTTCTTGTTGCGTCTTATGAAATAGTGATTCAAATGGTTTGTGATTGTCTAATGAACCACAAACTATTTATATAGGCTATGATTACTAAACATTTTGATCTACGGTCATAACTCTATATGACTGTTTGTTGGTGAGAAACTGGCCATTATTTGACAATTTTTGACCGTTTTGCATGTGAGAAAAACCAGTTGTATGCTAGCCATTTATACTCAGTGGCTAGCCGTTTATGACTGTTGGGCTAGCCACATGCAGTAGTTTCTACATGTTCCGGTTTAATACTGCATGAGCAATTACACCACCTCTTAAATGGCTAGTTCCAGTCCATATATAAGGCGGACATTCTCTTTCAAAGACCTCTTACCCACAACACTCTAACCACCTGATCCATAGCCACACTATCACACCGCAACTCACACCAGTTTGCGTAATGTCGTGAGGGAGTGATCCATTTGCGACACGATGCACACGTGTGAAGTACACCACTAGCGCCTTTACAACCACACTACCTTATATGCCCACGCCCTCGCACCGAGCTCGAGCCCTTCACACTAGAACACGCAAGTCACGACACTATAAGAATTCACCAACAAATAGTAAGGTACTTAACACCCTACTATAAACACAAGATTTTCTTATCTCCTTTTTGATACGGGACTATTCCCAAAAGCACTAAAAATCAAGTTTATTTAACAAACATTATATATATATATATATATATATATATATATATATATATAATTTTAAAATATCTTTTAATCAAATATTTTTCACAACACATGGTTCACCAAAAGTGTACATATGTTTATGACAGAAAAGACAAATATCTTTCAAAGGCACATGACTGACACATGCACGACGCATCTAGCTTTTCGTGCACAAGAAGCTTTCAAAGACATGCCAATAGCGGATTCCTCGCAATTCACTTCACACACAGCATGACCATCCCTAATCAGAAATAGATTCACCAAAAAAAAAAAATCCTAAGACGATCGATATGTCTCAAAGTTTATAGAAGATTAGAGTGATTAATATAAAGATCATTCGGAATTAGAAGCAAATCAGATTACAATAACATCATAGAGTAACAAATTCAAATCTCTTTAGGACACCACCGATGCATATTAAAAAATTTACACCAAAATTACAATGCGGACACTGCCTCTTCAAGTCTATAAAAGCAACGTAGCATTTAACAAATAGTTTCAAGCCCTCATCACGTACAATCAATATTTCTGCAGCGCAATGTTACTTATCCTTAGTTTAGCTTCTTAGCTTAGATATTTTATTTCCATATAGTTGTGTTATAATGAGTTTGAAATCTTTAGTTTAGATTCACTACTTTCTAGTACAATCGTTGCAGTACGCCATATGAGTAGGTTAAAAAAAATTCACAACTGCGGTTGTCAGATCTTGATCATTAAGTTCTTATTTGACAGATCACCCATCACATTATACTGAGTTCACATCACAACCGTCTCTACTTAGTTATTTTTCTTTTCCGCTAGTTGTACCATTCTTATATGCAAATTAATAAAATCAATGACTAACCTTATTTTTAATATTGTTTGTCTATTATTAATTCATTGAGAAATATGATAAGCTCTCACCATTGAAACAAAAGTTGACAAAAAGATCTCATTATGAAGAACTAATCATCTCCATCAAAATCGCCTGAACATTATAACAATTGATGGTTGAACAATTATATTAATTATACACATTTGAATGATTTTAGGTCATTAATAACACTTGTGACCACACATTCGGATAAAATAGCAATAATATAATGCCAACCATACCTACACCCAGTATTTGGTGCATGCGCTACTTGACTATTGAATGGTGCCAACATTCAATCACTGTATTTTCATGAACGTGGTACCTATGCAGAAGATTCAAACGGATCATCCAACCGGCCCCATTTTGGATGGGACGTGGCCCAAAATTCTCACTGACCAGACAGTCCTAACCATCAATTGGAATGAAAGGAAATAGATGGCTTATAAGAGTTTGTTTTTTTTTTTTTTTTTTTTAAAAAAAATAATAAAAAAATAATAATAAGACAGAGAAAATGATTGCTATTTTTGGGCGATGGCCCATCCATACTAGGCCACCAAGGTGAATGATTTGGATCTCAACTGTATATCCTCCTCATATGCGGCACACGCGTATGGCTATCCAGACCGTGCAAGTTGTGGGCCACATTGTGGACGTAGCATAGATGAAAATGATCAGATGAATGGTTAAAATTAAAATAGAGTGGTCCAAAATCAACAGGCAAAATCATATAGTTGCTATCATCAGCCCAGTGTGAATTTTGGGTTACGCTCCATACACAATCACTCCAGCGACTTGGACGGTCTGGATTGCCTTACAACTAGGCCATGATACAGGGAAGCCGATTGTCTACTGAGAAACTCTGTGGGGCCCACCGTGATGTATGTGTCTTATCCACGCCGTCCATCCGTTTTATCAGCTCCATTTAGGTATGAGCACGATATTGAAGCATATTCAAAGCTCAAGTGCACCACACCAAGTGTGAATTGAATTCCTACCGTTGAAAACTTCTTGTGGGCCACATAAATTTTGGATCAAGCAGATATTTGCGTTTTCCCTTAATCCATGTGGGCCCTAGGAAGGTTTCAACAATGGACGTCATTATCCCCACTGATTCCTGTGGTGTGGTCCATCTGAGCCTTGGATATGCTTTAATTTTGGGCTCTTGCCCTAAAATTAGCCGGAAAATCAGATGGACGGCATGGATAAGACAAATACGTCCACGGTGGCCCACAGAGGGCACTGACTTACTCAGCACGCAATTCGCTTCCTGCGTGCGGTGGATTCAAGAGAACTGACCACCTACCCACGATGCACCGCAACTTTGGTACCATACAATACCATCTTTCGCTCCAAGATGTCATTTGTGTAGAATATCAGTACCATGAATACAGTAATATCTACCATTAATATGGCTCTCTTCCAAAATAAGGATTATCTGATCACTAGGTGGACCACGCATTTATGTTCAGTCAGACTACCTGTTCTTAATTGGTTCCAACAGTGTGGCCCACTTAATGAGTGGAATCGCCTGATTTTTATAATAGGTGATCTTAATATATGGGTCTACCATTTGCATGGTACTGATTTCCTAAAATGATACAAGTTGGTGGGAAATATGGTACGGTACCACAAGTTGTGGTACACTGGCTTGCAGGGGATCAGTCTCATTTTTTTTAAAAAAATGGTAGTTAGTATACCATCACAGGGAGCCTAATACAAGAGTTTAAACTTCAAAAATTCAAACCATAATGGCGGTTCCTCAATAACGTTTGTAGAATAAGCTTCTTCTACAGCCACGTGTGCGGGACCCACCGTGACGTGGGTCCCACCCACATCCACTCCGTTGTTTAAAAGTTCAACCCATATGCCAAAGCTCAGGCCGTTCCGAACCATAGTTGGGTCCCACCATTGGGAAAGGATAGGGAAGGGATTTCAGAGATTTTAGGCATGATTTTACTGGAGTGTGGCCCATCAGATTTTTCAATCGGCCTGATTTTCAGAACCCAACCAGAAAATGGTGTGGCCGACATGATGAACGGAGTGGATTTCATGAAAAAAATTACTGTTGGCCCCACCCACCTAGTTTGAAGAACAAGTCTGTTATACAAACATTATATAGAAAGCACATCAACATAAACCACGGGGTTAAGTTGTAATTAAATGAAAAAACAGGGTCCATTTATCTGACAGTATTTTAAAAAATAAAAATAATAAATAAATAAAAGAGGACCACTCCAACTACAAAAGGGCCTATGTCCCCAAACTCCATTCAAAATCCACCCTGCAATCCCACCGAAAACAGAGAAGAAAATATCAGATCTTTCTCAGCCCATGGCAAGATCACATAGATTCAGGGGAGTCAGACAGAGGCATTGGGGCTCTTGGGTCTCCGAAATCCGCCACCCATTACTGTAATTCCCCTCCATCTTCATAGAAATCCAATGGTTTTAGCAGCGGTTTTCTGTCCAACTTACAAACTTAAAACTAATCCAAACCACCCATTTTTTTCTTGGTGTAGAAAGACTAGAATTTGGTTCGGAATTTCAAAACCAAAGTTTCTGCATCGGTCTTCAATTATTATTATTATTGTTGTTGTTGTTGTTGTTGTTTTCTTAAAACCAATCCAAATTCCATCTTTTCTTGTTGAAGAGAGAGAAAAAAAAATCCATTTTGTAATTTATCAGTTTTGGTTCTGTTCTGTACTTCAACTAATCTAATTTCCCTTGTTCTTAGTGTACAAAGATTAGAATTTGGTTATGAATTTCAAAAATTGACCTTTCTGTAGCAATCTTCGTTGTGTACTAAAAAAAAATCCAAATTCCAGTTTTTTGGTGTGGAAAAAATCCATTCTGTTTTTTGTTCTGTTCTGTTCTTAAACGTCCAATTTCCAGTGTTCTTAGTTTTAGAAAGATTAGAGTTCGGTTGGAAAATACAAAAATCGATGTTTTTGTTGTGGTCTTCAATTGGTTTTGTACTTAAAATCAATCCAAAATTCTAATTTTTCTTTTTGCAGAAAAAACCCCATTTTTTTCTTGATCTGTTTTTGTTCTATTCTGTACTTAAATTAACCCAATTTCCATTGTTCTTAGTGTAGAAAGACTAGAATTTGATTTGGATTTACAGAAATTGACGTTTATACAACGCAGTCTTCAATTCACTTGGTACTTAAAATCAATCTAAATTTCATTCTTTCATGTTGCAGAAAAAATCCAATTTGTGATTTGTTTTTTAATATGTTCTATTCTTGAACAAATTCAATTTCCATTGTTCTTAGTGTATAAACACTAATTCATTCTGAAATGATGTATTTTCTACTTTTAACTAATCCGATTTCAGTCATTTCTTGGTGTAGAAAGACTATAACTTGGTCCCGACTGTCTGAAACCGTCCATCTTAATGTCTGATTCTTTCCATAGTGATCTTCCATTCATTTACTTAAACTAATCTATTCTTTTTTTCTTTTTTTCATGGTATAGAAAGACTAGAATTTGGTTGGGAACATTCGAGACAGCCGAGGATGCAGCTAGAGCCTACGACGAAGCGGCGCGGCTTATGTGCGGACCGCACGCCCGGACTAACTTCCCATTCGACCCCAACACCTCGAATTCTTCGAAGATTTTGTCTGCAGCGCTCACGGCGAAGTTACAAAGGTGTTGTATGGGGCCCATTCATGAACCAAAGACTACGATGAAGAGTGACGGGCTGGGGACAAAAGAGGAGATGTTGCATGTGGAGGATGATGAGTACATTGAAGAGATGATTGAGGAGCTTATCTATAATGGGTCAATGGAAATTTCATTTTCTACTTCTTCATCTTCATCATCATCTTCTTCTTCTTCTTCTTCAATGTGAGTTGGGATTTGGGATTCTTCTAGTAAGTATATAGGAGTTGGCATATAAGTCTGCAATGTACATAAAAAACTCAGGAAGGTGAGGTGTTTGGGAGAGTTTTTCTTGAATATTTTGAAATGTAGGACCCAGTAAGGAATCAGGGGTAATATTGTAATTTTGGGCCTTTCTTAGATTCTACTATTTCTAATATAAGAATAATATTTATATTTTTGTTCTTAGAATTTTGGGCATGTTTGGACTAGTTCTAAGGTTTTCATTTGCTTTTCTGCATGAAGAGAAGAACTTTAATACTCAGCAGGACTGTGGTTGATGATACACAGGCACTTAGAAATTACTTTTGAATTGCATTTGTGGCATTAGAGTGTTTCTAACTAATCTGTCTAAATTATGCTTATTTGATTATCTGACTATTGAGATTATCTGACTATTGAATTGGTGGACATTTCTTGGACAGTTAATTTTTATTTTTATTTTAATCAAAACAAAAAGCGTCCACTAATTAGTGGTTAGGATTGTCCAACCTATCTGATTTGGGACCATACTCAGCACAGTGAGTTCCACAATTTAGCAGGTTTCATTTTAGTTAATGCATGCCACGTGTACAATTTCTGGATGAATGAGTATCAAGCCTTGTACTCTCCCAGAGTATCAAATAACTCTCCATGTATGAATACCACAGAATTCATCACATATATTATTCGAATGTGATGCCAGTATCATGGACCATGCATAAAGAGGGTGCCTCATGTGTATCTGATGTAATGGATGTCTTGCCTTCGTTTCAATTCTACCAAGTGATATCCGTGGATGAGATCTAAACAGTGCATTTGGTTACTTTAATAGTCAATGGGCTTTGATTTTTTTTTAAAAAATTATATTTGGATGATGATGTCCTTTTTAATTGGATACACACATCGACATTAAAATACAAGAGTTGCAGTATGTGTTGGAGCTCCATGTATACAGCAATTGTTAGAGATGTAGGCCATTCATCAAGTAGGGTACACTGTAGACGTGTGCCATGGTTGGTCCACTTACCAGGCAGCTCAAACTTGGGTCGTTGGTGGTAGACTGTTCCGATAAGAGGTTAAGCGTACCCATTCTAGTGAAATTCTACTCGTGTGAGTGCATCTTTAGAGTAATAAATAAAAGGCTTGATGCAAGACAATTAACCACTTGCTCTAAATGCTCGGACGGTTAGAGCACGACGAATTAATCCATTTATCTCATAGTCCAAGCCCCACATCGTATGGGTTAGGACTTCGGTTGTGGGTACCGCCTCACAAGGGTGGGACCCGCCTCTAGCCACCCGCCTCACACAGGCAGCCCACTCCGAGTTTGTCCCTACATCCCACAGGCTACCCCATTTGAATCCGGTGTGAAAATTCCCCTACATTAGAGCTTGTCCAAGTTTGCAATGGTTAACATTCAATAAGAAAAGGCCCATTTATCACGAAGTTAAGATAGTCATAGTCCAATCGAAGAAATGTTTGGTCATGAGCCAATCAAGGAAGTATCCTGCAGGATGAATGGTGTGGATCATCGAGCTCGTGTGATGAATGATAGCTAATACCTACCTATCAATTTTTTGAGACAATCTTCAGCATGTGGTATCACTTAATTTAAATTACCTAAATGGCCTTATTTTTTGTTTAAAACCCTTCCATATCCAATTACATGCAAATTTTTATACCCAGCTACTTTTTCCACAAAATTCCTCCACAATTTGCATTTTCCCAATCTTTGCCTTTTATGACCAGAAATTACATTGCTATAGTCCTTTATTTTCTTTTCTTTACAACAGTAGAGAATTAAGAATTGTGGGGCCTATGTGATATACGTCTCATATCCAACTAGTCCGACAAATGCACACCAACATCATTATTAGAGCAACTAAAAATGTGGTGAACCCAATCATAAGGTGGGACAATCCCTTTAAAAATAATATACATCGTTCAAAATATCCCTACTCTATCATACATTGGATGGGTTGGATGTTATACACATATCATATAGGCCCCACAAGTCTTGACTTGCTGACGCAGAGATGAACGTGATGAGGTCGATCACTCTCTTCCTCAAGAGGATAACTACTCCGAATCCACGGAGCTTCTCTGGACTCTTCATAGAGACTTCTCGAATCCACGAGAAAAGAAAGCAGAAAATATAAATAAATTCTAATAAATTCAAAATTAATTAATAAAAACAAGTTTACAACCCTTTAAATAGGGGTACTAAGCAATGGGAAAGAAATTATAATTAAACTACAACTAAAACTCTTAGAATCCACAACTTACTATAAATAGTAAACTTATTATTTATAGACAATAGTGATGTCTACTACTGCGTAAGGTTTTCGGCCAAAAATATTAAGTGTCCTATTTTTGCTTCACTAAACCATTCTCCTAATTATTCTAAGCTCTTTTCACGTTGGGCGCAACTCCTAAAGCCCGACGGATGAAGAGTTATAATCAAACTAAAACTTACTATTTTTAGTAAAAACGAAATTAAAACAAGGAAACAACTGTCAATCTAGGGGTATTTCGTAATTCCGGGTTTGCAACCCTGCATAGCAGGGTTGGTTGGCTAAAGTAGCTTGTTCTACCACAAAATCATATATTTTACGCCCAAAAACTCATTCCGGATTGTGAGATATGCCCGATCTAAGGTCCGACGGTCCAAACCACTTCTGTCGTCGACCAGGCCTTTTCTAGTCCATCTTGGCCATGAAACTGTCCACGACCTGCTCTATATCACTTGCCAGCCTGATGTTTAGTTTGTGTTATCACCACAATAGGATATATATGTTGGATGAATTGGATGTCATACACATACCATATAGGCCCACAAATCTTGACTCACCAAAATATTTAAAAGAAAAAAAAAAGAATTAAATAATAACATATTTATAACTTCATCCCTCAAAAAAACACTTTCATATCATTTTTAATTATCGAGGCATTACTTGGTAAAAAATAGATTCCCCATGAATTTTATAGTAAATTTTTTGTTTTTTCTTTTCAGTCGGACTCATCCCAACCTGGCTTGAGTCGAGTCAGGGACTCACCTGAATCTGACCATGGTATTATTATGACTTATTCATGATAAAGACCGAGCCGACTCGCTGAATCAAGATCCTATGTAACCAAAAGTAGAAAGGATAGGTGTGTTTATCAATCCATTGGGTACCAATAGCAATTCCATAGTCTTTGAGCTAAGTGTCTCATAATCTTACCATGCACATAGTTACATATGGACTACTTTACATCCATAGCACCTATCTGGACCGTCCATTAGTTCCAGTCCACTCTTCCAAGGCATCCTTGAAAAAATAACACTGATCAGATTATCCAAACCACCCAACCACTTGCTTGCAAAGATCAACAGACAAGATTGTTCATTGAAGATAGGTCCTGTAAGAAATGCTTTAAACCATCTGATTGGTGTGGTTTTTGCACAATACTGAAAGAAGATTAGACCAGATGTAATGAACTGACCAATAATAAGTGATGTGAATTAAAACAAGTCCAAATGCAACTTTGTGCATGGCAAGGTTTCTATACACATGGACCACCAGATGGTTTCTCTTTAAACAATCAAGTCCAGTTATGGCGTGAAGCCATCAAACATGGGGTATTGAATTTTCAAATACACAAGCACAAAAGAGAAACATGGTTTCACATGTCAATCCCTATATATATTTTTATATATGAGAAATGGTAGTATGAGTTCCACCTAGTGAGATTTTTTATCATGTTGAACTATTTGGAACCCACCATTATCTATTTCGGCCATCCATATCATGCATTTGGTCGGCGCCGTCTAGATTATGGGATATACCAAATACTATCCATATTTGAAACTGGGACATGCCATCTAAAACTATATAAAATTGGGCAAAAAACCACTTCGTGGAACCCACCTGAGTTTTTGATACAGCTGAAACTTAGCAGGCCCCCGCATCCAAGTGGGACATGGACTATAGATGGCTGGATTTTTGAAACACATTTCAGTGAGCCTTGTAAATAATCAAGGAGGTTTCAATGGGTGAATATCTACTCTCACCTATTATTTGTGGTGTGGCCCACCTAAGTCATTGATTGGCCTTATCACCTATCATGGAAGGACGCATCAGATTCATGGGTGGATGTCCCACATAGATCACAGTGGCTCTCTCTCTCTCTCTCTCTCTCTCTCTCTCTCTCTCTCTCTCTATATATATATATATATATATATATATATATATATAGGAAATGGTTCTATGCGGTCAACCTCACGGCAGCTTCCCATGAGGTCGAGCTGTGTGGGCCCCACCTTGATGCGTGTCGAACATCTACCCCATCAATCAGATGCACCATTCCATGGTAGGCCTCGGGCTTAAAAATCAATTCAATCATGACTTAGGTGGGCCACACCACATAATCATTTGTTGAGCCTACCGAGATTTGTTTCACAAATTCAGCCCATCCATTGTGTGTGCCCCACTTGGATGAGATTCATACAAATTTCACCTGGGCCATACCAAGTGCTTTTATATGTTTTAGTCATGTGTTTTAGTCATGTCTTCACATGACTTTAGATGGGATAGCCCACCTGAGTACTATATATGGATGATTTTTGGGATATCCCATAATGTAAAGGGGACCCATAAAATTCATGGTGCTGATGTTCCATACACATCATGGAGGGGGCACATAGCTGGACCTCATGGGGGCTATATATATATATATATATATATATATATATATATATATATATATATATATATATATAAAAAGATGACAGAAGCCATTTTGATTTTTTTGCCATTTTGATTTTTTTTTTGGAGGGAATCATGGAAATGATAAGGCAACTCAAATATCTGTGATTGCACCCCACTTTTCTTTGATTGAACTCCTGATATTATTTAAATTACATTAGCAATCTTTTCTTTTCTGGTTTTTTAATTGGGAATTAGAAAAAAGGAAGTCAAAAGAATCAGGCCAATCATGAAAGGGATCAAAATTATTGGTCGAGATTATCAGGGCGCAATGATATTTTTGCATGCACGATGTACAGTTGATTGATGGGAATTGCTCCATACGCTTCCGACCCATGTGAGAAACCATACGTTCGAGCTCTATGGGACCCACCGTGATGTGTCTATGCCCATCCAAGCCATCCATCCATCAGATGGGCCACTACGTTTTAGGCGTAGAGCCCAAAAAAGTTGATCCAAAACTCAGGTGAACCACATCAAAGGAAGCAATGGACAGCAATGCAGAGGGGGTGCCCACCGTAGAGATTTTCAGATTGTGCATGGAGCCCAACTTGCTGTTCATACACCATATCGTTATACCGAAATGAAGGGACGTCCAGAAACCATGCAATACGAGAACTGAGGTGGGCCACACCACCTAAATTTAGAGGTTTTAGGAGTGATTGTACACCGTTCCCTGTGGTGCGGCCAACCTGAGTTTTGGGTCGGCCTGATCTCTGGGATTTATGGTGAACAGGATGGGAAGCCGATTAATATCTCAATGGCCCCTGTTGTCGGAAGCTGTGTGGGGCCCATAGAGATGCCCATGACGAATCCACTCCGTCCATCCGTTTTGCAAGACTACAATGGGACAGGAGTCTAAAAATCAGGCAGATCAAAAACTCATGTGGGCCATACCACACGAAACAGCAAGGATTGAACGGCCACCATTGGAAAACTTGTGGGGGCCACGGAAGTTGTGTCAGGATGATATCTGTGCCTACAGTTTATCTGAGTGGTAATAATGCTATGAACGGTTTGGTTGGCATATAAACATCATGATCAGCTCTAGGAAGATTTCAACGGTGGACATTTCCATTCCCACTCTCTCCCATTGGATCTTCCTGATTTTTATATGCCTGTCCTATTGTGGCCTTGCAAAACTGATGGACGGGGTGGATTTGTCACGGTAATCTCCGTGGGCCCCACACAGCTTCCAACAACAGGGAGAACAGGTAATCCGGTGGGCCACCAGATGACAGTTTAAATCCAACACATTATAGTGGACCCCACAGAAGATCCAACGTATGGGAAAGTTTAAAGGAATGTGATCACTACCCTTGATTGATCAGAAATTCCGAACAAATACTAATTACTACTGCCCATACGTGCCCTACATGTGTAATGAGGTATACATGTGCGAGAGATCTGCGCCGTTCATCCGATGAGCCCCACGGTGACCATTCCTTGGCACAAAAACGGGGACTAGTGTACATTCCAAGTGGGACAACACGTTCAATGGTCTGGATCTTGCACGTGTGGGCCCTAGTACTGGGCTTCTCTCGGACTGGCACTTACTAACACCACTCATTCCAAATCATGTTGTAACCACCTCCTTTTTGTCATTTAGACATTGAATTCAATCCTATTTTCATCATGCGAACTCTCCTTTTTATATATACTAGTGCAGAATGAGGTGCACGCTATGCCTGTATAGTTAGTTTACCACCGTTTAATATATATCGGTGACTTTTCAACTGTACACATTGAATAGTTCCATGGTAATCCTGACCGTCCAAACCGCTAACCTGTGGATGGAACGTGACCCAAAACTACGCAGAGATAATATTACCATTTTGATTTATTTTTTCCTTGAATATGAACCACGCAAAATACTACATTCAACCATCCAATTAATGGCCACTAAAAATGAATGGTTAGGATTGCTTGATAAGTATGATTTTAAACATACTCCATTTATGATTGGATCCACAATTTCAATGGACTTCATAGCTGTATTATGTATATTAGAACCATATGGAGGAGATGAGCTACCACCATTTAAAAGAGTCTTAACCCTGTTCACAGCATGCCTGCACGCGAGTACGTGACAACTCATGTACTCGCAAACAAAAAGGGTTTACATCTTAAATATCATAAAAATAAAATCCCATATGCAATAGAATCTAGCACGTTCGCTTGTTTGATTATCCCATACTAAAACAAACCAACGGATGAGAGCGTATTTATTAGAATTCTCCGCAACATGCATGTCCATCCCCTCCATTTCTGGCCCACAACATGCTTGAAAGTGCGACCCACTGGATGTACGCTTCAGATCATGCATAGATAGAGATAGAGGGCACACAGATCAAGAACCCTATGCGAGAGTGTACTCTCAGGACATGAATGCCATTTAAGAAAAAGTACAAACACGTATATTCATCAAACACTTTAAACTGCAACATTCATGATTTTGTTTGGCACCAAATCCACTAAAAATCCAAACATCATCAACATACAAACTATAGCTTTCATTCACTCTCTGCAATTACTCTCTAAAATACGGATTTATACGTATTTCTACATGTACGGATATACATACTTGCATGCATGCATGCATACATTCAAGTCAGGTGGTAGATATAAGGACTGTAAGCACTAGTTACTACTTACCAGCTTTTATCAAGGCCAAAAGCATTGGTGAGACTCGGTGACTCCGACATGAGTCGACTCGGGAGTCGGCTGCATCTGGGGTTACTGGTGGTGCCGAGCGAGATCCGATGCAACTGAGACCGAGTCGGAGTCGGCAATCCATGGACCGAAGGCCTCAATGCAAGAGCCTGAGTCGGCTAAGGTTGTGTTTGGGTGTGTTTCTAGATTTGAATTGAGCTGGCCTGTCTTTGGCTATAGGACTGTTTGGGAGCTTTTGAATTTTTGATTGAGCAAACTCCTCACTAGCTGAAAATAGCCATTGTGATCTGTTAAAACAAAGTGGGCCATTTGCCATTTCAGGACCATTTTAGAGGGTGTTTGATTTTTTGGGAAATAGAGGTAAATAGGTGCAAAATCTTAATAACGACTATTAACAAGTGTTTGAAATAGAGGGAAATAAAGGAGTAAGTTCACCTCGATTTCGTGATCGCATGCAATGAATTTGGCATTCGTATGTACTGTGTAAAAACTGAGGATTCCACCATGATGATGTCTTATTTGGCATTCTTATGTACTGTGTAAAAACTGAGGATTCCACCATGATGGTGTCTTTATTGAAGCCGGCCATACATTTTACCAGCTTATTTTAGGGCATCAACCAAAAAATGAGGCAGATCCAAAGGTCAGGTGGACCGCACCACAGGAAACAATGGTCCTTCTGACATCTACTGTTGAAAGCTGAAACCTTTGTAGAAACCACTGTGATGTTTATTTCTCATCCAACCTGTTCATAAGGTCATACAGACAGATAAAGGTAAAACACAAATATCAGCTTAACCCAAAATTCTTGTGAGCTCGAGAAGCTTTCGCAGTCAAATTCCCAATGTTTCCTGTGGTGTATGCACTTGAGCTTTGTATCAGTCTATTTTTAGGCTCGTACCTTAACATAAGCAGGCAAAACAGACATACATCATGGTGGGCCCCACAGTTTTTGCATAGGGAAAGTTTTTTCTGCCTCAGTTTTAGAGTCGGAAAACGTCTATACAGGGTAGCTATCAACGTGGACCGAAGGATGGGTGCCATAATTTCAATGGTACATAATTATTATTTGTTTACAATGAATTACCATAGTAATTTATTGTTTACAATGAATTACCATAGTAATTTAAAAACCAGAGGCCCTTAAAATGGATTTTTCACATTCCCCTGTATGCAGAAGACCTCTCCACGCTTCCCAACTGGCACTGCACAAAACACCATTTGCGTCAATTACCTCAATTACCTCAGAACCTAATACATACACAGAATCAATAAAAGCATCTCGATTGTACTTCTGGATAAATCGAGCTATTGCATCAGCTGAGTTTTCTTGGATACTGGATCACCGGTGCACGGCATGCAGAACATATTCTCAGAAGTCCAATATCAACCTGAACTGAATTTTACAGAAAAAGAAAACCACTGAATGTTTTTGAGAACTCTTAAGCCACGAAAAATCCCCAATCTTGTGAAAGATCAATAGATCTTGAAATGGTACATCACTTGCCAATGTGGAAACTCACTTAAATATTTTGCCCGATTAAGTCAGGAGAGGAGGGGGAAAAAAACAACTGTAACTTCAAAAAGACCTGACTGAGAATTTTGTTCCTCCTAAATAGTGTACAATAATCAGTACAACACAAGCTACAAAAGACCCATCACTTGCCCCTTCCGCGAACTCTCCTGTAATACCCTCCTGCCTTCTTTCCCCGCTTCACGGCACTCAGTGTCTGTTGAGGTTGGATCCCAAGCTGCTTATCAGGCTCTCCACTAGCGACATCTTGCAATCCATCTGCAACATGATTCGTTTCATCCGTCTCCGGGATGTCCACAGATGCCTCGCTCAAAAGCTCACAAGTTTCCATTGGGTCACCAGTTGCCAATTTGCCATCACTTGGGCTGATTGAATTCGAGCCTGTCTTGTTAGACGGTCTCAGACCTGGATCTTCATTCTTCAATCCTGAAGACAAACTGAACAAGACAAATGCTCACAGGTAAGCACCACCATGTAGATGACCCGGCCCAAAAGAAAGTGTAAAATCACCACTTGCTCTAAAAGTTCGAGCCTTAAGAAGATGGTGTATCAATGTTTATCAAGGCACTTTAAGAGAACACTTATCATTCCTCAATGGGCAACATTCACATGGAAATTTCTGGGTCTGTCTAGGGAGGGGATCCCATTTATCCTGATTTTGGTAGGCCCCACGCCCTCCCTGTCTCGCCGCATTAAAGTGGTGCTTTTCTCTGCATAAATGCAATTACCAAAGTTTTAGGGAAAAAAAAAAAAAACTTTAAAACACCACTGCATTTATGAAGAGGAAAGTGCCATTTAGCATGGTAAATCTGACATCGCGGGCATAGGACTCGCCAAAATCAGGATCACTAAATTATGCTAGATCCCCTACTCAAACAGACCCTAAACCATCAATTTTTTCATGCACACACCACCTAATGACTAGACCAGCCTAATTATTTGTATAGATGAGCCGCATGTACAATGTATATGGACTGTTGCAGTCCTTTTAAAACCATCCATTGTTTCCACCCATGTGTACCCCACCTGATGAGACCAAGTTTCGAGACCACTTGATCACGGCTTCAGTTATTCAAAAATATCAAGTTGGCAGAAGTGACTTCATGCAGAGGCCTTCTAGAGAGGGTGCTCTAGAAGGTGCTCAAAAGGTTACCTGGACTCGGAAGAGAGAGAACCATTTGCATCAATCCTGCTTCCCAATCCATTTTCTTTTTTCTGCATCTGATTGTCTCCACCCTGGAATCTTGAATCTGCAAATTCATAGGGAGGCTTGATGAGCTCTAGATCCTCTGAAATTGACGGGATACGATAATGCCATCGCTGGCGAAGAATATGAACAGAAAAATAGAAAGAAAAAGAAGAAGAAAAAGAAAGATTCCATTTGTTACAAGAACCCTGTTGGGATAAATACACTGTTTCAGAAAACAGATGCGAAGCAATGGCAGCAGTGTTATTTATTACCCAAATTGTGCACTGGAATGAATTCAATGGAAGCACAAAAGCCATGTCATGGAAAGAGCAGACCAAGCAACCATGTACATATGAGAGAGGAAAGAGAACGTGGAGCAAAGGCAAAATAGTAGATGGTATGGATTCACAGAAACATGTGTGGGAGTGAGAGTGAACCAACACATGCTCATCCACACGGAACTTGAAACTTCCCTTGGTGAAAAAATCTAACAAAGGGTTTAGTCTCTAGAGGTGCCCCATCATATGGAAAGAGCAGACCAAGCAACCATGTACATATGAGAGAGGAAAGAGAATGTGGAGCAAATGCAAAATTGTAGATGGTGTGGATTCACACAAAAATGTGGAAGTGAGAATGACCAACACATGCTCATCTGCACAGATAACTCCCTTAGTGAAAATACACCTAACAAAGGTTTAAAGGGTCCAGATCCTTGGACCATGATATAATCTCTAGACGCACCCCATCAGAATAACTGGACCCAATTGTAAGGTCATCGGGATAATGGGTCCCACTATAGATGGACTATAATGGATAAATTTTCCCAAAAAAACAAAAACCTGCCACATAACAATACAAAGAACCAGGCAGAAAGTAAAATTGAGGATCTGCAAAATACCGAGGGTAGGATGCGTTTCTTTGAGACCAGATAGCTGATGTGGCTGTGAAGAGTTAGGCTGGGAACTCATTTGTATGCTAGAATCATGAGCATCATTGGGGTTGACGACACCATCACCATCACTGAGACAATGGAGCCAAATGAAGAACTTTTTACTCGTAACAAATTTAGAATTGAACTTGCAACAAGCAGAATAAAAGAAAAACAAAATTAAAGAAAATAAACTGCCAACTCAAGCAAGAGCAAATTCCCATATGAGAAATCATATTATTGCAGCAGCAGTGAACAGAGAAACATAGTAGAATTTCATTACGCATCATAATCAGATACATGAAGGCGACCATTTACGATAAAATTGAATGAACCCTGAGATTAACTCACGCCCAGAAACAATTGGCATGAGCTTCATTGTCAGTAAAGCTGCTTGTTAAGAAGTGATGAAGCGAATCTCACCGATGACTCTCATCATACTTGCATTGCCAACAGAAACATCCACAATTCTCATTTTCTCACACATTCTAAGTCCTTACAAAGAACTAGCAGATTTTCAAGGTTTTAGATGAGGAGTAATGTGATCATTGCATGGGGATTAGAATGTTCATTTGAAGAAAGCATGGCTACATGTAAGTTCTCCTAACAACCACCATGGTGGTGAACTATGTTGAAGTTCACCACTGTGTATGTGCTCGACCATCTAGACCATTAAATACATGGGACAACTCTTGGATGGTAATAGCCCAAAATTCTCACGGAATGGATGACCTAAGCACCTGATCAGTTCCCTACTGTTTTGGTTATCAAAATCCATCAAGATTTTCTACAGATTTAGCAATTATGATAATCGTATTCATCTTTTTTGGAGTGTGGCCCATCCATGAGGTGGGCATCTGTTGAATTGTCCGGATTGATGAGGACATGTACAGATCATGCGATATTGATGGCACACAACATACACTTTGGCAGTGCAGCCATCATGTTGTGCGTGTGTGTGTAGTCCAATTGATAGGCCGCCTCTTAAACATATCATAGCCCAATGAAAAAATGCACTCTAAAAACCAACAGCATCATTGTTGGATTCCAATCATTACAAATAACAGGAAAAATTATTTAATTTTTGTTCTTTCCTCTTGATTAAATTGAGCATTTACAGTTCGTTGCACTTGTGCATCTAGAAAGCGGTCATAGCATTTCCTATACTAGCTTCTTCCTTGTATTTTATTCTTTTTATTTCACTTCAAATGAAGTTCTTATTATTGATTAAGAAAAAAAGGATGATGGAGGCAAGAAAATTAGCAAAATTAACCTTGGGAATGCATAGAGAAAATGTAATCATAATCGCTTTATTAAAGCAAAATCATAGTAGTTTTCAATTTCCAAGAATAAACTAACCTTGGGAATGCTAACTTGACTACTTTGAATGGCAAGACTTTCAGTTCAGAATTCAACAACTGTGTCGAGGGATCTCCTTCACCTAAAATTCGAGGTTCGTAACTAACAGGGGGGAAAAAATACACCTACTACCATAAATATAGGCCTCAAAAAAAAAATTAAGACCCTAAGTTCACAAAAAAGAAATCTGATACACTTACAGAGTAATAATATTACCATTATGCTCCCCTGGCACCAAATCTGGAGTGAGAGATTCATGAGAAACAATACCACTTCCTACTTGTTCCTTCATCCATTGAGCCTCTTCCAAATCCTTCATATACATAAGATGGGGATGAGAAGTTTCCAATTTCAGCAAATCATAAAATCCTATATTCTGGAAGAGCTTCTCTCTAAATTAATACTAACAGTCAACAACAAAAATCAACTCATTTTAAAAAGAAAAAAGAACCACTTGGAACAAATTGTGAAATTCCACATTCTATAAAGCAATTGAAAGTGAAGTAGCTGATGTTCAAGTAGCTGAAAGCCAAAACATTATTTCTTGGTCCAGAATGTACAGTTTTGGAAAGTGAAGTAGCGGATGTTGGGATTCCATGCTGCGGATCGTCTGCATTAATAGTTTCTTCAGACTCTGAAATAATTTTAGCAGGGATCAGCTCGTATGTGCCATTATCAGCAGTGCTAGTCACTGGAGGGTTTCCTTCAACCGCCTTTTCTGAGCAAGGAACCAGATCTTGACCAACACCGTCCACAGCTAATTCTGCAGGTAAGTTCTTAGATGCATCAACTGATATTACAGCCGGTAAAGAATATGAATCATGTGTCATGCCAACCACTTCTCTTTTGTCGACTTCTGATGAGGTTTGCCTAGCTTCATGTTTTAATGTTCTTGCAAATGAATCAATTTGCTTGAACACAAGAGGATCTAGTCTATCATCTGTCGGCTTAAGCCGAACTTTTCGAGCTTCTTCAATGTTATCCCATGATCCAATGGCAGTAGAGTTCCTTTTCAGCACCTGTAGATAAGTTTTAGAAGAACTATAAGGAACAGAGTGACATAAACATAATGGGGAGCTGTTTTTTTTTTTTTTTTTTTTTCTGAAAAGCAACATAACTGAAAAGCATAACTACAGATATCTTCATTAGAACACCTTACACAGAGCGTCAACCATTCTAGAAGACGCAAAGTATATTGTGCAACTTATTCTTTTTTTTTTCTTTTTTTTTTTTAAGTGTTATAGTGCAGCTTACTATTTATTACAAATAAACAAGAACATTAACATGGGATGCAAATGCAAAGGGATGGGACATAACCTAAGTCAAACAACAAGTATTGGAAAATTAAAGAGCATAACTTCAATATTGATATTTCACCCTAAGAAAAAAAGACAAGGCGGAACTGAACAAGAATCGCAAGAAAGAGAACCGCATCTCCATAAAAGAATTTTTTTATTTTTTATTTTTAAAAGGAAGAAACTAGATCAAATACAAGAGTAGGTACAGAACAAACACCAAATACTGCATAGAATGATGAACAAGTGAAAGGTTTACCTCTCAAAAGAAGAAGAAGAAGAAGAAGAAGAAGAAGAAGAAAAGAAAAGAAAAGAAACAAAAAGAAAAGAAAAGAAAAGAAACGAAAGAAAGAAAAAAAGAAAAAAGAAAAAGAAGGGTGATATTTTAACATTGTTATGATTATGTTGACTGCAGACTAGCTTAAGAAAGTTTTTTTTTTTTTTTTTTTTTTTTTTTTATGAATACCCAGCTCAAGAAAGACTAGGCTACAAGACATGCATCAATAAACACTCTGTACAAATACAAAACTTTCAGAAACTACCCTAGGAATGGGCATGTAATTAAACAACACTTCTACTTTGATTTGCTCTCACACTGGAATTGCATTATTCCAAAAGGCTTACAGATCTAAATAGTTAACCTTGTATTTCCCCCATCTACTGCTGCTCCTGCCACTAATGGTAAGCAAGAGTAAGACCACTTATATACATGATGTTGTGTGTGTGTGTGTATCTATGCATGTTTGTCTCTAGCTATACTCTGGTACAACCGTACAAGCTCTTCATACCTTACTCATCATTATCATCTTCACCTTCTCCCAGCAATTTGGGGTTGGCTTTTAAATGGTAGATTGTCAGAAGTTCTATGATCAGCAACCACCACACAACAAACTTATGTTGCCTGGGGGCTCTAGAACCACCCTTGGCAGAGGCTCACAAATTCTTCCGTACCTTAACACCTTATGAATTTATCATATGTGGCGTACATGTTTCTGTCAATTGTTTAAAAAGAAAAGATGAAACAGAATACATACCCTAGCTTGAGACAAATATCGCTTGTTGAGAAAGAAAAGACACAATGAATGATATATATATATATATATATATATAATATATATATATATAAAATATATATATATATATATATATCTTTAAAAAAAAAAAAGAAGTCAGAAGAAAAGAATAAGTCATTTCTTGTCAAAAAAGGACAAGATTGAGTTCTTGAGAGGTACCTTGGATGAGGGCAAAGAATAACCACCCATAGCATATGGTGTTTCATCCTTGTATAGATGCATTCCTATAGGTGGTGGCGTTTTGAATCCAATGTTGCTCAAAGATGGAGAAGCCCACGGCGGCCGTGCGCGCATATATGATTTCGCCATATCCACTGGTGAAGCCACTCCATCTTCAGTAACCTGCAGTGAACGGCTAACACTAACTAAAGCTAGAAGCAGAACATAGTGCCAGAAATGGATCGGGAAGGATACTATTTTTTTTTTTAATGAAAGAACTTTCTAATGCCGAATTATTGGATAAGTAAATAAAGATCACTTTCAGCAATGAATCCTTGAAGTCACAGTTCAAGCACGAAACGGTTAAGAACATTAAGAAATCACACAAAAGCACTAACATGCGGCAGCACAGCAGTGTTCAGAGTGCAGGGTCCATGGTCTAGTGCTGAATTTGAACTTGATTCCAACTTCTTCTCCTCAATCCATTTCTTCGCCTCCATAATGGCAGCATTGTGGAGATCGAGCCCGTGTGATTGGAGGGCAAAGGCTCCAGGAGAAAGAGCACTCAAACTACCGGCCGAATAAGGAAATGCTACAGATGATTTTCTCATCTCTGATAATGAAAGCCAGGCTTGTGGAGATGCAATGCCACCACCAACAGATCTCTCATGCAGCTCTTTTCGTGTTTTTGCAACCTCACCCACTTTCATGGTAGGACAATCTACAACTCGCGATTGAATTATCTTCACCAGTCTAGTGCATTCTTCCCTGGTGAAGCCATATAACAAATCCAATTCAGAACTTGCAAGCTTTAATCATTATATGAGCAGGGAATGTAAAGTAGATATTCTTCTTTCTTCTTTTTTTTTTTTTTTTTTTTTGCAGAAAGCACTCCATTATCTGCTAGACAAACAGCAAAGAAATTTATGGAAAGTGATTTTAATAGATAGCAATGCGAAATGGAAAACCATGGAAGGGTCCCCAAGGCCCCGCTATACAAGAAACACTTTTACCTAAAAGTCTAACAAGTTACTGCTGGATAGGACTGCTTCCTACTATACATTAATGGACTTCTAAAGGTCCCAAACACTTAATCAGGCTCTCAGGGGTACTTCCTTTTGAGGCTCACATACGGGGTAGAAGACATTAGGGACCTGTGCGGCAACCATCTTTTTTTTTTTCTCACATATTCCTAGGGAGGGGATGTTCGGCAGCAGATAATTTAGCCGGGGAGGGGATACGAAGTTCTTGGCCTTTGAGAACAACCTCTAATTGTTTTATATTTAGTCAATAATTTACCAGCAGGATATCATGCACTTTGAAGGAGTATGCAGAATTTTACAAAAATAGACATAACCCACTCCAGCATCTGATATATTTAATTGCACGTGACACATGGGAACTATAATGGGGATTGGAATTAACACTGAAACGAGCATATATATAAGAAGAATAAAAAACAGAAACAGAGAATGCTCAGATTCTCAATTACCTCGAAAATGTCTCCTGCAGAAGTAATTTTTCAATCACAAGTTTGGCTTCACTCGTTTGAGAAATTTGTTGAGTAACAATTGCGTGGTCATTATTTGACACTGGTGTCATCCCATCCTGCTAATGGGCCAGAAAGTCAGTGGGCGGTATTGAAACTATCCTTGCAATTATGCTGCGAACTGTAATGTGCATTCAACAGAATACTGCAAAGTCAATAGTATCAGCAAGTTTGCATGTCACGCCTATATCAAAGAATCAAGCTAAAGACACGTCTGACAACTCTGACCACAACAATGCAGCTACAAGATTACGGCAGTATTATTACTGAAAGCAGCAAGTGCATCCTTGCCTGATTTAATTCCTCAGCCTCATTAGAATGAATGGTATCATCATCATTGCTATCATCTTCATCCTCATCATCGTCATCGTCATCTGCAGAAATAGTCCACATCTCTAGGGTCAATTATGTCAAGGAGTTCGATAATGAAGGGTCCGTTTGGAGTGAAATCCAGTTTCAAACCGGTTTGCTGTGTTTCAAAACATGCGGGCCAGGTAGACGGCAACTCAGCAATTGAGTTGTTGTTTCATTATGCCCTCTCATAAAATGCGAAAGGAGCATGAATACAGCCAATTCCCCAATATTAAGAAATTCCTTCTTTTCTTTGTTTAGTTCCATTTTGCATGGGAGCTAGACTACAACGCAATTGCTAAACCATTGTCTAGTGGGCCTAAATGTTTTCCAAAGCAATAAAACACAACTCAAAAATCTTCTCATCCAAACAGCCATAAAGTTAGCAATCAGATTCACATGTATAACCCATATGTTCAAAGAAAAAAGGGAAAAAATAAAAATAAAAAAATCAATCAACTATTTAAAACCGGAACTGGACCCTGAGCCATTTTTTAGTCAGTGTTCAGTTCAAAGCAGTCCAACTGCTGGTTCAACCCACTATGTTCATGTGCATACGAATATGTACGTCATGAAGCACCCCCGGTGGAGTGTAAGGGTGTTGTCTCCTAATAGGAGGGTACAGGTTCAACCCTACTTAATGAAGCCTGTATTGGCAACAAAAGGTGTGTGTGTGTGTGTGTGTGTTTTTTTTTTTTTTTTTTTTTTTTTTTTTTTTGGGGGGAAGAGGTTGGGGAGGACACATTCCTGATTTGGGGAGGATATATGGTTCAGATAGATATTTTCAGGAAGGAAGCCTATTTAGAAAGGGGATTCTTCATCATAATGGGGATGGGTCTGATTTTGGGAGAATGTTTGATGCAGAAATAGACCTCTTACCCTTGTCTTTCAAATATTTGCTCAGGTGACATGGGAGAAAGAGGTTTTGGTATCTCAATGTTTTACCATTGCAGTGAATCAAGTGTGTAGTTACCCCAACTCTGCAAGAATTTGAGGCTAAGACAATATCAAAGATTTTGTTAGCCTTATGGACCAGTAGCAGTGCTGGAGTCCTTTGCTTTGCCCAAAGAGAGGAGCTGAGAACCAGGGGATGATCTGGCTACTTTTGTATGATCATATTAGGGGTCCTCCAAGGATGATTGCAGTCAGTTGGCTGGTGGGGAAGGCAAAGGTGCGTACAATCGATCATTTGAGAAACTGCCAAATTATCATTCCAAATGTTTGCATTTGCACCTTCAGGGTGCATAGTCGGCAGATCATCTATCCATTTATGCAAATTGTATGAAGGCCAAAGCCAAGAAAAGCAAGTACAAAATACGAGGGCAAGCATAACACAAAACTGAGGAGAACATGATGACTAGGTGATGAGGACATCATACCCTTCAAAGTTTATCAAAGACGAAGGCGGCCGACGAATACATCTTTATGACTCGATGATGGTTTGTGGCACAACTAAGGAGGATTTTGAAGACCTTACACTTGTCCCTGGATTAATTGAAGACCCCACATTAGGACACGTGTAAGATGAGTTTGTTTTTGTTTTTTTGTTATAGGGGTAGTTTAGTCATTTTTTTATCCGAATCTTATAAATAGGGTGTTTTCTACCCTAAACCGAGATGATGTTTTTTTATGAAAGCTTAGTGCCTCCTTCTCCTTTCTCTTTGTGATAATTTCTTCTCTTCCCATAATCTCTTCTCTTTTTCTAAATTCTGTTTTTAATCCTCCAACCCTCTTCTTCTCTTTCTATGCCTAGTATTCTTTGATTGCTACTGTTTATAATTAGATTCTTTAAAGTCTCCTTACCCTGAAAATCTAAGAATTGATCACAACCCTCTCTCAGATTTTCCAGTCGTCCCTATTCCAAAAATCATTTGATTTCCTGGACTAGAGAAGCTGTATTGACTATTGGATTAAAACCATGCAAGATCGAGAGGTCCCATCCCTCGCCGGATCCAATCATTCCACGCATGATTTGAATACGATACTGCAGGATTGTGATGATGGTCTTCAACCATTGCATGTTTCCTTTGTTATTATCTTTACTATGATGTGGAATGTTGAATATTTCAATTGATTTGCTTAGTTTATTTCGTTGGATAATTTCTATGCTCACACATGCATTCTAATTTAGTCCTGCATCAAATTTGGTATCAGAGATTTAGATTTTGCATGGTTTTTGTTAGATCGAGTTATCTAAACTTAGGATCATCTATTTTCTCATCTAGGATTGTCTAAATAATTCCAGATCTACATCCCACATAAATTGTGAACTTGATTTTTTAGATTCACAATCCTGTGAGAAATAAATCTGAATTTCCAGATTTGTGTTTTTATTCTAGTTAAATCTGAAAATTTGCAGCATTCATACATCATATAGAAATAGGATCATACATCCATATTGAGGTCTGTTCAAAACTTAAGAGTCAAGTTTGGGAAAATCGAGTTCGAGTTTTTGGTGTATGCCGACTAGAAGAGGTAAGGGTTTTGGCCGACACCCCATCATGAGCAACGAGCAATTAACCGATCACCTCGCTCAATTATTCCAAAAGATAACTATCATAGAGACATCCAACAAAAATATCGAGCGAAAACTGACTGCCACCTAATGCAAGGGCATTTTCACACCAAGCTCAAGTGGGGTCGCCTGTAGGATGCAGGGGCACACTCGAGGTGGGTGACCCATGTGATTTGGTGCCCACGGGGGAGGTCTCGTGTTCGAGACTCCTCACTGGGGGTGATTAATGCGCATTTCACACCGAGCTCAAGTGAGGTAACCTGTGGGATGCGGGGACACACTCGGGGTGAGCGGCCCATGTGATTTGGGGCCCACGAAGGGGGTTCGGCCGAGGTCCTAACCCATGAGATGTGGAGCCTGGGCTACGAGATAAAGGGATTAATTCGCCATACTCTAACAGTTCAAGCTTTTAGAGCAAGTGGTTAATTGTCCTGCATCAAATTGGTACCAGAGCGGGAGGTCTCGTGTTCGAGACCCCTCACCGGGGGTGATTAATGCAGGAGCATTTTCACACCGGGCTCGAGTAGGGTTGCCTGTAGGATGCAGGGGCACACTCGAGGTGGGTGACCCGTGTGATTTGGGGCCCACGGGAGAGGTCTCGTGTTCGAGACTCCTCACCAAGGGTGATTAATGCGCATTTCACACCAGGCTTGAGTGGGGTAGCCTGTGGGATGCGGGGATACACTCGGGGTGGGCGGCCCATGTGATTTGGGGCTTACGAAGGGGGTTCGGCCGAGGTCCTAACCCATGAGATGTGGGGCCTAGGCTATGAGATAAAGGGATTAATTCGCCATAGTCTAACAGTTCGAGCTTTTAAAGCAAGTGGTTAATTGTCCTGCATCACTACCGAAGCTAGACTTGAGCAATTAGAGGCATCCTAAAAGGAGAACCCTATTGTTGGGGGAGACATACAGTCGCAGGTAGGTGGTGTTAGTGAGGAGCCAGCCCTTAGACAAACCACCAACAATGGCGGGCATGTGGGTAGAGAACGGGTATATCAGGACCGCTTTGATCCTGACGAGAGGGAAATGAAGAATGTCAGGATTGATGCACCGAGATTTGATGGTCACTTTGACCCCAAGGCATTCCTTGATTGGTTAGCTGACATGGACCACTATTTTGAGTGGCATGAGATATCAGAGAACCGACAAGTACAGTTTGCTAAAATGAAGCTTGTGAGGCAAGTGAAGATGTATTGGACCAATATAAAGCATAGGATTGAACGGGTGGGAGGAGCTCCCGTTACCCAATGGAGCGATATGAAAGCTATGCTAAGAGAGAAGTACATTTTTTTTTTTTTAAAGTCACATATTATAATAGAAAATGAAAGGGAGTACAAAAACAGTAGACTGCACCGCCGAGGGAGCTACACAGACTACTATGAGCCTAGAAACAGCAAATTACAATCCTTTAAAATTAGAACATTAACTGCCCATTCAACAACTAGAAATCTAGATTTGGAAGCGACAAAATCTGCTGATTTGGAAATCCCGCTAAAACACCTGCCATTTCTTTCTTCCCGAACAGCCCACCAAACAGCGAGAAGCGACATTCTCCAAAGAGACAACTTGTTCTTCTCGAAATAGATGCCATGCCAAACCTTTAAAAAACTACCCACCGAAGAAGGGGCTGCCCAATTCATATCAAACCGAGAGAGGATGTCCTTCCAGATATGGCTAATAAAGGGGCAATGAATGAATAAATGATTCACCGTTTCCTTATTTGACATACAGCAAAGACAGACATTAGGGAGAATCATCCCTCTTTTTCTTAAGTTGTCAATCGTGAGGACTCTATTCTTGCCCACTAACCAAGTGAACCCAACTATCTTAGGAGGAGCTTTGTACTTCCAGATCTTGTTGGTGAAGGGCTCTTTTTCCTTATCCACTCCTTTGTCAAGACACCTGTAAAACGATTTAACCGAGAACTTTCCTGATTTGTGTTTTTTCCAGATTAATTTGTCTTCGCATTCTGCATTTATCTTGACCTTCTGAATATAATTTAACAGCGCCACATACCCTTCAACCTCACTGTCGCAAAGATTCCTTTTGCATTCCACATTCCAAACTACCACACCCCCAATAACAGAAAAACTATCAGCGACTGTAGTGTCCTGATTTGCCACTATACGAAAAATGCACAGGAACTTTACTTTTAACAGTCCATCGCCTACCCATGAATCTGACCAGAAGGTGGTCCTGTCTCCTCTCCCTATCGAGAAGCCGATTTGCTTCAAAACTTCCTTCTTAGTTGATAGGACCCCTTTCCACACGGCTGAAGATCTGAAGATAGATGAAGATTTAGTCCACCAGCCCCCTATCGAACAACCGTACTTACTCTTTATTAATGAATTCCACAAGTAACCATCCTTAGAACCCAATCTCCAAATCCACTTTCCTAGGAGAGCCCTATTCATAGTTTTAAGATCTTTTATTCCCGCCCCTCCATCTTCAATATGCTTACACACTTCTTTCCAATTCAAGAGATGAAACTTTTTTTTTTCTTCTTTTCCATGCCATAAGAAATTTCTTCTAAGCTTTTCCAATTTTTGTAAGATCACACCCAGGTACAAGAACAAGGATATAAAGTATAGGGGGAGGTTTGAGAGGGCTGCCTTAATAAGACTGATTCTTCCGCCTAAAGAGAGGTATCTGCATTTCCATCTAGCAAGGTACGAGTCAAATTTGGATATAACCTTTTCCCACATGAGAAGCGGAGGTTTACCATAACAGAGTGGAAGGCCCACAAATGTGGTCGGGAGGGAGCCCATAGCACAATCAAAAGAATCTGCAAATTTCAGGACCTCTTCTTCTTCCATATTTATGCCAAACATCTTTGATTTAGACATATTTACTTTGAGACCCGAAACCACCTCAAAACAACGGATAATCGTACGAAGATTGAGAACTTTTTCTTCCTCTGCTTTGCTAAATAGGAAAATATCGTCGGCAAATTGTACATGCGAAATGGGCTTGGTCATGCCTTCAATCTTGATGCCGCCAATAATACCTTGATCTTGACCATTCTCCAACATTTTTGAGAGCGCTTCCACCACTATCAAGAACAGGAAAGGGGACAACGGGTGTCCCCCTGTCTCAGGCCCCTTGAGCTTTTAAAGAATCCTTTAGGGGAGCCATTTATGAGAATAGAGAAGAAGGCCGAACCAACGCATTCCCCCATCCATCTCCTCCACCTATCACCAAATCCCATCCGTTGAAGCATGTACTATAAGAAACCCCAATCAACATGGTCGTAAGCCTTTCCGATATCTTGAGTCCACACATTCTAAAGCAATTAGAGCGCTATCAATAATCTGCCTTCCCGGGATGAATGCACTTTGGTTATCCGAAATAATCTTCCCTAGCACCCTTTTCAATCTCGAAGCTAGAACTTTTGCCAGAATTTTGTATGGGCTGCCAATTAGGCCGATAGGCCTAAAGTCTTTTAACGATTCTGCTCCTGAAGATTTTGGGATAAGAGTAATAAAGGAAGCACCTAACTCTTTCGACATCCGACTTCTAACCGAAAATTCTAGCATATATTCCATGAAGTCTCCCTTCAGGATTTCCCAAAATGATTGGAAAAACGCTATCGGAAACCCATCTGGCCAGGGAGCCTTATCACCTCCAAGATCATCAATAGCCCCCTTCACTTCTTCTATTAAAAAAGGAGATTCCAGCCCTCTTGCATCTTCCTCGGAAATTCCGTCAAACTGTAACAAATCTAAGCGCGGTCTCCTCCAGTTTTCACCCCTAAGGAGGTCGCTGAAATAACAGATTGCTTCTTTAGATATGATTGTTGATCATCAATTTGTTGCCCATTCACCAACAAATTGCCGATTTTATTTCTTCTGGCCTTCGCACTTGCTATAGAGTGAAAGAAATGAGTATTTTTGTCACCTTCTTTGATCCACCTAACTCTTGATTTTTGTCTCCATGATATTTCATCCTCCAAAACTCTAGCTAAATACTTTTGAATAAGCTGCATTTTTTTTTATTAGACATCTCTACTGTCATTTGGTTGATTTCCCCTTCCTTATCCAATGCTAGAATGTCAGATAATTTCTCATCTGTCTCTGTTTCCCTTTTTCGAAGCACAGTATTCTTCACTTTAGCAATTTCAACTTTCGTGAAAGTCTGTACCCTGCGAAGCCTTCCACGTTAATATCACTCCACCACTCTGTCATAAGCTGCTGGTAACCCTTTATTTTTAGCCAAGCCATGTCAAATCTGAAGGGCTTTGGCCCCCAATTTGTGTCCTCAACAGAGAATGATCGGGCTATGATCTGAGGTGGGCCTGGGAAGAACTGACTGCGCTACCTGCGAGAATGCATCTGTCCATTCATTCGATATGAGAAAACGATCAAGTCTAGACATGGTTGGGATCACTCTCTCATTTGACCATGTGAACTTGGCACCAAGCAGGGGCAAATCTACCAGTTCCTAATCTTCAATCCAACTAGAAAAAGCTGACATGCCTGAGGAGTTTTTTCTGCCGATGGATTTCTCAAAAGCATAAGGAACTATGTTAAAGTCTCCGCCTACGCACCAGGGACCTGTAAATTTTTTCCTGCTTTCAGACAGTTCCTCCCAAAAATCCGATCTCTTGCCTTCTTCGTTTGGGTCGTAGACTGACGAGATTAAACATGAGAAATCAGAAGTAGGATCCTTCAAAATAACCGATATTGAATACACTCCTTTCCAAGAGTCCAATAGAGTCCATTCCAAAGACTTCCAGGCGACCAAAATTCCTCCCGCACTACCAACAGCATCCAGCTTCTCCCATTTAACATCTGAAGCTTTCCATAAAGACCCTATCAATTTGTCGCTGATCTTCTGCACCTTTGTTTCCTGGAGACAGATAATGTCCGCTTTACATCTCTACCGCAAACATCCTTAATTAACATCCTTAATTATTCTTACTCTTTTTCTTGGACCCCACTCCTCTCACATTCTAAGACAAGATCTTCATATGGAAACCACATTTCCCCGATCTCCCTTCAGCCCGATTAACTCAGAGGTCCCTCCTGACCTTTTAATGTGAGACCTGTGTTTGTGCATTTTCTTTCTCCTGAATTCTTTACTGTTCTTTGACGAAGGAGAAGAATTTGCCATAATAGGTCTACCTCGGCTCTCAAGACAGTGGAATAACGCAATGAAATCTTCAAGATGATCTCCGAATGACAGCCCAATCGATCTTCCCACGTGACTCATGGCATCTCTGATCCATTTCTTCTTCTGGATAACTCCTATAATTTTTGCTCTCTGTTCCTCGGCCTCTACATTCTCCCCCTGTTGATTTCTCATCCTAACCTGTAGAGGTTCTGCTGTGATAATCGAATTGCCCATGTCTTCTCGGAACAGGCCTGATTAGTCTTTGACCAAGTTTGAGTCTCGGCAGAAGGATGAACGAGGAGACAGACTATCAGGAGATTCTGCAAAATCTGAATACCACGGGAGGAGATCTGTATCTAGCGCGAAGAAGGCTTCTTCATCATCAGAGGGGACTGAGACCTCAACAAACGTTTTTGCGCGGACCGCAACCATCGGACTATGGAAGTTTTCTGCGCGCTCGGTCGGGCTGCTATTTTCTGCATGTGTGAAGGGGAAAGAAGCCATAGTGCGTCGCGTGATCTTATTTCCTTGGATCATCTGCTGCCTATAGAAGATCGGGTTCAAATCTAGAAGGGTGATCGGGTTTGAGACACTTACAGAATCTATATCTCGCATTGGATCTGGATCTCGCTTCAGATCTGAGGTTCGGTCCAGGTTTAAGACGAGCATCGGGTCTGAAAATCACATCGAGTCTGCAAGAGCTAACTCCTCTGGGTCTGGAATGTGCTCCGGAAGCCTCGTCGGTTCTGGAGGACTCGACAGGTCTGACTGGATCCTCGAAATCGGGTATGTATAAGTGACCCAATACATGTTGCTATTAATAGGAGAGTGGCCACGTGTCTGCAGAGGTTGCGTATGGAATACGCCCTTTGCATTTTGATTTCAAGAACTTTCTCCCTTCATCCACGTGGACGGCGCAGATACAGACTGCGGGGCTCGAGAGAGAAGTGTGATTTCGTTGAAGGATCTCATGCCATGTGTCGATCCACTATTGCGGTAGCGTGCTGTATCATTTTGAGTAGACTCCTGGCATACGTCTCTATCTGCGTATGGTGCTCCTGCGCCATATGGAAATGGAACTCCTTCCCTCCCTGTTACAGTTGCATTAGCAGCTTCAGGAACTCCGATTTCTCTAACCCTCCACAGATCTCCCCATCGGGGAGTGACAGAATCAGCACTCTCCTTTTACACGGGTGGATATAGAATTATATCCTCTACGAGGACCTGAATGTGGGCCGGAATCTCGTCTCCTTTTCTTCTTCTCACTCTCACCCTGACCACCCCCATTTCGTCACCAAGCTTTGTTTTGGGGTCCAATTCTATAAACGTCCCTAGACATGAAGCTGCCGATAGGAAGAACTCTTCATACCAGAGCTCCAGGGGGATTGACCATATAAGCATCTTGGGTTCTTCCATTCCGCACAGCGAGAACTCGGTCCAACTGATAATTCTCTTGCTCGGGCCTTCTCTGTGTAACGTTCCCGCTATGATCAGCATTTCAAGATTAATATCTGGACTGGTTTTGATCCAAAGCTCGTTATAGCCGATTGGCTTAATTGTATAATGATACCTCGTTATCCTGCAACAGTCATCTATCCATTCCTTCACTTGGTTAATTGAAGCACCATCTTTCGTAATCACTACCACCGATCCCGGTAGATCCCTTGCTTACTTGTCAAAGGAATCCTTTTTAATGTGCACGAGAACTTCCTTCCCTTCCTTTACCTCTTTTCCTCCTTTCATTAAGTCTTCCTTGATCCCAATCCAAACTAGAGGTTGTGGAAGTTTGTCTCCCTTTGTTTGAAGGAGCACTTCCTTATAGGAATGAGAGTCACCAGTTCAAGGTCGAGGTATATTGTACTAATGGACCGCCTCTCTTGGAATGGAGCTTTTACTTTTGGCTTGTACTCCTCTGGTGTTAAGCTTTGAATCCGGACCAAATCTTGCCCTCTATACAAGAAGTTTTACTCCACCGAAGCTTTCCCCGTGTAGCATATGTACCGCTCTCGATAGTTCTTCTTCATAACTCATCCTAACGAGGGCGAAACCCCTCTGCTTTCCAGTATTTTTCTCTTTTGGAATCACAACATCCATTACTGCCCCAGCTCTACCAAACACCCTTGAGAAATTAACCGGTGCCCATCCTTCTAGGAAACCCTTTACGAAAAGGGTCGGGAATAGAGATCTATTTTGAGTATTGCTATCATATTTTTCTAACACCTTCTTCCTTGATTTAGTTTGTTGCCATCCAGCTTCTCGATCTTGCTGGTCTTTCGTCATGCCATCCATCTCTTCGTCTTGCAGGTCTTTCGTCATGCCATCCATCTCAGAACTCATCCTTGCTGGTCTTTCGTCATGCCATCCAAAAACTCCATTGACGCCAGTCACTTTAGCTTCAGCAAAAATTTGAGGAATTCATGATGCGGTATGACATTGAGGAAGACTCTCTAGTAACGCTCACGTGTTTCAAGACGGGCCTTCGATCAGATCTTCAATGTGAGCTTTGGGCTCGTCCCATGACAGATTTGGACGAGATGTACCAAGTGGTGCAGGAATTAGAGCAATATTTGAAGACTAGTGTCAAAGACGGTTCAATACCCGAGACTCTAATGTTATGACTAGTTCTCAGGGAACTACACCCAACATTGGTAATCAACCCAGGGTGCAGGCGAATGTTCCACCTCGGCCTAAGGATGACAAGGGAAAGGGCATCCTTGGTGCTGGGCCAAGTGGAGGACAGAATGTGCGATGCTACGAATGTGAGAGTATTGGCCATTTTGCAAATCAGTGTCCCACTAAGAGCAAAGGAAAAGCCTTAGTCATAGGCGATTCCCGGGATAGCGAGTATGATCAAGACAACTCTGAAGTTGAAGAAAATCAGGTTGTAGGATCATTAAGTGATGAGGATGAGGTGGGTGATGATGCCACACTAGCAGTTGTCAGGTGTGTGCTAACCCAGACTAGAAGTAGTGTTGACTGGTGTCGCAACACTATCTTCAACACAATCGCCAAGTGTGGCGAGAAAATTTGTAAGGTGATAGTGGACAGTGGGAGTTGCCAAAATGTAATTTCCACTAGCACCTTAGGCCGTCTAAAGTTAGAAGCCACCCATCATCCTAACCCGTACAAAGTCTCACGGGTAGATAAGACTTCCCTTCCTGTCACCCATCAGTGTCTTGTACCCATCGAGTTGGGTCATATAAGGAGTCTCTATGGTGTGATGTGTTGCCCATGGATGTAGATCACATCATCCTGGGCAGACGATGGCTATTCGATAATGACGTCACGATATATGACCGTTCTAATGCGTGTACCTTCATGCATAATGACAAGATCAAAATTAATCATATGCCACCACAAAACACTGCAAAGAAGAAATGTGAAAAAGCTAGTGAGCCTAAAGAAGTGAGGAAATCCACACCCGAGTCTCTCCACATCATCACAGCTAAAGAATTTGAAAGAGAGGCTGAGGAGGATTCAACAGTGTATGCCTTAGTGGCTAGAGAGGCTACACCAGAGGTACCAGTAGGGTTACCCTACGAGGTAGCCTCGATCTTAGAGGAGTACAGAGATGTATTCCCTGAGAATTTGCCAGATAAGTTGTCACCCATGAGGGACATCCAACATACCATTGATCTTGTCCCTGGGTCGACTCTACCAAACCATCCTCACTATAGGATGAACCCTACAGAGCATGCAGAGTTGAAGAAGCAGCTAGATGAACTCCTGTAAAAGGTTTTTATCCAGGAGAGCATAAGCCTGTGTGTCGTACCCGCTTTATTGACACCTAAGAAAGACGACAGTTGACACATGTGTGTGGATAGTAGAGCCATCAACAAAATCACGGTCAAGTATAAGTTTCTCATACCTAAGCTTGATGACATGTTAGACATGACGGCTATGTCCACCATTTTCTCTAAAATAGATTTCAATAGTGGATATAACCAAATCCGTATACACTCCGGTGGTGAATGGAAGACAGCCTTCAAGAAGAACGATGGGCTATATGAGTGGTTGGTCATGTCTTTTGGCTTGACTAACGCACCTAGCACTTTCATGCGGGTGATGACCCAAGTCTTGAGACCGTTCATGGGGAAATTCTTAGTGGTGCACTTCGACGATATCCTAATCAATAGCACCACTAGAGAATCACACCTTAAACATTTGAAGTTGGTCTGTAGCGTCATTAGGGCAGAAAAATTATACACTAACCTTAAAAAGTGTTCGTTCATGTCCAATCATGTTGTGTTCTTAGGGTTTATAGTGTCAGCAGAAGGGATGCATGCAGACCCGAAGAAAGTCAAGGCTATAGTTGATTGGCTTGAACCGAAGAACATCCATGAGGTGAGAAGCTTCCATGTCTTAGCCACATTCTATCGTCGGTTCATTAGTAGTTTTAGCACGATTATAGCTCCCATTACAGATTGTATGAAGAAAGGAGAATTCGTGTGGTCGAAAGCCGCAGCAAAGGCTTTCAAAGAAATTAAGGGCAAGATGGTCGAAGCTCAAGTCATGCACCTTCCCGACTTTTCTAAAGTCTTTGAAGTTGTGTGTGATGCGTCTGCTGTTGGTATAGGTGGAGTCATGAGTCAAGAGGGCCATCCTATTGCCTATTTCAACGAGAAACTAAATGGGGCAAAACAATGATACTCTACTATGACAAGGAATTCTATGCGGTATTGCAGTCTTTGAGACATTGGTGTCACTACCTCCTACCACAGGAATTTGTCTTATTCTCTGATTATGAGGCCTTACGTTATCTTCACTCTCAGAAGAAACTTAACCCAAGGCATGCTAAGTGGGTTACATTCCTTCAAGAGAATTCGTTTGTTTTGAAACACAAAGCCGGAGTAGAGAATAAACCAGTCGATGCCCTTAGCCGTAAAGTGGCACTGCTCAATTCTTTGAGTGTAGGAGTTGTCGGCTTTGAGCAACTAAGAGACGAGTACCCCACATGCCCAGATTTTGGGGGTACCTATACATCACTCTCAAGTGATCAGCAAAGTGTGGGGGATTTCGTATTGAGAGATGGATTCCTTTTTAAAGGAAATCGTTTATGTATTCCTCGTACGTCCCTCCGTGAATTCCTGGTCTGGGAGCTTCATTCGAGAGGGATAGCTGGCCACTTTGACCATGATAAGACTATTGCCCTTGTAGAGGATCGTTTCTACTAGTCAAGTCTTTAGCGAGCAAGGTGTCCCGTATCGGTATCGGTTGGCGTAATGGTGCCCTCCGATACTGATACGGATACGGGGGTGTAACGGTGATACAGGGGTGTAACGGCCCGTAACGGTGCAAATTTTTATTTTTTTTTTTTTTGCCAAAAAAATATGAAAAAATATAGATTAAATCCAGAATATTCTAAGCATTCCAAATGTGCATTCATTTATAAATTGGAACATGTTTATGGTGGTGTAACGGTCCACTCTTTGGTGAGAAGTTGTATCGGACTGTCTGATTAATTTTTGAACCAAGTAACCTGAATTTGACTACAAAATTCATATATTTAATTTTCTAAATATCTAATTTATATACTTAACAACTTCATATCATTTCTCCTAATAGTTCTTTAAAAAAATGAAATTAAATTCAGATAAATGGCATTGCCAATTTGGGGTTGTCTTGGAGGACCAATCTAGGCTCCGAATCAGCCTCAAATTCATGCAATTTATTGCCATTATCCCACTTATGAATTGGCGGACATTTATTGGATAATGAATCATGAAAAAAATCAAAAGGCCTTATTTTAAAAAATAAAAGTCCACAAATTAACAATTAAAACTATTCAAACAATTTGATTATAGCATTATGAGTTAGCGATTGCAGTCCATAATTTAATTGGTAAATTTTAAGTTAACATATGTCTAGTATACAATTTTTTAAGGGCCCGAATTAGGCGGGACTCAGATTGTGAAGTGTGGCACAAGTGTCAAAGTTTTTTGGGCCCACCCGTGATGAATGTGTTATATCCACGCCGTCCATCCATTTTGCCAAATAATTTTAGGGCATGAGCCCAAAAATGAGGCACATCCAAAGCTCAGGTGAACTGCACCATAAGAAACAACATTAATTAAACATCCACCATTAAAAATTTATTAGGGGCTACAAAAGTTTTAAATCAAGCTGACATGTGTGTTTTCCCTTCATCCACGTCAATGTGACCCAATTAATAGATTAGATGAAAAATAAACATTACAGTGGACCCAAAGAAATTTTTAATGGTGAGCATTCTATAACCACTGTTTCCTATAGTGTGGTCCACCTGAGATTTGGATCTTACTAATTTTTTGGATCATGACCTAAAATGATATGGCAAAATGGATGGACGACATGGATAAAATATACACATTATGGCGGGGCGACGCGGCACGTGTACGAAACATGCTACCCACCTGGTGTACCTGTGTATTGACGTCAGTAAGTCTTGTGGGTCTGATCATGATGTATGTGTTATATCTAAACCATCCATTCATTTGACGAGATCGTCTTAAGGCTTGACACGAAAAATAATACAGATCTAATTATCAAGTGGACCACACTGCAAAAAGCAGTGTTGAATGTCTACCATTGAAACCCTTTTTGGGATCACAGAACTTTTAGATCAATATGAAATTTATTTTTCCTCTTCATTCAGGTCTTTTTGACCTTATGAACAGATTAGATGGAAAATAAATCTTATGGTGGGCCTACGAATTGTTTAATGGTGAAAATCATCATCTTGGCTGCTATTTTTGGTGTGGTCCAGACGAACTTTAGATACGATTCATTTTTTGGCTAATGCTCTAAAATGATATTTAAAAATAGGTGAACGGTGTAGCTATAATAAATACATCACTGTGGAGCCCATGTAACTTTGATCTCCTTTGAACCGTTCGTACAACTCGGAGCTCGAGGAGTGTCAGCGCTCGCCTTAGCGTGACACGTACCTATAGCAACTAAGTTGGCGTGTGGTACACTTGCAAAAAAAAAAAAAAAAAAAAAAAAAAAAGAGAGAAACCGAAAAGAAAAAAAAGGGAAAGAGAGAAGAAAGAGGGAAAGAGGGAAAGACAGAGAGAGAGAGAGAGAGAGAGAGAGAGAGAGAGAGAGAGAAGAAGAAGGGAAAAAAAAAAAAAAAAAAGGAAGAAGAAAAAGAAGGCGCAGTCATGAATCAAGAAAGCTTACGAGAAGAGAAGAGAAGAGGAAGAAGAAGAAAAGAAAGGAAAATAGGTGAGTTTTTTTTTTTTTTTTTTTTTTTTTTTTTTTTTTTTCTTCAAGGCCCGTAACAGCCGTTACGGGTCAGTAACGACCGTTACGGCCGTTATAGCCCGTAACGGCCATTACAGTCACAAAATTCCGTAACATCCGTTTCAACCCCATATCGCGTAACGATGTCCGCCGTTACCGTTACGTATCGGCCGATACAACCGTATCGTAACGGATACGGGACACCCTACTAACGAGATGTCGCCAGAATTTTAGGGCAGTGTAGAACATGTCAGAGGCAAAGCAGCAAAAGAAAAATTCTAAATTATATATGCCATTACCTGTGCCACATGCTCTGTGGCAAGACATTAGCATGGATTTCGTACTCGGGCTTCCCAAGACGATTAAAAAGCACGATTCCATTTTTGTTGTTGTGAACCGCTTCTCTAAGATGGCGCATTTCATCCCATGTTCTAAAACTTCGAATGCGTCTAATATTGCTAAGGTCCTTTTCAATGGTGTGGTCCATCTCCATGGTTTACCTAAGACCATAGTGTCTGACCGTGATGTCAGACTTACCAGCTATTTTTGGAAGACACTATGGCACATGATGGGAACACATTTGCAGTTTTCTACTGCATACCACTCCTAAACTGATGGCCAAACTGGGTGGCTAATCGCAACCTTGGAAACCTCTTACGATACTTAATGGGTGAACATGTGAAAACTTGGGATTTGATTCTACCTATAGTCGAGTTCCCCTACAACAATTCAATCAATAGATCTATAGGGTTAAGTCCATTTGAAATTGTTAGTGGGTACAAACCTAGGATGCTCATAGACTTGTTACCCATGTCAGTTACCCAAAGATCTTCTGAGTCAGCCGATGCATTTGCACAACACATTCATGACTTGCATGCACATGTTCGACAGCGCATAAATGTGAGTAATGAAAATTACAAATGTTTAGCTCACCAACATTGTAGGTGGACAGAATTTAATGAAGGGGATTATGTAATGGTTGGGATTAGACCAAAGCGGTTTTTGCAAGGTTCCGCTAAGAAATTACAAGCTCGCAGTACTGGACCATTCAAAGTATTGCGTAAAACAGACACAAACCAAAACCGCCTCTCTCTCTCTCTCTCTCTCTCTCTCTCTCTCTCTCTACAATTGGAGAATAGCAGCACCGGCCACCACAAGCAACCACAGGTCTTAGGGTTTTTTTTCCAAAGCTCTGCATGGTTCACCCCCCTTTTTCGATTAGAAGAGAAAAAGAAGGAAAGGTACAGTGGCTCTACAATGGTAAAATAAATGATGCACACACACTGATTGTAGGGTCCACTGTGCTTTGTTTAGGGCCAATCCATCTATATTCTTGGGAGCCAATTTTAGTCCAATATCAAAATCTAGTGGGCCACACCAACAATCTGGATAGTTTTAATAGTGTGTGTACCTTTCGCAATTGGTCCTTGTGATGTGGCCCAACTGAGTATTGTAATGGGCTGAATTTTGCCATGTCAATCATCTTGATCACTTAAATCATCTAACATGATTAGTTGACATGTACAGTTCATGGTGGGCCCCACAAATAATCATAGTTTTTTAATGGTGAGCGCTCCTAGTCCAACTATTGCTTGTGGCATGACCCACCTGGTCCTTCGAATGGCCTTTTTTTAAGAGTCCAATGAGTCCAGTGTCTTGTCAGATCCATAATCTGATTGAATTAGATAACATATATAGTCCACTATGGGCCCCACAAATAAGCATAATTTTTTTAATAGTCCCAGATCATCTACCCCAGCACCGTCTTGAAGTATATCGTTAATGGGTGAGGATAATTGGACAGACCTCAAGCACAATAGGCCAAGGTTTACCTCTCCTACCCTCCTTTTTACACCTAATTGCACCTGAATTTTTAGAATTAGCTCTCATTTCCTTCAAGTAGCTCCAACTCCAGGGAAGTCTATGCATGGTGGTGAAATGAGGGTGTCAAAATGGCTCTACTAGTGACAATTCACTAGTCGATACTCAGGATGTTGATGTTGTTGATTGTGGCATTGCCATCATCAAAGGTAGGTGGTGGTAATAACCAGTGTGGGAATAATCTCCTGGCCTACCCTAATTCTTGTTGCTGAAAAAGCTTGCCCTGTCTTGAATCTCGAGACCTGCGAAACCACCATAGAGATGAGAAAGAAAATGGTAGGGAGAGTAGGCCTATTTACCCTTCATTGTTTCTTTGTTTTTTTTTGTTTTTTTTTGTTTTTTTTTTTTTTTTTAACCTTAAGTTATTGCTTCGCATTAGAGATATTTTGAATGTCGACCCACTTTTATGGTCCACCAAATGATTGGTTTAGCGTAAGAATTGGTTCAACTATTCATCTAGATGGGCTTAATAAAATGGCATATTTTTACCAACCTTTCTTATATGTCAATTAGATTTTGGAATGATTCCCCACTCCAAGCTCTGCTTGATGTGAATATACAGCTTCTTACCTGTAAGTAACTGACTTACAGATTACCCAAACACAAAAACCAACTTACCTATAAGTGACTTTCAGCTTACATCCAAACAGGATTACCTGTAAGTGACTTTCACCCGTAACTTACCTCTAAATCACTTACAACTTAAATAACTTACAAGCATCCAAACAGGCCCTAATATGAATATCAGACTAATTTGATCACCTACAAGAGACCGACTCTCATCATTTCCATTGAAGCAATTTTAGTAACAAGACACTTACGTGTGAGATTGTACGCAGCAAATCAATAAAAAAGACAGAAATGGCCTCAACTTCAAACAAGCCTACTTCACCATCATCGTATAAATTTCTCAAACCTCAAGAAACTTGAAACACATACAATTCCAAACCCTAAAAATTTAAGGCAGCAGTTGGCTCATCCCCATTTAGCAAGTGCACAAGAAAGTTTCATGATTCTGCAATTTACACTTTTCTACTCTTATCAGGATTCGCAAGAACCATAAAATGTATTTCTTTAGAGTTGTGTCGGAAAGGAAGATCGCTTCCGTACCGAACGAGTATCATTTCATGAATATCAGGAAATTTTACAACGAAATTGGAATCTCCAGAACCGAGAATTTCTAATCCCAAAGTGAGAGCCAAACGCAACCTAACAAAGGACAACGAGAGAAAAAAAAAACGATGGAAAGGAAGAGAAGAAAACTCACCAGAGGAGGAGCTGGAACTGCTGCGGCGGAAGACAGATGAGAGAAGCTTGCCGGCGCCTGAGGCGAAAAGGCCGAAGATCGAGCTGGAGGTTGGGGAAGGGGATCGAGGGCGGCGAGGGGGGCTCGGCCGGTGGTAGGGAGAGGTTGCAGGCGCCCGCCTCCTACGAAGGATTTTTCCACCCGATCTGGGCTCGACCGTTCGGTTTGCCCTAGAAATGGAGGCCATGGCCAGAAGAGAGAGAGGGGGGATTTTGGAGAGAAGCAGAGAAAATGGCCTGGGTTTTTTTGCGGACAGTGGAATTTTTTTCCGGATCTTTCTTTAGCGAGTCATCGCTGGTGGTGGGAAATATAATCTGTTTTCTGGTAAAATAAATACTCGCGGGATCCAGGCCGTTCGTAAGTCGATGGACCTGACTTTTTTGGTGCGCTGGTCCAAAAAACGTAGTGGGACTCGATGTTGCGTTCCTAAGCTGTCCGTTTCTTCAACATATGAAGCTTAGTGGGCGATAGAAAAAAAAAATTATACTCTGGCAGAGTGTGATGGATGATACTCATGTACCTAGAGATTATTTCGAATTTGCATACCTGAAACACAATAAATTCAAATTAAATTGAAACTATGGTTCCAGGTTGAGTTCACTGTGGATTAAAATTTACGTTTATTTGATTATTTAACTTTAGGATTGATGAGCTCCTATAAAATGGTCCCCACCATGATGTTGTGTTATATCTTGTTATATCCATTTTGCTAGCTCAATTTACGATAGGAGCCCACTGTGTGAAAATCCTATCATTGAAACTACTTTAAGGCCCACCATATATTTAAATGCCATCCACACATTCATAAAGTTGATTTTTAATTGGACAAAGGATAAACTCAAATATCAGTATGATTGAAAAATTTTGTTACCTAGAAAAAGTTTTAAATAATGAGTACAAAGTCCCTATTATTTCTTATAATGCGATGGCTGTTATTCAATCAAACACAAGGCTACATTTATTAATTAACAACGTGTATTCAGTTAAATGTGTACAATTATAATAGTGTAGGTGTACTAAAGTCGTACTTGACGTGGGTTTGATTGAACGCTTGTGACTACGGACACCAATCAATAGTAAGATTAAACATATGAAAATTGACCTACCACTAATGTTACAAGAATTATGATATTTAGAAGGGAATGATTAGTTATAGATAAGAACTTTTTATGTTGAGCAAAGAACTTTTTCTGTCAACTGTGACCGTGAGCCTTAAGTTTCTAAGTGATACAATAATATATATTAAAAACTAAATGAGTTAAAATGTCAATTTTATTGATTTATAATTGAAGCTCAATACAATCAGCGATAAAATAAAATCAGTAGATAAATAAAGATAAATACATGTAATTGCCTATACAAACAAACAATTGAAAAGGATGGTCAGCATAATGTGACCAAGGTGTGACATTCAAAGTAAAAACTCAGTTAATTGAGAATCAAATGACAACATGTCATGAATATTTATATTATTCCTAAGTATACTACATTGCGTTGGACAATAACAATCTAAAGCTACCTAAACTCCAAATGTCCTGTAATAGGGGCTATAAAGAAATGAAGATATCTAAAGCTAAAACTATGATAAAAAGGGTTGCATTGTGTAGAGAGATTATATGTCGTTGTAACCGCGAGCTCTTTATCACGTGCTGTTTATATAGCTTGGAAGGTGGCAACCTTTATTGGGTTTTCTTGCTGATTTGGTATCCTCAAAAGTTATGAGATCAAAGCATTTTTAGATTTCCTTGCTAGCTTGATTATAAATGTGGCTTCAGATTCCTAGTCACGTCTTTGATTTCCTTTTATTTTAGGAGGAATCAACTTCTCAAACATTTATAATCTCCATAAAATTACGGATCATCTTTATAGAAGTTTCCATTTTAATAGAATTGTATCATACACCTTGCCGAATATATCTAAATTGCAGTAAGTTTTCTATCTATATGTGTCTTTATAAACGTGTCAAGTACATTGCTTCAACCACATATTCCAGTAAGAGCTGCGTGCCCTTCATTGCAATGTCTCATTTGCAATCGTTTTGTTTTTGACAGGTGATTTGTTGCCGAATGATATGAAGCGAAGTATATTCTCAAGGTGCAAATAACATTTCGTTTGTTATTAAAACTATGCGAAATTGTGGGAGCTGTCTCATTGATTCATGTGGACACACCTGTATATGTGTAAATAGTGACCTGGTTGAGTTTTATATCTCTCATGTGTATATTTATGAGGCTGTTTGGATAGAAATAAATGAAGGTAAATGAATGAAATTGAGAGTAAAGCGAGATCTATGGTACTTGTAGAGTAGGATGAGTTGGCATTGGATGGGTGGAGTGGATATATAAGAACGTCCCGAGGCAACAAAAGTTGAGGTGGCCTGGATTCACTTGAAAAATAACTTCCATTGCAACTTGTAATGAATCTGCAGAATCCAAGCCATCCACTTGGTAGGTCCACCAACGAGATCACCTTATGCAAAAAACAGCGTCATCTACTGATCAAGTGTCCCATGATTGTATTCTGGTATTCATCACTGACCGTCTATTGTTTTTATACTTTGTGGACCACCTGATAAGTTTATAGGGCTGATTTTACAGTAGGGGATCTCAGTGGTGGATCCAAACTGTCAGAAGGATTCAATGTCGCACGGCATGCACATGAGACGTGGGAAGCTGTCCGCTTTTAATGGATGGTAACCGAGAAGTGAGACATCCAACCTGGGGCGGCTCACACGGGTAGGCAGGTGTGGCAATTGCCTAAGGCTCCTAATGATGAAGGCCTATATTATAGCAAAATTAAAATTTCTTAATTATGAAGGTCGTAGTAAAATTAAAATTAAGAAGAAAAAAAAAAAAGGCTAAAATTTTTGAAATAAAATTTATTGAAAGGCCTACGTAATAGGAACATCTAAAAATTAGTTTACAAATTTGAAATTGAAAATAAGAAACAAATCCTACTAGCAATAATAACAGTCTAACTCTATCATCTCTTTTCAAAATAATAGCATTATTCACAATAAATTCTTCTTCTAAAACCTAGGACCACGACTACCTACTTTATTGCTAATTAAGTTTTCAAAAAATTAAATTTTAATGTCATTTTTAAAAATTAAATTCTAACTTTATTTTTCTAACTGTTGAATTTATTTTCGGAATTAAAAAGCCTCATTTTTATGACTTGCCTAAGTCCCCCAAAAATATTGAGATGCCCCTGCATCCAACCGTCGGATTTCAACAATAAGTGCCCACGTTTGCCACGTGTACAGCGTCCGATGAAAACGGACTGCATGTGGCCTGGGAATAGAGATATACCTGTGCCAGGGACGTGTGGGCCCACAGACATGTCCGTGAGAAATCCACTCCATCTTATCTGTTTTTAAAGACGACAGTAGTATTAGAAGCTAAAAATCAGGTATATTTAAAACTCATGTGCGCCATACCACATGAAACAGTGGGGATTGAACGCTTGGGGGTGACAAAAGTTTTGTATCAGGGTGATATTGGTTCCTACGGTTTATCTGAGTGGTAATAATCATATGAACGGTTTAGATGGCATATAAATATCATGTTCAGGTCCAGGAATGTTTCAACCGTTCCCACTGTTTCGTTCGTGGTAGCCCACCTGAGTTTTGGATCTCCCTGATTTTTAGAATCATATTCGTCTTTAAAAACAGATGGACGGAGTGAATTTGGCACGGGCATCTCTATGGCCCCACACAGCCCCGGCACAGGTATATCTGTGTGCGGGGGCACATGCAATCCGCTCTCATGTCTGACCGCCTGGGTCGTACGTAGCAGAAGAATCAAATAATTGTCCCAAGATTCTAGCAGGATTGCTAGCCGCTAGGGGTGTCAATGGGCCGGAAAATGGGTGTTCAATCACCACCATTTTCTTGCAATGTGGTCTACTTAGATTTGGATTTGTCTTGTGTTTTGATACCATGCCTAAATAATATGAAAAAATAAATAGTGAATATATCATATTATAGTAGGGCCAAAAAAATAAATGGATGATGCTGATAAACACATATATCATTGTGGGGCGTACAAAGCACTGCCATACTGGGAACTTAGCAAGTAATCTGTGCCCCAGCACCAAACTCTATGAGCTCTGTCATGATGAATGCGTGTTATCCATGTCTAGAGTTGTACACGAGTGGAACCAATCCAAGGTTGGCACAGCCTGGCTCGGCCACTAGATGACCCCAACTCGAATTCGGCTCGGCCACCAGCCGACCCCAGCTTGAATTTGGCTTGGCTCGGTCCTCAAACCTGACAGGCCAGCTCGGCTCAGCTTGATCAGCAGCTCAGGCTAGTTCGAGCTGAGATCCAGCCTGTGCGGTATTTTCTCAAAAGCATGGAGTGCACCTTCAATTTCTTGCAGTATTTAAAGTAGCATCAACAGTTATATGTATTTAATCAAACATTCAATAGACAACATCAAAATCAAAATACAATGCTATTTGTTTCATATTCATACCTTCCTTGCCACCAGCCGACACTTAGTTGAGTTATTTCATCAAACACTTCGTGAGCAACATCAATGTCAAAATAACCAAGTTGCCAAACTGGTTCAATTCGAGTTCGAGTTCATTCCAAGTCGATTCAAGCTCAGACAAGCTCAAACTTAGCTTGAAATCCTTTCAAGCTCTAAAAATCAGCTCGACTTAGCTCAAACTCACTTTCAAACCGAGTCGAATCGAGCTTTTCTGAGTCGAATCGAGCGAGTTAACCGAGCTAACTCGGTTAATGTACAGCTCTCGTTAAGGAAACTACTATTAACAACTTCCAAGGGTCAACTATAATATTTATAGTCCATACAAGTGTACAACCGGATGTTTAAGCCACTAACACATGGATGAAGGGAAAACCAAATATCAACTCATCCAAAAGTTTTGTGGCCAGTAATAAAGTTTGAACGGTGTGCATTCAATCTCCACTTATTCGTTTGAACGGTGTGCATTCAATCTCCACTTATTCCTCTGTTCCCGTTCACCTCATATTTGTATCTACTTCATACTTGTTCTCATGCTCTTGCCCCAACCCATACGTGGCGAGAAAGCAAAGTAAATGAACAGTTGGGATAAAAAGCATACCGGCAAATATTGTTGGAGAAGGCAATTGTTTTTAATTTTTTATATATTTGATACACTGGCTGCATGCACTCAGATATTGTACACATGGGAACAAATTGACTCAATTAAACCAAGTAAGATTTTGCCTCTGAATCCATTTCCCAGAATAAGATTCGTTGAAAACTCTTCGCTTTTGATTCGCGGACACTTGTTTGCTGAAAAATAGGATCATTAGATACTTTTGACTATTAGCCGTCCACTAAGGGAGAGGATTCGGTGGATCCCCGTGGAGCCCACCGTGATGTATGTGCCTTACATCCACTCCGTCCATCCATTTTGACAGCTCCCTTTAGAGCATATACCAAAAATGAACCAGATCCAAATCTCAAGTGGACCACACCACAGGAAAAGAGTGCCACAAGTTTTGGATCAAGCTGATATTTGTGTACCTCCAAATTCACATGGTGGCCGCAGGATGGTTGGATCAGCACCATTTTTTAGAATCACGCCAAAAAAATAAAAAAAAAACCTAGCCATCTATTTTTCATTTTTTACCATCCACTCAAGGTTAGTGTTGGCATGGGTGAGATTGCTCCTTCAGTGTGATTTTCATTTCAGTCAAGAGCCATTCATAGATTGAAACCACTTGATGGACAGTCTAGCCCACCTTCCCAATTCATAGTATTTGGTAATGACAGGGCTTTCCCAATCAAGCTTGCATATAGCAATACCTCAGAAACCACCATGATCATGGTGAGAATCATGTTTATGGCCAGGGCCAAGCAAAATCAAATTTTCAATTGGGCACAGCCCACAAAAAATAATAATAATAATAATAATAAATCACATACTTTTATGATCCTCAACACGAGGTTGTGCATTGTATACTCAATCTTTCAATCTGTACAAGTGGGGCCCATGGTTCGATGGTGTATAATTGATCTGATGGCCCAACCACGGATGGACTCCAAAAATGCCCCTGATAGGGCAGTCCTAAATCCTAACTGTCCAATTGGTGGTCTACATGGTTAATAAAAATAAATAAATAATTACATAAATGATTTGGATCAAGAATGCATGTGCCCTATTATACAAAATGATCATGCAATTCTTCTTTCACAAGATCCATCCCAACTTCTGGAGAAACCATGATCCAGGTGACACAGGCGCCAGCGTGCGCGCACACAAGAACTGCCCATTTCGTTGACCCATATTCTAAGAGTTCTTAGCTCAAGTGTTACCTATTCATCCAATTCCTACCTGAATACAGCTTTAAGAGTTCTTGCACTTTCCATTACTGCACAACCTGCATTCAAAAATTCACAAAATAAGATGCCGCATCGCCATTTTGGGGAGAAGGGACAAAAAAGAAAAGGAAAACTAGATTTGATAATATGGAAAGGCGACGTGGGTACATGGCGGGCGTCATGAAGCACACTTGAGCCAAACGGGTTCAAGTAGGGAAATTTTATTAAATTTGAAGTTTGGAAGGTATCTTCACAATTTCTATATTGAGTAGTTGTTAGTAGCTAGTTAGGGAGTTATAAAGTTTGTTAGAGTTAGTTTTGGGTTATTGGGGTTAATTGTGATTAGCAGCTGATCCCCTTGAGTAGGTAATGTTAATCATAAGTAGTTTGTAGTTGGGAGTTTTTTGAAGGTTGGTTAGGGGTGGTTGTAGGAGATCTATCCTTCAATCTCCCCACATGATGATAAACTGCTCGCTTCAAGCGGCCTGAAGGGTTGCCGCAACTGTTGACATAAGAGTTTGGCACTCTTATCAAACAGGCAGTGTGTGTGGACCCCAAATTGCATTCCATTTCCCTTAGATTCTCAAATCTTCTTTTCTTCTTTCTTTCTTTTCTAGCTAAAAAGCAAGACTCCTTTTAGAACCTGCTGAAGCAAGTGTTGCGGGTTACCAAAAAAAAGAGTAGCCACTGAATTCGTCAAAATCAAATCAAATTGGGCATCATCAAAGGGAGCCAAGCTATCGAGATTGTCACTCATTTTTTTGGCCGATTGGATACTTCAGGATCCAGGTTAATAATCTCATTTTGTCAACCGAGGAAAGAATTTAATGAGATGCCAACAACCTAAGCTAAGAATGGTTGGTTTGGGAGATACATTTTCCCTTCCATGATGTACTTGAATATATTTCAATTTAATAAAGATCGATTTGGAAATGACCACAGTCAGGATAGCCCCACTACCTTCATAATGAGAGGCTAGCCCCTAAATAGCAAACTATGTTCAAACGCATGGTATGGCATTCTTGGGTGGCCCATCACTATGAATTTTAAATGGCCCCACCTCCACTTTAGTCATTCATCTATTTAACTGACTTTCCAATTTGGTATGAGAATCCAAACATGCTCTAAAAGGTACATTACTTGTTGATAAAATTAATCAAAATGAAGAGCTCCTTACAGAGATAGTGTTGATTTTCCTGAAGGTCAATGCAAGAGAAGTTAGGTTTGGGTCATCCTTGTGCTTGTCCCAAGCTGCTGCGAAACGTGGGCCCTTGCATCTTGGAGACAGCAAAAGACAATACCAATCAGATCAAAAGACAAGGGCAGATTTGGGAACCCATATAGGAATATAATAATTTGACGAGCAAAGTATGCAATGTAAAAACAAGGATCCATATTTTTTCTTGGAAAACTAAATTTATTCCTTACTGCTGCAATGAGAGCAATATCTGAAGAACTCGCGAACGGATTGCTTCACGACCCTTTCTCATTGCTGATTCCTTGTATATAAGGATAAGCTCATCTACTAATCTGATGCAAATCAAGTAAGAAATAGATTCACTAATTAAAATAGAACAGATGGCAAGCAGAAATGCCACAAAATAGTACTTTGGATACTTCAGGGAGTGTTTCCTTCACTGTCAAATTAAATAGCAACAATTAGTGGAGTAAAGTGGAAATGACAACAGTATAATTACCTTCCTAAGCATTCCTATTTGAGGCTGGCTGCGCTCCAAATTACAAATACATTACATTACTTTCAAGTTAGATTAGATTGTAATGTCATCGCCGTCCGTCATCATAGTCTTGTCCAAACTACCTAAGGTGGCTTGTGCCAATCAATCCTAAGGACCTATCCTTGGTGCAAGCCTCATATCCCTTCTCACCACCTCAATCTAGGTCCTTTAAGGGCTGTTTGGATGCACTACCGGAAAAGGGGTTTTGATGAAAGTGGTTCTTGCAGCTGCTTTTGCAGTCAACTCGACGAAAACCTCAACAAAAGCCAATCTGATTGGTTTTCATTGAGTCAGTTTTCTAACACCTACTTTGCCAGGCGGGGTATTAGATGAGGTTTGCAAAAGTGGATCCAAATAGACGACACAAACTGGGGTTTGGCTCAAACTGCCATCTTGGCATCACAAATACCTTTTGAGGGTGCATCCAAACAGGTCCTGAAGATCTTCATGTCATCCACTTCTTTTGGCCCTTCAAGGCTTCAACCTCCACAATTCAATCCAGTTGTGCATCTAAACGCAACCTTAACTAATTTTGTCTTGGTTAAGCAAACCCCCAATCAATTGGATCCAAGAAGACAAAGACCATGATCATGAAACCAACCACAACAATGGACCTATCTATTTCACTAAACAAACAATTATTTGATGAGAATAGGAGTGAAGCAAGCTCTAGATAATGATTGCATAATATAAAAGGACAAATGATGATTATGCTGATTATTTGAGCTCACCTGTCAATATATGGTGTGTTCCTGATCCATGTTAACTTTACAGTTGTGTGGACGAGATCGAGGACCTGCAAGATCAGGGGAAGTGTTCACCCTTCTTCATATAACAAATTCCAAGATTCAATCAAACACCATTAAATCAGTTTGTTTTTTATTTGTTCTTTATAGCATGGTCTGCAAACAGGTAAATGATGAATGATGTAGCAACCATGACTTACTAGAGTATCCACCAAATCATAAAAATGCAATTCAAAACAAGGAAACCAGCTATCACATTTGATGCTTGTAAACGGATCTAATGGTCAAGAGGGACCTTGACTTGGCAAGAACCTTGAGTTGCCCGTCAACCAAACACAATAACTCAGAGAGCAAGCACCAATCTGACCCAATAGTAAAAGACTAATGACAGAAAGTTCTAAATAAGTTGTAAAAACCGTTGAACACGAACATGTAACCAACTCATACTGGCAACACAAATGCATCAGGTAATTCATAGGCATGTGCACCCTATAAATATTAGTATCTGAGCACATTAATTGACTCCAAAACCAATACATCATCATCTAAGCCTTGTCCCAACTAAATGAGGTCAGCTACACGAACCCTGTTCTGCCATTCCATTCTTTAGAAATGTCATATTATCAAGATTCATGATGAAAGTTATAGCAAAAGTTTCACGCTGACTGACAACCTGATGCAACCCTCCTTTATATGGGCTGACGAGAGCACAAAGCTCCAACAGGTGTTATGTAATGGTGTGTTACATAGGTTGATTAAATCAACGAGATCTCCAAAACCAACACATGATACATAATTATCAAATTATTCACTCCCTACTGTGTATGTCCTTTTTTAAAAAAGATTGCTAAAATATTATTAAGAATGCCAAGGCCAAAGACAACAAAACAGAGAAAAACAGGAAAACAAGAAAATTAAAATATGGAAGGAAACAAAAACAACAACAAAACAAAAGCAAAAGGAACCAAAACAACTATACAACTTGAGTTGGGGGCAGGGGCCCAAACAGAAACCTAGAAAGAGGGAATAACACTGTGATCTGAGATCAGAAGAATAGATGACCAGTCCACAACATCTTTAGAGGTCGGACATGAGAGGAATGAGAGGAAAAAAAATTAGAAACACCAGTAATTCCTCTCCAGATAGCCCAAAGAACTGCCAAGATAAAAAGGCGCCAAATCACTTTAACATCTTTGCCTGTTCCTCCTCCATGCTAAGCAAATAGAAGGCCCCGAGTTGCGCAGGGCATGACCCAGGATTCAGAAAGTGTGGAAGCGATCGAGAATAGAGGACCAAATCCCCTAAGTGAAAGAGCAACGAACGAACAGATGATCAATGGATTCTGCCTCCTTCACACATAACTAACAAATGTTTGGAAGAACTATTCCTCTTCTCTGAAGCAAATGTCTGATGAGTCATTGTAAATTTTGATCACTTACATTGCAGTATCAGCAGTGTATGGCAGTATGAGGAGATATGATATGCCTATGATGATTTTTAAACCATGTCGTCGCCGTCGCCATCATCATCAACTAATCCCAATTAATTAAGGTTGGCTACATGAATCTTGTTCCGCCATTCCACTCTATCAAGGGCCATACCTTTAATTAGACCATAGGTCATCAAGTCTTTTCTTACTACCTCTATCCATCCTTTTACGCCTTGCCCTTGCCCTTTTAGGGCCTCCAATTTGTACCAACTTGCTTCTAACTAGCACAGTTATTGGTCTTCATTGCACATGACCAAACCATCTAAGTCTACTTCCTCTCATCTTATTACCTAAGTGCCCCCAAATGCATTCATTTCTAATTCTATCATTCCTTGTCTTGTCACTCATCCATCTAAACATCCTCATTTCAGCTACATATCCTACAAGCATGGCGTCCTTCGCTGCTCAACATTTTTGTCCCATAAAGATGATTAGTCTTATAGCTATCCAATAAAGTTCCCTTCGGTTTGAATGGTACATGACGATAACATAAAACTCAATAGGCGCATTTCCATTACTTCCACCCAGCTTGAATTCTATGGGCAACATTTTTTACTACTACATTCCTCTCTGCTAAGTTCTACCTTTGAAGCCAAAAAAAAAACTCCTCAGATCTCCCATCACTTGCAAAACCCACATCACAATCTATCCATTGAAGCTTTGTTTCCCAGCAATATTACTCCTTCGATCGTCCCTATGGTTCCATTGAAGAAGAACCGCGAGAGAAGTATAGACCTCCTCGGAGATCCATTCGCAATCCTGAAACTCTTAAATACCCTAGAAAAAGCAAAAATTGTAACTTACTAAAAATAGTAAATTTTTAACTTAAAACTCAAAATTAACCTCTAAAAACATTCAGGGCAAAACAGCCTTTGGCATTTGCCAACATGTAGAGCTCTTTGATAGATTTCCAACAATATATTATACGCACGAAATGGATAACCAGACTCAGAAGTTATAGTCCTTGGAAGCTATAGTGCCCGCTAGACCCTTGGATCAAACTTTCCAACCCGATTTCTTTTGATCCTGGCTATCCATGAGGTTTTCCTTGACTTATCCTACATCAAATTGCTTCCATGGGCATCCACATGTCCTTCTTGCACTCAAGTTGGGTAAAGGTCTTGAATGGGGTGTACTAACAGTGGGGTGTACTAACAAACTAACAAAAAAAAAAAGTTGGGTAAAGGTCTTGAGTTGGCATCGTGTCTTGGAGCCGTTTGTTGAGAGATGGGCTTCTTCTTCAACAGGATGTATTAGGATCAGCGTTCGAGTTGTCGGTATCGCTACAAGTTTTGTTGGCCAGAGATAAAGATATAATATCGTTATCGCCAATAATATCGCCGATAACCGGAAATGTAGGGAAAAAGGGAGAAACATGGAGAAAATGGTGGAATTTTTCAGTTAAACTTCAAGACATGCCTAAATACACATATTTACATATTCAGGAATGAAAAAATTGCAAAAAAATAAAATAAAAATGCATTAAATAATAAGTTTCCATTTAATGGGGGCCAAAAGGCATGCGTTGTCGTAAGAAATCACTCAAATAGTAACCAAAATAAGTTTATATAATACAAATGCACGCTTACAAGAATGAAGACATGCAAAAGTAAATAAATTCAAAAAAATACACATTTCTGGCCATATTTCATCCTCATGTAAAGTAACGAGGTGGCTCGTAATCATTGTCTGGATCCACCGTGAATGCATGTGGTTTATCCACGCCATTCATCCATTTTTCCAGATCATTTTAGGGGTTGAGCCCAAACTTGAAGCATATACAAAGCTCAAGTGGACCATACCACAGGAAACAGTGGAAATATTAATTTCCACCGTTGAAACCTGTACAAGGCCTCCAGTGATGTTTATTTGTCATCCAACCTGTTCGTAAGATTACATAGACATGGATGAAGTGAAAAAACAATTATTAACTTGATCTAAAACTTCTATGGACCCCAGTAACGTTTCAACAGTAGACATTCAATTAACACTTTTTTCAATGGTGTGGTCCACTTAATATTTTTATATGCTTCATTTTTGGGCTAACATACTAAATTCATATGGTAAAATGAATGGACGGAGTGGATAAAATTCATGAATGAAGGTGGGCCCCACAGCGTTTACTCAGTACACTAAGCGTACTGACTTACTCAGTACGCAATCTGCTTCCACCTGTTATGCAGCTAATCCGCTTAAGTGGTGCTATGTGGACCCCAACATGATGTATGTGTCTCATCCATACTGTCTAATCCATTTTTCTGGATAATTTTTGGTATGAACTCAAAACTGAGTTAAATCAAAATCTCAAATGGGCCACATAGTGTTGATTGACCTCTCACCGTTAAAAACTTCTTGGGGCTACAAAAGTTTTGGATCAAGCTGATATTTGGCTTGATATTTGTTTTTTGACTTCATGTAGGACTATATGACCTAATCTACAAGTTAGATGTCAAATAAATATTACAGTGGGCCCTAGCCCCTAGGAGGTTTTTAATGGTAGAAATTCAATCACTACTGTTTTCCCATGGTGTGGTCCACCTGAGATTTTGATCTACCTATTTTATTACATTTAATATTAAAATGATGTGTAAAAATGAATGGACGGCGTGGATTAAAGACAGATCATAATGGGCCCACGGAGCAGCAATCAGCATCACTAGCTAAACTACGTCCCTGCGTACTCAGTACGCAATCTGATTTTTATAAAAAGCGGACGCGGATTGCGTCCTACCCCCACCTAGACGGATCTGTCCGGGCAGGGCTCTGTGGGGCCCACTGTGATGTAAGTATTTTATCTACACTGTTCATCACTTTTCTAATATCGTTTTAAGATATTATACAAAAAATGAAGCAGATACACAGCTCCAGTGGACCACATCAAAGGAAGTGCAAGGATAATGACACCCACCGTTGAAACCTTTCTAAGGGCTACCGTGATGTTTTTTTTACCACCCAACCTATCGATAAGGTCATGCAGACTTGGATGAAGTGAATGAGATAGATCTAAAGTTCAAGAGGACCCCACCATTGAAAATAGTGGGGACAGTGACATCCACCGTTCAAAACTTCCTGGGGGCCACAGTAGTTTCCAATCAAGCTGATATTTTTGTTTTCACTTCATCTATCTCTATGTTAACTTATGATAGGTTGGATCTCAAAAATACATCACGGTGGGCCCTATAAATGTTTCAACGGTGGGTGTGACTACTCCCATGGTTTTCTATGGTGGGTCCCACTTGAAATTTAGATCATTCTCATTCTCTTTGTAATGCCATAAAACGATCTCTACAAATGGTTGGACGGTATGGATACAACACATGCATCATGGTGGGATCCACAGAGCTTGGTGACGTCACTTCGGTAGCAATTTGGCTACTGACCTTGTCAGTATCCAATCCGCGCCCCTTAAAACAGAAGCGGATTGCATAGTGAGTAACTCAGTACGCTATGCGTAGTGAGTAAACTCTATGGGGTCCACCATGATTTATATATTGTATCCACTCCTTCCATCCATTTTACCAAATAAATTTAGGACTTGAACCCAAAAATGAAGAATATCCAAGTCTTAAATGGACCACACCACCTAAAACAGTGTGAATTGAACATCTGCCATTGAAATTTCTTGAGGGCCACTAAAGTTTTGGATCAAACTTATATTTGTGTTTTCCCTTCATCCATGTTTTTGTGATCTTATGAACAGGCTGGATGACAAATAAACATCACCATGGGGCCTATCAAGTTTCAACGGTGGCAATCATTATTCCCACTATTTCCTGTGGTATGGTCGACTTGAGCTTTGTATATACTTCAATTTTGGTCTCAACCCCTTAAATGAGATTGAAAAACGGATGGACGATGTGGATTAACCACATACATTCACTGTGAGCCCAACAGAGTTTACTCAGTACAATAAGAGCATGCGTACTGAGTAACTCAATATGCAATCCGATTTCCCTTAAATCTAAAATCCGATCCCCAAAATGCTTAGAAACCCCGAAAATCCCTTTCCCTCATCCCAAATTTTCAAAAATTCCTCTCCTTCCCACCAAAATCTCTGGATTTTCAACCCGAAAATCCCTCTCCCTCATCCCAAATTTAAAAAAAAAAAAAAAAAAAAACCTCTATTTTCCAACAAGATCTTGAGACGATGGAAAAACCGATTTTTTTAGGGTTGAATCTTTACTAGAAAGGTTGCCGATTTGCACTCAACAGTCGTGAAGCTCTTAAAATTCGCGTCTTCAAACAGATCCAAGCAAAAAACAAGTATTTTCTTGTGTTTTTTGTTTTTGATTTTGACGATTTTATCGCCGACAACATCCCCCTTTTATCGATAAAGGTGGGTTGTTGGCTAGAGTTCCCACCCGTGGTTGGTGGGAATAGTGAAATTTCGGCGACATTTCGAAAATATCGACGATACAGAAATTATCGGCGAGATTATTGACGATACTTGGCACCGAAACGAATAAATGGGGTTTCGGTATCGCTGTCAGCGATACCAATATTATCGGCGACAATTCGATATTGTCGCCGATAATTTAAACACTGATTAGGATTAACTTTGATGAATGTTCTTCTAGTAAATCAGAAGAACAGGGAGTTGGTAATATCATGCGTGACATAATGGGATGGCATTAGCTATCTTCCCTGTCTCAGTTGGGATACGTGGCTCCACATCAGCAGAGGTAATGGCACTCTTATGGGCACTCAGGGTAGCGATTACGTTGAATTTCTTTCCAACTGCAATGAAGGGGATGCTTGAAACACTATCTCTATATTCCTCTGGAGAGTGGCTTGTTTGGAAAAAGCATTAACTTAGTGAGATTCACTCATTCCCTACATCTTGGGAGGAGTGAGGAAGTGGACACTCTACCTAACAGGAGTGTTGTGAATCCTCATTTCCAGACTGAAGACAGAAAGTGTTAACAAGCCTTGGTTTCGTTTTTCCGGGGCTTCTTATTGTCTGTGATCTGGGTATTTGTATTGCCCTCCATGAATTTCTCCCCCCCCCCCAGGCGGCTGCCCAAAAACACCGTATCTGTTTTAGAGTGTGAATGCAGCACTACAGGTTAGCAGAGCTTTAATTTAAACAAGATACATATCATTGACCATACTGAAAAATTCATATGCCCATTGACAGATTAAATCCATATTTATTATAGTGGGAGATGAAGTTGCACCTTACCAGTAGAACAGTTTCATCATCATCAACATGCATCCACTTAAAGAAAAGAGGAAAAATGCGTCTGAAATGGGCCAATAGAACAAGTCCCATGGCATTGAAAAGTGGCTCAATCAGTTGAAGCCATGACATACGCCGTTGCTTATTCTTTGGTTGGCGCTCCAAGTGGCCTAGCATCTCACTTAGCATCCTCTCAAACCTATAAAAAGCAAAGATTACCAATCATTTAAAAAAAACAAAAAAAAAAACCGGCTCATATACATTTAAAAACCTAACTATAAAAATTCTGTGAATGTGTGTGTGACTGTGTGTGTGTGTGTGTGTGTGTGTGTGCACAGCATACATCAAAGCCCACAAGCTAAGCAGAAAAATGTAGAAAATCAACATTGATACGTCCAGTTCACCCATACACCATGTGTATAAGAGAAGTTGAAAACGGGAACCACATGTCGGGTGATACCCAAATCAATCAAAGGGGACACCCATTGTTCCTGGAGATGGAATCATATACATGGCCCAATTCGTCTGGGATCCACAAGAACAATCGGATGACCTGCTACATGGTTTGATTGGCATTTTGGGACCCATGACCAAATGGTTGCATTTAATCTCCAAGCATGGGGCCCACTTTTGTCTTTTCAACACGTGGTTTAGATTTTAATCCGTAGTGTAGCATATTAACTCCGATTAGTTGATATTTCCTATCTTTTTCTAAAACTTGTATGAAAGTGTATATCCTAGGCCATACATTATGGTATGGAGACATGATTATTTTGATTAAGTTATAGTTTCTCTTCGAGATTTTCCTTTGGTTTACTTTTGGAGAGATTCCTCTCGTTTAGTTCCAGTAGAAAATATATGAATGTGTTTCAGTCGAAGCTAAGGATTTGCATCAAGGTTATTAAATGTGCCAAGAAATAAATGTAATAAAAGGTACATGAATTAATAATTATTGAGCAAAAATTTCAATGAACCAAGACAGATCACAGCATGGGCATGACCAACCTAATGAGTGCACCAGCCTGATCAGTGCGGAAAAAAGGAAAAGGAAAGAAAAGAGTGGTTCAGCCTGATATTTGGATCAGGGCATCTATGCGAAGGGGCAGGCCAGAAGAATTGCTTAGATCTTGCACACACGTGGCACACGTGTGGCTCCCCTGGAATGTGCACAGGAAAAAGTGCATGTGGAATAAGTAAAAAACTCTTAGTTAGTCTTAGCATTGGTGTTTTTATATTTCTATTAAATCAGTATGAAAAATGCGAAGAATGGCAGCTGACAAAATCAGCATATTTCATAGTCCATATGTAAAAACAATATTATGGAAAATACTAGTATGTGTACCTCAGTGCATGCATGGGCACCTAATTCTCCAGAGACAATTAGAAAAATCCACATCATACAGAAGTGCTTAAAGCATGTTGATTGAACATGGGCAACACATACCAAGGACTACGAGGGTTCCGCCTTTGAATACAAGTAACCAAAAGCACAGACATCTCAACCACATAATGCCACAGCTCATCACTAGAAGCAATATTCCGACAGCATGCATCGAGAACTACATCTTCATACCAACCTAGCTCAGCTGCATTCACATTCTTTGCTAGATGTATCAAGCTCACCATACCCTGGCCCTGAATTCAGGAAAAATGAAACAAGGAAATGAAGTCATTGCACTTTAGTTATAAATTAGTTACAAGCCACCATCACCATCTTAGATTTCTAAACTCAAGCTCTAAAGGAGCTGGGCATGATTGTGTTGGCAAGTGACTGGTGTCCGGTAAACATGTATTGGTCTGCTCCTCGCTATTCCTTGCGGCCAACTACTTGAGCATCGCTTTTCCACATTTGGTCCAATGGAGTACATTTGTGTGTCACAGTGTCAACTTCCCTGGGTTATTGCCTAGTACAAGGGAACTGATTTGCAAATACTTATTTGCCTTTTGCTCTCTTTGCTAAGGGTGCCATGAGGTGGACCTTGGAGTAGCTGCCATGCATCCATGAGTTGCTTGGTTGACCATTGCTGTTGATCATAGGCCTACACGTGTTTAAGAAATCGAGGATGCTATAAGTTGGGCTCCAGCCCATTGCTTTTTTTATATAATTAACACAATTCATTAAAAAGGCAAAGAGGAAACTCAATTGAGACAGTGGACAAATATCAATGATACACAAAGAATCGGACTCAAAACTCCTTTGGCCAGAACATTTGCCTAGATGTTGGCATCACTCATAATTAAACCGAAGTAAACTAACCAATGTTGTCAAATGGCATAAGTGATCATGTGCGATTGCTTATGCCTGATCACTTATGCAATCACACAATCACATCAGCAATTGCACAACTTTTTTTTTTTCAAAAAAAAAAATAGAAACAAAGAAAAAAAAATAGAAAGTATATGATGACATATACCATTACGTGATCGCATAATCGCATATGTGATCGTATACTATCCATATGGCATATGCGGCCATTGCACATGCTATATGGATGGCATTATGCGATTATGTGATTTCATGATCGATTATGTGATCGCTTTTAACAACATTGAAACTAATGACATAAATATCGATCATTTTAACTTCAGTTACAATAAATTTCAACTTCCAAAAGGACAGACTTGCCCCAAACACCCAAGAAATAGCATTCTTGAGGTCATCCTCAATAATGAGCCAGTTCAAAAATCCTATGAACCCTATAACAATCTCGATCCAAATTTTCTCAGTTCCAATTCTGCTCTCCTAGGGTTCCCATCCCCACAGAGCACAAAAAGACTAGCTTGATCAAGATCCGATCATCCCTAACAAACCTCCAAACTCATGAATAACCTGGATTCCCCATTGAATTTCCATCAAGATTGAACTTCCACCAGCCCCTTGTAGGAGACCAAGAAATCTTCAATTTTGGCTTGGTGAAATTATTAAATACATCACTTTTTCTTTTTGAGAAGCAAGAAATCCCTTGAAACCTTTCATTCCCCAGCCCCATTTCCATTCCAAGAGAAGACTTCTAGTTTATTGATTCAGGCCATGAATAGGCATCGGAGAATCTTTAAAAGTTCTATTGTTTCTCTCCTTCCAAACACTCCAAAAAATGGAATGAGGAAGCATCTGGCACAACTCTACCTCCCAGCCCAAAAGGATTGTTCCCACACCCTCTGGAAAGATGTACCACATCTTGACATAGCCCAACTAATCTCAGAAAGATTAAGAACAAATGCGAAATGGTGCCAGCAACTTCACAATGAACAAGAGGTAATCTGCTGGTCTTCATCCTTTCTACAGAGATGTATTTGGCAACACTTCCATCCTAGGAGCATCCAATACCCACACCATGGAACAACAACTAGGGGTGTGCGAATTGCTTGGGCAAAAAGTCTTGAAAAAACCTTTGGAAGAAAAAGAAATGCACAATGAGGGGGCCCAGATTCATCTTTTGACATCATTCACCAACAAGAATGCACCCTCAAACACAACCAACAGATCTTGAAACCTTGAGATTTCCATATCCTGCAAATTCCTTCTGAAGATCAGGCATCATACAAAATTTCCTCCCAATATTTCATAGCAATCCTCAATTCTCACCAACTGGGAGGCACAAAATATAAGCAAAGAGATTTTGGCACCAGCAATTCATCTCCCAACTATCCAACCTCAAAAAAGTGAATTCTTCCTCTATTGTCCACCAAATATCTTATGCACTCCTTGAAAACCTTTCCAACTCCATTCAAATTGTCTCAAAATGAGACAGCCTTCCATATGTGCGAGCCTGTTTCATCTGGTCAGAAGATTTGCCCATTGTGAGAGGCTTTCATCTCTTCCCTTCTTTCAAATCTTCCCCCCTTGTTGGAGTGGCAATGGAGCCAGTGTCATAAAGTGATAATAATTGGTATACGGCCGGCAGTCATACTCCGTTTTAAAGATTAATCCATGCATGTGCAAGTACGAACTAATTCAAACTATGAAGCTGAAAATGGCTTATTAAATCAATTAGTTTGTTCAATGGTAATTGTTTGCCATTACACGCTAAAGACCCTAATTGTCTGCAAGTTTCCCTTTTCCAGATGATGCACAATGGCTCGGCTAAAGTGCATGTTGGGCATGTGAGTGTTGTTTGGCAAACATGCATCAGTCCTAGCTATTCGTTGCAACTAACTACTTGGGCATGTCTGATCAACTTTTGGCTGATGGTGACACGTGTGGTCCTTCATGCTAGTAGTTTGCCTAAAACTGCCCCTCCATGGCCATTCCTTTTTTGCTTGCCCTTTGGAGCACGCATGTAATAGTGGGGCTAGGGGTCAATACTTGGAGGGGACCATGTTGGCATGAGACAGATGTCAATGTGAGCCCCTGACATGGCCAGTTCCAAGCAGTGTTCGAAATATCGGTATCGCACAATGTATCGCACCCTTGGGATACAGATACGTATCGGTTATCGCACGGGATATATCGTTTGTATCGCATAGTTTATCGCACTTTTTGGGAAACATGGGGAAACATTGGGAAAATGGTTGAATTTTTTAATGAAACTTTGGGGATTGTTAAAAAGGCCCTTAATACACACTTTTAAATCATAACATCTCAAAAAAAGATGCACATAATAAATTTCCTTTGTATGGGGTCCTAAGTTATGCGATGTTTAACTGAACTAATGCAACTATATTTAAATTGAATGCATAATATTTATAAATATATCATAGTCATGTATGAAAACACAACCAATTCATTGAAAAGCAAAATAAGAATTGAATAAGTAAAATTTGATAAATATACATGTATTTGATGAGGACTAGTTGTGGTCTAGACCCACATAGAGTTGCGTGGTGGCTCATAATCATCATCTCCATCTCGACGGGGCTGGGCATAGTACTGCTGCTCCACTAATCCACAATATTGTACCCAGGTCATAGAAGAGTGGTAGCAGTTAAGATACTCCCTGACATAACGCTGGTACTCATCTTCTCCGAACTGAATCAATACGCCCATTCGTGGGTACTTGCATAATCATCACGATCTGAATCGATATGGATCTGGGAAGGGCAGATATGAAGCTCCTTGGTATCCATATTGTTGACCATATCCATACTGCTGCTCATATCATTGCCCATATGCAGAAGTGAACTCTTGACCTAGGGTTGAAAAATGATGTGCAGTAATCTTGTTGGAGTCACTCGTCGCATATCCACTAGGTCCATATCCATACCCATGTTGTGGCACAGAACTCGAGCTACTCTCCAGTGTTTGTGATCCAGATTCATGTTGTGGCCTGTAGCTCGAGCTCCCCTCCCTCGTCCGTGATCCAAATCTAGAGCCACCTCGCCTGCCACGAACGCTTGTGTCCCTCATGCATTTTGCCAGCAACTCCTCCTCAAAATCTGAAAGTTTATGAGTCTTCTTTTTCTGCAGTAGCTTTTGACGCGTGTATGTCTTATTGTAAACAAGACGAGGTCGTGGTTCTCCTGGACGAGAACCATGGTCAGTGTCCTGCGTGGAATGATCAAAATTCTCCTCCCCGGTAAAAGGGCTAAGAGGCCTCTTATCCTGACTCCCACCCGCGTCACCACCACCACCACCATCATCATCATCATCATCATCCTTACTGTCATCAGAGTCATCGTCACCCTTATCGCCGCCATCATCATCACCGGACTCATTTCCCGCATCACTCTCTGACTGAGTCTCGGTGTCAGACAATGTTTCCCCACCACGTGTCCCTCGTGATAGTGACTGCCGCGGGCTGCCCTCTGGACTCCTCGTTAATGGGTCGAATGCATCATCAGGAGACCTCTGTTGCTCCACATGTTTGTCAACATCAATCCCTTGTATCTCTGCTTCTGCCGCAATATGTGGCTCTGATCGCCCATCCGAGATATCTAAGTCATCCGACCTAACCCACTGGTAAACTATGTCATCCTCCGCATCCTCAGCATATGCATGTTGTCCGACCGTCATCAGGTCTAGTGGGTCTTCCTATGCTTTTCTTCTTCCTTCCGAGCGGAGCAACCTCTCTCGTAACTTCATATTGTAGTGACAATACACTAGCTTCTGAAGCCTCTCATACCCTATTCTATTACGTTTATTTGTATGTATGAGGGAGAATGTACTCCAATTCCTTTCACAGGATGACGAGGACACCGTCTGTGCAAGCACACGACGACCGGTCGTTATAAAACCTCGCATATCAGTCCCATACATGGACCACCATTCACGTGCATATCATAAGATTCTTTCATTATCCTAGATTTTCCAAAATAATATAAATGTTAAGTTTACTACAGTGACTCACATGGCATCATGGCGTTCCTTGACTTCACCGCAGGGTGACACCCAAACATCCCAATCAACGTCGTGCTGAATTTAACAATTTGTTGATGGCGTATAGCAACTAGAATAAGTATTTAATAATTGAGATGAAGATAAAGAGAATGTAAGTGCGGAACATATTTACCTCACTACCAAAGGTGTCTTTCCCCGGACGGTTGGGGAATAAGTGATCGTACACCTCATGCACAGCCCTCTTTAATGAATTATCTTCGAAGAGGTTCCGGCTGTAGTGGTATTTGGGATTTAGGAAATACGCTGAAAACCAACATATACACATCAGTACAACCCTCGCTTATTATTGCATATGGAAAAAAAATCCATTTAGGTACTTACCAGCCTGATGTAGTGGGTGAGAAAGCGTCCTTTTCCAACGGTTTATTATTGCATGCACCCACTTATATGCATTGGGAGCTTTAACCATGATGGCCTCTTTCATTAGTTGTATAGACGGATACAACGACCCCATCGACGGATTTGTCTCATTGTCCACCATCCTCAACACCACATAAATGGGCTCTAGAATACCCACAACACCACGCACTTTATCCCAAAATGTCTTTCCCAGCACCAGCTCCTCAATTCTATAGGTTACTTTCGTCAACCTCCTTTTCCATTCTACGTAATCATGAGAGGCGAAAAGCTCTCGTAACCCTTGTTTGTGTTTGAGAAGGCTACTTAAGGCGATATAATTTGTGGCGAATCGCGTCGCTCCGGGGCGCACTATATCCCCACCACACCTCTCGCGCATTGCGGCTAATAACCAGCCATGGTTGTATACAAAGTTTGTGATGAGCCGTGCATCAGTAATTACAGTCTTCACCGACGGCCTATCCCCGATCCCCTCCAGCATGAGATCGATGCAATGGGCTGCGCAAGGGGTCCAATACATATGATACTTGCTCTGAATATCCTTCCCCGCCTTAACAAATGCACTCCCATTATCCGTAACAAACTGCACAATATTTTTCCTCCCAACATCTTGCATGATGTTGTGCATTAGTTTGTAAATGTAGTTATGATCTTTGATCTTACTACTCGCATCTATACTCTTTAGGAACACCGCCCGTCCCCTAGAATAGACCATAAAATTTATAATCGACATTTTCGTCGGTCCGGTCCAACCGTCACACATGACAATGCAAAGTAAGACATCTCCCATGACTGCCGATATGAATCAACATGTCTTCATTTCTGCATGTTCATCATCCAAGTATTTCCCCATGATCTGTGCGGGTGTAGGCGGCTGCACACCCTCACCCCCACGCTGCACTTCACTTATCATATTTTTGAAGTGCGGGCTTCTTCTATGGCATTTGTGGGGATTTGACCGTATATAAAAAAATTTTGCTATAAATTTTTCAACTTTTTCCTCACATCCCCTCCACTAAACATCTCCTTTATTTTCTTTTGTGTCCCTCCCGCCTCTTTGTACATCCTCGGATCCGAAGGTAGATCCCAGACACGCATGCATCTTTGCTACTCCCGCCCATGCCCCATATTCCTCCTCGCCTACTACCCTCCCCGATCCACCCCTAGCACTCTCCCCCTGCTCCACTCCCCCCTGCTCCACTCCCCCACCACGCTCATGGATAGACCCCTCAAATCGAGGCCTACTTGTGTCTCACCTCCTATGTTGATCCCTCTCCCACCGATCCCGTATGGACTCTTGAATTGCGCATCTGTATTCGAGATCATTATCATCATTATCGAGATCCACTACATCATCTTCACATGCATATGGTGGCCGCCCCAACTCCTCCCTAATCTCCCTCTCCCGTGCATGTCGTTCATCTTTTGTCTTCACATTTTTTTTCAATATGGTCCTCATCTGTTCTCGCACATCTTGTGGGCACTTTGGGCAATCCACAACATTGCGATACCCTCCCGCTAAATGCTCCTTTAAGCGGGTTACCCCACCACTCCTCGATACATGGCCACATAAATTACAAATACTCCCGAATCGATTATCGGGAATGGGCTGACCGTACCTCCACCCTATATCAGGTTGCCTACCTCCTCTTCCTCCTGACATATTTTCTCTGTAAAATAATGTTATATAAGTCTTTATCCAAAAAATGAAGCTTACTAAAAAATCATGTGGACCACACAAAGGCAAACGATGTAAATTGAATGTCTACCATGAAACCCCTATTATTGTGAAAAACATTGAACAAGGAGGAGATGGAAAGAGAGAGAGAGAGAGAGAGAGAGAGAGAGAGAGAGAGAGAGAGAGAGAGGAGAGAGCAAGATGTGATAGAGGTAGAGTTCTCTACAACACTCAAGTCAATGTGGGTCACCATATTTTAAGTGTAAAACTCACTCCATTCATCATATTCTACATTCACTATCGGGTCTTGAGGTAAAAAATCAGTTAGATTTACCACTCAAATGCACCATATCATATGGAATAGTGTGAATGGAATGTCAACCATAAGTTCATGTGTGGGCCACCATGACTTTATTTAAAATGTCTTTTCATATGGAGAAGGGTTAGAAAATTATCCTCCACTAAGTCGAGATTACTCAGGTACATTTTTCTAAGTGATGTTTTATCATTAATTGTTTTGCTCCATTTACTCAACCAAAACCAATTTGCAATTCAAAATCTGACTGATCCAATGGTAACTAGGGTTATTATAATCTCAGCTCCACAATTCAAGGCTCACGTTCCTTCTAATATTGGACCCACCAATAAATAGTTTAGCTAGAGTCTTTCCATTTCCAGTTTATATCACATACAGTCAATTTCCTACAGAACTTAGAGAACTTGCAAGGAGTCCATGTAACAAAAAGCTTCATCAGTTGAGCTGGGTCCAACTGATCTTACACGAAGGCCAATTAAATTGTTTAACGATGAAAATTATATTTTTTGCTGCCATCTGTGGTGTGGTCCAACTGATATTTGGATATGATTCATTTGTTGGATAATGCTCTAATATGATCTCTAAAAATATATGAATGGTGTAGATATAATAAATACATCACTTTGGGCCCACATAACTTTGATCTCCTTTGAACCGTCCGTGCAACTGGAGCTCAAGGAGCATCAATGCCCGTCTTTGCACGGACGCGGACTGCGTCCTACCCCTGCCCGTCTCTAGCCCCCAACGGGCAGTTCTGTGGGTTGGGCCCACCTTGAACGTATGTGATCTATCCACACCGTCCATTCGTTTTTCCATCTAATTTAAGGGGTTGAGCCAAAAATTGAATCATATCTAAAGATCAAGTGGACCATTCCACATGAAACAACAGGGATAATGATATCCACCGTTGAAACCTTACTAGGCCCAACAATGATGTTTATTTGTCATCCAACCTATTCATAAGATCGTACAGACTTGGATGAAGGGAATAAATAAAACTATACTTGATCCAAAATTTATGTGGCCCCCAAGAAATTTTCAACGGTAGACATTCAATTCAACTGTTTCCTATGGTGTGGTCCATTTGAACATTGTATATGTTTCATTTTTGGGTTAAAGCCCTATAATTATCTATTAAAATAGATGGATGGAGCAGATAAAATACATAAATTATGGTGGACCATACAGAGTTTACTCAAGACACCGTCCATGAGTAAAATACATAAATTATGGTGGACCATACGAGTAAACTCAGTTGGCCCACTATGAATTTATGTGGTTTATCCACACCGTCCATCCATTTTTACTGAGATAATTTTAGGGGTTGATCCCAAAATTGAAGTAAATACAAAGCTCAAGTGGACCATTACATAGGAAACAAGTGTGGAATAATGATTTCCACCGTTGAAACCTTCCTAGTGTCTACTCATTGGAACGGATGGACGGGGATTCCACTGCGAAAGCCTTTCGCAGAAGTTCTGCTACTGGGAACTTAGGTGGGGCTGAGTTGATGTTTCTGAGAAATCCACTCCATTCATTCGTTTTGTGAGATCATTTTAGTATGTAGGTCCAAAAATGATCCGGATCTAATACTCAGCTTGGGCCAAAAAGGTGAGTATTGAACGTCAACAATTGAAATATTCGTGTGGCCACAGAAGCCTTGAATCGGATAATATTTGTGTTTTCATTTCATCCCAACATTAATGACGTTATAAACGGTATAGATGGCATATAAACATCACTGTCGACGCCAGAACGTTTCAATGGCAGGACTTTTCCTACACACATTTTTCTTTAGTGCGGCCCACCTAATTTTTGGATCTTGCTAATTTTTGGTCTTAAGTACTAAAATGAGCTCAAAAAAACGGATGTACGGTGTGGATTTCTCTCAAACATCACGGTAGGCCCCACCTAAGTTTCCACCGCAGGAACTTCTGCGAAAGGCTTTCGCGAGGAAATCCGCGTCCGTCACGGATGGCTACTCCGCCGACACCAACCAATAACGGGTGGTCGGTGCTATGTGGGCCACACCATGATGTATGTGTTTCATCCATGCCATCCATCTGTTTTTTTACAAATCATTTTACTTATACAAGTCCAAAAATGAGATATATCCAAATCTTAAGTGGACCACATTACAGGAGACAGTGTTAAATGAGGGTAGACCATTAAAAACATTTTGGGGGCCATAAAAGTTTTAGATGAAGTTGATATTTGTTTTTTCTCTTCATCTGGGCCTGTATGGCCTAATCAACAGATTGGATGTCAAATAAACAGTATAGTGGGCCATAGGAGGATTTTAATGGTATATCCAATCACTATTGTTTTCATGTGGTGTGGTCCACTTGAGATTTATATCCCTCTCATTTTTGAGATCAAGTCCTAAAATGATCTTAAAAAATGGATGAATGGAATGGATGAAACACATACATCATGGTGGGGCCCACAGAGCACTGACCACCAGCCCCACAATCCGCTCGCCGCATACCATCCGCTGCCAGCGGATTACTAAAGTGAAATCACGTCACCAAGTTACGTGGGTCCCACCATGATGTATTTTTTCTATCCACACCGTCCATCCATTTTAACAGATCATTTTAGGGCGTGAGCCAAAAAAGGAGTCAGATCCAGAGCTCGAGTGGACCCCACCACAGAAAACAGTGGTCCACCTGAGATTTATATCCAATCACTGTTGTTTTCATGCTCACGTACGCACGTGCGCACCTTTTCACGCGTGCCATGGATGTCGAATCCGAACGGTCCATAAGATGTGGAATCCCATGGAACCTTAAAGGGGGTATTTTCACCCTGATCTAAGATTCTGGTGGGCCATAGAAAAGAGAAATTTAAATCAAGGGAATAAAATGTTTACATTTTTCATGGCCCACCGAAGTTTTGGATCAAAGCAAAAATTCGTATCAGGGGGTTTCAAGAGGTTCTGCTTCATGTGGACCGTTCAGATTTTCGAGACTCATCGATATGATGAGTTCTCAAAAAGTTCGTATAAGTACGTGCGAACTGGTTCGCACGTCCGTTTCCATCCCCATTTCACCCCTCCCGGCGCATCTTCCCCATTTTTCACGGACTGATACGAGCGTTCTCCCTCTCCGACCTGATTTCTCGTCGAATCTCCGAGAAATCCGAGAAATCCGGCCTGATTTCTCGTTGCATCTCCGAGAAATCCGCACCGGCACGCTCCAATCAACGAAAAAAAGAGAAAAAATGAAGAAAAAGCGAGAAAAATTTGAAGAAAAAGGGTTACGCTGTGTACTTACCCGTCCGAATGGCCCACCTCCGATCACTGCTCTTACGAGTCTACTGCTCATGTACTCTCTCTCTCTCTCTCTCTCTCTCTCTCTCTCTCTCTTTTCTAATTCAATTTTTTTTTTCGGCAACCCACGACATCGGGTTTTTATCGGTGTGGGTTGTTGGCTACAGTGGGACTCGTGAGTCCCCTGCAAACGCACCCGTGAGTGTCCGTGACTCTGTTTGTCGATTTCCGACAATAATGGAGGTGGAAATACCGCGATATCTAAATCGGGGTGGGTTGTGTTGGTGATATCGGCGATTTCGACGATGTATCGCATGATGTCGACGATTTATCGCACGATATCGACGATAATATCGCACGACTTCTGGAGTTTTCCATTTTTTGTATCTTCCGCGTGTTATCGGTTGAGTATCGTCTCGCACTAGTGCGATACCGATAATATCGGCCGATATATCGGCCGATAGTATCGATATTTCGAACACTGGTTCCAAGAGCCTGGGTAAAAGAGGAAGGTTGATGTCTGGTGGACAGCGAACCACAACAAATTTACCAATCTAACATGTTAAAGCTAACTCCAAATTGATGACAGAAAGCTAAAGATGATGATGATGATGGCAACGACGACGGTAAAGTGACCATTTTGAACCTTGGTAAGAAACATCATTTGTCGCGCTGCTGTCATCACGTAATTTCTCAATCCTCAAGAAAATGGAAATAGATACAAAACAAAACCTTAAACTTACAAGCCTCCATGCAAAAGAAATAGCCAAAGGCAGATATTAATCAAATGTTGAAAGCTCTAGCAATTCAAGTAAAAAACTTGAAAGAATTATATGGTGCCCTCACAAACAATATTGAATCATTTGCATATGTCCATATTACATATGCCATACAAATCAATCTTGATAATTCAATTTGAGGGTGCACAATGGATGATGCATAATACAAAGATATACACTGTTCGAACACGCCTAGCCTTCCAATATTGCCCTTTTAATTTCAACCACTGCCACAACTTCTCTTTGGAATATTCCATTTGATGGCCACGGGTTTGATGGTCCAGATCATCCAATCAGTGTGGCTATGGGTTTCTGTGTGACAATTGTTTGCCACAAATCAATGGTGGATGAGTTCAACCTTGAGACACCATATTCTGCCAAAGTATCATATGATTCCTGTAAAACTACAACTCCAAGAGTAGCCAACTTGTTTTGATGACATCAGCAATGATCTAACAAAGCACATACCTTCAAATGTTAATGCACTTCTTCAGTTCAACTTGAAAGAAACAACTCATAAAAAACAAAGACTATAAATAAGACATAATTATGGGAACTGATCCAATGCCTCTGGATCATGTACCATAGACGTGCCTCCATGTGATGCTCCAAACGAGGAGTCCTGCGGGCTCCAACATTACTGACTGACCATTAACCAAAACTTGCTTCGATTGAACCATTCTAACCGTCCAATAAATGAACCTTTCCCCCCAAAATGTGAGCCGTTGCCATTTTGGGCTTCAAGTGTCTATTTGTATGCCACCAATTAAAGGGTTGGGATCATCCAAATAGTGTGATCTTTTGGACTGTGGGCCATTCACATTGGACCTACCGAATGAATGGTTTTAACAGCATCCATGCATGCCACATGTGCAGCAATGAGGAGGCATGATACCTTCCACGCATCTAGAGGCACTGGATCCACTCCAGTTAGTCATTTACCTTCACTTCCGGTGACCAGTGATCCAAAGCTGTCAATGCACAAGGAAGCACTAAATTGCATACTTTCCCCAAATATGGGTAATTGACCTGAATCGCACATTCATAATCATCAACATCAAAAGATCCATACCACAAAGCAAGTAATTTACAATGCTCAGTCTGAATTAATGGTGTTTCCATTCAATAAATACCAGTGGGTCCATCTTTCATTGATCCAGACTGTCCATGAGGGCAGCACCACCCCAAACTGACAAAGGACTGAAAATATCCTCTGTCAGACAATCCCAACCATCCAATCTGTGGAGACCATTTCCTGCTGCCTGCTGACCATTATAAATTGATAGAAGAAGGAAGGTGCAATGTCGAGGAAGAAGTACACGTTATGTGGAATGAGATGGTTGAGTGCATCAGGAAAGTGGCAAGAGATGTTTTAGGAGTATCTAGAGGGAAAAGCCAGTCATATAAGGGAAACTAGATGGTGGAATGGTGATGTATAAAAAGCTCCTATTGAGAAATGTCCATGTTCAAAGTCTGGCAAGGGACTAGAAACAAAGAAAATTTGAAGAATATAGAAATGCCAAAAAGATTGCAAAGAAAGTTGTGAGCGAGGCTAAACTTAAGGCTTATGATGAACTTTATAATAGACTAGGGACAAGAGAAGGTGAGAAAGATGCCCTTTTTTTCTTTTCCTTTCTTTTAAAAGGTAACAATACCAATGAATGAACCCTAGATCACTCACACACTACAGTGTGTGAGAAAGATGTCTTCAACTTGCAAAAAAGTGAGAGGGGAAGAGTAGGGCCTCGATCATGTTAGATACATTAAGAGCGATGACCGGAGGGTACTAGTCAAGGATAATGAAATCAATGAAATGTAGAGAAGAGATTTTCAAAACTTGTTAAATGACAATCACTCTGAGAGCATAGGGATAAAAGGAACCATAAACTCAAACAAAGTTGGAGTCTATAGATACTTTTATAAGATTAGGATACCTTAAGTGAAAAAAGCTCTGAGAAAGATGAAACAAGAAAGGTCCTTGGACCAATTGGTATATCAATAGAGGTTTGGAAGTATATGGGAGATACTAAGTTACCTTAGTTGACAAAGTAAAGTTGTTCAACAAGATTGTAAGATCAAATAAAATGCTAGACAAATGGAGGGAAAGTATCATGTTATCTATTTATAAGAATAAAGAAGACATACAAGGCTGCACAAACTATCGTGAGATTAAACTTATGAGCCAAACTACTAAATTGTGGTAAAGAGTAATTGAGCAAAGACTAAGGCATGATACGAATGTATCAGAAAATCGTTTTGGTTCCATGCCAAGGAGGTTTGCCACTAAAGCTATTTTCCTACTCGGATGATTGATGGAGAAATATAGGGAGAGGAGGAAGGATCTCACATGGTCTCTATTAACTTGGAGAAAGCTTAAGATAGGGTCCCTGGAGAGATAATCTAGTGTATATTAAGAGAGAAAGGAGTTTCAATAGGACGGACTAACATGATTGAGGATATGTATGAGGGAGCAATCACAAATGTGAGAACCACTAATGGAGAGACAAGTGAGTTTTCAATCATTGTAGGCTTGCATCACAGATCGGCATTGAGCTCATACCTTATCGCATTGGTTATGGACGAGTTAATGAAACATTTGGAGGAAGAGATCCCACGGTGAATGTGGTTTGCGGATGACATATTTTGATTGACAAGACAAGAGAGTGCGTAAAGACAATGCTCATACCTTATCGCATTGGTTATGGACGAGTTAATGAAACATTTGGAGGAAGAGATCCCACGGTGAATGCGGTTTGCGGATGACATATTTTGATTGACAAGACAAGGGAGTGTGTAAAGACAATGCTCGATTTATAGAGAAGTTCTTTGAAATATAAAAGATTCAAAGTTTGTCAGACTAAAACAGAGTATATGGAGTGAAATTGTAGTAACAATAGGAGTAGGAATGAGGAATTAGTAAAGATTGCTAACTAAGAAGTTTCCCAAAATGACCACTTTCAATATCTTGGGTTGATAATTCATTGGAGTGGAGAGATTGAGAAGGATGTTGCCCGTAGAATTCAAGGGGAGTGGAAGAAATTGAGATGTGCCTTTGGAGTTTTATGTGATCGTCATGTGCAACTCGAACTGAAAGGAAATTTTATAAGGACAGAATGTCAGGTAGTTAAGAAACAACACGTCCATAAGATGAGTTTAGCTTAAATGAGCGCGTTGAGATGGAAGAGTGGCAAGACAAGGATAGAATTAGAAACAAATGCATTCGAGGGGATTTAGGAGTAGACCAATGGGTAACAAGATGAAGGAAAGTAGACTTAGATGGTGTTGTGCAAATGCCTTGCATTCTACAGGGTTCACGGTTGACCATGAGAATCCATGGTCAATCGTGACTCTCTATGATGTTCACTGACTCGTTGTGATATTCACGGTCGACCGTGGTGCGAACGTCAAGTTTCACGATTTTGCGCGAAATAGGATCTTTAAGTCCAATTTTTCATTAGGGCTTAAAGATTACGAACGCTTTCTCTTAAGAGGCTAGGATTTTGCTAGGGGAGAGGTTTTTTCAACATTTGTAAGGGCTTAGAAAGGGTTTTTCAAGGGTTACGCATTGCAAGGGGAGATCGGGTGATTCTGTAATCGAAGAAGGTGAGTCTGTATAACTCTAAGGTTTTGATTACAGTGGATCTTTGTCACTTTGTGTTGTGGTTGTTTCCTGCAAGGGTTTTCCATGTAAAATATCGTGTGTTTGTTAATTGTTTGCTTTTGGTTTGGTTATCCTGCATTATTATTTTGTTCTATCCTCATTTATCGTGCTTTCGCAAAGCGCACAGATTGGCGATGGTGTTAGATCCGAATTTCTAACGCCTAGGGTTTGATCTAGGCTTGTTGTTGGCTCGGGTTTACATCGTTGTGGTGTCATTTAGAGCGTGTTCACTCACAACAAATGACTTGGTCATGCACAATGGAGACCAACAATTGTGCTAGTTAGGAGTGAGTGCATCCAAGTTGAGGGCTCTAAAGGGCAAGTGGAAGGCCCAAAAAGACATGGGTGGAGGTAGTAAGAAAAGACTTGATGACCTATGGTCTAATTGAAGTTATGGCACTTGATAGAATGGAATGGCAGAAAAGGATTCATGTAACCGATCCCAATTAGTTGGGATAAGGCTTAAATGATGATGGTGGTGCAGGTCAATCGCCAGATGCCCATGATATCCAACAGAAGCAGTCCATTCCATCACAACATATCTGTGGTGGGGGGCACAATGCAAATGGTGAGGATTGCCAAAAGAAGGGACCCAACAGTATAGAATTCAATTCGAGCATCAACCTGAGCATCGTAGAATTCACTCTTTAGAAACCATCGCCACAAACCTGTGTGACGAACCATCGGAACTGGTGTGCGGCAACGATCGCTTCCACGACTGGGGCCCGCGCAGAAGCAGCAGCAATCTCATCATCATCCTCGGAGCCGATTGAGCTCTCCTTAATCACCCCCGTAAGCAACGGTAACACGTCCGGCATCAGCTCCCCGACCAATCTGCTCTCCTTCGGAGCCAAAGAGAAATGCGCATCAGAATCTCCGGCTCCAATCAATCCATCCCCATCCGAACTGCTGTAAACAGCTTCTGAGAGCTCTGCCACAGCGGAATTCGCTGCGGCAGACAGAGGTCTGGGAATCCAAGAGATCGGACCGCTGTCCACGCTAGCGGCAGAAGCCAAAGCCGCGCAGCAGAGGCAGAAGTCTCTGATTTCGACTCGAATGCTTTCTCTAGGGTTTGGGGGAAGGAGAGATAGGAGATTGGATTTGATGGAGATGTTGGGGCCATCTGGTGGAGTGTACGGCGTGATTTCTAGGGTTTCTCGGATGGGTCCAGATAATCTGACGGCGACGATTGAAAAAGAGAGAGTGTGAGGATTGAGATTTGAAGAGGGAGAGAGGATTGAGATTTGAAGAGGAGAGAGCTTACCTGATGAGAACTTGAGAGATGGATGAAGAACTCGCCATGGAATCTACCATGGACATGGAGCTCGGACGCGACTCGTGCGATGGAGGGATTGAAGTGGGCGCGGATTGCGTACTGACTAACGCAGCACCCTAACCGTACTGAGTAAACTCTGTGAGGTCCACCATGATTTACATATTTTATCCACTCCGTCCATCCATTTTAAAAGATAATTTGAAATCTCTAGGCCAAAAAAAAAGTATATAAAAATCTTAAGTGGACCTCACCACGAGAAACAGTGTGAATTAAAATTATACCGTTGAAAATTTATTGGGGGCACAGAAGTTTTGAATCAATCTGTAATTTGTGTTTTCCTTTCATCCATGTCTGTGTGATCTGATGAACAGGTTGGATGACAAATAAACATTACTATTGGGCCTACCAAGGTTTCAATGGTGGCAGTCATTATTCCCACTGTTTCCTGTAGTGTGGTCCACTTGAGCTTTGGGTGTACTTCAATTTTCGGCTCAACTACTAAAATTAGTTCGAAAAACGGATGTACGGCGTGGATAATCCACACACATTCACGGTAAGCCCAACTCAGTTTACCCAGTGCGATAAATGTGTACTGAGTAACTCAGTACGCAGTCCGATTTCGATTGAAGTGGCGATGCCAGGCGCACGTGCTTACAAGGTAAGCGTGTGATGGATCAAAGCCGCTTGCTTGGATGCCATACGGCACTTGCCCTGGCCCAACCAGGGCATCCAATCTGTCCATCACGTTCGCCCCCTTGAGATGCCCTTGATGTCCAAAAATCAGTCCAATCCATAACTCAGGTGGGCCCTGCCATAGTAGGATTTCACCATTATGGCTACTTGAACCCTTGACCTAGTGTTGAAACTCTTGTTAGTCTACCACCAGGCAAGAGTAAAGACTCACCCTGATGTGTCTATTATATATTCACCCTGTCCGGTTTTCATATCTCATTTTAGTCCATAATATTAATACTAATAAATGAAGCATACCTAAATCTTAAATGCACCACCCCATAAGAAATGAAATGGTGGTTATATCTCATTTTAGTCCATGATACCAATAAATGAAGCATTACCTAAATCTTAAATGGACCACCTCATAAGAAATGAAATGGTGGTCAATGAATGCCCACCCTCACAAAATTCCTAGCACCCACCATAATATTTATTTGCCATCCAAATCATTGGTAATGCAGCTAGGGTATGGTCGGAAGGAAAACACAGCTATCAGTCCAGCTTCTTCTTCTCCTTCTTCTTTTGTTTTTTGGTTTAGCTTGTTAGTATACACCCATGTTAGGATCGATACCAAGACCTCAAGTGTTGAAACGAGGTATCGTCACTCAGTCTGCCAGTTGAGCTATGGATCTGGGTCTATTAATCCAGCTTGAGATTTGACATTTAATTTCCGTTGTTTCCCCTGGTGTTGTCCACTTGAGATTTGGACCTGCTTTTGTTTACTACCATGCCTTATAGTGAGCTGGAAAAACTGATGCACGGAGTGGATATGCAACACATACATCAAGGTGGTCCCTAGTCAGGGATTCACCAACAAGTCACAGCCTGTTTATCCCCGACTCTCCTAATCTGCGCCCAACCTTAGCAGAAAGCTTTGATTCATGGATAGCCGATACTGGACCCACTTAGAGAATGGATCTGGCCATCCACTCATCAGATACAGTCCAGATGTGATGAACGGAGCTGACCTGACAATTTGGGCCAAATCGCATGGATAGCTGAGACTGGACCCACTTAGAGAATGGCTCAGATCTCGAGCTGCATTCGCGTGTATGCAGCACTCATCAGGTGGGAACGTTGTTTTCTATACGGGCCTAAAATTTGGTCACAGGAATACATTGGAAGGGATCATTCATCCCTGACCGTTCATTTTCTCGGACGCGGGTGGGCCATCCGACGTGTGGATCGACCTGTTACACCATTCTCTGAGAAAGAGCCCACCTGATGAACGGCCTGGATATTGCACAAGGGCAATACCAATTGCTCACTTGACATTTCCTCTTGATCGAGTCGTCTGTGGAGATGAATATTGTGGCTGTGGCATTGATTTGAGGGCTATCTATGCATATTCCAGATGGGTCGGAGAGTGGACGAACAAACATTATCGTACGTGTGTAGATGATGGTCGGTACTCTGTGGGCCCTACCATGATCTATATGTTTCATCCATGTTGTTCATCCATTTTTACAGATCATTTTAGAGCTTGATACCAAAAATGAGAGGGATATAAATCTCAGGTGGACCACACCACAGGAAAACAATAGTGATTGGATATCCACCATTAAAATCCTCCTAAGGCCCGCTGTACTGTTTATTAGAGATTCAATCTGTTTAGTAGGTCATACAGACCCAGATGAAGGTAAAAAAACAAAGATCATTTTGGTCCAAAACTTTTATGGCCCCACAAAGTTTTTAATGGTCGACCTTCAATCAACACTGTGTCCTGTACTGTGGTCCACTTGAGATTGGTATATACCTCAATTTTGGTCCCGTAGCATAAAATGATCTAAAAAAATAAATGGACGGCATGGATGGATCACACACATCATGGTGGGCCCACAGAGCACCAAACACCAGCCCCTGGCTAACCTAATAGATTGCTCCGGACTAAAGCTTTTACACCAGTTTTCACCGTGAGTTGGTGGTGACCCGTCCGCCTAGAGGCAGATTAATTACTGGACGGTGATCCGTTAAGTCCCACCACGATATATGTGTTTCATCCCTGTAGTTCATTAATTTTTATTTTTATTTTCGAATTATTTTTGTATATTAGCCCAAAAATGAAGCATTCAAATCTCATATGAACCACACCACACCACAAGAAATAATAATAATAGAAGTTCAGTTAAAAATTTCTTAAGGTGGCGAAAGATTTAGATGAAGCTGATACTTATGTTTTCTCCCAGTAGAGATCCGTGTGACCTAATCCACAGGTTAGATGGCAAATAAATATAATAGTGAGCCATATGAAGTTTTTAAATGCGGGTATCCAAGCGCACGCTAATTTCTTACAGTGGCTTACTTGAGACTTGCATGTCTTATTTTCAAGCTCATGCTTTAAAATAATATAAAAAAATAATTAAATTACATGAATAAAACACATAACTCTTACCATGCCATGCCTTAAAATGATATGGAAAAATAAATAATAATACAATAAAACTAATCTATGATAGCGGGGCACACAAAAGCATTGCTAGTACCACCAACGTCAATAGGCAATCCATCTCCCATCAACGAGCTCTGTCAAACTGACGGTGATGGATGTGTATTATCCATGTCATTCATCCATTTTGCAAGCTTATTTACCTAAAAATGAGGCAATCCAGATCTTAGGAAAACCCACTTCAAAAAATCTGCTATTAGAAAATTCCCAAGGTCAATTGTAAATATCTTCCATCCAGCTGATTGTTTAAGCCACCCAATCTTGAGTGAAGGGAAAATGCAAATATAAACTCATCCAAAACTTTTGTGGTCTCTAATAAATTTGTAATGGAGTGATTTTAATCTCCACTCGCTCCTCTACTTGGATTCACTTGAGATTTGTATTTACTTCGTTGTTTTTTCTTTTGTTTTTTTCTCGTGCTCTTGCCTGGGTGGTAGACTAGACTCACAGGAGTTTCAACACTAGAACAAGGACTACCATCTCCAGAGAGAATTCTCAGGCCCATTAAGATCTTTGGGTTTTAATTTCGTTCAGGTGGGACATGCGGATCCGTGATAAACCGTTCATATAATGGGACACACTAACAACGGCCATGCCCAAAAATTGTATGAGATGAAAGCTACGTTGGGCTGGAACGACTTTACATGCATGAAATCCATTCATCCATTTAATATAACACTACATCTTGGCCCACCTCACATGCAATTATACCTAATCTTATAAATTTAAGTGTTATGGTTCAGGCCTGAGTTTCAGAACAACCGGCTTTTTAGGGAATGGATGGGACAATTAGATTAATGGACAGGATTAAATATCGAAATCATGGTGGCCCCTACACTAACGACGACGGGCGTCCCATCCCAGCTGCTTCCTATAGCCTGGCCTACATTATTTTTATTTTTATTTTATTTTATCATCGTAGTAATTCCCGGGGTTTTAGGGTGAAGGAGATGAGGCATGCCTGATGAACGGTTTGGATCTAATGAAAGTTCCACCACATTAACTCTACCGGTGCTGATGTCGCTACTGATAGGCGACATGTGGGCCACCGTCTCTTATGTGTTTTATCCACACGGTTCATCTCTTGCATGCAATAGCCAATGAGAGCATTCCTTCTTTTTACCCTCTCGAAGGTAGGTAGTTCCTGCTGTTGGTATCTAGGTGGTGTTAACTATCATGTCAGTGAGAAATCTATTTTATACATTCATTTTTTTCTAAGCTCCTGACCCTAAAAAATGAGGTAGATTTAACATTTAAGTGGACCACACGACAAAAAAATATCAAGATAGAAACACTCATAGCGCACATAAGTTTGGATTAAGCTAATATTATTCTGTGTTTTCTAACGGAATGAAACTTATAAACGGTTGGGGTGCATGGCATATAAACATCGCGGTGGATTAAAAAAGATTTCAGCAATAGATATTTCTCTCCACGTTTTTCTTACTGTGTGGCTTACCTGAATATCTGATCAGCCTATTTTTAGGACCATGTTTTAATATGAGTAAAATGAACCTAAATATCTGATCAGCCTATTTTTAGGACCATGTTTTAATATGAGCGAGTAAAATGATTGGACTAGGTGAATTTCTAACAAATATCGCAATCGCCTCACCCAACTCTCAACTGCAGAAACTTTCCAATGTTGTTGCATGCAATCTCCTTCTAAGATGAATGGATGAGGTGAATTTATTGCAAATATTGCAATCGCCCCACCCAACTCTCAACTGCAGAAACTTACGGTTGTTGTTGCAGGCAATCTCCTGCTATATTGTCCTTAGAGTCGAGTGATGAGAGGAAACTCAATTTAACTGGGCTAAGAAACCAATATTGGAGGATGGGGTCACATAAATCATATTAAAGTGGTGGAATGGATTAATTGAGTCCTATAAATCCTAAAGGTAGCAAGATTTCAATAGATTATGTGCCATTCATAGAGACAAACTTGTGTGAAGCATGTTTGAAAGTGCTTAGGTTGAATTCATGCAGGTTGCACCAATGCGAGCTTTAAATAGGCTTCACCAAACTCAGTATTTCTTTAAAAAAGTGATATGATTGAGTAGGCATATGCTCGGCACCCCGGACACTAATCAAATGTTATCATGTCAAGTGCTGATAGGAAACTCAATTTAGCGAAGCTAAGAAACTAATATTAAAGGATGGGATCATGCAAAGCATGCTAAAGTGGTGGAATGGATTAATTGAGTTCTATAAAGGCTCAAAGTAGCAATATTTGAATAGATTACGTGTCATTCATAGATACAGAGCCATATAAAGCATGTTTGAAAAGTGATTCGGTAGAATTCATGCAGGCTGCACCAATGTGAGCTTTGAACAGGCCTCACCAAACTCAACGTTTCTCTTAAAAAGTGATATGATTGAGTAGGCAGATGCTTGGCGCCCGAGACACTAATCAAATATCATCACATCGAGTGCTGATAGGAAACTCAATCTAGTGAAGCTAAGAAACCAATATTAGAGAATGAGTCACACAAAGCATGCTAAAGTGGTGATGGATTAATTGAGTTCTATAAAGCCTCAAGGTGGCAAGATTTGAATAGATTATGTGTCGTTCATATAAATGCATTTATATAAAGCATGTTCGAAAGTGATTTGGTTGAATTCATACTATCTACATCACCAATGCAAGCTTTTAATAGGCTTCACCAAACTTATTGTCTCTCAAAAAGTGATATGCCGCACATGCTTGGCAAGTGGGACACTAATCAAATATCGTCATGTAAAGTTCCCACCAAACTCAGTGTCGAGGTCCCCTGAAGACACTGACTACACTCTAAAAGTGCACTCGCTACATGAAGACGTTGAGCACGTGTGAGATCCAATCAGCTTGTGGAGAATTCCATCTTCATCTATAGATGCAAATCCACCGGTTGAGATGAAATTTGTTAATGGCCAAATATTCATAAGGGGAATTGGAGGTATCCACTGGACGGGATTATATGCCATGATTTCTAAAACACAGTCCATCGATCATTGGATAGACGGCTGTGATCTAACATCTCGCTCCCATTTGTACTCCGAAAAGATGGATCTACCATATTCCGGCTCGTCCAGGAAGTGGATTGACTGTGACCCCACCGGGTAAGAGATATTCCTGTGCCCGGGCCGGTGTGAGGCACTTAGAGATACTGTGACAAATCCACTCCGTCCATTCATTTTGATTGACTGATATTCATGCCTACAGTTTATTTGAGTGGAATAACCCTATGAACGGTTTGGATTTTCTATAAACATCACGGTCAGCTTCAAGAAGCTTTTAACTGTGGATGTTATGTTTCTAATATTTCATTTTGTGTTGCCCACCTGCGTTTTTAATCTGCCTGATTAAAGTCCTGACCGATTATTGTCTTTCAAAACGGATGAACGGGAGTGTCTTTGTCACGCCCATCTCTCTGGCCACACACAGCCCCAGCAATTATATTTATATATAAAAATATACGCACCATACAGTCGCCCACGCACACACTACCACCACCACCTTATGTTTATATTCTACGTACGGCATACTTTGGACCTTTTAAATTGAGTACGAACACGCCACGTGTCGGATGGCTGCGTATCATACATCACACACAGGCCGAGCATAAATAACTTTTCCTTGCCAGAATTAGCTAATGGGACACTTCACACCGATGAATCAATCATAACCATTTAATCATTAGCCTTCGAATGGATGGTCAAAAGTATAATAGCGATTGGTCCAAAATGGAAGGTTAAGATCAACTCGTTAGTTTCATCTCATCGGTTCATTTTTTGGTTATTTAGATCCATAAATGGGTTCCGAGATTTAGACGGTCCAGATCGTTGTACAACTATACCATAGATTTTTAAAGTCACTGACCATCGCACGATTCCGCATGGTGGGAAAACAGCTCGTCGCATCGTTTATCTCGGTGGGCCCACGTAAGGGGTCGTTTGACACCTTGGATTAGAGGGGATTGGAGGGAATCAGAGGGGGTTTCAAATCCCCTTGGTTATTTGGCAGCATAAAGCAACTGGAGATTGCCAATAAGGGGGTTCCAATCCCCTCTTTGAGGGAGTTTGTAATTCACGGTGAAGTCACTGACCATCACACATTGTTCATGTAGATCAACATCCGTCCAAATATTATCCAAAGACCGTCCAATTCCGGCCCCATACGATGATACATGGTGGGGACTTGGAAACAGCTATATTTTAGCGCCGTTTAATTGGGATATTAAAGTTGATTTTGTAATTAAATTCAAACTCGTTTATTTTTAAATTAAAGTTGATTCTCGGTTTGGGGCCAATCCTGGGGGTTGCAAATCCAGGGGTTCCAAATCCACGCTCCCGAACAGGCCCTAAGCCAACTAAAACGGTGACCCGGTGGACCACCGAAAGCGGAACCTTTGCTCATCCGACACCAGCATGTGCGCCACTATAACGCTTACGTGAGGCCGCTGGAATGCGGCCGAACGCTGCAATAGGATGGGCAGTGACTTTAGCCATTAGACTGGGATCTTTTAAGAGATCCAAACCGTTCATGTGATGTGAATCACCGTGGATTGACGGTAAATATAAAATTTGTTATAATTAGATACTCTAATTCTCTAAGTACTTAAATGCTGAGGATACCGTTCATATTCAACATAAAAAAAAAGGTAATCAAAGGGTTGAAATAATCAAATACAACAGCTTTTACTTTTTATTTGTTCCTCACCCAAGGCGTGTCCCGTTACGTAGACGGCTTGGATCATCTAAAGATACTAATATCTAACGGCCACAGTCCCACTTATGCTATCGCAGATGCGTCCGGACGCATTGTTCCAAACCTAGGTTGTGTGCCACTCTCCATCTCGGTGGTGAAATGACGTTGCAGAATTTGATTGGTTGGGCGTATGGCGCTGGATGCGCTCCTAGCACCGTGGGCTCACCATGATGGATTTCTTTTATCCATGCCGACCATCCATTTTTCATCTTATTTTAACTCATTAGATAAAAAATAAGTCAAATCTAAGTATAAGGTGGACCACATGATAGGAAATAGCAGCGATTTAGCGCGGGACATTAAATTCTTTTTGAGCCACAAAAGTTTTGGATTAAGCTGATAAAAATTACAATGAAAGTTAGGAAATTCTAACGGTGGAGGTTCAATCACCACTGTTTTCTGTGGCATAGTCCACATAAAATTTTGGAGCTGGAATAACAGATGGAAGGCATGGATGAAACATAAACATTAAGTTGAGCTCATATAGCTTTTCTGTACGTCGGTGGTGGAAATTCACTACCGAATTCGTATTCTACTGGAGGGTCGAATTTCGGCGGAATACATCCAACGAATCAAATCTCGACAGTTCATTTCACCACCTACGGAGTCGCGCTCAACCGCTGCGTTTGCTACATCCCGTCCTGCTGATGTTGGACATGTCCGTATTTTAGCCTTTGGATGCGGGGTCGTCTATCAATAATCCAGACCGTTCCTTAGACGGAGTACAGAGACCTGAACATTTCTACCCATTGCTCATTTAATGATATTCCTTTGAACATTTATAACCTTTGGTCATTTCAATACGAGTTTTCTGTTTCATATTTTCTTCTATCCACTTTGTGGTCCACCATATACACGGTTTGGATCTTTCAGAGAGATGAAATTTAACGTATAAAGCATGGACGTATCTTACTGCAATACATCGCGGCGTACTCTAACAAGGCTAACAAGGCACAAAACCGCGCTCATAGATATTTCTGGCAACAAGTAAGGGCCGTGTCCCTCGCACCTTCTGGCGCGCGCGCTCTCTCTCTATTCACTAACGATAGATGTGTATAATACGACAGCAGCTAGATCGCTGGGTCTCCCAACCGTTCACATTGTATGAACCTCGAATCCAAACCGACCAAATAGTAGATCCAACGGCAGATTGATTATTTATCCAAAATCGCTTGATTATAGGATCTTGATTGATTATATATCCAAAATCACTTGATTGGAGAGTCTTGATCTCTTATCAACGGACATCCATTCGTTAAACACCATCCATCACACACTGAAATGGCTTGTGATGGTCTTATTCTTAGTATGAATTTTGGGTTGCAATCTATCTACAATGGGTCCCACTATTTGAGATGTTTGGACCTGATGTACATTCCATGTGTACAGCATGGAAGCTCCCTCGCTCGGTGGCGAGGCCAGCACCACATCATTTCGCCGCTTTCCATTTCCACCTCGGCCACGCGCGCGAGTAAAAGTCAAATAGAATCCGGCTCACACGTGCGTACACTCCGACATAGAATACACAGCTAGTCATGTCGTTCGCTACGACAATAATCGTTACAGGAGTTGGGATTCATGATCCGAACCGTTGATCTAATTACACATACAGCTTATGGTGCCTGAGTTGAAAATCTTCAGGACTGGACGACTCTAAAATTTCCATCGATGGACCACAGAAGGAATGGTTAAGAAATCAAAATCTATAAGATAGGCCCAGGTGACGACTAAAACTTCCAATTTGCAGGCGAAGCCACACCCACGATGTGGCCACCCTAAACGAACGGCCGAGATCTCGAACTAGCATTCGACGCTGGCACGTGTGGCAGACTTACTCGCGCAAAAGCACCCTCTGCGTTTCTTCACCGTTTTTACGTCGGTTCGATTGTGGCTAACCCCAAAGGCCCTTGCCCTCCACTCGCTCTCGCACTCGCTCTCGCTCGCTCGTTCTCTCTCTCACCAAACCATCAAAAGACTGCCCTGTTTTCATTTCACAGCACCAGAAATCTCTCTCTCTCTCTCTTACAAAAAGCTCTTACAAAAAATCAAAAAAAAGAAAAAAAGAAAAAAAAGAAGAGAAAAGAAACCTTTCCTATATCCATTTCTTGCAATTTCTTCTCCTTCTTCCTGTATTCGATTTCTGTTTTTTTCATCTTCTGCGTTTTTTCTTTTGGAATTTTGCTATTGATGGGTTGAAGGAAAAGCAAACAGAAAAAGAAAGAAAAGTCATGGAGTGGGACAGCGATTCAGAAGCAAGCGGCTCGGAAGAGGGCTTTCTCCTCAACGATGGGGGCCCGCTCTCTTTCACCGTTGGGAGTCTGCTCCATTCAGCGCCGTGCGGGTTCGTCGTCACCGATGCGTTGGAGCCCGACCATCCGATCATATACGTCAACACCAGCTTTGAGCTCGTCACGGGGTACCGCGCTGAGGAAGTTCTCGGTCGGAACTGGTATGTTGAAATCCTTTATTCCTTGACTTGTACGATCTTAGATTTTTGCTTATTTTTGTTTATTTCTAAATTGGGTGTTTCGATCTTCCATAGCTGTATTTTTTTGGGTTTCTTGCAAATTGTTGGATTTTTTTCTTATCATGATATTGATTGGGGGAAGATATGATTTCTCTAGCTTTAGGGTCTTTTTTTTTTTTTTTTTTTTTTTCTTTTTTCTTTTCTGTAATAGTAATTAGGTGCACGTTTGGATGCTCAATCGAACTGAATTGTATCAATTCAGCTCCATATAGAAGAGAACCATAGGGGTCGTCTCAGCTTCTTATAGTGATGAACAAAACCTTTAATCTTGGCTTGCAATTGACCCTGGAATTTAATTGCGATTTGGGGGTTCTATCTTCATTAAGAATGGAGCGGCGCTTCTATGCTTTTATCATTTCCACTTTAGTCAGTTGAGGTATTGCAATTCGAGTCAATGGTGCGTCTGAATATGGCCTAATGCGTATTTCAAAAAATGCTTGACTCACACTCATTTCGATACCAATTAGCAAAAAATCCTGTTCGGCTACACCTGAATTTAAATGGATTTTTGAGTGGGTGGGAAATTCTTTATTAATTGAGAGTTTTGGGCGATGGCTCGATTCCAAAATGGTTTAAGAACCCGTGAACTTCTGTATATTCTTCTGCTGGATCACATGTTTTGAATATGTTTCGTTGTAATTCGGTTCTTCAGTTATGTCCTGATGATTATGGGTGGGTTTGGATGTACGATCGAGCTAGATTATGATAATGAAGTTGCCAAAAAGTGGATTTGAGTGAATAGTGAATGGTGTCTTTCCAGTTAGAAATGTTGGCCCTCTGGATGTTATTGCAATTGTTTTCATTTCAAATCCAATTTGAAATGACCATAATCACAATCTGGGTCTTAACACTCACTCCCAAAAACAGGAATAACCAAATTCTGAATATTACAGTTCACTGCATCTGGAGTCAGTTTTACATCCAAATGTAGCCTAACACTTTGTTATATGAAACAAATGCTGAAGCGGCAACTTGAACTCCCGAATCTTGGGAGGTCTTAACAACCATCGTACTGAGTTTCATATTTAGTTCAATTACGAGGTCTCTTCTGGTGCATTTGAAAATTGGAACATAGTCAAGCACACTTGCTGTGTTTTAGCTTGTTTTCCATGCGAGGACCCAATCTTGCTTCTAGATTACATCACCTAATCAAATGAAGTTAGAGCAGGATATTTGAGGCTTGTCAGAGGACACTCGATAATGTTGATGTTGTGTATGGTTTTGTTATGGAGAGATGATGACATGCTTGGTGCTACTTTTTATCAAGAGATGTTGGATATGAGTGTTTGAAATCTGTTAGGGGCTAAAGGGGGCATTAAGAGAAGTTTGTCTATTATGTTTTGAGTGTATGCTAACGAATAGTTCTTGGATAGAACATAGAAGATCTGGCTCCAATTATCACATGGACGGGGTTGCGAGTGTCAGATTTCATGTGTTAAACTATCTCATTGTTTGGAAACTTAGCTGTGTAACCTATTTATTAATTCCTTAAACTAACTTTGTTGCAGTTATTCCATGTGAGAACAATGCCTTGCTAATAGAGTCATCCTTAGATGGCTATCACCTGGTTATGGATGAGTTAGCAAGGCATTTATAGGAAGAGGTCCCGTAGTGTGTCTTATTTGCAAATGAAATATTTTGATTGACGGGACGAAGGAGGGGGTAAATGCAACCTGTGGTGTAAGTTGTTTGCAGATGACACAATTTTGATTGACGAGAGGATGAAGGGGGTAAAGGCAAAGCTCGTATGAAGTGATGCTTCATAATCCAATTGCTTTGAAATCAGTTTGATTAAAATGGAAGGCTCAATGCTAGATACTATGTATTTCTACTCTGAGGTCATGGGTTCGAGAACCCGTGTGGTGTGTGTGTGTATTCACCTTTCAAAAAAAAGAAGAGAGGAGTATGTTGAATGCAATTTTGTAATGTTAGGATTGGAAATGATGCAAATGAGGAATTAGTTAAGATTGTGTTTTAATAATTGAACTAGTTAATATCGTTGACCAATAAGTACCCCAAAATGACCATTTTTTGATATCTTAGCTCCATAATTCATGGGAGTGGAGAGATTGAGAAGATGTTGCTCATAGAATTAGAGCTAGGTGGATAAAGTGGAGATGTGCCTCTAGAGCAATGTTGTCAAAATTGTTATTGTATCATAAAACATAATAAGGTTGAATTGTATCGATTGCAAATCTTATCGCAAGTCGTAATATTTTTATGGTTTTCTTTAAAATTGAAAAATCTGAATATATATATATATATAAACCGACCAATCATTCATTTCCCATCAATATCCAACAAGCATTACCAGATCATGATAGTTAGAGGATTCTTGTCCCTTTTTTTTTTCTTTTTTTCTTTTTTTTTTTTTTTTTTTTTTGGGATAGATGAAATAGGAAAACAAAAATAAGAACAAACGGAGAAAACAACAAACAACACAAAAACAAACACTACCCTACAATTAGGAATTAAAAAAAAAATAAAATTATTAAATAGAAGCAATAGAAATTCCATAAAAAGAAGAGAAGAGAAACAACAGAAGGAGAGAGAAACAAAAGAAAGAACAACAAAGCAGGAAAGAGAAGGCCTACACTGCTGAGATAGCAGATGACCCCTAAAAGCCTAGGGAGCTAAAATCGAAAAACCTTAATTCCTTAACGTTAGAAGCCCATTCAATCACCAACTTTTTGGTCCTAGATCCCACCACCTTGGCGAGCGAGGAAACGTCATTAAAACAACGGTCATTTCTTTCCTCCCAGACGGCCCACCAGATCGCTATAATGGCCATATGCCAAATGGTGGACTTGACCTTCCCTAGTTTGAACCCATTCCAAGAAGAGAGCAGGCTGGCCGCTGATTCAGGAACACATCAACTCGCTGAAAATATCTGACAGAACTCGGCACGATTTTTAGACGTGAACGAACAATGAACCAGCAGATGGTTAACCGATTCAGCTTCACACATACAGCATAAGCAAATATTAACAATCCACATGCCTCTCTTTGACCAGATTATCCACCGTAAGAATTCTATTGCGACCAGCTAGCCAAGCAAAACAGATAAACTTAGGGGGGACCGGATACTTCCAGATGAACGGAGACGCATCTTGAACGTGAAGAATCGCCGGGCAGGAGGCGGCGTAGAGAGACTTAATGGAAAATAGGCCCAACTTCTCTAACAACCAAACAAGGCTATTAGGCTGATTGTTGTGGGGAACGGACCTAAGAATGCACTCCATGAGAGCCTCAAACTCCATAGCTTCACTTTCATCAAGGTTTCTGGTACTTCTGATGTCCCAAACAGTTTGGCCTGACGTGATGGAGTAGCATTTGATAATGGGGATGTCTTTCTTCGGGGATAGCCGATATATTTGCGGAAATTGGAATTTGAGAGGTCTCTCCAGTCTCCCCTATCCAGAGGTCTTCCCAAAACCGAATAGAAGAACCATCGCCCAGCTCGAAACTGCTGTTCTGGATAACTGGATTTTTCACTTTTAGGATCCCTTTCCAAATGTGGGATGCCTTTTAGAACGACGAATCTTTAGGCCACCAATCCCCATGAGATGAGCCATACTTTCCTTTAATGATCAACGCCCACAGAGCCTCCTTTTCAGTAGCGAGTCTCCAAACCCATTTCCCTAACAACGCAGAATTCATCGTTTTCAGTTTCCTGACATTAGCCCCACCTTCCTTGAACACCTTACAGACCTCGCTCCAGTCTAGCAAGTGAAACTTCCTCTGATTTTCTTTTCCAAACCACAGAAAATCTCTTCTAATTTTATTAATTACCTTAAGCACCTGCCTGGGACACTTGAATAGCGACATGAAGTAGAGAGTAAGGCTAGACAGAGCCGCTTTAATGAGGCTCAGGCGACCGCCCATGGATAGGTAATGACATTTCCAGGAGGCCAGGAACTTGTGGAACTTGCTAATGCTCTTATCCCACATAGAAATCGGCGGCCGTCTCACATAGAGAGGAAGACCAACAAAAGAGGTTGGAAACGAGCCTACCTGACAGCCGAGAGTATCAGCGTAGGCCTGAAGCGTGAGAGAGGGAACATTGATACCGAGCATCTTTGATTTGGACATGTTAATCCTCAGACCTGAGACCGCTTCAAAGCAGCGCAGAGCAATGAGGAGATTATCGATGCAATCAACCGAGGCTTCCAAGAAGATGAGTGTCGTCCGCGAACTGGATATGAGTAAGGGGAGTGGAAAACCCAGGTATTGCAATTTCACGCAGCAAGCCTTGCTCCTCTGGACAGCATACTAGACAGTGCCTCAGCAACAATCAGGAAAAGAAAAGGAGAAAGGGGGTCCCTCTGTCGCAGGCCTCTTGAACTTTTAAAAAATCCTTTGGGAGATCCATTGAGAATAATTGAAAAATGAGCCGAACCAATGCAAGCAGCTATCCACCTTCTCCACTTGGCCCCGAACCCCATCCGAAAAGCATATAGAGCAGAAAATCCCAGTCAACATGATCGTAAGCCTTAGCGACATCCAGCTTACAAAAAATTCATTTCGATTTAGACCTATGACAGGAATGGAGGACTTCATTCGTAATTAGCGCTCCATCCGTAATCTGTCTACCTTTTATAAAAGCATTCTGATTGCGCGAGATCAGATTGCCAATGACTTTCGAGAGTCGAGAGGATAGAATTTTAGCAAGAATTTTATAGGGGTTCCCAATCAGACTAATAGGTCTGAACTCAGAGAAAGAACTGGCTCCAGCCACCTTGGGAATGAGGGAGATAAAGGACGCTCCGAGCCCCTTCGATAATCTACCGCGGCTATGCAATTCCTGGACGAAAAGGAGGAGGTCGTGGCGGACTGAATCCCAGAAAATTTGAAAGAAGCTAATCGAGAAACCATCAGGGCCTGGCGACTTGTCCCCTCCCAAAGCACCAACAACAGCTTTAACCTCCTCCGTGAATTGAACTTCCAGCAACTCGACTTCGGCCGTCTCCAGAGCTGAAAATGGCATGTTGTCCAAGCGCGGTCTCACCCAGTTCTCAGCCGATAGAAGATGATTGAAGTGGGCAATGGCGAGGTCTTCGATCTCCTTTTTGTCCTCAATTCTGTTCCTGTTATCGAAAATGCTTAGGCCGGCCTTCAAATGAGCATGCATTTTAGCCATATTATTGAAGAATTTCGTGTTTTTGTCGCCCTCAGCGATCCATCTCGCTCTGGACTTGATTCTCCATGAAGCTTCTTCTTCAAGGGCTCTGTTGGAAAGGATTTGAATTATAGCGATGCATCTGGACAGAAAGTCAGGCGACAAAGGACTATCTTCAGCTGCAGAATCAATCTTCTGGAGTTCCAACAGCAGAGCTTCGACTTCAGCCTCCCTCTTCGTAACCTCCTGCTGGCGCCACTCCTTAACTTTGGCTTTAAGAAGTCTGAGTTTGCACAAAATTTTGTGGCCGACAAAGCCCACCACTTGGAAACCAGACCATCACTCAATAATCTTTTGACGGAGGCCGTCAAACTGAAGCCACGAGGAATTGAATCCGAAAGGTTTCAGACCCCAGTTATCGTCGTCCACCGAGAGGAAGATCGGACAATGGTCTGAGGTGGTTCTCGCCAGAGCAGTTTGTTGAACAGACGGAAAAACCTCGACCATTAGAAACAAGAAATCTATCCAAACCGGATAGAATAGGAGACGCCCGGCCGTTGGTCCAGGTGTACCTAGCTCCCGAAAGCGGCAGATCAATGAGCTGTTGAAGCTGGATCCACTCATATAACTGCACCATTGCGGGAGACAGTCTTCTACTTCTGGAGTGGTCTTCCGCATAGCAAGTGGCATTGAAATCTCCAACCACGCATGATGGCCCTGAAAAGGAAAGCCTAGCCTGGGTTAACTCCTCCCAGAACAGAGGTCTGACAGGGTCATTGTTAGGCCCATAAACTACTAAGAGAAGACATTGGAAAGGAGAGAACTTATCTTGGAGTTTAACTGTCACCGAATGATTCCCACTGGATGCAGATAGGAGATCCCAGAAGGACGATTTCCAAGCGACCAGGATCCCTCCCGAGGACCCAACAACGTCCAAGGAGATCCACTTAGCATCATTCGCTCCCCACAATGTGGCCAACAGGCTATCTTTAAAACGAGAGACCTTAGTCTCCTGGAAACACACGACATCAGGGTTTTTCCTAGATATAGTAGCTTTAATCAAGCTCCTTTTATGCTTGGAGCCAACCCCCCCTAACATTCCAGGAGACAATCTTCATTGGATAACCATGCTTCCCCGGTTGACCTGCATTCTGGATGAGGCTTTTGAAGCTGAAATGAACCCTGGACTAGCTTCAAGACGCTGAAGCTCACGATTGCTGGATATTTTGGATAGATGTTTAACTGGCGATCTGCACCTTTCTATAGGTCTACCTTTGTTCTCTATGCACTAGAATAAAGCTACATAATAACTGATCCCCGAAGGATAGACCTAGCGATCTCCCAACCTTCCCGATGGCTTCTCTAATCCAGCGTTTGTTCTGAAGCTTGGATATTAAGTCCGCTCTGTTCCTTTTCGAGGGTGTGGACTCGAGCTGAGGATCGACTATCATCTGGAGAGGTTCTGCCATTAGAACTTCACTTGAAAAGTTTTCATCGAACAGCGTGATCGGACCCAACTCCATGGCGTCAACAGAGCGAGAACAAGAGATGGGTGATGATGGGCGAGACTGATAATCAAATAGGTTGCAGGTAGACGATTCTCTACCTCTCGAATTGTCCTCAGGGTCGGAGAAATGTTAAGGATTGGAAGAGAGCAAGGGAGAGATATTAAGGTTGGGGGTTTTCCAAATAGGAGTGGGAGAGTTGGAGTGTTGGTGAGGGGCAGGGATGGTATGGTGGGAGATGCTGGGGGTAAGGGCGTGAAGAGATGAGGAAAAGGCTATAGGCTGGGGGTTAGATTAACTGTCGAAACAATTTGAGCAGGAGTCGGGTCCAGACCCGAAGTGGCAACATCACACATATCGAGACGGAGAGGTGGAGCTCTACGACGCCGCCACGTGTCCAGCGTCAGGCTCCTGATGTCTAGCGAGGGGCGACACGCGTCTGACGTTGCGTGAGGGAGAGAGAGAGAGGGCGGCGGATGCAAAAAGGCCTCTGATGAAGAACCGTGAAAAGCCGCTCGGACCGAAGGGCTTGCCGACTTATCCCCCGGATAAACGACTCTCTGGCTGTACTTACCCTGAGGTCCCTGCCCGCTCGCTACGCGTCCCAGGCGTCTCTGATCTTTCCAGTGCACGTAGCGCTCGAGAGGAAATGCCTGCAGGAGAAGACGACTGAGATGGCGCAAGAGCTCCACTTGTCTCCGAACCAGCGAGACTGCAGGCCTGGCAACGACTTCCGACTGCAACATTATCAGACTCGCGCAAAGCTACTCCGCTGGAGTATTGGGCTTGAACTCTTGCATCTAAGGAAGACGGGTGAATCTCCGATGGTGCTGGCGTAGGGCCTTCTCTAGTACACCAAAGGTTGCCCCACTCCCCCACCCCCCAAATTAAAAAAAAAAAAAAAGGAAAAAAAAAAAGAGGGAATTCCTAACATTATGAAAGCATCAACTATTCCTCTCTAACCAAACCGACCAAAGGATAGCTAACATTGTAGCCCTCCATTTTGGGATCCTTAATGAACCTCCCCCTTGGAAGTGCCAAATTCGATACAAAGAGCCTATCGAACGAGGCATCACCTAATAGACATTGGCCGATCGAAAAATGCCCAACAAAACTATTTTGGAGAAAGAGCAGTGAATGAACAAGTGGTTGATGTAGGACAATTAACCACTTGCTCTAAAAGCTCGAACTGATAGAGCATGGCGAATTAATCCTTTTATCTCATAGCCTAGGTCCCAAATCACATGGGTTAGGACCTCAGCTGAACGTCCCTCGTGAGCCCCACTTTACATGGGTTCCGCTTCACACGAGCCACCTGCCTCACAAGGGCCGCCCACCCCGAGTGTGCTCCTGTATCCCACAGGCAACCCCACTCGAGCCCGGTATGAAAATGCCCCTATATTAATCACCCCCTGGTGAGGAGTCTCGAATATGAGACCTCCCGTTTTGATACCATTTTGATGTAAGACAATTAACCACTTGCTCTAAAAGCTCAAACTGATAGAGCATGGTGAATTAGTCCCTTTATCTCATAGCCCAGGCCCCACATCACATGGGTTCTGCTTCACATGAACTACCCGCTTTACACGGTGAGGCCCACCTCACATGAGCCACTTGCCTCACACGGGCCACCCACCCTGAGTGTGCTCCTGCATCACATAGGCAACCCCACTCAAGCCCGGTGTGAAAATGCCTCCGCATTAGTGGTCCACTGACTTCTCCTCTCTTAAACAAGGGGGCAAGCGTTTGGAATATAGAGGCCTCTTTTTTGGAGGTTGTCAATAGTCAAGATTCGGTTTCTCCCAACCAGCCAGCCACACAGATGTTGCAACTTTACGGGGGAGCCCTGTAGAACCATAACTTCACCATGTGGGATCCACCTCCTTAGAGGATTCTTTTCATTCCTTTATTTTTTCTCTTTCATGAAATTTACCTTAAGAAAGATAACATAATCCTTTAATAATTTATGTTCTTTTTGCCTTTCTTGAGTGTAAATCACGTTGGAAAAAACGGCATATGATTTTGTAGACTGATGAAAAAAGGTACTTTGATTTTTAACCATTATTGCCTTTTAATTTTTTTAAAACCATCAACACCACACTACGTGTAGATCATCGTGATCACAACCATCTGTAAAAAACATTCCAGATTATTCATACATCAATTTGCTGTTTCAACCAGTTAAGAAGTAAGAAATCATAAGAAAATGCAACACAATTTAACGTTGAAGAATATCTATAATTTAATCTCTTATTAAGAGTGAAATGAAATGAACGACCTCTTCTAAACGATTCTTAAAGCCCAAACCAATGTAAAAACATAAAATGAAAGCTAAGTAAGGCTTAAATTAGAAGAGAACAAGTATAATTTCAATTGTAATTTGTAGGATTCAAATCATAGAATCATAGGATTCATCTAAAAGGGGATTCAAGCTGGGATTCAAATTGTTTTGCTTAAGATCCAACTGAAATCATAGATCATAGGATTTTAACAACTTCCATCTAGAGTTTTTTTTTTTTTTTTGCCACACCTACCAAAGTGAAGGGGGATTTTATAGGATGGCTATAATACCAACCATATGTTATGGGGCAAATGGTTGGGCGATCAATGAACATGTTTGTATGATGTGTTGCGGAAATGAGTATGTTGAGATGGGTGAGTGGCAAGATGAGGAAGGTGGAATTAGAAATGAACGCATTTAAGGGGACATTAAGTATAACACCAACATGTTAGATGCCTGGGAAATGAGGAAACCAGCAGCCGCCTCTTTCTTCATTGCTGCTATGCTTGTGTTGTTCAGTCATTATTTCTCTCCAATTTCACATTCCTCGTGTGACACCCTGCTTGATTCCTAGCTTGCTCTTTGCTTGGCATGATTGCAGAGTAAGGATCTCATTATAGTTTGCCGTTTGGTTGCAATGGCTACTTTGCAGGGGATTTGGAAAGAAAGGAATAGCCACACCTTATGCAACATCTCCTCTTCCTCTTCTGGAGTTGTAGGCTTGGTTTTTCGGGACGTTAAGGCATCGGCTTCTTCTCTTAGTTATGTTGATAATTTGTTGATTTCTCATATGCTGGTCTAGTTTGGCTGTTGCCTCTCCATTTGGCTTGGAGCCTCTGCTTCTGTTCTAGTTTTAGTTTCTTTCGAAGTCCCTATCTGGGTTGTATAGTTGTTTTCTAGGTTTTTTTTTCCCTAATTGTTTTGTTTTTTGTTTTTGTTTTGGGCGGTCTTTCTCTGTTGTCTTGTTTTGTTTATTGGGTTGCTGTTGATACCTTCATAAATTTAATCTACCAAAAAGAAAAAAAGAAGAAAAAAGGTAAGATGGTGAGGGAATAATAAGATGACGGAAAGTAGACTTAATGTTTTGACCATGTGATGTGGAGACTAAGAACTGTAGTGGTGAGAAGTGAGTTGTTTCAAGTTGAGGGCTCTAAAAGGCCAAGGGGAAGGCCCAAAGGATATGGATGGAGCTAGTAAGAAAGATTTGATGACCTATGGATATGATTGTTGATAGTGGAATGGTAGAATAGGATTCGTGCAGCCAACCCCAACTAGTTAGGATAAGGCTCAGATGATGTTGATGATCTTCTTAGGCGTTTTGTGGAAGTTTCTGATCACCTGAGTTTGAGATCTTGACCAAGACCTCACCGTTTGATCCTTGGATTGAGGGGCAGTTGAAAATGTTATCTCTTGAGTTAATATAAGGTAAGATCGCCATGGAGCTTATGCTATAGGTTTGCAGAAATTTCTTGAACAATTAAAGAGTTTGAAGTGCTTTCTAGAGTTTGGGCCTTTGGTTATCGAAGAAAGGCACAACCTAAGGCTTATGAGTTGGTTCGCTTGGGATCCAATCATCCAATCTACACTTTTTGCGTATTGGTATGTCCTCCCATTCACACTCTGAGTTTGAAACTAGTGGTACAGGTTTCTCTTGTTTTGTTTGCACTATTTTCTCTTTAACATATCCTATTTGCCTTTGAAAAAGAACCAATACATTAACTATGTTGTTGTTGGTATGTACTTCATAAGGATATTACTTGAGATTGTGATTGGATTGGTTTCTAGTTATAGGGAGCTTGATAGATGTTCATTGTGTGTGAGCTTCATAAGTTCTTACTTTTGTAACTATAAGTGATTAAAAGTATATATGCATAGGTAGATGCACGAGGCAAGTTGAAAGAGGAAAAAGCTTCAACTTTTGAGAGATTAAATAATGGAAATTTTGGTTCCATCGAAGAGTGGAAGAGATGACGTTGATGGTCATTGAAGAGTGGAAGAGAGCATGGCCTATTGCTTGATTGGAGGTTGGAGGGACTAGGTAAAATTTTATAGAAAATTGGAGCATGGTTGTTTTTGGGTGGGGAGCATCAACTAATCAAGGAATGGTGGGAAGGTTTTCAGGTGGAGGGTTTCGCGGGATTTAGACTTTGCCACAAATTGAGACTCCTAAAAGATAAAATCAAATCATGGTAGTTGACGTAGCTCGGTAAAACGGAGCTAAAGACGAACTCCATCCTAGCAGAGTTACAATCAATCGTCGCACAAGGGGAGGAAGGTTCTCTCTCAATAGAAGATTTGTGCAGAAGAGTGCAACTGATCCAAAAGTACTCTGCAAGGGTGTTGGAAGATGAAATTAAATGGAGGCAAAGATCGCGGAGTATGTGGATCAAAGGAGACAAAAATATCAAATTCTTTCATAATTTAGTAAGCGCACGAGCAATTATCAACAAAATCACAAGCATTTTGTTGAATGGAACTCGAATTGAAGATAAGCAAGGCATCTCGGAAGAGGTTATCCGGTTTTTTAGCAATCTTGTCCAGGGAGAAGGATGGAATAGGCCTAATCTAGATCACTTGCAATTTGAGAGGCTCTCCAATGAGGAAGAAAACGCCATTGAGGCCCCTTTTTCTGTGGAAGAAGTGAAAAGTGCGGTGGATGCCTTAGAAGGAGATAAAGCCCTTGATCTAGATGGATTCCCAATAGCTTCTTCCAAACTTTTCGGGATATGAGGGATGATGTAATGGAGTTTATGAATGAATTCTACGAAAGAGGGCAGCTCTCAAAGGAACTCGTCGCTTCCTTTGTGGCTTTAATTCAGAAGATCTCAGGAGCAAAGTTTCTGAAGGATTTTAGGCCGATTAGTTTAATTGGTGGCCCGTAGAAGATTTTGGTTAAAGTTTTAGCTTCTCACCTGAAGGGGGTCCTTGGTAAAATTATATTTGAAAATCAAAGCACTTTCATCCCAGGAAGGCAAATTATCAATAGCACCCTCATCGCCCATGAATGTTTGGATTCAAAGCATAGATCAAGGTCTAAAGGTATTGTTTGCAAGTTGGATTTAGAAAAGGCCTATGATCATGTCGATTGGTGGTTTTTTTTTTTTTTTTTTTTTATTTTATATATATATATATATATATATATATATATATATATATATATATATATATATATATATATATAGTATATGCTTCAGTGGCTTGGGTTTGGAGAAAAGTGGAGAAGGTGGATGGTGGAATGTGTGGGCTCGATGCATTTCTCGATTTTACTCAACGGATCTCCAAAAGGTTTCTTCAACAGTTCCAGGGGGTTGCGGCAAGGAGATCTATTATCTCCCATTCTCTTCTTAACCGTCAAGGAAAGCCTTGTCAAGAATGTTGAGTAAAGACTAAGCTGAAGGTATTATTGACTGTTTCAAGTTGGAAGGAATGGAATCTCCAATATCCCATATTTAGTTCGCGGATGATACGCTTTTGTTTTGCGACGCCGATCCAGAAAAAGTTAGTAATTTGAGAACTATTGTTCGGTGTTTCGAACTTGTCTCGGGACTCAGGGTGAACATGGCAAAGAGTAAGATGTTCAGGGTGAATATGGAGGAGGAAGAATTAGGGGAGCTTGCCAGGTCTTTTTGTTGTGCAGCGGGAGCTCTTCCGACTTCCTTCGTGGGCCTTCCCCTTTGTATAGGAAAGCCCCCGAAGTAGATGCAGGACAAGGTGATAGATAGGTTTGAGATGTACATAGCTAGATGGAAGTGTAGATACTTATCTTTTGGTGGGCGCATTACTCTTATAAAGGCAGCCCTCGAATCTTCCTCTTTTCTTTATGCCAGTCTTCAAATATCTGGTTTCGATACTGGCAAGACTAGAGATCTGGTTCCGATACTAGCAAGACTAGAGAAGTTGAGACGTGATTTTCTTTGGCATGAGATAGAAGATAAGAAGAAATTCCACCTGTTGGAATGGAGGGAGGTATGCAAGCACTATGAAGAGGGAGGGGCCGACATAAAAGACCTCAAGAACATGAACTGGGCCTTATTAAGAAAGTGGATTTGGAGACTCGGGACTGGGAATGAGGATCTCTAGAACAAAATTATCAAAAGTAGGTTTGAAAAATCGGAGGGAGGCTGGTGGACTAGAGACTCTTCCTTCTATAGATCCTTGGCACTTTGGAAAGGTGTGATATCCATCAAGGCTGAAGTTTTGGAAGGAGTATGTTTCTCAATTGGCAACTGTGAGAGTACCCGATTTTGGGAAAATAATTGGGTGGGAGAAGCTCCATTGAAAGACGAGTTTCCGCGAGTTTTCCGACTTGCTCCTAATCTGTCCATTGTGGTAGCTGACTGTTTCTCTTTGATAGGCGGAGAGGTTGTGTGGAATCCTCCTTGCAGAAGATATTTACGGGATGAGGAGGTCGAAGAATTTGCGGCCCTTCTTAATTGGACTCGTCTTTGTCGGCCGGATCCAAGTTCTTTGGACAACTTAGTCTAGAGGCATCACAAGTCTAGTGTTTTCGCAGTAAGGTCCTTCTACGATCTCCTTGGCAATGATCATACGTCAAGATAAGAGACAACGATAGGACATGTGTGGGAATACAAAACTCCGCCCAAGATTGTAACTTTTGGATGGCTGGTAGGCAAGAAGAAAGTTTTAACGGTGGGCAACTTGTAAAAAAGGGGAATGATCATAACGAATGTTTGCCTCTGTTGTATGGTAAGTGATGGATCGGTGGATCACCTATTTGTCCAGTGCAATTTCATTAGGTTGATTTGGTTAGATATCTTATCGAGATTCAATGTAGTTTGGTCTTTTCCTTCATCAGCGGGCGATCTTCTGAAGGCTTGGGCATGGAGTCAAATTTGGCAAACATATGACCGGTTTATGGAGAATGTCCCTACTAGCTGTTTGGTGGTCAGTGTAAGAAACAAACGATAGATGTTTTCGTGGAGAAAGTAAAGTGGTAGAGACTACATCTCAAAGGGCGAGGTTATTAACAATTGAATGGGCCTGCAATGTTGAATATTTTGAAGGATGTAATTTTCTTTTTCAAGGTGCTTAAATGGATTGCTATCTCAACGGTTCAGTCTTTTCCCTTGTAATTTTCTGTTTTGTTTAATTTTATTTAGTTATCTTTCCAAGAAAAAAAAAAAAAAAAAACATCGGATAATAATAGTGCTAGTGTACTCCTTAACAGTAGGATTATTATGCTGCAAATCGAAGAGCTTGAACATTTTGGATTGATAACTTGATGACAAAAATCTTTGCTTCATCTTAGCCATCATCTCAAGTTGCTCCAGCACTTAACAATTTGGTTTGCCCTGTAATCTCAATGCTCCAAATCTTACTTGATTTCCTCTGCCAGTTGAAACCACTCAAAATAGTTTTCCATTGACTCCAACCGATTATGAAAAAAGTTAGGGTCTACGCTACCACTATAGTCTATGATCCTTGCCTTCACACACCTAATTGGATCTTTTGCTTGATGATGATGGTGGCCTCAACATAATCCAGATACTCATGACAAGGCTGTAGGTGCCCAGGTCCCTTGCTGATGATATCAGAGCTGCTGATATCTCGGGTGGGTTTCGGCTTATATCTATGATTCATGCCATCTTTACCTGGTGTCGGAAACCTGGGTTGCTTTGGGGACCGATTGCCTAGTTCCACAAATTCTTCCAGATCAGCATTAACCCAAGGTTTAGCAACGTTTCCTCCTGTTTTCTTCCAACATGGGCATGTGGCTTTTTAAATCCTTTATGCGATCTCTCAATTGTCGGATGACTTTTAACAACACTTTAACCGTCACCCGTCACCTTGGAACTAAAGGAACTCCACTTCTTGTGGGCATGAGCTATTCAATAGTGTTTGAAATATTGATATCGCGTTATGTATTGCATCCTTGGGATATAGACACGTATCGGTTATCGTACAGGGTATATCGTTTGTATTGGGTAATTTATAACACTTTTTAGGAAACATTGGGAAAATGGTTGAATTTTTCAATGAAACTTCAAGGATTGTTAAAAAAGACCTTAATACACACTTTTGAATCATAACATCTAAAAAATGAAGTGTACATAATAGGTTTCCTTTGTATAGGGTCCTAAGCTATGCACTGTCTGACTGAACTAATGTAACCATATTCAAATTGAACGCATAATGTTTAGAGCGTATGTGATGATCATTTCATTAAATACTAATAAATACTTTGAAATTAGTCTCAATTGACAACTGGTTGAAGGGAAATTTCAAAAAAATTAATATTTTAACAATTTTTAATTAAAAAAAGATTTTTATTTTCCTTAAATTGATAAGGACTTAACAAATCAGTAGATCAGCATACATGCTTGATTTTATGTTTAGAGTGCAACATTGCAAGCAATTTGGGAGAAATTGGGAAAATTTTGAATTTTCCCTAATTGGGCCACCTACACTCAAAGTTTGAAATTAGAGTTTATGTGATGATCATTTCATCAAATACTCCTAAATACTTCAAAATTAATCTATTGACAGCCGGTTGAAGGGAATGTTCAAAAAAAAAAAAAAAAAAAGAGAACATGAAGAACCAATGGATATCAAAATCAAAGCTCCAACTCCATGATTTTTCATGCAAAACATGAAAAACCAATGGCTTTGTAACCATTTGACATTGATTTAGCATAATTTGAACAAAAAAAGGGATCGGAAATTGAAAATGCTCACCGGATCGAACATGTGTGATATATCGGCACTACCTGTGCATTTCATATCGCCCAGGTGGGATGCAAGATATATCGTGGGATATATCGGCCGATATCACCGATATTTAAAACATTGCTATTCAGAATCTTTGACTTGAATAGGGAAGATCTTTAAGTGAAGAAGATTTTTCTGGAATCACAAGATGATGGGCAGAATCTGTTTTTTTTTTTTTTGGGTACTAAAGTCTGAATTTAGATTAAAATAAGGCTGCTGTGGGATGTTATAAGCCTAATTTGGATTGAAATTGGGCTGGCAGAGGGGGAACAAATTTGAAGACAGTTTTGGCACAATTGATGGGTTTAAAAGGGCTGTCACAACTACGAAGGCTGGTTTTTGGCTGTGGACAGGTTTGAAGAGCTGTTTTGGGAACATAATTTGTTTTTGGGGAACTGTTTTGGGATGGTTTCGAATACAAAGTGGGGTCTCTTTTGGTTAGTGGTTCACTGTAGATAAGGTAGACCAAGGACAGGGCTTGGGTTTGGATTTGGGGCTGTATTAGGTGCAGATAAGGTGGAATAGGGTTGGATTTATGTTTTTTTAGGGACCAATCTCCACGTGTGATTAAGTGTGGTCCGACTGCTTGTGCATGTGTTTGGAACGAGCATATGTAGGGTAGGGTGTGATTGCATCTCTATGAGATTCCCAGACTTTTTAAGAATCCGCCTCTTTGCATACCTCCCCCAAGTTATCATCTTCAAACCCTCTAGCTGCTCCGTGGGATCCAGAAATTGCTCCATTTCCACATTGCTCAAACTCCTACAGAACACTGGCTCCCACATCGCCTAGTTGTAACATTAGGAGACAGTAATCTCTCTCCCTGCCACTTGGTGTGGCCCTGGGTAGGCTTGATTGAGAAGACTATTTTTGCACTGTGTCCTCCCCGAAATTGCATCTCCACCCTACGTGCAGCCTTCTGCAAGCTTGACGATCTGTAAAGTGATAATGTCTTGGTGAAGCAATCCCCATCACTTCATACTTGCACAAAATTATTTTCTACCATAAATTACCTATTTAGATGCAAACTTTCACAACCATTTTCCAAACAATGCACTATTCATTGCTTTTAAAGATATTTCAATTGTTCTCCCCCTGATTTTTAGCTCACAAAACCTTTCCCTGCAAGTGTATCCTTGATTTTCTTTTGAAAGATTGGAATTTATGATAATGATGACTCACCATTCCTCTCAAAGGTAGTCTTTTTGGATTCTTTCTAACGTATGAATCACAATTGTTGGACATTCGAAGAAGCATGGGGCATACGGACATATTAGGCAAGCGTGATTCGGCCCCTAAGAGACTGATAAGTGCCTTTCCACACTGATAACTTCCAATCCTTTCAACTATATCATTCCATAGATGGGCCTGAATCAATGTTACATTAAATAAAGTTTTTTGAGAAACTGTTAGTGCTTTAAGTATGATCATAAGCAAAGATTGAGATTTAGAGCTGGATGGATTCTTTGTGGCTTGTTTTCTATTTTTTTTTTTTTTTTGGTTTTCTGTTGTTTCTGTTTTGTTTTGTTTTGGGCTGCTTTGGCTCCTTTCTTATTGAATATATTCAATCTTTTAAAAAAAGAAAGGGACTATTTATTTATATATTTTTTGTGAAGCTTCGTTAGAAGATTGGGCGATATGCTGTGATGGTTGTGCTATGATATTGAGTTAACCATTGATTTTGGTTTGGCACTCATGCTATATACACCATTTGTTTGCAAATCCCCCTTTATAGGTGCCGTAGTTGTGCTGCGTGGGATTGGACTGTGTTGGCATGCAAGTTATGTTAGTGATGTATTTGTTGGTTCCAGGCTATTTTGTGCGGCCAACTACTCGACCATGACCTTTCATATATATAGGTGCTTTGTGCTTTTAACAGTTTGTTGGTCAATTGCTCCTCCATGGAGCATGATCCTTCTTTGCTTGCTCGCCCTTTGGGATGTGCATGTGATAGTTGGGTTGGGGTTAGTTCTTGGTGTTATTGTGTTGGCATGTGGGTGGTACCGTACAATTGCCACTCCACTTAAAAGCCAACCCAAATATTTGCGACAAGCTTCTTCCAATTTGGGAGGAACTTCTTCTTTGTCATCTTCTTCCAATTTGAGAGAAAGGCGAAGATGATGATAAGAATGATGATCTCTAAGGATTTGATGATATTTCTTCTTCTTCTTCTTCTTCTTCTTATTCCAATTTGGGAGAAAAGGCTAAGACTTCTTTTTCCATTTTGGGAGAAAGTCTTAGATGATGGTGGGGATGATGATCTGTAAAGATTCGATGATATCTATGGAGTTCCAGAATCTTGATCTTCTTCCTCTTTTCTTGGGCCTGGCATATTATGAGGGTTGGTAGGGTGTAAGTAATTTTGCAGAATTTAATGGTGGTAAAGGGGTTGGATTGCAAGGGCCAAAAGGAAACGACGTTAGGATAGATGTGATGTGGTAGAGATATTGTTGTAGAATAAGGGTGGTAAAGGGGTTGGATTGGAAGGGCATATATATGGTTAGGATGGGAAAAGAGGAAATGGCATTAGGATAGACATGATGTGGTAGAGTTGTGGAAGATACCATGTGACTGGAAAAAACAGGTAATGGTGTTAGGATTGACTGGATGTGGTAGCCATGTGGAAGATACTAGGTGAAATCAAGTTAGTCAACTAGTCTTTTGAACAAAGTTTCCTAGACAAAGTGTCAGATGGGTGGAGCGAAGCATCGTGATATTTATTTGCAAGGAGATAAAAGAAGTTGCACTGTCGCAGTATAAAACCTTATGAGTCATACCGTGAAGCTCTGGTAGAGGGTGGTGGAGCAAAGATTGAACGAAGGAACACTGGTATTTGAGAACTGGTTTGGCATTGTGCAAGGAAGATCTACCATGAGGCTCTTTTAGTACTGATAATTGATGGGAGAGTGTTGATAGAAGAGGAAGGTTCTAATGCTTTAGATATGGAGAATGCATAGAATCGAATGCCTAGAAAGTTTATGCGGTGGGTGTGGGCATCAAGGAGGAAAGGGTTCCACGAAATGCATCGATATTACCATATATATTTACGAGGATGTTGCCAAAAGAGTGAGAACATGTTGTGAGACGAAGGAGTTCCTTGTATCATTGGGTCTTCAGGGTCAACATTAGGTCTATACATTTCTGTACTTGTGATAGATGAATTAACCACTAGTATCCAAGAAGAGGTATCATGGTCCATAGCATGCGAATGTTGTTCTGCTTGTTGATGAGACTAACAAGTTTAGAGGAAAGCCCTAAAGTATCGACGTTTAAAAACTAGCAAAACTGAGATTATGCGAATGCAACTCTAGTAGGAATAGTAATACAAGTGAGGCTTTAGTTCAAAACAAAGGCCAAGAGATTCCTTTAAGTGACTTGTTTCTTTTAACTTCATCTATTGTTGAAAGACGGAGTGATCAATGAGGGTGTTTCCATTAATGTTGGGTGGATGAAGTGACGTTTGTCTGTGGAGTGTTGTGTGTTCACTGATGGCAATGAACTTAAGGGAAAAATTGTATGAGGTAGCTATTTGACTGGCTATGCTGTTTGGATAGTCTTTGGCAAATTGGATGCAAAATAAGCCAATGATGAGCATTACCAAGATGGCGATTTTGAGATGGATGCATGGAACACGAATTTGAACATCCAAAGCAGTGTAAGAGTAAGCTCCAATTGCTGATAAAATGATGGAGAGCCAATTCAAATAGTTCATCCACTAGATGTGGAAGTCAGAGGTTCCCTAATAAGGTGAACCTTGATTAATGCTGAAGGGGCCTGGAAAGGGGTTGAGTGGAGGATTGAAAGGGACTTGGATCATGGTTTAAAGTATTGGTATCAGTGTGTGCATTGGCAAGTTATAGACCAAGTTATATTGACGATAGTGATATGACTTGTTTGATATGTGGTGAGTAAAAAGAAAAACCCCAAAAATATTTCGAAAAATTAGGAAAGTAGAAGAACTAAAGAAACTAATGCAGGGGCATTTTCACACTGGGCTCGAGTGGGGTCGCTTGTGGGATGCAGGGGAACACTCGGGGTGGGTGCGGCCCACGGAGGTCTCGTGTTCGAGACTCCTCACCAGGGGTGATTAATGCTCATTTCACACCGGGCTCGAGTAGAGTAGCCTGTGGGATGCGGGGACACACTCGGGGTGGGCGGCCCATGTGATTTTGGGCCCACGAAGGGGGTTCGGCCGAGGTCCTAAAATCCATGAGATGTGGGGCCTGGGCTATGAGATAAAAGGATTAATTCGCCATACTCTAACAGTTCGAGCTTTTAGAGTAAATGGTTAATTGTCCTGCATCAAATTGGTATCAGAGCGGGAGGTCTCGAGTTTGAGACTCCTCACCGGGGGTGATTAATGCAGGGGCATTTTCACACTGGGCTCGAGTGGGGTTGCTTGTGGGATGCAGGGGCACACTCGGGGTGGGTGCGGCCCACGGAGGAGGTCTCGTGTTCGAGACTCCTCACCAGGGGTGATTAATGCGCATTTCACACCGGGCTCGAGTGGAGTAGCCCGTAGGATGCGGGGACACTCGGGGTGGGCGGCCCATGTGATTTGGGGCCCACGAAGGGGGTTTGGCCGAGGTCCTAAAACCTATGAGATGTGGGGCCTGGGTTATGAGATAAAATGATTAATTCACCATACTCTAACAGTTCGAGCTTTTAGAGCAAGCGGTTAATTGTCCTGCATCAGAAACTAGAAAATGATTAAAGATGTTCTTTTGTATCTTTTCCCTCTCGTGGTTGTTTGTCTTCTTCTTCTCTCTCCCACGTTAACTCTCTCTCTCTCTCTCTCTCTCTCTCTCTCTCTCTCTCTCTCTCTCCCACATCAACTCTCTCTTAGTCACTTTCACAAGTCAGTTTTCTCTTCCTCTCAGTCACACACCATTTCAACTCCCTCTCTCTCTCTCTCTCTCTCTCTCTCTCTCTCTCTCTCTCCATAAATACAACACCTTAGTGAAAAGACTCCCCATAATTCATAAACACACCATCCCCTCATGACACAATATTTTAGGCAACAGACTCTCCCCCATCTCTTAGTCACTTTCACTAGTCAAATTTCTCTTCCTCTTAGTCCCTTCACATCATTTCAACTCTCTCTCTCTCTCTCTCTCTCTCTCTCTCTCTCTCTCCATAATTCATAAATGCACCATCCTCTCATGACACTCCTTTTTAGTCAATGACTTGCCTTGACTTGTCTGAGTTGACACCAAATCAGGGCGAGTCATCCCATTTATGTGTAGAGGAGGTTTGTTTTAGAGGTGCTATTTACTAATGGTTTGACAACATTAGTTGATTAAAGGTTTTAGGAGGGTTTTGGATGTCTCTCACCTATAGTTTGTTGATGGTTTTTGTTGTATTGTTACCTTTTAATCACTTCATTAAATTTTTTTGTCAGATCATTTTGTAGTTTGCTGTTCAATAACAAATGTACCGAAGCAGTTTCAAGGGGACTGTAGAAGCATGAAGGGAAATAACAACAGATTCGGTTGGGAGTGCAGGAAAGTCTTTGTTTCAAAATGTTGATGGATAAACAGCTAGGAGCTTCACATGGGTAGAAGGTTCATGCAACCTTTAAGAGTGCCGCTAGAGTTTAGTTCGATTGCATCTTTGAATGCGATCTTCTGAGGAATATTCTGATGCAGGACATGAAATTTAAATATGATATGCAAGATTTCAGGCTTAGATCATACTAATTCAGAATAATCACATAATAATTCCACATCCCATACAAAAGCTTAAACATTCAAGTAAAGGGGAATCTGCACGGGTCCAGGCCTACACAGGTTAGGACTGGATCAATAAAATTATGGACCAAACGATGCTCAAAGGGAGATAGAATTCAGCCACACGTGTACAACAATCAGTCCCTAATCCAAGGGATTCCCCAATTTCAATTCAAGGAACCTTAGGGTTAGAAAAGGGGCAAATAAGTTAGGGATAATGCAATCTAGGGTTAGGGTTATGAAAATAGGTATGAAAAGGGGGAAAATAAGGAGGAAACCTGAACTTGGGATAGTCCGCGCTTGCGGACAGCTAGCCAGGGCTTGGCGCACGTGCGCGGGAGCCTGGCCGCACGTGCGAGCGTGGTCCGATTCCCGGAACCAACTCCTAGGGTCTGGTCGGCCAGGGGAGGACTCGAAAACCCTTGATTTTCAGCTCGATCTGAGATGTGGTCTGTACGTGGTGCTCCGCCGAAGTTTAGCCCTCTTGCAGGGTCAGATTCTGGAAACTGACTGTAGGGAGAAGAATTGCTGCAAAAACTGGCGGATTCGAAGTGAGGATGATTGTAGAAGGGGAGAAATATGGATGATAGAGGGTAGGGACGGATGGGGATATATGTGGCTTCGCACCACGATAGTTAGCCCTTCAAAAAGAGAGGGCTTCGCACCCACTTGAAAATTTCCACAACTCAGAAACTCAGAGAGTAGAAAAAACTTGTAAGAATTTTTTTATTAAACTTCAATGCCTTAAAAAAACTACAAGGGGTGCCTATTTATAAGAAAATCCTATACCCCAAAACTCACGCCATGTACGCAACCTATCACTTGGCGATGAAGTAAACCAAAATAAAAAGCAATCAAAGAAATCTAAAGCGTTCATACTGTTCTAAATAACATAAATAGGCAAAACATAAAATATGAACTTAATCCGACTAGCGGGCCCTGATCATGAGATCCCATGATTGGTTTTACTTGACTATTGGTCCCACTTCAATGAACCAAACTCCGTCTTCTAACTAGGAGGCCCTCCCTGGACGTCGTCATCGATCCAGATCGACGGTGGGGCTCTCCTGGCATACGTCCGTAGGGGGAGGCGTGCATGCGCGTGATGTCCCATCAATTTTTCCCGGCTGCGAAGATTTCGCCATTGGCGAAATAAAACTCCTGAACCGCTTCAGGATGTCAAGATTAAGTCTCTGAAGCTCCTTAGTGAACCACGTGCTGTCTGAAGCTGGGCGTGACTTCCATTTAATCAGGTACGATTGAAACTTGCCATCCGACGTTGAAATTATCTGATGGTCTAAGATATCCTCTATTTCCTCTTTGGGTGTGTGAAGGTTAGGTATGGTAGGTAGATGTTGGGAAGAAAGGTCAGGAAGAGTAGGTATGAGAGGAGAGGCTGGGAAAATGGGCCGGGATGGGTAGGTATGGGACGTAGAGGTTGGGAAAATGGGTTGGGAAGGATAGGTATGGGACGTAGAAGCTGGGAAGAAAGGTCGAGAGGGGGCCATGGATCAAGGGAAAGGTCTGAGAAATTAGGATGGTTAGGTGAAAGGCTAGACAATGCATCAATGATTCTTTGAAATGCAACTAGATCCTCCACATTGAATGTGGAACTAATTCCCATGGAGGGTGGAAGATTTGCTACATACGCATGGAGACCGTTTCGTTTTATAATTTTTAAAGGTCCAGCGCTACGCGCGTGTAACTTACGAACGACCCCTGGAGGATACCGTTCGGGCCTGATGCGGACCATCACAGTCCCTTACATTGAATTCCTTGAAACATTTATGTTGGTCTGTAGAAAATTTGCAATGTTCATTACTAGTAATGATTTTCTGCGTGATTTCTTGATTCCATGAATGAATGTGATGCGCAAAAGACTGTAGGCTCTGACGGCCTATGGGACAGTGACATAGGGACAAGATCAATAGGCGTCTCAGGTTTATAACCAGTAACGACTTCATAAGGACTGAGACTTGTGGACCTATCGAGAAACTATTAAACGCAAACTCGGCTATAGGTATTATGGTGTCCCATGTTCTGGTGTGCTCTATATCCCTCCTAGGGGGAGACTCATCCGGTAGATCATTAGGACAGCCATCACGAAACTCATCCACTACCGGAATGGTCTTAGTGGGCAACTCTACACTAGCCTCCGGTGCACTCTCTTTAGCCACAAGGCCGCACATGTTGTACCTCTCAAAATAGTGGTCTTGATGTCTCTCATGGGGTGGGTGCACGAGTGCACGCCCATAACTGATTCCTTGGCCAACTCCATTCATTGGTTTATCCTCTTGGCCACCTGCTTGAGATTGGACATCCACCCCAATGGTGGGGTTTGTCCCGGCGGAGGCCTTTAGTTGGGTAATGCGCACATCAAATTGATCAAAGCGTTGGTCCATATGTTGTTCCCAGCACTTACCCAGAGACTCGATCTGCTTGGACAGTTTGTTTAATAATTCTAGCAGTTGTTGCATGTTTAGTGTGGGGTGCATGCCAAAACCATGACCCATACGTGTGGGCATACACTTGCTAACTCCACCTAAGAACTTTTTATGACGACTATATGCAACTAAATAGGACTAAATGATCCTATGAGACTTTATATGAAGGAAACTACGCAGTGCTACTAAAATCCAGCAACATAGTTGTCAAAATAAAGGAATAACAGAAAGTTACAGCAATGTGAATTGCTAACTTCCTGCTAACAGAAATTTCAGCAACTAATATCAGGGACTACGGTCTTCTAACAACTATATGTGATGAACTGGATGCATGAAGGACTTAAATAAACTGACCCTGATCATGTAATGTATTCCCCTATAAGAACCCTAAGCTCTGATACCAAATTTGATGTAGGACATGAAATTTAAATATGATATGTAAGATTTCAGGCTTAGATCATACTAATTCAGAACAATCACATAATAATTCTACATCCCACACAAAAGCTCAAACATTCAAGTAAAGGGGAATCTGCACGAGTCCAGGCCTACACAGGTTAGGACTGAATCAATAAAATTATGGACCAAACGATGCTCAAAGGGAAATAGCATTTAGCCACACATGCATAGCAATCAGTCCCTAATCCAAGAGATTCCCCAATTTCAATTCAAGGAACCCTAGGGTCAGAAAAGGGGCAAATAAGTTAGGGATAATGCAATCTAGGGTCAGGGTTATGAAAACAGGTATGAAAAAGGGGAAAATAAGGAGGAAACCTGAACCTGTGATAGTCCGCGCGTGCGGACAGCGGGCCAGGGCCTAGCGCTGGTGCGCGGGAGCTTGGCCGCACGTGCGAGTGTGGCCCGATTCTCCGAACAAATTCCTAGGGTCTGGTCGGCCAGGGAGGACTCCAAAACCCTTAATTTTCAGCTCGATCTAAGATGCGGTCTGTGCGTGGTGCTCCGCCGAAGTTTCAGCCCTCCTGCAGGGTCAGATTCTGGAAACTGGCCGTAGGGAGAAGAACTGCTGCAAAAACTGGCGGATTTGAAGCGATGATGATTGTAGAAGGGGGGAATATGAATGATAGAGGGTAGGGGCGGATGGGGATAGATGTGGCTTCGCACCACGGTAGTTAGCCATTCGAAAAGGGAGGGTTTCGCACCCACTTGAATTTTTTCACAACTCGGAAACTCAGAGAGTAGAAAAAAAACTTGCAGGAATTTTTTTATTAAACTTCAATGCCTCAAAAAAACTATAAGGGGTGCCTATTTATAAGAAAATCCTATACCCCAAAACTCGCGCTATGTGCGCAACCTATTACTTGGCGATGAAGTAAACCAAAATAAAAACCAATCAAAAAAATCTAAAGCGTTCATGATGTTTTAAATAACACAAATAAGCAAAATCTAAAATATGAACTTAATCCGACTAGCGGACCCCGATCATGAGATCCCATGATGGGCTTTACTTGACTATCGGGCCCACTTCAATGAATTAAACTCCGTCTTCTAACTAGGAGGCCCTCCCTGGACGTCGTCATCGATCCAGATCGATGGTGGGGCCCTCCTTCTGGCGTACTTGCGTAGGGGGGCGGCGTGCGTGCGTGTGTGCGCGTGATGTCCCCATCATATTCTTGACAATTGGGGCTTTCAATTTCCAAAAGATGCAGTTCTATGTTATGTTGAAGAAGTGAAAATTGACCATCTTTTGATTTGTTGGTCATGCATCAAAGGAGTGGCAGTTTCTCTGTGGATTGTTTTAGGAAGGAGTTGGCAATGCTTTTTTACTGTCTAAGAGTTTCTGAGTGCTGGTCACTGTGCCCTTTATCATGGAAATGAGGCATCCTTTAGTGGGTTTGCTTCCCTGATATGCAAAATTTGAGTTTTTGTTGTAGTTTTAGGACATCTAGTGTTGATGTTGTGATTGATTATATTATGGGTGGAGGAATGATAAAATTTGCATTTGCATGTATAATCAAATGATTTTGAAGTGGAGGTGCAGGCATTTTTGGAGAGCATTTGAATGTTTCTTCCCTCTTTGCCCACTTATTGCTGAAGAGGTTTCTTCAAATATTGCAAGAAGGGAAATTGAGTTACATTCTCCTTGAATACAAAAAAAAATAATAATCCTGAGATGTTCTAAAGCAATGCCAGGCAGAAGCTCAAACCAAAAAAAAAGGGCGCACTCTAGGAGGAAATTGTGCGTTTCCAGAGGCAGCAGATGCTGCCCATTCTTTTCCTCGTATTCCAGTCGTGGGGGTGGGGGGGACTAGATGTCGCAATTTCTGCTGCTGGGGTCTTCAATTGGGTTTTGTTTTATATTAGGGACTAGGTCTCTTGAGGGTCTTTTTTTTTTTTTGGTTGGGACTGGACAGTCAGGGGACTGCTTTGTTTTTTTTTTTTTTTTTGTTATTGTTTTCCTTCTTTGCTGTTTTCTTCTGGCCCTGGCCTAAATAAATTGCTTCATCTTACAAAAAAAAGAAAAAGAAAAAAAAGAAGGTTAAAGCTTTTTAATGCACTCAGAAGTTGTTGAAGTACAGTTGCTTTGAATTTTCGTTGCTTTGCATTTTCGCCTTTGTAAGGACAATGGCTTGACACAACTGGCATGGAAAAATAACTTGATGTAACAACTGGTTGAGAGGCAGTTTACTAGTGGCTTTGTTTTCTCTCTTCGATTTTTTTTCCCCGTTGATGTCTCAGCCAGTCTTTACACCCCAACTTCTTGATTTATGCATTGTTTTCCCCCCATTTGGTCTGTTATTTAATCCTCTGGCTGCGTATGATGCATTGATGCCTGATACTCAGGCACTTAGAAATGGTACTCATGGCGTATGGTAACTCAAATTAAACTGGCTAAATTGTGGAACCCACTGTAACTAAGTTACAGTATAAAAATCAGTTTGGTTGAGCAGCTCTAACCTTTTATAAGTGGAGTCTGTGGACACCCTTTTTTTTAAAATTTTTTTTTTTTTTTTTAAATTTTTTGAAATAAGACCATTGGATAACTGTCCAATAAATGTTCAGCAATCTAAATATTTGTGATCAAATAAGAGCAATCTTTTGTTCATGATACATCTAAACTGGTGCCCATACTTTGGATGGTTTAGTTTGAATTATTTGCATGCCACATAAGCAATTTTGGAGTGATTACTAACTGCCTGTTTATCAACCATCGCACTCTGCGAGAGTTCTTAAAAAAATAAAAATAAATAAATAATATATCGATGTTAGAATAATCTATATTTTGTACATACTAGGAGGTTAGGACTAATAGTAGAAAAATGGATGGAAATTTACTGAAAATAGAGGGTGTAAGTATCAATTCTCTGTCATTTTGTTTATAAAATAGTAGTTTTTGTGGTGAATTTCTTTGCTGGTTACATAGAAGAAAGCATGCTTTAGGTTTTTGGAAAAATTATTATGTTCTTGAAGTTTCTAGAAATTATATATTAATCAAACACATACTGAGGCTGTGGGGGCTTTTTCCAGCCGGTTCTTGCAATGCAGAGGGCCATTTGCTCAAAGAAGGCATCCGTTGGTTGACTCTGCAGTAGTTTCTGAAATACGGAGGTGTCTTGAGGATGGTGTCGAGTTCCAAGGTGATTTGTTGAATTTTAGGAAAGATGGGTCTCCATTGATGAACAGCTTGCGGCTAACCCCAATATATGGGGATGATGATATAATTACTCATGTTATTGGCATCCAGTTCTTCAAGGAGGCAAATGTCGATTTGGGCCCGTTGCCTGGTTCTGTGGTGAAGGAATCTGCAAGGTCCTCCGATCGCTTTCTTTCTGATCTTACCTTCTACCGCCCCATTTCAGTGAGCCATGGAAATATTGGTCGTGAATATTGTGGCATGATGCAACTGAGCGATGAGGTGCTGTCTCAGAAGATCTTTTCAAGGCTGACACCGAGAGATATTGCATCCGTTGGATCTGTGTGCAAGAGACTATATCAAATAACGAAGAATGAGGACCTCTGGCGAATGGTTTGTCAAAATGCATGGGGCACTGAAACGACTCGTGTGTTGGAGACAGTGCCCGGGGCAAAAAGATTGGGGTGGGGCCGGCTGGCTAGGGAACTAACCACTCTTGAAGCTGCAGCATGGAGGAAGCTAACTGTTGGTGGTGCTGTGGAGCCATCTCGTTGCAATTTCAGTGCCTGTGCTGTTGGGAATCGGGTTGTGCTCTTCGGCGGGGAAGGGGTCAATATGCAGCCGATGAACGACACATTTGTATTAGATCTGAGTGCCAGTAATCCCGAGTGGCGGCATGTCAAGGTCAGCTCTCCCCCTCCTGGTCGGTGGGGCCACACATTGTCCTGCTTGAATGGGTCTTGGCTTGTCGTCTTTGGAGGTTGTGGAAGGCAGGGCTTACTAAATGATGTTTTCATACTGGATTTGGATGCTCAGCATCCTGCATGGCGTGAAATCTCTGGGTTGGCCCCGCCGCTCCCCAGATCATGGCACAGCTCTTGTACTCTTGATGGCACAAAACTGGTTGTTTCTGGTGGCTGTGCGGATTCCGGAGTACTTCTCAGTGACACCTTCCTGTTGGATGTCACGATGGAAAAGCCTATTTGGAGGGAGATACCGGTAACATGGACCCCGCCTTCTAGGTTGGGGCACACTCTCTCTGTCTATGGTGGCCGGAAGATACTGATGTTTGGTGGTCTTGCTAAGAGTGGGCCTCTTCGGCTGCGTTCGAGTGACGTGTTCACGATGGATCTAAGCGAAGATGAGCCCTGTTGGAGGTGCATCACTGGGAGTGGAATGCCTGGTGCTGGAAATCCTGCTGGAATAGCTCCGCCTCCCCGGCTTGATCACGTGGCTGTAAGTCTCCCAGGCGGCAGAATTCTGATATTTGGCGGGTCTGTGGCGGGCCTTCACTCTGCATCCCAGCTCTATCTCTTGGACCCGACGGAGGAAAAGCCAACATGGCGGATATTAAACGTACCTGGTCGGCCCCCAAGGTTCGCTTGGGGACACAGCACTTGTGTTGTGGGAGGAACAAGAGCCATAGTTCTTGGGGGGCAGACCGGGGAGGAGTGGATGCTGAGCGAACTGCATGAGTTGTCACTTGCAAGCTCCGTCATATGATACAGAACAGGAAGCAAGCTGGTGTCTGTTGACTGTCTCTTATCTAGCGATGAAACAATGAATGCTTGATAAGCTTGAGTAGTCATGAAGTGGTTGTCTGTTAGATAATCAGTGCTGCTCTGTGGTATTGTTTGCTAGGTTTCCATTAACAGATTGCTGTAGATGGGGTTGATCTCTTTATGGTGGTCGTGGGTTCCGTTTATCTGACAACGGATGGTCATGACTGGGACCGATCTGTTTGTGGGTAACAGAGACTGATGGTCTGTATTTGCCAGGCATAGGTGAATTCTCCCTCCTTACCTCCTTCTGTCTCTCTCTCTCTCTCTCTGTCTGTCTTTATATATATATATATATATATATATATATAAAATACACACATACATGGAGATGCATACATATATATTAGTATGTGCTATGCTGTGGAATCATTATTAGGTCAGTAGTATTTAGGGGTAATGTTATTTACATGGCAGAGTTTTTTAACTGTTAATTCCTTCTTTTAGCTTTATTGCGTTCGTTCTTGTTTGTATTTTCAAAGGAATGAAGGGTGCCTGTATATATTAGTGAGTATTTTACAGTACACTGTGAGCTTTATATGGTTAGCTGACCTCTTCCTTTTTTTTCTTTTGTATCTTTTGTTGGTTGTGGTCTGCATCAAGTAGAACTGAACTGTGCGTTTGATCTTCTTTGGTAGTTTCTTTTTTGGACATGCTCAGGCACAGCCGATTCAAAGAAAATATTACATGGGTCAGATTGTAATCCTTGTTTGGATGGATGGTTTTAAATGTTTATGCTGCATGATATGGTTAGGTCCTATGATGTTTCTTGTGACATTGGATGCGTGTACAATGGTAAATGCTTTTCGAGTCGTTGGGCTTATTTGGGTCTTCTTGAATGAATATGGGTTTGGTGCCATTTGATGGATCGCTTTTGCCTAGTGTTTGGGATGCCATAGGAAGTGGAAATCCAATTGGCTTTTGATTTTGATTTTGATTTTTATCGCTTGCTCTCGAATTCTAATTTCATTGAAAGGGAACCCTTCTGTTGGGATCTCATTGTGTTTTCTGTTTTAAAATGCTAATATCTTTTGCCGCTATAATGTGGTTGGGTAGACCCCGCTAGTTTTTCCCCATCTTGTGCTCCGTGCATCGAATGGGGATTTGGTTGACATCATCTGTTTAAACAGAAAGTCCATTGTTTTTCCTAAAAATCCAGAACATGTGCAAGGACTGGGCACACTGATGAGCAGCTTCAATCCCGCATTCTTGCTTGGAGATCTGCATGAGAGGAATGCAGAACCCAAACGAGTCAGGCAGCAAGTAGGTTAATCACTGGGCATGCGGAAATTGCAGATGCAACCATTTCATAGTTGCTCGTATTGTTATCTGCTCCTATTTATTGGCAAAAATCACAATTCTCCCACAATGCTTGTGGATCCCAACCCAACAGAATCACGTGTCAAGATCCGACTCTTCAATCAGTTTGGCCAACACCGAGTAGTTCTTATTCCTCCAAATCAGGCTCACTACAGTCTCACCTACTTTAAGTAGGTAAGTCAATCACTAGGTTGGCTTGCAGCAATGCTCAGGGAATATAGATACAGCAAACGTCCACATGTGTTGGGCTCCACCAAATGAGTGGCCCAAATCCCAGACTCTTCAATCACTATCCTGCGGTTGGAGAGTAACCCATTTTGAAGAGCAACGCATCTGACTAACCTTTCATGCAACTAGTCATCACTAAAAAAATCGATTACAATCTAAGAACAATAAATCTCCCAAACTAAATTGGGATTCCAAGAAAGTAGAAAAAAACCCATTTGAATGAAACTATAAAAAAGTTATTACTGAGTCATCCGAGTTGTGACTTGACTCACGACCAAAAGACTCGGTAAAACCTTGGCTTGAACAGACCGGAGCCTTATGATTATTTTACTGCCCTTAAAATGAGCTAAGCCATTTCTATTTCATACTTCCTCAGGTTGTGGTATATTTGCAATCAATCTCTCCCGTCGAATTTGTATCGCTTTCTGTCCACGCAGTGACAGCCTCTTTGGAAGGCATCAGATGTTGGAACGGGTTTGGTGGAGCGATGATCTCCATTTCCCCTTCCAACATCTTCACCACATTGCTCATAGGAGGTCTAGTCTCCGGCTGACACTGAACACACCACAAAGCAATCACAGCCATTCGCTTGGCTGTCAGTCTATCCTTCTCCTCGATCCCGTAAAGCTCCATTGCTCCCACCAAATCTCCATTTTCAAACTTATCCCACACCCACCTTGGAAACCACTCCTGGCTCTCCGTTGCCTTATCGTCGAAGTTCCGTCTTCTCCCGACAATCTCAAACAAGAACATCCCAAAACTGTACACATCACATTTATATGTGATTGGATAAGGGGCCCACATCTCCGGTGCTGCATAACCAGGTGTCCCCTTAAATCCGATATTCGTCAACTGCGATCGGTTCCAGCTACATATCTTCGACAAGCCAAAATCCGCTACCTTGGGAGTGAAATTCTCATCGAGGAGAACATTCTCGGGCTTAATGTCGTAATGAATTATCCTCGGCTTGCAACCCTCGTGAATGTACGTGATCCCCTTTGCCGTCCCTAGGGCGATCTTATGCAACACATCCAACCCGATTGGACGGTCCTTGTTGAACAATAACTTGTCGACGGATCCCTTCCCCATGTACTCATAAACAAGTGCTATCTTTGCAGCATCGAAGCAGAATCCATGGAGCTTGACTAGATTGATGTGGTGGGTCCTACCGATTGTTCCCACTTCCGCCATGAACTGCTCTTCTACTACTTCATTCAACCGCCCATTGAGGACCTTAACGGCGATTTGAACCTCGTTTGGGAATGCTCCTTTGTAGACTACCCCATAGCCGCCCGAGCCCAACCTTGTGGTGTAATTACGTGTGAAATTCGCGAGCTCGTGGGGTGAGAAGCGGATCAACTTCTCCCTTGCTATGCCATCGATGAATTTCTCCATCATGGCCATCTTGAGCTTCGAGTCTGGGATCACCTGCATGGCGACTTGCATTGGTGGCGCCGGAGTACTGTTAGGGGGGGTCCGTGCGTTGTAGTTTATCCATATCGACATCCCTGCCTTTCCGCACCTGACGATTACGAACACCATTGCTACCAGCGCCACCAGAATAAGTATAGAAGAAACTGCAATATTCTCGACGAATATCCTCACCACTACTATCAGCGCCAACAGAAGGAGTATAGAAGAAACTGCAATATTGTCGACGAATATCCACACCACTACTATCAGCGCCAACAGAAGGAGTATAGAAGAAACTGCAAAATTCGTGAGAAGGTCAGAAAACTAACGAATTGGGGCACGTTTGGATGCTCAGTTCAACTGAATCGCAATCCTGTCCAGGAGAGAGACACAATTCCATTCAAGCCGGATCCAAATTTGGAGATCAAGACCGTCTATATTAAAGGCCACATCTTGGATTGGGGTAGCCCTGAAAGTCAATAATTACCACATCTTGAAATGGTGTTATTGAACTCCCACAATTGGAATAGAGGATCTAAAAAATAGGAGTGTCCTGCCATGATGTTTATGAGAAATACATCCTGACCACTATTTTTGCCCGCTCATTTTAAGTTGTGGGCCTAAATATAAGGCAGATCCAACACTCAAGTGGACCACAATACTTGAAATAGTGGTATTAAACCTCTACTATTGAAAAAGTTATGAGGCCTACGGTTGATTTTTTGAAATATCTGCCACTTCACTGGTTTCTTTATATGATCCTATGGGGGTGGGAATGACGTGTGACCAGTTTTGGATGGTATATAATCAACATAGTGGGCACGGAGAAGATTTCAATGGTGGTCATTCAATCCCCATTGTTTCTTTTAATATGGCCCACTTAAACTTTGAATCTACTTCAATTTTGGGCCCACCTCCTAACATATCTGGTAAAAATGGATGAAGTGGGTGGATTTCTAAGAAACATCACGTTAGCCTCAGGTACCAGGCTTTGGGTTCACGCCGCAGTTCGAGGCGAGTAGATTCCGTGGCCGTGGGCCCACCTTGATGTATGCGCTGTATATCCGTGCCGTCCATCTGCTTTTCCAGCTTATTTTAGAAAATGAGCCTAAAACTGAAGCAAATCCAAATCTCGGGTGGACCACACCATAGGAAACATGGTGATTGAACGCCCACCATTAAAAAATACTTGGGGACCACAAAAGTTTTAGATCAAGCTGAAATTTGTGTTTTCCCTTCATCCTGGTTTATATAACATTATCAATATGTTGGATGGCAAATAAACATTACGGTGGGTCCTAGGAAGTTTTTAATGGTGGGTGTTTAGTTATAACTGTTTCCTGTGGTGTGGTCCACCTGGGATTTGGATCTAGTTCATTTTTTGGCCAATATTCTAAAATGAGTTAAAAAAACGGGTGGACGGAGTAGATATAGAACACATATATCAAGGTGAGCCCTGCAGTTGATGACGAGGTGTTTTAAAATATACCTCTAGGCTGATTAAGTAAAAATTAAGATAAGTTACTTGAGGCATAAGTAACTTATATAAAGTAACTTACCATCCAAATATGATTTTACTAAGATATGGCAATTCAGTTGGATTGAACATCCAAACGCGACATAAGAGATTTTTTTTTTTTTTTTTGGAAGGTAAGTGTAGAATTTATTGCTTACAAGAGGCAAAAAGCTTAAAAAAATATAAAAGGAGCTACTGACACCAAGAAAAAATAAGGCACAGCTTTCTCCTAAAATACTGGGAGAGCAAGAAAGAAAAAGCAAAAGGCCCGTATATCCCGAGGAGGAGAACAACACTAAGAAATGCGAGATAATAGTGCAAATCAAGTTTTTAGTATCTTACCGATTTTTCCGGTCGGGTTGAATTTTTCTTTCCTGGACGGCGATCCGGCCGGGTTGAATTCTTCGTTCCTGGACGGCGATCCGGCCGGGTTGAATTCTTCGTCCCCGGACGGCGATCTGGCCGGGTCGAATTCTTCATTCCCGGGTGGCGATCCGGACATCTTCTCGTAATCCAATTCGAATGGATGGGCAGAAACAATGGAGAATATGAAGAAGGAAAGAAGCTAATGAAGAGATGATCATTATGGCAAGTCGAAGTCTTCTATGAAAGGGTTGGTCAGGGTCCACCCTTGTGGCTGCAATGACCAGAAGTTACAAATCGTCTTATCTCATGGGACTCTACCGTGGTTACCCTTTATCTGAAAAAACCAATGTAAGATGGATATTCTAGCATATGAAGGCTGTTAATGGGCCGGGCTGGGACTAAAAGTTTAGACCCATAGGCGGGCCAGCTCTGAGTGCTGGATCAAGTTGATTTTTGGAACCTAAATATTAGGTTATGCAATGGACGGACAGTTTGGATGGACTTCAAACATCACGCGGGCCCCACATCTTCCGGTACAGGAAACAGGTGGACAGTTGAGCCAACCGAACTTATTTTTGGCCCAAGAAATCTAAATAGTAATAAACATGCACATGTGGCATCCAACCCATCCAATAGGTTGGCCCTACCATGAGGATCACCTTGTGGAAAAATCAGTTCATTTTACTCATTAGGTGAGCCACACCATAGAAAATAATAACATCAACTGACAAATAATGCCATCCAATCCATTCAGAAAATGCATCCAGAGATGAATGGATACCGTAAAATCAGACCATACGAAACTCAGGTGGATCCATACCACACGATTTTACAGGTTCTATGCATGTGTGGGCCCACCTCAGTTTCGTGTCATCGTAACTTTAATTTGGGTTCAATAAGAACAAGAAGGGACTGGCATGATGTATGGATTGGATTTCATGCATGCAACCAGCCTTCCTAATCATATCTCCAAGAAAGGATATCTGGATACCGATTTGGGGTCCATCCAAACGGCTCCCAGCCATTCGAATTCAAAGCATATATGATCCCATGCATCAAAAGCATGGAAGAGAGAAAGTGGCTAACAAAAGGTTAAAAAAGAGAAATATGTAAGGCTAAAAGATTTTTGATATTTGGATCGCACAGACACGTTGCATGGAAATGTCATCTTTTATAAATTGCCGCGTTGAAAAGCCTAACAAGATATTGGAATCCGTATTGGACTTTTACATGCCCAGTCCGGCAGTCCCTCACTTCTCGGAACGGATTGGCCACTCCCCTGCCACTAGCCAATGGCTAGTGGCCGGTGCTCTGTGCTTTCCATCTATTTTTCTATATAATTTTATGATATGAGACCGAAAATGAGGCATATCCCAATCTTAACTGGACCACATTACAAAAAACAGTGTTGATTAAACGTGGACCATAAAAAACTTTTTGAGGGCCATAAAAGTTTTGGATCAAGCTGATCTTTTTTCTTCCCTTCATCTACGTCTGTATGACCTAATCAATAGATTGAATTTTAAATAAAAAGTACAGTGGGCCTTAGGAGGATTTTAATGGTTGGATATCCAATCACTATTGTTGTCCTGTGGAGTGGTCCACCTAAGATTTATATCCCTCTTGTTTTTTGTATCAGGCCCTAAAATGATATGTAAAAATGGAAGAACGGCAGGTATAAAAGACATACATCATAGTGGGGCCCACAGAGCACCAACCACTAGCCACCGGCTAGTGGCAGGGGGAGTAGCCAAACCGTTTTCCTCACTTCTTTACTCGTCTTGCCAGTCATTCAAAGTGGGGGTCCACCTGATGGACAGTTTGGATTATCCTGATGGTGTGGCGACATGGGCCATTCAATGATTCAAATGGGAGGAGGCCATGAGTTGAGACGTGTGCAAACAAATCTCTGCAACCACGAGGAAGGGAGCAAGACGTATGACGCTTCATACGCAGGTACTCAGAAACTTAGCTGTCCGGGTACAATTTGGGAGGGAACGTCCACCCTTTTTTCGCACGGAGGGCTCACGTGTTGTGTATATAGAATCTAGGCCGTTCTGACCCTTCATCTGGTATGGATGAAAGGTCAGCCAAAACTCTGGATGTTTTGAGGTGCACCCTTGTTCCAATAAAGGGTTAGGGTGGGTGTCCTCTCTCACATTGTTTCCTGTACATGAGTGCTGGATTAGGCTGATTTTTGGCACAAGAAGTAACATGAGGTGATGTGCCGGTTAGGATCACCTGAAGGGTGAGACTTTTGGGGTATCCTTGAATCTACTATGTGGTGGGTCACCAACATATGAATGAATTGAATAGTATAAAAGGTAGCCCCACATGTGCTGATTATTGGTCCCTTTAAAATGCATGATCAGACAATTGTAGATTCCCTCGTCGCAGAATTAGATATGCTATAACTCATTTAGGCCTAGATTGATAGTAGATGGTGTTGTTTGAATGTCTTCAATCTGTATATGAACAGGAGTATGATCGATTAATCAGACTGATCGATCAATCAAGTGAACCCTAGATTAAACAGATATGTCTCTACATAGTTTTGGACAAGGTAGTTGATCGGTTAATATAATTCGGAAAAACTAAGAAAACTCTTTGGATACTTTTGACTATATTCGATTGATTGAATATGGGGGCTCGATCGATCGAGTCGATGCTTCGATCGACGGTTTTCAAGCTGGACGGGTCAGGTCGGGACCCTGCCTATCTAAATTTTCGGCTTGAAAGTGCAGTCCATGTATTTGTGAAAATGCTGCACAACTGAACTCGGCTTGATCTTGGCTCAAACTCGGCTCAAACTGGCCCGAGCTGCTGACCAAACCAAGGATCAGCTAGTGGCCGAGCCGAGTTGAGCTGTGCCAAGCACGACTCGGTTCAACTCATGTACACCTCTACTCGACTGGAAGACCCGTACCAGTTTTCTCAGTTTTATTTTTCAATATTATTTGACAGTTAAAACCTTGCAAATGGTATATAAATAAAGTAGAGTTTCAGACTTTTTCTGAGTTTATTTTTTAGCGTGTTGAGATTTTCTCAAGCGACTGAGACTTCACCCGATTGAGTTTTTCTCTGAGTCTTGGTGAAATCTGATCGAGTTGAGTCAACTTGATCGAGTCAAATTGGGTTTTTAGAGTTTTGAAACCTTAATTTGATTTAGTGGGGTCCACAGTGGGGCCGGCCTGCTGCACTCCCATACCACCGTTATCAGATGATCCTAGCGTTTGGGATGAAAATGGACAATTATAACCAATGGTCTGTATCTAGAGGTTAGCTAGCTCCTTCTGCAACATCCCAGCCGTTGATCACATGGGTTGCCATGTAGATTATGGAAAAACATTCTTGGACCTACCCGGCTGTTGAATTTTCAGGTGGACCATACATTCATGGAAAACTGGATGGTTGGCAGGTTGTTTTGCATATACATGAGTTCTAACTGATAAATCTCCAAATGAGATCTTGACCGAGTGATCTACCGATTGTACCATCTGATACATGGCTTGGATGCTCAGTTGGACGGTTAGGATCATCTGATGGGTGAGACTTTTGGGGGTATCCTTAGAATCTACTATGAAGTGGGGTATCATATGAATGATTTGAATCGCTAAAAACGTAATAAAATATGTAACATGCCATGCAAAAGTACCAGGGGTGATTTCATCCCAATCCTTTTTTCAAAAGTGTCAGGTGATTAGGTAAGACCTTATATAGGACATTTATTTAATCCTTCTTGTACACGAAGAATTTGGAAATATCATAATGCTTTTTTAGTCAAAATCCCATTCAAAAATTATAATCAGTATTCAAATTTCCATTGACTTGTCTTTTATACTAGTGAAAGTCTTCGCTACAAGATTAGCTGTATGCATGCATCACATGGGAGCAGATTGGATAGTCATCTGACATACCTGTTACCCGGTTTGTACGGAGCGTTTTTTTTTTTCTTTTTCTTTTCTACTTAACACGTTAGCGGGTGTTATCCTCACCGTGTGGGTCCCGGCCACCTTGACGAATGTATTGTATATCCAGGCCACCCATCTGTTTTCACTATGCGATTACCAGGGGTGAAAACTTAAATAGCCATTCCAAATCTCAGTGAAATTCCCAGGATTAGCTGTTTTCAATCAAGGGAGCAGATGGGCTGCTGATATTTTGTATTTTTCTTTCATCCAGGTCTGTTTGACCTTATCAACTGTTTGAATGGAAAATAAACATTACATATTTTCTTACAGTGGGCCCGGTAAGTTTCTTAAACATTACAGATTTTCTTAAAGTGGCCCCGGTAAGTTTCACCGCTGTTTCCTGCGGTGTGGTCTACTTGAGATTTAAAAACATCACGTAACTAGCTGAGAAAACAGATGGACAGCAGGGATATACAATACATCCATCAACGTGGGCCCCACTCGGTGATGGTAATAATATTCATTAAGGTCTTACCCGGGTAAGACCTAATCCGCGGGAATGGACCCGATCAACGGGCACCGGAAAGGTTCCGTGGGCCCCACCATGTTTTTATCAGCGCTGTCCGTCCATTTTACCGGCTCATTTTAGGGCATGATCGAAACAATAGGCAGATCCAAATCTCAGGTGGCCACATCATATGAAACAGTGGTGATTGAACGATTCTGGGCTACAAAATTTCGGATCAAGCTGACACGTGTGTTTTCCTTTCATCCATGTCTCTGTGACCTCAGGTTGGATGACAAATAAACATTATAGTAGGGCCTAGGAAGTTTTTAACGGTCGGTGTCAAATGACCCGTCTTTTTCTGTGGTGTGGTCCACCTGAGATTTTGATCTGCCTCATTTTTTGGGCTATTGTGATAAAATGAGCTGGCAAAATGGATGGAAAGTGTGGATAAAACACATACATCATGGTGAGACCCATAGAGCTTTCCAGTAGCACAATGCATCCACGTGGGTGATGTGTCCTACGCTATACAATCAGAGTCTTCTGCAAATATCCCTTTGATTGGACGATCTTGACCTTTCAACACGTCACCTAGATATTCACCGTGAAGAGCACCAGTGAAACAACCGTCCACATTCAACTGAATAGGGCCCTAGATTAAATGGATGGTGAGTAGCCCTATGGAACCATTGGACATTACCTAGATTTGGGCCAGGCTTAGACCTACTAGCTTGGCCTGTGGGCTGGGCTTGGGTTGTCATGGATGGCCTTATCAGGGTTCGGTCAGGTCTGAGCCCAAACAATTTTTAGGCTTGGGCCTGTGTAAAGGTCCATGCAGGACTTGGGTTGAGATGGGGCCTTGGGTTTTAACTGTTGGGCTGATCCTGCCCATTTCCACCCCCATAGTTCAGAGAAGTGGGCCAAAATATATGAAATCATCATATGATGTCTTCATCGTGAAATCTACTCTTTATTTGAATTGAAACGTTGTTTTAAGAAATGAAAATTTCTCTTCGTTTATTATTCAGGAAATTTCATTGGGAGGTGCTCCTATCCAACTGGTTGCACCACAGGTTGCTCTTCGCCCAGCAGATAAGAACTTCTAACCAATCATGTGCATATGACATCCAACCCACCCAATAGGTTGGCCCCACCACGAGGATCATCTTGTGCAAAAACCAGCTCCCTCCAGTCATTAGGTGGGCCACACCATAGAAGCTGATAAATAACAAAATATAAGTGTGGCCGGACATGGTGAGATTTGATTAATTGGACCATGCGCCACAATTGATAAATACCAAAATATAAGTATGGTTGGATGTGAGGAGATTTGATTGGGCAATGTGCTACAACTAATATAAATAAGCAAATATAGGTGTCAAGGTAGTGAGATTTGATTGGGCCATGAGCCATATGTAATAAATAAAACAGTATAGGTGTGGGATTATCAGTCTTAATAGTCTAAGTTAATAGAAATAAGAATTTGATGCATGGTGCATCTACGCTTACACCTATCTTCATCATCAATCTTTGAGTGATTTGTAATTTCAATGATCAGGATTGTGAGATGATCTGTGTATTCGATCCGGATGGACATCACGTGCACTTGTTTCAAACCGCACAACCTCATGGGATGTGATGCGCGCCGTTAAAATATTTCAGATTGTGTCTGGGTCCAATCCTATCCTGTACATGCCATCCAATCCATTCAGAAAATGCATCCAAATTGGATGAATGGACATCGCAAAAATCAGAACACACGAAACTGAGGTGGGCTACACCACACGATTTTAGAGGTTATATGCATGTGTGGCCCACCTGAGTTTCGTATCATCCAAACTTTTGGGCTCAAGAAGAAGATGAAGGGATTCACATGATGGACGGGTTGGATGTCATGCATGAAACCAGCCTTCCTGATCATATCTCCAAGAAAGGATCTCTTACGGGGAGAGAGAGAGAGGGAGAGAGCAGAACCATATCGATTTGGGGTGCATCCAAACGGCCCCCATCCATTTGAATTCAAAGCATAGGCAATATATGTAGTGCTGTACTGAATTATACCAGCTTAACTCAAGGAAAACTTCTCATCTGGCCATGGTCATCTTTGTACGGAGGAGAATTGGATCCTAAAAAGGATAGGAGAGTTAGAAAATGGATAGGATGAGGCAAAGAAGGGAAATATGTAAGGCAATAAGTGTTTGAAATTTTCTTTATTAAATTGCCGTGTGGAAAAAGTTTAACAATTAAAGATGTATTGATGAATGTCATTAAAATGGATTAGTTGTATAGACTTTCTAGAATCCGCGCAGAACTTGGAGTCTATTCCTTAATTTCTTTATTTCATACTGATAGCCATTCAAAACTAGATTGACGGTTTAGATTATCCTAATGGTGTGGCAACATGGGCTCATGAGTTGTGACGTGTGCAAACGAAATTTATTCATACAGGTCTGTGTAATCTTATCAACATATTGGATGGAAAATAAATCGTTACCATAGGCACTTACGCAATGTTTTAACTATAAAAATTATTGCCTTACTGCTATTTATGGTGTGGTCCACTTGAGCTTTAGATATGACTCATTTTTGAGTTCATGTTATAAATTGATCTCTCCAAATAGAGGAACGGTGTGGATCTAATAAATACATCATCTAGAGGCCATGTAACTTTGATCTCTTTTGAACCGTTTGTGAAACTTGGAGACGGAGAGGAATGAGTCAAATCCAAAGCTCCAGCGGACCCTACCACTGAAAAGAGTGGGGAGAGTGATAGCCACCGTTAAAAACTTCTAAAGGCAGCAAAAGTTTCGATCAATATAATATTTGTGCTGTCCCATCATTCATGTTTGTGTTAACTCATAAACAGGTTGGATTTCAAATAAACAACATGGTGGCCTTAGGAAGGTTCCAACTGTGGGCATTACTCTTCTTACTGTTTTCTATGGTTGGGTGTACTACAAAATTGTATCTGCCTTATTTTTTTCATGCCCTAAAATGATATCTCCAGATGGATGGATGGTGGGGATACAACACATACATTATAGTGGGCCCAGAGAACTTGGTGACGTCACTTCAGTAGCGTGTCTCGCTACTCAACCTGTCAGTAGCTAACCCGCGTCCTGGAGAAATTCCCGTCTGTAAGTCGTACCTTTTACTCACTGTCTTTTCCAAGAGCATCCGAATTTTACTTTTCCAAACTAAACCAATCTGTATGGACACACTATTTTCAGACGAAAATAATCTTACTATCAGCACAGTTACACATTCCATTCTGTATACGTATGGCTATGTTATTAGTAGCGCACAATCCACGTTCCGAGCGACGGATACGGATTGGCAACTCCCCCAGCCACCAGCCAATGACTGATGGTCGGTGCTACGTGGGCTCTACCATGATGTATGTGTTTCATCCATGTTGTCCATTTATTTTTATAGATCATTTTACGATACGAGAAAAAAAAAAAAAAGAGATATATTCCAATCTCAAGTGGACCACATTATAGGAAACAGTGTTAAATGAATGTTGACTGTTAACAACTTTTTTGAGGGTCATGGGTCATGAAAGTTTTGGATCAACCTGATCTCTTGCTTTATGGCCCTAAAAATGTTTTATATGTTGAACCCAATGGATAATCTAAATCAATGGAGTGCTATATTTATATTCTCTTGGAACAATGGAGCATCTCCCTTGCTTAAGTGCTTTCTCCGTGTGTTTTGCTTTTTGACTTCGTTATTTTATGCTTTGGGACTATTATAGTCACCATGTTTTTATGTTACAATTATAGTATACAACTCTTAATCATCTAATTATAATTATACCCCTAAGCAATTTATAATACTTTCTTTCGTACACTTTCGTACACTTTCACACGTTAATACTATAAAATTGATGCAGAGCTGCCTACGGATGCTTTTATAGTGGATGGACCTGAGAAGGCCTAATTAGAGGCGGAAGTGATTAAGACCGTCTATCCATCATGAATGGACGGTTATATTGTGCAAAAGCTTGTGACTCCAATGGCTCTGCTATCACAAGCTACGGTTATAATCCACAGCTGTAAGAAAGTGCAACCATCATGAATATAGGGTATTTTCGTCCCGAAAAAAATATGTCCGTATAGAATAGTTTAGTTTAGGAAAATAAGGTTTGAGAGTGTTTGGAAAAGATGGTGAGTAAAAGGTGGAATTCACCGTTGTAAATTTCTCCCGCTTCTTGTCTTGGCACGACACGTACACGAAGGCTTGGAAACTTCGCTGTCTGGATACAAGGAGGGAACGTCCACCCTTGATTCGCACGGAGGGCCAACATGTTGTGCATGTAGAATCTAGAATCTAGTCCGTTCTGACCCTTCATCTGGTATGGATGAAAGGTCATCCAAAGCTCCCGATGTTTTGAGGTGGACCCTGTTCAAATATAGGGTGGATGCCCTCTCCCACATTGTTCCCTGTGTTGTGGTGCTTCTAAGTGTTGGATCAAGCTGATTTTTGGAGCCTATTGGTAATATTAGGTGATGCAACGGACGGACAGTTTGGATGGACTTCAAACATCACGCGGGCCCACATCTTCTGTACAGGAAACAGGTCGACAGTTGAGCCTGCTGAACTTATTTTTGGCCCAGGAAATCTAAATAGTAATAAACATGTACATGTGGCATCCAACCCATCCAATAGGTTGGCCCTACCATGAGGATCATCTTGTGAAAAAATCAGCTCATTTTACTCATTAGGTGAGCCACACCATAGAAAATAATGACAACAGCCGACAAATAATACCATTCAATCCATTCAGAAAATGCATCCAGAGATGAATGAATACCGTAAAATCAGACCATACGAAACTCAGGTGGATCCATACCACACGATTTTAGAGGTTTTATGCATGTGTGGGCCCACCTGAGTTTCGTATCATCCTAACTTTAATTTGGGTTCAAGAAGAACAAGAAAGGACTCTTGCATGATGGATGGATTGGATTTCATGCATGCAACCAGCCTTCCTGATCATATATAAAAGAAAGGATATCAGGATACCGATTTTGGGTCCATCCAAACGGCTCCCAGCCATTCGAATTCAAAGCATATATGATCCAATCAAAAGCATGGAAGAGAGAGAATGGCTGACAAAAGTTTTAAAAAGAGAAATATGTAAGGTTAAAAGATTTTTGATATTTGGACCACACAGACACGTTGCATACACATTGCATGGAAATGTCATCTTTTCCGCGTTGAAAAGCGTAACAAGATATTGGAATCCGCGTTGGACTTTTACATGTCCAGTCCCTCACTTCTGGGAACGGATCGGCTACTCCCCCTGCCACTCGTCAATGGCTAGTGGTCGGTACTCTGTGGGCCCCACCATGATGTATGCGTTTCATCCATTCTTTCCATTTATTTTTCTATATAATTTTATGACATGAGACCCAAAATGAGGTATATCCCAATCTCAACTGGACCACATTACAGTGTTGATTGCACCCTGGACCATTAAAAACTTTTTGGGGGCTATAAAAGTTTTGCATCAAGCTGATCTTTTTTTTTTTTTTTTTCCCTTCATCTATGTCTGTATGACCTAATCAACAGATTGAATTTTAAATAAAAAGTACAGTGGGCCTTAGGAGGATTTTAATGGTGGATATCCAATCACTATTGTTTTCCTGTGGTGTGGTCCACCTAAGATTTATATCCCTCTCGTTTTTTGCATCAGGCTCTAAAATGATATGTAAAAATGGAAGAACGGCATGGATAAAAGACACATCATGGTGGGGCTCACAGAGCACCAACCACTAGCCATCGGGCTAGTGGCAGGGGGAGTAGCCAATCCGTTTCCCTCACTTCTTTACCCGTACTGCCAGTCATTCAAAGTGGGGGCCTACCTGATGGACGGTTTGGATTATCCTAACGGTGTGACGACATGGGCCATTGAATAATACAAATGAGAGGAGACCGTGAGTTGAGCCGTGTGCGAACAAATCTCTGCACACAACGAGGAAGGGAGCAAGCCGTGTGCTCCTCCTTCAGTTTGTAAACTCACTTGTTATGAAGAGCTTTTTTACCCTTGGGTAGAGTGACTAGCTCCCATGTACGATTAGACTCAAGAGAGTCTATCTCATCATCCATGGCCTGCTCCCACTTAACCCGTGTATCTGACTGTAATGCCTCTTCAAAACACTCTGGCTCACCATTATCTGTCAGCAGTAGATAATGTAAGGAGGGTGAGTATCGGACCGTGGGCCTCCTCTCTCGAGTAGACCTCTTCATAATCGGTGTCTGTGGCTCTGCCTCATAATGCTCCTGTGCATGATCATCCTGTGGCGCTGTAACACCCCTGTCTGATAACTTTTCCAACTCTACAAATTCCTTTTCTTCTGCCTTATTTTCTTGCACACTGTCCTTATGCATCACTTTTTCATTGAAGACTACGTCCTTGCTTCTGATGATTTTTCTATTTTCTGCATCCCAAAACCTGTAGCCAAAATCATGCTGCCCGTAGCCTATAAACGTGCATCTCCTAGACTTCGCATCCAGCTTGTTTCTGTGCTCTGCATCAATGTGAACATATGAAGTGCAACCGAACACTTTGAGATGTGCAAGGTTCACTTCTTTCCCAGTTCACGTTTCTTCTGGTAGCCCACCATCCAATGGTGCTTAGGGACTTCTATTGATGAGATATGCGGCAGAATTCACAGCATCTGCCCAAAAGGTCTTGGGCAACCCTGCATGTAACCTCATGCTCCTGACGCGCTTAAAGATGGTCCTGTTAATGCGCTCAGCTACACCATTCTGTTGCGGTGTCCCTGAAATCATTTTCTGATGTTTGATTCCATTTATTGCGCAATACTCCTCAAATCTCTTATTACAGTACTCTCCCCCATTATCAGATCTGAGACATTTTACTGTTTTACCTGTCTTGTTTTCTATCATAACTTTCCACTTCTTAAATACATCAAATACATCAGATTTGTGCTTTAAGAAATAAACCACAGTTTTCTACTAGCATCATCAATAAAAGTAACAAAATAACGTGAGCCACCAAGAGATAATACCTGTGCCAGTCCTCACACATCAGTGTGTACAAGCTCCAACAGATGCGTCTTTGGAGCGCGTCCCGTCTTCTTGAAGCTTACCCTCTTCTGCTTGTCATACACGCAATCCTCGCAGAATTCCAAGTCAATAGACTTCAACCCTGGTAGCTTCCCTTTCGATAATAGCACTTTCATCCCCTTCTCACTCATATGTCCTAACCTCTGATGCCATAACTGCCCATTCACTTCAGTTGATGCGACTACGAGTGAACTATACGATCCTGAAGTCACGTACAAAGTACCTTTCTTCTTGCCTCGAGATATCATCAAGGCACCTTTTGTGATCTTCCAAGAATTACTAGTGAATGTCGTCACATAATCGGTATCGGCCAACTGCCCCACTGAGATCAGATTACGTTTCAAGCTCGGTACATGTCTGACATCCTTCAATTTTAAAATCGTTTCGTCTTTTTGATTGACATGAATGTCTCCCTTTCCAACGATACTGCACAGCTCATCATCACTCAGGTAGACTCTCCCGAAGTCACCTGACACATAGTCACGCAGAACTTCCTTACACGAAGTGGTATGAAACGAAGCACCTGAGTCTATAACCCAAGACTCATTCATCGCATCAAGAGATAAGATCAACGCCTCTGTGTCACTCTCCTCAGATAGATTCACTAAATCCTTCCCGCCTTGAGAGTTTCTTTCTTGTTTCTTGAGCGCCCTACAATCACGTTTCATATGCCCCTTCTTGCCGCAAAGCCAACACCCGTCTTTGTCTTTCGGTCCATTGGACTTCTTCCTCGACTTAGAACGCCCGTGTTTATTGCCTCCTTTGTTCAGCGATCTTCCTCTTCCTTCAACATTTAGAGCATTCTCTGAATCCCCTGAAATTCCTGATGCCTTTCTTCTAGATTCTTCATTAAGAAGTAGACCGACCACATCATCAAATTTCAGCTTTGTCGACCCTGAAGAATTGCTCACAGCAATTACCAAACCATCCCAACTATCTGACAAACTGGATAAGATCAATAACGCCCTGACCTCATCCTCAAAAACAATGCCAACGGATTCCAACTGACTCGTGACTGTATTGAACTCGTTTAGATGTTCAGCTACGCTCCCACCATCTGACATCTTTATGTTGAATAGCTGTTTCATAAGATGAACCTTGTTGGATGCTGAGGGCTTTTCATACATGGTGGCTAGGGCTTCCATTAATTCTTTTGTAGTTTTTACCTTGGATATATTGAAGGCGATGCTTTTAGACAAGTGAGTCGGATCATTCCTAAAGCCTTCCTATCCAGTAAAAACCATTCGTCATCTGTCATCTTTTCTGGTTTCTTCTCTTTTCCTCCTAGAAGAATATAGAGGTTTTTCTAATACAGATAATCCTCCATCTGCATCTTCTAGAAGGTAAAGTTTGAACCATCAAACTTCTCAATTCTAGTTTTTCCTTCTTCTGTCATCGCTCCCAATAGAACTAAAACCACAAGTTCTGATACCAGTTGTTGCGCAGTACGCCAACAACGCAGTGGGCCTAGATCCAACGTCAGGCCTCACCCACAAACGATAAACAGGAAGAAATATAAACTAGAAGTAGATCAAAGCAATCCAAAACAAACCACAAGACAAGATATACGTAGAAAAATCCCAAACTAGGGTAAAAAACCACGGATGTAAACTTCCACTATGAAGAACAAAGATTACAAGGCAATATACTAACCTCTCCCTTGGAAGAACATAGAAAACCCTTTACCCACACCTTAGAATTATTTTCCCAATATTTCAATCTACCTAGAAAAGCCCTAGGAACACTTATATATAGTTTAGGCAACTCTCCTTTCCGCATCCCAGTTGCGAAAGGACTTGCGACATGAAATCCGCGCAAAATCGCAGAACGAATCTGCGTAACTACGACCGGTCAAGCAGACCGCACGACCGGTCGAGCACCTCGGGATAAAAAATGATGCTCGCTGGACTTTGAGTCAAACCGGTCCACGACCGGTCAAGGCGAACCCTACAACCGGTCGAGCATGGCTTACGACCGGTCGAGCATGGCTTACGACCGGTCGAAGACGGTCCCAGATGTGGCTCCACATCTTAACAAGACCTTCACTGATGGAACAGTTTGCTACCACTTCCGCAGTTTTTCTTTGTTGCAGGTGCTGTTCTTGACTCCCCTATGAATTATACAGAAGCAAGCAAATATAATGAGTGGCGCAATGCAATGGATGAGGAATTCATAGCTCTTATGAAGAATTGCACTTGGTCTCTAGTGCCATCACAACCGAACATGAACATTGTCGGCTCCAAGTGGATTTTCAAATCCAAACTCAATGCCTACGACACTCTCGAACGCCGTAAAGCACGGCTGGTTGCAAAGGGGTACCACCAACAGCCCGGAATTGACTTCGACGACACATTCAGTCCAGTGGTCAAGCCCACAACCATCTGGCTTGTTCTAAGTATTGCAATCTCCAAACGCTGGCCAATTCATCAAATTGACATACAAAACGCATTTCTTCATGGGAATCTATCGGAGGAGGTATATATGCATCAACCTCTTGGATATGTTTATCCCAATTTTCCTAATCATGTATGTCGACTGTACAAAGCACTCTACGGCTTGAAATAAGCCCCACGGGCCTGGTACCACCACCTGCATGAACACCTTCAATCACTTGACTTTGTCAACTCAAGCTCTGATACTTCTCTCTTCACATTTAGGCAAACTTCGGTTACTCTCTTTGTGCTGGTATATGTTGATGATATAATCATCACTGGCTCCACCTCGCAAGCTATATCTAAATTGATCTCCGCCCTCTCCAGTGAATTTGCTGTCAAAGACCTGGGTGTTCTAAGTTTCTTTTTGGGCGTTGCAGCTCATCACGTGAAAGTGGGGCTATTCTTATCTCAAAGTCAATACATATATAATCTTCTCAGTCGCATGAAAATACTCGATTGCAAGCCTGTCTCTTCACACATGTTTTCATCCCAGAAGCTATCACTATTTTCGGGGGCTCCATACTTTGATCTCTCTACCTACCGAAGCATAGTTGGAGCCTTGCAGTACTTGTCTTTGACATGGTTCGATATCTCCTTTGCTGTAAATAAAGTGTGCCAATTTATGCACAAACCCACTGATGAACATTGGACAGCGGTGAAAAGGATACTACGTTACCTCAAGTTTTCCATTGACTTTGGATTACTGATTCAGCCTAGCATGTCTACACAGCTCTCAATTATTCCGATGTCGACTGGGCCGGCTGCCTCGATGATCGGAAATCAACCTCTGGTTTTTGCATATTTTTTGGTGACAATTTAATCTCATGGAGCTCTCAAAAGCAGCTGACTGTGGCTCGATCAAGCACCGAAGCTGAGTACCGAGCAGTTGCTCATGCCACGGTTGATTCTATCTGGCTCCAATCTCTACTACGTGAGCTCGGCATTTTTCTTTTCTAGAGCCCCGTTCTCTGGTGTGACAACATAGGGGCGACCTATCTCACAGCAAACCCAGTGTTTCATGCACGTACAAAACACGTGGAAATCGACTACCACTTCGTTCGTGAAAGAGTTTAGTAGAAATCATTGGAAGTTCGCTTTATATCAAGCAATGACCAATTAGCCGATGGCCTCACAAAAGCATTAGTCTCTACAAGGTTTTCCCATCTTCGGTCCAAGCTCAACGTGCAGCCTTCCCCGATGAGCTTGCAGGGGCGTATTAAGGAAACACCTTCCAAAATTGATGACAACAAGATTAAGTCAACATATGACAGAAAGCTCGATTCCATTCCATGATCTGAGGAATTTTATTCATTCACTCTTTTCCATTTATGTAAAGATTATAATTATAGCTATACGCTAATCTCTCCTATAATTTTGCCAATTCCTTCAATTACTCTAGGACACAATTTTTGTAATTTTTATAACATCTGTAAACTGCTATATATAGAGAATTCCCCTCGACAACAACTGTACAAGAGTTTCCATCCTGTGAGTATTATTTTTACCCCCTATCTCTATCAATAATAAAGAAAACAAAAAGCCATTTGAATAATGCATCCAAGTTGACCCATCTTTTCCTTGATGCAAGGCCAAAATCAAGACTCCAATGTACATGGTTGGTGGCCTTTCTTAATCGAAAAAATAAAAGCGGTTTGAATAATGCATCCAAGTGGACCCATCTAGTCCTGTTGCAACGTGGTTGGTGGCCTTTCTTAGTCGAAAAATAAAAGCAGTTTGAATAATACATCCAAGTGGACCCATCTAGTCGTGGTTGGTGGCCTTTCTTAATAAAAAGAATAAAAGTGGTTTGAATAATGCACCCAAGTGGACCATTTAGTCCTGGATGCAAGGCCAAAGTTGAGTGAGGATGTCTGTTTCCAGCACACACGGACTTTCCGTGCCCTGAAGTTTAATTGGTCCACATCATCTGTGCTGACGTTATCATAACACTTCAACAAAATAAAGAATTATTTATAAAATACTGCTTGACTGAAAAAGAAGGCCACGTTCCAGTGCCTGATTCAAGGACGCGTCTTAGCTGCGACCTAAGATCCGACGATGTTGGTGGGACCCTGACCGTGGCCCACCTCCATGTATGCTTTGTATATCTACGCCACCATCTGTTTTTCCACATTCAATGTCGTAAAAATGTAGCAGATTCAAATCGCAGGTGGACCACACCACAGTAAACAGTGGTCACTGAACAACCACCATTGAAAACTTTCTAGTGTCCGCCGTAACAATGTTTATTCGCCATCCAGCCTGTTGTTGATGAGGCCACATAGATCGGTCGAAGGAAAAACACAAATAACAGCTAGAACTGTAACCTTTGTAGCCCACAAAAATTTTAAACTCTGAATGACTATTGTTTCTCATGGTGTGGTCAACGTGAGATTTGCATCTGTTTGGTGTCCCAAACACTGTCATGGCGAAGATGGACCAGAGAAGTCTCAATCGGAGGTGGATATGATCCAGACCGTCAGAACATTAAATCGGCTATATCTCGCAAATCGGGATGAGTTTTTGGATATATTATATATGACTTTGGGATAGAAAAACCTACTTACGGGCAACCAACCCCACTATACCGGGCTGCGCATGCTGAATATGTGAGATTCCATCATATCGACAGTCAAAAGCCCCATTTAATATAGTTTTTACTATAAAGAGTAAGTTTTAATTCGAGTATACTCTTGATCCTTTTAGTTGTATAAGTCATGCCCAACATGAAAAGGGCTTAGAAACATTAGTAGAATAATGTGGTTGGGTTAAATTGGATACTAATTTTGGCTGAAAACCACGACTATAAATAATAAGTTGCCTTATCTTCGCCAATGTAGGGTCCGTGGGGAGTATGCGGTGATTTTAATGCGGTTGTTGAAGCCTCAGAAAGAAGGAGTCGCAGAGTGTTTGATGAATTAGCTCGGACCACGCTTCCCTCCTTCTGTCCTTCCCCAGCTGCCAAGCGGTCCAAAGCCTTTCAAATTTCAGAGAATGTGGACCAAGCACGAATCTTTTCTCCAAGTGGTCAGATCAGCTTGGAATAAAGTCGAATCCAGCCACCGTATTTACAACGTCCTTGCTAAGATGAAATGTGTTAAACAAGAGCTGAAGATCTGGAACAAAGACATTTTTGGGAATATCTTTGAATAGGTGCGTCAGGCAGAAATTGCTTTAACTGATATCAAGCATCAGATGCAAGACCCAGCAGCATCCTCAAATCAAGTCAACGATATGCATAACAGGCTCAATTTTGCTTCAAATAACCTTAGTCAATTGGAGCTTCAATTGGAAATTTTCTGGAAACAAAAATCTAGGATTAGCTGGTTGGAAGAAGAGGACAGGAATACCAAATTCTTCCATGGTTCTGCAATAGAGAGACAAAGAAGAGCGACCATTAATGGTATTGAGTTGGATTCGGGGCAGATAGAGGAAGACCCAGATGGAATCAAAAGGGCGGTAGTAGCTCACTTCGAAGACCTCCCCCCCCCTTCAATCATGGAAGTTCTTCGAGTTATTCAATCTATCCGCATTGATGGGGCGTTTGGGCAAGATAGTTTTTCTGGAGTTTTTGTTTCCTCCTACTGAGATGTTATGGGCCTAGACATCCACAAGGCAATTTCATTTTTCTTCCAAGGAGGTAATCTTCCCAGGGCCGTTACATCCACGTTGATCTGTTTGATCCCCAAATTAGCCTCTCTTAAGAGCCTGTCCGATTATCGCCCGATTAGCCTCTGCGACTGCCTCTACAAGATTTTCTTGAAAATCATCACCTCCAAGCTTGGTTAGGTTCTCCCCTCCCTTATTTCGCCAGAACAAGGAGCTTTTATTAAGGGTAGATCAATTGCCGAGAACATCGCTCTCTCTTAGGAGCTGTTTAGGGAGCTTAATAGAAAGGTCAGAGGAGGAAATTCAGTTCTGAAACTGGACATGGAGAAGGCCAACGACAAAGTGGACTGGGAATTCCTTAAACAGGTTTTGATGCGATTCGTGTTCAACTTTCTTTGGATAGATACAGTTGAAAAATGTTGGGCCAATAACTGGTTCTCAGTTCTAGTCAACGATGAGTCGGTCGGTTTCTTTAAATCGTCTAGAGGCCTGCGTTAGGGGGGACCTGCTTTCTCCAAGTTTATTAATTCTTTGTGTAGAAGCCTTGAGTAGGGGTCTCACGCTATTGGTGTCTCAGGGTCTTTGCCATCCTTTCAAGCTCAGAAGAGGCTGCCCTAAGGTTTCCCACCTCCTCTATGCGGACGATACTATTCTCTTCCTCAATGGGAGTTTAACCTCACTTCAAGCTATCAAAAGTTTGCTAGATACGTATCAATTTGCATCGGGTCAAAGCATTAATCTTAGGAAAAGTTCCTTCTTTTGCTCTGACAAGATCCCTTCCTCTAGAATAAGATCCATCGAACGTCTCCTGAATATTTCCAAGTCCGCTGGTTCTTTCTCCTATCTTGGAGTCCCAATGGCGGTGGCAGGCCGAAATCCAGTGCCTTCCAGCCTTTGATCGACAAGGTTGAAGGCCGGATCAAAGGGTGGCAAGCTAGGTTCCTCCCTAAGGTCGGTAGAGCTGTGTTGATTCAACATGTTATAGGCAGCATTCCAATTCATACTATGGTAGCAACCCATATTCCAGTGCAGGTCCTTTCATCTTTGGAGAGTCGTTTTGCTTCATTTTTTCGGGGTTGAGTAGATGGCAAAAGGAAGCTTCATTGGAGAAGGTGGAAATATATGGCACAACCCAAAGAGGAAGGTGGGCTTGGTTTCAAAAGATTATCCGAGGTCCTGCATGCTTTCTGCCTAAAAATGGCATGGAATTTCAAATTCAAAGTGTAGGATATTTTGTGGTGTGCGTTTATGTCGGCTAAATATGATCAGGTTCAAGCTCTCTCAGGTTCAGGTTGTTCGACTTTTGTTTCTTCTCCATTATGGAAGAAAATTCTTCAGCTGCTACCCCATCTGGAAGCCCAAGTACATTGGAATATTGGCGTAGGTAACTATAATCTGTGGAGCGCTAACTGGACCGGCCTAGGTCCTCTTCAGCTCACCTCTGATTATCCAATTCCTGTCGACCTGCTTTCAATGAAAGCGCGACAGTTCATTGGAGCTTGTGGACCTCTTCCACCATCAACAATCTTCAGTTACCTCCCCCAGGATGTGGTTAACTTCATATTTCGAGCAGGTTTTTGTCTATCAGATGGTCCAGAAAGTCCTCTCTGGCCTCATACATCCTTCGGTATTTTCTTTGTGAAATCAGCTTGGGCTAATTGTAGGACTATCTAGCCCTATAAGAACTGGGCGAAGTGGGTGTGACACGTAAAGATTCCGCCGAAGATCTCTCTATTCATCTGGAAGATATTTAAAAAGCAATTCCAATGGAAGAAGCAGTCCAATCGAGCGGTATTCAGTTGGCTTCAAAATGCATATGTTGTGGCGTTAACTTAGCTCAGGGCCATTCGAGTGAGTTGATCCGACACTCGTTCCTGGAAGGTGAACTTGTCGCTTCCTCATGGAATCATTTCGGCATTTTATTTGGCATTAACGTGATGCCAGCCTCCTCGGTTGAATCCAGGCTTTCGCAGTGGTGGATGGCTCTAGCAAGCGGGGCCACATATCCCCTCATCCACAAGCTAGTCCCCTGTTTCATTTTCTGGGAACTGTGAAAATTGAGAAACGTTGCTATTTATGATGGCAAGTCTCCCTCTTCATCTGCACTGATCGCTCGAGTTTCATGGTGGATTTCCACCATTAACGTGTCCAATAGAATGCCCTCAATGAGACCTTTTTCTTCCCAGAATTCTTCATCGATGACAGGCGTATCAGATTCTCTATCATCTCGCCAGCATCATGTAGTGAAATGGCTGAAACCTTTAAGGGATTGGGTCAATATTAATGTGGATGGGTCCTCAATAGGTAACCTTGGTTTATCTGGTGGTGGTGGCGTTTGTAGGAGTGATAAGGGTGATTTGGTATTTGGTTTCTCGGCAGGTTACGGGGTCCTATCCAACATTGGTGCTGAGATTAGAGCAAGCCATGATGGTCTTTCCCTCTGTTTGTCTATGGATTTTTCCAAAGTTGTCGTCGAATTCGACTCACAACTGGTGGTGAGGGTGTTGAATAAAGGTCTCATCCTTGGTTGGATATGAAGATATTGGCTCATCAAGATTGAGAATCTTAGCCGTAGAGGTCAAGTGGATTTTCGCTACATTTTCAGAGAGGGTAATGCTTCAGCAGATTCTTTAGCTCACTTGGGTAGCGAGTCCCACTCGGCCTCTTTCTATGATCATTTTGTTGTTCTTTTTACCCAGGTTAGAGGCCTCCTATTTTTGAATAAGGTGGGTCTTAGGGCGATTGATGTAGAGCGGGTCGCGGACAGTTACATGGCCAAGATGGATCAAAAAAGGCCCGGTCCACGACAGAAGTGATCTAGACCATCGGACCTTAAATCGGGCGTATCTCGCAATGAAGCCAAATAGGACACTTACTATTTTTGGCCGAAAACCTTGTGCACTGGTAGACATCATGACCGTCTATAAATAGTAAGTTTACTATTTATAGTAAGTCACGGATTCTAGGAGTTTTAGTTGTAGTTTGATTCTGATTTCTTTCCCATTGCTTGGTACCCCTATTTAAAGGGTTGTGAATTCATTTTTATGAATTAATTAGTCAATTTTGAATTTATGAGAATTTATTTATATTTTCTGCTTTCTTTCCTCGTGGATTCGAGAAGTCTCTATGAGGAGTCTGGAGAAGCTCCGTGGATTCAGAGTAGTTATCCTCATCATGTTCATCCTTACGTCACTCACTTGAATTACAAGTCTGCCTTATATTTTGGCTCTAGACTTACAATGAGATTGCACATCGGATGGTGGAGTGGATTTTACATACATGACCCGGTGGGCCATATCAAAAATCAAGGTTGGCTTTATCTCATGCTGTTAAACTTCTTCCGACTCCAAAAGAAAAGGTGCGTTTAAAAAAAGAAAAAAAGAAAAAAAGGTGCAACTTGTTCTCAAGCATTACAGTGCACCCCCGACCTTGGCCTTACCTTGGTATACATGTTGTATACCCATGCCCTACATCCATATTTTCAGCTCATGATAGGACATGATATTAAAAATAAAGTAGATAAAATTCTCCGGTGAACCAAAAACTGTGGTTAGTGGGCATTAAAAACATTTTGTGGTCCAAAAGTTCTGGATCAAGCTGAAATTTTAAAATTTTTTTTTTTTAATTACTTCATCAAGGTCTTTGTGACGACCTTTTCAATAAGCTAGGTGCCAAGTAAAAATTACGGTGGGCCCAAGGAAATTTTTAATGGCAAGAGTTCAATATCCACTGTTTCCTATGATGTGGACCACTTAGATTTCTAACTGCTTCATTTTTTTTTATTAATGTTTTAAAATGAGCTGAAAAAACTGATGGATAGCCTGGATATATAATACTTACATCAAGGTGGGCAGCATGATAGGGTTTTCCTCCTCAGTTCAGAGGAGAGGTAGCGCAGTTTTCTTATTTGACTCTAATTCTTCTGCTTATGCTTGGTTTCCTTATGTGACTCTAATTCATCCGGTTCTCTTTTTAAGGGGTTCTAAAACGGGATTAGAGTATTCTATTTTAGGGTATTCTAAGGTTTCCTAAAGGTTTTTTAGGAGGGCTTAGGGCTATCAAAGGTGAGAGAGAGAGAGAGAGAGAGAGAGAGAGAGAGAGAGGAAGCTTGTGGAAGGGAGGCTATGCTCATAGAGGTAATCTACCATATCTCAGCGCTTCCACGTCCTTGTAATTGGTGAGATCTCTCCGTTTTCTTTGTTTCTCTTATTATTTATCCACTCTTGTGTGAGTAAAGAAGGTTGTAACGCTCTACTTCATAGTGGATTGTTGATCTGGACGAGGTCCTGTGGTTTTTACCTCTTTGAGGGTTTTTCACGTAAAAATCTCTCGTGTTGTGTGCTTGATGCTTTGATTTATTTCATTGCATTATTATTCCATAATTCTGGTTTGTTTTGGGAGGCTAGATCCTAAGGTTTTGTGTAAGGCCCCCAACAAAGTGGTATCAGAGCTAAGTTCATTGAACGGGTAGGATCGGTTTTGAATTATGGAAGGTGGCTCATCAAGGATGATCAACCTCAATGGTTCTAACTGGACCATATGGAAGGCTAAGATGGAGGACTTGCTTTATTGCAAGGACCTATATTCTCTAATTTTAGGCATATCAGCAAAATCCAAGAATATGTTTGATGATGATTGGAAGAAGATGGACCGAAAGGCAGTGAGGTTTATTAGACAATGGTTGGACGATTCCGTATTCCACCATGTGTTTACAGAGACCTCAGTCGCTAGCCTATTGCTAAAACTAGAAGGGCTGTATGAGAGGAAGACAACAAGTAATAAATTTTTTCTGATAAGGCAACTTGTGAATCTCAAGTTCGAGGATGGTGGTTCTATGGTCGAGCACATGAATGAGGTCAACAATATAGTGAATCAACTCTCCTCTATGAAGATGGTCCTGGATGATGAATTATAGGCTTTACTTTTGCTTAGTTCATTGCCTAACAGTTGGGAGACATTGATGGTATTTCTAAGTAACTTCGGGCCAGATGGAAAGATATCCATGGAACAGGTTACCAGTTGTCTCTTAAATGAGGAAGTCTAAGGTGTTTACTCAGCAAGAGGCCCTTGTGACACAGGAACGGGGGAGAGGAAAGAATAGGAAGGGCGGGAAGGCCCGAGATAAATCAAGAGGCAAGTCGAGTAACAAAAAAGATGTTGAATGCTGGAATTGTGCAAGAAGGGCCACTATAAGCATGAATGTCATAAGGCTAAGAACGATAACAAAGGAAAATGAAATGAAGATGAATCAGATTCCGCTGCGGTCACTTTTGATGGCGATGTTGTAGTTATTCTTTCAGCATATCATGATATATGTCTCATGGCTACGAGTCAGGACACCGACTGGGTGATTGATTTGGGAGCTTCTTTTCATGCGACTCCACGCAAAGACTTCTTCACAAGCTACAAGTTAGGTGGCTATGAGACCGTGAAGATGGGAAATTCTGGCATATCGAAGATCGTAGGGGTCGGTGATATTTGTGTGAAATTCGATGTGGGTTGCACATTGGTTCTCAGGGATGTGAGGCATATCCCAGACCTTCGCCTCAACTTGATGTCGACGGGAAGGCTGTATGATGATGGCTATGAAAGTTGGTTTGCTGGTGGGCGATGGAAGCTCATGAAGGGTTCGTTGATTGTGGCCAGAGGAAAGAAGTATTGCACCCTTTACAAGGCAAGTGTCAGTATGTGCAAGGGTGGGTTGAATGTAGCTATTGCCAGAGGAAAGAAGTATTGCACCCTTTATAAGGAAGATTTAGCTATTGACATGTGGCATAGGCGTCTAGGCCACATGAGTGAAAAAGGGCTTCAGCTACTAGCGAGGAAGCGACTCCTTCCAGATGTGATAGGTACACCTCTCAAAACCTATATCAATTGTTTATTAGGGAAACAACATAGAGTTTTATTTATTAAATCTGCTTCTCATGTTAATAAAGTGCATGCATTAGATTTAATTTATTCTGATGTATGTGGTCCTATGAGGACAAAAACCTTGGGTGGGGCATTGTATTTTGGTACTTTTATAGATGATGCATCAAAGAGGGTTTGGGTTTATGCTTTGAAATCTAAGGACGAGGTCTTTGGTGTGTTTAAATTATTTCATGCTATGGTCGAGAGAGAGACATGTATATCATTGAAGTTCATCCGTACTGACAATGGTGGTAAATACATTGGTGAATTCCACGAGTATTGTAAGTCCCTGGGTATATGACATGAGCAGACGGTTCCCAAGACCCCCCCAGCATAATGGTGTAGCTGAGCGAATGAATCGCACCATTGTTGAGAGAATCAGATGCATGTAATCCCATGTGAAGTTGCCCAAGCGTTTTGGGGAGAAGCAATGCACACAGGAGTGTATCTGATAAACAGGTCTCTATCAGCCCCGTTGAATGGAGAAGTACCTGAGAAGGTCTGGACTGGACAGGATCCATCGTACAGTCATCTCAGAGTGTTTGGATGCAGGGCATCCGTTCACGTACCAAAGGACAAGAAGTCCAAGCTCGATATGAAAATCAGGCAGTGTATGTTCTTAGGGTACGGTGATGAAAAGTTCGGTTATAGATTGTGGAATTTGACCGAGAGGAAGCTCGTCAGGAGTAGAGATGTGGTTTTCTTTGAAGATCAATATATAGAAGACATTGGTAAGCTAGAGAAGAACCAGCCTAGTTCAGGTGAGCTAGAGGACATGGATTCGATTATTTCTCATGTGGTGCCTGATGACGGGGAAGTACAGCAAGGTGCAGAGGACGAGGGAGTTCTTTCAGAAGATGGACCAGGAGAGCAGGCCCCACTTGATCCACTTGTTGAGCCACAGGTGAGGAGGTCATCTAGGGACAGACAGTCGTCCAAGAGGTACTCGTCGCATGAGTACATTATGCTGATTGATGGGGGAGAGCCAGAAGATTATTCTGAGGCCCTAGCTGACGAGCATAAAGGGGAGTGGTAGAAAACTATGCAAGAGGAGATGAAATTCTTGCATAAGAACCACACCTATGACATGGTGAAACTGCCTAAGGGCAAGAAAGCTCCGAGCAACAAGTGGGTGTTCAGAAAGAAGATTGAGCATAAGAATTCACTAACGAAGTTCAAGGCCAGACTTGTGGTAAAAGGGTTCGGTCAGAGGAAAGGTATAGACTTCAAGGAGATATTCTTACCAGTGGTGAAGATGACATCCATATGGATGTTGCTTGAGTTAGCGGCTAGCATGGATCTAGAGATAGAGCAGTTAGATGTTAAAACTGCCTTTCTCCATGGTGACCTGGAAGAAGAGATCTACATGCACCAACCAGAGGGGTTCGAAGTCAAGGGCAAGGAGCATATGGTGTGTTGGCTGAGAAAGATTTTGTATGGGCTGAAACAAGCTCCACGGCAATGGTACAAGAAGTTCGACTCGTTCGTGTTACAACATGGGTATGATAGAACAGAGTCGGACCACTGTGTGTTCACGCGTAAGTTCTCAGATGGTGATTTCTTAGTTCTGCTAATATACGTTGGTGACATGCTCATCATGGGTAAAGACATCAAGAAGATCGACAGGTTGAAACAGGAATTGGGCAAGTCTTTTACGATGAAAGGCTTGGGCTTGGCTAGACAGATCATAGGAATGGAGATAACCCGTGACAAAAGCAGCAGGAAGCTTTAGATGTCACAAGAGCGGTATATTGAGAAAGTCCTAGAGCGGTTCAATATGAATGCAGCGAAACCGGTCAATACTCCATTGGATGGTCACTTCAGATTGAGCGACATGCAGTATTCCAAGACGAAGGCGGAGGTGGAAGAGATGCAGAAGATACCCTACGCGTCAGCTGTAGGAAGTTTGATGTATGCTATGGTGTGTACACGCCCAGACATAGCATATGCGGTTGGTGTTGTCAGCCGGTATCTTGTCAATCCTGGTAAAGAGCATTGGGCAACGATGAAATGGATACTGCGGTATCTAAGAGGCTCATCTAGGTTGAGCCTATGCTATGGTGACGGAAAACCTGTGTTAGAGGGCTACACAGATGCAGATATGGCAGGTGACATAGACTCCGGGAAGTCTACCTCGGGGTTCATGTTCACGTTTGTAGGGAGAGTGGTCTCCTAGCAGAGCAAGCTAAGAAGGTCGTAGCATTATCGACGACAGAAGCCGAATACATTGCAATCACAGAAGCATGTAAAGAGATGCTTTTGATGAAAAGGTTCCTACAAGAACTTAGCCTGAAGCAGGAGAAGCACGTGGTCTATTGCGATAGTCAGAGTGCTATACACTTGAGTAAGAATCCAAGTCAGCATTCCAAGTCAAAGGACATAGAGATTTGGTATCATTGGATCAGGGATATTTTGGAACAGAAAGTGTAACAGCTTGAAAAGGTCCATACGGACGATAACGGGTCAGACATGATGACCAAGGCATTGCTCAAGGGCAAGTTTGAGGTTTGTAGAAACCTGACTGGCTTGAAGAATGCGAATTCCTCCTAAGTCGGAAAAGGGGAGATTTGATGGGGTTTTCCTCCTCAGTTCAGAGGAGAGGTAGCACAGTTTCCTTATTTGACTCTAATTCCTCCGCTTATGCGCAGTTTCCTTATGTGACTCTAATTCCTCTGGTTCTCTATTTAAGGGGTTCCAAAACGGGATTAGGGTATTCTATTCTAGGGTATTCTAAGGTTTCCTAAAGGTTTTTTAGGAGGGCTTAGGGTTATCAAAGGTGTGAGAGAGAGAGAGAGAGAAAGAGAGAGAGGAAGCTTGTGGAAGGGAGGCTATGCTCGTAGAGGTAATCTACCATATCTCAGCGCTTCCACGTCCTCGTAATCAGTGAGATCTCTCCATTTTCTTTGTTTCTCTTATTATTTATCCACTCCTGCGTGAGTGAAGAAGGTTATAACACTCTACTTCATAGTGGATTGTTGATCTGGACGAGG